>OY970827.1:67856364-69337061 GCA_963853835.1 Calendula officinalis | reverse complement strand
GAGTTGAGATTACTACTTGGGGCGGTACCTCCCTGCGCAAGGGTAGTATATCTATGTGAACGATAACCCGACAATAGGGGGACTATGATAACCCGATAAAAAAGGGGATTACGATAACCCGCGAGGCGGGGGAGTTGGAGATCTTGGTAAGTTTGGGAGAACCCCAATTACCATGTGATCTTGTGATGATAACCCACATCGGGGGAGTTTGCTTCAGAATAATCCGTGGCGTATGTGATAAAGGAGTGAGCTTATGGATAGCTTACATGTATGTGATTATGTGATGGACCAAAGATCTGCAGTCTGCAAGAAAACTGTTGTTTGTTTTTTAACATCTGCAGACTGCTTAAATAAACTCAAATTTAAAATATACTCCATCTTGCAATATTAAAATAATCAACACATTACAATAACAATTTGTTTAATTAATATATAATAATATTAATTAATATATAATAATAATAATAATTAATATAATAATAATATTAAATAATAAAATAATAATATTAATTAATATAATAATATTATATACTAGTTTATAACCCGTGATAAATCACGGGTGACTGGTAAAACTTTTATAATATTTTCAAGTGTATTTCCATAATCTTTTAGTTCCTTAAGAATATTGTCTCCGTTTAAAATTTGTACATTTGAAATGATTTCGTAGTTAAAACATATGTTAATATATTTTTACACGATTAAAATATCTAAACAATTAGCAAGAGTTGTCAAGATAGTCAAAGTCTCTCCAATCCTTCTACATAAACTTTACTGGAGACTGAAGCAGAACAAGTTACATATGGTGTGTTATATGGAGATACATAGTTGCTATTATCATGTTTTTAGAATTAATAAACTAAAACTCTAACAAAATATAATTATCACGTAATTTTTTGTTTATCTTAATTAAAATGATTAAAACAAATGTAAATTTAAAGGCAAAAAAGAAAAAATTTAAAAGCACGTTTGGCTGACCCATGAAATCCAAAAACGCATGAAAACCAAAAGTTAGAAAATTCAAAATGAAACGTATTTATCGCATAATATTTTCCTTGATAAGTGATAACTCAAATCGTATTTATCACTAAGTTCGGAATATACTTATTTAAATTCGGAATATCTTAAGATAATGTTTTCTACATGGATTAGGTTGATCTCAAAAGGGTGACGTGGAATGCTTTCATTGGTAGATGGACGTGGAATATGTGACATGTCATGCTTTCTTTTATTAAAGATAAAGATTGACGCTGATGTAACATTTGAACACCCCTTAGTCTTATTATCTTAGACTTTTCCAACAAATATTTATTTCCTAACTCATTAATTTTGTTATACTAACGTTAAATCACTAAACCCATTTCAACATCATATCTTAATTATATGTAAAAGGTTAGAGACCATCCGTGTAATTTTTAAAATGTATGAATAAATCTAAAATTTTGACCTAACTACATGTACATTTTTATAATTTACTCTTTTTGTTAACTAGAAAGAAAAACATCCCTTAGTTGGTAAAAGGGACTAGACTAATTGAAAACGCATTTGAACTTTTCATGTGGTTTGTCAAACCAAACTAGTGATAAATACAACTTTTGGCACTACAAGAGGGCTCCCAACGGTGGTATCACTTTCTCGTGAGTTTGAAAGTGGCGGGGATAAACCGTTAGCACAGCCCCGTCAGTTTTCAAGTCCCTTGGGTTCCGTTAGTGTAGAGACGAGAGAAAGAGATGCGTGAGTTTGGGTAGGTGGGGACAAAGAGGTATAATTTGTGTGTTTATTTTGTAATTGTGGATCCCAAAAAATTAAAGGGAAGAAATATTATTGGTATGTGTACGTCAGTTTAATGTCGGTTGGAGGGTGAGCTGACGTGACGCTGATTTGACAACAACTGACGGTATCAGTGTCCACCACCATTGGGAGCAATCTAAGACCACTGCCAATGGCAGTGGTCACTTTTCCGCCAGTTGGGTGTTTTTGTGTTCCACCGTTGGCACCAAGCCTTCTCTATGGAGCCGGTTATAGCTACGCCGTTTTGGGGATGGGCTTGAGGGGTGAGATCAGTTGGTGGGATGAGGTCCAAAGGGGTATTTTATGTGTGTGTATTTTGTAATGGTGGGTCCCACAAAATTGAAAGGAAGAAGTATTGTTGGCATGAGTGTGTCAGTTTAGTATCGGTTGGATGGTAAACTGACGTGCCGCTGATTTGACAACAACTGAGGTGTTAGTTTTATTTACCATTAGGAGTGGTCTAAGCAAGAAAAGTTGACATTAGAGATTCCTTTGGACTTTGATTTGCCCTTTAAAATATTTTCTTTGATTTGCCTTTTTCAAGACTCTTCACGGGATTAGTAGTCTCCGTATTGGATACAACCTCCCGGAAAATAGAAAAAATACAAATCCCAACTTAAAGCTCATTTTCATTTTCACGGGATTAGGGTAATTGTTTTGTATGGATACTTTTTTCTTAATAGAATCCCACAAAAGTAGATCTATGCAAGAGAGGTATTACTCTACCTTCTATTATATGTCTAATTTGTGGTTGTGAAGAGGAAACTGTGGAGCATTTGTTCTTCAAATGTGAAGTTAGTTCAAACTTATGGAAATGGGTAGTTAGATGGTGCCAAGTGCAAGTGGAAAGTAGCTAATCATAACATTATAGAATCATTGACTTCCAAAAATGCAAAGAAATTCCTACAAATGGTGATAGGTGGTTTAGTATGGTTTATATGGAAAGATAGAAACAATGATATTCAATAATTCAAGACTTTAGGTGTCAAGATTACAAGAAGAATTACAAACTTTAGCTTTTATATGGATAAAGTATAAGCAAATTGTAAGGTGTCTTGATCGTTATGGTGTTTTTGTCATTTGCTTTACATCTAATGTTGTAATTTTTTTACTGTTAATGAAAAATCTAATGTTGTAATTTCATTTCCTTTGGTTGTATATCAAGGGGTGCATTTGAATTGTGTTTATAACAAAATGGACACTCTAGTTTGACCATTTTACATGGGATGTAAAAAAAATTGAACCTAAATAACTTGACCGACCTTAATTGGGTTCAAGTTTTTTTTTTTAACAGCAAAAAGGGCAACAAAAACGAGTTTCGGCAATGTCATCACCCGCTTTGAAACCCTGAGAAACTTCTATTAACAAAGCTAGCGAGAAGCTAGAAAACCAAAGTAATAATACAAGATAAGACAATACCAAACCAACCTACAAACATGCACATAACAACACCAAAAAAAAAAAAAAAAAAAAACTAAATCTTAAGTCTCCATTGGATCAGAACACCAAATGGGCCAAAGAAGGCTGCTCCATTTAGCCTTCAATCTATGTTTGAGCCCGAAAAACGTTTGAGCTTGAGCTTGAGCTTGAGCTTCACTGATTATAGTCCTGAGATCACCTTGAGTTTTGTTAAAAACACGTGTGTTTCTATGTAACCAAATATTCCATAGCACCGAATAAACCGCCGTGGTGTAATGTACAGATTTACATTTTGACATATTAGCCCGAACCTTCCAATCCATCAACTCGTCAAGTTAAATGAGTTTACCAATTCAGTTTTTAGTTTGTTAATTGGTTAACCCAAAGCATTTAATGCAAGTCTTGTTATGTTTAGATTTTATAAACACCAACTTTTGTCGTGTCATTATCATCAGAAGAAGAATCTTGACCATCAAGATTAGCCATTATAGATATTTAAAAAATATTATCACTAACTGGTTAACAGTTTTGAAGAAAAGTAACATCAATGTCCTTGTAATGAAATAATTCTTGCCTCTCATGGTACAAAATTGGAACGAATCGGCTCATACTAGACTGACCGGTTAATTCAGGTTTTTATTTATGTTTTAACGAGTCAAGCTTGAGTAGTTTGTGAGGTGACAGAGAAGAAGAATGAGAGAAAAAAAATCACACAGAATTACAAAGTCCATGTTTCCCCGCCTTTTCATCACTCACATTTTTATATTCTAAACCTTTTTGGTTAAATTTAATCGCTTATTTCAATTAGATTTAAATAACAATTGCGTGATTAAAGATCGGTGGGTTCAAGGTAATTGGAATTGGCAATGTTGGACTCTTAATGTTCAAAAAGTGTTCTCGGTGTCATCGGCTAGAAGACACATTCATGAATCATGCATCTCTTTTCCCCGGTATTAATGAAACAAGTATTTGGTGTCAATTGATTCCAACTAAAATTAATATATTTTTGTAGAGATTACACATGAACTGGCTTCCTACTCGATATATCTTATCAAGGAGAGTGTTGGAAATTGAATCAATACTATGTGCCAAACGAGTATGGAAACTTTATCTCATATCATGTTTACATGCTACTTTGCAGAAGATATTTAGTCCAAAGATATGTATATGGTGTGCCATTAATGTCTTCGATGGTTCGTCTTTTGCCGAATAGTGGAATTTCTGTGAAGTTATCTCTCGTCCAAAAATCAAAAGGCTGAAACTTCAAGTAATTGGGATAACATCGTGTTGAATGATGTGACATTTCAGAGTTTATATTTTATTCGATTTTGATAGTATTCGTTTATTTGATGTTTTTGATTATATTATGTTATGTTATTCGTGTGCACTTGGTTTAACCTATAGAAATCACAAGATAAAGATTTTATGAGTTGACCTTTGTAATATTTTAGTTTAGCTTTTGGCTAGATTAAAAAAATTCTAAAAAGATCACAAATCTAACTATACGGCATCCATCTGAATATCTGATGAATCGATTAATATTCAAGTCAAAATTGAAATACATGACCGTTTAAACCAATTAGGGGTAACGGCAATTTGGTCGCTCAATATTAAGGAATCATCGCCACTTTTCAACCCGATTAACATCTCCGACCATCGTCACACTCTTCCTCCATCTCGTTTGAAACTCCAACAGTTTCTCCGATAACCTTCATCTGATACCATCACCACCGTAAGTGTCTATTAATACAATTCGGTGCTGGAAAATGACGATGACGCTTTCTCCCAAACCACGAGTTTCCTTTTCAATGACTAATTCCTTCCACCGATTTTTGCTTGATCACGGTAATATTCCCTATTTTATATTCTATTAGTTTAGAGTAATCAAGATTAAGAGTTCTTCTCTAATTGGAATTCAATGACTGATATATGTTAAGAGTTCCCTGTTGATTGAAATATATAGCAGTGTCTTTACCATTTAAGGCTTTCAAGTATTATGGCGTTAAGGATTTCATACGTCGTTAATTAACTTTTTCTTTTTGAGTGTTTTAGTTTATCATTTTGATAGTGCAAATTCCAGATACCAATTCATCAACAATTCTATTTGGGTCAACAGCTTTTAGAAATTGACTTAGTAAGATAATCTCTTTCTTCTGCATACAAATGATTTGTATTCAAATTTATGATCGTTGTATAACATTTTCTTATTTGAATGATTTGTATTCAAATTTATGATCGTTGTATAACATTTTCTTATTTGATTTGTATTGTTTGTGAGCAGGGAATGCAAAGACCAGTCGTTATATTTTGACGAGTATCAGAGGTGTTATTGGCCATAATCGGGAACAAGAAGAAATTATGACATCCAATGAATCTGTTGTTCATGTAATTATGTTTAAGGACACAATAAAGGTACGTATTTTGATTTTTGAATATCGTTAAAATTGTGATCTAGGGTTTCGTGACTCTCATTTGTTGTAGCGCATCTGTTCTTTGAAATAACACTGATGTATTGGAAGTTTCATTTGTAACATAATTGAAATCTAGGGTTTTATAAATTAAGAATTTGGCTGATCTCGGTTTCGAGTTGGTTGGTTTCATTAGAAACGATGGCAATTGAAGTGAATCTGTTTTCTCAATTTATTAGAAAATCTCTCTGTTGGTTTCACTGTAAAGTAGGTTTTATCGTTTTATTGGAAATTTCAGTTGTATAAAATTTTAAATCTAGGGTTTTATCTCAAATTTTATGTTTGTTTGTTTCTTTAGAGACAATGGCTTCTAGTGAATTTTTGTTTCTTCACTGTTAATCAGTTCTGTTTCTTTAGCTGTTGTAGTTCATCAAAGTTTGAATTGTCTGACCAGCTAATTTATGCTGACCAAAAAATTGAGTTTCTTGATATTATTCTGTTTCATTGAAATGTAGAGGGATGGCTTTGTTCTTGGATTTCAATCAAGTGAGAAAACTGAACATTTGCCTATCAAGAAAAGGAGATTTATGTTAAGGGATTCATCCTCAACTTCAACTTCAACTGTTGCTGATTTACATCAAAACAACAGTATTTTCCTTTAAAGCATTTAGGGGATAAGGGCATTTTGTGGTATGTAATATGTTGAGTTTAATCTTATATTTTATTTATTTAATTTTTTTTAAAGTTGCAACTTTTTATATGTTTAACAAGTCTGATAATTTGCACCTGCAGCCATAGCACAGAGCTTATTGACAATGCTGTTGATGAAGTAGTTAACTTTTTATTTATTTATTTATCACTTTTGTGAATCATTTTTTAATTTTCTTTTTAAAATATAAAAAAATAATAATCGATACTTTGCTTCTTGTAGATACAAAATGAGGCTACTTATGTAATCATAGACAAAACAATAAATCCAAGAAGTGGCACTACAACATTGCTAATTCAAGGTAACATATTTTTTTAACATATTTATTTTATTTATAAACTAATAATAAATTTTCAACAGTAACTTTAATTTTTAATAAAATTAGATGACGGGGGTGGTATGAACCCAGAAGCAATGCACCATTGCTTAAGTTTCGGGTTTTCAAAGTTTGCGATTAGAAAGTGTATTTGTTGTATTCTATATGGACAGATGATTGACCCAAAGTACCGGCCTTTTATCGTACACGTTTTTAACTCAATCAGGCTATGGTGAGTCAGATTTTAGTTTTAAAACTTCTTTTCTCGCTTTATTAATAAAATATATAATGTTTTTTATAAACTGAATGCAGGTTCACTATTTTCAGACCAAAAATTTTGAATCGTTACTTTCACAAAGTAGGAGATCCCAAATTCAAATGCTGGTCTGGTTGTGATGCACGTTGGCAGGGCAATGGGTCTATAATCTCTCTTTATTGTGATTAAGTTGAAGATATAATGGTAATTTACTTGGCATACATACAGGTCTGTATTTTCTGTCTGATTGTGTGTTTTTCTATCTTCCTTCCATGAAAATACATGTAGTTGAGAAGGTTTTGCCAAAATGATGACTTTAAAGAACAAACTTGGTGGCCTGATTAGTCAGGTATATTTTTTTGAAAACTTGAACTGGACCCACCCGGTATTTATCATTTATGTATTAACAAATTTGTTAAATTTCATGACAGATGGCATTGTCTGGGAGACTTCTTAAGGTATGTTAATGAGCTTATATTCTTGATTATATGCTTTTTTTGTTTATTTAAGTTTAAAGATAAAAAATATAGGAAATGGTATTTTTTTTTGCAGAGAAAATGAGACCAACCAGCAGAGTCATTGGGTTCAGCTGGAATAGCAGTACTTGGATTCGTTCCATTGGGGGCCCACACATGCAATGGCTTCAACCGCTTCTTTGATAAATCCTCTTTTGATTGATGCAACAGCATGCTCTAAAGATTCAAGTAAGATACCTTTATCTGTTATTGTAGTTGCAACTCATTATATTGTCACTTGTAGAATATTTTACATTTAAGACAAGCTTGTGGTTCTAGGATGCAAGTAATATTTGTTCGTATCTTTTTTTTATAATTACATTTTGACATAATAATATGCTGTTTTTTGTACAGGGACTAACAAAAACTTCTTGCAGCTATTGGTGTTTATTTGGTAGTCGATTAAATAGAAATGTTTTCAGAGGATCTTGGATGCCAAAAGGTTATTTACTAGTTTATATTTATTGTTTAATTATTTGTAGTGTATGAAGAGTAGTATGATAATTTATTTGTGTTTTGCTGGTGATTCTTTGAAAAAGCTTGAAGAAAGAGGAATTGTTATACGTGCTGTAACTGGAAGGAGGTTGTGTACTCATTTTAACTTTTTAAATATTTATATTTTTATAACTTAACCAAAACTAATTAGCAATTAAAATTTCAGACCTAATCGCGGTGACAGCTTGGACCGCAACATTGATGAGAAAAATCATACTACAAAAGGTTTTTATCTTCAAGCTGCATACTTTCATATGTGATCTATTAGAAATTCATATCCTAGCTAATTACCAAAATACCTTTTCTTTTTTATTTTTGTTCTTTTATCACATGTTTGATTCTTAGGATGGTCATGGGGAAGCTCTTGAATAAATCAATTTAGGAGGTTTGACCTTTTCTATTGACCCATTTTGAAGTAAATGGGTTGAAATTTTAGACTCATTTTTAAGTAATGGTGGTTTGGTGCAGAAAAGGCTGGATGAGATGTTATATGTCGGAATAACAAAAGAATACCGAGAATCTGCCACAATGTTTGTAAATGTTATTTCTCAATTAGTTGCATCAAATGTAGATAATAATACATTAGGTAGGTATTGTTACTATTACAGACTTTACTTATGATAAATTAACTGTCGATTTCTTTTTACTTATTGTAAAACTGTTGATTTCTTTTTTACAGTCAATTTTAAAGATGGTGTTATGCTTGTGATACAGAACATGGTCCTTTAATTTCTAATTCAAGCATTGATACAACTGATGATCAGGTAATGAATGGTGTATTAGTGTTGTTAATTGTGCCAATGTTGAGTTGACTTTATTGATCAGGTATGCTTCTGATCTTCTTGGCATTTTTTTTTTTGAGTTATTATGTTGCTTGAGGAGAATTTGATCTTTTGGTTAGATGACCTGCATTATGATCTTCCCAATCGCAAAGGCATACTGCTTCTTTAAAAAGGTATTAATGTATTATTTACTAACTTTACTAAGGAGGTATTAATCTATTATTTACTTCCTAATGTTTATTCATGTCTACAATTAGTTGAAGGAAAATTTCTTATAGAAAAAAAGGTTATATCTCCAGTGTTCTGCTAAATGGTGTTTTGAAAATGTCTGTTTCAGATTCTGAAAAAAGTGAAGTTCATCTAATCCAACTAATTTATGTTGACCAAAAAGTTGAGTTTCTTGATAATTACTCTATTCTGTTTCATTGGAAATGTAGATGGATGGCTCTGTTCTTGGATTTCAATTAAATGAGAAGACTGAACATTTGACAATCAAGAAAATGAGATTTCTGTTAAGGGATTCATCCTCAAATACAACTTCAACAGTTGCTGATTTACATCAAAACAGCAGTATTTTCCTTATAAAGCATTTGGTCGTATGTAATATGTTGAGCTTAATCTTATTTTAATTTTTTTTTTTTAAAGTTGCAACTTTTCATATGTTTAACAAAGTTTTTGATAATTTGCACCTGCAGCCATAGCACAGAGCTTATTGACAATGCTGTTGATGAAGTAGTTAACTTTTTATTTAGTGAATCTTTTTATTATATATATTTTTTTTAAAATGTAAAAAATTAATAATCGATGCTTTGCTTCTTGTAGATACCAAAGGAGGCTACTTATGTAATCATAGACAAAACAATAAATCCAAAAGTGGAACTACAACATTGCTAATTCAAGATAGCGTTTTTTTAAACAGATTTTTTTATTTATTTATAAAAATAATAATAATTTTTCGACACTAACTTTAATTTTTTATTAAACTAGATGATGGGGGTGGTGGACCCAGAAGCAATGCGCAATTGCTTAAGTTTCGGGTTAATTTTTTATTTATTTATCATATATTTATTTATCACTTTTGTGAATCACTTTAAAATAATAATCAATGCTTTGCTTCTTGTAGATACAAAAGGAGGCTACTTATGTAATCATTGACAAAACATAAAATCCAAGAAGTAGAACTGCAACATTGCTAATTCAAGGTAGCATTTTTTTAATTTTTTATTTATTTATAAAATAATAATAATTTTTCGACACTAACTTTAATTTTTAATTAAATTAAATTAGATGACCGGGGTGGTGGACCCAGAAGCAATGCGCCATTGCTTAAGTTTTGGGCTAACTTTTTATTTATTTTTCATATATTTATCACTTTTGTGAATTATTATTTTTTTTAACTATAAAAAAATAATAATCGATGCTTTGCTTCTTGTAGATACAAAAGGAGGCTACTTACGTAATCATTGACAAATCAATAAATCCTAGAAGTGGAACTACAACATTGCTAATTCACGATAGCATTTTTCTTAACATATTTTTTTATTTATGCTATAATAATAATTTTTCGACACTAACTTTAAGTTTTAATTAATTTAGATGACGAGGGTGGTGGACCCAGAAGCAATGCGCCATTGCGTAAGTTATAGGTTAACTTTTTATCTATTTAGCATATATTTATCACTTTTGTGAATCATTTTATAATATATTTTTTTTAAAATATAAAATAATAATAATCGATCCTTTGCTTCTTGTAGATACAAAAGGATGCCACTTGTGTAATCATAGACAAAACAATAAATCCAAGAAGTGCCTACAACATTCCTAATTCAGGGTAGCATTTTTTTTAACATATTTTTTTTATTTATATCTTTTTATTTATAAAAAAAATAAGAATTTTTCGACACTAACTTTAAGTTTTAATTAATTTAGATGACGGGGGTGGTGGACCCAGAAGCAATGTGCCATTGCTAAAGTTTCAAGTTAACTTTTTATTTATTTAGCATATATGTATCACTTTTGTGAATCATTTTATAATATATTTTTTTAAATATAAAAAAATAATAATCGATCCTTTGCTTCTTGTAGATACAAAAGAAGGCTACTTATGTAATCATAGATAAAATAATAAATCCAAGAAGTGGAACTACATCATTGCTAATTCAAGGTAGCATTTTCTTTAACATATTTTATTTATTTATAAAATAATAATAATTTTCTACACTAACTTTAATTTTTAATTTTTAGTTAAATTAATTTAGATGATGGGGGTGGTGACCAGAAGCAATGCGCCCTTGCTTAAGTTTCGGGTTAATTTTTATTTATTTATTATATATTTATCACTTTTGTGAATCATTTTAAAATAATAATCCATGCTTTGCTTCTTGTAGATACAAAAGGAGGCTACTTATGTAATCATATACAAAACATAAAATCCAAGAAGTGGATCTACAGCATTGCTATTACAAGGTAGCATTTTTTTTAACATATTTATTTATTTATAAAAATAATTATAATTTTTCGACATTAACTTTATTTTTTAATTAAATTAGACGATGCGCCATTGCTTAATTTTCGGGTTAACTTTTTATTTATTTATCATATATTTATCACTATTGTGAATCATTTTATAATATCTTTTTTAAATATAAAAAAATAATAAATGATCCTTTGCTTCTTGTAGATACAAAAGGAGGCTACTTACGTAATCATAGACAAAACAATAGATCCAAGAAGTGGAACTACATCTTTGCTAATTCAAGGTAGCATTTTTTTAACATATTTTTTTTATTTATAAAATAATATATTTTTCTACACTAACTTTAATTTTTACTTAAATTAAATTAGATGACAGGGGTGGTGACCAGAAGCAATGGGCCATTGCTTAAGTTTTGGTTAATTTATTATATATTTATCACTTTTGTGAATCATTTTAAAATAATAATCGATGCTTTGCTTCTTGTGGATACAAACGGAGGCTACTTATGTAATCATAGACAAAACATAAAATCTAAGAAGTGGAACTACAACATTGGTAATTCAAGGTGGCATTTTTTTATTTATAAAATAATAATAATTTTTCGACACTAACTTTAATTTGTAATTAAATTATATTAGATGACGGGGGTGGTGGACCTAGAAGCAATGCGCCATTGCTTAAGTTTCGGGTTAACTTTTTATTTATTTATCATATATTTATCACTTTTGTGAATCATTTTATTATATTAAAAAAAAAAATCGATGGTTTGCTTCTTGTAGATACAAAAGGAGGCTACTTATGTAATCATAGACAAAACAATAAATCCAAGAAGTGGAATTACAACATTGCTAATTCAAGGTAGCATTTTTTTAACATATTTTATTTATTTATAAAATAATAATAACAATAATTTTTCGACACTAACTTTAATTTTTAATTAAATGAGATGACGGGGGTGGTGGACCAGGAAGCAATGCGCCATTGCTTAAGTTTCGGGTTAACTTTTTATCTATTTATCATATATTTATCACTTTTTAAGTTTGGTCCTTCAATTTCTAATTCAAGCATTGATACAACTGATGATCAGGTAATGAATGGTGTATTAGTGTTGTTAATTGTGCCAATGATGAGATGACTCTCATGATCAGGTATGCTTCTGATGATCAAATTGAAAAGATTATTCCCAACAAACTTTACTATGGAGGTATTATTGTATTATTTACTAACTTTACTAAGGAGGTATTAATCTATTATTTACTTCCTAATGTTTATTTATATATTTATTTAGTTACTTAGTTTTTGATGTAAATTTAGTATTAGTAATTTTGAAAATTTCAGGCACGTAGGCATGTAGCTGTTGCACTACTTAAAGAAATAATATCTTTAAATAGTCGTGAAGTGGGAACTTTACAAGAATGCAAAGGAAAATTATAAAAAAAACAGCATCATATTATGGAGTTGTTACTCATCTCACATTTTAAGCCTTTAAAGGATAAACAAAAGCACATTACTTTGGAAGAAAATCATTGATGTAAGTCTTTTAAACTGTTTGTGTGATTAATTTGTAGTATTTGATGAGTGAAAAATGTTTTGAAATTTTGGTTTTTATGTTTGCAGGTACAAAAGATTGCTAATGAAACTCGTCTGGATTTCAGAGATCAAATCATCTCTTTAGAGACCAAATATCAACAGGTCAGTTTAATTACTAATTTCGTTGGATTTGTTTATTTAAAACAAACTATTTTGTCTTTTATTGTTTGGACTTTGGATAAAAAGATTTGCTTATGATTATATGATTATTTAGGTGAATAATCAGTTTTAGATAAAAAAAATATTACTTCTAATTCATATGTTTATTAGCTTGATTAAAACAAACGTTCCACGATGTGATTAGCTTGATAAAAGCAACTGTCCCTCGATGTAATTAGCTTGATAAAAGCAACTGTCCCTCAATGCGATTAGCTTTACAAAAGCAACCGTCCCTCGATGCGATTAGCTTGATAAAAGCAACTATATCTTGATGCGATTAGCTTGATTAAAGCAATTGTCCCTTGATGCGATTAGCTTGATTAAAGCAATTGTCCCTTGATGCGATTAACTTGATAAAAGCGACTGTCCCACGATGTGATTAGCTTGATAAAAGCAACCGTCCCGCGATGCGATTAGCTTGATAAAAACAATCGTCCCTCGATGTAATTAGCTTGGTAAAAGCAACTGACCCACGATGCGATTAGCTTGATAAAAGCAACTGTCCCTCGATGCGATTAGCTTCATAAAAGGAACCGTCCCTCGATGCGATTATCTTGATAAAGGCAACTGTCCCACGATGCGATGATAAAAGCAACCGACCCTCGTTGCGATTAGCTTGATAGAAGTGACTGTCCCACGATGCGATTAGCTTGATAAAAGCAACTGTGCCATGATGCGATTAGCTTGATAAAAGCAACCGACCCTCGATGCGATTAGCTTGATAAAAGCAACTGTGCCATGATGCGATTAGCTTGATAAAAGCAATCGTCCCTCGATGCGATTAGCTTGATTAAAGCAACTGTCCCACGATGCGATTATTTTGATAAAAGCAACCGTCCCTCGATCGATTAGCTTGATAAAAGCATTTGTTCCACGATGCGATTAGATTGATAAAAGCAACTGTCACACGATGTGATTAGCTTGAAAAAAGCAATTGTCCCACGATGCGATTAGCTCGATAATAGCAACGGTCCCACGATGCGATAAGCTTGATAAAAGCAACCGTCCCTCGATGCGATTAACTTGATAAAAGCAACTGTCCAACGATGCGATTAGCTTGATAAAAGAAGCTCTCCCTCGATGCGATTAAATTGATAAAAGCGACTGTCACACGATGTGATTAGCTTGAAAAAAGCGACTGTCCCACGATGCGATTAGCTCGATAAAAGCAATTGTCCCTCGATGCGATTAACTTGATAAAAGCAATGGTCCCACGATGCGATTAGCTTGATAAAAGCAGCTGTCCCTCGATGCGATTAGCTTGATAAAAGCAGTCGTCCCTCGATGCGATTAGCTTGATTAAAGCAGCCGTCCCTCGATGCGATTAGCTTGATTAAAGCAACCGTCCCACGATGCGATTAGCTTGATAAAAGCGATTGTCCCTCGATGCGATTAACTTGATAAAAACGACTGTCCCACGATGCGATTAGCTTGATAAAAGCAACCGTCCCGCGATGCGATTAGCTTGATAAAAACAATCGTCCCTCGATGTAATTAGCTTGATACAAGCAATTGTCTCATGATGCGATTAGCTTGATAAAAACAACCGTCCCACGATGCGATTAGCTTGATAAAAGCAACCGACCCTTGATGCGATTAGCTTGATAAAAGCAACTAACCCACGATGCGATTAGCTTGGTAAAAGTAGCTGTCCCACGATGTAATTAGCTTGATAAAAGCAACCGACACTCGTTGCGAATAGCTTGATAAAAGCACTTGTCCCTCGATGTGATTAGCTTGATAAAAGCGACAACCGACCCTTGATGCGATTAGCTTGATAAAAGCAACTAACACACGATGCGATTAGCTTGATAAAAGAAACTGACCCTCGTTGCGATTAGCTTGATAAAAGCAGTTGTCCCTCGATGTGATTAGCTTGATAAAAGCGACTGTCTCGCGATGTGATTAGCTTGATAAAAGCGACTGTCCCGCGATGTGATTAGCTTGATAAAAGCGACTGTCCCGCGATGTGATTAGCTTGATAAAAGCGACTGTCCCGCGATGTGATTAGCTTGATAAAAGCGACTGTCCCGCGATGTGATTAGCTTGATAAAAGCGACTGTCCCACGATGTGATTAGCTTGATAGAAGCAACTGTCGCACGATGCATTTAGCTTGATAAAAGCGACCGTGCCACGATGCGATTAGCTTGATAAAAGCAACTGTTCGTCGATGTGATTAGCTTGATAAATGAACACTAATACGACGTGATTTCAGAATACAATGAAAATAAACCAAAAATCAAATAAAACTAAATAAATGAACAAAAAAGTAGATTAGTTAAATTAAGCAATTAAGCATAATGAAATTACGATTCTCACTATTATATAAGGCAAGGATATCTGAAACTTATCATAGTACTAAAGCTTGGGTAACAAACTAATATTAATTTAAGAATACAATAATACTCCCTCCGCCCCTAAATATAGTTCTCATTTATCTTCTAAGTTTTGTCCCTAAATAAAGTTTTCATTTCCCAAACTTAAGGGCCCCACTTAATATAATAATATTATTACCAATACTTTCGTAACTAACTATCTCCTAAAACATTTTCTCTCTTCAATCAAAAATTAAATTTTAATCAAAAGTAATACCAAATATCTCACCACTAACTATTTACTAAAAAGTTACGCTCAAGAGAAATGAGAACTTTATTTAGGGACATAGGGAGTAATAAATATTGATAATTCGTATTTAAAATAAAACATATTATTAAATGAAATAAAAGACTATTAATAATTAATTAATTATCTCATGTAATTATACAAATCGTATCATGCACCTCGTATTTTTTTCTTGATGTCTTGTTCTTGTGTCTTAGGATAAATAATTGTCAAATCCAATTATATATTTTATGATTTTTTAAAACGTTTTCCAAAGTGTTTTTTTAATGACACCTGTATTCCTTTTTCTTGTCCACCCAACTTGAATTCATTAGATTATAGGTAATACCTTATACCACTCTACAATATCACTAGGCTACAACACTTTAAGTATCTTACTTGCCTTTTAAATGACTTATTTTAGTAGTAATCCTTGCAAAGCTCTTCACTTTCTTCTCATTAATAAAACCCTAATAATTGCTTGATAAAATAATGACGTTGTTAATGAAATTGAATGAAGAAATAGAGTGCTTCTGCCTTTAAAATTTCCACAACATTACACCAAATCAAAGAAATCGAGCAACCATACTTTCCTCTCAGATTGGCGTAAATAGGAAGACGACCGAAAGAGGTGAAGATGTGAGATGAAGATGGTGGCGATGCTAATGTCGGTATCATTGTTTCAATACTTATTTTTTATATTTCTACAAGAACTCATGATCATTTGGATCCACCACCGTTTCCGCCAAAATTCATAAATGATGATGGTAACAGCTCCATCGGAAGATTGGGGTAACATATCATGACAAGCAGTGAGAATATGGTAAATTATGCTCAATGATGTTTCAAATCACTATCTTGATAAAAAAAATGTAGCATTTGATTACTTGGAATTTACCATATTAGAAAAAGAAAAGAGAAAAGGAAATATAAATTTAAAGAGTTGAGACATAAGTATATATTGCATAATCTGCCCATTAACTTATTCATCAAACGTAACACAAAGTATAACTCTTGATTATACTTAATCTTTTGGGAGATTAGGGGGTCGTATTTCTAAAATCGAATGCTCAAAGTTGGGCATAATCCATGGGAGCATAGGCTTCAAATAGGTTAGCCAAGAGTCCCTTTTTTCTCATAGGATTCATGCCCATATCTTTGCATAATTGATCATTGTACCAAATTTCTAAAGCACCAAGGAAGGACCGAAAATGGTATTCCCCTAACGATTGCTTCATATATTCATCCCAACTCGCAATATCTTTTTGCATCTCATTAATGCTTAAACGCACCTTCTAGAAGCGCCGCCAGCCACCTACACCTCATTTCCGAGGTGTAAAGGCTTGAAATACCATCAGAAAATCCGATTATAGCTAGTTGTGGTATTCGTGTATGAATGGATTCCCTGTTAAAATAAAAAAAAAGATGAAAAATGTTATATATATGTACCTACTAAATGCACATTCATAGTGAGTTAATTACCTGTAAAGCCCGACCCGTGGTGAGTGTGCAATGAAGTGACCAAATTTTGGCGATTCGAAAATACTTTTGATTTTTTCTACACCATCGAATCCGGTAGCAAAAATAACTACATCCGCTTCTATCCTAGTGTTGTCCTCATCGATCAAAATCCCTTTATCGTAAAAACCAAAATGTTGTGATTTCTTTAACTTGATGCTTCCTTTCTCGACGGCATCAAAGAAGTTTTCGGGGTTTGGCATATACATAACCAAACCCGCGCACACATCTTTCAAGAGGCTATGTTGTGGCACCATGTTGTACTTGGAGAGTGGAAGCGTCATTTTGGCGTGGTTTTCAACAAGTTTCCAGACTGCCCAACGCTGTGGAAAATTCGGATAACGCATGTCGAAATAGTTATAATTAGCAAAACGGATCATTAATTAAAGGGGACATTTTGCCCTGTTTTATTTTTTGAGGTTTGGGGAAGTTTTACCATTCTATAATTTTTCGGTATACATTTGGCCCAGAGTGGGATAAATGAACACGATTCTTTAATGATTTACAAAATTGCTTTAGTATGTATGACCTAAAATGTACATCATGTTATATTAAAGTTATGTGAGTTGATATAACTTACTAGAGGAGAGAGTAATGTGGCGAGAAGACTAAGCAGAAGACCTTCACCGGGTTTATGAACCAAAAGCACGGTGAAACGACTAAACATAAAACTCACCAACGGTAATCCCAACGGAAACCAGTCCCCTAACTTCCAATGATCACGCCTGTAAACTACCGTACATGGGTGTTCTGGCCCTGAAAAATTAAAATTAATTAACAGTACTTCACTTATTTATTTACCATATTTATCCCTGAGGAATGAAAACTAACCGTTGATTGACGAGCATTCTCGTGTAATATCAAGTCCTGATTTCCCCAATCCCACAACGACCACCTTCTTCCCTTTGATGAATTTTGCGGCTTTATCATGATCCATGGCGTGAAATTCCTGTGAATGAAGGCTGTGCCCTTCGAAAACTTCTAGGCCTTTTCCGGCAGGGAATTTTGGCATGTTTGGAACATCTTTGAATCTTCCCACACAAAGAATCACAAAGTCCACGTTGTAAATCTAATTGTTTCAGGGGTGAAAATCATTAATTGAATATGTAACTTTAAGAAGAAAAGTTACCTATAATAACATTTTACATGGCTAAATGTTACTATGTAATATATATTCATCGAATATATTTTTTTTAATAAAATGTCACGTGATGAATTTGTTAGTTTGTAAATATTATGTATATTTTTGTAAAGCCATAAGCGAAGCGTGGTCACATAGCATTGTAACTAAATTCTATAATTATTCCCGTCATATCATTTATTTGTAGTTAACTGGTTGTAAAAAAATTCACAACCATTTAAGAATCTTCCCCTATATATGCAGCTACATACGATTTGGTTTTGACATGTCACCACTATGCAGTTCTATGATTGGTGGTTTATTCCACATGTAATTCGTTGGTTGGTCAACTGATTCCTCACAAACTCCATCCGTTAACAAATTCCGGTTATCACGTGGAGGATATCTCCAATTTTCTAACATCTCTCCTATATCTCACGTTTTCCCCCATTCATCTTCACCAACCTAAATTAGGGTTTCTGCCTAATGAGAAACCCTCTCCTATATCTCACCAAAATCCAGAAGAAGACTGGAAAAAATGATGATGCGACGGTGATCCAGATTCGTCGGTGATTGTACGTTCTTACCGTAAGTTCTTCACTCCACCAAACGCCTCCCTCATTCCACCGTAAGGTCTTCATTTTCTGTTTATCCTTATCTTTAATTAATGTGGTAAAGATCTGAATAAGTAACCATTTATCTCGAATCCTCCATCAACAAGCTTCATAGCAAATGTAACGGCGGTGGTGGTGCAAGCGCAGGTGAGCAGCTGTAGCGGCAGCGTATGGCAGTGGTGTACGACATCAAAAAACAGTATCCCCCTTCTTCTCCATTTTCTTCTCCCCCTAATTATCCCTCAGATCTTTTGATATTTGTTATATGAAATTAGGGCTTATCTGTGCATTATTGAAGTTTTGAGAGAAGTTGCAATGTATGAAGAACCTTCGATGTGCATAATAGTTTTTAATTTTTTCTGGAAGCATAATAGTCAAGCATGTTATTCATGAAGATTTTTTTTAGTTTGAATTAAGTTCACGAAATAGTGTTGTTAATTTATCTTTTCATTTTATTAATTTATCTTTTTCATTTTATTGTTCTTATAAATATAATTATGTCTGGACATATATGCAAATCTAATTAGAGATGTTTGCATTTGAAAATGAAGCTCTTGGATAGTTGATTGGATATCAGCACAAAAATCAACCATGTTGGCCCTCTTGAATTTATCTTTTTAATTTTGTTTTTTATCAATATAGTTTTGTTATGTTATGTTATTTCAACTAAACGCTGTTTTTCCTTCCCATTATTACGATTTGTTAAGTCTACTGAATTTATTTCGATGCAATTTGCAGGTTATTACGATTTCTTCTCAATTCTCTTTTTTTATATCTGTTACTGATCTCAATTCTGCAAATTTCGATGCAATTTTCAGGTTATTAAGATTGTTTCTCAATCCAGTGTCGAAGGTGTTGTTACCCTCACTAAAGAAGAGTAGAAGACGAAGGTACATGTGTCTATCTCTCTCTCTCCCATTAATTAACCCGTTTTCTTCTAGATTCTGGTTCGGGTAATTGAATTTGATGGTTAAATATGCAGACTACTCGTGCCTTGTGGAATTGCTTCTTTGATTTTCAGCTGTATCGGAAATCAACATATCTGAAATCACAATATAGAGAATCGAGGTTTGTAAGAGAAGGCTGTGAACTTGCTGGTAGGTTTGATGAATTTGTTTTTAATTTTTTTTTTATGGTGGTTTGATTTTAAGTCCAAATCAATGTGTTGACTTTGGGTTTTGTTTTGGGTTTGATTTTGTGTTTAATTTCTATTCATACTGTTTGTTTTAGAGGATTTTAATGCGTCAATTGAAGAATTAAATTTCTGGTTTTCGGTTGTAGTGTCTGAGAATTTTGATTTATAAATACTACTATAATGAATGGATACTATTTGTATGTGCTTTATTGTTTCATCAAAATTCTATATGTGCGCATTGTTAATTTATTATTTCAAGTTGGATGATGCTATAAGCGAAAGCTTCAAGTTAGAATATGTTTTACAACTTAATTATGCCTTCCACATTTTTAGGTTTATATCAAATTATAACAAATTTCAAGTTGGCACGGGCTATTCGCTGAACCTGGTGGAGTAAATGGATTACGATGAAGAATGGCGATCCAAGAGGGCAACCATGTCTTCCTGCTGGACAATCATACATATTACGTTCAAGCACTATGAAAATATTTAAAAAAGAAAAAAAGCACTATGAAAATATATTGTCCTAAATGTATGAAGATATTTACTACCCGAGATCAATATAACATTTTTAGTTAGTTAACTACATATTTACTAACTTATATAAATAAGGACCATAAGATGTCTGTTAACTATAGCCTAAAGGGCTATGTTTACCATTTTCTTTCAATAATTATCCGACTTTTTGAATAAATGATTTACGAGATTTTATATTTAAAGATACAATTTTGGTAACTGTCGACAAGTTTGACCCATTATCCCTTAGCTTTCATTTTTAGTATAGATCCATTTTACTCATTAGTGGCAAAAAAGAACCCAGGTTGGATAATAGGTCAATTTTTCTAAAAGTCAGATTTAAAGAGCTTCAACTTTTTTAAAAGTCAAATCATGTTCTTTATGATTTAAATTTGATCATGATATAATGAAGTACTATATAGAGGTACAAGTTATCTAATAATATAATTAACAGTATACCTCAAATGATTTTTATGTTCAAAAATGTGATTTCATGAAGAGTTAAAAAGTAAGGCATCATAGTTGAATTTTTAAAAGTCAAATTGTTTTGTTTAGTGTGTCAAAATTGATATCCTTTTTCTTTCTTTTCTTTTCTCTCTTCAAAAGGCTATGTTTGTTTGGTTTGAACTTAAAATGAGTGATTAATGCAAATTAATTGAAACGAAATCAAATATCTTCTAACTCAGATGACATGTTTAATTTTTGATGGTGTTAAAGAAGACTCATCAAGTTGTAGAGATGATAGGATTAAGTAGTGATACCGAATTTCTTCAAGCTGATGTTAATTAACTATTTTCTAACGTAAAACACTTTGAAATTGTTTTTAGGTGGTACGTGAAACGGGTTTTGCATCTAGATATTTTGACACCCTATGCCTATGTATTCATCTGGGTTGAAGATCTTGGACTGGGAAACTTTGATGCCAAAAAGTAGTTTTTTTCATTTATTTTTATTTTTAAGTTCTTGAGAAATTTAGTCTATATGATACTCATGTATATAAGTATGGTCAAAAAGCACGGTTTAGAAATTTTAGAGTATTCTTAAAGTAGTAAATTATTATGAACATGCGCATGAAAATATTATGAAATTTTTATAAGCCGCCCGTGATTTATCACGGGTTAAAAATCAACCATGATACTCATGTACATAAGTATGTAACATTTTTTCATGTATCAAGTTTTTTACAAACTTATCATTACAGCTATCGATTCTTATGTCATTTTAAAAGTATTAATATTTGTTGGTATTTTTCTATAATATATCTCTTGAAGCATGCCCACCCAATCGGGCGGGCTAGTACTGAAATATGAGCGACTTATGAAGTTGAAAAAAACGTTGACGAACTTTAGTTAAATGGTAACACAATTATGTTACTAGCTAGCTAATCTATCTATCAATGATTTCACTAAAAAATAGCCGAACACATGCATGCATTAATAAAAATCAAGAATTAATCCATGTAATAATACCTTGGTGGTGGTAGTTTGAGTGTTTTGGACGGTGACATTCCACTTGCCCTCCGGTGGGAATGCTTCTCCGGTGCCATTCCAATGAGTCCATGAATCGGAGGATGGTCCGTCATAGCTGATTCCCTTCACTAGGGAATGGAATTTGATGTGGTGTGTGAGATTGAAATGGTTGGCGTATGAGCGGATGTAGTCTATCATCTGTTGCTGGGTAGGGAAGTCGTCGGTGACACTTTCCGGCCATGGGAAATCGGAAAACTGATACATAGCTTTGGGTATCTGGTGGCTTTGATGGTTTTGGTCCACACGCCACCGATTTCTGATTGGAAATCGAAAACGATGGGATTAAATCCTTTGGAGAGACAATATTTACAGGCAACGAGACCGCCCACTCCAGCTCCGATGATGGCAATTTGCTTTTTATCCATTATCTCCGGCCAGAGCTCTCTTTCAGTTCTCTCGTTATACTTGCGTTTTTCTCGGATTTATACCAAACTTACTTTCTCTATTGTTTAAAAAGTCACTCGATTTCTTACTATTATTTGTAGTGCAAGTTTAATGAGTCATGTTAAATTAAATTAAATTAATGAGATCAGTTATCACATAATCGAGATATTGCATATGTGGTCATGTGGAACGGGTGGGAGTTTGCTATTTCTTTCGTGGGGAAATACTTAAATAAGTGGGTCCTAGGACTATTTTCAAGTTGAGACAAATAATCGGTAGGTTGCATGCTATTTTTCAAATAAGTGAAAAATACTTTTAAACTATACATAACATTAATAGAATTATATGGGATAATTCATAATTCTAAAATTCTCAAAGTCAAACTTGGATGACATTCACTGTCTATTACATCGACATAAAAAACAAAAGTATATATTGACGCCCTCGTATTGATGGAGAGGGGCACTTTCATTATTTGTTCAATTAAAAAAAAGTATTCCCTTTTCATAACTTTCTTTAAGTTGATCGATATTGGCTTGTATTGTATGTGACTTAATTATTACCATGATAATTTTATACTATTTTTCTGACCGGCTAGTAAATAATTACCTAGTAGATTTGAGACGTGACCTCTAGGATGTCATTTCAGGTAGTCTTAGCACTAAATCATTAACCGATTACTACTTTTGTTATTTATTCAAGTTAAACCATTTCTTTTTCGTATTTTGTTCGGTGACAACATAAGGATAAATGTACGTAGTTTGGTGCAATTATATTCTATTAGAGGAGTTGCATAGATGTAGAATTATGTAATATAAGTCATGTCACCTTATCATTTTGTGCTTGCAAACACATATGTGCAAATGTTATATCTACATTAGTTAACTTCATGTACATCAATGACCCTAACAAGTTATATTTAAATATATATATATTTGAGTTGCATAAAGAAGAACATGGGATATTTTTATGTAACCCTTTTCATGGAAATGAAAAGTAGATTCGATTATTATGAAATATGGAGTATATACTTTTTCTGCTTAAAATAGAAAGCCTCGTCTTTTTTATTGCTAGCACATTGGTATTATTCCATTGTGAGGGTGAACTGGCATATAATCTTATTAACTGTGCACATGGTGGTTTAATGTTGTTATTATTTAGAAACTGAAGCCCAATTTTTTTATTTATAGTAAGGAAATGTAGTGATATGTATAAGATGTTTAAATTCATCATGGGGATAGGGGTTGAAATAGTTTGATGAGCCACTCATAGGCCATAGCGGTTCTATACTTCTATTGTAAGCAGTGCCGGATTGGATATGGGGCAGAAAGTGGCCCCTGTCATTATTCAGAAAAAGAAATCGATAATTTTTTATACTTCCTCCGTTTCAAAATAAGTGATACATTTTTTATTTTGGGGTGTTTTAAAATAAGTGATACACATTGAAACTTTCCTTATCTGATAAAATATAGTGGGATCCATACCCACTAACTATCTCATTTAATAAAGTGAAATGACACATTTACCCTTACTTTTACTTTTAAACATCATTAAACTCACTTTAATCATAATATGTGGGACCCACCACTCACTAACTATCCAATTTAATCTGATTTAACCTTCATTATAATCTTTTGCCTCAAAAAACGTGAAAGCTAATTTGTATCACTTATTTTGAAACGGAGGAAGTAATAATTTTTTGGATTTTACAGTAGTTTTAGCAAATTAAAAACCTACCCAATAGCCAGAAGTAATTTAAAAAAACTTAAACATTAGCCAATAATCCAACTCAAACTCAACCCAAAATCTAAACCAAATAAAAAACACCAAGCGTGTCTTGTAGGGGTTTTTAGCTTTTACAAAATTAGAAGTTATCTTATAGGTTTATAAAATCAGTTCTTAAATACTTGTTGATGTATATAATCAACTAATCAAGGAGGATGTTTCTGTAATACAATCCCTTATTTTAAATATGTTTTTGATTCTG
This sequence comes from Calendula officinalis, assembly GCA_963853835.1. Taxonomy (NCBI): domain Eukaryota; kingdom Viridiplantae; phylum Streptophyta; class Magnoliopsida; order Asterales; family Asteraceae; genus Calendula; species Calendula officinalis. Next base: position 69,312,743 of record OY970827.1, on the reverse strand, counting down.
GGCGTTTCCTTTTAAACCCCGTCTTTTTTATTCACGCAAGGATGCTATTATCTGTAAAACTTTTTAGTTATGTTGCAAGCATACATATGTATAATGAACAACGTTATACGTAAAAGGTTATAATGTACAAGACCACATGATACAAACAAACGAATCCTTGCTGTCTTAAATGCATCCCGTTGTAATGTCCATAATTTTACGTTGTAGGTCAATCAAGTTCAAAAATTACGAGATTCCATTAACTATTTTTCAAAACTAAAAGAAAATTAAGAACCATAACCATATTTAGGTGTCTTTAAGGAGGTTTGCCGTATAAGGCTCATATTTTAGAGTGAGCCCAATTTTTTATATGCATTTATTTATAATTTTATCGTTTTTAAGCTCACTTAATAATTTAATAGAAAAATATTAGAAAGCTGAAATTTTTACATAGTTCTTGTATTTAGGGGGCCGCTTTTGTTTATTTGTGCAGGGCATTCAGAATTCACGGGACGCTTGAGGATATTTAACTTTTATTTATGAAAAAATTAAATAGAAAAAATAAAAAAGTCAATCAAATATTTTGTGAAAAATGAAAGCGCAAATTTTAAGTTCCTGTTGAATTAAAACAATGTGACAATGACGCTACATGTTTTATTGATCGGCTATAAATTAACAAAAACCAAGCACAAATTTGTTGACCTGTAATACAACGACCAACCACTTTGTAATATCAATTATGCACATGGTGCGCTTTTTTTTTTCTAATTTGTAAAGTATTTTAATTTTTCTCAAAAATTTATATTGTATTACATTTTTCTACTGCATCCTCCTATTCATAAAACAATTAATATGTGATATCTATTAATTTTCTTTCATAATCTCATTCCTTGATTTGAATATACTTGTATTTATCAAATTAGTAGAAAAATAAATGTAAATATTTAATAGAAAGCATCAAAGCAATATGATCTTTCTTATTTTTTAAAAGCAAAGAATTATGTATGTAGATAAACTTTAGGCTTTTGTTAATAAAAAGGACTTTATTAATTCTGACAATTAATTATTATCAAATAATAGAAAATGCATGAGCATTAAACAAAACAGTTAACCAATTTAATTCCCACCAAGACACGTTATGCATGCAATATGATAAATTAAAACAAATTGAGTTATTAAAATCAACCTTAAGCTGCTAAAATGAGAAGACTAGTTTCAAACCGAGATCCCAAACTCTTTAGCCTCACACACCCAAACGATTCTACAATATTAACCAAGTGCTAGCTAAAACCTGAGCCTATCGAAATCACTAACCGAACAAAACAGAAAATGGTTTGGCCTATTACTAATCGCTTAGAAGAAATTGGTATGAACTCCTATACTTTTAACATATTAAATAACACGATAAATATAATTTGTTAATTATATGCATAGCAAGTTTGTTGAATCACATTTGGCACTTGTACATGTCACATATAATACCCCAAAAGGATAATGAAACAATCCATTTGGCACTTGTACATGTCACATTATTATGCATTTGAAAGCTATAAAACCAAATTAGCTTTAACGGTCAACATTTGGTTATTTGCTACCTTTGTTGTATGTATTAGAGATTTGGGCTACTTATTTAAGTATGGGCATTCATGGGTTATACTACTATTTGTAAATGAGCTTACACATATTTGGGCTACTTATATAACCCAATTTTCTTAATATAATAGTAACCAGCCCATATAATATATCCAATTCCAGATCAATTTATTTTAGTTAATAAGATATCTTAACTTTGTAAAAACTAGTGGTTTTCTCAGTATGTTGCAACAAGATATAAAGTATGTATAATATATATTAGGGATGTCAAAACCTGATACGACACGATAAAAATACACGAAATGAAACGAAATTGGGACGAGATTGAAATTTGAATTCGTGTTCGTGTCATGTTCGTGTTGTGTAAAACAAACACGAAGTCGTGTCGTGTTCGTGTTCAGAGATTAACACGAAATTGACATGATAGTTATGATTTTAGGAATATTTAGTAATTAATGTTATATTTTTGTCGGGTTTTGTAACACCTCAATTTTCAAAACACCTTTTAAATCATATTTTTAATAAAAATATTACAAAGTCCAATATCCCAAAAATACGGTTTAACAAAAACCTTTGAAAAGATTATCAGAGTAATTAAATCCGGTGTTACAGAAATAATATCATAACCATAGGATAAACGGGATCTACCTACGAGCTCTCGAGCTAATCAACACTAGGCCACTTCTATCGCGACCCTCTAATCCATCGATCTCGAACCTGAGTACATAGCCAAAAACAAAGTAGTACGTGAGACAAAATAGTCTCGTGAGATACATGGGTTTTCGACCCATTCTCAAAATAATAAAAGTCATTACTATTCATTTCTTTTCTTTAATCACTTATTAATTATTATCTTACATTCTTACCGCTTATTCGTATTTACTAGTAAGCTAACCGTAAGCTTACCCATCACATAGTCACATACTTGTAAGCTATCCATAGCTTACTAAATCTTTATCACATACGCTACGGACCTCTCCGTAGCAAACTCCCCCGATGTGGGTTAACTAGGTAAACTCCCCCGTTTCCGGGTTAACTGAAACTCCCCCGTTTCCGGGTTAACTAAAACTCCCCCGTTTCCGGGTTAACTATTTCTCCCCCGATTTCCGGGTTAACTATTTCTCGACAGTCTACTCTTGCGCAGGGTGGTACCTCCCCAAGTAGGTGTCACTAACTCCCCCAACTATGTGGGTTAACTATGATCCGGATCCTTTTCTCAACACATAATGAAATCATCAAATACGGGTCTATGCCCCAATAATACATACTCAACATAAATTAGAATACATCTATTCTAGTTGTCATATTATTCTTGTTTCTTATTCAATTTCAGTATTGACTCTATCAAGTCCTTTATTAAATAAAACATGTTTATTATTTATCAAAATCATTTACTCTAACTTCTCTTTGAATAGAATACAAATCTACTTCTAGTCACTTTATATTTATTCTTCTAACAATTCAATCACTACTCTTATTAGTATAATTTACTAAGTCAATACTTGATACTTGAAAATCATTGTTATTAGCCTTATTAATACATATTATTAACAAGTCAAATATCATACTTTCTTAATTATTACTCTTAGTCAAACATCATATAAGTAAAGAATTATCAATCACTTTTCATTATCATAATCTCTTTAAAAATCATTAGTCATTTAGACATACTTAAATGATCTATTACTTGCATTCTCTTATTCTTTTGATCATATCTTTATTAAAAATATTTATTAATAAAGACTCATAAAACATCATAGTTTTCAAAATCATTTGCTATGTACTCAGTAAAAGTCTCATGTACTCACCTTAGCCAAGCTAATTCCAAATCGTGTTTAACAACACGAATCCTTGCTCTCCAACTTGTGAGATGTCACCAAACTTTAGGTCTTCTTGGCCTACCATCAATACCATCACAATAACTAGTTATAACCCATAACTAATCACTAATCAATCCATATCCACATCCCTAACCACCAAGTTCATCCAACTTGGTGGGATCTCAAACCCTAGTTCAAGATTCCCTTCAATAAACCCAAATCCAACTTGTACACATCGATTACAAGCTTACAATGTGTGTTCTACACCCATGCTTAGCCATCTTCCCCAAAGATGACATGGTTGGTTCCCCAAACCACCATTTTTACCCATACAAAGCTCACAATCAAGGTAGATAAGCAAGACAATCAAGAATACTTACCCTTGATGTTTCAATCCTTCAAGATGTTGAAGATCTGAGCTCTTGAGCTCCAAAAACGACCAAGAACACTCCCAAATCGGCTGCACTATGTGTGGGGTTGAATGAGAAATGAAACCCTAGCTCACACACAAGATTATATACTCCAGACAGACCTCGCGCCCCGCTCGCGTTTGCCTCGCGCCGCGAGGTGACGCGGGTTGTCCTCTTGGTCAGCGCAGAAAAACAGACCTCGCGTTTCGCTCGCGTTTCGCTCGCGTTTCGTCGCCTCTTGTCTCAACTCGAGATTCTCGCGTTTCGCTCGCGACTGGCTCGCGTTTCGCTCGCGGCTCTTGTCTCAACTCTTGATTCTCGCGTTTCACTTCTGGAGCTCCTGTTCAACCTCGCGACTGCCTCGCGCCTGGCTCGCGCCGCGAGGGCTGTCTGGGTCAGTTTCTTGCCTTTTAAACTTGTTTCCATCCAAGTCTTGACCCATACTTGGTTATACCAAGTCCCAAACATCCAAACACTCGATAAAACACAACGGAGACTCGATTAAACATTTTACCACCTTTATTCCTCAATATTTCCATTTAATTCATTAACCGAAAATTCCGGTCGTTACAACTATCCACACCTTAAAAAGGATTCCGTCCTCGGAATCAACTCAAGGATTTCCAATCCTCATTCCACCTCCAAATCATGGTCCAACGATACTTATGCATTTAAATGCCCACTTGACTCCGTTATACCCAAACGGGTCAAAAATCCAATCTTGAGTCCCTAATACCCGAACGGGTCAGAATTTCACAACTTGACCTTAACATTCATGGTCCAACAACAATCATACTCGATCCTCAATTTCAACTCGAAATACCCAACGGTCAAAGTCGTACCCTTTGACTACCATTATTTCCATCAATCCATTTAACCACTATCATACACATGCCGATGATATAGTATGCCCTTATCCTTGACTAACCATTTTAAACGAAAGTCAAAACCCAATTTTGACTAAAGTCAACATTCCACTAGTTGACCAACCTTGACTTATGAATAAAGTCAACTTACCTTGCTAAATTCCACATATTCTTTATTACTAAGGCATCGCTTCCCAAGCTTTTCATTTCCGATTTCAATATCTAAATTTCCTTTCTCAAATGTTCCCTTTTCCCTCGATTTCGACTCCCACAATCGACTAACAATTTTCATTTAAAACAATACCAAATTTCTATCACATTTTAAACTTTTATTCAATTACTTATACCATTTATAATTTCCTTCAAATATCCTTATACCATACTTGAAATTCCCGATTACCGGCTTTAGAGCCTCATTCATATCCAATTGTGGCCTAACCACCCATTATACCTCTTTCACTATTCATTGGTTATTAACAAATTTTGCTTCCTAATAGCATTCCTTTTTCATAAACCATGAACTTGTAGGCATCTCCTACACCTACTTATACTTAAACACTACCCGTGTTTTCAACCCAAGTTCTCATTTGCCATAAAATCATATCAATAACTAACCATACGGTTCTACATAAGTCAGGTACAAACATCATATCCCTTGTACAACAAATTATACTTTAACTATCACACCGAGATGATCGGAAAGCCTCCAATCCATCAAGGTCCAAACTGTCACAATGATCGGAAAGCCTCCAATCCAATGTGACTCATCCAATCTCATCAACCGGAAAGCCTCCGATCCAACAAGATCCATACAGTACCATTCTATCTTGCATACAATTCATATATGTATCATTAACTTAGCATCATGCTAACATTCTCTTTCATAGCTAATCACATTCTCTATTCAATTTACATTTCCCCATACTTCACATAACATTACTTTCTAAAGTCATATTCTTTTCATAGACAATTACTCCTACTTATACCTTTATACCACACGGTATACACATAATCATTTCTAGTGCTTTCCACCAATCTACTCACTTATCAATCGTCTTTAGTTGATTCACTTTCTCATTATTAAATTTCCCAATCTTTCTTTCACCACCTAGGTAACCTCTATTTCATTCCATTATCCCTATTTTACCGAATCACCCGGTCAACTCAAGTCAACCAATTGACTTCGATCCACAACCAACATAAGCTATCACACTTTTTCTAATGTCCTTTTTCCAATAATTAATTATTACCCTTGACTTAGCATACCATTTCTATGACACTATATCAATAATTATCCTTTTGACCTTAGCATCAAATCCATCATCCATGATACAAACTTTGTCATGACTAATTGTCAACTTTCACTCAACCATTTTTTTTTTATTATTAAATTTTGTCATTCCCGATGCTTATCCTTTCCAACATACTTTATGTTTACGAGTTTTGAAACTTCACTATATTTTTCATCATTCTTTTCTTTACTATTATCATAAGCTAATACCGCATCACTTATCCTTATTCCCGTCAAGTGCTACGATTTTACCATTTTTGAACTTTTCTCTTCTATGGTTCCCCATCCAAAAATGCAATTCTCGCTAACTCTTAGTACTTCCTTGTACTTCCACCCTTTCATTGAACACATTCACCTTTCCCGTGATTCACCTTTTGATATTCCATGATAGCATAATACTTTATATCCTTACTACTTGTGTCGTTGCACACTGACTCGTTAAAATATAACATTCCTATTTACATAACGAACCGAGGAGATTATCCCCCTAATACATATCCATATCAACGATTCTTCCAAATTTCTATAGGCCATTTCACTTAAGCACCAAACCGAATGACCACTGAACGAATAAACCCCAAACCACATAACATTTCGCCTTAGCACCAAATCATGCGACAATTCACCAATAAAACACGAACCTCATACCTTAAATTTTATAACTGAGGAAAACTTACCACACTTTTGAACCTTTCACATCAACATGATTTCACGAACTTTGAACGAGATTCTCTTTCTTTGTTAACTCTAAGCTACTATCGAACTTCCTCTTTCCTCCAATTGACGACGATTCAATGACCCTTCGTTGAACTACATTCTCCACATCTCCAACAAGAGACTCTATTAGCAACTCTTTCAACTACTTATTCGAATCAAAACTTCCCCGATGTGCTACTCGCGAACTCCTTCCCAGATATCTTGTATCATACTCTCTTTTTCAATGCTTCGAACATCGCATTCCACCGTGACAATGCATCACCCAACAGAAGACGAGCCGCAGAAGTCACTACATCTCCCTATTAACACTTGCTACTCCTTAGCACTTGCTCAGTTTCACGAACCCACTGAATCACGACCTCCGGTTCGGTACTTCCCAAATACACATCCAGCTTACACGCCATCAATGTCTTGAACGATCATCGTCCCCTTTCTTCCGATTTGAAATCACTCCCATCATCACCCAACGTGACGAAACTCAATTATGATTCCTTTTCTTGTCTTAGAGGAGCTTGTCCTCTCCTCGAGTTCACCCTTTTGTTATACCAATAGTCTCACAATCACAATTCAAACGATGACTTAACAATCAAATAAAACACATTTATATCAGATCATGCCATTTCTCTTAGGGATCGACCCTATCACACTCGTACTTACGGCCTCAACCAACTAATCATGGACATCCTATGGAAACATATGGTCCTACTTAGCATAGCTTAAGACTAGGAAGGTCAAACCTACCTAATTCACTTAAACTATAGCTCTGATACCAAGTTGTAACACCTCAATTTTCAAAACACCTTTTAAATCATATTTTTAATAAAAATATTACAAAGTCCAATATCCCAAAAATACGGTTTAACAAAAACCTTTGAAAAGATTATCAGAGTAATTAAATCCGGTGTTACAGAAATAATATCATAACCATAGGATAAACGGGATCTACCTACGAGCTCCCGAGCTAATCAACACTAGGCCACTTCTATCGCGACCCTCTAATCCATCGATCTCGAACCTGAGTACATAGCCAAAAACAAAGTAGTACGTGAGACAAAATAGTCTCGTGAGATACATGGGTTTTCGACCCATTCTCAAAATAATAAAAGTCATTACTATTCATTTCTTTTCTTTAATCACTTATTAATTATTATCTTACATTCTTACCGCTTATTCGTATTTACTAGTAAGCTAACCGTAAGCTTACCCATCACATAGTCACATACTTGTAAGCTATCCATAGCTTACTAAATCTTTATCACATACGCTACGGACCTCTCCGTAGCAAACTCCCCCGATGTGGGTTAACTAGGTAAACTCCCCCGTTTCCGGGTTAACTGAAACTCCCCCGTTTCCGGGTTAACTAAAACTCCCCCGTTTCCGGGTTAACTATTTCTCCCCCGATTTCCGGGTTAACTATTTCTCGACAGTCTACTCTTGCGCAGGGTGGTACCTCCCCAAGTAGGTGTCACTAACTCCCCCAACTATGTGGGTTAACTATGATCCGGATCCTTTTCTCAACACATAATGAAATCATCAAATACGGGTCTATGCCCCAATAATACATACTCAACATAAATTAGAATACATCTATTCTAGTTGTCATATTATTCTTGTTTCTTATTCAATTTCAGTATTGACTCTATCAAGTCCTTTATTAAATAAAACATGTTTATTATTTATCAAAATCATTTACTCTAACTTCTCTTTGACTAGAATACAAATCTACTTCTAGTCACTTTATATTTATTCTTCTAACAATTCAATCACTACTCTTATTAGTATAATTTACTAAGTCAATACTTGATACTTGAAAATCATTGTTATTAGCCTTATTAATACATATTATTAACAAGTCAAATATCATACTTTCTTAATTATTACTCTTAGTCAAACATCATATAAGTAAAGAATTATCAATCACTTTTCATTATCATAATCTCTTTAAAAATCATTAGTCATTTAGACATACTTAAATGATCTATTACTTGCATTCTCTTATTCTTTTGATCATATCTTTATTAAAAATATTTATTAATAAAGACTCATAAAACATCATAGTTTTCAAAATCATTTGCTATGTACTCAGTAAAAGTCTCATGTACTCACCTTAGCCAAGCTAATTCCAAATCGTGTTTAACAACACGAATCCTTGCTCTCCAACTTGTGAGATGTCACCAAACTTTAGGTCTTCTTGACCTACCATCAATACCATCACAATAACTAGTTATAACCCATAACTAATCACTAATCAATCCATATCCACATCCCTAACCACCAAGTTCATCCAACTTGGTGGGATCTCAAACCCTAGTTCAAGATTCCCTTCAATAAACCCAAATCCAACTTGTACACATCGATTACAAGCTTACAATGTGTGTTCTACACCCATGCTTAGCCATCTTCCCCAAAGATGACATGGTTGGTTCCCCAAACCACCATTTTTACCCATACAAAGCTCACAATCAAGGTAGATAAGCAAGACAATCAAGAATACTTACCCTTGATGTTTCAATCCTTCAAGATGTTGAAGATCTGAGCTCTTGAGCTCCAAAAACGACCAAGAACACTCCCAAATCGGATGCACTATGTGTGGGGTTGAATGAGAAATGAAACCCTAGCTCACACACAAGATTATATACTCCAGACAGACCTCGCGCCCCGCTCGCGTTTGCCTCGCGCCGCGAGGTGACGCGGGTTGTCCTCTTGGTCAGCGCAGAAAAACAGACCTCGCGTTTCGCTCGCGTTTCGTCGCCTCTTGTCTCAACTCGAGATTCTCGCGTTTCGCTCGCGACTGGCTCGCGTTTCGCTCGCGGCTCTTGTCTCAACTCTTGATTCTCGCGTTTCACTTCTGGAGCTCCTGTTCAACCTCGCGACTGCCTCGCGCCTGGCTCGCGCCGCGAGGGCTGTCTGGGTCAGTTTCTTGCCTTTTAAACTTGTTTCCATCCAAGTCTTGACCCATACTTGGTTATACCAAGTCCCAAACATCCAAACACTCGATAAAACACAACGGAGACTCGATTAAACATTTTACCACCTTTATTCCTCAATATTTCCATTTAATTCATTAACCGAAAATTCCGGTCGTTACAGGTTTGTCGGATTTTTAGCATGTACTAAGTAAGAAATTTGTTATTTTTGTTATTTATTTTGTGTTGTCATGTTTGTTGTGTTGTTTATCATTTTTAAAATTGGTCGTGTTCGTGTTAGCAAAATTAAACACGACTTCGTGCCGTGTTGTTATCGTGTCGAACGAATTCGTGTCGTGTTACCTAAAAACACGAAATGATAGCACGATTTGACATCCCTAATATATACATAGACAAGCAATTATATAATTATATAAATATATAACATGGAATTATATAAATATATAACATATAATTATATTTTTTTAATTATTAATATATATTAGCTCGTTTAAGCTCGGGAACCTAAACAAGTTTTATATTTTAAGCTCGGACTCATTTAGTAAGCAGATTCTAAGTTGAGCTCAAGCTCTGGTCGAGCTCATTTAACACAAGTTTTTATCGATCATTTATTTTAACTCGTGAATAGCTAGGCTTTCATAACAAAAATGAAACTAGATTTAATTATAACTCAAACTGTAAAATGAAACATAAAACATGTTTTGGAGAGCTTATTTAAGGTACTTTTAAGCTTATTATCGTTTATTTAAGCGATAATAAACTAAACATTCAAATTATTAAGTTAATAAATAAAAGTTCATTAAATAAGTTTTCTTTCCTAAACTTATCTTTAGCTAATTTAGAACCGATTTGACCAATTGATCCGACTAATTGATACTTTTACACATCCTAAATTATTAAATTTGTTAAATCGCTCACCAAAGTTATCTAAAAAACTTGAAAAAATGGATGAAAGAAGATAGGAAAACAATAAAAAGAGAAATTATTATTTCCTTCTCCATTCTTGAATGCGCGCCCACCGATTTTGACCTTATTTTATGTTATTTTCCACTTTTTCCTTTTTTTAATATATATCCCCAACACATCTATATCTTCTCAAGCAATCCCAATCCCTAAATCTTAAATACTACTTCGTTGCAATCGTGGTTTGTTTTGTGTATGTTGAAATTGTGATTCCGGTTCTGTTTCTAGTAATTATTATTAGGGTTTTTCTTTAATGGGCGTCGAAGGTGAGTCAACTCAAACGGCCGTCGCTTCCGTTGACGGTGGCGATGCAGATATCGCCCTCAACATCCGATGTTCTAACGGCAATAAGTTCTCCGTCAGGGCATCTCTCCGATCAACGGTTGTCGCTTTCAAAGATCTTTTGGCGCAAAACTGCGATGTTCCGGCTAATCAACAGAGGTTGATTTATAAAGGAAGAATCTTGAAGGATGATCAAACCCTAGATAGTTATGGTAAATACTTTTTGTATTAATTTTGATTCTCGATCTTCGAAAATGTTGGTAATTTGGTTAGGGTTAATTTTGTGTTCCTGATAATGCTGTATAATGCTTTATAGACAATGTATTTACCTCAACAATATAATTATATTAACCCTATTTATAAAGAATTTGTTTAGGTTTATTACTGCAGTGATGTAGTACAAAAAATATGAGCATTCCCTTATAGGGAATTTTAGGTAAGATTGTAAGAACCGTAAGAACTACCATTACACATGGTTTCGTGTTATCTAAGTCAACAAATTCACATTAATTAACAATTTTACATCTTTATTATTAAAGTTCTGTATAATATTATGAAGCGTTAAATTTGTCGACTTTCTTTAATGGATCATGATTTAAAACTATATCTGCCACTTTAATTGAGATTAAAATTACAAAACTTGTGATTTTCGACTTTTATGATTTGAATAAAAAATGTGAGTAGCTCTTACGGTTCTTACAAAATATCTAGCTCTGATTCGATCACGTTTCTTTCTTTATTAGCTCATAAATGCACAAATTATTTTAATTTCTTTATTAGTAATGCGACAGATATACTTGACCCATGGATAGTATGCAAACTTCTTTAATAACTCGTACTAATATTTTTAATGCCGCAAAAATTAAATAACATATTTTATTGTCTGTATCTAATAGTGAATATTTTGTGTAGGCTTGCAAGCAGATCACACAATTCACATGGTTCGTGGTTCTGCACCAGCACCTGCACCTGCACCAACTACTGCTGCTACAAACACTAACACACCCACTCCAGGGGTGGGGTTAGGTGGTCTTGACTCTGGTGCACCGTTATTCCCCGGGCTCGGGTCAGGTGGGCCCAACTTATATGGATCTGGACTACCCGATATCGAACAAGTCCAACAACAACTAACTCAAAACCCCAGCATGATGAGAGACATGATGAACAATCCTGCAGTTCAAAACATACTAAACAACCCTGAAATCATGCGGGCCGTGATTATGAATAATCCTCAAATGCGGGAAATAATCGACCGGAATCCCGAACTTGCTCATATTCTTAATGATCCTACAGTTCTTAGGCAGACACTTGAAGCAGCTAGAAACCCTGAATTAATGAGGGAAATGATGAGGAATACTGATAGAGCAATGAGTAATATTGAATCGTCTCCTGAAGGGTTTAACATGCTTAGAAGAATGTATGAGAATGTTCAGGAACCGTTTCTGAATGCTACAACGCCAGCTGGCGGGAATGATCCCGGGTCAAACCCGTTTGCAGCTTTACTTGCAAATCAGGGTGGTGCTCCAAATACTGCTGCAACAGGTACTCCCGGGTCTGCTGCTCCTAATTCTAACCCGCTTCCCAACCCGTGGGGTGGGCCTACGGGTAAGTATCTAATATCAGTTAATTTTTTTTACCCATGTGCTGAAATTTACATGATCAGGTGGGGCCCAGACAAACACTGGTGCAAGAGCACCGCCAGCTGTATCTGGGTTAGGTGGCGCTGGTCTACCAGGGTTAGACCGTCCAGCTGGCGGCATGCCAGACATGGCTCAGCTTATGCAAAACCCAGCTGTTTCTCAGATGATGCAAACCATGCTTTCAAATCCCCAGTATATGGACCAGGTATCATTAACCACTATTTTTCAACTAATTATCCGCCATTTTTTTTTAATATTATTAGTAATTTTAAATTGTAGGTTATCAGCCAAAACCCTCAACTTCGCAGTATGTTCGATTCTAACCCTCAGTTAAGAGAAATGATGCAAAATCCGGAAGTTCTTCGCCAGTTAACTTCTCCTCAGATGATGCAGGTGTTGTATACAACTTTGTGGAATAATTAATAATACAATATATTAATATATTCTTGTACAAATCTGATGTTAATTACTTGTTTGTTTTTTAATAATCTTTTACAGCAAATGATGACTTTGCAGCAGCTTCTACCTCAGCTTAACCAGCAACAATCACCTTTGTAAGTGGAAAATCAATATTTTTGTTAAGGCGTGAAATTGTTACTATTATTTAATGATTAATTGTTTGTTTCAGGGATCCTACACAGACTGGTGGTGCTACAGGTACAAACCTCTTTTTTAAAAATAAATATTTTATCACAGTGCGTTTTTTAAATTCATTTTAAATATTATTAAAAGTTTATAATTTGCAGGAAATCAACTGGACTTAATGATGAATATGTTTGGTGGACTTGGAGCTGGTGGTTTGGCTGCTCCAAATGTACCTGATGGTAATACTTAAACTTAAGATTTAATTTAAATAAATATAGCCAAAATATTATTTAAATATATATTAGGATGTCAAATTTTGTAACACCAATATCATATATTATTTGTTTCACAACATACGACTAAATGGTTATTGTTCATAATTATTTGTATTTTGTAGTGCCAGCAGAACAACTTTATGCAACTCAACTAGCGCAGCTTCAAGAGATGGGTTTCTTTGATACCCAAGAGAATATCCGGGCCCTACGTGCGACTTCTGGAAATGTTCATGCTGCTGTTGAGAGACTTTTGGGAAACTTTGGTCCATGATGTTTTGTTTGTCTTATTTAATGAAAAAAGATAACCGGGCTTGTAATATGAGTCGGTTTTTTAAAAGTATTCTTTGTAGACAAAGGGAATGGGATTTTGTTTTCAAGGGAATGGGAATGATTGAATGAAATGGGGGTGTGAGTGTGAATAATGGATATATGAACTAGAAAACTTATTCACTACAGATTTCATAGTTTATTCATGTTTTATCATGTTTCTTGAAAACATTACTGCTAATCTCTCATCCGATCCAATGGCTGCATTTAAATTTGTTACTTTAGGATGATTTATTTATTTATTTATTATTATTTTATTTTAAAGTGCTTCTGCTGAACTTAGCAGAATTGCAGTTGAACTTATTATTATTTATTTATTTATTATTATTTATTTATTATTATTATTATTATTATTATTATTATTATTAACTTTTGGCATTGTTTTAGTATACGAACAGTTAGATTTGACTAAAATTCTAATATCAATACGAACTCCATAAAAAGAAAATTGTAAATGATTAACAAGAATTAATACGTTTGAACTTTTTTTATTGATTTTGTTGCATAAAGTTACCGGCAAAATATGTTTAAGCCTTAAGGTGAAATTTACGTTTGACTTTTTGGTCAAAGAGGTTAGATTTGAGTTTCGGCAAACAGCAAACGAGGTTTATATTTTAAGTTTCTGAAATTTTGAGTCAAACTTTGAAAAGGGAAAGTAACAGGGGCCGAGACTGTAAATGTTAAAAGAGAAGGCAGAACAACCTCCGAAAAACATGGCCCAGTTTCATCTGTTGTAGTCCCTACCATTTCCTTACTAGCTCCAAACATCGAAAAATAACTACCCGTTTCTCACGCACACACTCACTGTGTGTAACCGTCGACACTACCACCACCTTAAGGAAGCCCAACCGCCACTTTTTCAACTTTTTTCTTAAATCACATTATGAACAACGATATGGGTGGTGGTGCCACTAACGCTACGACTTCATCGATTTGCAACTCTGCCCTGTTTCTTCAGACGGTCATGACATTTTCCGGCCAACTGTTGACACTTCCGATGTCTCTGCCGGAAACATCCAACCCATCACCATTATAAGGCCTCATCAGAACCCCAGAAAGAAACGTACAAAAATGGTCAGAATTCACAACAGCAAAGCCATTGTCGCCACCGCTGGACCTTCCGGTACCCATTCCGGTGTAATTACAAAGAAGAAACCCGACCCGAGTGCTCCAAAGATCACCAGCCCGTGCACCGAATGCGGGAAGAGGTTTTGGTCATTGAAGGCTCTGTTCGGTCACATGCGGTGCCACCCGGAACGACCGTGGCGGGGGATCAACCCGCCGCCCCATCTCACCGGAGAAACCACCAAGGAAGACAAGTATGCAGCCGCATGTTTACTGATGCTGGCCAACTCACCAACCCATTTATCCACCAGTTATCATCATAACCAAAACCATAATCAATCGGGCGCCCAAATGATGACTGACCCGGAAACCCGGTTCGAGTGCTCAAGTTGCAAAAAGCTGTTCGGGTCCCACCAAGCATTGGGCGGGCACAGGGCTAGTCACAAGAATGTAAAGGGCTGTTTTGCCATAACCCGAACCGATGGTCAGCCCGAACAACTTGAAGAAGGCGAATTTGTGGGCCAATTTGATATAAATGGTGATCAGCAGCAACACAAATGCAGCATTTGCTCAAAAATATTTTCAAGTGGGCAAGCACTTGGCGGTCACAAAAGGTGTCACTGGGAGAAAGAAGATGGAGGTGTACCAACTGCATCAACATCAGTACTCTCACACCCATCAGTTAGGTTTAATCTAAACCTACCTGCAGATGAGTCCATCTCTTCAAGTTTGGATTTGGATTTAAGATTAGGTCTTTAAATGTGTAATCCTTAATATATAAATGTATACTTATAAAATCTGTACTAATCAACTTGTATCTTTACCATCTTCAATCTTCATACAATTGTGTAATTCCTTGATAATTTCACTTGAAAAAATATGATTTCGATCTCCTGCAATGAACTTACGACATTTGTCATTAATATGAACCATACTATAACCAGCAATTACTTTAACATTATTATCTCTAATCAATCCTCTAATCCTTGCAGCACGGGCCCACAAACCTCGTGCTGCATACATGCTTGATGCAAGCATGTAACCACTTGACTTATCGGGCTCAAATTCAATAACAGATTTAACCGCTTTTTCCCGAATTTTTTCATTCCCATTATAACCCGTTCTTAAACCACTCAACAAAGCCCCCCAAGCACTCGGGCCAGCCCGTTTATCCAGTTTGTGAATCAGTTCCATTGCAAGATCAACATTCCCACCCCGACTTAACAAATCCACCAAACAAGAGTAATGTTCTTGACTCGGGTTGACTTGTTGACTTTCTACAAACTTCTGGAAAACGGATAATCCTTCGTTGACCAAGCCCCCGTGACTACATGCTGATAAAACCGAGAGAACAGTTATCGAGTTAGGTTCTAGCCCGTTTGCTTCCATCTCAGTGAGTAAACATAATGCATCACGGGCCAGCCCGTTCATACCCAATGCTGCAATCATTGCACTAAACGATATAACGTTTTTATTTAAAATTTGATTAAAAGCCTTTTTTGAGGTAATTATATCTCCATAACTCGAGTACATATCCAAAATGGCAGTCCCGACAATTGTTTCGGTTGCTAAACATTTTCTAACCGCTATCCCGTGAGCAATTTTTGGTCTTTTTAGTTCGGTATCATAAGAGCATGCTTCGATTAGGTTTAGAAAAGTAACCGAATTCGGTTTATTTTGTGTTTGTATCATCTCATTGTAGACTTTAATTGCTTCATCGGGTAAACCACAATTTGTATAAGCTGAAATCATCGTGGTCCAAGAAACCGTATCTCGAATCGTCATTAAATTAAACAGTTTTCGTGCGGTTATTACAAGATTACACTTTGCATAAACATCAATTAAAGTATTGATTAATAGCTCGTTTAATTCATGATTATGTCTGATTATCATGGTATGAATGCATTTGCAGAGGATTTGATCTGTGAAATGTTTGCATAATTGTAGGAGGTTTACTAATGTGATTGCATCTGGCTCAATTCCATCTTTTTGCATCGAATTAAAAAGATTAATGGCTTCTAAATGTTTTTCATTAGATACTAATCCAGATAAAATAGAGTTCCATGAAACTATGTTTTTAGTAGGCATTCTTTTCCATGTTTGTAATGCTGAATCGGCATGATTGCATTTGGAATACATATCGATTAAAGAATTACCTACAAACAAATCATAATCAAAACCTTTACGAATTACACATCCATGTAATGTTCTTCCATTAATAAGATCCTTTGAATCTGTGCATGCTTTGAGTGCACTTACTATAATTTGGCCATCGATTTCATTTCCGGACTGTAATAACATCTCTATTAAAAACCCTAAAGCAACATAAGCTTCATTACTTTTAACATACCCTGAAATCATAACACTCCAAGAAATAACATCTCTGTTAGACATTTCATCAAACAGGTTGTGTGCATACTCCATTGCCATATCTGCATACATGCCCAAGATAGCATTTTGAACAGATGAAATTGCTAAAAACTGATTCTTAATCAGATAAGCATGAATTTTCTGCCCATCGTGTAAATCCCCAAGCTTTTGAATCATTTGAATTACAAGAATTAAAGTGGAAACATTGGGTTCAAATTCAAACCCTGTTGATCTAGCTTGCATAAAGGAGTAAATTCCTTTATCGAAATCGCCATGATTAATGTATTCAGAAATTAAAATATTCCATGAAATTGAATCCTTGATCTTCATGGAACTGAAGAGATTTAATGTGGAATTCATATGGCCAGATTTTGCGTAGAAGTTCATGATTGAATTTCCTATAGATGTGCATGATTCAACTCCGAGTTTAATTACAGATGCATGAAGGGATTTACTATGTGTTACTGATATTGCAGAGCATGCTTTTAAAATTGGATGGAATAATGAAGGTTCGGTTAACTGAAATCCTGATTTCTGCAATTCACTGTATAATGATAATACTTGTTGCCATTTTCCATTAAACGATGATTCTTTGATCTTTGAGATACAGTTTGAAAGCTTTGAAACTGATAGAATGGCTGGATGATGCATTGCACACATATACTTGTACCTAACACTTTCAAGATGTCTTTGTTAGATTTCGACAATACGCACATCTGATAAATGATATGAAACTTTGAATTCCATAAAAGCCATGTATTTATCCCCGTGCTTTAAAATTTATTAAAAACCAGAAGCATGTTGTTAAAAAAAAAAAAATATATATGTACGCATTTCACGATTAGTTTAAATATAGAAAGGGTTTGGCTAACTCATGCCGGATATGAGATTAACATGTTTAATAAACTCAAAAATACCATTTTTATTTGAAAATGCATTTAATTAATGCCAAAAGTACACTTTATAAATCACTAATAAATACATTTATTCATAACGAAAAGAAATTTGAAGTTCATTAATCACTTCCAATCTCATGCCCTTAGGGTATGAGTTAGATAAACCTTTATAGAAAAAAACAAAAACTATTCATCTAACTCAAAGAAAAAAACACTATTTGTGAATTATTGTTGTATGAGAAATATTATTATAAATAATTTTTTAAGTTACACAAGCTTTTCTAAACTTGTTTCTACCAAAAAAAACATTTCAACACATAATATACTACGTATATATGTTCTAATACAAATGGTATCTTTGAAATACAAAACTAAAGTAAAGATATGGGGTGAGTAATAGATCATTTGGCGATGTTTTAGCGATAAAAATGACTGAAATGATCTCTTAAACCTTAGGTAAATATTTAATAGATGACTAGTGAGAGGTTCAGAAACGGCCATGTCAAAGATTAAGTCGCATGCACCAAGGGCAAAACGGAAAAATGAAATATGGTGACTAATAAACATAAAATATTTATCGATGTTATTTAAACTTGACAAAAACTTACACGCTATATAACACCTTTTACCTACCTTAAATCCACAATCATATAACAAAAAATAAAACTAATCCTAATACAAATCAATTATCATAACCCTTTTGGTGAATCTTAACTCATGTTTACATCTTGTTTAACATGAAGTGGTGAACGATGATGCAACGGTTGTTGTTGTTGACCTTTTCTAAAAGGCGAATGAGAGCTCGAATTGTGTATTCTCGGTACTTTTGGTCTTTCTTTAATATCATCAAGTTTCTCTAATGTTGCAACCACTTCTTTCATTGATGGGCGCGAATTCGGTTCGGGCCCAAGACATGTGAGTGCTAGTTGGGCCACCTGGACCGCAGCTTTTGACGGGTAGTTTCCATCGAGCCGTGAGTCCATTATGTTTTTTAGCTTTCTACGGTTAGCCAAATACGGTTTGACCCAGTCAGTTAGATTTCTTCGGGCAGCCGGGCGGCCGTCGTCGAGTGCCCGCATGCCTGTTAGCATCTCGACTAATACAACACCGAAACCGTACACATCACTCTTTACATATAAATGACCTGAAAACTTATAGTATTATTATTTTTCATAACATTATGTTTAGCACATAAATTTAAATGATTAAAGTTTACCTGTGGTAACATACTCAGGTGCAGCATAACCATATGTACCCATAACTCGTGTTGTCACATGCGATTGACTAGCCGACGCCATTTTAGCCAGCCCAAAATCCGATAATTTAGCATGATACGACTGCCAAAAAAAACATATATATCAGTAGTACTCCTTGCATAAAAACTCGTACCTTGAGACGAACAAGAAATATACAATCATTCACAAAGTTTAACCTACCCCATTAAGCAATATGTTAGACGCCTTAAAATCTCTATAAATAACTTTTTTATCTGAAGTATGCAGAAATGACAGCCCGCGGGCTGCTCCTATCAAAATCTTGATCCGTGTATCCCATGGTAACGGTTGAACAGTTGACCCTCCTACAAAAGTCAAACGCGATTAATATGGAAATATATTAGGATTAAAAATAATAATAATTCTTACTTCCGAATAAATGATTCTCCAAACTGCCTCTTTGCATGAATTCATATACAAGTAAAAGCTCTTTTCCTTCATAACAATATCCCAAAAGTTTCACAAGATTCGGATGTGAAAGCCTTCCTAAAAAGTTAACCTCAGCCTACTCAAAAATATAAAAAAAAAATCATTACAATTTCCAAAAAGGTGTCAAGTGGTGACAAAAAGAAACAATTTTTAAGAATAATAATAACTAAAAAAAACATTCTTAATCCAATAATTATGCAACCCACAACTTCAATTACTTAAAGTTGGTGCTTTAAATACTCAAAACTCTTGCACTAAATCTTTTAAAGTACACATATTTACCAACATTCGGTTAATCGCATTACGAACTTGTACATTGATGCAAATATGCAATGAATGATTGTACCTGCCATTCTTCAACTCCTTGCATACTTTCTGAATTCAATTTCTTGACAGCAATTACCGAACCGTTTCCATTGAATTTAGAATTTTCAATCCAACCTTTATAAACTTTTCCAAAACCGCCCTCGCCTAAAATAGTATCGGTTCGGAAGTTTCTTGTTGCAGATTTAAGTTCAGAAAATGTGTATATTTTAAGATTTGGGTGAGGTAAGATCTGGCCACCTGGCCCAAGATCATCACCGCTGCTTACTGATGAGAATTGACTGTTTCCAGAAACATTATTGCTACTAATTCCTGATGATGATATTGATGATGAATTTGTTGTAATGCTTGTGGCGGTTGTTTTTGAACTCCCTGTTACTGTATCATTATAATTTTGGTTAAATTCAAACCTTAAAAAAAATATAAAAATAAATCTAGAAAATTGCTGTGAAAATTCTTGAAACATATTACAGAAACAGATATGAGTCATTCAATTTAATCAAAGGGTAATTGGGTTGTAAACATTAAGAAAATTCAAGATTTATAATGAAAAGGGGAAAAAGATAGGATTTTTACAAGATTTTAGGTCAAGTCAACTGAAAACATAAAACCCAGAAATGATTACACAAAATCTATGAGAAAAGAAGTAATGATTGTGTGTTTGTACCTGAGCTGAGATTACGAGTGGTGCTAATAGCAATATTATTTGAAGAACTGCAAATACCCATGATTAGAACCCCTAATTTATCCACAAGCTCTCATAGGAAAATCAGGAGCACATAGTTGAAACCCAGGAAATGGAAGACTTGGTGATGAAATTTCAATAATATAAAAATGTGAAAGCATCTACCTTTTTATATTTTAAGATTTATTTGACCTATGACTAATAATTTTATGAAAACGTTTCGGTAAGATCTGCCCACTTTATTTTTGGAATTTAATTTAATGGTGTTGGGTGCGGTGGAATTTGAGTTTTTTTTAAGAGAATACTATAAAAACTACTTCTCATATTACACTATAGAAAACTATTTTAAATGATTTATGAAATTACAACCACCAAAACATAATATATGGTATAGGAAATTATTTGTGTGGTGTTAATATCACCATCTTTTTAAGGGAAATATTGTCTTGATATACGCGATTTATGAAACTATTTTAATTACTGTTAAACTATCACCGAATGATTGCGGTGAAGTTTGAGTAGTTATAGAAATTAAGGTAAATTTAATTATTGTTGGCAGAGGAGAGGACCAAGTCAATGTCGTGGATGATAATGTTACATGTGGTAGCCATTTTTTTTCTTTGTTGGTGTAAAGGAAAAATGTTGATTATTCAACTATAGTGAAGTCAGGTTGTCTAAACATGCATATACGACAAATACTTGTAGTCATTTGCTTGGCAAGATATCGACTTACATATTTTATTTTTGTCATGGACATATTCAACCATTGACGTAAACCACAAATAAAGTAATTACTATTTAGTGACCAGTAGAGTTCACGAAACACAAATCAACTAAAGAGTACAAGAGGATTTGGTTATGAGTGTAATCAAGTCGAGTACATTACTTCATAAATTATTTGAGATTTAGGTGGTGTTTGTTTTTTCTGAGCAAAAAGATCTGTAATCTGCGGACAACATCTGCCAACTGCTGCAGCTTCTGAGGTGGATTAAAGGTCTGCAGTCTGCAACAAAATTGTTGTTTATTTTTTTTATCATCTGTAGAATCCTAATTTCTAAGCATCACAATTGAAAGTTAGCTCCGCTTAATTATCAATTAAATCAAACAATCAATCAAATTGGTAATTTACATCAACACAAACACCAAAAATTCCACTAAAATAAATCATTTAAAAAGAAATATTTTGAGTCTGGCTTTATAGTTTATTCAACTGATGTGCTCAAATTCAACAAGGGTAAAAGTAAAAGTGTAAAACCAACATTGGTTTTCTAGTCTTCTTCAAGGAAGTCAAAAGTTCAACCCATCAATCCAGAAAGTACAACCTTCCACAATTTAATCAACGCAGACAAGTCGCTGGAGAAACACACATTTGATCTCTCTCCTCTTCTTGATCTCTCTCTATCTACATATCTATTTCTCTGTGGTCGTACGCGGTGGAGAAACACACCTGAAGTCGCCGAGGGTTTCTATGGAGGACGACAGTGGAGAAAGAGGTCGACGGTTGGACTTTGCCGGAGACTAGGCTTCAACGGCAACGACGAGGGTAGAAACCGACGGGAGACAGACAGAGAGAGCGATGCCGAGAGAGAGATCGACGTACAGTGAGAGAGAGAGAGGCGATGAACATAGCGGGAGAGAGAGAGATCGACGGGCAGAGAACGTCGAGAGAGAGAAAGGGCTTACCTTTTGCCTTCACCGGAGAAGAAGAGTACGCCGGAGAGAGAGAGCACGCCGGAGAAGATGATGGTCGCCGGAGAAGTTGTGGTCGCCGGAGAGCTTGGGCGGCAGAGAGTGGTCGAAGGAATGGATTGTGGAAATGGGTTTAAGAGTTTTTTTTTGTTTTTTTTTTGTTAGAAGCTACAAAAAGCAATATTCCAAGTCTGCTCCATACAGATCTCACGCATACATTTTAGGGTCTTCGGGCTTCCAAAAAACAAACATCTTCAGGAGCATTTTTCTGCCCTTGATATGCGCAGCGCAGACAAAAGACCTCACACAGATCTTTTGCCAAAAAACAAACAACACCTTAGTTGAAAAATAATGAAATATAAAAAAAAATAGATCTGCTTAATGTATATCATACACTCATAAATTATGATGCATCTCATGGAGCATTTTTTCAATTTAAAGTTTTAAACAGAAAATCATATTTTAAGGATCCTCTAAAATGGTAGCAAATTAGTGTTTATTAATTTTATTCAATACATATTTAGGAAATAATTGCAACCAAAAGATGTCTGACCTAGCGGTATGGTGTTATCCTCTATCAAGTCATATTATGGACATAAGTAGAATTTACGAGTATATTGATATTTGTACTTTATAGGGACATGGAATCGATAATATTTTTCTAATTTGTCTACATTGTAGCAAACTATTTGTTATTGACTCTCTAATGGACATAAATACCTAATCATGTTTTTTTCTACTTGATACATGTTCATGGCTAGACAAGTGGGGTGTTTAAGGTGTGAATCAATGAAATTACTCAAATTAGGTTCAAATTTTCGTGGTAGAGGATTATAAGACATGTTGACTTTTGTATAAGGATGTTTTCATTGTAGGACCAAGATATGCATGTTTGACTTGACTTACATGCATATTCTTAGTCAGATTAGACGAAACTTGAATTGGAGTACGACTCTCCATGAGGCATAGAATTTCATCTCCTTTGAATATTATTGAAGATGATTGAAATTTTGTGGATAAAAAATTTCCCCAACACTAAATTCAATGTTAACTAACGGCGTTCCTCTATAGTTCTTTTTAACAGTAAAAAATATACTTCCTCCGATTCAAAATAAGTGATACACTTTCCTTTTTGGGGTGATTCAAAATAAGTGATACACTTTAAAAAGTTTCCTTATTTGGCAAAAAAAATGGGACCCACACCCACTAACTATCTACTTTAACAAAGTGAAATGACCCCTTTACCCTTACTTTTTACTTTTAAACATCATTAACATTACTTTATTCAAAAGGTGTGGGACCCATTCCCCACTAACCATCCAATTAATCTAATTTAAGCATCATTATAATTTTTTGCCTCAAAAACTGTGAAACCTCAAGTGTATCACTTATTTTGAATCGGAGGAAGTATAAAAATCGATTAACAAGAAACTAGAAATATACTTATATAAGTTCTTTTAAAAAAAAAAAAAGATTATAACATTTTTTACATGTTCCCCTATAGGTATCTCATAAATAGGGTTTAAACTTAAAATCTGAAAAACAAAGAAACCTCTTATTCGATCCAAATACGATATCAAAGAGTGACTGTTTTTCATAGATTTTTTATCTTAAAAATACGATTTTTTTTTTAATTTTCTTTCCATATAAAGGTGAACTTGGGTTCAACCACTACTGGGTAACAACGCATGATGTACAGTTTCTTTAATTAGACAAGCATCGCATGTGAGTAGACCCACACAATTGACTATTGAAGGTTGGCATTTACCGCAATTTTTACTTGTAATGTGTCATCATAGATTTGCAGTAACAGAATTGACTATTGAAGGGTAATATGAAATACTTTTTTACCTTTCTTTAAATCTAATTTAAGACACTTTTGCTTTAATTTCTTAATAGACGTTTTTCTCTTTCATAAAAAATGCATCTTTTGATCATTTTATACCAAACTAACGGTTATCTTTCTTTTTTATTAACCGGAAGAAAATACTGAGGTAATGATATTTAAAAGTAAATAATAAGGGTAAATAAGTTATTTTACTCTATTAAAAAAGATAGTTTATAAATGTAAGTCTCACTATTTTTTATTAAATAAAATAAGTTTTTAAAATATATCACTTATTTTAATACATTAAAATATGGAAAATTAATCACTTATACTGAATCAGAAGAAGTATTTTATTTTCCAAATGAGCTAACGGGAATTGGGCTAACTCAATAGGAATTCTTCCAAGTCCACTAGTCAATCCTAAATTAATTCTTCAAGACAACCATAATTTTATCTTGAATACAAGACAAATCAGATTATCCGTATCAATATAACAAAACGTAAAAAGAAGAAATGTTTTATATACTCATTTAGAGTGTAGAGTGTCATGTTCAAGCAAAATGTTCATATTAATGTCACATAGATATTTGATATTTCACATTTCACATTTAAAACTCTAAATACTCCTTCACTAATTACTAAAATAGCATCCACTTATAAAATATCTAAAAAAAAACCTCACCCTCTCACACCAAATTCGCCAGTGGAGTCATTTGGCCGCTCACTCACACAATGCGCAGTGTGGTGGCACGCCAAATTTAGATACTACATAGGCTCATTTTTCATTTGGTGGTGATGACACGGATGTTCTTATAGTTAAATAGTTACACTTATATTTTATATCTAAAGGTATTCATTTTCAAATATTCATATTTTCAAATAATGGATTTTGCTATCCGAATACGTATCCAAAATTTCGAATACAGATATCAAATGATCCGAAATATCTAAATCAATAGTTTTAAGTTCAAATTTAGCTAATTAAAAAAACCAAAACCTAGTTTATTATCTTTTGATCAACATATAAAACACACAATTGGTCATGATCCTAGATTCCTATCTATTAAAATAAGTTATTTTGTTGATGAAACTTTGTTTGTTGTCTATTGGTCGATCCACTTTAGTTTTGTGTGGTACAAGTACCAAGTACATGTGTACTATCAAGTACTGTTTAGAACTTATAACTACATTCCACCCACATTATTAGACTCAAAAATATTTTGAATCTTACATGTTTATTGAAGTAAATCAAGATTGACGTGTTTGTGAACGATGAAGACCCTCAAGCCACATATATTCATTTGTAAGTTTTGTGGTTTAGCATTGTTGTCTTCGTCATTGACAAGCACGTCGAACTTGACATACTTCCGAGATTACTTCAAGTTTCATGGAAGCCTTGTGATTACCACATGTAAGGAAATGGAGCAGGTAATGTCATAACTCGAGGATTAATTATTAATTATTAAAATATATGCAAATGTGACAGAATAATATGATACTTTTGGAGTTTTGGGTGTCATCCATTTTGGTAATTACAAATTATAGCGGATTGTTTTGACTAATTAGTACCAGTTTGTTGCTTGTCTATTATTTAATTTCAG
Organism: Calendula officinalis; assembly: GCA_963853835.1. NCBI lineage: Eukaryota > Viridiplantae > Streptophyta > Magnoliopsida > Asterales > Asteraceae > Calendula > Calendula officinalis. The sequence continues at coordinate 69,286,907 of OY970827.1, read as the reverse complement.
TGATACTACTTGCTACAAAGACACCTTATTTTGTATAATTTGCTTTGAAAAAAAATGTTACATAATTATACACACAAGATATGTTTGGTTGGGTTGAATGTAATACGGAGTATAATTGAATGAACCAAGTGATGGAATAGTTAGTTATTTTATATTATGTTTGGTAGTTATGGTACAATATAATTTTTTGTACTATTTCTTGACTTGTGAGTGTAATCCTTTTGCAGGGCGATGCTAATTTCTTCGTATCGTTCTAATTTTATCAAATGTCCCTAAAAGGACAAAAAAGAATTTGGATAAATATAAAATGGAATTATATTAAAAAGAGTAAAATATTCTTATACTTCCTCCGTTTCAAAATAAGTGATACATTTTGGGTTTCATGTTTTTTGAGGCAAAATATTATAATGAAGGTTAATTAGACTAAGGTGAATAGTTAGTGGGGGATGAGTCCCACAAACTTTCATTGAAGTGAAGTTAATGATGTTTAAAAATAAAAATAAGGGTATATGTGTCATTTCATTATATTAAATGAGATGGTTAATGGGTGTGAACCCCATTACTTTTTACCAAATATGGTAAACTTTTAATGTGTATCACTTATTTTGAAACGCCTCAAAATAGAAAATGTATCACTTATTTTGAAACGGAGGAAGTAATATTATTATTATTATTTTCTAAAAAATAACATAATCTCAAAAGACCATAATATTAAATGAAAACCACAAAACCCATAATCTTAAATGAAAATAATGAAAACCATAATCTTCAAGCACCAATGTAGATGTTTATCATCTTCAAGCTTCATCGTTTAGTACGCCTAGCTAGGAACCATGTGAATTTTTCGTTGTCATCAACCGTGAAAAAGATAACCATCAAATCATCATCCCGTAAAAGGATACGCACCACACCTCGTCGTTCCATTTTCTGTTTTTGTCACCGTTTGTTCGAATGTGTGTGTCGAAGCATGTGTTCCGGCGAAGTCTCCGAACTGAGTGTGTGTAACACCTCAAATTTTATAACAAAATATTTTACCAAAATATACCATTTTAATATAATAGAAGAACTATTCCCAAAATATGGATTTACAAAAACATTTGGTATGAAATCAGAGTATAAGTTTTGGTGTTACAAAATATATCAAAACCAAAGCTAAGTTTAAATCCAATCTAGTGTTCTTCTATTCTAGGCCCCGCATCTCTATCCATACGCACCTATACCTTCGATCCCGAACCTGAGTACATAGCAAAACAAACAAGGAGTACGTGAGACAAGAATGTCTCGTGAAATACATGGGTTTTTTACCCATCAATAATAAAATGTCACAAGTCAACAATCTTACATATATACATCTACATATATAAATAGTCTATCAATCCAATATAGCCACCCTATTGTGGCCCTATCAATCTTGCTTTCCTAGCAATCATATCTAACTATCGGGTTGCCCCCGAACTAGCTAGAAGCACATGTATATCTAGTTATCGGGTTTGCCCCCGAACTAACTAGAAACAAGATACCGGCAAGAGGGAATTGCCCAATCTACCGATACCTGCCTTACTCGCCGGAATACGTCCAGTGAGCAAGACTACTAACGTGGATGAGTCGATGGGAATCCACCCAACTGCCCCTCACTCCACACCTCATGACCGGGAGTCGCCCGTGTCATCACATCATCTCAATCTTACCATGACCCAACAGTCATGTCATTCTAGCTCTCGGCTATCACATCAATCATCAACAAGTTAGTCCAATATTATCAATAATATCTATCACTAACTCAACATACCATAAATCTACACAATTAAGCAAATAGACCATAACACAAGTAGTAAAATAATTCAAAGCTATGTACTCAGTAAAGTCCACACGTACTCACCTTAGCAATATGATGCTCAAACCGTGTTCTTGACACCAAATCTCTTGCTTCACAATTCAATCAACTTTCCAAGGCTTCACCAAAAGCCTATTACAATTATAACAACATGATCAACATCACTTATTCCTACTAATGTGTTCATCCATCTCTAGATAACACAACTAACCACTTTTGTAACATCCCGAGACCCGACCTATAATATTTTATTACTTTTGGTAAGTAATATCTTATTGTTTACTGTTTTATTATTTTATATGATTTTATTTGATTTATTTGAATTTATTGTATTTTTAACCATGGGGTTAAAAATTAGTAAAAACTGAGATATTTAAATGTTAAAATAATTTTTACATATTTGGGTTCATTTCTGAACCGGGGTTCTAAATAGCTTCGTTGTTAAAATTGGAGTTAGTTAGGTCTAAATTAATTATCTGTGAACCTAATATCCTGTACTGTGTTTAAATGAAAATACATGTGTTTGGGGGAGGGGTGTACGTGTTTAGTAAAGGGGCAGATGTCATTTTGTTGGTCTTTCTCTTCTCTTTCTCTGCTAGAACTCGACACATACACACACATACACTTTTCTTGAGTTTTCTCCCAAATTGAAGATCAATCCTTGTAGTTCTTGCCTTCTCCTTGTGATTTTCGGATTCTAGAAGCAAAAATAAGAAAAAGGGAAGGAGCCTCAGTGATATAAGATCATTGAGCTCGGCACGAAGAAGGAAGCTAAGGTGAGTGGACTTAACCTTCTTTCTTGTGTGATGTACAAAATTAGGGAATGGTAGAGTTTTGAGAAAAAGTGCAGGATTTGGGCATCTGGAGTAGTTCGCGACGCGAACTTGTGTTCGCGAAACGCGAACTCGGGTCAGAGAAATTGGGGTTTGGTCGTGATGTAGTTCCCGATTCGTGAACTCTTAGTTCGCGACGCGAACTCTGAGTTCACGACGCGAACTTTGTCAGGAACAGATTTCTTGGCTGCAATTCTTTTTACAAGTTTATACTTGGTCTAGTGGTTAATGGTAGTATGTGCACATGTTTTTAGAGGTTAGCTATGGTGGTTTTCGGCTACGCTTCGCTACTCTTGGCGAGGGCGATCGGACTCCTTCGAATTCGTTACGTAAGGAGGGATCACCGTGCCACTAGTAAAGAAGCCATCGGTTGACTGTTGTTGGCCGACAACAGTCGAAGGTCCTCGCCCGACCGCCGATCCTCTCTTAACGTCCAATTGCTTGTGGAAGTTTGGACGGTTTTCCCCTATCGATTTCTCTTGTTTTCTAATTTGTTGTGGTTATGCAAATTGACGTTTATTTCTATTCACTTAGCTTTGTGCTAATCCCTCAATTGTTGACTCTTTTCAGGTTGTGGAGTTGGCTTGACTAGAGTCGGGTTTTGGAAGTCTGACCGTACTCTGATTTTGTAAACCGGGTCGAGCCTGTTTTTCTGTAACACCTTTAAATGTTTTATATATTTTGGTTAATATGTAAATGGCTTTTATGATATGTAATAATTATGATTTATAGTTTTCCTAAATCGCTTCCGTATGCTTATTTTTTTTAAAAAAATGGCTCTAAGATTGTGGTGTTACAATTTGGTATCAGAGCCTCGGTTTGGCGATGGTTGCACATTTAGGTGTACCATTCCCAAATCTTGGCTCGAGTTGGTCAAACTTCCTTAATTATGGGAGTGGATTAGTCGAGTGAATATGAATTGTGTGTTAGTAGTAGTTAGTAGATAGGTACTAACGATTTAAACTAATAGTTCGTGAGATGTTGTGTTTGTTACAGATATGACAGATAACGATCCCAATCCGCCGATAACCATGCCGAACCCCGAACAAGGAATCATTGGTACTTCCCGGGATACGAATGAAGATAGAGAAGATTATATTATAAGAATGGAAAGTCGATTGGAACATCTTCAAAATCTGGTTGATAGCATGAGCCAGAACCAAAATAACCAACCACCAAACTTCCCTCCCGTGTTTACTCCATCAATGTCCGTCCCTACCATGCAAATTCCCACAACTCCCGCCTTTACCATGACGGTTCCCCTTATGTCAACCACATCCGAACCTCATCCAATAATGTCACAACCACAATACTATTATGTTAACCCAAGCCAAGGTTTACCTCAATATCAATTTACCAATCAACCTTACCCATTCGGCATGAAACCAAGTTGCACTTTCAAACAATTTTTAGACTGTAAACCTCCTGAGTTTAGTGGAAGTAGAGATCCTAATGTCACTATGAACTGGTTGAGGGAGATGGAGAGAACCCTAGATGCTTGCGGTTGTGATGACAAAGATCGGGTGATGTATGCCACTCGAAAATTAGTAGGTGGTGCTATGAATTGGTGGGATACTTTAATTGAACATCTATCCAAGGAAGTTAAAAGCAGTATAACATGGGATCAATTTAGGGAACAAGTGTGTAAACGTTACTGTAATTCATTCGAGATGGATAGAATTCGGTCTGAATTCTTAAATCTGAGGATGACCGAGAGAATGAAGGTTGACGATTTGATCGAACAATTTAATGAGAAGCTAAGGTTTGTGCAACAATGGGTTCCCGATGAGTCGTCAAAAATAAAACATTTTATTGGTGCCTTACGTCCCGAATATCGAACCACAGCAAGACTTGCAACCACACTATCACATGCTTTTGATTTGGCCAAAACGGTAGAAGGTGATTTAAATTATCATAATTGGGTGACCCAAGATAGACCAGGGTATCAAAAGTTCAAGTCCACACAATCGGGTTCTCAACAAAGCCATAAGGGGAAGGGAAATCAAAGGTTTACAAGTTCGAATCGTAATCAGTCGCGTGGGAATCCGGGTCAAAAGGCACAGTGGTGTGTTAGATGTAGATCTTCTCATAACGGGGCTTGTACGGCTCAAACGATGCGGTGTGTCAGGTGCGGTCAGTATGGACACGAGATGAATGTTTGTAAATTCCCAAGAAGTGTTTGTTGGAATTGTCATAAAGAAGAGCACAGAGCCGGTGATTGTCCTTCGGAGAGGAGATCGGGTTCGGGTTCTGGGTCGGTTGGGGGGTCGGTATCATCATCTCCTCAAAAGAGGAAGAACCGTCCTACACCAGAGGGTCGAGCTTTCAAAATGACGGTCGAAGAGGCTACCACTACTGACGATGTCATCACTGGTATGTTCTCGATAAATAACATTGATGCTCGTGTGTTGTTTGATTCTGGAGCTAATCGCTCATTTATTTCTGTGGATTCTCATGCTAAGTTAAAATTGCCTACATCTGTGGTAACTACTCCATTGGAAGTGGAGGTAGCTGATGGTTATGTGGTGCCAGTCACAACATCTGTGACTGAGGCAAATATTGATATTGATGGGGCGTGTTTTAATATGTTTTTATTGTTAATGCCAATATCTGGTTTTGATGTGGTCCTTGGAATGGATTGGCTTAGTTTAAATAAAGCATTAATAAATTGTGATAAGAAATTGATTTCATTTCCATTGCCTGACGGGACACACGTAGTGGCCCGTGGGGATCGGGTTAATACATCTCCCCCTATTATTTCGTTTATGAAAGCTAGAAAATCTCTAGTCAAAGGATGTGAATCGTTTCTTGCTTATGCCATTGATGTCAGAAAAGAAAAACAGGTTGTTAGAGACATCCGGGTGGTATCGGAATACCCGGAGGTCTTTCCCGATGAGTTGCCTGGGTTACCTCCTATTCGGGAGGTAGAATTTAAAATCGATTTGGTTCCGGGAGCCAGTCCCGTAGCCAGGGCTCCGTACAGATTAGCACCGTCAGAAATTTGGGAGATGATGACTCAGATACAAGAATTATTGGATAAGGGTTTTATCAGACCGAGTTCATCGCCTTGGGGTGCACCAGTTTTGTTTGTTAAAAAGAAAGACGGTACTATGAGAATGTGTATTGATTACCGTGAGTTGAACAAGCGAACGGTTAAGAATAAGTATCCGTTACCGCGTATTGATGACTTGTTTGATCAGTTACAAGGGGCCTCGTATTTTTCAAAGATTGATTTAAGGTCGAGTTATCATAAAGTCCGAGTTCATGAAAATGATATTCCAAAAACCGCATTTCGAACGAGATACGGTCATTACGAATTTTTAGTCATGCCGTTCGGTTTGACGAATGCTCCCGCTATATTCATGGATCTTATGAACCGGGTATGTCGACCGTTTCTCGATAAATTTGTAATTGTTTTTATTGATGATATACTAATATATTCCAAAACCGATTTGGATCATGAGAATCATTTAAGGCAAGTTTTAGACACTTTGAAACGGGAACAACTCTATGCTAAGTTCTCGAAGTGTGAGTTTTGGCTCCGTGAGGTACAGTTTTTGGGGCATGTAATTTGTAAAGAAGGGGTGAAAGTGGACCCGTCTAAGATAACCGCGGTGATGAATTGGAGTGCCCCGAAGACTCCATCCGAAATTAAAAGTTTTCTAGGTTTGGCTGGTTATTATAGAAGGTTCATCAAGAATTTTTCGAATATTGCTAGTCCGTTGACAAAGTTGACACGAAAAGACGTTCAATATCGGTGGGGTGATGAACAAGAAAAGGCGTTTCAATTGCTAAAGCAATTATTGTGTCAAGCTCCAATACTAGCCCTACCCGAGGGCTCATATGATTTTATAGTTTATTGTGATGCATCTTATTCGGGTTTGGGTTGTGTACTAATGCAAAGAGACCGGGTGATTGCTTATGCCTCTCGTCAACTAAAATCCCATGAAAAGAATTACGCGACCCATGATTTAGAGCTCGCGGCGGTGATTTTCGCATTAAAATTATGGAGACATTATCTCTATGGAACCAAATGTGTTATATGTACCAATCATAAAAGTCTTCAATATGTTTTCACACAAAAAGATTTGAATGTAAGACAACGAAGGTGGTTAGAGCTCATTAAAGACTATGATTGTGAAATTCGGTACCACCCGGGGAAAGCCAATGTAGTTGCTGATGCCTTAAGTCGTAAGGGATCATCGGAGGTGGTTCAGTTCATGCGTATGGAAATTGTGACCGATCTTATTAATCGGTTGAGAATTTGCCAAATAGAAGCCTTGAAAGACGAAAACTTGAAATCGGAAATTATGTGTAAGCGGAAAGATGAGTTGGTTGATGATACTCGAAGATTGAAGACGTTTCGGTCACGAATTTGGGTACCGTTACTTGGGGGATTGCGGGAATTAATACTAGTAGAATCACACAAATCACGTTTATCTATCCATCCGGGTTGTACAAAGATGTACAATGACTTGAAAGTTTTGTATTGGTGGCCCTCTATGAAGTTAGATATTGCCCGATTTGTTGAAAAATGCCATGTTTGTGCACAAGTCAAGGCCGAACATCAAAAACCGTACGGGTCGTTAAAATAGTTAGATATACCCGAATGGAAGTGGGATAATATTACAATGGATTTCGTCACGAAATTACCCCGTACCCAAAAGAATCACGATATGATTTGGGTAATTGTCGATCGGTTAACCAAAAGTGCTCACTTTTTGGCCACTAATGAAACCGCATCACTCGACAAATTGGCTAAGTTGTATATTGATGAGATTGTTTCCCGACATGGTATTCCGTTATCTATTGTGTCTGATCGGGATCCTCGATTCGTTTCCAATTTTTGGAAGAGTTTGCAAAGAGAATTAGGTTCTCGGGTGAATTTGAGCACGACGTATCACCCACAAACAGACGGTCAGACAGAAAGAACTATTCAGACTTTGGAAGATATGTTACGGGCTTGTGTGATGGAATATGGTGGGTCGTGGGATTCTCATTTGCCTTTGATCGAATTTGCTTATAACAACTCGTATCATTCGAGTATTAAAATTCCTCCATATGAAATGTTGTATGGTAGACGGTGTAGAACTCCCACATGTTGGCTTGAAGCGGGAGAAAAACAGTTTGCGGGTCCTGAGATTGTTCAAATAACGGCCGATAAGGTGGCAATTGCACGTGAGAAGTTAAAAGCCGCTCGGGATAGACAGAAAATGTATGCGGATCCACGACGTAGGCCCATAACTTTTGTTGAGGGTGAACGAGTTTATTTGAAAGTATCTCCATGGAAAGGGGTTATTCATTTCGGGAAACGGGGAAAGTTGGCACCGAGATTTATTGGGCCATTTTCTATTCGTAAAGTGGTGAATGATCAAGCCGTTACACTCGATCTTCCTCCGGAATTGTCGGATATTCATGACACGTTCAATGTTTGTTATTTGAGGAAATGTAATGCGGAAGATGAAATTCCGGTGCTACCGATCAGAGATTTAAAGGTGGATTCGAGAAAGCGGTTAATTGACGAGCCGGTAGAAATTTTGGATCGTAAGGTAACGAAATTAAGAAAGAAACAGATACCGATGGTCTTGGTTAAGTGGAAGCACAGTTTGGGTGCCGATATGACATGGGAAGCCGAGGCGGATATGAGGAATCGATACCCGAGTTTATTTGATCAAGGTGAGATTCCGGGGACGGAATATCTTTAAGGAGGGGAGATTTGTAACATCCCGAGACCCGACCTATAATATTTTATTACTTTTGGTAAGTAATATCTTATTGTTTATTGTTTTATTATTTTATATGATTTTATTTGATTTATCTGAATTTATTGTATTTTTAACCATGGGGTTAAAAATTAGTAAAAACTGAGATATTTAAATGTTAAAATAATTTTTACATATTTGGGTTCATTTCTGAACCGGGGTTCTAAAAATATCTTCGTTGTTAAAATTGGAGTTAGTTAGGTCTAAATTAATTATCTGTGAACCTAATATCATGTACTGTGTTTAAATGAAAATACCTGTATTTGGGGGAGGGGTGTACGTGTTTAGTAAAGGGGCAGATGTCATTTTGTTGGTCTTTCTCTTCTCTTTCTCTGCTAGAACTCGACACATACACACACATACACTTTTCTTGAGTTTTCTCCCAAATTGAAGATCAATCCTTGTAGTTCTTGCCTTCTCCTTGTGATTTTCGGATTCTAGAAGCAAAAATAAGAAAAAGGGAAGGAGCCTCAGTGATATAAGATCATTGAGCTCGGCACGAAGAAGGAAGCTAAGGTGAGTGGACTTAACCTTCTTTCTTGTGTGATGTACAAAATTAGGGAATGGTAGAGTTTTGAGAAAAAGTGCAGGATTTGGGTATCTGGAGTAGTTCGCGACGCGAACTTGTGTTCGCGAAACGTGAACTCGGGTCAGAGAAATTGGGGTTTGGTCGTGATGTAGTTCCCGATTCGTGAACTCTTAGTTCGCGACGCGAACTCTGAGTTCACGACGCGAACTTTATCAGGAACAGATTTCTTGGCTGCAATTCTTTTTACAAGTTTATACTTGGTCTAGTGGTTAATGGTAGTATGTGCACATGTGTTTAGAGGTTAGCTATGGTGGTTTTCAGCTACGCTTCGTTACTCTTGGCGGAGGAGATCGGACTCCTTCGAATTCGTTACGTAAGGAGGGATCACCGTGCCACTAGTAAAGAAGCCATCGGTTGACTGTTGTTGGCCGACAACAGTCGAAGGTCCTCGCCCGACCGCCGATCCTCTCTTAACGTCCAATTGCTTGTGGAAGTTTGGACGGTTTTCCCCTATCGATTTCTCTTGTTTTCTAATTTGTTGTGGTTATGCAAATTGACGTTTATTTCTATTCACTTAGCTTTGTGTTAATCCCTCAATTGTTGACTCTTTTCAGGTTGTGGAGTTGGCTTGACTAGAGTCGGGTTTTGGAAGTCTGACCGTACTCTGATTTTGTAAACCGGGTCAAGCCTGTTTTTCTGTAACACCTTTAAATGTTTTATATATTTTGGTTAATATGTAAATGGCTTTTATGATATTTAATAATTAGGATTTATAGTTTTCCTAAATCGCTTCCGTATGCTTATTTAAAAAAAAAATGGCTCTAAGATTGTGGTGTTTCAACTTTCCCCCAATTATGGTGATTTACCAAACCCTAGGTTTAACCAACCCTTAAGATTCTTACAAATCTTAATCATACACTTGATTCCCTTGTTAATATACCATCAACTAGGTGTATTCATCATTTATTTCACCATAAATCACCAACCGAGAACTAGGGTTTCAAACCCTAGCTTCAAGATCCATAGATCTTGAGCTACAAAGATGAAAGAGTGAAGATATACCTTTAATCTTCAACTAGGAGTGAAATCTACCAAGGATTCGTGAAGAAATCACCCAAGAACAGCCCTTGCACTCGAAAATCGCCAAGAGAGAAACTAGGGTTTTGATATGGCATTTATGGCTGAAATCCCGAATTTACTGTCTGGTCGGACGAGTTCGCGCCGCGAACAAGGAGTTCGCGCCGCGATCTTCCCTTGTCACGAACTTCTTCCCGATCGTGAGCTGGCCGCGAACTCGATCACCAAAAATCCCAACTCACTGCCTCAAGTTCGCGAACGCGAACTCCACTTCGCGCCGCGAACTCCCCTACGCAGCAGGGCTGCAGTTTTCTTCAAGTGTCTCGACCCAGTTTCTCCCATAACTTTCTCATACGCTGTCCAAATGACACGAAACCAATTTCTACGTCTTTTAATTGATTTATCCTTATTTATCATATTTTTAAATAATTTATTTATTCACAAATTTCGGGTCGTTACAGTGTGTGTGGTCGTGGCTGTTTTGTGTAGTGCGTGCGTGTGTGTGTCGGTGATCCATTTCCGGTTATCGTTTTTTCCGGTGACCGTATTGCTGCCGTTCGTTTCTGCCCTATTCCCCGTCGCCACCTTTCCCCACCGGTTTCCTTTTGTTTCGTCGCAAAAGTCCCAGCCGAAGTAAAAGCCCAGTAATCTTCGGCCTTTCTTAATTTTTTTTCTTAGCCACAATGACAGTTTTAATCAGCCCAGTAGTCACTAGCCCATCATAACTAAAATTAGCCCAGTTGGTTGGGCCTCGGACAGTGGCCGGCCCAACTACAACTTTTAATTAGACCCAATTAAGTTTTGACACACCATATGTGTTTAAACCCAAATCTGTACTTTCTTTTTAAATCATATTTAATAAATAATTTTATTTATTTACTAATTGTTTTTCAAATTTAAATATTAAAATAGATAAATACATTTTCTTTAACCAATAAGTAATTAAATTAATAACCATTTATATAAATATTTATTACCATATAATCATTTTCATTTAATTATTAAATGAGTTAATAAATTTATAATTATTTGAATTTATTTTATTTATATAAACATTTGTTGAATAAATACTTGTCAATTTGATTAAGGTAAGTAAATTCATCAAGGTTATAAAATGCTAACCAATTTAAATATAATATCAATTCATTAAGTATCACAAACATATCGCTCATTTCATTATCTTTCTATACATATATGAAACTAATATTATTGTTTGGAACCATCATTTCATTGCTTGAATCATTTGGAAGCTTTGCATCAGGTGAGTCTACAGCCCCACATTTTACTATCATTACTATATTTTATGTTACATTGTTCATATTTTATTGTTATTATACATTACTCAGAACATGACAATCAATCATTTATGCTCGAACTAAGACAAGATGTAGTGACATCGGTAGATGCCTACATACTGTAACCATTAACTATTGCGACTAGATCCTGAATATGCAGATAGTAATATCGACTGAGAGTCACCCTCCCAAAATGGAAAGCAATGATTAAAACATTCCTTAATTAGAAAGTCTCAAATGCTTTATAGTATGTAATAGATATAGTCTTTAGGTAAATGTTCAAGAGAGTCCTTAATTTTTGTGTAGTTCTAAGGGATAAATCTCAACCATTGATCAATAAAATATAATGGTCAAGATTAATCACATATTTTATACATGAAGGGGTATTTCACTATTTTGGTCATTTGGAATTTTTAAATTTTTTTTTATTGTTTGGTTCGTTAAAGAAATATTATTATTTGATAATTATGTGCGTGATAATTACATGCGTTTATATATTTAATCACATGTGATATTATTGTATAATCACATGTAATTGTATATTTTATCACATATGATGTTTTAGTACAATTACAGGTGATTAAGTATACAATCACATGCGATTAAATATACAATCACATGTAATTGTCACAATATGTGTTATTAACGAAAAAAATATAGTTAAAAATAACAAAATAATAATACTAATAAAATATAAAAAAATTCTAAAATAAATATATGTATATATTTTTTTTTTGTAAAAGTGACCAGAATACTCCTTCATATATAGAATATATAATTAATCTTGATTATTAATTATTATTGATCAATGATTGGGATATTAAACTTCATAGAATACAACTTTTTTTTTTTTTTTTGAACGGCAAATCTAATCTACTCCTAAATAACCACCTACCTATGTCCACTATGGGACTCGAACCCTCAACCACTAGGTTGGAGGGTAAACACCTTACCGCTAGGCCATTAGCCATTTGGTCATAGAATACAACTCATTGTCTTTAATGGTAAAAACTCTTTTTAGCCTTTTAATGATGGATGAGTTTCTAACATTGGTTGAGATATAGATTTAAGTGCAAATTCTTGACTTGGGTCTATTTGGTGTATAACCCTTTATTTTCATGTTAATTGCTCTTGTAAACTCTCTTTTTCTAACACTTGTTAATTTTCTATATATTTTCTCTGGTCTCTTTATAAAGATGATGGTCATATTATAACTCTTTTCTTGGAATTCCTTTGGTGTTGGAAAACATTTTATAGTCTATATAAAGTTAGTCTTGCTAAAGGCAAAAGGGGAATGCGGCAAATAAGAGAAGTATATAAAATACTTCTTCCTTTTTAAAATAAGCGACACACTTTTTATTTTTGGGTGTTATAAAATAAGTGACACTCTTTGAAAATTTTCTTTTTTGATACGGAGTAAAAGATAGTATAGCTCATACTTACTAACTATCTCTTTTAATAAAGTAAAATGACTCATTCACTCTTATTTTTACTTTTAAATCATTATAATTAACTTTAATTATAATATATGGGATTCATCACTCATTTACTATCTAATTTAATTTTTATTATAATCTTTTATTTTATAAAAATATATAACCCAATTTATGTCACTTATTTTGAAATAAAAGGAAGTAGACACATCACGGATGTTTTTAAACTAAGTCAACGACAGCAACATTCCTTCACAAAATTACCTTCACCATTATCTCCCCAATAATATTTTTCAGCTTTCGTAATCATCATCAGAATCGTCAACTGGAAAAACAACAAATAGAACCCTATTCACAATCCGTAAGTGCTTTCCTTCTTTTACCTCAAAAATTTACTTTTCTGTTCATCAATCGCTGGTAATTTGTAGGTCTTCAACGTATGGGTGAATTTTCTTTCATTTGATTGTAAGAATGCTGATTTTTGATGTTTTGAGCTGTTCAAAGTAGGTCTGCGCAAAATGTACCAAAAATTGGTCGGAAAGGTCAAACTTAACCGGATCTGACTGAATCAAGTATATCGGTTCGGTTCTCGGTTCTAATTTTCATGCAAAATCAGTTATCGGTCCATTTCTGAACAGTTCCGTTCATTCCAAAATCGAGAAAAACGAAAAAGTCAAAGAAACTTTATCGGTTTTCAGTTCGGTTCGGTTCCGTCCGGTTCTTAGACGTGTGCCAACGGCACCTCACTGGCGGTATCAGTTTGTTGTGAGTTTGGTGCACCCGTTGGCACGCCTCCGCCAGTTTACCGCCACTTTAACGCCGACCGGTTTGGAGACGAGGTTTGAGGCTTCCGTGAGTTTGGTGGGTGGGTCCAAAGGGGTATTTTGTGTGTGTGTGTTTTGTAATGGTGGGTCCCAAAAAATTAAAGGGAAGTGGTATTGTTGGCATGAGTACGTCAGTTTAGTGTCGATTTGAGGGTGAGCTGACGTGACACTGATTTGACAACAATTGACGGTATCAGTTGGGTGCACTGTTGGGAGCGGTCTTAGTCCGATTTGATTCCAAGCGTCATCAGTTCGATCCTTGGTTAGAAGATGATTGGCACGCTTTCATTTAGTACATGCACTTGAGAGGTGTGTCTAATATTTGAATATCTAAAATTCAATAACCATATAAAGGGAATTTATTTCTACATCATACAATGAATGTTTTACAACTAATTGTATAATTATATTAAGCAATAGGTGCATCCGATAAAACTATAGTGTAAAAACCGCATGTCTTGATATCAAATAGTATCAGTTTTCCACTTAAAGATTATTTATAACGATTTACAAAGTAAAGTTGCTAATGAATGCTAGTTTTAATTTGACAATATATCAATTTTGACTAGTAAAGTTGCTAATAAAGTATACATTAAATTTTCACAAACAGAAAGTAATGGAACATGGTAGGGTATGTGTGACTGGTGCATCGGGATACGTGGCTTCTTGGCTCATTAAGCGACTTCTGTTATCTGGTTATCATGTTGTTGGTACCGTTAGAGACCCTGGTATGTATTATCCTTTTCATTTGCAACTAAAAAATAAAAAAGCGAAAAACATGATCTTGAAAGTTGCTTGCAATATTTATTTAACGTATATTATAATTTTTGCAACCATATTTAACACATTACATTATTTTTAAACAAAAAGTGTTTTGTATTTACTTTTTCTTCAAGGAAACGAAGTGAAAGTAGCCCACTTATGGAACCTACAAGGGGCAAAAGAGAGACTTGGTCTAGTGAAAGCTGAATTAACAGAAGAAGGAAGTTTTGACAATGCAATCTGTTGGGTTTTGTACACTTTTAACAACACATTTGTCAGTCGCGGAATTACAAACAAACAAGATAAACGACAATTCCCGATGAAGCTATTATTACCGTAAGGTTTACAAGTCCAAGGTAACTAGATAATAAAATAATTAAATCGAAACTTACATTGGCGGCAATTGGTGGAGACAATCCTTGTGATCGAGTACGAGCCACTTTGTAACCGGTAGGTTTCAAGAAAGAAACCCTCTACTTGTTCACACCTAAGGCTTGTAATCAAACGAGACAATATACCACGTTGTAGTATAATGTACTCTTGAGAAACACAACGAAAAACCAAACCGAAAACAATTCCGGCGGTGGGGCACGGCGGCGGCTGACGGAGCAGCGGCGGCGCTGGGCTGCCGGCGGTGGTTGGGCGGCGGTAAGAGGGGCCGGCCAAAGGGAGAGAGCACAAGAGGTTTTTGGTGTGTCTTTTCTCAAGTCCCATGCCTTGTATTTATAGGTTAATTAACCCTAATCTCCTAATGGGTTTAACACATGGATCAAGCCCATCTTAATAGTTAATTAGTTCCATTAACTATTAGCCCAATTTGATTAACTCTTATTAATCATTAGCCCACTTTCAAGATTAACTAGTTAACTAACCCGTTAACTTAATCTAGCCCAATATCGATTTTAATTAAACTTTTAATTAAAACGTTTTCGTTTATTCTCGTGTTTGATTGTACCTCAAGGGCAACCCGAGTAGGACCGATAATATACGTCACACGGTTAACCGTTTATTTGATGCGGGTGGACACATATTCCAACAGTCTCCCACTTGGACATCTCATCAACTATAAACAGTTTCTTATGTGCGTATCTATTAAGGTGCGCAATCAAATGCCGCTGCTAAACTCTGATTCTAATCAAGAGATCAGCTCCTAAGATAAGGGATCATATCTCCTTCGCTTCTGATGTCACAATAACTAGAGACACGGACCGTGTCAATCTCTGGTTATGATTATGTTTCCTGATTCAAGATTTATGATGACTGAGCAACTACTGATTGAACATTCAATCTAGTCATGACCTGCGCAGGTACTTTGTTTGTCACATCAAATCAACAGGGGGCCCAAAGACATCGCTTCTTCCACTGTGGAAGAAGGAGCGAATAAACTTCGCCTACATCTCCTCGCCAATAGTTATCCCATAATATATGGATATGCTCTGTATAGCTAACATTTACGAATAGCGTTGGAACACACCAATATATCATAGTGTCGTATCACGAAGACTAATGCATCTAGGTTTTAAGACTTATATGATATTACCGTCTCACTATTACCTTTGATATTGTCCATGAGGTAATACTCTGAGCGTGGGTTGGTCCAACATTTAAAAGAAACTCCTTTTAAATGTTCATGAGAGTAGCAGCAATCTCCATGCTATGTTCAATCTTTTGAACAATCTACTCATTCTCTCATGACATCTTTGTTCAATTCTCACTCCCACGAGAATGATCGACTGTGGACGTTTTAAGTAATCTCTTAGGTTACTTAGGAAGTAATTCTAAACATGCAAAATTGAAACACAAAATTTAAATACAATATGAAATGGTAGTACACTTTCAAATTATTTAATCTCCATAAATAAATCACCAAGTCATACAATTTTATTTTGTTACAATGTTTCAAATAAATAAACTAACATAGCTCACTATGAAATCTAATTCCTATCGTCCTTGCATGTTCGTCGTGCTTGGATCGACTTAGTGGCTTTGTGAAAGGATCAGCTGGATTCTCTTCCGATGATACCCTAGTCACAATGATGTCTCCTTCCTCAACACGCTTTCTCACATAGTGATATTTTCTAAGTATATGCCTGGTTCGACTATGATCTTTGGATTCTTTAGTCAAAGCGACTGCACCTTTATTGTCACAAAAGATTTTCAATGGGTCCTTGATGCTTGTTACAACACCAAGGTCACCGATGAAATTCTTTAACCATGTAGCCTCTTTTGCTGCTTCACTAGCAGCAATATACTCAGATTCACATGTGGAGTCAGCAACTGTCTTCTGCTTGGAACTCTTCCAAGTGACAGTGTAACACCTCAAATTTTAATACAAAACATTTGCCCAAAATAAATCATTTTTTTTATAAATAGAAGAACTATTCCAAAAATATGGATTTACAAAAACCTTTGGTATGAAAATCAGAGTATAAAGTTTGGTGTTACAAAATAGATCAAAACCAAAGCTAAGCATAAATCCAATCTAAAGTTCTTCTATTCTAGGTCCCGCATCTCTATCCATGCGTACCTAAGCCTTCGATCCCGAACCTGAGTACATAGCAAAACAAACAAGGAGTACGTGAGACAAAAACGTCTCGTGAGCTACATGGGTTTAGACCCGATAATAAAAATGAAATGTCACGTTTCATA
This sequence comes from Calendula officinalis, assembly GCA_963853835.1. Classification (NCBI taxonomy): domain Eukaryota; kingdom Viridiplantae; phylum Streptophyta; class Magnoliopsida; order Asterales; family Asteraceae; genus Calendula; species Calendula officinalis. The sequence continues at coordinate 69,269,909 of OY970827.1, read as the reverse complement.
TAATCAATCAACATACATATATATATATATATATATATATATATATATATATATATATATATATATATATATATATATATATATATATATATATATATATATATCCAACTATCCAGTCTAGTCACTTCATTGTGACCCTACCAATCTTGCTTACCTAGCAAACACGTCTAACTATCGGGTTGCCCCCGAACTAGCTAGAATCACTACATATCTAGTTATCAGGATGCCCCCGAGCTAACTAGAAACAAGGTATCGGCAATAGGATCGCCCACGCTACCGATACCTGCCTTGCCCACCGGAATACGTCCAATGAGTAAGACCACTAACGTGGAAGAGTCGATGGGAATCCACCCAACTGCCCCTCTCTCCACACCTCATGACCGGGAGTCGCCCGTGTCATCTCATAACTAACGTGGAAGAGTCGATGGGAATCCACCCAACTGCCCCTCAATCCACACCTCATGATCGGGAGTAGCCCGTATCATCACACCATCTCAATCTCATCATAACCCTATGGTTATGCCAATCTAGCTCTCTGCTAGCACTTTCATCATCAACAAGTTAGTTCAATACTATCATAGGTATAACTAACTATCAACTACTAGTCTACACAATTAAGCAAATAGACCATAACACAAGTAATGAAAGTATTTAAAAGGGCTATGTACTCAGTAAATTCCACACGTACTCACCTTAGCAATAAAGATGCTCCAACCGTGTTCTTGACACCAACACTCTTGCTTCACAATTTCACCGACTTTCCAAGATGTCACCGAAAGCCTAAAACAATGATCATACAATGTTCAACATCACAATCTACTAATAATGTGTTCATCTACCACTAGATAACACCCATCAATCCATTTCCCCCAAATATGGTGATTACCAAACCCTAGGTTAACCAACCCTTAAGATTCTTACAAATCTTAACCATACACTTGATTTCCTTGTTAATATACCATCTATTAAGTGTATACAACATTTATTTCACCCTAAATCACCAACCCAAGAACTAGGGTTTCAAACCCTAGCTTCAAGATCCATAGATTTAAAGCTACAACTACAAAGGAGTGAAGATATACCTTAAATCTTCAACTAGGAGTGAAGGATCACGAGATTTGACCAAGAATTTAGCTCCAAACGATGCTTTACACTCAAAAACGCTCACAAACTCGAGAGAGAAGAACTAGGGTTTCACTTGGCAATAAATGAGCCAAATCCCGACTTTAATGCTGCCAGACATAAGTTCACGACGCGACCAGAGTTCGCGTCGCTAACTCTGCGAATTTCATAGTTCGCGATCGTTAAGCAGGCGTGAACTTCTTCGCGATAAAAGGCCAAACTCCCTGGAGCAAGTTCCCGATCGGGAACTTATAGTTCGCGTCGCGAACTACTGATACAGCCAGGGCTGCACTTTTTCAACTTTGATTCGGCCCGGTTTCGCCCATAACTTTCTCGTACGGTCTCCAAACGACACGAAACCAATTCCTACGTGTTTTATATGATTTATCCATAATTATCATATTTTATACAATTTATTTATTTACAAATTCGGGTCGTTACAACTATCTACCCCTTAAGAAGATTCCGTCCTCGGAATCTCATCATAGTTCACGAAATCCGGGTATCTTTTCCGAATCTCGTCCTTGACTTCCCAAGTCAAATTCGGCCCAAGTGAATGCTTCCACTTGACCAACACCAACTCGATCTCTTTATTCCGAAGCTTCTTTGTTTTCGTTTCTAATATAGCCTCGGGCTCCTCAATCAATCGGTTCGGGCCGTCAACCCGCAACTCTTGCAATGGAATAATATTTTCAACTTCCCCGATAAACTTCTTCAAATAACTCACGTGAAAGGTGTCATGCACACCTTGAAGCTCGGGTGGAAGTTCCAACTTAAAAGCTTGAAGCCCGACCCGTTTCAATATTTTAAACGGTCCAACATACCTTGGACTTAACTTTCCCTTTTTACCAAACCGCATCACACCTTTCCAAGGTGACACTTTCAACATCACCATATCACCGACATCCAAGTCGTATGGTCTTTTCTTTAAACCCGAATAACTTCGTTGTCTATCTTGGGCGACTTTCATGTTGTTTTGAATAATACCAATCTTTTCATTTGTCACTCTCACGATCTCGGGACCCGTGAGTTTCGTCTCTCCCGCTTCCAACCAACAAGATGGAGTTCTACATTTTCTACCATATAACGCCTCATAAGGCGGCATCTTGATAGTCGAGTGATAACTATTATTATACGAGAACTCGACTAACGGTAAATGTTCATCCCATTTACCACCGAAGTCTAACACACACGATCTCAACATATCTTCAACCGTTTGAATCGTTCTCTCACTTTGACCGTCGGTTTGCGGATGATAAGCCGTGCTCAACCGCAACTTTGTACCCAATTCTTCTTGTAAAGATCGCCAAAATCTCGAGGTAAACCTCGCGTCCCTATCGGACACAATCGATAACGGAACTCCGTGGAGTCGAACCACTTCATCAACATACAACTTAGCCAACTTCTCAAGTGGCAATGTTTCCCGAATTGCTAAAAATAACGCACTTTTGGTAAACCGGTCAACTATGACCCAAATGGCATCGTGACCTCTACTCGTCTTCGGTAAACCTACTATGAAATCCATAGTTATATCTTCCCACTTCCCGGCCGGTACAACCAATGATTGAGCTACCCCATACGGTACTTGATGCTCGGCTTTCACTTGTGCACACGTGGCACACTTAGAGATATACTTGGCCACCCTCGCCTTCATTCCGGGCCACCAATAAACCCGTTTCATATCTTGGTACGTCTTTGTACTTCCCGGATGAATCGAATACTTCGATTTGTGCACATCATACAACAACTCTTTTCGGATACCACCGAACTTAGGAACCCAAATACGACCGCCTACGGTCTTCAACCCTTGTGCATTTTCGAGGAAATGTTGGTTCTTACCTAACCGTTCTTGTCTTAACTCGTCTTTTCCCATAACCTCCCGTTGGGCATTCTTGATCCTTTCAATAATACTCGAGACAACTTCTATCCGTGATAAAATTCCTCGGTTCGGATTTTCATAAACCTTTCGACTTAAGGCATCGGCCACCACATTCGCCTTTCCCGCATGATACACAATCTCACAATCATAATCGGCAATCAACTCGATCCACCTTCTTTGTCGCATATTAAGGTCTTTTTGTGTAAACACATATTGCAAACTCTTATGATCCGTGTACAATGTACACCGAGTGCCATATAAATAATGCCTCCACAACTTCAAGGCAAAAATAATCGCCGCCAATTCCAAGTCGTGTGTCGTGTACCTTAATTCCGCATTCTTCAATTGTCGCGAGGCATACGCGATCACCTTTCCTCTTTGCATCAACACACAACCGAGCCCTTGATTTGAAGCATCACTATAAACCACAAAGTCTTCCATACCATCCGGTAACGTAAGGATCGGCGCGTTACATAACTTTTCTTTTAACAACTTAAACGCCTCTTCTTGCTTCTTCTCCCACACAAACTTCTCACTTTTTCTCGTTAACTTCGTGAGTGGAATTGCGATTCTCGAGAAATCTTGTATAAACCTTCGGTAATAACCGGCCAATCCAAGAAAACTTCTAACCTCGGTAGGAGTTCTCGGAGGCTCCCAATTTGACACCGCTTCAATCTTGGACGGATCAACCTTAATACCATCACACGTCACCACGTGACCTAAGAATTGCACTTCCCGCAACCAAAACTCACACTTTGAAAATTTAGCATACAACTTCTCCCGTTTTAATACATCTAACACAAGCCTCAAATGCCCTTCGTGTTCCTCTTCGGTCTTCGAATAAATCAAAATGTCGTCAATAAACACAATCAAAAACTTATCAAGAAACGGTTTACAAACCCGATTCATCAAATCCATAAAAATCGCCGGCGCGTTTGTAAGACCAAACGGCATCACTAGGAATTCATAATGACCATAACGTGTACGGAAAGCCGTCTTCTCGGTGTCGCCTTCTTTCACCCGAACTTGATGATAACCCGACCTCAAATCAATTTTCGAGAAATAACTAGCACCTTGCAATTGGTCGAATAAGTCGTCAATTCTCGGCAACGGGTAACGATTCTTAATAGTTACCTTGTTCAATTCTCGGTAGTCGATACACATTCTCATCGAACCGTCTTTCTTTTTAACAAATAACACCGGTGCACCCCACGGTGACGAACTCGGACGAATAAAACCTTTATCTAACAATTCTTGCAATTGGGTCATCAATTCCCGCATCTCGGTGGGAGCTAAACGATATGGAGCACGAGCAATCGGCGTCGCTCCCGGCACTAATTCAATTTTGAACTCGACTTGTCTCTCCGGTGGCAAACCGGGCAAGTCATCGGGAAATACCTCGGGGAAATCCCGAATAATTTTGACATCATCCATTGACTTCTTTTCTTTCCGGCCATCTAGCACATATGCAATAAACGATGCACAACCTTTAGATATGCTTTTCCTCGCCTTAATGGCGGTAATCACATTAGGCATGTGATGTCGCTTCTCCCCATACACGTACACTTTCTCATTCTCGGGTGTCCTAATCGACACTATTTTCTTTCCACACAAAATCTTGGCTTGGTGCATACCCAACCAATCCATACCGATAACCACATCAAACGCCCTAATTCCCATGGGCAACAGATCCACCTTAAACTTTCTACCGTCTATCTCTATTTCACAATTTCTATAAATAAATTCAACCATAGACGTTTTCCCGTCGGCTACTTCTATTTCATAAACCTCATCTAACATTTCGGACGGCACATTCAATTTACAACCAAATTCATAAGATACAAACGAATAATTGGAACCCGAATCAAATAAAATATGAGTTGGCAAGGAGTTAATGAATAGAATACCTGACACCACATCGTGTGCCTCCTTCGCCTCTTCCCGAGTAAGTTGGAAGGATCGCCCCTTCACCTTCACCGGTTCCACTTTCTTTTGAGCCGTGGACACCAACGACTCGGTCCCCTTCTTTGGGCACGCATTGCTATAGTGCCCCTTCTCGTGACACGAGAAACATTCAACATCGGCCATCGACTTGGCCCTACAATCTCGGGCTATGTGCCCCGCCCTTCCACAATTAAAACAAGATTTCGACTCTCCTCGGCACCCGCCGGTATGAGTCTTTCCGCACTTCTTGCACGAGCCAACACTACCTTGCTTAGAGAAGCTCGAGGTGAACTTCCCTTTCTTGAACGAACTAGAGCCGCTCTCGGCTTTCCTTTTCTCGCCCACATGGGCCCTCTCGGCAACACGTGCCACATTCACCTCTTCCACACCCCGGGCGGCACTAATGGCCTCATCTAGTGAAACCGCCCTCTTCACCTCCAATTGGTAGTCCCACGGTAACCCGCTAGCATACCGTACCACCCTCAACCTCTCATCCGAGTAGGTCTTAGCAACAAACGGGAGCAATCCCGTGAATTCCCTCGAATATTCCTCCACCGACATATCACCCTTTTTGAGGGTCACGAACTTCTCGTGCATTTTCTCCAAATCCCTTTCGGGACAAAATTTCTTTTTCAATCTCGTGGTGAATTCATCCCACGACATCTTCTCAATCACCTCTCTCCCTAGGGTCTCATATACGATGTCCCACCAAACCATCGCATCTTCTTTCAACAATTGTGACGCATACGTCACCATATCCACATCCTTACACTTACTACTCCCGATAACCCTCTCGGTTTCTCGGATCCACCTCATTGTCACTTTCGGGTCCGAACTACCCGTATACACATTTGGCTTACAAGCCATGAAGGATTTAAACGAACAACCCTCTTTCACAATGGGCCTAGCCCTAGCATCACTTTGGCCACCCGTGGAGGACTTTCCCTCCCCGGTGCCACTACCCCCGGTTTTCTCTTCCGATTTAGCTTCGGACTCACGGTCTCCACCCGACCTTTCACGGTCCCCAATAATTCGGTGCACTTCATCGGCCACCGTTCCCTTGATTTGATCAAGGAAAGTTTGGAGATCCGCCATGGTTACCGGAGTTCTATTAGCTCCGACTTCCGATTCACCATCCCGGTGCATCGACGGTGGACTTTCCTGTTCCACCACAACCTCTACATGAGGTATCTCTTCCTCCCGGCCCTCCGGGGCTTTACCACTTCTACGAGTGTTCACCATCACTTTCGATCAAGACTATACGAAAGACATTAAACATTTAGTACCTTGTGTACAACTCATTAGTCTCATAAGACTCAACATCCAAAAATCATAACAAATTTCATCGGTCCCCTAGGTTCAACCCTAAACTTAATATAAAGTCTCAAGGTCAACCTATGATCTCAAGGAATCTTACATTCCTAATGCTACAGTCAAAGACTAGGATGGACATCCAACCTAATTCACTTAAACTATAGCTCTGATACCAAGTTGTAACACCTCAAATTTTAATACAAAACATTTGCCCAAAATAAATCATTTTTTTTATAAATAGAAGAACTATTCCAAAAATATGGATTTACAAAAACCTTTGGTATGAAAATCAGAGTATAAAGTTTGGTGTTACAAAATAGATCAAAACCAAAGCTAAGCATAAATCCAATCTAAAGTTCTTCTATTCTAGGTCCCGCATCTCTATCCATGCGTACCTAAGCCTTCGATCCCGAACCTGAGTACATAGCAAAACAAACAAGGAGTACGTGAGACAAAAACGTCTCGTGAGCTACATGGGTTTAGACCCGATAATAAAAATGAAATGTCACGTTTCATATAATCAATCAACATACATATATATATATATCCAACTATCCAGTCTAGTCACTTCATTGTGACCCTACCAATCTTGCTTACCTAGCAAACACGTCTAACTATCGGGTTGCCCCCGAACTAGCTAGAATCACTACATATCTAGTTATCAGGATGCCCCCGAGCTAACTAGAAACAAGGTATCGGCAATAGGATCGCCCACGCTACCGATACCTGCCTTGCCCACCGGAATACGTCCAATGAGTAAGACCACTAACGTGGAAGAGTCGATGGGAATCCACCCAACTGCCCCTCTCTCCACACCTCATGACCGGGAGTCGCCCGTGTCATCTCATAACTAACGTGGAAGAGTCGATGGGAATCCACCCAACTGCCCCTCAATCCACACCTCATGATCGGGAGTAGCCCGTATCATCACACCATCTCAATCTCATCATAACCCTATGGTTATGCCAATCTAGCTCTCTGCTAGCACTTTCATCATCAACAAGTTAGTTCAATACTATCATAGGTATAACTAACTATCAACTACTAGTCTACACAATTAAGCAAATAGACCATAACACAAGTAATGAAAGTATTTAAAAGGGCTATGTACTCAGTAAATTCCACACGTACTCACCTTAGCAATAAAGATGCTCCAACCGTGTTCTTGACACCAACACTCTTGCTTCACAATTTCACCGACTTTCCAAGATGTCACCGAAAGCCTAAAACAATGATCATACAATGTTCAACATCACAATCTACTAATAATGTGTTCATCTACCACTAGATAACACCCATCAATCCATTTCCCCCAAATATGGTGATTACCAAACCCTAGGTTAACCAACCCTTAAGATTCTTACAAATCTTAACCATACACTTGATTTCCTTGTTAATATATCATCTATTAAGTGTATACAACATTTATTTCACCCTAAATCACCAACCCAAGAACTAGGGTTTCAAACCCTAGCTTCAAGATCCATAGATCTAAAGCTACAACTACAAAGGAGTGAAGATATACCTTAAATCTTCAACTAGGAGTGAAGGATCACGAGATTTGACCAAGAATTTAGCTCCAAACGATGCTTTACACTCAAAAACGCTCACAAACTCGAGAGAGAAGAACTAGGGTTTCACTTGGCAATAAATGAGCCAAATCCCGACTTTAATGCTGCCAGACATAAGTTCACGACGCGACCAGAGTTCGCGTCGCTAACTCTGCGAATTTCATAGTTCGCGATCGTTAAGCAGGCGTGAACTTCTTCGCGATAAAAGGCCAAACTCCCTGGAGCAAGTTCCCGATCGGGAACTTATAGTTCGCGTCGCGAACTACTGATACAGCCAGGGCTGCACTTTTTCAACTTTGATTCGGCCCGGTTTCGCCCATAACTTTCTCGTACGGTCTCCGAACGACACGAAACCAATTCCTACGTGTTTTATATGATTTATCCATAATTATCATATTTTATATAATTTATTTATTTACAAATTCGGGTCGTTACAGACAGCTCCTCCATTCAATAAGAATACCCACCCAGATTGTGAACACGAGTCATCTCTATCCGTTTGGAAACTCGCATCACAAAAACCTTCCACCTTTAATTCGTCTTTCCCACCATATACTAAGAACATATCTTTTGTTCGCCTTAGATACTTGAGAATCGATTTCACCGCAGTCCAATGATCAGTGCTAGGGTTGTCCTGGAATCGACTCACCATGCTCAAGGCATATGAGACATCCGGACGAGTACAAATCATGGCATACATGATCGATCCTATAGCCGAGGCATATGGGACTCGATTCATTCTTTCCCGTTCTTGCTCAGTACTGGGACATTGACTCTTAGCCAATATTATGCCATGGTTCATGGGTAAGAACCCTTTCTTTGAATCCAACATATTGAACCTCTTCAATATCTTATCCACATACGTACTCTGGCTTAATCCTATTAGACGTTTTGTTCTATCTCTGTATATCTTAATCCCAAGTATATACGCTGCATCTCCTAGATCCTTCATTGCAAAGCATTTTCCCAACCAAGATTTTACATCTTACAGTGTAGGAATATCATTTCCAATGAGGAGTATGTCATCAACATACAATACTAGAAAGACTACTACGCTCCCACTAGCTTTGATATATACACATGACTCATCTTCGCTTCTAGAAAATCCAAACTCTTTGACTTTCTCATGGAAGCAAAGATTCCAGCTACGAGACGCTTGTTTCAATCCGTAAATTGATTTCTTAAACTTGCACACTCTATTAGGATGTTATTTGTGGATAAAACCCTCTGGTTGTGCCATATACACATCCTCGGTAAGTTTTCCATTAAGGAAAGCGGTTTTCACATCCATCTGCCAAATTTCATAGTCATGAAATGCAGCTATAGCAAGCAATATCCTGATAGACTTTATCTTGGCTACTGGTGAAAAGGTTTCATCATAATCAATCCCTTGAGTTTGAGTGTAACCCTTTGCAACCAACCTAGCCTTATATGTGTGCACATTCCCATCCATGTCGGTCTTCCTTTTGAAGATCCACTTACACCCAATGGTTTTAATGCCGGGAGTAGTGTCAACCAAGTTCCATACTTGATTGTAATACATAGACTGAATCTCGCTCTCCATATCCTCTTTCCACTTTTTGGCCTCAGGGCCTTCCATAGCTTCCTTAAAGTTTGATGGCTCATCATCATCAACTGGTAAACCATTATCAGTCGATGCATCACCTTCAGCAATATGGTATTCATAATAATCACCAAGGTGCTCAGGAGGGCGAACAACTCTAGAGGATCTACGTGGAATGGTAGGAGTTATATCAATAGGTTCAACAGGAGTCTCATCCTCTGGTTGAGTGTTAGTGTCAACTATAGGTGCTTCAACTTCTTCATTGGATGATTCTTGACACTCTTCTAGATCAATTTTACTCCCACTAGCTTCATTGGATATTAGTTGTCTCTCAAGGAAGAACCCTCTTCGAGCTATGAACACTTTGTTCTCTTTTCGGTTGTAAAACCGATATCCAAAAGACTGACGTGGGTAGCCAACGAAGTGACATCTCTCTGATTTTTGTTCTAGTTTGTCATGAGTTTCATGTCTTACATAAACTTCACAACCCCAGATTTTCAAGTGTCGGAGCGAGGGAGGCTTCCCTGTCCACATTTCAGAGGGAGTTTTAGCAACCTTCTTAGTTGGTACGAGGTTTAAGATATGAGCTGATGTTTCTAGGGCATACCCCCAAAAGCTCACTGGAAGTGTAGATCGACTCATCATTGATCGAACCATGTCTAACAAGGTTCGATTTCTCCTTTCTGATACTCCATTAAGTTGTGGAGTTCGGGGAGGGGAGAGTTGAGATACTATTCCACAACTCTTGAGATGATCGATAAACTCTTGACTAAGATACTCTCCACCCCTGTCAGAGCGTAGCATCTTGATCTTTCTGCCCAATTGATTCTCAACTTCGTTTTGAAATTCTTTGAACGTTTCAAAGGTTTCTGACTTATGTTTAATCAGATAAACATAACCATATCTACTGAAATCATCAGTAAATGTAACGAAGTATCGTTCACCATGCCTAGTGCTTGACTTAAATGGTCCACACACATCAGTGTGTACAAGATCCAGTAAGTCTTTGCCTCTTTCACAAGTCCCTGTGAATGGCGCCTTAGTCATCTTGCCAAGTAAACAAGATTCGCACACATCCTTTGATTTGAGGTTAAATGATTCTAGTACTCCATCCTTTTGGAGTTTGGCGATTCGTTTCTTGTTTATATGGCCTAAGCGACAATGCCATAGACATGATTTATCCAACACACCTTTGGACGAATCAACATTCAATATTAGATTTCTATTGTTAACGCAACTAATATTTTCATATATACCAGCACAAGGAATAGCTTTAAAGTAAAACACATCATTTTTGTAAACCAAAATGCAACCATTGTCATTATCAAAAACAAAATTAAAACCATCCTTAAACAATGCATAAAATGAAATAATGTTGCGTGCCATAGATGGCGAAAAACAAACATCTAATAAAATCAAAGAACATCCACTGCTAAGCATGAGCTCGTAATCTCCTATCTTGGTGACAACAGCCGAGACTCTGTTTCCCATGATCAGATTAAGCTCTCCATGCTTCAACTTCCTGCTGTTCTTAAGCCCCTGCATATCAGTGCAAATGTGAGTACCACACCCTGTATCTAGAACCCAAGAATTAGACATAGAAGTATTGTGTAGTTCAATCATAAACGTACCAGAGGTGCCAGACTTTTGGACCTTTTGATTCTTCAAATCATCCAGGTACTTTGGGCAGCTTCTTTTCCAGTGACCCTTTCCTTGACAGTAGTAGCAAACAGCCTCTTTCGGATTCTTGGTTGGTGCTATGTCAGAATCAGCTTTCCTCTTTTGGCCTTGATGGGTATGTCCCACTTTAGCTTTCCCTTTTCCACTGGGATGAGGTCGCCTATTCTTCTTAGCACCAGTAGAACGAATGGCCAAGACAGGAGCAGCAGGAGATGGACCTTTCGCCTTTATCAGGCTAGCCTTGGTAGTTTTCAGCATACCGTGCAGTTCCATGAGTGTCTTATCCATATCACCCATGTTATAGTTAACTATAAATTGTGAGTAGGATGGAGGAAGAGAGTTCAAGACCATATCAGTGGTCAACTCTTTCGGTAGTGGGACACCCAAGTTCTCCAGTCTGTCTATGTAGCCCTTCATCTTTTGGACGTGGCTACACACAGATTGTCCTTCTTGATGTTTGCATGCCATGAGGGAGCTTACCACATCGAAACGTTCTTGCCTAGCTCGGTTTTGAAACATTTATTTGAGCTGTTGATTGATGGCAAAAGCACCCAACTTCTCAAAGTTCTTTTGAAGCTCAGGAGACATGGTGGTAAGCATCAGGCAAGCAACCTTTTCCGATTCAGCATAATGCAGTTCATAGGCTGCCACGTCATCATCAGTTGAGTCATCAGTGATTACGGGAATATCCTCGTCGAGGACATACTCCTTGCCCTCGTACCTTAGGGTAATTCTTAGCGTACGAACCCAATCTAGATAATTGGGTCCAGTGAGCTTCTCACGAGACAAAACTGAGACCAGAGCGAAATTTTGCGATGGATGTGGGATTGGAGGTGGTGGTGGAGGAGGGTTAACATTGTTGTTGTTGTTATTGTTGTTGTTCAAAGACATCTACAAAAGAAACAATTTCTTTATTAGTTTATTATTTATTAATCCTTATAATAATTTCCCAATTTTATTCCATAAGGTTAGGATACATACACTACACCATTTGATGTGAAGAGGGATGCCGTATTTCACACCAAATAGTTTCGTGCAGTAGACAAGCTATTGTCAATTTCAATCATATGAAATCCCTAGTTCTTTTAAGATTCATTCTCATACGAGAATGACATGTTAATCTTGAATCTATGCTCTTTCTAATCCATGACATGGATGCCGTGGATCATAGATTAGAAGGTGAAACAACCATGAAACAACCACGAAGATTCTCGGCTCAAGTTCGCTTGGGTATCGCGAGAATCGTTTCACTCAAAAGAATAATCTCAAAATTAACGTACCGGCAAACCGCACGAACTTCGTTAATTAGATTATAATTAGAATGCGTGTCTTTCATGGAGAGCACACTTTGTTCACATTTTTATATTAAACGGGAGTTTTGTTTAATTTATATGATTATACTTTTAATCTTGACATTATCCTATCATGTCCTTTCGGTAGCTCCATTCTAAAGCAAGGGAAGCGGCGGGGCAGGTCAGCGCAAGGCGTATTAAAAACGCAACCCCATTTGAGATCATAACATCCCTCATTATACCTCATTTATATGCAATAGACTATGGGTGAGCCTACTTGTGACATGAGTGACAACGTATTTAACTTTAGTTATAATATATATAAACTTTTATAGTATATGCATTTTATGAGAATTAAACCTTTTAATTTCATTAACTAAAGTTCATATAATTTTAATTTGATTCTATTAAACGTGCGAGGACGCGACGTATTAATTATTAATTTATTACAATATATTATATAAGGAAGGAATACCAAAAACTATTTTGGTATATGGAATTTTCGAATTATATATATATATATATATATATATATATATATATATATATATATATATATATATATATATATATATATATATATATATATATATATATATATATATATATATATACACCATTAATTATTACCATATATGTATATATCTATTTATAGATATAGATATAGATGTTATTTATTGTATTAATTATTTCAATTAAGGAAACAATTCAAAATATCAAAATAAATCAAATCTACAAAATTGAAAAATTCCAAATTAAATCCCAAATCTTTTATATCTTATAAAATTTTCGGAATTTATATTTAAATAAATATATATATTCGAAATTTAAAAACGAATATATATACCATATTTAAATATTCCAATTTCCAAAAATTCAAATTTCTATTTTGGAATGTATTTAAAACCTTTTAAATTTATTTGAAAAGATTTTGGAAATCTTTTATTTATATACATAAATTCGAAATTTATGTATCCATAAATAACTTAATTTTATTTATTTAAAAATCTTAAATAAATATACATAATATATACATAACCGAAATTATATATATAAAATATACAAATTATTTTAACCCCTTTTTAAATAAATCTCTAGACAATTATAAAACACTTTTAATAATCTAGTTTATATATTTAATTATTAAAAACGATTTTAAAATTAAAATATATATTTTTGATTTTCGAAAATACATAAAACATTTTATGGGATTTTCGGAATTATTAATCTAGTACACTTAGATTTGTAAACCGGTAGCTCTGATACCACTGTTGGGTTTTGTACACTTTTACCAACACATTTGTCAGTCGCGGAATTACAAACAAACAAGATAAATGACAATTCCCGATGAAGCTATTATGACCGTAAGGTTTACAAGTCCAAGGTAACTAGATAATAAAATAATTAAATCGAAACTTACATTGGCGGCAATTGGTGGAGACAATCCTTGTGATCGAGTACGAGCCACTTTGTAACCGGTAGGTTTCAAGAAAAAAACCCTCTACTTGTTCACACCTAAGGCTTGTAATCAAACGAGACAATATACCACGTTGTAGTATAATGTATTCTTGAGAAACACAACGAAAAACCAAACCGAAAACAATTCCGGCGGCGGGGCACGGCGGCGGCTGACGGAGCAGCGGCGGCGCTGGGCTGCCGGCGGTGGTTGGGCGGCGGTAAGAGGGGCCGGCCAAAGGGAGAGAGCACAAGAGGTTTTTGGTGTGTCTTTTCTCAACTCCCATGCCTTGTATTTATAGGGTAATTAACCATAATCTCCTAATGGGTTTAACACATGGATCAAGCCCATCTTAATAGTTAATTAGGTCCATTAACTATTAGCCCAATTTGATTAACTCTTATTAATCATTAGCCCACTTTCAAGATTAACTAGTTAACTAACCCGTTAACTTAATCTAGCCCAATATCGATTTTAATTAAACTTTTAATTAAAACGTTTTCGTTTATTCTCGTGTTTGATTGTACCTCAAGGGCAACCCGAGTAGGACCGATAATATACGTCACACGGTTAATCGTTTATTTGATGCGGGTGGACACATATTCCAACACAATCATGGGGTGTGCGGGTGTCTTTCACGTGGCTTCCCCTGTTCCCGAACAACTTGGCGGCCCATGGGTATTTTTGTACTTTCATTTTTTAACACAACGCCATCTTTTTTAAATAATGGAATTAACTTGCAGGAGGACCTTTTAAAAGCGGCTGTCAATGGAACACTAAACGTGTTAAGATCATGTAAAAAGAACCCATCATTGAGACGGGTGGTTCTCGCCTCATCATCTACAACGATTCGATTCAGAGAGAAGCTTGACTCGGATGTACCTTTGGATGAGTCATCATGGAGCTCGGTTGAGCTTTGTGAGAAACTTAAGATTTGGTATCCAATGTCCAAAATAATGTCGGAAAAGACAGCTTGGGAGTTTTGTAATGAAAATGGGATTGATTTAGTGACGGTTATTCCTTCGTTTGTGGTGGGACCGTCTTTAAATCGGACTTTAAGTTCTTCAGCATCATATACATTTGGCTTGCTTCAAGGCAAGTTCTCTAAAACTTTGGTAAAACGTTCGGCCGATGCTAACACGTATCATGATGAAGAAAAAAAGTTTCATTAGGACACGTGTCAGCACTAGCCAGCAAATTAATGTATATATAGCTAAATAAAAAAGTTGAAATTACGGATGAAACAGGGAAAACAGAGAAGTTAGAATCGTATGGAAGGATGGGGCATGTTCATGTAGATGATGTTGCTCGTTGTCACATTCTAGTTTATGAACATGAAGAAACTAAAGGCCGATATTTATGTAGCTCACCTGTCATTAATATTGATGAGCTTGTGTCAATTCTGTCCCAACGTTATCCCTCATTACCCATTCCAAAAAGGTACTAAAATCGATCTTTATGGGTCAAAATGGTCATTTTTATTATGAGCTGAAACGGTCATGGTCAAAGCCATCAAACATTTTTCGACCAAAAAGATTAACTTTTCTTATAACCTATTAGTGTGCCAAATATGATTACAAAAATTAGCATTGATTTTTTTTTTAGGTGATGGAATGGTCTATAATGTTTAAGTTTTATTTTTACAGGTTTGAGCAGGGTGAACGATCCTATTACGAGTACAACACGACAAAGATAAAGAGCTTGGGGTTCGTATTCAAGTCGGTTCAAGAAATGTTTGATGATTTTATCACATCTCTTGTGGAACAAGGCCATCTTTCTATGCCTTAGTTAAGCTAAAAATCTTCGTAGTTTCTTTTTATTAAAAATGTTGTCAAGTTTTACAATAAAATCCATCATAATAATCACAAAAAATATAGCCTAAAGTTGGGACCTATATGTATCTGCCTAATTTTAGATGTAATAACTATGTTATCGTGAAGATTTTGAGTATTTTGTGTCAAAAAGATTTGATATATGGTGATTTCAAAAAATAAACATAGTAAACCTAGTGGTTGAGAGTTTTCTATCTCTAGGCGATTTTGGCGATTCTCCTAAGGTTTTCTCCTTTTATTCGATTTTGATCTCCTGCATCCCCAAATCGTTGGGGAGGGGGTAGGGTTGGGCGGTATCATGTCTTATGATAAGGCGAATTGGCGTAGTAGAGGGAATAGCGATAAACAACGTTTTCTCCGATCGGAGGAATTGGATTTGAAGAGAATTGCGACGTCGGTGTATGTAACTAATTTCCCGAATGCATGGGATATTAGAGAATTGTGGAAAGCAATGATGGTGTATGGTACGGTTGCAGATGTCTTCATTCCACGTAAGTTGTCCAAGATTGGTCGTAGGTTTGCGTTTATTCGTTTTATTAGGGTTGATGATCTGGAAACCCTAATTGGTAGACTAAATGATGCGTGGTACGGGTCGTTTCATTTGTTTGCCTCTAGAACTAGATTCGACCGTAAGCCTTTGAACCAGGTTAATTCCGGGATTCAGGTTGAAAAAGGTCCAGAACAGAATCTGATGACGAATCATGGGGTGAAAAAAAAGTTCTCTGAATTGTTCAAACCAAGTCATGTAGTTAATAATGATTGTGGTATGGGTTCTGAAAAAGTGAATCTTAGCAAGAAGAAGGTGATTCGATTAGACAAGAAAGATGTCATGCCTATTAAAGATGAAGGTACAGTGCTAGTTGGGAAGGTTAGAGAGTTGTCGTTGATTGAGAACATTAATGTTGTTTGTGCTAAAGAAGGTTTTTTGGATGTTGATGTTCAATATATTGGTGGGTCATGGATCTGGCTTGAATTTGAGACACAAGTGGCGTGTGAAAGGTTCAAGAAACACGAAGATATGCAATTCTACTTCTTGAAGCTGCAGTCTTTGGATGACAAATTTGTTGTTGATGACAAAGTGGTGTGGGTTCGGATAGATGGTCTTCCATTACTTGCGGGTACGGTGAGTTCTATCAAAAAGATGATTAATGGATGGGGAGAATTTATGTTTATTGATGGGGATCATGGTGAAGGGGGGACGGGGAAGGTGTGTATTAAAACTACTTTGTCAGGCAAACTTTTTGAAGAAATGGAGGTGGTGCTGGATGGGGCTAAGTATGAGGTATGTATGTATGAAATTGCTCTGTGGCACCCGGTTATGCGAAGTGTTGACGTGGAAAGTAGAGGGAATGATGTTGATAATTCTGATTCGAATGTCAATTCGATAGGTTCTCAAAGTGACGATGATGTGCAAGATGATGGTATAATTGATGGAACTAGGGGTCAACAAGGTCCGAACCATGCTAATCAGTTGCATGGGACGTTCAATGTCGATCATGTGCATGGGATGCAAACAAATGCATTTCGTGATGAGAATGAGGTGGTCAATCTTTAGGGTAATTCTCAAGGATCAGAAAGGAAAGGTGATGATATTCCCGAAGAGGAGAAGTCTTTGTCAAAACCTCCTGGTTTTGAAAAGGAAATTCTGCATGTTGAACCGGTTGTTGAAACAATCAAGAATGTTGAGGTTAGTTCGTTTTCAGCTAACTCGTGTGCTAATACGGCTTATGTGAAATCTAATCCACAAGGGGTTTCACTTGTGGATGACTTAAGTAAGTATATTGAAATTGGTCTTGCTTTGGGCCATAATATTGAAGGGTGTCAGGCTTCTCTGGAACAAATTATTAGTAGTATGGGAGCAGATAAAGGTAATTTATGAATATTGTTTCTCTTAACACGTGTGGTATTGGCGAACGAAAGAGTATTGGCGCTCTTTGTAACAAAAATAAAGTGTCCTTTATCGGAATTCAAGAAACTAGAGTTTCTAAGGTAGAAGTCTTCATGATTAAGCAAATTTGGGGTAATTTGTCGTTTGATTTTGCGCTAAGGAGTGCCAAAGGTACCTCGGGGGGTATTCTTTCAGTTTGGGATCCGGCTTTGTTCTCAAGCTCCCGAATTGTTAGTTTTAAAAATGTTTTATTCGTTCATGGTGAGTGGAAGATGAGTAACGTTGATAAGAGAATATTATGCGCCTCAAAGTAACGTTGATAAGAGAATATTATGGGAGTTGATTGCTAATTATATGCAAGATAATGAAGGGAACTATATCGTATTTGGTGACTTTAATACGGTTCGTGCGGAAGGTGAGCGTTGGGGTTGTGAAAAAAATGACAGGGAGATTTTGGATTTTAATGGGTTTATTGATACGGCTGGTATCGATGAGATTCCCATGGGCGGTTCGGCCTTTACCCGGTTGAGTAGTGATGGTCGGAAGATGAGTAAGCTTGATCGGTTTTTTGTGTCAGAAGGGATGTATGAGACTTGTTCGGAACTTGTTGCTATTGTTTTGTCTGATATTATTTTGGATCATCGTCCTATTTTATTAGCCCAGCAACCGGTTGATTATTGTCCTAGAGTGTTCCGGTTTTTAACTCTTGGATGGATGATAGTTCTTTTGATATTATGGTGGCCGAGTCTTGGGCTGCGTCGGGGATAAATGCCTCGAATAATTGTATTAAGTTCAAAGATAAGCCGAAGGCTTTAAAAGATAAATGTAGAGCTTGGTGGAAAGAAAAAAATGCTAACCGTGATGGCCAAAGGCAACGGTTAATTGATCAGGTTGTGAGGATAGAAGCGAAGATAGAAGCAAATAATGCTTCTGATGAAGACGCTACTTATCGGCAGAACTCGAAGCAATTATTGTATCAGATGGATAAAAAAGAGTGGCGAGATCTCGCTCAGAAGGCGAAAGTCAGATGGGCCATTGAAGGGGATGAAAATTCTAAGTATTTTCATGGCATTATTAATAGTAAGAGGCGGCATTCTCTTATTCGAGGTGTCAAGCACGAAGGTATATGGATTCATAATCCCCCGGCGGTTAAAGAGGTGTTTTTTAATTATTATGCTTCCAAGTTTAAAAGGGTTCCGGCTATTCAAGTAGTCTCGAGAAGTGATAGATTTAAAAAACTGTCTGATACGAATGCTATTATGTTATCGAGTAACATAACGATGACCGAGCTCAAAAGTGCCGTTTGGAGTTGTGGTAATGATAAGGCCCCCGGGCCGGATGGGTTTACTTTCGCCTTCGTTAAAAAGTTTTGGGATCTAATAAAAGAGGATGTGCTTAACTTTGTTAACGAGTTTTTTGAATCAGGGTACCTCCCATCCGGGTGTAATTCGTCTTTTATTACGTTGATCCCTAAGGTTATTAATCCTCTTTCGGTTAAGGATTACAGACCTATTAGCCTTATTGGTGTTCAATACAAGATTATTGCAAAAGTGTTAGCTTTGTTGTTAGCTTCAGTGGTAGATTCGGTGGTTAGTATTGAGCAGTCGGCCTTCATTCAAGGTCGACAAATTTTAGATGGCCCCATGATTGTTAACGAGGTTATTGCTTGGTATAAAAAGAAGAAGAAACGAGCAATGGTGTTAAAAGTCGACTTCGAGAAAGCTTATGACACTATCAGTTGGGAATTCTTAGACCGGATGATGGAGTTCATGTATTTCCCTGAAAGGTGGCGGAATTGGATCATGGCAATCCTTAAATCCTCTAAAGCGTCGGTTATTTTGAATGGGAATGCGTCTAAAGAATTTTGTTTGGAAAGAGGTCTTCGACAAGGTGATCCATTGTCGCCTTTTTTATTCATTATGCCTAAATGTGTGGATGCTAGCCTTGAGAAATTGCGGTCGTCGTTTTTTTGGGGTGGTTCCGAGGCCCATCGAAAAATACATTGGGTGAAATGGACTTCGGTGTTGTCTAGTTTTAGTAATGGTGGTCTCAATATTAGTAGTTTAAAGGCCCTTAATATTTCTCTTGTGGTGAAATGGATTTGGAGATTTATGAATAATAAACAAATGTTGTGGTCTAGGGTGATTGCCGCAATATACGGTGGTGACGGTGGTGTTTATAATGTGAATACAAGGTTGGTGGGATCGGCTCCGTGGGCTAGCATTATAAACATGCTGTGCAAACTCAAGACTAATGGGATGGACCTTATCTCACATTTATTAAGAAGGGTTGGTAATGGCGAGTCCACTTTATTTTGGAAGGATCATTGGGTTGGTTCCGGCCCGTTATGTTTGATGTATCCAAGGATTTTTCGTTTGGAGATTGATGGGGATTGTTCGGTTGCGGACAGACTTCAAAGTCAGTCCGTAAATTGGAGATGGACCCGTGTTATTAGGGGTGGTAGAGAAGAAGAAAAGGTAGCGGAAATTCGAAGTCTCGTCCTTAATCGTGAAGTCTCTAATGAACCGGATAGGTGGGTGTGGGATGTTGGTAATATGGGGATGTTTGAAGTTAAAACGATGAGGCGATGGATTGATGATAGATTGTTGCATGCATCGGTGTTACAAACTCGTTGGAACAAACTTGTTCCGCGGAAGGTTAACATTCTTTACTGGAAAGTTCATCTAAATCGGTTACCCACAAAGCAAAATCTTATTTCTAGAGGGGTTAGTATAGAGAATTTGTCGTGTGGGGAGTGCGGGGGTGATATGGAAGACGTGGACCATATTTTTTGGAGTTGTAGTGTTGCCAAAGATGTTTGGAGGGCAATGGGGAATTGGTTGCAAGTTTTAGATACCGATGTGGACGATTTGTCTTATTTGATGTACTCGGTGGATTTTGGGAATTATAATGCTCGTACTAAGCTAATCCTTGAAGCGGTTTGCCTTACGGTGGTGTGGATTCTATGGCGGTATAGGAATACGCTCATTTTTAATAATGAAGGACTTCGGAAATGCATGTTGGTTGATTCGATTAAGGAGGTAGCTTTTAATTGGATTTGTAATAGGAATAGCAAATTTAGAGTTAGCTATTCTGAATGGCTTATTATTCCATGTACTTGATGTATTGTTTTTTTTTCTAGCTTCTCGCTAGTTTTTTAAGTTTAATACAAAAGCTGTTTCCAAAAAAAAACCTAATGGTTGACTTGGTTTTTTATTGGGTAGGAGGTTCCGGATTCAATTTTTGCTAGGAGTAAAAAAACATACCCCTTGTGTCCATTGTCCATAGAGGTTCACTGCTTTGTTAATGTTTGTGTATGTTCAGTCCATTTATGTTCGATAACTTTATATAATAAATATCTTTATTAAACTCCCTTTACTTCGACAAATAAGAACAAACAACATTATAATAGATGTGCTTTTTAATGATGTGCTCAAAAACCCTTCGTTCGTGAACAAACTAATTTTTGACAAACGAACACAAACATTAAAATTTGTTCATTTAAATATTCATGTTCGTTCATTTATCCAGTTAAACTTAAACAAATAAATATGAACAAGCCACCGTTCATGTTTGTTCGGTTTATTTAAATGACTGATCTTAAACGTAATAATCTTAAATAATACTGAAATTTGAAAATCGCATGAAGATGTCAGGATCAAGAAGTCTGATACACAAGGGGGCGTTTAAGAATTAAGACTCTAATTACGGTATACATGTTTATTAATACTAGTAGGGTACCTGCGCAATGGGGCGGCGGGTACCGTGAAACCTATATTTTGCGGCGAGTAAATATTGTTCGGTTACATGAACAAAAATTAGTGTTATTTTACTACTTGCATCAAAAGACATTTTAAAAATCGTTGTTCAGTTAAATAAATGATGATCTGGTAACAAATGATGGGTTTTTTTAGCAGTCGTGATTGAAGAAGGAACTACGGCTAAAAGCCTAAAACAACAGAGTAAAATTGGGGCTTTTTTTAGAACTATATTTGGGTCGGTTAAAAAAAGTAAAGATGGTGGTGAGTTGTAACAAATGTATAAGTTATATCATTGAGGGGCTGCAATAAAGCAAGGTAAGTAAGTAGCTGAAGTGGTTAACATGTATGCCTAACTCCCAAATGGTTACGGGTTCGATTCCCGTATGCTGCGTTTTAATATTTTGGGTGTCTTTAAGTGTTTAAGACATTTCCCAAAGTAGAAAAGATAAATTAAGACCTTCCATTAGTGGTAGGCCTAAATGCTTTATTATTAGTAAAAATTGTTTTAAAACGTCTGTTTTAATTTTTAGCCAATAATGAAAAGGTGGTGATGTTTATACCATAAAAATTACTTCCACCACCACAATGTACAAGTTTTAAAGCAGTTTGTATAACTGTACTAAAGCATAGTTGTGATGTAAGGCTAAATTTTTGTAGTATGAATATCAACTCTCATAATGAAAATATTTTTAATACCAGTGAGCAGACATTTGCTTAATTTCTTTAAATTTTAGTTTCACAAAGTTCTAAGAAAACAGTACAAATTTTTAAACCTAATCTAACTACGTTGGAAGTCAGTGTGATATATATATATATGGGTAATTTTCCTGTTAACATTAAATATATATTTCGGCTACGATTTTTTGTAATTATAATATAGTTAATTTCAAGTTACAATTTATATCTGTACCACTAATAAAGCATTTACGATTTACCACATTTGCTTAATCTCCTAAATGATAAGTTAGTGGCATCAACTAAAAAATACATTAATTTTATGGTATATTCTCAAAAATAGTGTTTTTATTTTATTTTATATAGTACATAGAATTCTTTTTTATAAAATAATATTTCCAAGTAATGCTATTAATATGTTAATTTATAAATATGAGATATATATTTGCAAACTCACCATGATGCGCAGACATATATTTTTCGTTCAACCACAAGGGAAAAGGAAAATATTCCAAAATTTCATGACAACAAGATTCAAACCAAACCAAAACAAAACAAAACAGTAAGAGAATAATTACACAAATACACTCCAAAACCTTCGAGTCAGTTATCGATCCTTTGCAGCATCGACATGTTTTGCAGCAACCGAGAAGAACTCGGTGATCACTTCTAGTGGCATTCCTTTGGTTTCCGGCACTTTCAAGAAAACAAACACCCACGATACGATGCACACAAACGCATAAAAAGCAAAAACACCCGTCAGACCAACAGATGTAAGCAACACGGGCAGAGAGTATGTCACGATGATGTCACAGATCCAGAATGTGAGGGCACAAATGGCGATGCAAATCCCGCGAACACGAGTTGGGAAGATTTCTGAGCATAATATGTTGGGAATTGGACCGAATCCCATAACAAAACAACAAAAGTAGATGATAACACTAGCCGTCGAAATCGCTGCATTTGCAACGTTCCCAAAGTTTACTAGACCTCCGATCACCAAAACTATGAGGCTCAAGATCAGTACAGGAATTGTAGTCAGTAGTAGAGCCCTGCAATGACACCAACAGGGTATAACCAGTCGTAGTTGAAAATTAAATTAGGTGAAAGTAAAGGGGTGTTTGGGATTGAAGATTTCAAGTTCTTATGGTTTATTGCGTTATGTAAAAGCTAAAACGCACGTTTTAGTAAAATTATTGTTTTTATGTAATTAACAATAGTTAATTTATAAGGTAAGTTATAAAAAATGTTTACCTTCTTCCAGATATATCCATGAGTCTCATGGCGACAGCAATACAAGGAAGCATCAACAAAGTGGTGATGTTACTAATCAAAAGCGATGAAGAAATCGAACTAATTCCCAAATTCGATAAAAGAACACCAACACCCGCTTCTTCCAGTATCTGAGGCGTGTAATAAAGCACTCCATTGATCCCAGAAAACTGTACAACAAATCAATAAAATATTAAAATCCAATATAACTCTTATAAAAACTTCAAATTTCATCACCTGTTGAAGTATCTGAAGACCGATCCCAACAAACAACGCATGCTTGACTCCCGGTTCAAAAAGATCAGACCAGATTGGACCATTGTTCACCTCGGCTGGGTGAACCATGGCTGGTCCAACCGGGTGCTGGTCCATAAGATCCTTGGAATAAAGTGCGGGCTGGCTCACCAGGGCGGCAGCCTGGAACGAGTCACCATCTGCCGCCACATCAGCACCAATTTCTTGGTGCAAATAAATTCTTTTAAACCCTTCTTCCTTCTGATTTTGACCAGCCCATTTCCAACCAAGTTGCCAACCACCACCTATATCCATACCACTCACATGTTCACCACCGTTTTTAATGCTTAAAATACTTTCACGGTTCACGGGCTGAATCTGAATCGTGTCAGTTTCTAAAGTTGTAGTTTGTCGGGAAATTAACGGGGACCGCAAATTATCATCTGAATCATTATGATCACCAACATGATCAGAATGATAATCTTCACCTTCTCTACCACCAACACTTTCTTCTTCATCCCAATCTTCGATTTTAATTGGGTTTCCGGTGACACTAAACATGCTCCCAAAATGTGGGAACAACATGCTTCCTTTGCTGCCGACATTATCCGGAAGTTTCTCATGAACACTGTTAAAGAGTGTCACAAGTGGATCCACAAGAGGGAGACTATTTTGGTTAATAGCACTTCCTTGACGGGATGCAATGGGTTGGGCAATTAAAGAAACACTTTCATTTTGACCGTATAAATTTATGTTTTCAGCTTCTTCAATGTCGTTTGCGGGCCCGATTATGTACTCTTCAATAGATGTATGGCCCCCTACTTCAAGGCCTTCAACTAGTAGAGCCATTTCACCTGTCATAAGGGCAATGGTTAGCAAAATCCTTATAATAATAATAATGATCTACATAACCATTTCTTTAAGCATCATGTCACGAAAAAAAGTCAACAAAAAAAAAAAAAGACTTGCCTGCAACGTCTTCTTTGCCACGTAATCTCTGCAAAACATGTTTAGCCTCAAGCATCCTTCCTTTGCTAACCAACCATCTTGGAGACTCGGGCAAGAAAAATATTGTAAAAACAAAATAAACGATTGACGGGATCGAAAGAACACCGAGCATTAACCTCCAACTTGGTGAATCCATCAAAGACATCCCAAAAACCATACAATATGAAAGAAACATCCCACCAGACCCCATGAATTGTGGTAAAGTATTAAGTGAACCCCTAATTTCAGGAGGTGATGTTTCCGATATATAAACAGGAACAAGAGTAACGGCTAGCCCGATTCCAAAACCGTCTAATAATCTACCCAATAACAGAATATAAACATTTGGTGACCATAACATAACAAGACCACCAAGAAAATAAAAGAGTGATGAAATAATTAGCATAGGTCTTCGACCGAGTGAATCCGATATTGCACCCGAACAAGTTGTGACCAACGTGGCACCGATTAGTGACATGGCAACAATTAAACCTTCAATTGTTGGTTCGCTTTGTAAGTTGAATTCTTTCTTTATGTATAAAACAGCCCCTAAATCACATTACAACAACAATTATCATCTAAAAGCAGGATTTTAATTCAAATTAACATGATTTCACTTTCTAGGTCCCCAAAAGATTTGATTTTTAGAGAAAATTTTAAGAATTTTACCGGCAATACAGGCGTTATCCCATCCTTGAATCATGTTACCAACGGCGGCGGCGGCAGCCACCATCACAGCTCCGCTCATTTTCCCGCTAATTTTTTAACCTGAAGTATCAATTATGAATCGGCAAATAAGAAAACCCACAAAATTTTAGCAAAATAAAATTAACATAAAGAAGATGCAATTACAGTGTACAAAATCCCGAATTTAAAAGTGATCTTGATGTATACTGAGGTTGGTACAGTCGATTCGAATAGGTGGTGGAATAAGATGATTGATTTCCTAATAATTAATTAAAATGGTGGGTATCAATCAAACCTCAATGGAGGGAACAGTGGAGAAAGGGATGGTTATTTATATGCTATAGGTCCAATAATTTTCCGATTAAAGTTGAAGCCGCAAGTATAGGCTGTAAAATCATACTATCATTTTGTGGGGTAACACGACACGACATGAATTCATTCAATACGAAAACAACACGACATGAAGTCGTGTTTTATTTTGCTAACACGAACACGACACGATTAAAAAACGATAAAGACGGCAACACGAGATAAATAACAAATATATCAAATTTCGTACTTACTACATGCTAAAAACACGACAAACACGGCAAAAATATAACATAAATTTTTAAATGTTTCTAAGATCATAATTATCGTGTCAACTTCGTGTTAATCTCTGAACACGAACACGACACGACACGACTTCGTGTTTGTTTAACGCGACACGAACACGACACGAACACGAATTCAAATTTCGATTTTGTCTTAATTTCGTTTCGTTTCGTATATTTTTGTCGTGTCGTGCCAGGTTTTGACAGCCCTAAGTATATGTACCAGAGTTGTATTTATGTTAAAGTAGAAGGACTGGTTTTGAAAAATAATCCGGCAAGTTCCTTTTGTAGCGGCAACTGAGGGGAAGACACTTGCCCCAGTTACCCGCATGGCCGCACGTTGGCAAGCCTTGTTAATTGGCAGCTGGCTTTAAGACAAAAAAATTTGGGTTTTGTAACGATGATTTTGTTGTTTTTAAAATTTTTTACATGCGTGATCAATTAGAAGTTAATAACATCATCTTTAGGGCGGTCAATACAATTTTTGCACATATATAATTTTTTTAGGGTTAATTTCATATAAGTCCTTACAAACTTGCAATATTACGTATATATCCTTGTAAACTTCATTATTACGTATATATCCTTCCAAAACAATAAAATTCTCACATATATCCTTTTACCTAATTTAATCATATGTAAATCATTTAAAATTTAGATAAAATAAATCTTAATCAAAATTAATGGTAAAATGTTCTAAATACCCTTAAAGGTTAATGGTTTTTTCTTTCGTTAAAGGTATTTTCTTGCCAAACTCGATAACTACATTTTCTTTCACCAAAGGTATTTACGTTATTTTACTATTTATTAAGATTAGGATTTATGTTTTTAAATTTTTAAAAGATTTAAATATGATTAAATTAGATAAAAGGGTATATGTGAGAATTTTGATATTTTGGAAGGATATATACGTAATAATGAAGTTTGCAAGGATATATACGTAATATTGCAAGTTTGTAAGGACGTATGTGAAATTAACTCATTTTTTTAAGTAATGATATTTAGTTTACTATTTGATCATACTCATAGTTTAACTCATTAGATAAAGATATATTTTAAAATCAATTGATAATATTAAGAGATCAATTTAGTGAATTACACGTGTCATCCTATTAAGTGAGTAAGACTATGAGTAGGACCAAATCATATGACTAAATATCATTTCTCAATTTTCTTATAACTCATAGTTATGAGATATGAGATACTCCACTAAATAATCTATGAACACTTCTAAAAATTTATAAATAATCATCCATGGACTTATTTTTTATTAATTTATGAAATTTAATAAATGCAATTTCAATTGTTTAAAAAATTTATAGTTCATTCAGTGTCTCTTATTACATGCCCTTAGCATGAGTTTGAAAATCCCATAAAAAAATTGTGCAGATAATCATCTTCTACATCGAAGGAATTCATGTTATATTGTTGAAAACATAAGATAAGTTAATATTGCATATAATAATTTCTTACAGAATTATAACAGCAGTTATTAGTAAAATTCTTATCAATTGATATTTTGATTAATGGAAAAGGGACTTTTAAAATGCAGAAAATAGTTATTAAATAACGTACAACTATGATATATGTTATCTTATTATTTTATGCAAAATTTATATTTATGTCAAATTAAGCTGAATTATTAATATAATTTTTTTTCTTGAATATTAATTTTAAAGAATATGTTTATGAATCTGACTCTGTGCTGACGACAAAACTATAAGTTATGCAATTTGTATCACGGATAATTCAATTGTCAATGCATAATTTATTAATACGATTGATCTTTCTGATATTCCAAAAGAGGAAATTGACATAAAAAAAATCAAAGATAATGCAGTGCATAATAAAAAGTATATAATTAAGTAAAATTCAATAATTTAAAAATATGTAGTTGTTAAAATTAAACTCTATATTGATTTTTAAATTTGTGACAAATTTAACTTCCACTCTTTTTATATATAAGGATAATAATTACTTATACTTACAAATTGTCAATTTGAAATACTCCCTCGGTCCCTAAATAAAGTTTCCAATTCTTTTAAGCATAATTTTTTAGAAAAAATTAGTGATGAGGTCATTGATAATAAATTTAATTAAAATATAAAGTTGGTTTGGAGAGATAATAATAGTTAGTGGATAGTTAGTAGTGGGGTTCATGATAATTATATTATTTTATTAAGTGGACCTCATCGACTTGCGAAATGGGAACTTTATTTAGGGACAAAAATATAAGGAGAAATGAGAACTTTATTTAAGGACGAAAGGAGTACTAGTTAACTTTCTTGCTTGCTTTATAAAAAGGAAAGACTAATAAGTTGAATTAAAATGAATTTATACTTCCTCCGATTCAAAATAAGTGACACATTTTCCGTTTTGGGGTGATTTAAAATAAGTGACACACTTTGAAAAATTACCTTCTTTGGCAAAAAAATAGGACTCATACTCACTAACTATCTACTTTAACAAAGTGAAATGACTCATTTACCCTTACTTTTTACTTTTAAACATCATTAACCCCACTTTATTCAAAAGATGTGAGACCCATTCCACACTAACCATCCAATTAATCTAATTTAATTATCATTATAATTTTTTACTTCAAAAATCGTGAAACACAAACTGTGTCACTTATTTTGAATCGGAGGAAGTATGTTACTTCATAGAATATTAAATTAGATTAAAGTATTAAACTAAACTAATTGTGAATCTGATTGTGTGCCAACAAGGAAACTATTATGACCATTATGGCTATTTAAAAAGAAACTCATGATTTGTCAATTGAAAAGGATAATTATGAATGATTGTATGTTGACAAGGAAACTACGACCTTCCTCTAACTCATAAAAACGCAAAGACTTGTGAAATAAGTTAAATCAATTGTTCAATTATACAAGTTGGTGGTTTTGTTGAACCTATTGAATGTATCTATGTTTACAAAGTCGAAAATGAGAAAATGAGTATATTTTGATAATATTGTTTCTAACTAATATTTTTTTAGTTTTAAAGGTGTAGAAAAGAGTCGTTATATTAGATCGGTTAGTTACAAGACCATTACTTGCATTTTTACTTTATTTTTGATATAATTCATAGTTTCATACTATGGTGAATTTTTTTGTTAGATTTTTTTGTTTGGGGTCTTTAATATATGTTTGACCTTAAGTTTAGAGTTATAATAATTCTGAAGCATCATTTTATGGTATTTTCTGATGTTCAAAAAAATTATTTATTTACATGGTTCACACGGGCACATATGGGGAATTTTCCTTGGAAATCCATTTGGGGGCTGGGTTTGCCCGCTTATGCGGAGATCGAACTCGGGGTGCTCGCTGAAAAATTGCGAGTAGGCTTCCGTTATTTCATTTGCCGTTTCCAAAAAAAAAAAAAAATAAAAATAAAATAATAGTATTTTAACTGCGTAAGACCGGTGCCAATGGTGACGGCAACTGACGCCGTCAGTTGCTGCCAACTCAGCGCCACGTCAGCATACAAACTAACTAACACTAAACTGACGTACCCATGCCAACAGCACTCCGTCACTTCACCAACTTTGGGCCCCACCACTTTTCTTTTTCTAATAAAATATACAACTAATTAAAACATATAACTAATAAAAATAAATTACATTAATTAAAAAAAGACATTATATAAAAAGTTTATTTTTTTTAAAAAAAATTGAATTTTTTAGATTTTTTCTGAATTTTTTAGATTTTTTTTAGATTTTTTTAAATATTATTTTTTTTAAAAAACTTTAAAAAAAATTAAAAAAAAAAAATAAAAATAAAATATTACACTCTCTCTCTCTTCCCCTCTCTCTCTCTCGCTCCAGCGCTCCGTCTCTTCCCTCGCGAGTTTGCCAACCGGCGGTCCAACCGGCGGCCAACCGGCGGACCGTGCCAACGGCGCCGGTTCCGTCGGTGGCCAACCGGCGGCCAACCGGCCTCCCGATGGCACCCGTCTAAAGCATCGAGTAATTCAGCTTATCCTAAAATTAAAATTGAGTTGATTTAGACGCTTGAGTTGATTCCCACAACCCAACCACCTTTCCATATTCATCAATAGTGGTAGGGATGATCAGCAACAATAATTTATTATTTTATGTTTGAAAGATCTCATTTATTTACATACTTAATATTATAATTCGCCTTATAACAAGTTTGGGGAGATCTGTGTTTCGATCTATTCAAGTATTCATAGATATTGTTTTTCTTATATAAAGTCGTCGTATGTGTTTATAAAATATAAAAATAGTAAGTAAAGATATATAGTTGATTGATAGTGTTCATGTGAAGTAGGTGTTTTCCATACATTAATTCAAGTTAATTACATAACAATAAACATTGAAAGTATGTTTACATAAAAAAAAGAGAAATCACTTGGGTACACGACATTATAACATGACAAACCTTGTCTAATATGATCACCCAAAGATTTACATGTTTATTACACTTAACAGAAATTATAATCGTGTTTGAAATAATGAAGTGAAAAACTAGTTTTTCGTTGACATTCGGTGTTCAAATCGGTTCATCACTCTAACTTCGATCTGATTCTGGTCCGGCGGTTTATGACTCAATCTGATCTGATTCTTGTGCACGTCTAATTGGACCCGTCAAACTACTAAGTTTACCACATTGGGCTCCATTAATTATGCCATTGGCCAGACCTGAGTACCACTATAATCTGGCCTTTTTACTTGTGATTCATTAATTTGATAAATTGCCAATTGGGCATCTGCCTATCCACATTGTTATTTGGGTCAACCCTAGATTCGGTTTCACAGCTGAATTCTCTCTCCACCTTGATTCGGGCTCACCAGCTGAATCTGTTTTCGAACATTTATAAAACGACTCATCCCCGGTTGTGTAATTGACGTTTTGTTAATTTTGACACTTAGGTGGCGTTTGTTTTTTGACAGAAAGTCTTTTTGAGGTCTTATGTCTGCAGGCGGGAAGACATTTTGAAAAAAAACTGTTTGTTTTTTGGTAGTCAGAAGATGAGAAAAAGTCTTTTTGAGGTCTGCATGGAGAAGACTTGCACCATAGTCTTCCAAGCTTGGAAGACATGTTACCTACACCTAAAAAAAGTTTATCTGCCACCACCACATACCAACACCGCCACCCACCACCTACCGTCACCACCAATTACCGCATCCACCTAATGCCACTAGCACCCACCACATACCGCCACAACCACGTACCGCCACCCGCCACCACATACCACCACCACCACCCACCACTATCTACCGCCACCACCCGCCACCACCACCACATAACGCCACAGCCACCCACCGCCACCCACACCCACCACCACCCACCGCCACCCACCACCATCTACCGCCACCCACCACCATCTACCGCCACCCATCACCATCTACCGGCATCACCCACCACCATATACCGCCACCATCCACCACCACCACCACATACCGCCACAACCACCCACCACCATTGCCACCCACCACCATCTACTGCCACCACCACCACACACCGCCACCCACCACCATCTATCGCCACCACCCACCACCATGTACTGCCACCACCACCCACTGCCACCACAACCCGCCACCACCCACACAAATACTGTCACTTAATTTTTTTTATTAACCTGCAGACATTAAAAAACAAACAGTCTTCTTCTTATAAACTGCAGACGTTTGGTCCAAATCTTCTCTGCATATGTGATCCGCATACTGCAGACCTTCTACTTCTTCAAAAACAAACAACACCTTAGACTTGAGATATTATGCTTACAACAACCAATAATATTATAATCTCTAAAAACACCAACATTCTAAGAACAATTGTAAAATCAAAAAATGAGAATTTTTTTTGGAATGGAGAGAGTAATATTTATGTATGATTATTAAATTCGTTGAATAAGTGAAAGTGTTATTTTTTATCAAATGAAAAACAAATTAGAGGGATTCTAAATATTTAAACATTTTTTAAGAATTAAAAATTTAAAATATTGAATACTAACTCGAAGATCAATGCAAACTATAAAATTAAAAGAGAAATAATATTTAATCTTATTATTTGTTCATATTCGTATCCCTACTCATTTAATATGACTAGGCTAAAACCCGCGCGATGCGGCGGCTGCGAACTATATATTCCTGATGATTAAATGTACATTGGTTATATGTTTTTACAACAAATACAGTACATAAGAATGAAAACTATGTATAAATAGAGGTAAAGAACAAGAGTTAGCATTGACATTAAAATATTGTTCGATTACATGTTTTGAAGTATAATTACACAAATGATCCATCTCCAAAGAGTTAGGAATGCTCATTTCCACATCAATTAGGTTTGGCTCAAACTTTCTGCATATAAGTCTCGTGCCATTATTGATGCGGTTTTACCATATAATTTTACGGTCATTTGGATCATGTGGCGACATAGAAATGCAATTACGTTCAACAACGGTGATGCCCGAAGAAATATGCTCGTAGACGCTATAAAAGAAGTCGCGTATCTTTGGATTTGTAATCGTAGAGTTAAGTATAAAGTTAGTTGGGCCGAATGACTTATTTTACCATGTAATTACTAAACTCTTGTTCTTCTAGCTTTTAGCTACTTTTTAATGAAAACCGTTTCCAAAAAAAAAAAAAAAGGTCTCCTGCCATTACATAATCCCTGGGAGGGATCGATATTGCGTAAAAGTATTATCGGGCACCCAATTTTGAGCCGGAGAACATGCGGGGGAATACCACTAACATTAAGGGAGTTCAAAATTTTCATAGGATAGAATCTTATTCTGTCATCCTCCGCTTCATCGAAACTGTAATATATTTTTCGACCCCACAAAATGTATCGATCAACCTCTCGTTAAGGTCATTAACATGGTTTTTTTTTGTTGATAAAATAGCCCGAGAAATAATATAATCTGGTGAATTTCCGTTGACCTGTAGAGAATGAAATATCGCATGACAATTGTGTATAATATAGAGTTAAAAAGCAAGAATTAGCATTGGTGTTGAATTGTGTACAACATTTTTGATCTATGTTTTAAAACCAGGATGATTTTTAGTCGGCCTATTACGATAGCCACGATAGCCGGATGAATCGTCGGGTTAACTCGGATCATCTAAAAACATAGATAAAATATTAGATAAAATTACGTCAAAAGTTAACTCGTCAGGTTCCTTATGGGATGAATCGTCGGGTTAACTCGGATTATTCATGTATGTAAAGTTGAATCATTAAAAGTTAAAAGATGGGAAAAAACAACAAAAAGAGTATCAACGTTATAAACACTATCTTAAAATTTAAAATGAAATTATGTAAACATCAATGCTAAAAAAAATATATAGATAATCTTTTCATTAATATATGCCAACTTAAACTGCCATATTTAAGGATGCGAATCAAATCAAAACTACCGTATATACAAAAAAAGGGAATTGAACAAATGTAAATTGGTAGATAAATAACCATGATAACTGCAATGCCAATGAGATCAATGTAAGATAAAATAAAATTTATAAGATTTAGAATAAATCATCATGTAACTGTAAAACAACAACATAGTATAAAGTTTAGTGCTAACCTTGATGAAACCAATTTCTTTTGGGTTGCTATGGAAGCATTGCCTGCAACACATAAGTCGTACTTTCTGATCAGCCCAGGTGAATTACCATGCATACACGGCTGGTCGTACACATAAGTCGTACTTTCAAATCAATAACATTACACACAGTTACCCGCAACACATAAGTCGTACACATAAGTCGTACTTTCAAATCAATAACATTACACACAGTTACCGATAACTGAAAACTAACAAACACAAAAAACAGAATGTCATAGAAATGTTTTTCAAATGCTACAAGTGAGTAGATGTACTAACACTAAATGATAGACAACTAAAGAAAATACAAAGTAGCTAAAATGATATAAAAGGCTTAAATAATATCAACAAACATGTAAGAAAGTTAAAAAAAATACTGAAAATTAGAGACAGTTTATGGTGAGCAACCAAATGATAAAATTACCATGAATTCGTTGGTACGTATCAATTTTCCAGGGAACAAAGCTTCCTTCCCATAAGGAACCTGCAAAATGTACCACAAATAAGCACTTACAAACATGTTTATGCAATAACTTTGGTTGACTTACCAATCTAATGTTTAAGAAGGTGTATGGGAAAAATGATTATGATCCGGTGAGTTAATTTCTTCAGTCAATTTCTACGGTTGTGTAATAGTATGTTGAGATCTTTCCGGTTGATGTGAGAGCTTCAAAACGAGTGGTTACAGTTGCACATTTTATTCTTCTCCTAAACTGCAATATAACCCAAGACAAAATCAAATAAACGTCAAATAAAAATCTATATCTAAAAATCTATATGGAAAATCAGAATCAAATTAAATTAAAAAAAAAAAGTTACTATCTCCAGTTTTTTCCTAGCTTCACCACCAAAATAAAAAAAAAACCCGCGCTATGCGGCGGCTGCAAATTATATATTCCTAGCGATCAAATGTCGATTGGTTGCATTTTTGTTATAGCGAATACAGTACATAAGCATGATAAATGTGTATAAAATAAAGCAAGAATTAGCGTTGAATCCGTGTTCGGTTACATGTTTTGATATATAATAGCAGGGTACCCGTGCAATGTGGCGGCGGGGTACCCAGTAACTTAGGGCTGTCAAAACCTGACACGAAACGACAAAAATTCGTGTTCGTGTCGTGTTCGTGTTGTGTAAAACAAACACGAAGTAGTGTCGTGTTTGTGTTCAGATATTAACACGAAATTGACACAGTAGTTATGATTTTGTCGTGTTTTTATCATGTAATAAGAAAGAAATTTGTTATTTATTTTGTGTTGTCGTGTTTGTCGTGTTAATCGTGTTTATTGTTTTTTTAATCGTGTCGTGCTCGTGTTAGGAAAATAAAACACGACTTCGTGTCGTGTTGTTTTCGTGTTGAACGAATTCGTGTCCTGTCGTGTCATGTTACTGGATAACACGAAATGATAGCACGATTTGACAGCCCTACTGTAACTACATTCTACGACAAGAAAATGTTGTTTGGTTACACATTTTTTTGTAGCAATAACAGCAAAACTAAACTAAATTGCTCTCAACCAGTGGCTCTTGAAATTTCGCAACCGGTACTGGTAAGAGTGGTTCCTTTAAAGTTTAATGAGCATGACGGTTCCTAAATCCTAATCCTAATCCTAATCCTACCCCATACCCAAAGTGCTACATTAGGGGTGACCATACGCGGTCGGAATTGACGGTTCTTGGAATTTCGGAACTGGAATCGGTAATAGCGGTTCCTTAATTTCTTATCCGGAGCCAGAACTGCTAGTTGCAGTGTCACGTGATTAACAAATTTGAATGGTTAAAATATGTAAGTTATGTAAAGTTAAATTTTAATACGGTTTATGCTTGTGAAATGATTATATCCAGACACACTTGTACTTGTTTTAAGCTTCAAATATATTTCATCACGACTATTGCTTAAAATTTGACTTAATGTACAGTAATGAATGGCGAAGAGCACTTGTGTTTGGACAAAAAAATAAAATAATCCATAAAATTAAACTTACATTTGACATTTAAATTTGCTTAATGAGGGCTCACTTGCAGAAAGAAGTTGAGATTCGCTATCAATCTGCAGTCCAATTGATTTGCTGCTTAATTTTCCCTCTCTTTTAAAGTTAATTGATAGGTTTTTCATTGATGCTCCAAATACTTAAATTTAATTTTATTTATTTACAAATACCCATGTTTAGTATATATATATAAAATATATTTTTTTCTAATAAAAGTAGACCGATAATTCGTCGGTTCCGGTTATTCGTAGGTTCCAGTTACCCAGAACCAGCGGTTAACTGGAAGGTAGCGGTTCCTTAATGTCGGACCATATCGCGTGCATGTGTTAGCCTAAATGTTTTTGGTACGACTTCACTGTAATATGATGCAAAATTAGCATTCCCAATTCGACGCATTCCAAATGTCATAACTTTGCACATTCTCGAATACATAAACAAGTTGTAAAACCATAAACTAAAACAAAAAAGATCACTTAATATTCAGAAGATATTAAAAAGTTTATTATGATTCCCGCAAGATCGAGCTCACAAATAACAGCTATTAATTGGACCACCCATTGAATGCCCGTCAACATAATTTTAAGATCTCCGTATCCCCTTTTGCTCATTTAACATCAAAAATCCAGATCTCACAATTGTATTATTGTAAGCATTAAATAATCCATTATATTTAGCGGCACTCAAATGTTGTTCTAAAGCACTTTTTTTCAAAAGATCGTAGAAGACAATCAACACAATGAACCAAAGATACACTAACAAACGTGAAATATGTTTAACTTTGATATAATGAAATGGCAATATGGCCAGTTTGATGATTTTCCAAAGTTTCACAAGCATGATATGATGTCCTTTGAGCAGTGAACAGTGACCTCAAACTTACATCAGCTTACCTGCTCAGAATGTAATCAACTCATAAATAATAGTAATTTGAGTTTGTTATAGGTAACTCAATTAAAAAATTTGCAAATTTAGAAGAATCGACTCACGAAGCTTGGTGCAACATTATAAAAAACAGGAAGTAAGACAACATATTTAATACATGACATTTGGTGTGAAATGTTGCAGGAGATATTTTTGACTCTTTAACATCTTTCTCAAACTTTAATATCTTTGCATATTCTTCACGACCACACATGCTTTTAGTACTACTGAGTAGAATTGTCTAATTATACACACATAAATTATGGCTCGCATCACATTGTTAGACATGAAAAAGGCTAGCACTAATACCTCCTTTTAAATATCATTGTTTGGTCAACCAAAGTCAATATTAAACAGAAAAATCGAGAATTGATGTTGACTTACTAACAAATCTATAAGTTTTATGCACCATTTTTCTAGTTCCATATGCTCCTGCAAAATAACACCATCATTCTAATTGGTCAGCACATGGTATTTAATAAGAAAAAAACCACATAATCCTTCATTAGATATTTTGAAATCATATTTATATAACAAATTTCATTAATGGGCTCAAATGTGGGTTCCTAATTAGTCCTTGGGAATTAAATGAAGAGTTAACACCATGAAGAGTTAACACCTCTTGCAAAATACAAACACTTTTTTTTTTGGAGTTTTTCTTTATTTTATGGAGAGGTAAGAAAAAACACTTTTTAACAAAATCTAAAAGTACGGTAAACACATGGGTTAGATCCATATATTGCATTAACCAATTTGGGTAATGTTATAGCTCATACAAGTAAAATTAAAAAAAATGGAAACAAGGTTGATTAGGTCTCAAAGTGTATTTTGAACCTCATAAAGGGTTGAATAGGTCTCAAAGTGTATTTTGAACCTCATAAATCGTTTTACTGTAAGAAGTAGATTAGAATCTAACTTATGTGCTTCTATATGCATATTTTATTAACAAATTATGTGCAGAAGATTTGTAGATTTTGGACATAACATCTTTTAGGCAACCCACCCCGTTTTGACCCGAACCCAATTTGAAAAATTAAACAAGACAACTGACCCGCACATAAAGACAAACATTTCGAGTTTTTTAACTCCACAATGTTTTTAATGATTTAATGTGAAAGTAGTAGCACTTCTCTTTGTAACATATTAGGCTTTAGGTAGTACTTTATAGTAGCACTCCATAAACTATAACGGGTAATTTTCAAGCTCATACATATCGTTTTAATTTCTCATATTATGTATTTGTTTTTTCCACTGGTTTTTCTTTCCCCGAAACTACATCACTCACTTTAGAAGGAACATCCCGTTACATCATAATCATATTATTATCTAATTCTGCCACAAAAAAACATAGAAAATCATATTATGTTTTAACGTGAATAGTCAAATCTTCTTGAAGATTCCTGTATCTTGTGACGTCGATCTTTCCATAATCTGAAAAGTCACCGAACACGAAACATAAAAAAGTGTTTAAAATATAAAAATACATGCATGCTAATATAAAGTACTACCTAAAATCTACTACTAATCTACTATAACAGATACATGTTTATCAGGCTGCAAAAGAGTCCTTAGATTCTCATAAGGCAATTCAGCTAAGTCAGGATGTCTAATTCAGCTAATTACAACAAAATTCTTCTATCATATTGCTATTAAGAGAAGATAGTAAACACATTCGGCATAATTAGTTTATTAATTATAACAGAGACATAGAAGATTACCCCATGTTTGCGAGATTGAGTGCTGTGGTGACGACGACGCGTCGGATTTCCCGGTGAAACTTTGGAAGAAACGGGTGACGTGAGTGCGAAATTAGTAGGTTGTAGCTATCGTAACCATCAACTGATTAGGGGTTATAGAAGAATAATTCCATTGATAAACAATCCGAAGCTGGATTCATCTTATAATCGTTTGTAAATCGCCTAATCAAGGGCGTAATCGGGGGGATTTGGGCGTAGAGTTATGAAACGGTTCGATGATTAGCTGAAAATTAGGGGTAATGAATACCGAGCATTTAACATAGCGCCGAGAAAGCATAATTTAAGGACATTAAATGTGGGCTGGTTATTATTATGATCTTAATTTGTTCCATGTGTATGCTGGTAGACTTTAATAAGACAAGTTTTGATTTATAAGCAAATTATCAATTATTGGCGAGATGGCAAAACTCTTTGTATGTATCCCCTAGGTCATGGGTTCGAAACCTGTTGCTTTCATTTTAATTTTGTGCCAGAAAAATTAAGATATTTCCGAAATTAGCAAGGCAAGTTTAAGACCTACTATATTTAGAAAGACATTCCTCTATTATATATAGTAGAGATAACATGGGTAACCCATTAATCATCTTTCCTAATATTATCCCTTGATCTTGACATATATCTTCATCTAATGAGTAAAACTATGAGTATAATAATATAGGGGGTGATTTTGGTACCACAACTTTTAATGTATCTACCACATTCTATGCTTAATATACTTGTACAGTCAGCTATAAAATATGTACTGTGTGGTATAATCATTAAAAGTTATGGTACCAATATCAATTCTCTAATTAATAATAGAAATCAATACCATTACTCAATTAAAAATCATTAGGTAAACAACTAGAGTTAACCTATGAAAATGAGAGCAAACATATACCGTTAAGGCGTTAACCACAATTTCTTGGAAACGGTAAATGATACAACAGAAGTCAGAAACCTACTCGTATTATTTCAGCGATCACCCAAGGTTCGAGCTCATTTAGAGGGCAAACTCAGCCCTATAGTGATCTTCATGGAAAAATTCATCATATTTAACATCACGAAGAGATGTTTACGTAATTCAAACTCTAGACTTCGCAGATTCTTTGGTTTTTGGTGCTGAATTTTAACATTGGTTTTTAACTTCTTACTCAAGTGCGACAGAACGATGTCATTCCTTTCAAATGTTTCTAGAATCGAATAAATTCAAAGCCACCACCGTCAAACTTGCATCCAATTCCCACGAATTTGGAGCAAATAACCTTCATTCACGTGTCTCTTTCTATTATGGGCCTTACATTTGTCCCTGCCAACGTGGATCTTCTTCCATCAAGAGAAAATTCCCTCTTTCTTCCCTTAAACTCTTGTTTATTCTAACAAAAACCCTAGAAATTCCTCTGATCATAACACCATATGATCTACATCCGTAAAACTTCGATCGATATGGGGTTTTGTTTAATTACGTAAAATGAGTGATTTCAGAACAAAATTGGGGGTGGAAGGAGGTGGGTATCACTACTATGGGATTTGTACCGCCGGCGGAATGTTCAGTGCCGGAGCCACCCATCTCGCCGTCACCCCACTTGATGTACTGAAAGTCAACATGCAGGTCAAATACTCTATTCTCCATTTTGTATCAGTTTCTTATATTGACAATTTAGGATTCTTCATGAAGTATTAGGGGCAGTTCTGCAAAATAATTTGATTCTTATGGAATATAAAGTTACATTTTTTAATTTTTTTCAGGTGAATCCAATTAAGTTTCATAGTATTGCTTCTGGTTTGAACATTTTATGGAAAGAAGAAGGGCCATCTTCTTTATGGAGAGGTTGGTCTGGAAAATTATTTGGGTACGGTGTTCAAGGTGGATTCAAATTCGGTTTATACGAGTTTTTTAAAAACCGATTTATTGGCTGATGAAAGACAAAGTGTTGTCTTTTTCATGAGTAGCGCATCTGCTTGCTGATATTGCTCTTTGCCCATTTGAAGCTGTTAAAGTTCGTGTCCAAACGCAACCCAATTTCGCAAAAGGCTTGTCTGATGGATTCCCCAAATTATATGCCAAAGAAGGAATTTCTGGGTATGTTACAAACTTCTAATTTTTTTATGACTGTGTAAAATACAGTATAAAAGTAACAAATCGGTTTATTATTTATGAACGATTTCAGGTTTTACAAGGGACTCCTTCCTCTTTGGGGACGTAATCTTCCATGTAATATATAGTATATGTTATTTTAATTAATTTTTTGGCACTATTTTATTAAAATTGAGGTTATAAAATTTGCAGTCTCGATGATAATGTTTTCAACATTTGAGCATTCAGTTGACCTAATTTACCGAAAATTTGTTGAAAAAAGGAAGGAAGAATGCTCAAGAAGTCAACAGTTAGGGGTAACATGTTTAGCAGGGTATACTGCTGGGGCTGTGGGCACTGTAATTTCAAATCCAGCTGATAATATTGTTTCGTCTTTATATAACAAAAAAGGCAACACAGTTTTGCAGGTGAGGCGTTTAACAAAATTGGGATAATTTTTATATTTTACGTTTTTCAGGCAGCAAGAAACATCGGGATGGTGAATTTGTTCACTAGAAGTCTTCCTATTCGTGTTGCACTTGTGGGGCCCGTTGTGACTCTGCAGTGGTTTTTATATGATAGTGCTTAATGGACTGTAAGTCTCTGCGTTTGTTACTCACAAGATGCATCTCCTTTTTTCATAAGATGGTTATTCCATGATTCTTAAGTATTTGGTTATTTATAACATCCATTTAACCAAATGCTGGGTAGTAAAATATATTTTGGTCTATATAGAAATACTTTCAAAACGCACACCCCTCCCTTAAGATTAATTATATAATAGTATGTTGTGTTGATGGTACAGGCCTACGAGTGGAGGGAGGGATTAGCAGACATTTAGAAGGAGCTACATGAAGCAACTTATAAATAAGCATTGGTGTATAACATCAAAATTCCATTTGGAATCAGGGTGCGATTTTTTGTTGTTGATATATCAGTAGTATACTTAAGTTGATATGATCAGAGAAACTAGAAAGGTTTTACATAATTCAAATATAGGTATTCTTTGCATGTGCTGGTTTAGTTTGAAACTGTAACTTGATGGAGGGAGGGGAATCAAACAAGAGCTACAAATCAGAACATAATGGATTCTTAATTATGTCAAACTCTAATTTTGCTAAATAACGTAGAAAAGAAATAAACCAAAAGCTCATTAAACATTATGCCCAACCAAAGATTAAAAGGTTAAAGCCACTGACGGAAAACTATTTATTTCGGGCTCGGTCACTATCTAGCTCGAACACGGGTGCTCGTTGAAATATTTGTTTCCAAAAAACTAAGATGTAAATAACGTCACCATTCAATACCATCTATTTGTATATTAGCCTGGGTGTTCTATGAAAAAGGTTTTTCACGTGAAAACATATGTGTAACCTTTATAGACATTCCTCTAGGCATTTTCCAACTTTATAAAAATTAAAACCGAGTAAATTACTTTATTTTTGTTAATAACTACCCTAAACTACAAATTTTAATTACAATTTATCAAATAATACTAATGTACAAACGTGATATGAAAATCAATAATCTAGTTTGATTATTGAAATGTTTTTACTAGATTTAGTGTAAATATAAACTAAATTCGTATTTAAATAATCCATATTTTTAAGATTATCTATCATCGTTAAATATCATAATACATGTCAACAATATATTTTCTTGCGAGTTGCGTCTCGTGAATACATGAAAGGGGAATTTTGTACTCACCTAAAAAGGAGAGAAAATCTTGGAGAAAGTCAAAGGTGGGTTGTAAAGTGGTCAGCACGAAGCATCCATCCATCATCCAAATTCACCAAATTTCCATATCCAAAATCACCACAAAAAGGCGTCCAATATTGCTCTCCAATAATCGTCAAATTATTCTTCATCAGACGTAATCGCCATCTTCATCTTCATTCCCAGATCCACACACGCATGTATGTGCATTTCTA
This sequence comes from Calendula officinalis, assembly GCA_963853835.1. NCBI lineage: Eukaryota > Viridiplantae > Streptophyta > Magnoliopsida > Asterales > Asteraceae > Calendula > Calendula officinalis. Next base: position 69,227,924 of record OY970827.1, on the reverse strand, counting down.
ATTCATTCATTTTCAAGATTTTCCATGTGGGGTTTGTCTCGAATCAACAGATTTCGAATCCCACTTTTGTCCTTTTCAATAATTGTTCAAATAATTAACACATACGAGATTAATGTCAAGATTGTTGACATTTATTTGCAGTAGATTTGCTAAATAAAACAGAGGATTTCAGTTTATTTATGTTAAAGAGTTCTTGATTGTGTTTATGGGCAATACCTGCCGTGGATCATTTGGAGGAAAAGACATTAAAACATTTTATCAACCCGAAAACCGATCAAGTTTCAAGAAACACCCTTCTTCAAATCAAGCTAACAACTTTAACCCTCAACAATTTACACCCAAACAATCTTCAAACAACTCAAATCCCAATCCCAAACCACAAATTGTTACCCAAAGAGACGACAAAATGAATCGCCATGGTGCTAATCAAGCATTTTACGTGATCGGTCATAAAACCGAAAATATCCGTGATCATTACACATTGGGTCAAAAATTAGGTCAAGGTCAATTCGGTACAACTTATTTATGTACCGAGAATTCAACAGGTATCGATTACGCTTGTAAATCGATTTCGAAACGGAAATTGATATCAAAAGAGGATGTTGATGATGTCAGGAGAGAAATCCAAATTATGCATCATTTGGCGGGCCATTCGAATATCGTCACAATTAAAGGTGCTTATGAAGATCCTGTATATGTTCATATAGTTATGGAGCTTTGTAATGGCGGTGAATTATTTGATAGAATAATTCAAAAGGGAAATTATAGTGAGAGAAAAGCAGCTGAATTGATTAGAATCATTGTCGGTGTTGTTCAAGCTTGTCATTCGCTTGGTGTTATGCACAGAGATTTAAAGCCTGAAAATTTCTTGTTGATTAATAAAGATGATGATTTTTCGCTCAAAGCTATTGATTTTGGTCTCTCAATTTTCTTCAAACCAGGTAAATTTTGCAATAAATAATTCGTATTATTTTTCTTCAAGACTTTATATATATTTTTAAATTTTTTTTTTTTTTTTTTTTGTTAAGGTCAAATATTCACAGATGTTGTCGGAAGTCCATATTATGTTGCTCCTGAGGTATTGTTGAAACATTATGGGCCAGAAGCAGATGTATGGACAGCTGGAGTTATACTTTATATACTTTTAAGTGGTGTACCTCCGTTTTGGGCTGGTATGTCTTATAAGTTAAAATAAAATAAAAAATGTGTTATTTAACTGTTTTTATTTTTATTTTTGTAGAAACACAACAGGGAATATTTGATGCAGTTTTGAAGGCAAATATAGACTTTGAATCAGACCCGTGGCCTCTTATATCCGATAGTGCAAAAGATCTTATTAGGAAAATGTTATGTTCTCAGCCATCGGCTCGTTTAACTGCTTATCAAGTTCTCTGTATGATTTTTTTACTTGTTTATTAATTCATATTGTTCTATAAATTGATAATTTAATATATTAATTATTTTGTTGGGATTGTTGTTTTCATATTGGGAAAATTGCAGGTCATCCTTGGATATGTGAAAATGGTGTTGCTCCCGATAGAAAATTGGATCCCGCAGTTCTTTCTCGTTTGAAGCAGTTTTCTGCAATGAATAAGTTAAAGAAGATGGCTTTACGAGTATGTAAATCTTGTAATATTGATTAAATTATCTGAAAATATAATTATTGTTTTAATGTGATTAGGTTATAGCGGAGAGCTTATCAGAAGAAGAGATTGCTGGTTTAAGAGAAATGTTTAAAGCGATGGATACTGATAATAGTGGTGCAATTACATTTGATGAACTAAAAGCCGGTTTAAGAAAATTTGGTTCTACATTAAAAGATACTGAAATACGAGACCTTATGGATGCGGTAATAACATTATTAATTAAACAACCATATTTAGTTGTAACAAATTATTAAGCTAAATCACGCTAATTATACAGGCTGATGTGGACAACAGTGGGACAATCGATTATGGTGAATTTGTAGCAGCTACAATTCATTTAAACAAATTGGAACGTGAAGAACATTTGGTTGCTGCATTTAGGTATTTTGATAAAGATGGTAGCGGTTATATTACAGTTGATGAACTTCAACAGGCATGTACAGATCATCACATGACGGATTTTCTTGTTGAGGATATCATTAGAGAAGTTGATCAAGATAATGTAAGTCATAATATGGAATTTTGTTTATATATTATCTGCTTTTTTTGTGTGTGCCTAAAATAACAAGGTACTTTTTTTTTTTTTTGTTTAATTTGTGTAGGATGGTCGGATTGATTATGGGGAATTTGTGGCTATGATGACAAAAGGAAATGCAGGAATTGGTAGACGAACGATGAGGAATAGTGTGAATATTAGCATGAGAGAATCACCGCGTAGCAGGACAGATTCACCACGTGCTGTCTAGATGATCGATCTACGTATATTGTATGTCATCGTTATGTGTTATTATTTTGTTAAAGTAATTAATTTGTATTTCGTGGGATGATTTGCATTTTGTTTGGTTTAAGTAGAATAGAGATTTATGAACAAATTGCAGTTGGAATTTGTATTTTAAATAACGTATTATTTACTAAAACTCTATAGACAATTTTAGAATTATAATATAGAGTATGAAATCAAGAATCCAAAATGTGGAAGTAGAAAGTAACATGGGATTGCTTCTATTCCTCTCTGTAAATTCCTTTTGCACCAATTATTATTAGATATTTAATCATGATTAAAAATTAGTTAATTTCCAAAAAACAAATTGTTCTTCAATGAAAAGAGAAGTGGATGCTTCATAATTGTTTATACAACAAATTGCTTCTTACATTTAATGGAACAAAAATATGAAAAGAACAAATAAATCAGGAACACAACATATTTAGAAATCAACTATTACAAATACTGTGCATTAAGAAATTTGCAATGAAAATATGAAAGTTTAGCTGCCGGAAGGATGAGCGGTTGTCTCATGAAGCATCACTTGTGTTGGTTCCGGCTTCCGGATAGCAGGGCGGATCCAACGACGATCTCTGCAATCAAAGAACAACTCTAGTCAAAGGTTCCCAGGGTGGATCCCCGTGAGAACACTCCAACGCTCAAGTCAGATACTTATACGAATCGAACGGTTTAGGCAACGTAATAAATGAATTGGAATTGTTAGGTGAATAGTATTAAATGCGAGGTATGACTTGAATACCTGGAAGGGCGCCTAAGTCCATCTTATATAGTCGATGCCGTTTGAGCGGGAAAAACGGAAGCTACATTCTTTGATCCGGGTTCTCGTAAGTCTTCCGGATAAAACGTTCTTCCATGCTTGGGGACCTGGTGGGTAATACTGTGAGCTTTCGTTTTCGCCGTCTTTAGGTCATATCTCCATTTAATGCTCTTGTACTTTATCCTTAAAATCTGCTTTGCATACTTCCTTCCATTGGGATTCGTAAGCCGTTCGTCTGCCTTACTTTTGTCGCTACTGACTCCATCCGTTCGGTATCACCAACCTTCCGGACAGTATGCCGGTATACACCATATACCATTAACTTGTAAACACGTATTTGATACCTCAATTGAATATGTAGCTGAGAAGTGGAACTCAAATGGCGGATTTGAAGGAATTGGAACGAATAGTCTGAGCTGGTTGATCCGACCCTATGAGCTTCCGGATCTGAACTTGTAGAGGATGTGTCTCCAGCTACCTTTGTTATGGCAACCGAGAACGGAAGATTCTTCCTGAGCAAATACCGGTTTTCTAGAAAGGATCCATGCCCAACCACGATTCCACCAGGTTCTGACGGATGTAGATGCCGATTCCCCCATGGAAGATACCGATTTGGAGCTGCGTAACGCCCACGCGGTGGTGTCGGAGATTGTCGGCGGTTGGATCTGAAATGACATAGAGGACAAGCGTCGGCGCATTTCGGCTCCGGCTGCTTCTGGTGGTGGTGGTTGTGATGGATGTTGTGTGGTGGTGGTGGTGGTATGAGAAACAGGGAGAGATTTCTCCTTGTTGAAGCTTTGAAACATGGAGGTCATGGTGTTTGAAAGAAAATGAAGAGAAGCGAGTCTGAGTCAGATGGATTTAAAGGGTGAGATGGAATTGGAAGGTGAAATGGAATTGAAGTAGAGGAAGGTTGTGGGATCACATTCACTTACCAAACATTTATACAACACTCATTTATACAAGTGTTAATTTGCATGTGGTTAATTGATAGTTGAAAACTTAAAATATAGTCTAGTGGTACAAATATTTTAAATGATATTTTAAAGGTTAAAAGTTCAATTTATTTGTTAAAGTATCAAGATACTCGAGATAATAATTAATGTGTATACATTACTAGCTAAGTTACCCGATAATCAATGCTAGTATATGTACTAAAAGTTGTTTGGCCAACATAATACATTATTATATTTCATTTAGTATTTTAGATATTTAAATTATAAAAGTTATTTAACACACTAAAACATAAACTATTATGCAAATAAAAAGTAACCATCTACCAATATGGCAATATCTATCGATATTTTGATAAATAAGAATCACGATTAGATTCAACCAAATAATCGGTTTCTATGAGCAAATAGTCAAGCTTTACTTGGATTCGGTTAAGCCCATTTATTCAATTTGGGCCTATCCAAATACCCATAACCGACCCTTAACCCGAAATCAAGACTTCTACTTCTTCTCATGCATGCTCAACAAATTCCACCGGAGAAACAACGTTGACGCTCTGATAGTCATTCATCGATTAAATCCAATTGAAATCAACTACACTGAATTCCGATTCAAATTCCGATTTGATTGATGGAGGTAGAGTGTATGAGAGCCTGCATGAGAAAACTAGCAATTTGGTACACCCCTAATTTCAAGCCGATAATCAATCATGATGAGCTTGATCGCATTATGGCTACTCTCGGATTCCTCCCTCAACCACCATTCTCCACCACCGTCGTCTGGAAAGAGTACTCATTTACTGCCGCCGGACCTTTCCTTCTAAAATCCCTCTCTCCTCCTCCTCGTCCCCGCCTTCCATACCCTAGAATTGACGGATTACATGTCAATACTTACCGTACCTTTTTGGAATCCCTAAATTTTTACCTCCGTATGAACAACATCGCTGATCTTTTCCATATTCGGTGCGTTTTCGTTTCCCCCCTAGAATTGAGAATGTATGTGTTCCTCATCTGTAATAAATGTTGATCTGGAGTTTTTGGTGTAGATTTTGATCCCTAGTTTCATTCATTCATGTATAATGTTTGTTTGATTTAGTTTGACTTTGATGTTGATTGGTCAAAATGTATAACTTCAAAATTGTCATGGGTTTATGTAAGCCTTCTGAGAATAGTTATTACTAGGATAAAGTCAATCACATTACTACTTGTTTGTTATATGGGGTTAGTTTAACCTTATATAAAAACTATATGCCAATTTTCAGTTTTGACTTCAAAATGTACGACTCACAATGTAGTTCCTTTTTATGTGTAATCAAGATAAATTTCTTTTGTTACTTTTTATGTTTAATGAAGTAAATTTCGTATAAGTATAGGGTCAAATTATTACTTTCGGAAAGTGTTCTCCATAAATTATCTAGTCAATGAGTCTCTTCACCCTGTCCCATACCCGTTTTCCTAACACATTCAGAGTTAAAGATCAGTTAGGTATTTAGGAGATTTGATGGTAAACAAATTTGTTTATTATTATACCTTAATGAGGATGATTTTGCTTCTTTGTTCATTTACATTGTAGAAATTGGGTAACTTATTGTTTTTTTAATTAATTCCAGGGGAATACCTTTGTACCATGCTCATGACAAGAGCCAGAAATGGCTGCGCATGGTTGGAGACGATTTGGTGTATGTGTACAGAGAGGGAACCATTGACTTGTCAACCACATACAAGAATGCCAACAAGGATCAGACTTCAGTTGTGCGCATGGAAAAACATCATACACCAATAGTTGGCAAAATGTCATAAAAAACACTATACTTTAGCTACTGGTCCGTTCTAGTAATTATGACATTTTAACATCTGTTTACAGGTTTTGAACGGCCTACTTTGGTAATTGGATTTTTGTTTACCAGCTAATTAATGAAACTTCCTTTCTTTTTTACCATATTTGGTTATTGTTTTCTATGTTTTTTAATTACCAAAGTAAGCTAACTCAAAAACTTATACTGTGTATTTAAAAGTTAAAATAACCAAAACAGAAGTATACTGCAACTATATAACATATGCCTGATTATAGTATTGTAATTTGTAATTCACCTTAGATGAAATAAAACCTAAAAAAAAAAAACTTGTGTTAATGTTATTGTTGATATGTGGTACTATTATATCAAGAATTTTTGACAATTGGAGTTTATGTCATTTTGGTTTTGACAATATATGAGAAGCTTGAATGGGCATATCTTATCAACATACGATCACCACTTAAAAAACAATAAAACGTTCCATTAACTGATAACAATAATCGATATTTTATAGAAAGATAATTATGAATATGATTTTCCAGATAGTATTTTCATATCATGTTGTGAGAAACAAAAAGTAAGAATGTTTGATTAGGAGTGTGGTTGTATTCATGTTAGGAAATATTTGTGGATGACATTGAAAAAGTAAGAAATACTATGATAAATAATAGCTACACATTTGAGTGACTGGACACAGCTACAACTTCTAGTGACTAAAAAACCTTCTACTGCTCAAACGGGACCCGCACAAACAACTGACCGTGCAGGGTTACAACTGCTGAGGTTTGATGAGGATCAATCCTAGATGCCAAGCTCACAACCTACAATCACATTCACAATCTACTCAATCAAATCTTCCAAATTCCTTCCGGAACCTTCGTTTGCTTGCATAATTAAAATTTATCATTCAAACAGTTTATTTTCAAACTCTATATACCTTTTTAAAAGGAGTAACACCCCAGGGATTGTCAAGCTGCTCTGGTTGACCAGATATAACCAATCGTCCAGCTGGATCTGACTGTACCCGAACCTATATCCATACACAACAGAATAACACCAACTTTTTTTTTTTAAATTAAACAATATAAACTTTTTATTTAAAATATGTATTACCTCTTCACGCAAAAGCCCGGGAACCAAAGCATACACCTCAAAACAATCCTTCTGTGCACACAATTTTCAAAAACAATTATAAGACTAACATAACCGTCGTCCGTCAATAATAGGAAATCAATCACATAATTTATTCTTTAAAACTAAAAAATCAGAAAATATACAAATAAACTTACAGTTCTCTGCACATTTATCTTCACCCAATCAGCAGGAGGCCCAACATCCTCAACCTCTGACTCCAAACTGACAAATTCATCACACCACCATCACCATGTGTAAGTCATTTATTTATTAAGTTCTCAGATTTATATCTAAATTACAAATTTAATTAAAAATACAAGAGAGATCTCAACTGTGGTTTTAAGGCTTTCATGCGTGCAACTTTAACAGCACGTTCAACTGAAGATGGCTTTTTACGTCTCAACAAACCTAATTACTCAATACAGTACTCAAATCAATTAAAAAGTCAATATATGCATTAAAGAATTTTTATGATACAAACTAAATGCAAATTGTACCAATTCCTTGTTTCTCTCGCTTCATGGATGTACTTGAACTCTTATCCTACAAACATTAACACGTGATTTTATACTCAAGTAAATTAAACCTAGAAAGAAAAAGTCAAGGGTTTGACTTTAATGTACCTTAATGATTGGATCTCCAACTTCACCATTACCAAGAAGGCGTTGAGAATGCCAACCTTGCATAGCTCGAGCTGCTGCATCTCGCCGCGCCCGCCCTGGTCCAGGTGTTTGACTTTGACTTTGACTGGTCTACAAAAAACAAGATAACAACCAAACAGAACATCAATCTACAGTATGGTATACAAGGAACACTTGAGAAAACCAATAATAAATAATTAAAAATATGACTGAGGTACCTGTTTTGCAACAGAAGCAGGTTCTGTAGTAGAAGCATCAGCAAATGGTAGCTCCCCAATGCTCATTTTGTACTTCTCATATTCAAGTAATGCCTGCACACAAAATAAAGTTAGTAATTGATACTTTGACATTTATTAGAATTTTTCTATCAGATTATGTAAAATCAAAAAGAAACAATACAACTTCACCAATAAAATGTAAATGTAAGAATACTTGGGAGTAATTAAGAAATCACCTTTTCATAAAAACACCGAAATGTCCATGAGACAGTAGTGCAAGTCCTGTTTCAAACAAAAATTTATCAAAGTAAACAGAGTTTATGAATGTTTTTTTAATGAAATTATTTGAAGTGAAAGAATGTGAATAAACCAAAAGCATTTGATGCTTACTTTGGGGGTTTAAACGATTCTCCCACTGTTCGCCACACCTTGCATGAGGTCACCTACAAGTGCACGAAAGAATAAAGATGTGATTTTAGAACTTCATATCATTCTTCATTAAAATCATACAAGATATCTTCTTACTCTAATCAGAAATGCAATCATAAACAGAAAAAGGAAAGGAAATACAACTAGACAAGAGATTTGTAAGACTGTGAAAACCTACCTGTTCGTAGCCACCGTTTCTGATCACAGATCTCCACAACCTGACATAAACAAAAGTTAGAATCAATTTGAACCCTAATAGCACTATCAAAACGAAAAAGGAGCTCACTTGAGGCAATTTAATTGCTCTCCATAAAACCTTGGAGGCTTGAACTCCAAACACCTCTCTTTATGAAAAGTTTCAAGCTCCTTCATGAACGCCGCTTGATCCTCCTCACTTCCAGATTCATCTTCAATAGCCGAATCAGGTTCCAGAAGGAATGATTTCTGGTTTTGTAATCGATCTCCCTGCTCATTTACCCCAGCCATTGCCACGCCATCATCCTCCACCGCCTCTTCCCTTTCCGGCGACTCTATCTTAGTCACTGATACTCCCTCGGCGTTTACGTCTGCCGACAACTGCGTCTCCATCTTCGTGACCGCCGATCGCTCATGCTTCGGTTGATGTTGTTCTTCGTCTTCTGTTTCAACGTCTTTGTTCCCACCATTTCCACTACCACTGCCTGCCGGAGATGCAGATGGAGATGCATTATGGTACTCTTCGCCGTTTTCCAGTTGCTCCTGTTTCTCAACTGCTACTTCTGTGTCTATAGACTGATTCTCTTTGCCGTTGTTTTCGCTCGTGTTATCATCATTCTCTGCATTATTCGCATCGTCTGGACTTTCGACGGCGACATCACCGGAGCCTTTTTCATCAGACCTGCAGTCGCCGTCTGATTTTAAACCGTTATCGTTAGGCTTATCTTGCTCATGGTCTTCTTCCAATACCATTTCGTCTTCTTATCAGTAGCAATTAGCGTTGTTTGGGTGGGAATCTTGCTATCCAGAATTAGGTATTGTTCTCCCCTATTGTAAACCCTAGAATTCGGCCAAATTTTGTTTTCTTGTTTTTTCTCCCTCCCAAAATCAAAATATAGCCAGATTCATTTGCTGGGGTATGAGCGAACAATGCCGAACATACACCCAAATACCATATTCTAAAACCGGGTTGGAAATGAAAACGGTGTCGAACTATCGAACCGGTCGGATGAATTAGTGGGTTGAAATTGAATAGATTAGATTATGGGTTTTGTTAATATCAGTTGCGGTCTCTAACATGCATAAAATGATTGTACATTTATGGATATAGTAGTGTTCCTAAAATTCAGGAGGCGGTTTTTATATCATTTTTCTTAGATTATTTATAATAAATTTATTATATAAATGCCAAAAAAAGTTTCAAAAATTGAGAACAAACATTATAACAAATGCAAAAAGGAATTAAAAGACTATTTAATAATTGGGTTTTTCTAATGTATGCTTCTGGGGCATACGTTAACGGCATTTAATGAAGCGATAGTTTCCATTTAAACATATAATCACATTTAATGCATCTTATAATATGATAGGTGTTAGAGTTCATTAATGTTATTACATATATATTAGGATATTATCATTTCATTATATACACGTTAATGTATGCCCCAGGGGCATACATTAGAAAAACCCTTAATAATTTGAGTTTCAAATTTATCAAAAATAATACCGAATGCTTAACATTCAACTAGAATTTTTGGTGTTTCAAACTTCAAAACATATAAAATAATATAAATTTCAAATGTATAAAAAATGATATAAAAAATATATTCACTTAAATATAAAAACTGAAATTAAAAGAACAAAAAATTTGATTCACAATTGATTTTCAACCCGATTCACAATTAACATGTCTGGTTTAAAGCGGTCGGTCCAACATGCTTTTTCCCGAAAATGAGAAAATCCTAGATAGAGTTTTTACTTACGTTAGAGATGAAAGAAAAATAACGTCCACTTAATGGGCAGTTGGGCACCCATTAATAGTATTTAATTTAGGAAAATGATAATGACATCTCTTAGGGCTGTCAATAATAAGCTAAAACTAAAGTAAAAAAACTGCCCCTGAATTTTAGGATCACTACTCCATCATTGAATGTACAACCATTTTATGCATGTTAAAGACAGCCCTAAGGCTGCAAGGTATGGGTACCACATGTGGTACCCATATTTCTTGCCACATCACCACCACCTAAGCAACCACACTACCACCACACCACATCATCTCTAGGAAATACCCACTACACCACACCACACCATTTTATTCCATTAAATTTTAAATAAAATAAAAAAGAAAATACCCCTCAACCAATCAGAAGCCACCATTGTCCAAAAAAGCAACACCCACGCCTGTGGAAGTCCGTTGCCCGTGCCCATGCTTCACCACGCCCCCCCCCCCCCCACGCCGTGTGGGGGGGGGGGGGGGGCGGTGTTCCTCCAAAAACCCCACGCCGTTGCAGCCACCTCACACCCCCACGCCCCCTTGCCGTTGTCCCATACCTTCCAGTCTAAGGACTGTCATTAACAAAACCCTTTAATTTAAAACCATCATATGGGAAGAATCAAAACGGGATCCAAAATAGGGACGTTACCACACAAATCAAACGTAAAATTTTGCCAAACTAGAAAGATGATTTTTGCACTTTATTCTAAATAAAATGAAAGAGAACTTTTCAAAAAAAAAAACACGCTAAATCCTAATTTATCACTCTAACATGATCTTTTTACATCTTTTATTTTGGCACTATTATTATCTTGGTTAAACCTAAAGTTTGTAGCTTGGTGGTAAAGGTGAAAATTTAAGGTATTACTCATGATCAATAAGTTATGAATTCAAGTCCCGTCGTAAACAATATGGGTGCAGATTTTAAAAAAAAATTCATCTTGGTTAAACATTGTTTTTTCTTAAGATAGATGGAATTAAAAAGACATCAAGAAGTTAAATATCAATTAGATATTTGTATAATGTGGTAGCTATAAATAGGGTAGTTAAGAAGCATTAACGTGTGTGGTCTGGCCTGTTCTTCATCTCCTCGTCTTCAATCTCATCAGCAGCTCATCGATCTGAATTGAAATTCAACCAACCAATCAATCCAAAGGTTTTTAATGCATCTATACTCACAATCACACTACAATATCCACTCATCATTTCATTATTATCTTTACTTTTAATTTCTGGATCCATGATCATCGTCATTTGATTCACGTTTTCCAGCTTGTTTGATCATATATATTGTTTCTCATTATTTATCGATATACGTACGTAAACATGATCTGATATATGTACTGTTGAAATTATATAGTTGTGATCCAATCGATTGTATATTTGTGTCTATATTATTATCATTTTTCTTTTAACATTTACGTTCTGTTTTGTCTAATATCAGATTTTGTAGAGAGAAGAAATGGCGAAACAGATATGCGATAACGCCATTGAAGGACTGAAAGCTGTTCTAAGGTAGGTAACTGTGTGATCGTCGATTTTATTACTCTAAGTAAATTTATCATAAATGAGTTATTAATAAATAGATTAATTGGCGTCGAGTCTTTGCCTCTAGACTTGACCTAACCGACGATTTTGTCCACACGCTTCGTGTGTGTAGGACCCACACTCACACAGCAACTATTGCTACCGTCAGTACATTATCGTACAATTCATTTCTGTGTTTTTTGTTTTGTTTTTTTATTGTCATTGTTGGGCGGTTTTGCAGTGAGAAAAGCGACCTTGAATCGGTTGACATCGCTGTCATTACACAAAAGATTAAACAACTAACTGCAGATTTAGAGGCGGCCTCGCTCAACAAGTATAATTCGGTTGAGAGGATCAAAACTGGGTTTGATCAATTCAAGATGGATAAATTTGAGTGCGTACTTTAATTTAATTTACTCCTCATTTCTGTTCTTCAAACTTAATGGAAATCCGTACTATAATATTCTAGTCGATATGACAATCATTCATGTACATAGATCATCTCCAATGCAAGCTTTTTCTTAAGTTTTTTATCTTTTGTGTACGGGTAATGACCTTTTATCAAAAAGTTTTTGCTTCAAAAGCTTATTATTCTCTAAGTCTTTATCAAAACACACAAAAAACTTTATGTATGTTAATATGCACGGGACCCAAAAACTCTTAGAAAATTGCCAACTACCTCACACCGGGCTAGTCTAATTATGAATTTTTGGAGCATGAGCAAAATATTATAAAAGGCACCCTCTAAAGTAAATCTTTCCAGATAAATAAAATTCGTCCGCCAAATAAAAAATGTATGTCCCAATATCAAGTTACATGTCCAACCCTTTCCAATATCTCATTGGACTTGTTTTGATTCAAGTAGACTTACGCATACATATACATAGGTTAATTTTTTGAAACTAGATCCTTTGTGGGCCCTTGACCGCTTTCCTAGCGGCCAATGTCAGCACCCACCAATGGATGGTTCTCATGTAGTAAAATTTATAGAAAGATTTGTATGAAAATATATAACTCTGTTTTTTCCTTATAAGGCTGTGTATATTTGTAATTTTGTAAATACAACTTGGATAAATGATGATACTGTTAATTTGGTGCAGCAAGAACAAATCTTTATTTGACGAGCTGGCCAGAGGCCAAAGCCCCAAGGTCATCTCTCTGCCTATCCTTATACTACACTTGTAAACATAAAGTTTTGATGCATCTATATAATTGTGATATATAACCATGGTTTTCTATTTAAATTTAAATAAAAATGCAGTTCATGGTATTTTCGTGCTCAGATTCACGGGTTTGTCCATCACACGTACTAAATTTTCAGCCCGGTGAGGCCTTTATGGTCCGAAACATTGCTAGCATGGTCCCCCCATATGACAAGGTTATCTTCATTTATTTTATGTTTTACTCAATTATATTGCATTAAGCAATTAACCTTTTAGCAAAGTCAACTTTACTTATGGAACTCAAATGGTATTTCAAATTAATGAAAAATGAAAATGAAATAAGATTAATTAAATCATCATGGTACTTATGGTCTCTGTTGACTTCCTTTAGGATAATGGTCAATGTTTGTTCTCAATGACTCTGTGAATGCATATACTAATTTAGTTGAATAATTGTTTCCTTTTGCAGACGAAGTACACCGGAGTGGGGGCAGCTATTGAATATGCGGTGGAGCATCTGAAGGTGATATTAAACAACCTTTTTTTCTTTTATTTTATGTGTTTTGATAATGTCAGCCCTTAGGTCTGTCTCTAAGCGCATAAAAGTTGTACATTAATTCATAGGAGAAATTGGTTCCTAAAATTCAGGGGTAGTTTTAGGTTGATATACAAACTTTTGATGCGTGTATATTGACAGCCCTTGTCATTATCAAAACTCATATTTTATTTATTTACTATCATGTTTAGAATTCATATCATACGGACATAAATTTGTTCTATATTTAGTGGAGCTAGTTTCCTCTTTTATAAGCAGGCCATAATAGCATCATATCATATTTCCACTTAACATTAGTAACTATCACAAATAGTTCACGCCCTTCACTCCTTTTCCGGCCTAACTCTCCTTAAAATACAAATAGAAATTTTTTTACTACTGAACAATAATAAGCCTAATTACTTTATACGTTACAATTATTGCTTTTAATATGTTTATATAGAAATTATATGTAGTGTACGAAGTTGACCTCCTAAAGTTTCTAACTAAGGGGAAAGAATAGGAAAATTTTATCCGAGCTAACTTTGTTGGCTAACAAACTCCAGGCTCTGGTTCTATTTTTTTTTTTTTTTTCTTTTCTGTTGTCAAGGGTAAAATGGTCTGATCATAAAAATGTGGTGTTCAGGTGGAGAATATTTTAGTAATTGGACACAGCTGCTGCGGTGGGATTAAAGGACTCATGTCTATCCCGGATGACGGGAAAACTACTTCGTAAGTAGCCATAAACAATTTACTTCAATCTGAATAACTTATTTATGCATAATTATATGAGCAGTCATTTCATCGAGGATTGGGTAAAAGTGTGTTCGGCTGCTAAAAGCAAAGTGAAAGCAGAATATAATAATTTGTCATTTGAAGAACAATGCACCAAGTGTGAGATGGTAAGTTACACTTCAAAACATTTGCAATCAATTTTTCGGAATCATAACGCCTAAAAGTAATTTTTTTCTGTAAAATTCTTCCACCAAATTAAAAGTATGTTAGACTTTTTTCTTTTTAGTCCACCCCTATCAATATTCATTGGGCTTACTATATATATACATAGACTTATATATAAAAAACAAGCCCCTAGGCCTGGGGAGAAGTGGCCCATGCGTAGAGGCAGGACTGGCCACAATTTGTATCGCTTTTGGATTTATAATAAATTGTGCAAATTATTTCAATGCAGGAAGCTGTTAATATATCTTTGGGGAACCTATTGAGTTACCCTTTCGTTAAAGAAGCAGTATTGAACAAAACACTTTCCGTCAAGGGAGGATACTACAATTTTGTCAAGGGTAGTTTTGAAATTTGGTGTCTTGATCATGGTATGTCACCCTCTTTAACCATGTAATCTAACGTCTTTTTTAGATTACGATTATGGTTTTGAATAAGGAGAAGGATATTCCTTACCTTGTAACAGATTTATCTATACATTTTTTTGTTCCATTAAAGAATGTAATAAACTATCATTTATATAAAAATGAGTTGCCACGTGTTAATTTGGTTACATTTACTGTGCCATTTTTTCCAAAATGTACTCTTCAGAAACAGGATATACAACCACCTTTCCAGTAGCTCTACCAGTTTCAAGGTAGGAGAAAGCTTCTTTGACCCGGTCAAACGGGAACGGGCTGTTCTGGTCAATCACGGGCTTCACCTTCCCACTTTCCAAATACGGGTTCAGTTTTGTCAATGTGGACCCTGTAGAGGTCACAACAAACCTAAACCCTGGCGGTGTTACTGCACCGGTTAGAACCACCACACTGCCGCCTTCTTTCACCACCTTTGCTGCTTTCTCCCCTTGCCCTGCACCCCAAAACACAATTATCATCTCATTTTTCATCCATAAAAAAAAAAAAAAGGCATTTAGTTAACAAACTTACCAATTGCATCATAGACAACATCATATTTATCAGGCAGTTCTTCAAAGTTCTCTTTCGTGTAATCAATCGCTAAATCAGCACCTAAACTTTTTAGCAATTCAAGTTTTGGCATACTAGATGTGGCTGCTACTTTTGAAGCAGCGAATACTTGCTTCGCAAGCTACATTAATTAATTAATTAATACATCTTATCTTATCAATGGAATGATTTGATATCTTAATACCTGAATAACGAGTGATCCAACACCACCAGCACCATTCAAAACAAGGAGTGATTTACCTTCTGAAAAACCAGCTCTCTCTAAACCTTCATAAGCGGTTTCCATTGCAAGTGGTAGACTAGCAGCCTGCATAAAATTCAAATTCTTCGGCTTCAATGCCAGCAATTTCTCTTCAACAGCAGTGTACTCAGCTAAAGAACCTGATTGTTTAGGTCCATCCAATGCTTTCTCACTTATATCTCCATAAACTTCATCTCCTACTTTTAGTCCTTTAACTTGCTTACCAACCTTAACCACCACACCAGCTACATCATATCCTGGAACAGTCTGTTAATTACCAATAACAATTACTCATTTAGAATGGATAACGTAAATTATATGTTTATAGATTGTGTTGTTACAAATAGTCAACGATCAATTATGTAATCATGTGCAGAATTGTAGTTAACCTAAATTCAGTCAACTACTAGCAATTCAATATCAGTAATGGATAACATTACCGGCAGAGCGGAATCTGTGGCCTGAAATTTCCCAAGCCTTCGCTTGAAATCAACGGGATTAAGAGCAGCAGCGATAACTTTAATCAAAACCTGGTCATCGTTAACATTAGGCACCGTCACATCTGAAGAAAATTTCAATACATCCACACCGCCATACTCATCGTACATCCACGCCTTCATCTCAGACGGAATAGTTGAAGAATCGACCGCCGTTTCAGTTGCAGATTTCGAAGAACTCGCGCAGACTCGTAAAGTCGGTTTCTGGTTGGATTGAGAGTTTTTGCGAGAGAATGGAGAATTTCTTTTGGTTTTGACGGAGGGCGGGGTGAATGTAGAGAGAGAAAGTGAGGGTTTGGATGAGGAGAAAGGAAGTGGTGGCCGGAGACGGAGAGTTGCGGAGGAGCTCAGCAGAGCTTCCATTATTGTATGGTCTGTCACTCACTATCGTTGCTTCTTGCTATCACAATAAATGAATGGATATGGTGCTGGTTTATTTTCCAATTTATTTTTAATTTTATGTACTAGAAAATTTTCAAATGTATTACGATGTCAAAAGTAAAATTTATTACAGGGGAAAAACACAATACATAACACACAAAGCCCAGAAAATAACCAACATAAAAAACAGTACAGTAAATTATAACCAACCAAACTCATGTAGGCTTAGTCTATGGACTCTTGAGAGAGTTGGCAACATCGATAACGAAACGATATCTAACATCGGCCTTCACAAGACGCTCTATGGCCGTGTTGACATAGTCTATTGGGATAAGCTCGATATCTGCGGTTATTCCATGTTTTGCACAAAATTCTAACATTTCTTGAGTCTCTTTCAGTCCTCCCATGCTAGTACCAACAACCATCTTCCTCCCTGTAATCAAAGGAAATGAAGGTACCTCAAATGGCTTCTCGGGTACACCAACAATAACGAGCTTTCCGTCAGTTTTAAGAAGATTGAGATATGGCACTATTGGATGATTTGCAGATACGGTATCTAAAATACCGTCAAATGTGCCGGTAGTAGCCTGTATACATAATCAACAAGTTAAACCCAATTCATTTAAGAAAAAGGAATGGTAATTAATAACTAATGATCATCAATTAATTTGGTTAGTCACCTGCATTTGTTCCACGTCTTTGCTAACTATGAAATGGTCAGCTTTTAGTCCGTGAAGTGCTTCCTCTCTCTTGGATTCACTGGTACTAAAAACGGTAACTTCTGCACCAAAGGCCTTAGCTATCTTTACAGCAATATGACCGAGCCCACCAAGACCCACAACTCCCAACTTGGTTCCGGGCTTGTCGAGCCCAAAGTGTTTGAGTGGGCTGTAAGTTGTGATCCCAGCACATAACAATGGTGCACCCGCATCAAGTGGCAAGTTGTCGGGCCAATGAAGCACAAAATGTTCATTTGCAACCATGTGATCAGAGTAACCACCATATGTGATTGTGCCATCGACATCAGGGGCGGCGTACGTATAAGTAATATTATTACAATAATTTTCAAGATCATTAGAACAATTTTGACATGATCTACATGATCCCACCATGCATCCAACACCAACTGTTTCTCCAACTCTGAAATTCTCTACTTTGCTGCCTACTTCGGTCACCACTCCCACAACTTCATGCCCTGGAACGACGGGATAAGTAGTGACGCCCCAATCGTTCCTAGCGAAATGAAGATCGGTATGACAGATTCCACAATACAAAACTTTAAATCTCACATCCTTATCTCCAGTAGCCCTGTACGTACGTTTCAAATCATCAATTAATTCACCATTAAATCAACACAATAATGAATAATCAATAAAGTTATATGTTAGTTGCTTACCGTCGGGAGAAGGTTAGGGGAGCCATGGTTCCTGAAGTGTCACTGGCACCATAACCGTATGACTTGATGGGATGTTGTGTTTCAATGGATTGCGACATGATTCTCTAAGCTTGGAAAAAGATTAATGGAATTTCTTGACCGATGGTTGTTTGTGTGTATTTTGCAATTTGAAGAATGGGGCAAGGCAATTTATAGGTGTTGGTTGATAACACAGACGTGGCTGATGACTGATGACGACGTAATAAATGTAACAAATAAAAAATTAAATAATAGCGATGGCTTCCAACTTCCATATTGGCGGCTTTTGTATGCTTCGAATTTCCCACAATCTAGACGCATTGTAAGAATATGGTTAAACGTAAGTGTGAAACGAATGAATTGTGAATTCATGGTAGAATTTCCAAATTTGGAATAGTTTCAAACGTTTGACTTAATAATCGGTCGTCGCAATTCTACTTATTTCTAGTTCTACCGACACTGTTTCCTCGAATACATTTAAAGTCAAACAGTATCTTATCTATTTTCGGCCCATTAACAACGAGGCGCCAGGAAATAGCCCAACCCAGAGAAATTGTCAAGCCAATTACTCGACGCTATTTCTACATCGCAGCTACCCCGGTGAGGAGAGGGTCACGAATAAAAATATATATGTTGGAAAGTTGAAAGAATCGGGTAATGTTTATGGCCCGCAAACGGCAACAAACCAGAAAAATAATATTTTCTATTAGGATATAAATTGAATGATAGATATCAAAAGTATCTTATTTATTTTGACGGTAATAACCTCTAGGCATGGCTGTTCCTCGGCATGAACGATAAATGCGGCCGTCCAAAGTCTACAAAATTTAGGGGTTCACTTTTAAAAAAATCAGCTCATGTATTCATATTTGTAAACTCATTTGAATCAAGATAAGCCAACGGAATATTGAAAATAGACGGACTACATGATCCAATCTGGATATTTAACTTGTGGATTGGGGCGATACTTTTAGTTTAATGGAATTCTTTTAGTTATTGGAAGAAAAAAAATTAATTCAGGGAGCACATTTTTAAGATTTTTCTTAGGACCCAAAAATTGATTGGACTGGCCTTGCCTTTAAGTATTACAATTTTTTTAACGACATCTTTAAGTAATACCTATGTATATCAATATACGATACCTTAAACAACTTAAAAACAAAAGAACTACCGATAAACTTGTATCAAATAAACCACGATTGTTCGGCAACCACGTCCCTTCATTGTGTCCCCTATAGCATTTTCGTTTGGGTTTGGTCGCTCTTGCGACCGATGGTGGTCGCTGTAGGTATGCAATGATCGTTTGTACGTAATACATAGTAAGTGGCATGTGTATTAATAAAATCATTTTTAAGGTTCGACTATGGGAAATGAGTTTATTCACACTACGAAATTTTGGTCAAGATTTGTCATATGTATGGACCGAAGAAAAACTAATGTAACGCTACTAAAATCATTTTTAACATCAGTTACCAAACCTTTGCACTTAGTTTACCCCATAGCTTCTCACTTTCCTAGCTTTCTTTTTTGTGCTTGGTCATGACGTCTCATATGTCTTATTCTTCTTTTGTGATTAATGATCTCCATTTATGAGATCTATTGTCATTGGTTAGTGCAAACATCATTTCAAGTTTTTTTTTAAATTACCATTTACGAAAGGGTAATGATTTTCACTTCCCTTTACGAAAACAGGGGCGTTACATGACCGGTGATTTTATAACACACGGCCATGAAAGAAGCAACGTGAAAAGAAAAAGAAAATTAGAAGTAACCTTAATTTGATTTTTAGGAAAACCCTAAAAGAACTTAATTAATCATTAAAAAGTAGTATAAAGCTATTTGTTACGATTTCACATTGACCAAATATGAGATTAGATGATGACTTATAAGTTTAAATGTCACCTCTTTTGTTGGATTAACTTTAATTAAAGGTAAATTTTATACCTAGCTTATGTCCTTGATGCGAGCTTAATATGAAAACCTAACCACATATTTGAAGGTTCTAACACTTAGAGCGCTAGAAAAAGTCATAAATATAGATATCTTTGTTATAATTTTACTACAATTAAGGCCCTATTAGCAATTGATCAAAGAACTTGAAAATTATAAAAGTAAGAAACAAGTAAGAAGATAGAGAGAATTATAATCACTTATGCAAGTGTATTATTAGGTGCACTTTGCTTCTTTACATGATGGGGTATTTATACTACAAAATTTACTATTGATTTACCATGCTACATTAATTAGTAGACAAGAACATTTATGATAGATTTGGAAATATTGAAAATGGTTTACCCTAAGGTTGAATTGTGTTCATGCTAGGGTTGAAAATGTGTCCATCCACATATATAGATTTTATAACACTCCCCCTTGGATGACACTTTTTCAAAACTGAGTTCAACTTTGAAGTACTGCCTCATTAAAAACCTTGCTAAAGAAAAACCCAGTGGGATAAAAACTTTAGCGAAGGGAAAAAGAGTGCAGTGTATAGTTGACTCCCCCTCATGTAGACATCTATCACATCTGATGAACATGTCGCATTCCAATACTGTGAACATGTTTTCTGAACATTGTAGTATGGAGTGACTTTGTGAAAAGATCTGCTGAATTATTACTAGATTGGACGTATTTCATTTCGATCTGATTATCCTTTATCAGGTCTTGAGTGTATGAGAAAAATCTTGGGGGTATATGCTTGGTTCTATCAGTCTTTATATATCCTTCTTTCATCTGTGTAACACAAGCTGCATTGTCTTCATGAATCACAGTTGGATTTTTCTCCCCCTCTAGTCCACACGAAGTCAAAATGAGTTTTGTCATCGATCTTAGCCACCCACACTCTCTGCTGGCTTCATGAAGTGCGATGACTTCGGCATGATTTGATGATGTCGCGACAAGTGTTTGCTTTTGGGAGCGCCATGAAATAGCAGTGCCTCCACTCATAAAAACATATCCCGTTTGAGACCTAGCTTTATGAGGATCAGATAGATAACCTGCATCTGTATAACCGACTAACTCTTGTTTTGAATCATTAGAATAAAATAGACCTAAATCAACAGTTCCTCGAAGGTATCGAAAAATATGTTTGATACCATTCCAATGTCTTTTTGTAGGAGCTGAACTAAATCTTGCTAACAAATTAACAGCAAAAGAAATGTCGGGTCTAGTACAATTTGTAAGATACATTAAAGCTCCAATTGCACTGAGATATGGTACTTCTTGACCAAGAACCTCTTCATTTTCTTCACGAGGTCTAAAGGGATCGTTGTCAACGTTAAGTGATCGAACGACCATTGGAGTGCTTAATGGATTCGCTTTGTCCATATTGAAACGTTTCAAAATCTTTTCTGTATAATTTGATTGATGGACAAGTATTCCATTATTCATATGCTCAATTTGTAAACCAAGACAATATTTGGTTTTACCAAGGTCTTTCATTTCAAATTCTTTCTTTAAAAGTACAGTTGTTTCATGAATTTCCTTATGTGTCCCGATAAGGTTCAAATCATCAACATAGACGGCTATGATTACAACCCCGGATGTTGTTTTCTTAATAAAAACACATGGGCAAATAATATTATTGGTATAACCTTTACTTATTAAGTAATCACTTAAACGTTTATACCACATGCGTCCGGATTGCTTCAACCCATACAAGGATCGTTGTGACTTAATTGAATACATTTCTTTGAGTTTTTCACTTAATGCTTTTGGCATTTTAAATCCTTCGGGAACTTTCATGTAAATATCACTATCAAGTGATCCATACAAATAAGCTGTGACAACATCCATTAGACGCATTTCTAAATTTTTGGAAACTACCAGACTTATTAGATATCTAAACGTTATTGCATCCATAACCGGAGAATATGTTTCATCATAATCAATTCCTGGTCTTTGAGAAAAACCTTGGGCTACAAGTCTAGCTTTATATCTTATAATTTCATCTTTCTCATTTCGTTTTCGTATAAAAACCCATTTATAACCCACAGGTTTCACACTTTCTGGTGTGAGGGCAATGCGTCCAAAAACATTACGTTTATTCAACGAATTTAATTCAGCTTGCATGGCTTCTTTCCATTTATCCCAGTCATGTCTATTCTGACATTCAATGACAGACTTTGGTTCAGGATCATCATTCATAATTTCACATGCAACGGCATAAGAAAATATTTCATCAACATTTCCTATTTCATCCCGGTTCCATAATATATTTGTTTGACCATAATTGATGGAAATCTCATTGTTAACATCATTCATTTCCTCTTGTGGAGGAGTTTCAATATTTTGTGTTTCTTCAGAAATACTTTCCTTATGATCATTCGCATTTTCTGCATTCTTTCTTTTTCTAGGATTTTTATCCTTGGAACCAATTGGTCTTCCACGCTTTAAGCGCGCTCTAGACTCTTGAGTGACTTTATCACCAGATTTTTCATTTGGTATTTCAATTCGGGCTGGAGCATTAACAGCCGGTATATGTGATTTTGTCACTCTTTTGGTGTCAGTAAATGCATCAGGCAATTTATTTGCAATTTCGTGCAAGTGCATTATTTTTTGAACTTCTTTTTCACATTGGTTAGTTCGAGGATCAAGATATAATAGTGATGGCTCACACCATGATACATCTTTTTCTTTGTTTTTCTTTTCTTCTCCAAATGTTGGAAAGTTTGCCTCATCGAAGTGGCAATCTGCAAAACGTGCTGTAAAAACATCACATGTTAAAGGTTCAAGATATCTTATGATTGAACTTGTTTCATACCCAACATATATTCCCAACCTCCTTTGAGGTCCCATTTTTGTACGCTGTGGTGGAGCAATAGGAACATATACAGCACAACCAAAAACTCTAAGGTGGGAGATGTTTGGCTCTTGGCCAAAAGCAAGTTGTAAAGGAGAGTATTTATGATATGCACTTGGTCTTATACGAATTAATGATGCAGCATGTAAAATAGCATGACCCCAAATAGACACAGGAAGTTTTGTTCTCATTATTAATGGTCTAGCAATTAACTGAAGACGTTTAATCAAAGATTCAGCTAAACCATTTTGTGTGTGTACATGAGCAACTGGGTGTTCAACAACAATTCCTACAGACATACAATAATCATTAAATGCCTGAGACGTAAATTCACCAGCATTATCCAATCTTACTCTTTTTATAGTATGATCAGGAAAATGTGCTCTTAGTTTAATGATTTGTGCAAGAAATTTTGCAAATGCAACATTACGTGTTGATAATAGACAAACATGAGACCATCTACTTGATGCATCTATTAAGACCATAAAGTATCTAAATGGTCCACATGGTGGATGAATCGGTCCACAAATATCTCCCTGGATTCTTTCAAGAAACGCAGGTGTAACGCCCTGAAAATTCAGATAATTAAATAATAAATTTAAATTAATTATAATCTATATTTTTAGCTGTGGGTAATTGCTGCATATTTATTATTATTATATATGCATTTAAATGTGTGATTAATATTAATTAAATACATTTTTTAAGCTGTGACGTTTCGTGGTTTTTATTTTCATCAAGTTTATGTCCTTTAATAATATTTCGTGTTATTATAATTGCTTCTTGTTATTTAATTCCCGAGTTGCAAAATGAGGGTATCGAGTTATATCAAATTGAGGTGAAGTTCGGATTGGTGAGATTGAAGTGGGCTCATACCTATTTGTTGAAAGGGCCTATTTCCGTAAGAGAAATTAATCTGGTCTAGAATTCTACGTGTCTAGTAGGAGCGTATTTAAACACATTTTATTTTCTATCCCTAGCTGACAACCCATTATTCTTTTCTCTCATTTCGGCGGCCATCTTCCTTTTTCTAAAAACCTTCCGTCAATGGCCTCAAACACCACCGTAAACCTCCATTTTTGGTCTCCGCAACACCACCGTGCCATCGTTTTGTTCCTGTTCCGATTTTGCCGGAGACACCATCGTCATGCTCATGTTTCCGCTTTTCACCTTCACCGTTGAGCTCTGTTTCCCGTTTCCGATCAACCGTCGAGCAGTGAAGTACCGGACCTCCGGGTTTGTTCGTGTGGGTTTCGAGAAGTTCTTCCCGGCGGCGATTCTGCACTAACTCCGGTGGGCCACCACCCTCTCATTCCGTTTTCGTTTTAAACCGATGAACCAATATAACTCTTTAAGTTTCCTGTTTCGTGTAGTGGTCTTGACCAGTCGAAAACTGCGAGTATAATAGCTTTTCCAGCCGGTGGGTTCGAGGAGATAACAAGCGCAAACAACTCTCGTGGTGGTAATCCCTTGCACTGTCCTCCTTTCCTTTGATTGTTTTGAACTGATATTCACGTTTTCATGAGAGCTTGGCTATTAAATAGATCTTAAAAATCTGGGTTTTTGCCAAACATTATTATGGAACTTTTCCTTGTTTCTTTCTTTCACTCACGACCGTTAT
This sequence comes from Calendula officinalis, assembly GCA_963853835.1. Classification (NCBI taxonomy): domain Eukaryota; kingdom Viridiplantae; phylum Streptophyta; class Magnoliopsida; order Asterales; family Asteraceae; genus Calendula; species Calendula officinalis. The sequence goes on along the minus strand of OY970827.1, from coordinate 69,203,492 downwards.
GTATCAGAGTTTAGAAATGTTTTTGGTTATTTGGAGTAAGGTTTTTGTCAAGAATTTCTTTCCTGCCTTCACCAATAATGGAAGAGGGAATCATTCTTTTTCTTAAAACAGTTAGCATACAAATGTTTTTCTTAAAAAAAAATGGTTTGGATTTCTCTTTTATTATTAAATCAAGGAAACTTTTATATTTTTTAAATAAATGTTTGAGTTGAGTTTAATTGGGTCTATCTCGTTCTTTAGGACCGTCTAGACGTTAGCTGGGCTGTAGTGTAGAGTGCCGGGAGATCTTCGGAGCTTACGTTTCTCGAGGTGAGTATTCTCACCGTGTATTCAGTTTTAACGTTATACATGCATGACTTACGTGTTATATTACTTGCACCTTAATTGTTATCTGAGCTTGATCTGTTATCTGAGTTTGATCTGTTATCTGAGTATCTGAGCAGCTGTTGATTTATTTTAATCTGAGACATTGTGCCTGGGTAACCGAGCTCGACACAGGGTCATTCTGTGCTACTACTTGCTAGGGCATCTGAGATAATTATGTTAAAGAGATAATAAAACATAATAACACACATCTGAGTTTTTGGCTATATGCCTGGGATCACCTCCCGTCTGAGTTTTGGGATTATTCCCGTCTGAGTTTTGGGATCACTCCCGTCTGAGTTTTTGGCTTATGCCTATCTGAGGTGTGAGGAGGGGCGAGGTTGATCTCTCGTCCCAAATCACACAAACGCGCTATATAAATTAAAATCTGAGTAATAAAATCTGAGAAATAAATCTGAGTAATTAATCGAGTAGATTCTGAGTAGGAGTACACCGATGTGCCCTCATGTGTTGTATGTTATGATTGTTTTGCATTTTGAGAATTATTCACTCAGCTTCCCCAGCTGACCCAAACTTTCCCCCACATTATTTCAGGTACCAGCAAAGGAAATGAGAAGGTGGACGGTTGACCGCTGTATCTTTTCATTACTGATGTGGACATCATTTAATATTTTAAAACACTTTACTTTATCTTAACTATTTCCGCAATAAATACGTTTTAAATGTTAAATATTAATATCTGAGATTTATTTATGGGACCTTTTGATTATAATTTTATTTACAAAAATTTTAAAAATCTTGTAAATTTTAGGGTGTTACAAGTTGGTATCAGAGCTCTGACTTGAGGGATTTGGATTCACAAGGGGTGGATTCAATCTCAAGTTTGAGTCTCGAGTTTTAAAACGCGAACTGAGTAAAATATTTTCTGAGAAAAGTTTCCACATCAAGCATACAGCATGTCACGTCGACCTCTCGCTTTTCCCATTGCTGGTAATATTTAATAGTTTTTATTTATCTGAGATGTATGTTGTATTCTGAGTATGGATGAGTAGAGTAGTCTGAGATTTTTGTGTTTATTTTCTAAGTACATTTTTCCGAGTGTTGTTTCTGATTACATCTGTGAAATAAACCTTAAACGTTATAATAACATACGAAAATTTCATATGAATAGTACGATTAAATACCATGTATATATAGATATACGAATGCGAGGTTTGATAATTTCGAGTATAATTTAGAGCATAATTCTGAGTAAAAATTCTGGATTTAATTCCCAGTGTTTAATATATTTATGCATATACAAATACGCATACTAGAGAAATTATAAATTTTAATGAGAATAATAAAAGTTTCCAGTTTAGAGGAATACCTAATAGAGTTGAAATGAGATTTTATAAATTTTGAGAAATTTTAACCGAAAGTGTAATAACGGGGTATTAATTTATAATTCGCATGTTTTGAGTAAATGAGAAAAGAGAAAAGTATTAATATTAAAGAGGAGTATTAAACTTTCGAATTGGGAAGATATTAAAAACTTTCATATGGGAGAAAACACTTAATAGACCGAGTCATAAAAAAACGACTAAATCAGAAATTAGTAAATCAAGTTGATTAAGAATTTTATGAGGATTTTCCAAGTTGAGTAAAAGGAAGGATTATTGAGTCAATAAAATGGGAAATAATTACTTTTTAGCTAAACGAAAGTATATCGAACCAAATTTTGATAATAAAATGAGTATGCATAATGAGAAGCTATTGAATCAAGAATTAGCAACCAAAAGATACATTAATATGGAATTCCAAATTTGTGTAGGAATCTATAGAATGTATTAAAGAGAATTATTAAATAGTGTTAAAAGAGAAGTGATTATATTAAACCTATTAAATGAGAAATTAAAAATTCGTGAATACCATGAGTCGTAATAATTGAGAAAATTTCAGGTTGAAAAGTCAACAAATTAATATCTATTTAAGAATCATTAAATTGAAATAAAATGGGAAAAACATTTCGAGTAAGTAGGTTAAATTGCTGAGTGCAAAACTAAATGTGGATGACAAGTTAGGTGACAGATTAATGAGTTCACACTGATAGCTTAAAATAAACTATGTAAGTTTAATAGACTAATTAATTGAGAAATTGCTGAGTCAAATTAATCAGATATTATTGAAACTCATCTTAAAGAGTAATTATATAAGAGGATTAAGAGGAAGCTAACGTCATCAATTTGATGATGATTTATTTAAAAACGAGTTAAGAGAGCGATAAATTGAATCAAATTAAACGAGGAACGCAATAACTGAGAACTCTGATCAAAATGATATTAATCGACATGCTCACAAATTACAATAAATTTAATATAACTGTGAAGAGGATATAAGTTATATTTATGAGGAATGATAAAGGGCATATCCAAATGAAAAGTTTAAAAAGGAGATTTGTATTGTGAAAATAACTAAGTGGAAATTTTTTCTATGAATCTGAGTTATCCGAGTATCGTGTACGAGACTAAAGATACGCATGAATTTCTGAGTAATGTTTATGAGGTTTTGAGTACCCACAGCTGAGTGCATACCTGTACTTATTGAATTATCAAATATGGAAAAATAATTTATTTTTCTTTCTTCGGAATATGATTTATTGGTTGTTTTTATGTGGGAAGTTGTGAACTTTGGGATTGACTCGTGACCAAACAAAAGCATGTGTCGAAAGTAATAGAGGGCCCCTATTACCGTACACACAGGACTTTTGGTTGGTTAGGGGGAAATTTTGAAAGGAACGATGGACCAATGCTTGTTATTGTGAATTTAGTACTTGTATCCTAATTGTTTGTGTGACTACATATTTGCTTGTTTATTTTGGTAGACAATACTAGTTCCAAACTCGAGGACGAGTTTTCTCCAAGTGGAGTTGAGTAGGGGTAAAAAGGAAAATTGTTAAGAAATAATTATCATTATGTATTATTTATAATTATTATGAGCATGATGCTTATGCAGAGAGATTTTCTAGATGAGGATTTTAAAAGTATGAAATCTATATACATATACTTGATTTGAAAATTTATAAGAGTAACCACCGAATAGAACAAATTGAGAATATTTGAATTAATTTTATGGTGTAAGTACCGAGTTTATAAAATGGATAATCGGGATTAATGGAGAAATTAATGAACCAAGATTTATGGGGGTAAATGTAATTGTGCAAAAGAGAAATGGTAAGTACTACAATTATATACAAAATAAGACAGTATACTTATTCTTGGGTAGTTATAAATGTGATGATGTGAAATCATTAAATTAAAGTGATGAGAACTTATTAATGAGTCGAATATGAGAAAACTGCTACAATGAAATTTTGAGGAAAATGAGTTAAAATGAGATCGGTAATTTGCTGGTAATGAGTTAGTATTAAAACGAGCTAAATGATAAAATTTTATTTTGATTAACTATGGAGTAATTTCGAGTTATAAGAAATTTACAAATCGAGTTACATAAGCAAATTAATAAAATGAGTCAGAGAGAAAAGTATTAAATTAACGGGAAGTTTTATTCAAATTTTTGAAGTATTATAAAGTGTTATGAGTTTTGAGGTATTATAAAATTATATGAGAAAACTCTATTTATGAATAATTATTAAACTTGAGGTGAGAACAACTATTCAATAAATTTATATTGAACTTAGGAGAAATTTCGAAAAGACGAGAATGTACTGAGTTGATGAACCATGAGTAAACCGTAAGATTTAGAATAAAGTGTAACTGCGAATGGAGTAAATGAGAACTAAAGAATTAATTTGTAATTTGAGTAACGAGAAATCATTATAAAAGAAAATTTAATTGGAATTTTCAGTGGGTAACATGAAATCAATGAGTAGATATGGTCAAAATAATTAAAAGACATTTTAAATTGTGTAAAATCAGTGAAACGGTCTATTAAAGGATCGTTAATCTAGATGAATGAGAAAACATCTATTAAAATATCATCGAAAAACCATTAAATGTGATAGAATGAGAACCTATTAAAGGGAATTAAATGGCAAGATCGTTAATTTGAGCTATTTAAAGGGTTATCAACATCGGTAATATGCAAACCTAATAGAGTAAGGTAATAATATAATGTTAAAGAAGAAGTTATTTTGAGAACCTATAACGCGGTTGAGAGAGAATATATCATTCCAAGTATTATAAGCTGGTAAATTGGAACACGCGAGTAGTAATAAGAATGAGTAGAAATGTGATTTATACCTAATGCTATTACTTGTAAATATTATTACCTTATGAGTTGTTACTGAGTTAGAGTTTTAGGTTGCTTCTGAGTTAAGATTTATAAGTTTGCTCCTGAGTTATACAATTTTGAGTATTACTCCTGAGATATGTTTTGAGTTTATTTCTGAGTGGGACTTCTGAGTTATATTTCCAGATCATATTTTGGAGTTATATACCTGAGTATATGAGAATTCTGTGTGATATGTTTATTCCTTGTGATTTATTTGCATGATTTTTATATTAATTGATAATGGTGTAAACCGCTAATTATTTACTATGCTGTTAACAAACTGTTGACCCATAGAGTAGAGGACCTTCCGAGTCATTTTGGTAGAAAATTGTCGATAATGAAATTTTACCTGTTGCTAAAATGTGTAAGTGGTCATTTGATGGAGTGTGCGGGAAGAAAATTTTCCATAAAAACTTGTTATCGTCATGAGGGATCCGAGTGTGATTGTGTAAATGGGTTGGAAGTCCTGGTACTACGCTGAGCATCTGGTATCGTCAACAAATCAGTAGTAAATTTCCAAGTGGAGTTGAATCGGAGATTCAACGCAATACCAAGCGCTGAGTGCAGCAATTGTGTCTGACTACAAGAGAAAGAAGATATTTTTAACAGAGTATCATAGATCGTTTTATATTTCTATCAACATTCCTTTTCATCGCAAAACCCAGATCCTTAGAAAGCCTTTGATTTTTATTCTTTTAGCCTTATCGTCTTGCGCCATCGGACACAAAGGTGTTACATGAGCAGTTGCGAGAGCCAGAGTTCATTCTTATTGAGTAGGTCACCTTGAAGAGCTTCCTTTTATGAATAACCATATCGTCTTCCGATTCCATCCTGAGTCTGAAATACGAGATCGCTATCTTGAGTTTCTTCCGAGCCAGGACTTCGAGGACGAAGTCTATTTCAAGTAGAGTTGAGTTGTAACGCCCTGAAAATTCAGATAATTAAATAATAAATTTAAATTAATTATAATCTATATTTTTAGCTGTGGGTAATTGCTGCATATTTATTATTATTATATATGCATTTAAATGTGTGATTAATATTAATTAAATACATTTTTTAAGCTGTGACGTTTCGTGGTTTTTATTTTCATCAAGTTTATGTCCTTTAATAATATTTCGTGTTATTATAATTGCTTCTTGTTATTTAATTCCCGAGTTGCAAAATGAGGGTATCGAGTTATATCAAATTGAGGTGAAGTTCGGATTGGTGAGATTGAAGTGGGCTCATACCTATTTGTTGAAAGGGCCTATTTCCGTAAGAGAAATTAATCTGGTCTAGAATTCTACGTGTCTAGTAGGAGCGTATTTAAACACATTTTATTTTCTATCCCTAGCTGACAACCCATTATTCTTTTCTCTCATTTCGGCGGCCATCTTCCTTTTTCTAAAAACCTTCCGTCAATGGCCTCAAACACCACCGTAAACCTCCATTTTTGGTCTCCGCAACACCACCGTGCCATCGTTTTGTTCCTGTTCCGATTTTGCCGGAGACACCATCGTCATGCTCATGTTTCCGCTTTTCACCTTCACCGTTGAGCTCTGTTTCCCGTTTCCGATCAACCGTCGAGCAGTGAAGTACCGGACCTCCGGGTTTGTTCGTGTGGGTTTCGAGAAGTTCTTCCCGGCGGCGATTCTGCACTAACTCCGGTGGGCCACCACCCTCTCATTCCGTTTTCGTTTTAAACCGATGAACCAATATAACTCTTTAAGTTTCCTGTTTCGTGTAGTGGTCTTGACCAGTCGAAAACTGCGAGTATAATAGCTTTTCCAGCCGGTGGGTTCGAGGAGATAACAAGCGCAAACAACTCTCGTGGTGGTAATCCCTTGCACTGTCCTCCTTTCCTTTGATTGTTTTGAACTGATATTCACGTTTTCATGAGAGCTTGGCTATTAAATAGATCTTAAAAATCTGGGTTTTTGCCAAACATTATTATGGAACTTTTCCTTGTTTCTTTCTTTCACTCACGACCGTTATGTATCAGAGTTTAGAAATGTTTTTGGTTATTTGGAGTAAGGTTTTTGTCAAGAATTTCTTTCCTGCCTTCACCAATAATGGAAGAGGGAATCATTCTTTTTCTTAAAACAGTTAGCATACAAATGTTTTTCTTAAAAAAAAATGGTTTGGATTTCTCTTTTATTATTAAATCAAGGAAACTTTTATATTTTTTAAATAAATGTTTGAGTTGAGTTTAATTGGGTCTATCTCGTTCTTTAGGACCGTCTAGACGTTAGCTGGGCTGTAGTGTAGAGTGCCGGGAGATCTTCGGAGCTTACGTTTCTCGAGGTGAGTATTCTCACCGTGTATTCAGTTTTAACGTTATACATGCATGACTTACGTGTTATATTACTTGCACCTTAATTGTTATCTGAGCTTGATCTGTTATCTGAGTTTGATCTGTTATCTGAGTATCTGAGCAGCTGTTGATTTATTTTAATCTGAGACATTGTGCCTGGGTAACCGAGCTCGACACAGGGTCATTCTGTGCTACTACTTGCTAGGGCATCTGAGATAATTATGTTAAAGAGATAATAAAACATAATAACACACATCTGAGTTTTTGGCTATATGCCTGGGATCACCTCCCGTCTGAGTTTTGGGATTATTCCCGTCTGAGTTTTGGGATCACTCCCGTCTGAGTTTTTGGCTTATGCCTATCTGAGGTGTGAGGAGGGGCGAGGTTGATCTCTCGTCCCAAATCACACAAACGCGCTATATAAATTAAAATCTGAGTAATAAAATCTGAGAAATAAATCTGAGTAATTAATCGAGTAGATTCTGAGTAGGAGTACACCGATGTGCCCTCATGTGTTGTATGTTATGATTGTTTTGCATTTTGAGAATTATTCACTCAGCTTCCCCAGCTGACCCAAACTTTCCCCCACATTATTTCAGGTACCAGCAAAGGAAATGAGAAGGTGGACGGTTGACCGCTGTATCTTTTCATTACTGATGTGGACATCATTTAATATTTTAAAACACTTTACTTTATCTTAACTATTTCCGCAATAAATACGTTTTAAATGTTAAATATTAATATCTGAGATTTATTTATGGGACCTTTTGATTATAATTTTATTTACAAAAATTTTAAAAATCTTGTAAATTTTAGGGTGTTACAAGTTGGTATCAGAGCTCTGACTTGAGGGATTTGGATTCACAAGGGGTGGATTCAATCTCAAGTTTGAGTCTCGAGTTTTAAAACGCGAACTGAGTAAAATATTTTCTGAGAAAAGTTTCCACATCAAGCATACAGCATGTCACGTCGACCTCTCGCTTTTCCCATTGCTGGTAATATTTAATAGTTTTTATTTATCTGAGATGTATGTTGTATTCTGAGTATGGATGAGTAGAGTAGTCTGAGATTTTTGTGTTTATTTTCGAAGTACATTTTTCCGAGTGTTGTTTCTGATTACATCTGTGAAATAAACCTTAAACGTTATAATAACATACGAAAATTTCATATGAATAGTACGATTAAATACCATGTATATATAGATATACGAATGCGAGGTTTGATAATTTCGAGTATAATTTAGAGCATAATTCTGAGTAAAAATTCTGGATTTAATTCCCAGTGTTTAATATATTTATGCATATACAAATACGCATACTAGAGAAATTATAAATTTTAATGAGAATAATAAAAGTTTCCAGTTTAGAGGAATACCTAATAGAGTTGAAATGAGATTTTATAAATTTTGAGAAATTTTAACCGAAAGTGTAATAACGGGGTATTAATTTATAATTCGCATGTTTTGAGTAAATGAGAAAAGAGAAAAGTATTAATATTAAAGAGGAGTATTAAACTTTCGAATTGGGAAGATATTAAAAACTTTCATATGGGAGAAAACACTTAATAGACCGAGTCATAAAAAAACGACTAAATCAGAAATTAGTAAATCAAGTTGATTAAGAATTTTATGAGGATTTTCCAAGTTGAGTAAAAGGAAGGATTATTGAGTCAATAAAATGGGAAATAATTACTTTTTAGCTAAACGAAAGTATATCGAACCAAATTTTGATAATAAAATGAGTATGCATAATGAGAAGCTATTGAATCAAGAATTAGCAACCAAAAGATACATTAATATGGAATTCCAAATTTGTGTAGGAATCTATAGAATGTATTAAAGAGAATTATTAAATAGTGTTAAAAGAGAAGTGATTATATTAAACCTATTAAATGAGAAATTAAAAATTCGTGAATACCATGAGTCGTAATAATTGAGAAAATTTCAGGTTGAAAAGTCAACAAATTAATATCTATTTAAGAATCATTAAATTGAAATAAAATGGGAAAAACATTTCGAGTAAGTAGGTTAAATTGCTGAGTGCAAAACTAAATGTGGATGACAAGTTAGGTGACAGATTAATGAGTTCACACTGATAGCTTAAAATAAACTATGTAAGTTTAATAGACTAATTAATTGAGAAATTGCTGAGTCAAATTAATCAGATATTATTGAAACTCATCTTAAAGAGTAATTATATAAGAGGATTAAGAGGAAGCTAACGTCATCAATTTGATGATGATTTATTTAAAAACGAGTTAAGAGAGCGATAAATTGAATCAAATTAAACGAGGAACGCAATAACTGAGAACTCTGATCAAAATGATATTAATCGACATGCTCACAAATTACAATAAATTTAATATAACTGTGAAGAGGATATAAGTTATATTTATGAGGAATGATAAAGGGCATATCCAAATGAAAAGTTTAAAAAGGAGATTTGTATTGTGAAAATAACTAAGTGGAAATTTTTTCTATGAATCTGAGTTATCCGAGTATCGTGTACGAGACTAAAGATACGCATGAATTTCTGAGTAATGTTTATGAGGTTTTGAGTACCCACAGCTGAGTGCATACCTGTACTTATTGAATTATCAAATATGGAAAAATAATTTATTTTTCTTTCTTCGGAATATGATTTATTGGTTGTTTTTATGTGGGAAGTTGTGAACTTTGGGATTGACTCGTGACCAAACAAAAGCATGTGTCGAAAGTAATAGAGGGCCCCTATTACCGTACACACAGGACTTTTGGTTGGTTAGGGGGAAATTTTGAAAGGAACGATGGACCAATGCTTGTTATTGTGAATTTAGTACTTGTATCCTAATTGTTTGTGTGACTACATATTTGCTTGTTTATTTTGGTAGACAATACTAGTTCCAAACTCGAGGACGAGTTTTCTCCAAGTGGAGTTGAGTAGGGGTAAAAAGGAAAATTGTTAAGAAATAATTATCATTATGTATTATTTATAATTATTATGAGCATGATGCTTATGCAGAGAGATTTTCTAGATGAGGATTTTAAAAGTATGAAATCTATATACATATACTTGATTTGAAAATTTATAAGAGTAACCACCGAATAGAACAAATTGAGAATATTTGAATTAATTTTATGGTGTAAGTACCGAGTTTATAAAATGGATAATCGGGATTAATGGAGAAATTAATGAACCAAGATTTATGGGGGTAAATGTAATTGTGCAAAAGAGAAATGGTAAGTACTACAATTATATACAAAATAAGACAGTATACTTATTCTTGGGTAGTTATAAATGTGATGATGTGAAATCATTAAATTAAAGTGATGAGAACTTATTAATGAGTCGAATATGAGAAAACTGCTACAATGAAATTTTGAGGAAAATGAGTTAAAATGAGATCGGTAATTTGCTGGTAATGAGTTAGTATTAAAACGAGCTAAATGATAAAATTTTATTTTGATTAACTATGGAGTAATTTCGAGTTATAAGAAATTTACAAATCGAGTTACATAAGCAAATTAATAAAATGAGTCAGAGAGAAAAGTATTAAATTAACGGGAAGTTTTATTCAAATTTTTGAAGTATTATAAAGTGTTATGAGTTTTGAGGTATTATAAAATTATATGAGAAAACTCTATTTATGAATAATTATTAAACTTGAGGTGAGAACAACTATTCAATAAATTTATATTGAACTTAGGAGAAATTTCGAAAAGACGAGAATGTACTGAGTTGATGAACCATGAGTAAACCGTAAGATTTAGAATAAAGTGTAACTGCGAATGGAGTAAATGAGAACTAAAGAATTAATTTGTAATTTGAGTAACGAGAAATCATTATAAAAGAAAATTTAATTGGAATTTTCAGTGGGTAACATGAAATCAATGAGTAGATATGGTCAAAATAATTAAAAGACATTTTAAATTGTGTAAAATCAGTGAAACGGTCTATTAAAGGATCGTTAATCTAGATGAATGAGAAAACATCTATTAAAATATTATCGAAAAACCATTAAATGTGATAGAATGAGAACCTATTAAAGGGAATTAAATGGCAAGATCGTTAATTTGAGCTATTTAAAGGGTTATCAACATCGGTAATATGCAAACCTAATAGAGTAAGGTAATAATATAATGTTAAAGAAGAAGTTATTTTGAGAACCTATAACGCGGTTGAGAGAGAATATATCATTCCAAGTATTATAAGCTGGTAAATTGGAACACGCGAGTAGTAATAAGAATGAGTAGAAATGTGATTTATACCTAATGCTATTACTTGTAAATATTATTACCTTATGAGTTGTTACTGAGTTAGAGTTTTAGGTTGCTTCTGAGTTAAGATTTATAAGTTTGCTCCTGAGTTATACAATTTTGAGTATTACTCCTGAGATATGTTTTGAGTTTATTTCTGAGTGGGACTTCTGAGTTATATTTTCAGATCATATTTTGGAGTTATATACCTGAGTATATGAGAATTCTGTGTGATATGTTTATTCCTTGTGATTTATTTGCATGATTTTTATATTAATTGATAATGGTGTAAACCGCTAATTATTTACTATGCTGTTAACAAACTGTTGACCCATAGAGTAGAGGACCTTCCGAGTCATTTTGGTAGAAAATTGTCGATAATGAAATTTTACCTGTTGCTAAAATGTGTAAGTGGTCATTTGATGGAGTGTGCGGGAAGAAAATTTTCCATAAAAACTTGTTATCGTCATGAGGGATCCGAGTGTGATTGTGTAAATGGGTTGGAAGTCCTGGTACTACGCTGAGCATCTGGTATCGTCAACAAATCAGTAGTAAATTTCCAAGTGGAGTTGAATCGGAGATTCAACGCAATACCAAGCGCTGAGTGCAGCAATTGTGTCTGACTACAAGAGAAAGAAGATATTTTTAACAGAGTATCATAGATCATTTTATATTTCTATCAACATTCCTTTTCATCGCAAAACCCAGATCCTTAGAAAGCCTTTGATTTTTATTCTTTTAGCCTTATCGTCTTGCGCCATCGGACACAAAGGTGTTACATGAGCAGTTGCGAGAGCCAGAGTTCATTCTTATTGAGTAGGTCACCTTGAAGAGCTTCCTTTTATGAATAACCATATCGTCTTCCGATTCCATCCTGAGTCTGAAATACGAGATCGCTATCTTGAGTTTCTTCCGAGCCAGGACTTCGAGGACGAAGTCTATTTCAAGTAGAGTTGAGTTGTAACGCCCTGAAAATTCAGATAATTAAATAATAAATTTAAATTAATTATAATCTATATTTTTAGCTGTGGGTAATTGCTGCATATTTATTATTATTATATATGCATTTAAATGTGTGATTAATATTAATTAAATACATTTTTTAAGCTGTGACGTTTCGTGGTTTTTATTTTCATCAAGTTTATGTCCTTTAATAATATTTCGTGTTATTATAATTGCTTCTTGTTATTTAATTCCCGAGTTGCAAAATGAGGGTATCGAGTTATATCAAATTGAGGTGAAGTTCGGATTGGTGAGATTGAAGTGGGCTCATACCTATTTGTTGAAAGGGCCTATTTCCGTAAGAGAAATTAATCTGGTCTAGAATTCTACGTGTCTAGTAGGAGCGTATTTAAACACATTTTATTTTCTATCCCTAGCTGACAACCCATTATTCTTTTCTCTCATTTCGGCGGCCATCTTCCTTTTTCTAAAAACCTTCCGTCAATGGCCTCAAACACCACCGTAAACCTCCATTTTTGGTCTCCGCAACACCACCGTGCCATCGTTTTGTTCCTGTTCCGATTTTGCCGGAGACACCATCGTCATGCTCATGTTTCCGCTTTTCACCTTCACCGTTGAGCTCTGTTTCCCGTTTCCGATCAACCGTCGAGCAGTGAAGTACCGGACCTCCGGGTTTGTTCGTGTGGGTTTCGAGAAGTTCTTCCCGGCGGCGATTCTGCACTAACTCCGGTGGGCCACCACCCTCTCATTCCGTTTTCGTTTTAAACCGATGAACCAATATAACTCTTTAAGTTTCCTGTTTCGTGTAGTGGTCTTGACCAGTCGAAAACTGCGAGTATAATAGCTTTTCCAGCCGGTGGGTTCGAGGAGATAACAAGCGCAAACAACTCTCGTGGTGGTAATCCCTTGCACTGTCCTCCTTTCCTTTGATTGTTTTGAACTGATATTCACGTTTTCATGAGAGCTTGGCTATTAAATAGATCTTAAAAATCTGGGTTTTTGCCAAACATTATTATGGAACTTTTCCTTGTTTCTTTCTTTCACTCACGACCGTTATGTATCAGAGTTTAGAAATGTTTTTGGTTATTTGGAGTAAGGTTTTTGTCAAGAATTTCTTTCCTGCCTTCACCAATAATGGAAGAGGGAATCATTCTTTTTCTTAAAACAGTTAGCATACAAATGTTTTTCTTAAAAAAAATGGTTTGGATTTCTCTTTTATTATTAAATCAAGGAAACTTTTATATTTTTTAAATAAATGTTTGAGTTGAGTTTAATTGGGTCTATCTCGTTCTTTAGGACCGTCTAGACGTTAGCTGGGCTGTAGTGTAGAGTGCCGGGAGATCTTCGGAGCTTACGTTTCTCGAGGTGAGTATTCTCACCGTGTATTCAGTTTTAACGTTATACATGCATGACTTACGTGTTATATTACTTACACCTTAATTGTTATCTGAGCTTGATCTGTTATCTGAGTTTGATCTGTTATCTGAGTATCTGAGCAGCTGTTGATTTATTTTAATCTGAGACATTGTGCCTGGGTAACCGAGCTCGACACAGGGTCATTCTGTGCTACTACTTGCTAGGGCATCTGAGATAATTATGTTAAAGAGATAATAAAACATAATAACACACATCTGAGTTTTTGGCTATATGCCTGGGATCACCTCCCGTCTGAGTTTTGGGATTATTCCCGTCTGAGTTTTGGGATCACTCCCGTCTGAGTTTTTGGCTTATGCCTATCTGAGGTGTGAGGAGGGGCGAGGTTGATCTCTCGTCCCAAATCACACAAACGCGCTATATAAATTAAAATCTGAGTAATAAAATCTGAGAAATAAATCTGAGTAATTAATCGAGTAGATTCTGAGTAGGAGTACACCGATGTGCCCTCATGTGTTGTATGTTATGATTGTTTTGCATTTTGAGAATTATTCACTCAGCTTCCCCAGCTGACCCAAACTTTCCCCCACATTATTTCAGGTACCAGCAAAGGAAATGAGAAGGTGGACGGTTGACCGCTGTATCTTTTCATTACTGATGTGGACATCATTTAATATTTTAAAACACTTTACTTTATCTTAACTATTTCCGCAATAAATACGTTTTAAATGTTAAATATTAATATCTGAGATTTATTTATGGGACCTTTTGATTATAATTTTATTTACAAAAATTTTAAAAATCTTGTAAATTTTAGGGTGTTACAGCAGGGGTTTCTGTTTCAATTTTAATAGGTGAAGGTCTTATAATCAACTTACCAAGGGAGCATGATACACATCGAGTTGTTTTACCTATATGAGGGATCTTATGATCTTTCAATGGATGCCCATGAGTGTTTTCAATTATTCTCCTCATCATTGTTGAGCCTGGATGTCCTAACCTGTCATGCCATAAGCTAAATATACTAGTATCGTGACTATTTACTTTGACTACCATGTGTGACTATGCCATGTTTATATGTGTGTAGTGTAGACCACATTGTAGTTGTAACGACCCGAAATTTGAATAATATAAAATTTGGGAAAAATATGGTAAATAAGGATAATTCATTTCAGAACCGTAGGAATTGGTTTCGTGTCGTTTGGACACCGTATGAGAAAGTTATGGACGAAACCGGGTCGAGGCGAAGACCGAAAAGTGCAGCCCTGCTGGCTGCTAGAGATCGCGACGCGAACTGGTGTTCCCGATCGGGAACATCAAACAGGGAATTGGGTTATTTGGCGATCATAGTTCACGACCAGGTAACGATCGCGAAGGGGTCACGACACGGGAACTTCGCGACGCGAAGTATTGATCGCGTCGCTAACTCTGGACGAGCAGAATAAAATCGGGTTTGAGCTAGGGTTTACTCATTTCTCACCCAGATCGTGGTGCAGCCGTTTCTAGAGAGATAAAGGTCGAATTTGGTGTTCTTGAGCTCAAATCTTCACCATCTTGAAGGATCTAAACATCAAAGGTAAGATTTCTTGATTGTTGATGTTATCTAGTTAGTTTGTGAACTTTGTATGGGTAGAAATGGTGGTTTGGGGAACCATCCATGCCATCTTTGGGGAAGATGACTGTTTATGGGTGTAGAACACTCATTGTAAACTGGTAATCGATGTGTACAAGTTGGATTTGGGATTATTGATGGAAATCTTGAACTAGGGTTTGAGATTTCACCAAGTTGGATGAACTTGGTGGTTAAGAATGTTGTTATGGGTTTATTGGTAGCTAGTTATGGATAATAACTAGATTATATGATGATATGGATGATAGGTCAAGAAGGCCTAAAGATTGGTGACATTTCACAAGTTGGAAAGCAAGGATTCTTGTTGTCAGGCACGATTTGGAGTTAGCTTGGCTAAGGTGAGTACATGTGAACTTTCAAAGTGGGTATATAGCTAGTAAATGTTTTTATGATTAAATGATTTTTATCGAGTCTTTAAGTAATTTAGTCATTTATGTGATATATGATGAATTGCTTGTATGATGGTTAAATGAATGATTGAATAAGAAAAGATGGAGCTATAAGCTCATAACGATAAAAGATAAGTAATGATGATGATGATGATGATGTCCCTAGGGCCGTAGTAGATTGGAGGCATTCCGGTTATTACGGTACCTTAAGGTTCGTGGTAGATTGGAGGCATTCCGATTACCCAATACCTATGAGTCCCGGTAGATTGGAGGCATTCCGATTACCGTGGAAATGATGGTCTTGATAGATTGGAGGCATTCCGATTATCTTGACATTGGCCAATGATGAAAGTGATAAAGTGACCCAAAACAAACTTAGTAATATTATTTTAAGATTAAATGATATTATTTGACTATTTGTTTATCAGGTCTAAAACCCATGTATCTCACGAGGCAATTTTGTCTCACGTACTATGTTTGTGTTTTTGCTATGTACTCAGGTTCAGGATCGATGGATTAGAGGGTCGCGTTAGAAGTGGCCTAGTGTTGTTTAGCTCGGGAGCTCGTAGGTAGTTCTCGTTTATCCTATGGCTATGATATTGTTTTTGTAACACCGACTTTAATACTCTGACAAACTTTGATGATTTTTGGTAAACCGTATTTTGAGGAATATCGGAATTGTAATGTTTTTACTTAAAAATATGTTTTAAAAAGTGTTTTGAAAATTAAGGTGTTACAACTTGGTATCAGAGCTATAGTTTAAGTGAATTAGGTTGGATGTCCATCCTAGTCTTAGACTGTAGCAATAGGAATGTAAGATTCCTTGAGATCGATAGGTTGACCTTGAGACTTTATGATAAGTTTAGGGTTGAACCTAGGGGACCTATGGAAGTTGTTATGCAGTGTGCAATATGAGTCTTTTGAGACCGTAAGGCATTGTATGATAGGGTCGACCCCTATGATAAGTGCCATGTTTTGATCTAAACTTGTTGTTTTTGACTGTTGAGCTGACCGTTTGAATCTTGTTTGTTGAATACGTTGGTATGGCGAAAGAATGAATGTGAAAAGTGGACGAGCTCCACTAAATTGGGAAGAGTTATGAATGAGAATGTGAACTAGACTATTGATGACCGTATGATTAAGGGTGGGAGGAATGATTCCAATACCCGTACGAAGGAAGAGTCATCGAATGGCGAAGCCCGTAGTGAGAAGTAGCTACATAAAGAGGTAGCCAGACCTAGTCGGAAGAAATGGAAGGACGTTGTATAAGGTTGTCATAGCATGTAAGACCGTGGGGTAAATCGGAAGTTCTGAACTGGAGGTCACGATCGGTGGATTCGGTGGATTGAGCAAGTGCTAGAGAGTAGCAAGCGAAGAAAGAAAGATATGATAAGTTTGACATCCATATAATTAAAGGGTGAGGCGTCGACGCGGTGGAACGTGTAGTATGAAACTTTTGGAAAGAGAGTGCGGTACAATATGTTGTGAAAGGAACTCACGAGTGAGTTGAAAGGGGAAGTCTTCCCGGAAAGAAATCTAGAGGGGGGTTCATGATGCAGCCTCGGAGATCTTAGGTGAAGATTGACGTTATGTGATTATGGCTTAATTGTTTGGTTGTTGCACGAATTGGTGCTTTTAGAAATTGGAAACGATTCGTACGACATGGGGATTTTTTTTTTTTTTGGAAATAGTCTTCCCGGTTAGTGACGTGTGTGGAAGCATGTATGGGAAAGGACTATAGACAAATGTGTCGCATATAGTAAGGATATAAGGGTTGATACTAATATGTAAAAAGGATGAGACACGAGATATGGTGAGTATTTCTAACAGAAATGTAGTAGTACAATGAAGTACTAAGTCTTGATAAGAATTATTACTATGGATGAAATTTTCCTTTTTGGAATAGGATCCTTGGAAATGGAATTTGGATATTCGGCGGGAATCCGAATAAACAATGTAATGATTGTTACACGTGAATGGTAAGCAAAAGAATGACTAAGGTATAGTCATGTCTTAGAACTTATAAATGGGAAATATGTGGAAAAGAATAAGTGTCGGGAATGACGACTTTTGATTGTTGAAAGTGGTTGGGTAAAAAGGTGGCATATAGCCATGACAAACTTGGTGACAGTAATGATGAATTCAATATTAAGGGTAAGAAATAATTGTTGGTTACGTGTTATAGTAACGATATGGCGGTATGTGGCGTAGAGTAGCGTGAGACTACGGTTGGGAAAGGATTAATTCTAAGTCTCACGATGTATAAAGGTGGGAACAGCGAGTGTTGAGCTATTGGGTGCTAAGTCATGGGTCACGAGTGAGACCGGAGTCGGTTGGTTGACTCAAAGATGACCAGGTTGGCCGGTGAAATATGGTTAACGAAATAGATTGGTGGTTACCCAGTGGTGACAAAAGATTTGGAAATTTGGTAATAAGGAAATGAATCGGTTAAGGGTGGTCAATGTGTAATTGAACGGTAAATAGTAATCGGAAATTTTAATAGTTTACCCGCGGGGTACAATGCACGTGTATTATGCGATGGCCGTTGAAAGCATATGATGATGAAAAAGATAATGTTATATGAAACGCGGTAAGTAGTATGCCCAATGGGGAATAGATTAAAGATGGAAGAAAATGATAAGGTGTTACTATGGGGAGTGTGCTAATTGCATGGTGAATAAATAACCGACTGAATGAGTGAGAAAGTGGTAAAGTTATGGGATGTGAAAAGATGTATACTAGAATGGTATGTGACGTAGGAGGGTTTAGAATGGAATCCCGTTTGATCGGAGGCTTTCCGATTAATGAGAATTGGTTGAATCTTGATGGATTGGAGGTTTTCCAGTCATCTTGATGTGATAGTTGAATTATGGATTGTTATGTCCGTATGATAATGTTTATGTATTAATGAGATGAATGTAGGACCATGTGGTTAATTTGTATTGTTATAATTTTACGTGTTAAATGAGAACTTGGTTTGCTAGTGCGGGTTGCATTAGGACATGTATGGGTAGGAGATGCCTACGGTTTATAGAATATGAGGAAAGAGAACTCCTAGAGACCAATTTATTATTTGGTAACCAAGATATGGTAAAAATTTCGTGAAATTGTAGAATGGGTTTCGGTAGAGGATCTAATACCGATGTTTGAGAATAAAAAGTTATGAAATTGATCGGTGGGGTACAAGAATGGTTGAAGGAATACTAAGTGATAGCAAGAGTGACCAAATGAAGGTCAAGAAACGGTAAATGTGAGTGTGACCTTTAAGTAAAGGTGCGACTCTCGGATTAATTGGGGAGGACTTTAAGTAAAAAGGAAACGGGAACAATTATTAAGGAAATAATGATGAGTAAAACCGGAAGTGATAAATTGCGGGTAGTACCTTGCGAGTAGAGAATTTGTTAGTTGGCAGAAGTATGGTTGACTTCATGCAAAAGTCAAGATTTATCAATTTGTGATTGGTTGACTCATGATGACCGGGTGGAAGAAAAGTTAGAAGTTTTAGTAATGATAGAATGGATCGAATAAGGTCGGTTGATAAATGAGTAGATTGGTGGGAAGCACTAGAAATGATTATGTGTATACCGTGTGGTATAATGTATGAGTAGGAAAATTGAAGGTAAATTGTGAAAGAAAATGATAGCATGATGCTAAGTGTAATGATGCATACATGAATTGTATGCAAGATGGAATGGTTTTGGATGAGTCACTTTGGATTGGAGGCTTTCCGATCATTGTGACAGTTTGGGCCCTGATGGATTGGAGGCTTTCCGATCATCTCGGTGGAGTAGTTAAAGTATGATTTGATGTATCAGGAATGTGAAGTTATATCTGTTGTATGTAGAACTTTATGGTTAAGTTATTGCTATAATTATGTGGCAAATGAGAATTTGTATTGAAAACACGGGTCCTGTTTAAGTAGAGGTATGAGTAGGGGATACCTACAAGTTAATGGTTCATGAAAAAGGAATGCTTTAGGAAGCAAAGTGGTTAGTAGCCAATGAATGGTGAAAGATGTATATCGGGTGGTTAGGCCACAATTGGATACGATTGAGACTCTAGAGCCGGTAATCGGGAAATTCAAGTATGGTATAAAGATGTTTGAAGGAAATTGTAAAAGGTATAAGTAATTGGATGAAAGTTAAAAAAGTAATAGAGATTTGGTATTAATTTAAATGGAAGTTGTTAATCGATTGTGGAAATCGAAATCGAGGAAAAAGGGAACAATTGAGAAAGGAAATCTAAATAGGAAATCGGGAATGAAAAGCTTGGGAAGCGATGCCTTAGTTATAAAGAATATGTGGAATTTAGCAAGGTAAGTTGACCTTATTCATAAAGTCAAGGTTAGTCAACTAGTAGATTGTTGACTTTAGTCAAAATGGGGTTTGACTTTCGTTTAAATTGGTTAGTCAAGGATAAGGGCATAATGTATCATCTTCATACGTAAGATAGTGGGTAATGGATTAATGGAAATAATTGTAGTCAAAGGGTGCGACTTTGACCATTGGGTATTTCGAATGGAACCTGGAAATCGAGTATGATTGTTGTTGGACCATGAGTGTAAGATTGATGTTTAAGGAATTGATGATTAATGGAACCACTAATGGGTAAGGAAAGTTTCCAAGATATTGTTGACTTTGTGCTTAAGTCAAAGATGGGACAATGTTGACAATTTGGTCAAAGCGATGAGTTGACTAACATTTTGGTCAAATTATTATTAGTAAAGATTGGGTCATATCATCCCAATGGGAATATAGAGTTTGGTTAAATGATGGAAAATGCTAAGGTCAAATTGTGAAATTTTGACCCGCTCGGGTATTGGAAACCGAGTTGGACCCTTGACCCAAGTGGGGTATAACGGGTCAAATGGGCAATTAATTGCGTAAGTATTATTGAATCATAAGTTGGAAGTGGAATGAGGATCGGAAATCCTTGAGTTGATTCCGAGGACGGAATCCTTTTAAGGGATGGATAGTTGTAACGACCCGAAATTTGAATAATATAAAATTTGGGAAAAATATGGTAAATAAGGATAATTCATTTCAGAACCGTAGGAATTGGTTTCGTGTCGTTTGGACACCGTATGAGAAAGTTATGGACGAAACCGGGTCGAGGCGAAGACCGAAAAGTGCAGCCCTGCTGGCTGCTAGAGATCGCGACGCGAACTGGTGTTCCCGATCGGGAACATCAAACAGGGAATTGGGTTATTTGGCGATCAGAGTTCACGACCAGGTAACGATCGCGAAGGGGTCACGACACGGGAACTTCGCGACGCGAAGTATTGATCGCGTCGCTAACTCTGGACGAGCAGAATAAAATCGGGTTTGAGCTAGGGTTTACTCATTTCTCACCCAGATCGTGGTGCAGCCGTTTCTAGAGAGATAAAGGTCGAATTTGGTGTTCTTGAGCTCAAATCTTCACCATCTTGAAGGATCTAAACATCAAAGGTAAGATTTCTTGATTGTTGATGTTATCTAGTTAGTTTGTGAACTTTGTATGGGTAGAAATGGTGGTTTGGGGAAACATCCATGCCATCTTTGGGGAAGATGACTGTTTATGGGTGTAGAACACTCATTGTAAACTGGTAATCGATGTGTACAAGTTGGATTTGGGATTATTGATGGAAATCTTGAACTAGGGTTTGAGATTTCACCAAGTTGGATGAACTTGGTGGTTAAGAATGTTGTTATGGGTTTATTGGTAGCTAGTTATGGATAATAACTAGATTATATGATGATATGGATGATAGGTCAAGAAGGCCTAAAGATTGGTGACATTTCACAAGTTGGAAAGCAAGGATTCTTGTTGTCAGGCACGATTTGGAGTTAGCTTGGCTAAGGTGAGTACATGTGAACTTTCAAAGTGGGTATATAGCTAGTAAATGTTTTTATGATTAAATGATTTTTATCGAGTCTTTAAGTAATTTAGTCATTTATGTGATATATGATGAATTGCTTGTATGATGGTTAAATGAATGATTGAATAAGAAAAGATGGAGCTATAAGCTCATAACGATAAAAGATAAGTAATGATGATGATGATGATGATGTCCCTAGGGCCGTAGTAGATTGGAGGCATTCCGGTTATTACGGTACCTTAAGGTTCGTGGTAGATTGGAGGCATTCCGATTACCCAATACCTATGAGTCCCGGTAGATTGGAGGCATTCCGATTACCGTGGAAATGATGGTCTTGATAGATTGGAGGCATTCCGATTATCTTGACATTGGCCAATGATGAAAGTGATAAAGTGACCCAAAACAAACTTAGTAATATTATTTTAAGATTAAATGATATTATTTGACTATTTGTTTATCAGGTCTAAAACCCATGTATCTCACGAGGCAATTTTGTCTCACGTACTATGTTTGTGTTTTTGCTATGTACTCAGGTTCAGGATCGATGGATTAGAGGGTCGCGTTAGAAGTGGCCTAGTGTTGTTTAGCTCGGGAGCTCGTAGGTAGTTCTCGTTTATCCTATGGCTATGATATTGTTTTTGTAACACCGACTTTAATACTCTGACAAACTTTGATGATTTTTGGTAAACCGTATTTTGAGGAATATCGGAATTGTAATGTTTTTACTTAAAAATATGTTTTAAAAAGTGTTTTGAAAATTAAGGTGTTACAGTAGTAATGGTAGTTCTTCCAATACATGACTTTTATTAGTAATGTGTAATATTTTCTCATTATGTGCAGTCACACTTTGAGTGTCATATCCATTATGATATATGTCCTTAAAACTTAATAAATTTCTCTTTGATTTAGGAGAAAATAAAGCATTATCTACCAAAACGTGTGTACCATTAGGTAGTATAAAATTAGCTTTTCCTACACCTTTTATCAAGTCCGCTGGACCCGATATGGTGTTTATGCTTGCCTTTGTTGATTTTAATTCAGAAAAATATTTCTTAGACTTAAGGATAGTGTGCGTGGAACCACTATCTAGAATACACAGATCTCCAACCATCGATTGTTGTTTTGCTCCAGTAGAGTTCATATCAAACTTGAAAAATGGAAAAACATAAGTTATTATACAGATTATTAGAAATTCATTACATGAAAACAAGGGAAATCCTAGTTTAACGAAATGCATAGACGAATTACAAAGATGAAAACATAAACATAATTATGATATAGACATGAGTGATTAAGCTTCATATTACTCCATGTCATTCAAGAAATCGGAAGCATTTAGATCAGTGTTTTCAGATTGATCCACAAAGTTTACTTCTTTCTCCTTTTGCTTAAGTGAAGCTTGATATAGCTTGCAAAAGTGAGAAGGTGTGCGACAAGTACTTTGCCAGTGACCCGTGCTACCACATCTATAACACACACTTTGATTGTTCTGAGAAGCACTTGCTTCAGCATCATGTTTGGTGGTCTGGTTTTGTGAATGGACTTTGTTAACTTGTGGGGCATGATAAGTATTGTTTCTTGGACCACGTCCATATCCACGTCCACGTCCATGACCATAACCACGACCACGACCACGACCACGACCATAAGGGTGACTTCGACCAAAGTTTTGGTTTCGGTTATTAGTATAGTTTTGAGTAAAACGACCTCGTCCACGGCCACGACCACGTCCCCTGGTGTTATTTCGAGGACCAACGTTTTCTGCAGCATTGACTTCAGGGAGTGCTACTGATCCTGTGGGACGGGACTCATGATTTCTCATTAAGAGCATATTGTGTTGCTCAGCAGTCAGAAGATATTCTTGCAAATCAGAATATGTTGAGAATTTTTGGAATCGCAAATTCTCTTGCAAAGTAACATTTGATGCATGGAATGTGGAGTAAGTTTTCTCCAACTTTTCTGCATCTGTCACAGGATATCCACAAAATTCAAGTTGTGAACATATCCTGAACAACGCTGAGCTATAATCAGACACTTGTTTAAAATCTTGGAATCTTAATGATCTCCATTCTTCTCTGGCAAAGGGAAGTAAGACACTTTTCTTATTATCAAATCTTTCTTTAAGAGACTTCCAGAAAATATATGGGTCTTCAATGTTTAAATATTCATTTTTTAAACTAGCATCAACGTGTTTACCAAGATTGAAAACTGCTTTCCATTTTTCTTGAGATGAACAATTATTATTTTCATTTAAGGCATCTAAGATACCCATTGATGCTAAATATGCTCTCATATCAGTGATCCATGAGTTGTAATTTTTACCAGATGCTTCTAACGCATCAAATTCAATCTTCGCAACGTTTGACATTTTATAACTATATATATTTAAAACAAGTTAAAAATCAGAATCCATATATATCATAATGTATTGCACAAAACAGAAGTGGGAGAACAATCATCCCATACGTGAACAAGAAAGGATAAAATACATCAGGCGTGAGACTAATTAAGATGCCAAGTACAATAACCATTACAATCATGAAAATTAAAAACGGGTGAATCATTCTTGATCTTGATTTTGAAGATGAGATAAATTATTTTGTAGTATAAAGAAGTGTGGATGATGTGTTTATTTATAGTGTAAAAATATAGCCGTTGTATATTTTTATATAATTTTTTTTTTTTACCGTTTTATAACCGTTACATATATAGCCGTTATATATATATATATATATATATATATATATATATATATATATATATATATATATATATATATAATTTTTTTTATAAAAGAATAATTAAAGAAATAAATTACATAGACATATTGTAAAAATATTAGTGAATCTTAAATAAATTAGTAAATAAAAGAAAGAGAACAAAAATATGCATAAGTATTAGTATACATAAAGGAAAGTTAGTATATATAAATAAATGTTAGTAACATAAATAAAGGTTAGATGCAATAAAATTAAATGTTAGTGTGCATAAGTAAAAGTTAGTAAGCATAAGTAAAAGTTAGAATACATAAATGTAAATGTTAGCATAAGCATAAGTAAAAGTTAGAATACATAAATGTGAATGTTAGTTTTCATAAATTAAATGGGTTAGTAAACATAAAAATAAAATTAGTACAATAATAAATGTAAGTATGTTAGTAGTCCCAAGATTAGTAGTCCAAATGTCATCATAATGTCCTTGATTAAATGTGTTTGGTTTCATTCTTTTTTTTTTATTTATTATTATATTATAACTTATTGTTATAAGAAATATTTACCTTAAGTAATTAACTTAATTAAGTAAATGTACCTTGTGATTGAGTTGATCTTCCTTGATTAAGAACTTTCGTGCTGATAACGTGTTATAATTTTACTACAATTAAGGCCCTATTAGCAATTGATCAAAGAACTTGAAGATTATAAAAGTAAGAAACAAGTAAGAAGATAGAGAGAATTATAATCACTTATGCAAGTGTATTATTAGGTGCACTTTGCTTCTTTACATGATGTGGTATTTATACTACAAAATTTACTATTGATTTACCATGCTACATTAATTAGTAGACAAGAACATTTATGATAGATTTAGAAATATTGAAAATGATTTACCCTAAGGTTGAATTGTGTTCATGCTAGGGTTGAAAATGTGTCCATCCACATATATAGATTTTATAACAATCTTAAAGTTTTGATACTAGTCCATCCGAAAAATATCAAGAAGTTGAAAATGTGTCAGGATCGATTAACTATAATGAGTTAATAATCACCTTTAGATCTAATCGATGATAGAAGTTACAGCGGATTAACACTATATCGATATGTTAAGAATAATTAACTGTATGAATAATAAGAAGTATTACGAAGAACAGTTTCACAAAAAGCTTCAATGTATATTATTAGATTAACAATACACACGTACGTTTACAATTCGTAGGGAACTATATATATACTCCTTGAAGCCTAACAAACTATCCTAGTTATTCTAGGACGTTGATAAATTATCGTATATAAACGTATTTACATTAATATACATTGAATATATTCTATAACTAACTTTGCGAAGATTTCGGACTTGATCAGCTTCAATTACGCGCATACCAGTAGTAACTGCAATCACCAGTAGTAAATGTGATGATCAGTAGTAAATTCAAAACCAATGTCAGTAGTAACTACGACTGATCAGTAGTATCTTCTCTTTATGCATGACCAGTAGTAAGTTAGTTATAGTCTTCACCAGTATCAACTCATCAGTATTAAGTGTTTCTGCCCTATCAGTATTAACCATAGTCTTCACCAGTATTAACTAAGGTCAGTACTAACTGCAGCATCAATAATAAATAAGTTGAACTGTGATTTTTCTAACATTATGTCCTTGATGCGAGCTTAATATGAAAACCTAACCACATATTTGAAGGTTCTAACACTTAGAGCGCTAGAAAAAGTCATAAATATAGATATCTTAAAGTTTTGATACTAGTCCATCCGAAAAATATCAAGAAGTTGAAGAAAAAGTCATATAAATCATAGATTCTTACTTCCTAGACCACTTTATACTTCGCACGCACAGTTGTCAATCTACAAAAATATCAAGGAAGGCGGCTTGTTTGAAATTATTCGGATTATGGAAAGTCATCACAATTGTTTGATTCACACGTAGCTATACAGATCTTACAAGGCGTCAAGATCCTAGAAAGTAAGAAACAAAAAGAAGCCGCCAATTTGGAAGCCATCGCCATTATTTTTATTTATATATTTATTATTATTGTTACTTGTCATCACCCACGTCAGGGTTGTAAACCAACAAACTATAAATTGCCCAGCCCTCCATTCTTCAAAATGCAAAATACAGTCGAACTCTACTAGCTATTCATATATTTCTTATCTATCGGTCAAGAATCATGTCCAAATCAATTGAAACACAACATCCAATCAAGTCTTATGGTTATGGTGCAAGCGACACTTCTGGAACCATGGCTCCCCTCACCTTCTCCCGAAGGTATGCATTAAACAAATAATTCATTAATTATGTCATTATTCTTTCCGAGTTATTATATATTTATGTTAATGGTAAATTAACGAATTATTTGCAACATATAGGGCCACCGGAGATAAGGATGTGAGATTCAAAGTTTTATATTGTGGAATCTGTCACACCGATCTTCATTTCGCCAGGAACGACTGGGGCGTTACTACTTATCCCGTTGTTCCAGGGTACACATTAATTAACCTTCTTTTGAACTATCTACAACTTATATATATCTTATTATAGTATGTATGTATTTATTAACTTTATAATAAAATATTAATGTAGGCATGAAGTTGTGGGAGTGGTGACGGAAGTAGGCAGCAAAGTAGAGAATTTCAGAGTTGGAGAAACAGTTGGTGTTGGATGCATGGTGGGATCATGTAGATCATGTCAAAATTGTTCTAATGATCTTGAAAATTATTGTAATAATATTACTTATACGTACGCCGCCCCTGATGTCGATGGCACAATCACATATGGTGGTTACTCTGATCACATGGTTGCAAATGAACATTTTGTGCTTCATTGGCCCGACAACTTGCCACTTGATGCGGGTGCACCATTGTTATGTGCTGGGATCACAACTTACAGCCCACTCAAACACTTTGGGCTCGACAAGCCCGGAACCAAGTTGGGAGTTGTGGGTCTTGGTGGGCTCGGTCATATTGCTGTAAAGATAGCTAAGGCCTTTGGTGCAGAAGTTACCGTTTTTAGTACCAGTGAATCCAAGAGAGAGGAAGCACTTCACGGACTAAAAGCTGACCATTTCATAGTTAGCAAAGACGTGGAACAAATGCAGGTGACTAACCAAATTAATTGATGATCATTAGTTATTAATTACCATTCCTTTTTCTTAAATGAATTGGGTTTAACTTGTTGATTATGTATACAGGCTACTACCGGCACATTTGACGGTATTTTAGATACCGTATCTGCAAATCATCCAATAGTGCCATATCTCAATCTTCTTAAAACTGACGGAAAGCTCGTTATTGTTGGTGTACCCGAGAAGCCATTTGAGGTACCTTCATTTCCTTTGATTACAGGGAGGAAGATGGTTGTTGGTACTAGCATGGGAGGACTGAAAGAGACTCAAGAAATGTTAGAATTTTGTGCAAAACATGGAATAACCGCAGATATCGAGCTTATCCCAATAGACTATGTCAACACGGCCATAGAGCGTCTTGTGAAGGCCGATGTTAGATATCGTTTCGTTATCGATGTTGCCAACTCTCTCAAGAGTCCATAGGCTGATCGGAGTTTAGATGAGTTTGGTTGCACGTTGGTTATAACTTATTGTACTATTTTTATATTGGTTCTTTTTTGTTCATGTAGCTAATGGTGTTAATGTGTTTCCTTGTATAATAAAAGTCACTTTTTGACTTCGTAATATATTCATGGCGTATAACAAAGTTGGATTCTTGTCTCTTTATATTGAATTTTCAAATGTCTCTTTGAAAATTAATGTGTTGCTTGTTTACTTAAGCATTTTTATCGATCGATTCAATGTGCTTCCAAATTCCAATTATTTTAGCAGATAGGCTAATTGAAATACAAACCCAATTTTTAATATCCTAACAGGACAAAGTTTCTACAATGACTAATGAGAACAAATTTATAAGAATATATTAGTACTTTAAGGGAAAATATAAAAACCGCTTAGATTTATACTAAGTAATATATTTTAAGAACCGCTTAAATATGTTCTAAGTTAAATCTTTAACTTCCAAATATTTATGTAGTTCTTATAATGCTAGTTCTCCAAATAGACTACTTAATTTTCTTCTGGTATTTGAAAGTAAGCTTAATATATTCGGTCCTCTTGCATAAAATAATTGTCTAGGAGAGCAGCTGGTTTGAAATTACTCTGGATATGAAAAGATGATGCCAAGTGAGAACCCAAAGTAGAAATCAGATGCGAGAACAGAAAAATGTTACCTACGTGAGCCGTAATATGTAAATTTTATGTATTGAGATCCTTTTAAGTTAATTACAACAACATCAGTTAGTTGTCTCACATCAAAAAGTAGCGATCCTCCATTTTTAAAGTATCAATGGATCCCTTTGTAGGCGCACTTTATGTGACACAATATTATGCTTCTGCCAACGGGCAAACCATTGGCACGCGCACGCCCTCAATTTGAAGAGATTTTCATAAATTTAAGGCAAAGAAAAACATAATAATTTGATAGTGACTCACGTGTTCAACAATATTTCCAATTTCTTGACTTTTAGAAGAAAGTTTAGATAGGGATAATTTGGGTTTCAAATACCATAAAGGGTGTAAGGAATTGGAGTTAACTCACTTATGTTTTGCTGATGATTTGCTGATTTTAAGTCATGGGGATATTAAATCAGTGAGAACTATTAAAGACACCTTGCTAGAATTTAGTAGCAGCTCAGGTTTGATCCCAAATATTGGAAAGAGTACTGTTTTTTTGCAGTAATATTAGTGATGAAACTAAGCATAAGATCATTGAAGAGCTGCCTTTTATGATTGGTAGATTGCCAGTTAAATACCTAGGGGTTCCTCTGGTGGATAAAAAACTGGGTATTAAAGATTGCAAGCAGTTGGTCGACAGAATCAAGAACAGAGTCAATAATTGGAAAAACAAAATTTTATCTTATGCAGGGAGGCTACAACTTATAGCTTTTGTTCTTTCAGCCATGCATGTCTATTGGGCCTCTGTATTCATGATACCTAAAGCTGTTATAAAGGAAATTAAAAGCATTTTAAAGAACTTTCTTTGGTGCACAGGTGATTTGAAGAAAGGAAAAGCGAAAGTTGCTTGGAAAATTGTTTGTTTGCCTAAAGATCAAGGAGGGTTAGGGCTGGAAATGTTGAATTCTTGGAATACTGCTTTGTTGAGTAAACATATTTGGAGTATTGCTGCTAAGAAGAGTTCCCTTTTGGTTGAATGGGTGAATCGTGTAAAATTAAAAGAAAGAAGCATCTGGGACATAACTCCAAAAGTTAATGATAGCTGGATGTGGAAAACTTTATTGTCTATACGAGATAAAATGATTGAATTTGTTATCTATCAAATTGGGAATGGTAAAAATACCACAGTTTGGTATGATAAATGGGACATTAATGGTCCTTTATGCAAACAAATTAGTAAGAGATGCATACATGATGCTAGATTAAGAGATAATGCAATTGTTGATGACATGATTGATAATGGTAATTGGAATTGGCCTAATGAGTGGTTACAACTATACCCTATTCTGAATAATGTGGTTACCCTTATTATTGTTGATAATAAAGAAGATGTTGTTGAGTGGAAATTGATTAATGGATAAATAGTTGATTTTTCTGTTAGAAATGCATGGGAGAATCTTAAGAATACAGCAGATCAGGTTGATTGGTGTAAGGTGGTGTGGTTCTCACAAAGCAACCCAAGACATGCATTTATCATGTGGCTTGTTGTAAGAGGAAGATTACTTGCACAAGACAGAATGATGAAGTGGTGCAGTAACAATAATCTGTTGTGTGCATTCTGTAAGATGGTTAATGATTCTCATGTACATTTGTTTTTTGAATGTTCTTATGCAAATTACATTTGGGAGGATTTAAAGAAGCTGAGTTATGCAAGCAATATAGCTAATGATTGGTTGGTGCTTATTAATCAAATGGCAGCTCTTCCTTGCAACAATAATATCAAGAGTATTATTAGAAGAATCACAGTGGCAGCTGCTGTTTATCATATATGGAAGGAGAGAAATGACAGGATTTTCAAAGGAAAAAAATACTCCAGCTGATGTTCTGTTAAATAGCATAAAAGATGGGATCCGTATGCAGATTATGGATTTAAAAGTCAGAGATTCTAGACGTGTTCAAAAGGTTGCTGCAGATTGGAATGTCAAGTTTAAGTTGTGATTAGCTAGTTTGCTTGTATTTCATTGTTTGTATGGCGTTTAGCCTTGTATGTTTTGAACTGGTTGTATGGTGGTGTTTCCTAGTTTATATTTATATTCTTTGGTTGGTTTGGTTGGGGCCGAAGCTCTATATCAATCCTTCCAGTTTATTTCAAAAAAAAAAAAAGAAGAAGAAGAAGAAAGTTTAGATAATGTTGTTGTATGAATTCCTCGAATTACTACGATAAGTGACACAACATCAAGTGTAACTAACACTACTTGCAGAGCTGCAATTGTATCGATCAGTAAATCAATAATTCAATCCTAATCAAACTAAATTATATCTGTACACACTTGCATTAAATCACAACATGTAATT
This sequence comes from Calendula officinalis, assembly GCA_963853835.1. Taxonomy (NCBI): domain Eukaryota; kingdom Viridiplantae; phylum Streptophyta; class Magnoliopsida; order Asterales; family Asteraceae; genus Calendula; species Calendula officinalis. The sequence continues at coordinate 69,172,891 of OY970827.1, read as the reverse complement.
CAATCCTTAATTAAACTTCTAAACCCAAAAGCAACACTACTTGTGTAGTTGCATTTGCATTGATCGATCATTGAAGTTTCTAAACCCAAAATCAACGAAATTAAACTTCTAAACTAAACTTTTAACTAAACTTGTAAACCCAAAATTAAACTTATAAACCCAAAAACAACAAAATTTCAGAATCAAGCTAGTGCATATATAGATCGAGAGACGAAACATTACAGAATCAATGAAGCTGTGATTGCGTGGCGAGAGCCTTACAGAATCAAGATTCAAGCAGAGCTGAAGAAATACATAATCATTAAATATGGGCGATAAAACCTCGGCGAACCCTTTCTCTCGGAGACTCACCGTTTCAAATTCTAAGTTTTATTCATTTCCCATTTCTCTTTTTCAATTTTCAAGACAAGCCTCTCTCTCTCTTAATTTTTCTCTCTTTCTATTTTCTACTTTTAATTATAAACCCCACAAGTGTTAATTGCAATAAAGCTCAGTTATAACTTTTTTTCTAAAAGAATTACTCATGTTACCTTCCATAATGTCCACATGGATGAAATTGAGGTAATTAAAACCGAACCGATAACATTTTATTGGTTTTGGTTCGGTTTCGGTTCGATTCGATTTTTTCGGTCCAAATGCTCAACCCTAATTAAAAGTTGCCACTTTTTCACAATCATTTATGTAATAATCATGTTTATATTGGTTTTTACACTAAAATAATCTACTACATGTTGAACGCTACCATTAAATTTAGATAAGAAAAACGTCCATTAAGAAACAGACATACAAATAAAAGAAGTTCAAATAAAGAATATACAACGTTGACGCTGATAAGAACTTCCAAACTAATGCTTATATTAGAGTACATCTTGTCTTCCAATAAAAACATAAATAAATAAATAAATAAAGAATAAAAAGATAATAAAAGAGATTAAAAAGAAAAACCAAAATAGCTAACTAAAATCATTAATACTAATCATCATTATTACTTTTCCAATCATTAGTGTCATCATCATAAATCCACTTAAAGTGAATTTAGAGGGAGCCTAAAATTATAAGATTTGACCCTTTATTTTATGAGTTCTGAGCGGTTGCCCTAGGCTCAAGGCCGTCTGGTAAAGAGGTGTTATTGACAAAGGTGCATCAGTTGATGTATCATTTAGAAGTACTAAAATGAAGAAATTGAAGATATGTTTTTTACCACTTTTTATCCTTGTAAATTCTTTTTTCTTCTTCAACGGTAGCATATTATCCTTTAAGTCGTATTAGTGCATGTATTTCGTTGAGATATGCATTTTACTACTGACAATTAATAATTAAATCTTTGATGTTTTTTAATCTATAATATTATTATCAAATAGTAATTTGTATAGCATGTAAAATCCTACCGCGGTATCGTGGTTCACTAAGAAAAAAAAAACCTTCTAGAAAACCTTAAGGCTGGAAGGTATGGGGAAAAAAGCTCGTGGAAGGTGATGTGACATAGCCGCCAGTCCTCCACAGTGTGGTTGGATTTTGAACACCACCCCCTCCAAATGTTGAGCACATGCGTGGTGGAGTCTTGGCCACGACTACAAGAAGGCACCGAGTGGGTGTGTGTTGGGTAAACTTCAAGGTATTTTAGTGGGACTCATTCACATTTTATACCACATAGTGGAGGGGTGATATTCACATGTGGAACACGGTATTATTAGTTGCCACATAAAATCACACCACACACCATATAAAACAAACCCATACCTCACAGACTAAAAGAACTTCATCATTAGAAAAATAAAGTTGGACTGAAACTATTCACGATGTGGATCGGAAGTCAAATGCCGGGCAGAAGGATTGAAAATATACTTCATGGAGTCGTCAATATTTAATTGGAAATATTATGGTTTAAAAGTATTCACGAATCATGATATTGAAATTATATCCTAAAAAAAATTTAAAAGTCAGCCTAAAGAGAAAACAATATCGGTAGAATTGTAACGACCGATTAAAAAGTCAAATGCATAAACAGGAGACCAGTAGACAACCCATAAATATTAATGGTTTGAAACTATTCCAGATTTGGAAATCCTTTCCAAATGAATTCATAATTCATTCGTTTCATACGGACGTTTAACAATTCTAGCGAGGCGTCGATGTTGACGAAATTTAGACACATAAAGCCGCCGCCAACTTGGAAGCCATCACTATTAAATTATTAATCTTAATTTTCATTATTGACATTTACGATGTCATCACCCACGTCAGAGTTGTAAACCAGCAACTATAAATTGCCATGCCCTTCATTCTTCAAAATGCAAAATACACACAAACTACTAGCTATTCATAAAATTAGCATCGATTGATCAAGAAATTTCATTAATCTTTTTTCCAAGCTTAAAGAATCATGTCCAAATCAATTGAAACACAACATCCAATCAAGTCTTATGGTTATGGTGCAAGCGACACTTCTGGAACCATGGCTCCCCTCACCTTCTCCCGAAGGTATGCATTAAACAAATAATTCATTAATTATGTCATTATTCTTTCCGAGTTATTATATATTTATGTTAATGGTAAATTAACGAATTATTTGCAACATATAGGGCCACCGGAGATAAGGATGTGAGATTCAAAGTTTTATATTGTGGAATCTGTCACACCGATCTTCATTTCGCCAGGAACGACTGGGGCGTTACTACTTATCCCGTTGTTCCAGGGTACACATTAATTAACCTTCTTTTGAACTATCTACAACTTATATATATCTTATTATAGTATGTATGTATTTATTAACTTTATAATAAAATATTAATGTAGGCATGAAGTTGTGGGAGTGGTGACCGAAGTAGGCAGCAAAGTAGAGAATTTCAGGGTTGGAGAAACAGTTGGTGTTGGATGCATGGTAGGATCATGTAGATCATGTCAGAACTGTTCTAATGATCTTGAAAATTATTGTAATAATATTACTTATACGTACGCCGCCCCTGATGTCGATGGCACAATCACATATGGTGGTTACTCTGATCACATGGTTGCAAATGAACATTTTGTGCTTCATTGGCCCGACAACTTGCCACTTGATGCGGGTGCACCATTGTTATGTGCTGGGATCACAACTTACAGCCCACTCAAACACTTTGGGCTCGACAAGCCCGGAACCAAGTTGGGAGTTGTGGGTCTTGGTGGGCTCGGTCATATTGCTGTAAAGATAGCTAAGGCCTTTGGTGCAGAAGTTACCGTTTTTAGTACCAGTGAATCCAAGAGAGAGGAAGCACTTCACGGACTAAAAGCTGACCATTTCATAGTTAGCAAAGACGTGGAACAAATGCAGGTGACTAACCAAATTAATTGATGATCATTAGTTATTAATTACCATTCCTTTTTCTTAAATGAATTGGGTTTAACTTGTTGATTATGTATACAGGCTACTACCGGCACATTTGACGGTATTTTAGATACCGTATCTGCAAATCATCCAATAGTGCCATATCTCAATCTTCTTAAAACTGACGGAAAGCTCGTTATTGTTGGTGTACCCGAGAAGCCATTTGAGGTACCTTCATTTCCTTTGATTACAGGGAGGAAGATGGTTGTTGGTACTAGCATGGGAGGACTGAAAGAGACTCAAGAAATGTTAGAATTTTGTGCAAAACATGGAATAACTGCAGATATCGAGCTTATCCCGATAGACTATGTCAACACAGCCATCGATCGTCTTGTGAAGGCCGATGTTAGATATCGTTTCGTTATTGATGTTGCCAACTCACTCAAGAGTCCATAGGCTGATCATTCTCAAGTCTAGAGATGAGTTTGCTTGAACATTGGTTATAATTTACTGTACTGTTTTTATGTGGTTCTTTTATGGTCAATAGGCTTTGTTGTTGTTTTTTCCTTGTAACAAAAGTCAAATTTTGACTTCGTAGTAGATTCATGTCTGTTGTGTTTGTTCTTGTCTCTTTATTTTGTATTTAGTAATCTCTCTTTGAAACGTCTTCACTACAATTGATTTGTTGTGTCTGCATTAGCTTTTTAGGACAAATTTTAAAATAAAACCCCTTATTCTCACCAGACAGTATCTAACGATATTTATTCCCACAAGTTAGGATGTTACAACGAGTTTTTCAGCTTTGTCTCGTTAGTTGTAGGAATCAAATCGCACTTTTTTTTCCACCATGTCACTATAAAGGGAAACATTTTGCTTTGAGTATTAGAAATGGGGTTGCCTATTTAGACACCCCATGTATCTATTTAAACACCCCTTATAAATAATAATTAGGTAATAATTAATTTCTACTTTATTTAATTGGGATTTGTCTATTTTGTATTTTATTAAATATTTTTGTTTTATAATTTGTAATTTATATTTTGTAATTAGAAAAAAAAAATAAAAAAAAATGATAATGACAGCCCTTAGGGCTATCAATAAGAAGGTAAAAACAAGGTAAAAACCGACCCCTGAATTTTAAGAACACTACTTCATCAATGAATGTACAAGTGTTTTATGCATGTTAGAGACAGCCCTAAGGGCTGTCATTAACAAAACCCATAAGTAAATATGATTAGTTTACTATTTTTACAAAAATATACTCCCTTCCTCCCACAAAAAAACTTCTCATTTCAACCAAAATATTTGTCCCACAAAAAACTTCACATTTGAGAAATTAGAGGGACCCACCAATAACTTAATATTATCTAGTATTATTTATCATTTTTTAAATGTTTCTCTCACTAACTTTATCTCACTTTTCTTTTTAAATGTGAGCCAACACATTCTCTCTCTAAACTAGTCATCTATTTTAATCAAATTTATTATCAAAGACCCCACCATTAACTTATCTTCTAAAAACATGTGCCCAAGTGAAATGAGAAGTTTTTTGTGGGACGGAGGGAGTATGACAAGTTTTATTTTAAAAATATTCTAAATTCATAAAACTTTGATTATAAGGCTTCAGTTGTCTCTAAAGTATTATTATACCTTATCCGTATAAAATAGTGATGACAAATTTTCGAAAAAAACTAAAGTTTTTCCAGTAATTGTTATAGATTATGAAAAAATAAAACTTAATTTTAAATAAAAAGATAAATAAATTTAATTAAAATATTAATTTTTAAAAGCCAAAAAAAAGTAAAGAGAAATAGTTGACAACTCATATAATTTATTGTTTCTAAACACAATTTCTAGTGAAAAACATAGTTAACCTTTGATTAGGGTGTGTTTTTAGTAGATAGGTGTGTTTGAATAGGATGACCCTACTTCATTGTCTCAATTTTATTATCCATGTTTTTATTTTGGTTTGTATCAAAATAATTATTTACTCCTAGTTTCAACTAATCAAAAAATATTGAAGTTGAAAAGAGAAAATTTGATTGGTGACATAATGCAATTAATATATTTTTCTTAAATTATACTTTTTGATTTTTGACAAAAGTTTGACCAAATATGAAAAACTTCGTCAATGTAGCCTAAGACACTAGCGGTACTTCCAAAGCCTCCTAATGGTAAAACAAGTTGTGATTCCTCCCCTGAATGGTTTGTTGTAATGAAATTTGTATTTTTTTGGTAGTAGTAGTACTTATAGTGCTTCTATATTTAATGTTGACAGATCTTATATCTCCCCTAATATATATTTTTTTTCTTAATGTTCTTGTGGTTCCTAAACTTACCAAGAGCATTCTATCTCTTTGTTGGGGTTTGCAAACTGTTTTACCAGAAATGCAACAAAAGATTACAAAAATCGTAAATCTCGACCGGATCTATCAAGAACCTAGATAAGAAGAATAAATCGAAATATCGATGATACATACTTCATTATCACCTTAACGAAAATTAAAGACAACAACACCATTTCATATGAAGATCTCTGAAGTTGAAGAAGAAATTTTTTATAGAAGTTAGACTAAGACATTTAAAGTGAAGTGTCACTAAAGATGGAATCTTATACAAATTTTATAAAGATCTTAGTGATACACTAAAGACAAAAAACATAATGAATTCTGTTGGAGCATGTGAAATGTATGCAGCTTTAAAATTAAGCAACATAACTCTTACACGTGAACCAAACACATTACATAAGAGTCGTCTTCAATATAAACCTATAAATAAATAGAAGGTGTGATGTAAACGTAATTGGTACTTAAGAGAGATTTTCACAGTGCATACTATTATCTATTGTACTTGTATGATTTTAATGTATGTTGTTAATATTCGATTATTTGTTAATTAACTATAGGCTAAATATCATTTTCTTAGTTGATTCTTCTACACTTATAACCTTGTTTTCTATGATAAAAATGAGTTGAAACGTATTAGTTACTCCCTATTCTTCATGTTAAATTATTGTTTCATTGACTAATTATTAGAATTTAGAAGAAAATATATTCACCCTTCTACACGTTACTAACAAGAGATTTATCATTTTTTTTAACGGTAAGTTAGTAAGTTAGTGGTTCGACATACGCAGTGACATCCAAGCGGACGATATGTATTCCTCGAACGTATCTCCTTTTTTTGAGGAATAAACCCCACCACATTTTTTTCTCCTAAAGAATACCCCCAACAAGTCTTGAACACAAGACTTCTTGAATGCAAACTCCCCAAGATAATTCTTAGTGAATTGATCTATATCAATTAGTTAACAAAATATTTATCATGTAATATAGGGTCTGTGTTTGTTTTCTTTCTGGTCGAATGTTTGATCAATCTCATAGATATTTTCCTTTCCGCGAGCCTACCCATGTACTACTTTCCCTTTTTGTGTTCTTCTTGAATTAATTTTTCCTTTTACAAAGTCTTCTGGGTTTTGACACGGTCTGTTCCTTCTTCCACGTCACTATTTTTTTTCCCACTTGAACTTCCTGTTTGCGTTTGTTTCCTGGTGTTATCCATTTTCATTAGACTCATATTCTCGCTTTAATAGGACTATATATTGGAATTTGATTGCGATTTAAAAGCCTTAATTTACTCTTGAAAATAATTGGACCCTGATAGATTATAGTTTAAATTTATTGTATGACACAAACACAAAAGTATCTTTGTAATATACAGTATACAACAATTAATAATACAATTATATTTAAGGACCTCATCATCAGTGGCGGATCCAGAAAAAAGTTTAAGGGGGTTGTAATAGGTGCTAGGACACTTATAAGGGTCCTAATAAAAGATTAGTATTATGAAACTAATTTTTTAGTCCTATAAAATAGGTTTTTACGACAAAATCGGTGTCCTAAAAGACATGTAATAGGACACTTTATAGTGTTTTAATATATGGTTATCGTTCTATCATGTTTTGGGACACATTGATGCGTCCTAAAAAATATCCTAATGCAACAAATTAGAGTCCTAATAGACCATGTAATAGGACACTTTATGGTGTTTTAATATATGGTTACCGTTCTATCATGTTTTGGGACACATTGACACGTCCTAAAAAATACCCTAATGCAACAAAATATAGTCCTAATAGATCATGTAATAGGACACTTTATGGTGTTTTAATATATGATTATCATTCTATCATGTTCAAAATATAGTCCTAATAGATCATGTAATATGACACTTTATGGTGTTTTAATATATGATTATCGTTCTATCATGCTTTAGGACACATTGACGCGTCCTGAAAAAATACCCTAATGCAACAAAATCAATAATGTCCTAATAAATGACATTATAGATTATCTCTTTTTTTATGTGACATATTTAACACTAATAAAAATATTATGAAACAATAAACCAAAATAAATTACAAAAGGGAATATAACTTAAAAATACCATAAAGTCACATAATAACTTACAAAAGGATCCATTTGGACACTCTGCTACACAAACACACTCGCATAATAACTCACAAGCTAATACGTTGCAACATATACACAAACCAAGTTGTTAAAAATTACATGTTGAAACCCATTTTCAAATGAAACCAAATAGTAATTGTGTCATTGGGCATATCACAAACAAACACTACACAGATTCACTTTTAGCCACAACTCAACCGAGAATCCAATAGTCATCAGGTTGTCAACGTGGAATTCCAATCTCACCTGAATTAACTTGAGCAGCAAATAGTAAAGAGCATAATGATTCACCCACAGATGATGGGTCGGGTGAAACGTTCACGAACATTAGTGTCTTTGAATCACCACCTAAACAAGGCTACAAATTAAAAAAACAGGTTTAAAGATTAAAACATAATGAACTCTTTTTGCGTATAGAAGAAAACTTTACCCGAAGAAGAAAAGTAAGCTTGGCGTTTCTATATGGTACATGATCCTCTTTCTTTGCCAAAGCAAAATAACATCACTCTATGAACATAAACTTTTGTTAATAGCCTGAAAATATAACATTAGCGATAATGATATACAGGATCGAGCAATAATTGTAATAATAACAAGTCATTATCATACTTCATACACAGTTGATGTATGTTCCTTTCCAAACCCAAATCCGGTCCTGCAACAACGGTTACCAAGAAGTTAAACCAAACTTTAAATGGTATTAATCAATCTGGATCATATAGACAGTAAAATACATTTAAAAAAACTTGGGTTATCTAGAAAATTAACAGAATTACACAAGTATAAATTCAAGGAGATCGGCGATCATGACATGAAAATCAAAGTTCGCAAGGGAATTGATGGGACAATGAGAAAGATAAATGATGGATGCTCCTGCTTTCTCCATTGTTATTGGGCTCATAGGCAATTTAGTTCAGGGAAGAAATTGAGAAATGATGAATGCTAATTGGTGGTATATGTTTCTGTTGGATATGGAAGTTTTTAATGAAACAGAGGTTTCCATAAAAGGAATCTCGAAAGATGAGTTTGAATTTTCACTTAGGCGCCTTATTTGAGCGCCATAATTTTTAATGGTAATATTCTAAAAATCGGTTTTTTGCCGACAAAAAAAAATTCGATTTTTTTTTTAACATGAGGTGTAAATTACTTCACCTAAAAGCTTGTTAGTGTTTCAGTTTTTATAATAATACCTTAAAAAATAGAAGTCCTACGAAATTTGATGTAATAAGAACAATATATCGAGTGTTCTATTAGATGTCATCGTAATACGACCCCGAGGAACAAGCGTCCTATTAGATTACATTATAATAGGACATTATTGATTAAGCGACCTATAAAAACTAATGTAATACGACTTATGTATCAAGGTCCTTGTTAGATCGTAATCAACTAAGATTGAGCTAATTCATGATGATTCAAAGTGAGAAATAGAAGATTTGCTTAAGTGTGTGTGTTCTTGGTGTTTGAGTGCGTGTAAGGTAGTTGAGAGAGATGGAGGGAATGTTGTTAGCTTTCAAATGGTAATTCAATTAATGAAAGGAAAGCTTACAAATTAAGCCTAAACACAAGGTATTTATACCTCATAGCTAAACAAGCTTAATTAACACTAATTAAGCTTGACTCCATTTGACTAAGGCTAATGACTAGATTGAAACTATTACAACTTGTCATATCTAGTCCCTAAACTATTTAATACAATATAAATGGTCCTAACAATCTCCCCCTTTGTATCAATAGTTTGAATTAGCCTGTTCTTGAAATCTTCTTCTCTAGCAAAGTCTGAAACTTAATTATCCGTTGAGTGGCTTTAATGTTGTATTAGTTTCAGCTTTTGATAATCAGATTAGAATAAAACTTTTAATCGGCTTTTCAACCAATATAAAGTAACTCAGAAGATTTCATGGAGTCTTGACTTAATTTGTCTTGATCATTATCCAATCTCCCTGTTTGCGAACTTTTAGAACTATATCCCTGTCTTTCTTCAAACAAGTATTTTTAAAAATTTGAAAATTCTGGAAATGAAACATCTGTTTGGTAAGAATTTGACTGAGATTTTAGAAATGCTGGGAATTTAGTTTTGGATAGAGATTTGTGAGGATGGGATAATGATGGTTTTGAATTATGTAAAGAATGATTTGAAAGTTAAAGGTTTTGAATGTGTGTGTGTGTATGAATGTTTGCATATAGGAAAGAATGATATATACATTTAAGATTTGAATGAATGTGGATAATGTGTATTTTGTATGATACAAAAGATTTGAACATTTTTGCTTTTGTATGGATATGGTTGTTATAGAATTTGGAAAGAATGATTTATTCGATTAGATTTTGGAATGGATAAGAATGTGAATTTGTGGTTTGAATAGAATGATTTGACGGTTTAAGATTTGTAATGGAAATGTTGAGGATTTGTGATAAATTTCTGAAGATAAGTCGGTTTCTTTTTCTTCACAAATTATTTCATGTAAATCGACGAAAATGTAGACCCATAGATAGATAGAGTTGTTTGTAGCGGAAGTCTTTTCTCAAAGTTGTGGCTTTGTCGATTTATGATCATTGATAATTGTTGTTGAGAGAAAAATGTGGATAAGATTTGCGCTCCCCCTCAAACAAACAATTATTTCTTAATAAATCTTCTTCGATTTCTTGTTTACTCCCCCTTAATCGGTGCATGTGTCTTTTTGATGTGGAGTAAACTGGGCTAATATATTCTCTTAAGTCTTGTAAGCATTTTTCTTCATAAACTGAACTTCATTGTAAATTTTTTCCCCCTCATGATGATTAAGATATATCGGAATCATCATGAAAAATGTGAAGTTCGTCGAGATGAAATGAAGAAAATCTTCTAAGCCCATGAATACAAATATGATGAATAATGATATATTCATATTTTGAATGAATCAATATACATCATATTGTATTATCGAAAACCGAACTGATGTTGAGTATGTAGATATCCGATCAAATCGTTTGGCATTGAATCTCAATGATCGAATTAAATCGGGCAAACCGGGATCACATAGATTACCCGTTAACACAACAGTTACACAAACTGTGTGACCTACGTTCAGTGTTGGAATAGATGTTAGCACTGGTAGGATTTCCATTCAATCATCGTGGAATACCAAGAACGTTGGTATCACTATGAATGTTCCGGCGTTATCACAAAGATAAGCTTGGTATTATGCCTTGTGTCCTAAAAGTGTATTGCGGTTCTAGACTCAATGAGTGGACAAACGAAGGCGAGGACTGGAGAGACTTGTCCTCTGTTTCAATATCAACAATCTCCAAGTGAGATGTCGATAGCATATGAGCTAATCTCCGTGGAAATGAAACAAGTACTTTTTAAGAAATACTTGAGTGGCTGGGGGGGTTGTGCAATGCATCACTGGGTTCCATGATGTCTTTTTCAATATCAGAGAGCAACACATGCAATCTGATAGAGACGTGGCTACCCGGCTTTTTATCAGTTTGGAAAGGGTTTTTCGTTTTCTTTAACCCTGTCACACCCTCCTCACTCAAGCTTACTTATTCATTTTTCGACTACTCCCTCATTTCATTTTACCATGTATAGCTGAATTGCACCCCATACGACATTCCCCCTCTCAAATTTTATCTCTGCGCACCCCAATCAAGATCCCGTGATACTTGATTCTGCTCACCTAGACCTATGTACCCTTACATATTGTCCTATATTGTAGGTGGCTCCTGGGGAAGATCATGCCGGTTATAGCAGATCATAGGAGTAATTTGAGAGTGAACTATAACGCTCATGTGCAAATTATCAGCATTTATGATGTTACTTTGTAAGAATAACATGGATTTTTCATCGGAAAATGTGTTTCCGGCATAAGTTGTTGCCTTTATGATTTAAAAGTTTAGGCACAGCAACTTGAACAATTGAGGAAATACCGGACTCACATAGAGTATCCGTTAACACACGGTATGAATCGATAGTCGTTTGCACAACCATTGATTCAAATGTGTGACCTGCGATTAGAGTTGGCGCAATTTTAGCTCTAGCAGGATTTCCACTCAATCCTCGTGAAACACCAGATTGTGATGCCACTATGAGTGTTCCGATGAATACACGGAGATTCATTTATAAAAGTGTATGTGTCCTAAATTGGAAATATTTGTCGGTGAAATCTAGACACATTGTGCATTCAATTGAAGACGTAACCCGGGGCAGAAGGTTAATTATTTCAATACCAACATACTCCAAATGAGTAGTCGATAGATTATGTGCTACGTCCCCTGATGAATTGAAACAAATTCCTGTTGAGAGGAATCTGAGTGGTTGGTGGTGGAGTGCAAATGCTTGACTGGGCCAGTTAAGTCTGGTGAATCATGCAACACATGAATGAACACTTTTTAGTGAGGTTGCCCGGTTAATTGTCGGTTTGGATGCACTCAAAGGTGTGTTTTCTTGATATTATCATGTTTTCACATCACCTTGCACTCACCTAAATTTATACCCTAGACTTATACCCTCACATTTACCAATTTTGGCTAAAAAGTAATTCCCTTGGAAGGTAAGGCCGGTTCTGGCAAACCATGGGAAGGTATTGTCGTTTGATAAAAAAAATATTTCGATTAAAAAAAAATTCAAACGGGTATAAAAGTATTGATAAAAGAAATTTTCTCCCCCTGGAAATACTAATTCTCCCCCTAGAATTAATATTTCTCCCCCTCGACAAAATATAAGTAATGAAAAAGTTACAGTTTTAGAGAGGTTGGAAAGAGTTTTTACAGTTATGTGAAAATCTGGTTAAGAGCGGGTTTCAAACAAATGTATTTGAAAGCCATTGCTTTGAAGTTTGAGTCATATACTGATGTGTATATAAGTCATTTACGATGAGGTTCGAGTTATACACTGAAGTGTGTATAAGTCCTTTGATTGAGAAAGATAAAACAGTTTAAGCTTTTAGATTTAGCATACCAAGTTTAGACACAAGAAAGTTAAAACGTTTTTCGTCTAATGCCTTGGTAAACAAATCAGCTAATTGATAATCTGTAGAAACAAAGTACAATTCCACATTACCATGTTCAACATGATCTTTTATAAAGTGATATCGAAGATCGATATGTTTAGTTTTTGAATGTTGAACATGATTGCATGAAATTGCAATTGCACTTCGAGAATCACAATATAAAGGAATACGACTGTATAAAAAGCCGTAATCTTTTAATTGAGATTGCATCCAAATTACCTGGGATAAACAGCTTGCAGCAGCAACATATTCTGCCTCTGCAGTTGAAAGAGACACGCAATTTTGTTTTCGTGAAGACCAGCTCACCAGTTTATCTCCCAGAAATTGAACACTCCCAGACGTACTCTTTCGATCCAACATGCATCCAGCATGGTCAGCATCAGAAAATGCAGTTAAATCAAAGGAAGTTTCTTTAGGATACCAGAGACCAAGATCTCGAGTGCCCTTCAGATACCGAAATATTCGTTTAACCGCTTGAAGATGAGATTCTTTAGGTGCTGCCTGATACCGAGCACAAATGCAAGTAGAGAACATAATGTCTGGTCGACTCGAAGTCAGATATAGTAAGGATCCGATCATCCCCCGATATTGGGTAACATCAACAAGTTTGCCATCCGGATCAGCATGTAATTTCGAACCAGGCGACATCGGCGTCGATATTGGTTTACAATCATCCATAAGATATTTCTTCAATAAATCAGTTATATACTTGGATTGATTGATGAAAATTCCGGTCGGTAATTGGCGAACTTGAAGACCAAGAAAAAAAATTCATTTCACCCATCATGCTCATCTCAAAACGTTTGACCATAAGAGCAGAGAATTTCTTGCAATATTTTGGATTTGTAGAACCAAAAATTATATCGTCGACATAAATTTGAATAAGAACAATGTCTTCCCCTTGACGTTTGATGAAGAGAGTTGTGTCGACTTTTCCTTTAGAAAAACCAGACTCAACTAAGAATTTTGATAATACATCATACCACGCCCGGGGAGCTTGTTTTAAACCGTACAAAGCTTTGTCGAGAATATAAACATGATTAGGCAAGTGTGGATCTACAAAACCTTCGGGTTGATGAACGTACACTTCTTCTTTGAGAATGCCATTTAAAAATGCAGTTTTTACATCCATCTGATAGATAGTAAAATTCTTATGTGCTGCATATGCTAAGAATATTCGAATGGCTTCTATCCGGGCAACAGGGGCAAAAGTTTCTTCAAAATCAATGCCTTCCTGCTGAGCATACCCTTTTGCAACTAGACGTGCTTTGTTCCGAATTACAATTCCATTTTCATCCTTCTTATTTTTGAAAATCCACTTTGTACCAATAACAGATTTGCCAGGAGGTTTTGGAACAAGACGCCAGACTTTTAATCTTTCAAATTGATTTATTTCTTCTTGCATAGCAATAATCCAGTCTGGGTCTGAGAGAGCTTCACTGACCTTCTTTGGTTCATTTGAGCTTAAAAATGCAGTATACTGACATTCATCAGCAGTAGCTCGGCGGGTTTGAACAGAAGATTCAAGGTCACCGATTATCTGATGTAAAGGATGCTCTCTTGTCCATTTAAGAGAATGAGGAAGTGGAATTTGACCTGGATTAATATTTGAGGTATCAGTGAATTCAGGATGAGGAATTATCGCAGTTTGAGTATGTGATGTAGACGGTGGAGGATCAACCCGTTGAACGTTGAATTTAGAAAAATCTATCACCAAAGGTGGAGGTTGAGCTGGAACTATAGATAAATCGAAAGAAGTAGCAGCTTGACCAGAAGGTGATGATTGATTATTCGTGGGTGGAGAATCGTCCGGAGATGCTTGATGTAGCAAAGGTGAAGAATGTTCCGGAGATGATGAAGTCTCAGTTTGTGAAACAGTAGGTGAAGAAGAAAAATTAGTAGTTGGAGTAGCAAAAGTAGGAGAAGGAGAATCCGTTGAACTTGAATTATGCATATCAGGTACAGAGACAGATTGAACTTCAGCTACTGTTGGAAACGGAACGCCAGCCTCTTCCAGTAAAGTATGTCGAATATTATGATAATCATCATAAAAATGACGAAATAAAACATCCAAGTCATTTTCAGATGTTGAAGGCGTTGACGATGGCGAAGGATTTTCAACATTTGAAGTAACTGAATTGATGGGAAATGTCTCATCAAAATTATGTATCATTATAATAGTACCTATAATAATAAGGGGGTGCTTGTTTGAAAGCAAGGAAAGTGAATGGGAAAAGGAAAGGGAATACTAAGGAATATAATGAGTATTGCATAATATTATCTTTACCTTTGATAGTGTTTGGTTCATATAATCAATCATTACATTATATATATAAAAGTGTTTATAAATATATTAATTATTATTTATAATAATATGTATGTTTGGTTTAAATTTAAAAAGTTAGATAAAATGAAGAAATGTAAGGAGAGATGAAAAAATAATATTACTTTGTCCATTACCCTCAAAATGGTGAGGAATGGAGTATTACCCACTAGTATGTAATGATTGATTATATTATATGTAACCAAGCATTATCAATCATAATCATTCTCATTCCCCACCCCATAATACTCCCAACCAAGCACACCCGTCCTATAAAACTTAATATAATAGGACCCACATATTAATGGTCTTATTAGACTATAATATTATAGGACATCAATGAATAAATGTCTTATAAAGCTGAATGTAATAGGACATGTATATCAAATGTACTATTATATCGAGTCATAATAAAACTCTAATGGATAAAGGTCCTATAATATAGTTTAATAGGATCTACATATGAAATGTCCTATTATAGTGTATCATATTAGGATTCAAAACCTAGTTGGTCCTATTAGATATGTTTTTAGGACACCATTATAAAAGTGTACCATGAAAAGGTCCTAAAAGCCTATTTTTGTTGTAGTAATTCGTTCTTTCATTTTCTGAAAACGATGGATTACACTTTTAATTGTAACATATAAAAGCGTTTTTTTTTGCTACACAAATCAAAGCTTGATTCAAAAAATCATCGCCCATTTTAGTGTGCAAATCAGTCTTTAGAAGCTTCATTTGCGGAAAATATATAGCAAAGGGAAAATCCATGTTCTCTTGTTAACAAATATTGAAATAGAACATATATTATTATTTTTTATACTACATAAAAATATCCGTTGCATTTTTTTAGGGGTGTCACATATATTAAAAAGAACAAAATTAACACTAATTCGAAAAGTTTGAGGGTTGCCCGGGCAACCCCATACACCATACTAGGTCCACCCCTGTTCATCATTAGTTATTATGATAATATATGCATATGTATGTCACATGATCGAACTGAATAAGTGTTCTTAAATCTTAACGCAAATTGTATATACGGTGGTCCATCCGAAAAAGACAATTATCAAGAAGTGCAAAAGAAAGTTCCATATTAATCGTAGGTTCTTAGATTACCTTTACTTATGCAGTTGACAAAATCTGTAAATAAGATTTTTTTTACATCGTGATCTGTATCACCAATATTATTTAAGTGTAATAGCATAAACTTGTTGACCAAATGTAATCTTAATAAATATTGAACAAGCAAGGATGCTGCAGAGTGCATACTTGTTTGAATTTATTCTGATTAAAATACACCGACTGAACGTGCGTCCGGGGGCAGCGCCCCTGGGAACGGGGTCCAAAGGGCAGAGCCCCTGGCTGGCGGAATTTTTTTATTAAGGTTAATATTGCTTTATGAAAAATGCATGGAAAATCAGAATTCGGATTCAAAACCGGATTTTCCAACCCGTCGAATCAGACCCGAATCCGACCCGTAATTGGGCGGTTTTGAGCAGTTTCGAAACTGCTTTTGGCAGTTTTCGGTGGTTTAGAGCCTACATGAATTTAACATCGTTTTTGGTCATCCTTTTCTCTGGTACAAAATTTCTCACAACACTCAAAAGTTCTCTGTTCTTGCAATTGTGATTTTATCCGATCGAAGATTTCGTAGTACCGACGAAATAATTTGATCTGAAAGTATTTCACAACTTCACAGTTTTCCAAGTAATCGAAATCTAACCAAAGTGTGTAACACATCATTGTCAAGGTAGGCGGCCGGTTTGAAAGTACTATTCTTGATAGAGTCAGTGGGAAAAATGTGAATGCTCATGTGATTAATTCGTTTGATTCACGCGTACGTTTAGCCATTCTTACAAGGCGTCTGGATTCTTGGAACATAAATATGCCGCCAATTTGGAAGTCATCACCATTACTATTACATTTTTTATAACAATACTATTACTATTATTATTACGACGTCATCACTAACGTCACTGTTGTCAACACCAGCTATAAAATCGCATACCCTCCACTCTCCAAAAGACAAACATACTCGCATTCATATATTTCTTGTTCAATTATACATTTTTTTCTTCAAAGCTTAAGGAATCATGTCGAAATCAATTGAAACACAACATCCTATCAAATCTTATGGTTACGGTGCCAGCGACACTTCTGGAACCATGGCTCCACTCACCTTTTCCCGAAGGTATGCATGTAACAAATGTTTGATTAATTTTCGTACTTATCAATGTGTTCATGGTGAATTAATTGATGATTTGCAATTACAGGGCAACTGGAGATAAGGATGTGAGATTCAAAGTTTTATATTGTGGAATCTGTCATACCGATCTTCATTTCGCTAGGAACGATTGGGGCGTCACTACTTATCCCGTCGTTCCAGGGCATGAAGTTGTGGGAGTGGTGACCGAAGTAGGCAGCAAAGTAGAGAATTTCAGAGTTGGAGAAACAGTTGGTGTTGGATGCATGGTGGGATCATGTAGATCATGTCAAAATTGTTCTAATGATCTTGAAAATTATTGTAATAATATTACTTATACGTACGCCGCCCCTGATGTCGATGGCACAATCACATATGGTGGTTACTCTGATCACATGGTTGCAAATGAACATTTTGTGCTTCATTGGCCCGACAACTTGCCACTTGATGCGGGTGCACCATTGTTATGTGCTGGGATCACAACTTACAGCCCACTCAAACACTTTGGGCTCGACAAGCCCGGAACCAAGTTGGGAGTTGTGGGTCTTGGTGGGCTCGGTCATATTGCTGTAAAGATAGCTAAGGCCTTTGGTGCAGAAGTTACCGTTTTTAGTACCAGTGAATCCAAGAGAGAGGAAGCACTTCACGGACTAAAAGCTGACCATTTCATAGTTAGCAAAGACGTGGAACAAATGCAGGTGACTAACCAAATTAATTGATGATCATTAGTTATTAATTACCATTCCTTTTTCTTAAATGAATTGGGTTTAACTTGTTGATTATGTATACAGGCTACTACCGGCACATTTGACGGTATTTTAGATACAGTATCTGCAAATCATCCAATAGTGCCATATCTCAATCTTCTTAAAACTGACGGAAAGCTCGTTATTGTTGGTGTACCCGAGAAGCCATTTGAGGTACCTTCATTTCCTTTGATTACAGGGAGGAAGATGGTTGTTGGTACTAGCATGGGAGGACTAAAAGAGACTCAAGAAATGTTAGAATTTTGTGCAAAACATGGAATAACTGCAGACATCGAGCTTATCCCAATAGACTATGTCAACACGGCCATAGATCGTCTCGTGAAGGCCGATGTTAGATACCGATTCGTTATCGATGTTGCCAACTCACTCAAGAGTCCATAGGATGATCATCGTGAAGTCTAGAGATGAGTTTGCTTGAACATTGGTTATAATTTACTGTACTGTTTTTATGTTGTTTTATTTTCTGGTCAATAGGCTTTGTGTGTTATGTATTGTGTTTTTCCCCTGTAATAAATGTTACTTTTGACATCGTAATACATTCATCTCGTCAATTTTGGAGTATCTCTCCTTTGTGTTTACATCTATATTGTAAAAGCAATCGTGCAATTTTATTTGATTTCTTCGATTTTGATAAGAGTATGAAAAACATATACTGTTATTACTATGTAAAATCGATATTAAAAAGATATTGTACTTATATAATCCTGTTCTAAAATAGCTAGCTTTTGGGCACATAACCTGTTCAATTTAAGATTTAAGCGGCTGAACCACCTCTAACCGGATCGGTCAGAACCGGCCAGTAAACCGGAGATGGTGAAACAGGAATTAAAAATAAATTAGACTCCTAATGATTAAACTTAGAGCCTACCGGATATGGTTTAGAATTTAGACAGCAATACCATCTAATATATCACCATACTTTCTCATACAACTCTATAAAAATGGGCAACTGGTGATACCAATACTCGTGAGTAATAGTAATCTAACAGACTGCTTTCTACACTCTGGACCGTTCAAAAATTGAAACAAAATTTTTAAAAAAAAATTTGTTTCAGACAGCAAGTTTGTTAAGGAAAAATGGTTGATATAAATCACCATCTTAGTTTAAGTTAACCAATTTTCTTCCAGGCTATTATAAAAGTGATATTCCCAGAAGTGTAATCGAATTCAAGGCATTTAAACATTACATCAAACACCTTACATGCATGTGTGAATACTTGAATAATTGGGATCGAAAGTGAGAAAAATTAAGAAATTAAATTAAACCATACCTGTAAATTGATAAACTTTGTTCTGGATCTCTGTACCGCTAGAGTTACCACCGTCGCTAGAAGGCTATATCAACCGCTATAGCATACCGTTGTGCCGCTATAACCTTTTGCTATCAAGCTTTTTTTTTTTCTTCCCCCCTTCTGTAAGTTCTGTAAATTATAATTGATTGATGATATTATTATGTTACAAATGAATATTATTAGAAGAGAATAATTTAAGGTTAATGTTATAAGACAATTCATCTTATAAAATCATTATAACTCTCTAGTCTTTCTTCCCGTACCAAACATTTTATACTTTATTAATTGATTAAACATAAACATTTATATTTAACACAATAAATTTTTTATCTGTCTATAGAAGAATGGAAGTATAGTTGGCAATTGGCATATGGGGATCCCATGTGAGCATGTGTATAGCAACTCATATGGGCCTTTTAGAAGACGGATTCCATTATTTAACCTCATTCTCTCTCTCTCTCTCTCTCTCTCTCTCTCATACACAATGCTTAGATCATCAACACCTAAATTCATGTGATCGAATCATGTGCGACTGTTTATTCTTCTGTTTCTCCTCCAAATCCAAATTAAAGTGCGAAAACGATCCTCAGAAAACGCTATTGATCATCAAAGACGACGATTATGACGCCGAATTACACAATCCAACGGCGGCGATGGCTTTGGTTTTAACATCGTGGCTGCACGGCCGTAGATTACGGTACTTAATGCTAGCTCTTTGTTTGCCTTTACTCATTCCGATTGTATGCGCGAGTGTTCCGGTCCTCTGTGTGTTTGAAATCTGTTTCTACTTCTGCCGCCGTGGCGGCAAGGAGTGTCGGTTGAAATCAAGTCCTCCGCCGGACGTGGAAGGAGGTGGACCAGCGATGGAGGATGTGGTGGTGGACACGAATCTGTTAGAGAGGTATCTTGATGATCAATTAGGGCTTGCTCTTGAATTTGCATGTGAATTTGATAGCGGTGGTGATGAAACTAATGATTTTTATGGAAATCGGAGTAACCTATTGTGTTGATTTTGGTTTTAATTGTAAATAGTTCTGATTTGAATTATAGCCAGGATTGAAGTGAATGGTCTTTGATGATCTAGGTTTTTTATGTTATAGAATTAGTAAGTACTGACCTCCATATGTTTTATGTGAAATACAGTATTATTTTGACTTTTGAGGATATCCAAGGAACCCGAGTTTCTTTGCACAAAAAATTGTAAAGTTGCCTTCAAGTTTTATACAGTAATGGTATCTTACCATTTCTTTCATATTTATAATCCTATATATTTATCATAAAAATGTCAAAATCAAGAAATAATATAATAGAATAGAATTAGTAGATGACACATGAGTTTAAAAGTGGGTAGGATAATTAGGATTATGGGTAGGAAAAAATATCATTTCTCTTTATCTCTACTATCTATAATGCATTTAGGACCTTTCCCTAAATAACAATTTGGAAATTCAGCCAAATACTTACTACTTTTGGAATTTAATGCTTTTGTTAAAAAAAAATGTCTCAGCAGGGATTCGAAACCGAAACCTACTGGTTAAATACCAACGCCCAAACCAACTGGCCTAGCCTATTGCTGCGTTATTAAGGCTAAACAAACAGCTATTAAATGCCAACATACGATCTTCATAATTCAGTGGGCTTAGGGCCACCAAAATTATCCATGCTTGTAGTCTGAGCGGCAAGACAATGATTTCCATTGCCTCCTCGATTCCCATTACAGCGGTTCCTTCAAGACGCCTCCTCGATTCCTTCACTGTATCCTTACCTGCATCGGTTCTTCAAGATGGCTCCTCGATTCCCATTGCATTGGTTCCTTCACAATGTATCGTTACCTTGGTTCCTTCAACCCTAATTTTAAATATGTGTCTCTCAAATCGCCCAACGTCACAGTCACACTCAGCGCTCATGTAAACCCTAATCGTCTCATGTAAACAATCGATTGCTTGGAGTTACTGGTTACAAGGCAAAAGGTAACTCTCTCTCAAATCACGTTGTTCTACAATTTCTCCCTTCCATTATCCATTGATTTTCCGCATAACGTGCAATATATTCATCAATTGCGAAGCTTGTAGGCATGGCGATCATTGTTACAGATTTCACACTAAACCTAGCGTTATTCTTACTTTGCTGTCGAGCATGTGCCAACATCATGATATTATCACCCCTGGTGACTGGTGTTGATGCTCGGGGTCAACCAATCAATCCTCGCAAAATTCAGGATCATTTCGAGGTAGTAATTCGACTTTTGTTGTATATAAGCTACAATAAATTTTACATAAAAGTTGTTCTCCATAACTAAATTTATTTCAATTCTGGTCCATCAAAATTACAAGACTTCTTTGATTTTCTTTTATAGGATTTCTATGAAGATCTCTTTGAAGAGGTGAACAAGTTTGGGTAGATTGAAAGCTTGAATGTTTGTGGTAATCTGGCTGACCATAAGGTAAACTTCAATCACTTTGTTATCTATTATGCAATATGTATAGGTCAAACGGGTGAAAGTCGCCCGAAGATTACTTTTAATGCTTGCAACCTCTTTTTCTATAGGATTACTAATATGTGCTTTTGTAGTATTGATATTTTGGTGAACTCACTTGCAAACGGGCCAGTGGTTTACCATTCATAAACCTAAATATATCCCAATAATTTACACAATTTATTTTGTTACTTAATGCACAATATTTTATTACTAATTGGGTTAAACAACCTTTATTGGAAACAAATTCATGATTTCGGTTATTTACTCTACTTTTCAAGTACAGGTGGAATTCATGAGATAACCATGGATTAAAATCTTTTTTCTACATTGAAGATGTTGCTGTGATGGTGATTGGGAGTTACCACATTTAAATAAATTCCAAGTAAGTTTATACAATGTTTTGTAGAAATTGTTAATGGAATTTTAACTTATATTAGACTTCAATTTTCCAGGGTAGAGTGCTAGACTAAAGGAAACAGTTGAGGCTGCAATGGCATTCCATCATCGTGTTACAGTAACAATCAATTCAAGTGTATTTTCTTTTCGTCTCCTAAAACATCAACTACTTTAGTATTTTCCAAACCTTTTTGTTGTGTTAATTGAAGTTCTATAATTGACTCAGTTCCTGTGTATTTTTGTAATTCTATTATTGGTGCCTCTTGCATAAACCTGATCTTCACTTTGAAGATATACATATGGACGTAATCTTACATTTTGGTCCTTGGAATATTTTAAGCTTTACTATATTACTTATTACAACAAAGTAGTCGTTTCCTAATATTGTGTTTTATATAATCACTTGTACCTTAGCCATCAAAAGTTCTACCGCGAATCAAGAACAAAATGGTTTCGATTTTCATGATCAATAGGGTATTTTGTACTCCATATGTAAGATATTGGTTATTATATTTAATTACTTTTCTGTTACATCATTTGCTGCTTCGGTAAATATTTGCGTTTAAAGTTAAATTGACATCCATATGTCTCGCATATGCGACTTTCATGTTATTAGCATAGTGCCTTAGGCAGACGTTGACTTTCATGATTACTTGATTGCCATCACTTATGTTCCATATCATCTTTATTAATCTTAACATCATATTATTTTATCAACTATCACCTACCACTACAGTCTCTACTCGCTGCAACCACCACAATCACAACCGCCGCCACCATCAGCGAATCACTACTGCCGCCATCCACCACCAACGCGAAATATAGTTTCAGGGTATCCGCCGCCGCATTGCGCGGGTACCCTGCTAGTATTAGTAGAACGGACAAACACCATTTCCAAATGTAGAATTCATATCTACACTACAATTTTTAACTCCTACGACACATAGTACAAGTTTTACAACTAGCTATACAACTGAATTAAACAATTATTATGGTCAATGCAATAAAAGTTATGTAAAAATCACCACTTTTTCTAAATTGCTACATGGCACGTAATTTAACATTGCAACTGACACCTTAATACTAACAATACATAGTCATGTAATAATTTACACATAAAATATACACACAAAATATATACCCACATAGATACCCCTTTCCCTCCTCTTTATCCATCATTAAACTGAAGTCAATAAACCAACGCTACCGTGGCAATGATGTCGGTTTACCCTCGCAAATTGATGCTCAAATTGAAGCTCCATTTGGCAGCAGACTAATGTGGTTGAAAACACATAATATTATACTTCGTACATTTCAGGCTGTATGTTACGATGGGTTTATGTAAGCAACAAAGTTGCATGTTCAAACAATCAAACTTATTATCAAGTTCTAACTTTTTCTCAAACTTTCATGGTTGTTTTTTATAAGGTTTAGTTACTACAAGTGTCATAGGTGCTCGCATTACGTTGTGAGTTTATGTAGCTTCAGTTTTATTAAATATTACGGATTTTAGAATTAATTTATTCAAAAAAAAATTAATTTCTTGATTCATTATTCAAGAAATTAATGATAAAGTATTATGTTGTTAACACCGCTGTTTCATATTCACCTCAAAAAAAATCTCAGAGTCTGTAGAATTTTATGTTAAAATTTCTTGGAAACCATATAAAATCCAACTACCCAAAATAAATAACAATTGGTAAATTTATTAATAAGCATTTTAATCATAATTATTTAAAAAAATAAATTATGGGTAGTTGAATATTGAGCGATTGACTATTTTTCTTTGAGTTATCATCTAAAATTCAATTAGCCGTGAAATTGTTAGCTTAAATATATAAGAAATTCAATTGAAATAATACTGGAGTTTTGGCCCTATATTTTTCTCCTTTCAGCAAATTTATGATTGGAATTTTAGATGGTGGTAACCTAATTAAGGCAAAGCTTGTATAACTTTTTGGGTAAATTACAGTTTTTGTCCCTGACCAATGTCTGATTCGGGGTTTTTGTCCCTAATGTTTTTTTGTCGGTTTTTTTGTCCCTTAAGTTTTTCAAATTCTGGAAATTTGTCCTTCCGTCCAATTTTGACCGTTAACTGACGGTTTTTTTGTCCATTTTACCAAATTACCCCTGTTCTATCCTTCTTCTTCCTTCAATGAACCCTAATCCCCAAATTGATGAACCCTAATCCCCTAAATTGATGAACCCTAAACAGCGGGTAAGAAGAAATGTCGCCGGAGTAATCAACACTCGGAGTAAGCTTGCGGTATTCCGGTGATGGCATGAACTCGCCAAGGTCATCCAAACTGGAATCCGATTCAGCTTCAACGAGCAAAGCACCCTCACCATTACAATTAATTACAATCCTGCCACTCTCGTCTCTACCCAATCGCCCTGCCATCGGATAGAACGAAACGAGCACATCGGCAAGAGCTTTTTTCATAACTTTTGAATCGAAGAAATGTGATGATCCATTAGGTCTATAGAAATAAACAGTTAGAATATGGATTCTACCGACAACCAGATCCAAATTAGAGGTCCATAGCTGTTTATGAGATCCTGTTATGGTCTCTGAAGGTGGAACGATTGATGATTTCTTAATAGCTACGTTCATCATCTTCTTATGATCGCTTCCCATGACGAAATTGATGTCTTATTTACTTTTCAAGGACTCGATCGATCAGTCTGTGTTTGTGTTTTTTTTAATCACGATTTTGGGGGATTCAAGTATTGCATCACTATTGTAACCGGCTTTGATGTTATGCTATTATATCTAGCTGGAAGAAGAGGGAAGAAGATGAAGAAGAGGGAAGAAGATGAAGAACATGAAGAGTGAGGAAAAAAGATGAAAATACCCTTAGTTTTTTTGCGTTTTTAGTCACTGAACGGTCAAAATTGGACGGAAGGACAAATTTCCAGAATTTGAAAAACTTAAGGGACACAAAAACCGACAAAAAAACATTAGGGACAAAAACCCCGAATCGGCCATAGGCCAGGGATAAAAACTGTAATTTACCCTAACTTTTTCAAATATTTTTTATATTTTTATTTAACTTTATTTTTCTAACCAATAGGCTTATTATGAATAGTGATATTTGTATCACTAATGTATATAAGACATAATTTAGCGATTTTTAATCTATTGCAAATTGTATACAACGAGGATTTAAAGCCCCGCGCGATGCAATGGGAATTAAAGACACATAATTTAATCAGAGGTTATGTTAAAAGAGCAAATTTGTAATATAAAATATATGAAGAGAGCAAATTTTTCGTGAATCTTTTCAAATGCTTATATTCTCCACTAAACATTATACAAAAGCAATTTCGTTATCCAAAACATATACATAGAATAATTTTGGTACTTATCTTTTTTAAAGTTCTAAATTCCTGTAAAATGGATATAATACAACATACTGAAAACATAATATTAAAAATTCAACTATATTTAGTTAAAACTAAAAATAATAATAGTTTTAAGTAAACTATCTTTTTATAAACAATCCAAAAATACTTATAAACATATTCAACAAATATATAGAAAAAGAAGATATTTAATAACTTATGTCACAAAAGCATTTGTACTTTTGTAAACTATTAAAGAATAAAATTCTAGAATAAATAAAACGATTTAGTCCAATAAATGTTTTAGTGATGGGCTTTGAATGTAATTGAAAGATAACATGTAAATATTGAAAGGTATGAAATACAATATATTAAATTTTAGGGGTTAAAAGAAAAGAGTTTAAAAGTTCAAGGTAGAAAATATATTTATTGTGTACAACCAGAAAAAGGAAAAAGAATGATTATGTGTGTTAGGCTTCGAACTCGGTGTTTCTGTCAATACAACGCCTTAACAAAAGTGAGGAAGCCACTAAACCACTCTGTATCTTATGTTGAATAGCGAGTCTTTATATTTGTATATAGTAACCTCTTATGAATAGTAACATTTACATGATATCTTCTCCTATATATGCAGCCTAGATTTGAATTGTATTTGTCCACATGTCTTATTAACCCCTTTTCATTGGCTGATTTTGTTGACATGTAACCATCCAAAATACCACCTGTCACCCTAATTCATTGTGCTCCAGGTCTTCCAAATTAGGGAAACCCTAATAGCCGAATTTACCTTTCTCTTATTTTCTGCGATCGTTATGGGTTTCTCCTATTACACAGATTTTCTAAGTTTGTTAAACCAAGTACGAAAAGAATGAATTACTAGAAACTCCAATGGCAAACAAGGCATCCATGGCAATCTCCTTAAAGTAACTGGTACATTTTTATATTCCCGAAATTTCAATTTTAGTCAAATCGAAGTACGTGAGTTCTTCAATTGATTTCAATTTGCGTCAAATCTGTTTCTTTGTGAGTAGGATAAATACCTTCTTTATGTTACGGTTAGAAATAGGCGCTTTTAGTTTCAGTAAGTGATACGCCAGAGGAGTTCAGTTGCAACTCACGACATCCATGGCAATCTTCTTGAAGTCACAGGTAAGTAAGCAAATTTATGTTCAATTGATTTAAATCTCTATATTACAGAGACCGCAAATTGAAACCCTAATCAACTCTTTGTTATTTGCTGAATACATATTTAAAATTTTTGTTTAAAAACATTATCTGGAGTTTTTACATTTGATCCCTAGATTACACAATAGTTGGCTATCTTGAATTAAATTTTGTCTTGAATTAAATTAATGTACTTTCATCTTTCTTTGGGAAAATGTTAGAAATAAAACCAATAAGCAAAGGATACAAAGCTTCTGAGTGGAGAAAAGAACACCTAATAAATCTAATTATTTTTCATTAGGATTGATATTAATTGTAGGAAACAGTTAGATAAAGTGAATCTCCATGTCATGTCAAGTATTTGCAAACTATGGATTAGTGGCTGCTGGTGCTATATTATGGTATTTATTTATTTATTATTTTGTATTTAATTATATTGATACAATTAATATAAACGTTAGTTATGTACAGCTGAATATTGAGACCAACAATTCAAGAATAACTAAAGCTCAAGCAGAATATGTAAATTCTACGAGGCCTGGTGTGGGCCATGCGGCTCTATCTTCTCTATAGTATGTAAATGGACACTTGAAAAGCTACCATTTATCAAAAGAAAAACATAAAAATGGTTCATCATTAGCTGGATTGTTATTGGCAGTTAGCATGTTTCACATGTAATAGCTCCCATAGGAGTTGCACCAACCGCATCAAAAGAATTACTTGATACAAAATGTGATATATCGGAATTACAATTCATTTTTATTTGTTATTTTGAATCAAATGTGCAGATGCAGTAAAATGTAATTCTATGGTGCCTCGGGTTACTTTGAAGAGTCAAAAAGCCAAAATTCTAAAAACAACCGAAGGTATTATTTTGTATTCTTTTGAATGCTAACATAGCTGCACCATATAAAGTTACAAATAAACGTATATTACTATGTGATGATTCCTGCAGTGGAGATAGAGGTTATGCACTTTAATAAGTGATTTCTGTTAAACTGCATTGTGTATATTCACTTTAAAAAAATTTCTTACATTAATAGTGTCATAATATGACTATTATAGAAGCAATCTAATTTTGAAAATAATTTTGACTATTATAGTCAAATAAGATTAATGAGTGTTGATAATCAATTTTTTCAAAATTTGCTTTTGGCACATGAGTGCTGATAATCAATTACGTGCTTCAATTCATCAAGTGTCAATCTTTTATCGATGTGGCAATAATTCTTAGTTATGTAAGTTTGATTAATGATCCCAGGTTTTTTAGACTCTTTTTTATGGGTAATTTGATACTCCTTCAACCCATTTGAGCTATTTTTTATCTGAAGGCAAAAAGGTTGTATCTGAAGAGGAAACAACCGCATTAAAGGCATGACAGGCTGCAAGAAAGAGAGTTGAGGAGAGAGAGAAATCTTCACTTGGTCTTTATAAGCATTGATATGTTGGTATGCACCAAATCAGATGAACTTTAAGATGATGGTCCGGTCGGGTCGGGTTGGGTTGACACAAAACATATATTTTGTCGTTGATTTTACTAAAACTTTTGTCGAATTAGTATTGTCGTAAACGAATCAAAAGACTATTAATGGTTAAATGGGTATTGTCTCAAACGGGTCAAAATGA
Organism: Calendula officinalis; assembly: GCA_963853835.1. NCBI lineage: Eukaryota > Viridiplantae > Streptophyta > Magnoliopsida > Asterales > Asteraceae > Calendula > Calendula officinalis. The sequence goes on along the minus strand of OY970827.1, from coordinate 69,144,523 downwards.
AAACTATGTTATATGCCTATATTGACCCATTCTTTAGAAAAATCACTATGTAAAAACAAAAACAGAATTTTATGAAAAAACAGGAAAATGTATATGTAAAAACAAACACTTTTTTTTTTCTTATATCATGTGTGGGAAAAGCATTTTTCTTGGTGAAACATGATATCATCACTGCTTTGTAAGTAATTCAAAATTTAAAGTTTTTTTGACCTTATATCATGTAATTCACCCTATATCATCACTGATTGTTATGTTATTTCAACAATATCACTATTTTGTTATTTTCCTATATCTTTTTCGAAGCATGCCCGCCCAATCGGGAGGACTTTGAAGCTAGTATGTATATAAGGTAATACTTTTGAAACTTATAGTTACTCTTTACTTAGTCCTTTTTAAAATTAGTTGTTACTCCATAGTTCAGAATCCAGTGAACAACAATGATTACTTATGATTGGCTTTGCGAATTTGTGGCACTGTAAGATTACTATCCCCATTAGCAACCCAACTCAACCTAACTTTTTCATTAAAAAATAATATCTCTTTTTTCCACCTACACAACCCAACACAACCTTATTTTCCACAAACATTAACAACCCAACTCAACCTAAATTTTTATTACTTATTAAAATTAAAACAACCAATTATAAAATTTCACCTTACATTAAAAACAAAAAGAAAGAATAATTATTAAATGATTTTCACCCAAGAAAAAAAAAAGAAGAGTAGTCGTTCTAATCGTAAAGCTTCCAAATAAACTTTCTTCTATGATATCTGTTTTGAGCATATATATATAAACCAACATGAATATATCAACATCCGAAACCCACACATGAATCGGTGGCAGATAATGAGATTTGATATTAAAAAACCGATTGTCTAATATGATTTCAAACAATATCATTCAAATTCAAAAGTTGTCTTATAAGCAGTCCAACTGTCCAAGGGTTTTGTATAGTCCCAATAGACAAATCTTAATCATTAGATTAAAATGGTCAAGATCAAATCACATTGTTTCAACACACATGCGTTTCAAGTCACGACCATCACCGCCGGTCACCACCACCGACCACCGCCGGCCGCCGCCGCCGTCCGCCGCTGGTGGCCGGCGGCGGTGGTGGTGACTGACAGTGAAGGTGTTGGTGGTATTGATGTATTGAAACACATGTGATTCACTAAAATACAGGTGTTCCAAAATACAAACGAACATATTACTTCGAAGCACAAGTGTTTCAAGTCACGATAATTATCTAATTTTTTTAAATAATTAGTTGATAATTATCTAATTTTTTTAAATAATTAGTTGATAATTATCATCACATTCCTCCTATTTTTAAGTAATACTAACCTACTCTAAAAATTTATCTACTTTAATAATTGTAGTTTATATAGATATCACTTCGCTTCCCATCCCAATCCTAAGAGCATTCCCAATGATTAACCTTTCCAATGATTTATTACTTTTGCCACATAATAACCTATTAGTTGAAAATCTTCCCAATGGTTAACTTTTTTAAAAACTTTTTCACTAATATTACTAATTTACCTTTATCTATATCAAATGTTTTATAAATGTCCTCACTTATTTAATTTAACAATTTTTATAGCATTACAAAACTTAACATTATTATAAAATTTATTTTATAAAAATATTATAATGCTTAACCTTAAAAAGTATTGAAATATGATAAATTATAATTTATAGTTATAGAATTAATAAATTATTCACATATAAATATGTACATGAGTTTAAAATGTAAAATTATTAAATATATGGACTAAAAGAATCAAACATTGAAAGTTATTCAAGTGGTTAGAGAAGATCAAGTAGTTGGAGTGACCTCTTAAAAAAGTCATCCATTCCAATGATAAAAAATTATTTTAGAGATTATTCAAATAGTAAGAACCTTTTATTCAACCTCCAATCTAAGAGCATCTCCAATGGTAGCTTTTTCAAAAGCTTATTACTATTCTAATAAGTCTTTAAAAGACTTTTTACCATTGGAATGCCTAGCTTTTTGAAAAGCTTATTGCAAAGACTTATTCTCTACTAACCTTTTAACCAGTTTTTAATGTTTGTCATTTTTAGCCCCTTATGTTTAATAACATTTCAATTTAAACCTTAGATTTATTATATATAAATTCTTTATTATATTTTTATTACTTAATAAATAAATTATATAATATTTAATGTCAATTAGTATAATATTTTTATATTAGACATTTTAAAAGATATACTCCGTAGTATTTAGTAAGATGTCAAAAAAATTGTCAAATTATATATAGGGGTATTTATAAAACATTTGAGATAGATAAAGGTAGATTAGAAATATTATAAAAGAATAAGTTTTTGGAGAGGTTAACCATTGGAGATGTCATTTATGAAAAAGTTTTTTTGTTAGTGGGATGTGAATGTGGCAAAACTAATAAACTTTTATGAGGTTAACCATTGGGATGCTATAACAAATAAAAGCTACATCGCGGTGTTGTTCAGGTTTATTTGAGATTTAGGGGGTGTTTGAGAAAGCTTATTTAAAGGTGCTTATAGCTTATGAGCTTATATAAACCTTAATAATCCCTTTAAAAAGAGATTATTAAGGCTTATATAAGCTCATAAGCCCCTCTAAATAAGCTTTCCCAAACACCCCCCATAAATTCTAGGGTTTCTGCCTTTCACTTCCGCACAAACCATGGATCTGTTGCAAGCATACAAAGACGACGATGCCGACGACGGCTCCGATCAACTGATGTCCGATCAATCCTCACCGGGCTCATCTCCTCCACGTCTCCATATCGTCCCCAAATCCTCCGCCCCTAAAGTCGACGACACCATGCTTTCCCTCACCGTTGCCGACGCCATCGCCAACAAATCCCTAACAAAACCGCTCGACCCTACGCAACACGTCGTTGCCTTCAATCCAACCTACGATCAGCTCTGGGCACCAATTCAAGGTCCCGCACACCCTTACGCCAAAGACGGCATCGCTCAAGGTATGCGAAATCATAAACTAGGGTTTGTAGAAAACGCTTCGATTGATACCTTTGTATTTGACGAACAATACAATACTTTCTATAAATACGGTTATGCTGCTGATCCCTCTGCTTCCGCTGGGTATAATTACGTTGGGGATTTGGATGCTTTGAAGCAAAATGATGCAATTTCTGTTTATAATATACCACAGCATGAGCAGAAAAAGAGGAAACGTGAGAAGAAGAAGGAAGCTTTGGAGAAAGATGGTGCTGATGGAGATGACGTGGACGCTGCAGAAGTCGATAATCCGGCCAGTGATGTTTGGTTGATGAAGAATAGAAAGAGTCCATGGGCTGGGAAGAAAGAAGGATTGCAGGGTGAATTGAGTGAAGAACAAAAGAAGTATGCTGAAGAATATGCAAAGAAGAAAGGTGAAGAAAAGGATGGAAATAAAGAAAAAGGTGAGACTTTGTCAGATAAGAGTACATTTCATGGTAAAGAAGAGAAAGATTATCAAGGTAGATCATGGATTGCAGCACCAAAAGATGCAAAAGCAACAAATGATCATTGTTACATACCTAAAAGATTGGTGCATACATGGAGTGGTCACACGAAAGGTGTTTCAGCTATTCGATTCTTCCCTAAACATGGTCACCTGCTTTTATCAGCTGGAATGGATAGTAAAGTGAAGATTTGGGATGTTTATAATTCTGGAAAATGTATGAGAACTTATATGGGCCATTCAAAAGCAGTTCGTGATATATCCTTTTGTAATGATGGATCTAAGTTTTTAACTGCTGGATATGATAAGAATATAAAGTATTGGGATACTGAAACAGGGCAGGTGATATCAACCTTTTCAACCGGAAAGGTACCGTATGTGGTTAAATTGAATCCAGATGATGATAAACAGAACATTCTTTTAGCAGGTATGAGTGATAAGAAGATTGTTCAGTGGGATGTAAAAACTGGACAAATCACTCAAGAATATGACCAACATTTAGGTGCTGTTAACACCATAACATTTGTTGATAACAACAGGCGATTTGTAACATCTAGTGATGATAAATCACTTCGGGTGTGGGAATTCGGGATTCCGGTTGTTATAAAATACATAAGTGAGCCACATATGCACTCAATGCCTGCAATTTCACTTCATCCTAATGGAAATTGGTTGGCAGCACAAAGTTTGGATAATCAGATTTTGATTTATAGTACTAGAGAGAGGTTTCAGTTGAATAAGAAGAAAAGATTTGCAGGGCATATTGTTGCAGGGTATGCATGTCAGGTGAATTTTTCGCCAGATGGGCGGTTTGTTATGTCGGGTGATGGTGAAGGAAAATGTTGGTTTTGGGATTGGAAAAGCTGTAAAGTTTTTAGAACCCTAAAATGTCATAATGGTGTTTGTATTGGTGCTGAGTGGCATCCTTTGGAACAAAGTAAAGTTGCTACTTGTGGTTGGGATGGATTAATCAAATACTGGTAAGAATTAGTATTAATTTATATTTATTTATTCTATGAACTAAGATTATTTGCTAATTTCTTATTTGTGGGTTGCAGGGACTAGTTTATGGCAAATGTGAAACTGCTAGCAACTGTCATGATGTCTTTTCACTTGTTGGTTAGAGCTTGCAAATCTACCAGCTGTAAAAGAAATCTGAGTTTTCTTCTGGCACTTGTATACATATTCAAGTGGTATGTTTTGATCTGTCTTATTTGTGTGTGTCTGAGGATGTTATAGGAGGAATCTGCATTTTATTTCAACTGCCTTATCATATTTTTGCATGTTTTTTATTCCAAAAATTTAGGTATGAGTTTGATATGATCATGTTTATTTCAATGTTTTAAAAACTGATTTTGCATTGAACCGGCCAATGTCCTAAATATGGTTGAAGTTGTCGGTGTGGATTTGGTCGGTTGAACCAGATAACAATATTTTTGATTATTTATAATGCAGAAATTATGTAAATGTTGGATGCATACCTATATACACACAAACACGCGAGAGACACACATAGAATCAGGATCAACCAGATGATTGTTTTTGTGTTGAAAGAAGCGTGAAATACATGATTTATTAAATTTATAACTTTTATTACCATGCTAATGCGTATATATGAGGAGAAAAAGGCTTAATACATATATACATGCTAACATGGTATCCATGTAAAGTTCGGGCAAGTTCGTTTATTGACTCGAAAAACTTGAGAACCAAAAATTTACATTTGAGTGGTAATAATAAATCAATGGGAAACTGACACTGATAAAAGTTAACCTCTTTATCCATACTTTTACTTCATCTGTTTCAAAATAAGTACATGATACACTTTTCATTTAGGGGTGTTTCAAAATAAGTGATACACTTTGAAAACTTATCATATTTGATAAAAGGTAGTGGGGTCCACACCCACTAACTATCTCTTTTAATATGGTGAAAAGACACATATACCCTTACGTTTACTTTTAAATATCATTAAATCCACTTTAATCAATATATGTGGACTCATCCTCCAGTACCAATATAATTTAATCTAATTAACCTTCATTATCATATTTTACCCAAAAAAAAACAATTTTAAAAATCAAAAGGTGCTAATATATTTTTTTTCTTTTATGTTTTTTCTATTGGAAGAGAATCCAGATTCAGGCCTTACATATGCGTTTGTATATCATTCTTCAATGATTTAATGGATTAGGATTACATTTGTATTTTAAAATGTACAAATCGATATTGTATTATATATAGTAGTATATACTCCCTCCGTCCCACAAAAAACTTCCCATTTCACTTATGCACAAGTTTTAAGGTAATAGTTAGTGGTGGGGTATTGGTAATATATTTGATTAAAATATAAGATTGATTTGGAGAGAGAAGGATAGTTAGTGGATGATAAGTGGTGGGGTCCTTAGTAATAATAGTATTTTATTATGTGGAGCCCATCATATGTAGCAAATGGGAAGTTTTTTGTGGGACAAAAATTTAGGGTGAAATGGGAAGTTTTTTGTGGGACGGAGGGAGTATATGGCTATCAAGCAGGGGAAAATGTAAAGCTAAATTTAAATTCAACAACATATAAATACAAACATTGCCTCTATCGTCCGAAGCAGCCGAAAAAACTTTGTCGATCTTCTGTCATTGTTTGCCACCCTTCGGATTTTAGAATGTCTTCTAACGCAACAACCATTTCCATCATCTCCGGTCTGTTCCTCGGCTCTGTGTCCCAACATCTTTTCATTAGCTCAGACAACCAACTTGGACAGTTAACTGGTATGCTTGGTCTCATTTCCTATAATATCAAACACAATCAATATTAGAAAGAAAAAAACTTATCTATAATACCCAAAACATGCATGAATAGTACTAATAGAACAATGGCATACATACATACCTTGTATATGCCTTCTGGGATGTTTTCTAAATCATATGTATACGCCCTATCACAACAAAAGATCTCCCACAAACATATCCCAAAAGAGTACACGTCGCATTTATGCCCATATCGTTTTCTGCTTAATACCTGCAATAAACACCGGTTCTTTTACAACTCTGAAATCTAAATGTCATATGTAATTATAAATTAACGATTTATAAGCAAAATGATATATACCTCAGGAGCCATATAGCCAAGAGTCCGCTTTGATCACATATTACGTCTAATGACTCAAATACCGATTCTCCAAAATCGGCAAGTTTGATCCTATGATGATTGTCGATAAGCATGTTGTCTGGCTTCACGTCGCGGTGAATTATATTCTTTGAGTGAAGGTAACTTAACCTATAAATAAAATTAAGGGACACAATGAGTATTCTATTAATGAAATTTTTTTAAGTTGAAGATCAATAAGTAAGGTGTTCATATGTACCCTTTAGCAATATCGATCGCGAACTGAGTGACGATTTTCATTGGCAATTTCTTGTTCTTGTTCTTGGACAGATAAGATCTGAGTGAGCCTCCTTTCACATATTCAGATACCATACACAAATCGCTTTCGGTTTTTGATTTCTTGCTCTTTGTCTTCATGGACATTGTTGCTCCTATCATCTGAAAGTTATACAAATAGTTACTTATGTTGGAGTTCTTACTCTTAATTAATACATGCAGATAAACACGTCACGTATCTAAATATAAATTATCTTGTTATGCTTTATGCAATCTATTTTGTACTAATTAAGTATAGATCAAACATACCTTAGTTATATTTGGGTGATCAAGTTTTTGCCATAACTCAACTTCTTTTTTAAAATCATTCTTCATGATATCCATTTTAACTTTTGTAGTCCCTTTATCGCCGAAATCAAGAACTTTCACTAAAATAAACAAAGAAATTACGATTATTACAAAACTCGACATGTATATATAAAACGTACGTCCATAAAATCAAAATAAAACATAACCAATGATTAATAATTGCATTAATAACAGTCGAGAATATATATAATACGTACCTGCTGTTGGAAAAAGTTGTGATAAAATAATTTTTCACCAACTTTGGACCTATATAATTATATATATATGTGTTATATATAGTTATTGGTTGATAGCTATGTGTTCTCCTATATGAGAGCTACGCAACGGTATATAGCGTGTCCAAAGTCGAGTTGTGGTGAATGAGATATCGACTCTCAAAGTAGGGTGTTTGATACAAGAAATCTTGGAAGTAGGGGATGTGGGAGAGTATCCCACACATAGGAAAAAGATGAAACCATTTGTTGGTTTATAAGGTTGGAAGTTGTATGGAAAATTAAATCTTTATACATGGGTTTTACCCGCACGCCTACGCGCGCGCGGGGGGGGGGGGGGGGGGTGCAAATAATTTGGACTGAGTTGCCCGAAATGGCTTGAACTCGTGTACGCTCGAGTGACCTGCGGGCACGAATACAGCTCCGAAATTCCGGGCTCGTGCGGGTCAATTTTTGCACCTCATCGACACTGCAGTTGTCTCGTACTGACCTCCTCAGTACTGATTTTTTCATACTGACCACCTCAGTACTGAACCGATCAATACCGACCTCCTCGCACTGAGTGTTCGACGTGTACTGAGTCTGATACTGAGTTCCTGCAGTACTGATCTGCGCAGTTGGTGTCTGATACTGACCTGCTGATACTGAGTTCTGATACTGACCTGCGCAGCAGCAGTCTGATACTGAGTTCTCGGACTGACCTCCAATACTGACCAGAAGGACTGACCTGAGCAGTCAGTTACGAAAACTCTGCAGTAAATGCAGTTTACAGTTTTGATTTCTTGTTTAATGATAATGAATGCATTTAATATTTTGAGTAAACATTAGTCTTCATTCTACACTATAAAAGGAGACCTTGGGTCTCATTTGTAGATACACCTTCTACACCTACTTCTTCTTTTCACAGCTTTCTCTCTTAAAGAAAACACTCTAAACTTGGTTAGTGTTCTGGCTTGGATTATATCCGGTAGTGTAAAACTACTCGGTTGTTTTACCCTGGGAAATAGACAACGAATCTATTTTAAGGGGATCGTGAATTTCACGAGACTCAGCCAAAACCTTGTACTTGTTTGTTCTATTTAGTTTGTTTCAATCTTTTGTAAACGTATTCGTCAATTTCCCTTATTGTAATTGTATTTTATTAATGAAAATTTGTATTAGCTCCTACAAACTTAAAAAAGATTTTCCTCTCTAGCTAATACCGGTTGGAAAATACATTTTTTTTTCCGGATTTTGCTCGTTAATAGCATAGATTCGGAAAAGTGGTGATTGAAACGTTTATATAGAACAAAAAGGTTCAATTGAGTTTTTAGAAAAGAAAAATTTCCAATTTTGTTTTGTTTAAATTGTTAAATCAAATTTTTGGATTTAAAGTTTATTATATCAAGTTTTTAAAGTTTGATTTTAAATAACTTGATATATAGTTTAAAACAATTTTGGATTTAAAAATTTTTGGTAATCAAGTTTGCTTTGGCTACTTGATTTTCTCATACTTGTGAAAAGCTAAAATTCTTCGGGATTTTTTTTCTATGGATTGCTTTGGCATCTAGAATTTTGCTTTCAAAGTTGAGAATTTTGGAGTTTCTTATGAAACTTGTAGTTGATAGTTATAAAGTTTCGAAAGTTACAATAGTTGAAAAGATACAAGATAGTCTTTGACTTCTTGAGTTGATTCCTATAAGGATGTTACTTGAAATATATCTTTTAGCTAGTTGTATGTGAGAAACTTATATAATTTTGGATTAAGACTAATTTGTCTTATTTTGTACTTTTCAGTTGAAAGATGGAAAGTGGAATGGATACGCCGCCGGCATCCACCGTGTTGACTCCACCTTTTGTGAATGCTATTCCTTTGGTTGGAACTCAAGTAGCCGTGAACACCGTTGCCAACCATGCCGAAAGGCCCGAAAAGTTCAATGGTTTGAACTTTAAAAGATGGCAACAAAAGATGTTCTTCTACTTGACCACGTTGAACCTTGCAAGGTTCTTGACCGAATCCGCTCCTACGATCGTTGATGGGGAGACCGATGTTCAATCCGTGAACGCGGTAGATGCATGGAAGCATTCAGATTACATATGCCGAAATTATGTCTTGAATGGCTTGATTGATTCTTTGTACAACGTGTATTGCAAAATAACGACGTCCAAACTCTTATGGGAGTCGTTAGATCGCAAATACAAGACCGAAGATGCCGGAACAAAGAAATTTGTCGTTGCCCGGTTCTTGGATTTCAAGATGATTGACTCAAAAACCGTAATGAGTCAAGTGCAAGAATTTCAAGTGTTGTTACATGACATACATGCCGAAGGAATGGTGCTTAGTGAGACCTTCCAAGTCGCGGCTATTATTGAAAAGTTACCTCCTAGTTGGTTGGACTTCAAAAATTACCTTAAGCATAAGCGAAAGGAAATGTCCATCGAAGATCTTATTGTTCGCCTTCGTATTGAAGAAGACAATAAAGTTGCTCAAAAGATTAGTTACTTGCCCGAGTCGGCAAAAGCTAATGTTGTTGAGAATGGGGAATCTTCTAGGAGAAACAAAGGCAAAGATGTGGTCAAGAACAAGAATGGTCATTTGAAACCAAAAGATGGGATTGTGAAAAAGAAATTCCACAAGTTCAACGGTACGTGCTACAATTGTGACCAAAAGGGTCATAGGGCTTCGGATTGTAAGCAACCGAAACGAGAAAATGCACATGAAGTCAATGTGGTGGAGCATAGTGATGAACATATGCAACTTGTGGCAATGATATCCGATATCACGGCAATGATCTCGGAAGTAAACTTGGTAGGAACTAATGATGTTGGTTGGTTCGTTGATACGGGTGCTACCCGTCATGTTTGTTTTGATCGAGCCCGATTCACCACGTTCAAAGAGGTTGACAATGGTGAAAAGTTGTTTATGGGGAATGCGGCGACGGCCGATGTGAAAGGAGAAGGAAAAGTGGTCTTGAAGATGACCTCGGGAAAAGAACTTGTGTTGAGCAATGTGTTGTATGTGCCGGAGATTCGTAAGAATCTTGTTTCCGGGTGGTTGTTGAACAAGTTTGGTTTTCGTTTAGTGTTTGAGTCGGACAAGGTTGTGCTAACAAAAAGTGGAATGTTTGTGGGGAAGGGCTATGCCCTTAACGGCATGTTTAAATTAAATGTCGTTTAAATTAAATGTTATTTGAATAAATGATTATGATGAATAAAACTTTATTATGTTTATTATTCTTGTGTTACTTACATTTATGTCAATAAATTTTAATTTAAAGTCATATTTTATTTAAATTAACTTTAAAATACATTCCACATCGATTCAAATTCACAAATATAACGAATACATCCTTCCATTTGGTTGAAAGAAATAACCAAAACTCCTTGATGCACACGAAAGAGTGTAACTTTACTTTAGAGAAAAGTCAATATGAAGTGATTGATACATTAATATGTACAAATGTGGGGGTAAGTCGTGTGTCGACTACTTATCTTTTATAAGATAACCCGTGAGGATAAGATGAAACATCGTATGCATTTTGATTTGAAAGAAATCATCTAATAAATACTTACGAATGTGGGGGTACCTTGCTAAGGTATTAATTCATCTTAATAGGAAATTAACTTCAATTAAAGAAGATATTCTAAATAATTGATGGTATATATTATTGTCTCAAATTTACATTAGTCAAGTGTACAATGTATAATGGTGAGACAAAATATGATATGACAACTACTCTCAAGTGAAGTTATCATGATTGACTATAAAAGCTAAAAGATAACATCGCGGATCCGCTTACGAAAGGCTTAAGCAAAGAGTTAGTTAATAAGTCGTCAAATGGAATGGGACTAAAGCCCTTGGAATAAAAGTTTATGCGAAGGAAACCTAACCTAGTTGACTGGAGATCCCAAGATCTAGGTTCAATAGGACAACCTAATTGTATAAACGAAGGGATGTCACTGTGGGGGTAACGGAATTCCTCCATACATTCTTAAAGGGAGTACATTGTACTACTTCCTAGTCCATTCCTAGTTCAGTGACAATGAGGATAAGCACTATGGCTTTTAATGATTCGTGGTAGATAATCACCTATGTGAGAGAGAAGTGGGGTCGCTTCGAATGGGATTGTTGGGCACAATTCTTAGTAGCTCTCGCAGAACCAGGCAGTGTCCATGACCAAGACGGGCACGATAAGAGGATATGAACAAGTTAGGGAGAGTCTTGTGAGAATGTATACCGTCGTCTACACAAAAGGCGGACTCAGTTCAAAGACATCGCGTCTACTGACTGCTAGGAGACTAAGTGTGCTTCTCAAGGGAGGGTTCAAAGGCTAACACCTACCCATCCTTTGCAAGACTTGACTGTTGAACATTTATCGATGGTTTGTGGTGTTTTCAATCGATCTCTATTCATGTGGGGGATTGTTGGAAAAAGTTGTGATAAAATGATTTTTCACCAACTTTGGACCTATATAATTATATATATATATATGTGTTATATATAGTTATTGGTTGGTAGCTATGTGTTCTCCTATATGAGAGCTACGCAACGGTATATAGCGTGTCCAAAGTCGAGTTGTGGTGAATGAGATATCGACTCTCAAAGTAGGGTGTTTGATACAAGAAATCTTGGAAGTGGAGGATGTGGGAGAGTATCCCACATAGGAAAAAGATGAAACCATTTGTTGGTTTATAAGGTTGGAAGTTGTATGGAAGATTAAATCCTTATACATGGGTTTTACCCGCACGCCTACGCGCGGGGGGGGGGGGGGGGGTGCAAATAATTTGGACTGAGTTGCCCGAAATGGCTTGAACTCGTGTACGCCCGAGCGACCTGCGGGCACGAATGCAGCTCCGAAATTCCGGGCTCGTGCGGGTCAATTTTTGCACCTCATCGACACTGCAGTTGTCTCGTACTGACCTCCTCAGTACTGATTTTTTCATACTGACCACCTCAGTACTGAACCGATCAATACCGACCTCCTCGCACTGAGTGTTCGACGTGTACTGAGTCTGATACTGACCTACGCAGTATCAGTCTGATACTGACCTGCGCAGCAGGCAGTCTCATACTGACCTGCAGTACTGATCTGCGCAGCAGATGTCTGATACTGACTTCCAATACTGAGTTCCTGCAGTACTGATCTGCGCAGTTGGTGTCTGATACTGACCTGCGTATACTGACCTGCTGATACTGAGTTCTGATACTGACCTGCGCAGCAGCAGTCTGATACTGAGTTCTCGGACTGACCTCCAATACTGACCAGAAGGACTGACCTGAGCAGTCAGTTACGAAAACTCTGCAGTAAATGCAGTTTACAGTTTTGATTTCTTGTTTAATGATAATGAATGCATTTAATATTTTGAGTAAACATTAGTCTTCATTCTACACTATAAAAGGAGACCTTGGGTCTCATTTGTAGATACACCTTCTACACCTACTTCTTCTTTTCACAGCTTTCTCTCTTAAAGAAAACACTCTAAACTTGGTTAGTGTTCTGGCTTGGATTATATCCGGTAGTGTAAAACTACTCGGTTGTTTTACCCTGGGAAATAGACAACGAATCTATTTTATGGGGATCGTGAATTTCACGAGACTCAACCAAAACCTTGTACTTGTTTGTTCTATTTAGTTTGTTTCAATCTTTTGTAAACGTATTCGTCAATTTCCCTTATTGTAATTGTATTTTATTAATGAAAATTGGTATTAGCTCCTACACCTGCAACTGTTTGGCCATGGTAAGATCCCTTGTGAACAACACCAAAAGTCCCACGACCAATAACATTGCCAAGAACAAGGTTTAGAGGATCTACAGTTTCCCGCCATTCTTCTTCTTCTTCTTGCTGTTTTTGCTGAGGCTTTTGTTGAATGATGAGATTGCATTCTACAGTTTTGATGCTGATTATAACTTCTTAATGAATGACTGAAGAATTGGTTGTGAGTGATTTGTTGAAACTTCAATATTACGTCGACTACTTTCTGGGGCGCCTCCATGATTGCGTATGAAGGTTTTAATTAAAGGCCGAGTAATTAATGTGGGTTATGAAGGTTTTAGAGACCATGATATTTATAGGTTTATACTATATGCACCGACATTATCCAAGTAATTAAGATTTACCCCAATCTAAACAACTATTTAAAGTATATCTTCAACTTATTTCGGATACATTTTATTTGTATATAATACTATATAATCTGAGATTAGAATTTTGAAACTTAAATGAATATCTTCGACACGTGGTATAATCTAAACACACCGTCAAAATTTGAACCTCAAATCTGAACGGGTGTAAATGGCTTGTAATACGATGATAAACTTAAATTTCGTTGGAAAGTATGTAGGGTTTGAGTTTGTTTGTTATCTTATCTTAAGATAAATATAAAACGTGAAATTTATCACTTGTCATATAAAGTTACCTTTTACTATAAGGCATTATGCGGAACATGCCTACCAAATGGGCCGAAGTGTCCATGGTATTAGGGATGTGTTCGGTTCCGGAACCGGACCGAACCGGACCGGAACCGGTAAACCCGGTAACCAAAAAAAAGGAAATTTCAAGGACCGAGAACCGGACCGGTTAAACCGGTTCCGGGCCCGGTCCGGTTCCGGGTCGGTCCGGTCTTCAAGCGGGTTTAGAACCGGTAAACCCGGTTTTTATGTTTGCCATCCGATTATACATTTTCGGTGCATATTTTTATCTTAAAATATATAACTTAAATATTTTAACGTACTTTTAATAAAAGTATGATGTTTGCGGGGGTTCACGGGTTGTTACAAGTCAAATATGTTTCTATTAAAAGCCTATATGCCTATTATTTCGACATATATATATATGAAAAGTCGTAAGTCTATATACCATTTTAAATGCCGGTTCCAAACCCGAAAAAACCGGGACCGGAACCGGTAAACCCGGTTTGTTAATTTTTATCAAATCTTAGAACCGGGAACCGGACCGGTTAAGCCGGTTCTGGTTCGGTTCGGTGCCGGTTCCGGTTCGGTCCCGGTTCGGTTCCGGTTTTCCGGTTTTTATACACACCCCTACATGGTATGTGATTTATTTTTAAAAACAACCAAAAAAGAGGAGAGATCAAGATTCGAGCTCGTGATCAACTTGTTAGCTGCGAAGGCATTAGATACGCTAACTGCAATTCATTAAAAACAGATGGTCAAAATAATACAAAAAAAACTATTAATCACCTCCATATGATTATTATAAACCCCTTAGTAATAAAATAGGAAAAATGATAATGACGGTCATTTATTAAAACATTAAGATATGTATTATGATTTTGTACATAAACAATAATCAATCCCTGCATTTTAAGAACTACCACTTCATTAATTAAACTACAAATTTTTTATGCATTTTTAATATGTTAATAACAACCATTGTAGGTGCTATAACAAAACCTTAAAAATAACTCTTCTTTGGGAAATTTATTTAAGGAGTAATATATGAGAAAAATAGTAAATGTGTGACTTTCATGTACTCTAGTGTTGTGTAGAATCAATTAAAACTACATTGTTTTGAACCTAAACGACATAGTTTTTTTTTTAAGCAGTAAAAAGAAGGCACTGGATCGAGCTACAGCATTACCATCACCCTCCCGGAGACCTCCAAAACCTTTTATTAAACGACATAGTTTTAATTTATATTTAGTCAATTAGTTCTCCAGTCTCCTAAATAATGTCTATTGACTCATTTAATTTTAATGTTTCCTAATTAATATTTTATCCCCCTTGATGAATATATGGAATGTTTTATGTTATGTCAAATTTTGATTGGTTCTATATCTAAACTTGGATATATAACATACCCACCTACTAACCCGTAATATATAAACAATGTAATTCTATTTATGATTATCAAAATCTAATTATTGATTAATTTAAAAAACATAAGTTTAGTAAATACTAAATACGGAGTAGTATAAATCCACCCAGTTTCCAAACACCCCTCCCCCAATCGTGAATTCAAATTAGCCCATTCCTCACGGCCCAGGCAGGGTGGATGCAAGCAGAGACCGGACCCTGAACCACATTATGAATTCTCTCTCCACGCGCCCCCTTTCCAACCGTGGCTCTTGACTTGAACCACCTCTTAATAACTCTAACTTTTTTTCTTTTCATTTAAGATTATTTATTAAAGGAAAATGATAATGACAGCCCTAAGGGCTATCACTAAGACGTCAAGACACGCATAAAAAACTTGTACAATAATTAATAACCGCCCCCTGAATTTTAGGAATCAACCCCCACTACTAAAAGTACAAACATTTTATGCACGTAACAACCTCTTAGATCATTAACAAAACCCTTTATTAAATTGTGTGTGTCTCAAGTACCAGCAAAGGGCATGTTTGTTTTTTATTCATCAAAGTCTTGTCTAGTTAAATATCTATTTAGATCAAACTTAATGCGTCTGAATCGAACAATGAATGAATTGTCTTATTTAACGATTTGACCAATTCTTCCTAACATCTTTTATCGCAAACATGACAAAATATATGTTTTGAAATACTTTTATTGTAAACATGACAAAATATATATGTTTTGAATTGAAGTTCTAATGACAAGAATGATAACATATACTTCCTCCAATTCAAAATAAGTGATACACTTTTTCTTTTTGGGGTGATTTAAAATAAGTGATACACTTTAAAAAATTACCTTATTTGACAAAAAATAGTGGGACTCTCACCCACTAACTATCTACTTTAACAAATTGATATGACCCATTTACCCTTACTTTTTACTTTTAAACATCATTAATCCTATTTTATTCAAAAGATGTGGAACTCATTCCCCACTAACCATTCAATTAAACTAATTTAACCATCATTATAATATTTTGCCTCAAAACCCGTAAAATCCAAAGTGTATCACTTTTGAATCGGAGGAAGTAAATATTTTTTTTAAATATTAAAAGTAATACATTTATATAATTTTAATAATACCAAGTACAAGTAGTTCAATTGTCTATTTCATACAGTGTTATAATCGAGTTTTAAAAACACAATATTATTATTATCACAAATCGAGATCTCAAGATTATCATATAATTAATAAAATTTTAGGTTGATAAAATTAACATAGTAAATACTGAGATTAAACATATACTCCGTATTTTTTTAATTAAAAAATAATATGCTATACACAGTCAACCAGATTAAATGAAGAATCTTATAATTATTAGTTATAGTTCTGATATATATAATATTCAGTAAGTAGAAATATAAGGACAAACATACTCAAAATGACTTTCTACATTAAGTTATTTTTCATTAAGTCAATAAATTAAAATCAAACTTCGCCCAAATAATCAATAATAAGAGAAAATTAATATGAAAACCAGTTCAAAAAAAAGAGTATTATCAGTATCCCATTATATATATATCTTATACACGTAATAACAAATAAACTCAAACTGTACTTTCCAACAAAATTTAATTAAGCTTATTATCCCATGTTAAATAAACTCAGTAAAAGGAAACTATAAGTATAATCAATATCCCATTTTATATTTGTTTATTCATTAAAAAATTTCTTATTTTATATATAAATAAATTATAACTAAAATACGTGATATATTAAAGTACTAAATAGCTGTTTAGAGTAGTGGTCATGCTACTTGGATTATAGTCAATATATACATATAAATAAAATGGTGAACAGTAATTCACAAACCACATTAAACCTCTTAAAAAACTTCACGCACACGCAATCATGGAGGACCCCAAGCATGCTGTCAACGTATTTAACATTCAATAAATCACAGCACAACCAATTCTTCCGTCGTTCATTGAGAAGTTAATTATATGCATCAAAACTGCGGAATGCAATCTCATAATCCCATAATTCGACAAAAGCCGCGGCAAAAACAACAAGAAGAAGACGAAGAATGGCCAGAAACTATAGATCCTCTTAACCTTGTTCTTGGCAACGTTATTGGTCGTGGGACTTTTGGTGTTGTTCACAAGGGATCTTACCATGGCCAAACAGTCGCAGGTTATATATTCTCGGACTGTTCGCGCAATCATGCAACTATTTGATCATTCGTTATACTTCCTCCGTTTCAAACGGTCCCATAAAAAGGTTTACATTTCTCCTTAAAATTTTGTCTCACAAAAAGTTTACATTTCTCAAATTTAGGGAGCTCACCTAATAAAATAATACTCCCTCCGTCCCACAAAAAACTTCCCATTTGGATTTTGCACAAGTTTTTAGGTGATAGTTAGTGGTGGGGTCAATGATAATACTTTTGATTAAAATATAAGGTTGGATTGGAGAGAGAAAGATAGTTAGTGGATATTAGTGGTTGAGTTTTTAGTAATAATAGTTTTTTATTGTGTGGAGCCCATCAAATATGGGAAATGGGAAGTTTTTTGTGGGACAAAAAATTAGAGTGAAATGAGAAGTTTTTTGTGGGACGGAGGGAGTATTATTACCAATCATTCCACCAATAAAACACTTTCTCTCTCCAATCTAACCTTATATTTTAATCAAAAGTATTACAAAGGATCACACCACTAACTATCTCCTAAAAGATTGTGCCCAAATGAAATGTAAACTTTTTTATGGGACGGAGGGAGTACATTTTAGTTTTCACGTTTTTTTAGGCAAAATATTATAATAAAGATTAATTATATTAAATTTGATAGTTCGTGGGGAATGAGTCCCACAAATTTTAAATAAAGTGAAGATAATGATGTTTAAAAGTAAAAATAAGGGTAAATAAGTAATTTCATTATATTAAATGAAATAGTTAGTGGATATGGGTCTCATTACTTTTTACCAAATAAGGTAAGTTTTCAAAGTGTATCACTTACTACCTCTGTTCCAAATTTATTGTCCACTAGACAAAAGGCACATAGTTTTATGAAAATGCAATTATTGCATTGTTCACCAATAAAATCTCATATTTACCCACTAATAATTTATATGATTGGTTATAATTTGAAATTGACACTTATTTTGGGACAAATTAAAATAGTAAGGTGGACAATAAAAATGTGACGGATGGAGTATTTTGAAACACTCCAAAATAGAAAGTGTATCACTTATTTATTTTGAAACAGAGGAAGTATATGTTTTATGTTGATTTTATATACTATACGGATGTACGTTTTATACATGTCGAGATTCTTAATAACCACGTACTTTGTTTATTCTAGTGAAAGTTTTTTATAAAGGGATTACGAAAGTTCAAATGGATTTCATGAAGAATAATTTCAAAAAAGAAGCTGAGATATGGCAAAAACTTGATCATCCAAATATAACTAAGGTATATGCATGTAAGCGCGCATGATCTAGATCGACCTACGGTTTGATAGGACAAAATAGATCGATTGCATAAAACATAACAAGATTTATAATATATGCATGTATCAAGAGTAAGTACTCCAATTAATATAACTATTTGTACAACTAACTTTCAGATGATAGGAGCAACTATGTCCATGGAGACAAATTCCTGGAATGAGAGGAAGAAATCAAAAACTGAAAGCATATTGTATTTGAATATGTGAAAGGAGGCTCACTCAGAACTTATCTGTTCAAGAACAAAAACAAGAAATTGCCAATGAAAATCATCACTCAGTTCGCGATCGATATTGCTAAAGGGTACATATGTAGTCATGATCAACACTTTAATTACTTATTGATCTTCAACTTAAGATTTTCATAATTAACTTATAGGTTAAGTTACCTTCATTCAAAGGATATAATTCATCGGGACGTGAAGCCAGAGAACATACTTATTGACAATCATCATAGGATCAAACTTAATTGCCGATTTTTGGAGGATCAGTGTTTGAGTCATTAGACTTGATAGGTGATCAAATGGGAACTTATGGTTATATCGCTCCTGAGGTATACATCATTTTGTTTATAAATCATTAATTTATAATTATATATGACGTTTAGATTTTAGAGTTGTAAAGAATATATATTGTGGTTATTGCAGGTTCTAAGCAGAGAGCGATACGGGCATAAATGTGACGCGTTTGCTTTTGGGATATGTTTGTGGGAGATCTATTGTTGTGATGACGCGTATACATATGATTTAAAAAACATCCCAGAAGGCATATACAAGGTACGTATGTATGCCATAGCTACATATATCAATGGTCTTGCCATTCATGCATGTTTTGGGTATGTACTTCCACCATTTCAAAATAAGTGATATATTATGTTTTTTGATACAAAAGATTGTAATGAAAGTTAAATTAGATTAAATTTGACAGTTAGTGGGTGATGGGTCTCACATATTATGATTAAAGTTAGTTTAATGATAGTAAAAAGTAAAAGTAAGAGTAAATAAATTATTTCACGGAGATAGTTAGTGGGCATGAGACTCACTATTTTTTACCAGATAAGGAAAGTTTTAAAGTGTATCATTTATTTTGAAACATGTAAAAATGGAAAGTGTTGAAACGAAAGAAGTATAATTTATTTGAAATATTGATTACAGGAAATGAGACCAAGCATACCCGTTGACTGTCCAAGATGGTTGGGTGGATTGATGAAACGATGTTGGGAGACAGACCCAAGGAAGAGGCCTGAGATGAAAGACATGGTTGTTGAGTTGGAAGAGATGTCTCAAGATCATCAGCAAACCAGTCTCGGTTGTTTCGCGTCTTTTGGGCTTGGAGGAGACTAAAAAGAGTGTTGCTAAGTTAGATATGATCATATGAAATTGAATGAAGAAATTACAAAATTCATGAGATTTAAATCTGTAATCTCTTATTTGAAAGGTTACTTATATATATGTAATTATTTTTATCTAAAATTGCCCCAACAGCAGTTGTCCAATATCGAATTCTAAAAATATCTTGTTGATGTTAAATAAATACAATTAATTAGTACTGGTTATATTTGTTGGAAAGAGTGTCCAACACATCAAATAAACCGGTATTCCGGTTCGGGTATTTTAGAGTCCTATTCGGGTTGCCCTCGAGGCGTCAACGAACACGAAAATTAACGAAGTATTTAATTAATAGTTTAATTAAATGACTATCGGGCCAAACGGACTAGTGTAGTTAATAGGAATTAACTAGCTATAGAATTCGGGCCATAGGGTGTGGATCGGATCGGGCTTGTGGAGCGGGCTTAGACTAATTAGAGTTTGACTCTAATTAGGTCTACACAACTATAAATAAAGGGTTAAGGGTATAACCTAAACACACTTAATACTTGTTGTGCAATACCCCATTCGGCCGAATACCCTATTCGACCGAAACCACCACCGCCGAACCTCCGACCGCCGCTGCCCCGCCGTACGCCGCCGTCGCCGCCGTCGATCGAAAGGGTTTTCGATCGTGTTCTTCGGTGATCGTTTTCTCAAGAGTGCTTTGTACTACCTCGTGGTACTTCGTCTCGTTCTTGACCAACCTTGGGTGTGATACGATAGAGGGATTCTTACTTGAATCCTAGTGCATCGTTTTGATCTGGCTCGTACTAGATCACAAGGTTTATCTAGTTCTCCAATTCGCCAAGAACAAGTAAGTTATTCGAATTGATCTATTTAATTATATTAAATATCTAGTTGCATTAGAATTGTAAACCTAACGGTCCAAAAGTTTTAATCGGGTCAATGTTCTACCAAGTTGCTTTTGATTTCCGCCTTAAGCAAAGTGTGGCTAGATGCATAGAAAACCCAACAGTGGTATCAGAGCGCCATTGGTTTACAAGTCTAATAGTGCTAGACAAGAAATTCGAAATCCATAAAAATTGTTTTATGATTTTCGGAATTTCCGAAAATTGTTTTTGGGGTTTCCGAAAATTGAAAATACATTAAAAATAGGTTTTTATATTTTTTGGTATTTTATAAAATTGTTTTGATAATTACCGAAAATTAAAAATATGATTTTTATATTTTCCAAAAATTCGGAAATATTATTTTAATATTAAAAACGTTTTTTTTTATTAAAATAAATAAATTAAGATAATTACAAAAGTTGGAAATTATCTAGAATTTAAACCAAAAGATTTTATCAAATCTAGATATTATTTAAAAGAATTTAAATAAGTATTTTATATATTTTTATATATTTTTCGGAATATATAAAAGGTTATATATAAATATTTAATTAATATTTAAATAAAATAAATCATATTTATGGGTATGTAATTTTCGGAATATATACTTGCGATAAAAGGTTGATTTAGTAAATCTAGATAATTATTTAAAAGAGTTTTAAATAAGGATATAATTTGGAAATTTAAATTAGGGATATGGGATATATCCGAAAATTTTAATAAGATTTAAAAGGATATGATTTTAAAAATTAAAAGATATTTTAAATATGGATATAGATATATCCGAAAATAATTTCGGTATATATTTATATATATTTAAATATTTTCGGAATTTTTAAATAAAGAAAAAGGGATTGGATTTTCGAATATTTAATTATCTTGTCTTATTTACTTATAATAGTTTATGAATTAAATAATGGTACAAATAATTAAAAGTGTTATATATGTATATATATTAATTAATAGTTTAATTTAGAATATATATATGTATATCTCGAATTCCATTATATATCAAATAAGATTTGATATTCTTCCCTTATATATATAATATTATGTAATAATAGTTTATTAAATATTATATATAAGATATAGTTATAATAGGATTTAAAACGTCGCGTCCTCGCGCGTTTATAAAATTAATTATACTATATAGAACTTTAGTAAATGTAAATTAAAAGGTTTTAATTAACATAGATATAATTATATAATAGTTTATATATATTATAACTAAAGTTAAATACATCGTCGCTTATGTCACTAGTAGGCTCACCCATAGTCTAAGACATCTAAAGGATGAAAAGGAAGAGATATAGATCTCTAAACGGGGTTGCGTTTTTAACACGCCTTGCGCTGACCTGCCCCGCCGCTTCCCTTGTCTTAGAATGGAGCTACCGAACAGGCATAATAGGATGATGTTAAGATTAAAAGTATAATCATAAAATTAAACAAATCCTTCCCGTTTAATTAAATGTGAACATTGTGTGCTCTCCATAGAATGACACGCGCTCATATCATAGTCTGATTAACGGAACTCGCGTGGTTAACCGGTACGTTAATTGTGAGATTATTTTATGAGTGGAACGATTCTCGCGACACTCAAGCGAACTTGAGCCGAGAAGTCCACGTGGGTATTCCATGGTTGTTTCACCTTCTAATATATGATCCACGGTATCCCTGTCATATAGATTAGAATGAGCATTGATTCGAAATTAACATGCCATTCTCCCACGAGAATGAATCTCAAAGAACTAGGGATTTCATAAGATTGAAATTGACAATAGTTTGCCTACGACACGAAATTGTTTGGTGTGAAATACGGCATCCCTCTTCACATCAAATAACTAGTGGGCGTATCCTAGCCTTATGAATAAAGATTGGGAAAATTATTATAAGGGTTTATTAATGAATGCACTAAATAAAGAAATTGTTTTCTTTATAAATGTCTTCCAACAACAACTTCCTCCAACACCACCACTTCCACTTCCAATTTCACCATAAAATCATCCTCGATTTTCTATCTCAAAAAGTTTCATCTCGTAACAGTATTACGAAATTTAACTACGTGGATTATATGATTAATTCACGAGCTTCTGTTGAAAATCTAAGACTCATTCCGAATTGCAAAGTGAGAAAAGGAGAGTTTGTATGTAGCTTCATCAAAATGATGAAAGGCTACATATCAGAAAGATTAGGGTGTAAATGTGTCTAAGGAATTAGCAGTTGACATAGTGTTAAACTCGCTCACTCCGGCATATTCTTCGTTCGTATCAGACTACGATAAGAATAATAAAGACATTACACTCATAGAGTTATGAAAGGAACTAATAATTGCTGAAGCAAAGATGTTAGACATTCATAACTTTAATTCTGATACTCATATCTTAAATATTGAATCAAATGGTGCTACGACAAGTGAACCTTCTCACCCCAGTGGAAAAGGGGAAGCTAAGGTGGGACATACCCAACGAAAGCTTAAGAGAAAGAGAAGTTCACTAATATCACAAAAGGATTCAATGTGTTCTCATTGCAATGAAATGGTTCACTGGAAAAGAAACTGCCCAAAGTACCTAGATGATGTGAAGAATCACATGGTCCAAAAGTATGGCATCTTAGGTACAATTATGATTGAACTTCACAGTGCTTCTATGTCTAAGTTCTTGGGTCCTTGATACAGGGTGTGGTACTCACATTTGCACTAATATGCAAGGACTGAAGAATAGTAGGAAGCTGAAGCATGGTGAGCTGAATCTAATCATGGGAAACAGAGTCTCGACTGTTGTCACCAAGATTGGAGATTATGAGCTCATGCTTAGTACTGGTCATTCAATTACTTTATTAGATGTTTGTTTTTCGCCATCTATGGCATGCAACATTATATGAAATTGATGGTTGCGTAAACAATAGAAATCTAATATTAAATGTTGATTCATCCAAAGGTGTATTGGATAAGTCATGTCTATGGCATTGTCGCTTAGGACATATAAACAAGAAACGCATAGCTAAACTCCAAAAGGATGGAGTGTTAGAATCATTTGACCTCAAATCGAATGATGTGTGTGAATCTTGTTTACTTGGCAAGATGACAAAGGTGCCATTCACAGGGTCATGTGAAAGAGGCAAAGACTTGTTGGACCTCATACATACTGATGTGTGTGGACCGTTCAAGTCTAACACTAGACATGGTGAACGATACTTCGTCACATTTACTGATGATTTCAGTAGATATGGATATGTTTATTTGATTAAACATAAGTCTAATACTTTTGAAACGTTCAAAGAATATCAGTAAGAAGTAGAGAATCAACTGGGCAAGAAGATTAAGATGCTCCGTTCTGACAGGGGCGGAGAGTATCTTAGTCAAGAGTTCATCGACTATCTAAAGAGTTGTGGAATAGTATCCCAACTCTCACCTCCTCGAACCCCACAACTTAATGGAGTGTCGGAAAGGAGAAATCGAACCTTGCTTGACATGGTACGATCAATGATGAGTCGATCAACACTTCCAGTGAGTTTCTGGGGATATGCCTTAGAAACTGCAGCACATATCGTTAACCTTGTACCAACTAAGAAGGTTGCCAAAACTCCCTCTGAAATGTGGACAGGGAATCCTCCCTCCCTCAAACATTTGAAAATCTGGGGTTGTGAAGTTTATGTAAGACATGAATCTCACGACAAGCTAGATAACAAATCAGAGAAGTGCTACTTCATTGGCTACCCACGACAGTCTTTTGGATATCGGTTTTACAATCCGAAAGAGAACAAAGTGTTCGTATCTCGAAGAGGATTTTTCCTCGAGAGAGATCTATTATCCAAAGAAGACAGTGGGAGCAAAATTGATCTTGAAGAGTGTCAAGAGTCAAACAATGAAGATGTAGTGGAACCTATAGTTGACACTAGCACTCAACCAGAGGATGAGACTCCTGTTGAACAAAATGATGTAACTCCTACCGTTCCACGTAGATCCTCTAGAACTGTTCGCCCTCCTGAGCATTTTGGTGATTATTATGATTTCCATATTGCTGAAGGCGATACATCTACTGGTAATAGTTTACCAGTTGATGACGATGACCCATCGAGTTATAAGGAAGCTATGGAAGGCCCTGAGGCTGAAAAATGGAAAGTGGCTATGGAGAGTGAGATTCAGTCCATGTATGACAATCAAGTATGGAACTTGATTGAGACTTCTCCCGGTGTCAAAACCGTTGGATGTAAGTGGATATTCAAGAAGAAGATAGACATGGATGGGAATGTGCACACCTATAAGGCTAGGTTGGTTGCAAAAGGTTATACTCAAACTCATGGGATTGATTATGATGAAACCTTTTCACCAGTAGCTAAGATAAAGTCTATCAGAATATTACTTGCCATAGCTGCATTTCATGATTATGAAATTTGGCAGATGGATGTTAAAACCGCCTTCCTTAATGGAAAGCTTACTGAGGATGTCTATATGGCACAGCCAGAAGGTTTTTGTCAATAAGAAATATCCTGATAGAGTGTGCAAGCTTGAGAAATCCATCTATGGATTGAAACAAGCCTCTCGTAGTTGGAATCTTTGCTTCCATGAGAAAGTCAAGGAGTTTGGTTTCTCTAGGAGTGAGGATGAGTCCTGCGTTTACATCAAAGCTAGTGGGAGCGTTGTAGTCTTCCTAGTACTGTATGTGGATGACATACTCCTTATAGGAAATCATATTCCTACACTGCAAGACGTGAAGTCTTGGTTGGGAAAATGTTTCGCTATGAAGGACCTAGGAGATGCAGCGTACATACTCGGTATAAAGATATACAGAGATAGAGAAATACGTCTAATAGGATTGAGCCAGAGTACATACTTGGATAAAATACTAAAACGTTTTAGTATGGTTGATTCCAAGAAAGGCTATCTTCCCATGAATCATGGCATAACATTGTCTAAGAGTCAATGTCCCAGTACTGAGCAAGAACTGGAGAAAATGAGTCGAGTCCCTTACGCCTCGGCGATTGGATCGATCATGTATGCCATGGTATGTACTCGCTCGGATGTCTCATATGCGCTGAGCATGGTGAGCCGGTTCCAGGGCAACCCTGGCAACGATCATTGGACTGTGGTGAAAACGATTCTCAAGTACCTAAGGAGAACAAAGGATATGTTCTTAGTGTATGGTGGGAAAGACGAACTTGTTGTGGAAGGTTATTGTGACGCGAGTTTCCAAACGGATAGAGATGACTCGTGCTCACAAACTGGGTCTAACTCCAACGCTATTCGTAACTGGTAGCTATAAAGATGCATCATTTCCTTAGTACGATTTCGTGATGCATTGGTCTAACTCCAACGCTATTCGTAACTGGTAGCTATAAAGATTAGTTCCATGTATTATGTGATGACTATGAAGGAAGATGATGTAGTTAAGGTTTATTCGTTCCCTCTGATCAAAGTGATAGAGGAGATATCCATGGGCCCCCTGTTGATTTGATGTGACACTGAAGTACCTGCGCAGGTCATGACTAGATTGAAAGTTCAATCATGTAGTCAAATCGTCATCATAAATCTCGAATCAGGAAACATAATCGTAACTAGAGTGATTGACATGTCCATGTCACTAGTTACATGATATCGTGCAACGAAGGACATATGATCACTTATCATAGGACTGGTTCTGATAGTTCAGAGTTCAGCAGCTGCACATGCGATGCACACTCTAAAGGTTACACGAACGCGTACCGTTTATAGTTGATGAGGTGTCCAAGTGGGAGACTGTTGGAAAGAGTGTCCAACACATCAAATAAACCGGTATTCCGGTTCGGGTATTTTAGAGTCCTATTCGGGTTGCCCTCGAGGCGTCAACGAACACGAAAATTAACGAAGTATTTAATTAATAGTTTAATTAAATGACTATCGGGCCAAACGGACTAGTGTAGTTAATAGGAATTAACTAGCTATAGAATTCGGGCCATAGGGTGTGGATCGGATCGGGCTTGTGGAGCGGGCTTAGACTAATTAGAGTTTGACTCTAATTAGGTCTACACAACTATAAATAAAGGGTTAAGGGTATAACCTAAACACACTTAATACTTGTTGTGCAATACCCCATTCGGCCGAATACCCTATTCGACCGAAACCACCACCGCCGAACCTCCGACCGCCGCTGCCCCGCCGTACGCCGCCGTCGATCGAAAGGGTTTTCGATCGTGTTCTCCGGTGATCGTTTTCTCAAGAGTGCTTTGTACTACCTCGTGGTACTTCGTCTCGTTCTTGACCAACCTTGGGTGTGATACGATAGAGGGATTCTTACTTGAATCCTAGTGCATCGTTTTGATCTGGCTCGTACTAGATCACAAGGTTTATCTAGTTCTCCAATTCGCCAAGAACAAGTAAGTTATTCGAATTGATCTATTTAATTATATTAAATATCTAGTTGCATTAGAATTGTAAACCTAACGGTCCAAAAGTTTTAATCGGGTCAATGTTCTACCAAGTTGCTTTTGATTTCCGTCTTAAGCAAAGTGTGGCTAGATGCATAGAAAACCCAACAATATTTGCAACTGGAGCTTCACAAACTTGCTGCCGATTCTGGATTCGCTTTGAAGGGATTCCACTGTCATTAAAATATTAAATCTGTCTTATGGGCCATTTGGCAGTTTTGGGTTCACTGGGTTTTGAGTCCACCGAAGCCCAATTTTTGTAACCGAGCAAAATTAAATTGGGCCGTTTGCTTTGTAATGCCAGTTTAATTTGGGACACGTATGCGCATGATTCGTCATAATAATTAAATTCTTAAATACTATAATTTGATTATATTCGTATGCGAATTATTTAAATACTAAATTTCAACTTAATATTCGTTTCATGTTATACTGATCGTCAAGTATCTTTTGTGATATGCATCATGTTTAATTAATTATTCTAATGATATATTCCTAATCAATATAATTGAATTTGAATCTTTTGAACTTTAAAAATGCGATTTTTGTTACAAACAATTTGATAAATATTTAGGAAAGGCTCATAATTTATATTCTTCACACTCCATATATAGATAACTTGTACTCTCCCGTCCCAAATTTATTGTCCACTACACAAATCACACAGTTTAAGAAAAATACATTAATTATACTATGTCACCAATCAATTTTCTCTTTCCCACTTAAATGTTTTTTGATTGGTTGAAATCTAGTAAAGACAGTCTTTGTGGGACAAATTAAAATAGAATAGTAGACAATAAAAATGAGACGGATGGAGTAATAAACTGTAGTTTTATAAGAGAGAAAAAAAAACCCGGTGTTACTCATGATGTAAGGTCATGAGTTCAAGTCGACTTGTAGTATAATGGTGGTGTTACTCATGGTGTAAGGTCATAGTTCACATTCGATTGTGAATAAAATTGTTCGATAGTTCACATTCGATTTAAGAGTTATTAAAAAAATTACTTTTCAGAATTAGACTATATATAATCCAACACAACATGCAACTCAAAATTCTTAAGCATGTTGTCTCCAAATCATGTTATTTAATTGCATTTATAGACCAATTAACCATTATGCAACATTGCAACTTGAATCAATCAGGGAGCATATATGTTTTGCCACTATCTTTAAAATTAAAAGATACATCCAGCTCTACAACAGCCAAACAACTTGCATGCAATATTCCATATTTTCATGCACTATATATAAATCTAATTCAACCCTCCAAAAATACACACTAATCTTTCTCTCCTTCTGTCTACTCTCCAAATTAAATAAGCTCTCATGGCTTTCATGCAAGAAAAGTTTTTCCTTTCATGTCTTGTTATCTTTAGTAGTTTAATGTTATCTGTTTCATCTCGAGGTGCGGTTTATCGGCCTCCAACCGTAGAGAAGTTAACGGACCGTTTCCCTCGTATCCCCATCACCCAAGGGATGTCTACATTATTTGGAGCATCAAATGTTCATTTGAAAAGCAATGGATCATATGCTGATATCATTTTAGATAAAACCACAGGTAAATAGAAACACTAGAAAATACTCCCTCCGTCCCTAAATAAAGTTCCCATTTCACCTTCAAGATTTGTCCCTAAATAAAGTTCCCATTTCTCAAACTTAAGGGACCCACTTAATATAATAATATTATTACCAATACTTTCACCACTAACTATCTCTTACAACACTTTCTCTCTCCAATCAAACCTTATATTTTATTCAAAAGTAATACCAAATACCCCACCACTAACTATCTCCTAAAATATTGTGCCCAACACAAATGAGAACTTTATTTAGGGAACGGAGGGAGTAGTTATTAAGGCGTTTATGATCATAACTAACCAAACTATGTATACAAGTTTATTTGTGTGTATATATTATTACTATATATGCATTTGGGATATTCATAAATTAGCAATGCTTAATACTCAGCCAAGACACATGTTATTTTGAAAAATATTTTCATTTTGAAATCTTACTATATATAATGCATTTAAGACATTCCCAAATTAGCAATGCTTAATTTTCAGCCAAGACAATTACTATTTCGAGAAATATTTTCATATTGAAAAAATTAACTGCCCTAAGACTCGAACCTACAATCTTCATCTTGTTAGCAAGGGATTAATTCTAACCAACTGAGATATTATGACATATGTTGATTAGTTTACTGTAATTACTTATGTATCATGCATATTATTTTTTTCAATCCTTAAACTACTCACCACCACCACCATCACAATCACTGCTACCGGCGCTGCCACCTACGGCCACCACCCACCACCATCACTACCGCCACTAATAACATTACTATCGTCACCGCAAAATATAGTTATAGTCTACCCGCCGCTGCATTATACGGGTACCTAGGTGGTATATGTATAAGTATTGTTGGAGCAAAACACAGATCAACTTATTACTGATGCTGCAGTTAGTACTGATCTTATTTAGTACTGATGGGGCAGAACATTTACTACTGATGAAGTTGATGTTGGTGTATACTATAACTAAGTTACTACTGATCATGAGAAGATTGAAGATACTACTGATCATTGTAGTTACTACTGACGTTGATTATGGACTTACTACTGATCACCAAGTATACTACTGATGTTACTTATTTACTACTGGTGATTGCAGTTACTACTGATACGCGTTTTTGGAAGATATCAAGTCCGAGATCTTCGTAGAGATAGTTATAGAATGTAATTAAATGTATATCTTTTATAATTCGATGTAAATCAAATCCTAGAATAACTAGGGTAAATAGTTTAGCTTCAAGGACTACTATAAGTATGTTCCTTACGAATTGTAAACGTACGTGTGTATTGTTAATCAATAATATACATTGAAGCTTTTTGTGAAACTGTGTTCTTAATATTCTTGCATATTGTTCATACAGTTCATTGTTCTTAATTATTGATATAGTGTTGATCCGCTGCAACTTCTATCATCAATTAGATCTAAGGTGTTTATTAACTTGTCTATAGTTAATCGATCCTGACAAGTGGTATCAGAGCGTATTGGTTCTAGATCTACTATTTGTTAAGAACAACAAAAAGTTTTAATCTTTAAAACACACACATTATTAATCATGACTGATAATAATGAAAGCACTCAGGCCAACAAAATCCCTATGCTCACTCCCAATAACTTTGGGATGTGGAAGAATCGTATTAAGCAATACATGCTTATTACAGATTATTCCATGTGGGAAGTCGTTTGTGAAGGAAACAAAACTGGTCAACTTCAAGCAAGCAGCTCTGTAACTGAGGCAGACAAACTTAAATGTGAGAAGGAGAAGAAAGATAAAGGCATCGAACTCAAAACTCTAAGCACTCTCCTACTGGCCATTCCTAATGACTATCAACATCTCTTTGTTGAATATGATGATGCTAAGTTGCTTTGGGAAGCACTGGAGAAGAGATTCGTTGGGACAAAGAGTACAAAAAGAAACATGAAGTCTGTTCTCAAACAAGACTTTGAAAATTTCAAAGGAAAGCCCAATGAAACACTCACTCAAGTGTTTGACAGATTCAACAAACTAATTGGTGAACTCAACCAAGTTGGTGTAAAGATGGATCAAGAAGATGTCAACATGAAGTTTCTAAGGTCTCTTAGTGAAGAATGGGCCATGTATACAGTTGTGTATAGACAAAGAGATGCTCTAGAAGAAAAGGAGTTAGATGAACTCTATAATGATCTCAGAGTTTTTGAAACTGAGGTAAATCACAAAAACCCTTCTATTTCTTCTAACAATGCTGCATTTGTGTCTAGTACAGGTCAAGGACAAGAATCCTCCACAGGAAAGGCTGCAGATTCTGAGGATACTGCAAGAGAATCCTTCTTCACTAGTCATGTGCATACTGCATTGATTAGTGATGACTTGGAACAATTGAATCCAGATGATCTTGAGGAGATGGATCTTAAATGGCAGATGGCTATGCTGAGTCTAAGGGCCAAAAGATTCTTAAAAAGAACTGGTAGGACAAGCCTCAATTTCAACAAAGGTGACAAAGCAGGATTTGACAAGACAAAAGTCAAATGTTACAACTGTAACAACCTTGGTCACTTTGCAAAAGAATGTCCTCAACCAGACAAAAGATCAAAATCAACTGCTCTTGTGTCACAACAAGGACAAGGATATGACTGGAGCTTCCAAGCAGAAGAGCATGCTCAAAACCATGCTCTCATGGCCTTTACTGACAACAAAACTGAGGTAAAATCTAAACCTTGTACTCCTGAATGTGCTAAAATTATTAAAAATCTAGAAAAGGAAAACACTAAATTAAATGAAGATTTAGCAAAAGCAATCAGAAGAAATCATGAGTTTGATAGTGTAATTGCTGATCAAGAACATCAAATAAAGGTGTACAAGATGATTGATCAACGAATCAAGGAAGAATTGCTTCAAGCTGTGGATGAGAAAGAGTTCTATGAAACAAAAAATAAAGAACTAACAAGTAAATTAAAAGAATGTCAGCTTGAAATTGAACAAAATAAATTAACAATTAAAAAGTTTGAAAGAAGCACTAAAATTCTAGATGAATTAACTAATAATCAAACTACAGAAAAAGTTGTTCATGGGGTGGGATATCATGCTGTACCACCTCCACACAAATTCATTCCTCCACTTAAAAACAGTTCAGAAAGAATCATTAATGAATTAAAAACTGCAAATCAAACTGAATCTAATAATGAAACATCTGAATCAAATGATTCTTCAGATGATGAGCAATCAATTGAATTTACAATATCTCAAACTGAATCACCAAAATCAATTGATACAAGTTTTCACACAGCTCAAAGTCCAAATGATTCTCCTAAATATAATGCAGAAAATATACCCAAAATTCTAAAAAGAGGAAACCAAAGAAATAGAAACCAACTCTTAGAACAAAGAAAAACAATAAAAGAAGATAAATTAAAATGTGTTATTTGCAACAAAGTAAATCATTTAGCAAAGGATTGTCACTTCAATCCAATAAACTGCAAGGAGTTAAAGGAATTTAAAGCTTTTAAAGAAAATGCAAAAACTCAAAGGTTAAAAGATACTACTGGTCCTTCAGTAGTAAATACAATCAAAACTCAAATTGCTGAAAATCCAAGATTTGGAAGAAGTGCACCAAGATTTGTGCAAAACAGAAGAGTTGGCAGCCCAAAGAACAGCAATTACTTCAAGAACAATGGAAAATCTAATCAAAATAAACAATATTTTAAATTTTCCAACACCAGTAGAAACTCTACCAAATTTACAACTGGTGTTAACCCTAATTATAATGCTGTATGGTACCAGTACAAGAATACTACTGGTAAAAACCCTAATTTCAAAAATACTACTGCTCCCAAAACACATTTCAAAAACACTACTGGTGTTAACTCTAAAAACACTACTGGTCATTTTAAACATGGTAAGTACCCAAATACTACTGGTCCATCAGTAGTAAAGTACTCAAAAGCTAAAAATCATGGGTATAAACCAAGATCAGTAGGAACTTCTCACACCAGTAACAACTCCAAAAGGGCAGTAGTAAAACAAAACACCAGTACTAAACAAGTATGGTTACCAAAAGTGTTTAAAGTTAAAACTCCCAAAACTCATTTCTCAAAGGATGAACCCAAGACATATAAAGCTTGGGTTCCCAAACTTAACTAATCCTTTACTCATTTGTGCAGAGCATTCAGATCCCAGAAGAAGAAAGAACATGGCATATTGATAGTGGATGCTCAAGGCACATGACTGGAAATCTGCAAATTCTTAAAGATTTCAAGTCGTTTGATGGAGGATATGTGGCATTTGGTGAGAATCCCCAGGGAGGTAAGATTACAGGTAAAGGTACTGTTACTAATGGAAAAATTACCTTTGATAATGTATTTTATGTTGCTGAACTAAAATACAATCTTGTCAGTGTGTCTCAAGTTTGTGATAAAAAGAACAAGATTATATTCACAGACATTGAGTGCATCATTCTTTCTCCTGATTTTGTTTTAAATGAAAAATATGTGGTTTTAAGAACTCCTAGGAGAAACAATGTGTATTGCCTGGATATAGGGGGAGAACTCATTTCTACAAATGAGGTCAACTGTTTTATATCCAAGGCAAACACCACTGAATCAGAACTTTGGCATAGAAGGATGTGTCACACAAATTTTAAAAACATGAATAATTTAGTAAAAAGAAATCTGGTCATTGGACTACCTCAAAAACAATTCATGTGTGATCATCACTGTGTTGCATGCCTAAAAGGTAAACAACACAAGACTTCTCATAAGTCCAAAACTGTGAACTCTATTTCTGTTCCTTTACAGCTCTTACATATGGACCTTTTTGGACCTACAAATGTAATGAGTATTGGAAAGAAACAATATTGTCTTGTTATTACTGATGACTTTTCCAGATATACATGGGTTTTCTTTCTCAGGACAAAGGATGAAACAAGTGAACTCATAAAGAACTTAATTATCAAACTGGAAAACACATCTGATCAAAAAGTGAAAGCCATAAGATGTGATAATGGCACAGAATTTAAAAATGCTAACTTAATTAACTTTTGTGATCTTAAAGGTATTGACAGGCAATACAGCTCACCTAGAACTCCACAACAAAATGGTGTAGCTGAAAGAAGAAATAGAACCATCATTGAAGCAGCAAGATCAATGCTAGCAGATTCAAAATTACCAATCACTTTTTGGGCTGAAGCTGTTAATACTGCTTGTTATGTTCAAAACAGAGTATTAATAGTGAAGCCACATTTTAAAACACCATATGAACTTTTCAATAAAAGAAAACCTTCTATAAGTTTCTTAAAATCATTTGGTTGTCCTTGTACTATTTTAATTACAAGAGAACAAATTGGTAAGTTTGACTGCAAAGCTGATGATGGAATCTTTGTGGGATACTCTACTCAAAGCAAATCATACAGAGTATTCAACAAAAGACTAAGGATAATTGAAGAAAGCATCAATGTATCCTTTAATGAAAATGTACCTAATGAACAAGGAAATGGTCCAGATTGGCTATTTGACATAGACAATCTAACCAAATCCTTTAATTCTAATATGAATTTCAATGCAGGTAATTCAAATTGTCTTAATCAAAATGAAGGAACATCATCTGGTTATTCTGGTCAAGAAAAGATGAGATACATAATAGTTGATACTGCTCCCATAGTTAATACTGATGTCAGTAATAACTCAAATATTGAAAGCAGTAGTAACTCTGAGAATGAGGTCAGTAGTAATTCCAATACTACTGGTACCAGTAATAGTACTGAAAATACTACTGGTCCCAACAATAACCTAGATTCTCAAGATACTACTGATGCCAGTAACAACATCAATACTACTGATCTCAACGAAGACAACAGCAGTAGTAACTCTGACCAAGATGATGATGAACCAAACATCCATGACAATGAAGAATCACAAGATGAACAACTGCCTGAGACAAATGAGTCCAATCTTGGAAATCAACTAGTGGTTGATAAAGCTACAACTACAAGGACTCAGAAGAACCATCAATTAGACCTTGTTCTAAGTGATGTTAACTCACCACTTCAAACAAGAAGCAAATTAAATAAAAGCTTAACTGCAAATATGTGTAACATTAGTTTAATTGCTAATGAATGTATGTATGAATGCTTTCTGTCTCAGGAAGAACCAAAGAAGATCCAACAAGCAATGAAGGACTCAAACTGGATTGAGGCAATGCAAGAAGAACTCCTTCAATTTAAATTACAAGCTGTTTGGACTCTTGTACCTCTACCCAAAGGAAAAAGAGCCATTGGAACAAGATGGATATTCAGAAACAAGAAAGATGAAAGAGGCATAGTGATCAAGAATAAAGCCAGACTTGTAGCCCAAGGATACACTCAAGAAGAAGGAATAGACTATGATGAAGTATATGCTCCTGTTGCTAGAATTGAAGCTATAAGAATATTTCTAGCATATGCTTCATTCAAGAAATTCAAAGTCTATCAAATGGATGTTAAGAGTGCCTTCCTATATGGGAAAATTGAAGAAGAGGTCTATGTTTGCCAACCTCCAGGTTTTGAAGATCCAAAACATGGTGATTATGTGTTCAAATTGGATAAAGCTCTGTATGGCCTACATCAGGCACCAAGAGCATGGTATGACACATTATCATCATACCTATTGAAGAACAACTTTAAAAGAGGAGCCATTGATAAAACATTGTTTACAAAGAAAGTCAAAGATGATATACTACTGGTACAAATCTATGTAGATGATATCATCTTTGGTTCAACCAATGATTTATTGTGCAAAGAATTTGAAGAACTGATGCAAATTAAATTCAAGATGAGCTCCATGGGTCCAATGAACTTCTTCCTTGGACTCCAAGTCAGTCAAAGAACTGATGGTATTTTGATAAATCAATCAAAATATGTCAAAGACATCTTGGAAAAGTTTGATTTGAAAGACAGTAAAAGTGCTAGTACACCAATGGAAACACACAAACACCTACATCCTGATGTTGAGGGGGAGGATGTAGATGAACACTTATATAGATCAATGATAGGCTCTTTGATGTACTTAACTGCATCAAGACCTGACATTATGTATAGTGTTTGTGTGTGTGCTAGATATCAAGCAAGACCCAAAGAACTACACTTGCAGGCTGTTAAAAGAATATTCAGATACTTGAAAGGCAAACCATCACTAGGTCTATGGTATCCACATGACTCACCCTTTAAACTAATAGCCTATACAGATAGTGACTATGGAGGTGAATGTCAAGATAGAAAATCCACTACTGGTGGATGTCAATTCTTTGGATCAAGACTGGTGTCATGGCAATGTAAGAAGCAGACAAATGTATCAACATCTACTGCTGAAGCAGAATATGTAGCTGCATCTGCTTGCTGTGCTCAAGTACTATGGATTCAAAATCAACTTCTAGACTTTGGTATCTCTATCCTTAAAACTCCTATTTTTATTGATAATCAAAGTGCTATTAGTATTGTGAATAATCCAGTAAAACATTCAAAAACTAAACACATTGAAATAAGATTTCACTTTATAAGAGATTGTAATGAAAAGAAATTAATCAAAGTAGTTAAAATCCATACTGATGATCAATTAGCAGATCTTTTTACAAAAGCATTTGATGTAGGAAGATTCAACTTCTTGGTTAGCAGTATTGGAATGATTTTAATAACTTAAAATCTCACTTAAAATCATGTGTAAAGTTAGTGTTGTAAAATTTTATTTTCTTAAGTGTTTTACTACTGGTATTGCTGTACTACTGGTGTGAAAGTGTATGCACAAAATACTACTGATAGTTCATTACTACTGGTGTATTTTAGGTTTACACGGATACTACTGGTAAGTCAGTACTACTGGTATTCTCATATACTACTGGTCTTGTGTGTTAATGGTTACTACTGATGTCTATAATTACTACTGATGTCAAAATCTTAGTCATTACTGATGTTAGTAGATACTACTGACGATTTACTACTGATATCTTAATTACTACTGGTCTTTCATAAACACAATTACCAAACTAACCCCCATGAAAATAACCGTTATGTTATGATTCGAAGGCTATTTTCGTAGTTTTGCAGGTTTAATCGAAAGATATAAAAGGCGGCAGATGATTAATTTAGCATTATCTTCACTTCGATTCTCTAAACACCTTTCGATAAACCCTAGTTTACGATCAAAAACCCTTCATCTTTAACAAAATTCTTGCAAAAACTCAACAACAATGGCAACCTTACAAGCTCTCGATGTGCAAACCGATCTCAAATACTCAGAATTTCACAATATGGTTGCATTCTTAAAGAATCCCGACGGAACAAAAGATTTCCGTCCGATCGTAAAAATTTTGAGAAATTCATATATACAGTTTGCCTTAACTGTAAAACCAAAATCATATCAACAGCACTTGGTGGATTTCTGGACCAATGCTGAGCGAACAGAAGGAACAACATCATCAATGATAAAATCTAAAGTAGATGGAAAGCACATTACAGTAACAGAACAATCAATCAGACACCATCTACAACTACACGATGATTCAGGTATGTCTACTCTTCCTAAGGAATACATTGCTGAAGTTTTGAATAAAATGGGATATGAGGGAAGACTGAATATAGTTACTTTTCAAAAGGGTCTTCTCTCCCCACAATGGAAATTTTTAATACATACCATTCAGCATTGTATTTCTCCTAAAAGAAGTACTTGGAATGAGTTTAATAAGGCAATAGCCTCTGCTGTTGTCTGTTTATGCACAGACCAAGTATTTAATTTTTCAAACATGATATTTGATGGTATGTTGGGAAATTTTAGTTCTTCTAAATTTTTAATGTATCCCAGATTTCTACAACATATCATAAACTGTGAATTGCAAAACTTGTCAACTCCTAAAAACATTTTTCTATTACCTGAGTTGAACAAGAAAGTTTTCTCAAATATGAGAAAACAATTTAAATTTTCGGGCAAGGAAACCCCTCTGTTTCCTAACATGATCAAAGATCAACCCAATATTGGAGAGGGTTCAACCATTGCTACATCCCAAGTTGAACCTCAACCCACTCCATCACCCCCAAATACAGCCCAAACATCAATCCAACTAGCCACTCAATCACCAACCCAAACAGAAGTCCTGAATGTGTCCCAGGAACTTGATGTAAATCTGCAGAGTGCTACTCTTCACTCTGTGGAAGACCTACCAGACAAAACCAAAAACATTTCCACAATTTATAAAAGAAAGAAACTTTCTTCAAAGGACACCAGGGGACAAATCGAGTCACACCCCAGGCTCAAAGAGTTGTCCTCCAAGGAGGAGAGAGGACATGAGGGGAGGGCTTTCACTACTGATGCCCCAAAGGTGGGTGCACAGGACAGTGAAAACATCTTTAGGACCCAAACCTCGGCAACTTTGAGTGATGACTCTTTTGAGGAATTACTCAAAGGACCCCGGTGCCAAGAAACCACAAGGGGGGGCATCTCTGCTTCTTCTAGGAAGAAGAGAATGTCTAAAAGACCCAATGAATCACCAAGCAGTGATGAGGGCAGATCTGTGGAATTGATGGAAAGGAAGGAAAACCTTAAAACCAATGTACCTGTTAGTGAGCCCGATGATCTTGCTAGATGGAGTGAGGGCAGTATTAAAATCACCCAATTGACGGCTAAAGTGGATTCCTTGGAATCCACTGTACAAAATTGCCATATATATTTAACTAACCAAGGGAAAACCATGGCTGCAATGAAAAGGCATGTCAACACCATCAACAGAAGAATGAGATTATATGAGCACAGGCTTTATCAACAAGCCAAAATCATCAGACAATTGAAGAAGAAGATTGATGATAGTGAGGCTCCACCAGTTGAGCTCACTAAGGGGGAGAAGGACAATATACAGACTATGATTGATGAATCTATAGCAGCAGCAGCATCCTCCCTTTTAAACTTAAAAGAAACAAATGTTGATGAAGGCCCAGAGATGATGGTGACAGAAGAAGAGCCTATTACTACTGCTACAATGGAAGAACAAGTTGAAAAGGAAATACCAGTAGTAACCTCTACTACTGATATTATAGCAGTAGTAAATAAAGAAAAGGAATTATTAGCAGCAAATACTACTGATGCCCTATCAGTAGTAACTCATGAAGTAACACCAGTAGTAACTGCTCTAGTTACTACTGAAGAGGAAGAACTACATTTTCCAGAGCTTATTGAAAGAGAGAGACATGTCATCATTACCAAACCACCAACACCTGATCAACCACTTATCATACCTGACATTGATGATAATGTGAATTGGTTTGAGGTTGATGAATGCTCACTTCCTCCACATCCAAAAATTCTTCAACAAAATGAACTTAGAACATTTTCTCCTTCAGTTATAATAAGTGGAGTGCCAGACATGAAATATATTCCACCTCCACCTTCAGCACACATTGGAAAGGGTAAAGAGATATATGATGAAGATTACCCAAACAGAGCTCTTGGTCATCACATGGTAAACAAGATCAATCATGTAAGAGCAGAAAAACAATCCAGATGGAGAATTAAACACAGAAAATTTTTGGAGAAAGTAGATATGTATCAAGCTTTAGAAGAAAAGAAAAAGAAAGTTCAAAGTACAACTACTGTTCAAATACCTGCTCAAATTAAAGATGTTCAGATAGAAGCCCAAGAAGCAGAGTTCAAAAGGCTTAGAAAAGTAGAAGAGGAACATCTAAACTGTTTAGAAGATCTTGTAGCAGAATGCAAAAGAACAAAAGATGATTTACCAGATGATATATTTGAACAGAAGTCTCTTATGATAGACTTTCTAAAGACAAAAGGTCACAGTGCAAAATCTTTTGGAAGAATGAAGATGATAACCATAATTGAAAAATACTGCACTGCAAAGAAAAGAGACTTGGCTGAACAAGAAGCTGAAGAGTCAAAGAAAGCCAAAGCCAAAACTTTAGTACCAATCAGCTTAAATTTGCTCAAA
Source organism: Calendula officinalis (assembly GCA_963853835.1). Lineage (NCBI taxonomy): Eukaryota > Viridiplantae > Streptophyta > Magnoliopsida > Asterales > Asteraceae > Calendula > Calendula officinalis. The sequence continues at coordinate 69,104,663 of OY970827.1, read as the reverse complement.
GCTGGTAGTGTTACAACTGTTGGTAATACTTCAACTCCCCAATCACTAAAAAGAAAATCTGTTGATCAAGAACAAAGCTCCAAGAAGAAATCAAAACAACAAATTATACCTGTTCTTGAAATGCCCGTTGCTCCTCTACAGAACAATTCAATTCTTAACTGGAGAGTGATGCAGAATAATGTCATAGAAGTCATAAGGGAAGACAAAGTAGTACAAAGATTCACTGGATGGTTACCCTTAATCAGGTCATGTACGAGAAGTGATGTAATCAAACTTTTGATTATTGGGAAACCAAGAATGACAAAGAAATCATGGAAAGAATCTGGAGCTGGATATTTGACTAGAATGATAGATGCTGCATTTTATCCAGACAATTATCCAGAACAATTTACAAATCCAGGTAATGTATATGCTTGGAATGTCATTCCTACTGCAAATATGTACTTCTTTGAGAAATCAGGCAAAGTGTGTGAATTGTACTTATATGAGAAAGAATATCCACATTCTGAGAAGACAATGTATCAGATATTCATAAACACTTTGATGAAACCCTATGATGCTGTTATGTTCCAAAATAAATTGAATTATTTTACAAAGAGGAACAGCAGATACATTATTGAACAAAGGCTTCAACAGAATCAAAGAACTCTTGAGAAAAGAAGAAAAGAACAAGAGGAACAAAAGAAACTTGATTGATTAAAAGATGATCAATAAGTTTAGGGGGAGATTGTTGGAGCAAAACACAGATCAACTTATTACTGATGCTGCAGTTAGTACTGATCTTATTTAGTACTGATGGGGCAGAACATTTACTACTGATGAAGTTGATGTTGGTGTATACTATAACTAAGTTACTACTGATCATGAGAAGATTGAAGATACTACTGATCATTGTAGTTACTACTGACGTTGATTATGGACTTACTACTGATCACCAAGTATACTACTGATGTTACTTATTTACTACTGGTGATTGCAGTTACTACTGATACGCGTTTTTGGAAGATATCAAGTCCGAGATCTTCGTAGAGATAGTTATAGAATGTAATTAAATGTATATCTTTTATAATTCGATGTAAATCAAATCCTAGAATAACTAGGGTAAATAGTTTAGCTTCAAGGACTACTATAAGTATGTTCCTTACGAATTGTAAACGTACGTGTGTATTGTTAATCAATAATATACATTGAAGCTTTTTGTGAAACTGTGTTCTTAATATTCTTGCATATTGTTCATACAGTTCATTGTTCTTAATTATTGATATAGTGTTGATCCGCTGCAACTTCTATCATCAATTAGATCTAAGGTGTTTATTAACTTGTCTATAGTTAATCGATCCTGACAAGTATATTCTCTTATTTCTTGGATTGTTGATTTAATTTAGGGTCCGGATTGATTTCAAAGAACAAATATTACCATGGATTCTTTAGTGCTGCAATAAAGTTGCCAGCAGGGTTTACTTCAGGAGTAGTACTTGCTTTCTATGTAAGTTCATTTAACCATGGGTGTTTCTTGAGTCTAATGTTCTACTTATGATTCTGAATAACATTGTTTTCTAACAAGATTGGTTGCATGTTCAGATGTCTAATGCAGATGTATATCCACGTAACCATGATGAGATTGACTTTGAGTTGCTCGGGTATTCGAAAAGAAGACAATGGGTTCTGCAAACCAATATGTACGGAAATGGAAGTGTCAAAACTGGAAGGGAAGAAAAAGTCTACCTTTGGTTTGACCCCACACAGGATTTTCATCAATACACCATCCTTTGGAACAAACACCACATTGTGTAAGTAATCCTTAAACTTATACGCCTTTGTCATCTAACAATATCCGAACCTTCCTCACTTGAATTCTCAGTCCTCCCTAAATTGACCAATTACAGCTCGACTACACCATTTTAGATAAACACGACAAGAGTTATTTTTCAAGATCTTTCTTTGGGTTTGATTTAAGGATCAGATTTTTCAGAGCATTTAAATCGGATAAAAGAATCCAGTCGATCCATCCCTAGCCCAATTTCAACCTTAATTGGATCTTGAATTTTAAAGTCTTCTCTAAATGACTGAGGCCCACATGAAATTAAATACCAGGCCCATTCTTTTGGATTTCCATGGAAGAGAGAGCCATCGCCTCTTTCACCAAACTCAAAATTTTCAAATTTGCAAAGTTCCCTTCAAACGCTTGGCAAAAAGGAAAAAAATACATTTTCTTAAATGGCTTGAAATGCATAATTTTGTAACTATATTTACACTTATATGGATATAGAAACATTGTTCACATATATTAGCGCGAAAAATATGATCACAAGGCAAGAAAAACTCCACACATATGATTATAGAGAGAGATGTTCACGCTCATTTCTTTACACCAAATTAAACGATTCTACTAGCACGATCGGACTTATAGAGTAGCTCGTGGCCCATACCACTACTGAAATATTATTACGTTAGGTAAATTATTTAGATTTTTTTTTTGGTGTTATGGTGCTAGTACCAGATTAAAAAATATACCTAATAGCTCAAAACAATCTTAGGAAAAAGTCAAGTATCAGTCAATAGTCCAAACCCAAAACCGAACACAAAATCTAAACCAACTAAAAAAAAGTTAAAGTGTGTGTCATGAAGATTTTTTAGCTTTTAGGTTTATAAAATTAGTAGTTATATTTTAGATTTATGAAATTAATTTTTTTAGATTTATTGGTGTATATAATAGAAAAGAATGTTTCTGTAATAGAGTATCACAGTCAAATTCATTTTTTGATTCGGGGCGTTACCCCAAACCCCACGAGGGTGTCCCCCTTCTACCCCTCCCACCAGGGGCGCTCCCCCAAGGACTCTGCAAGGGGGCGCCCCCTTGACCCCTGCATTTTCTTTATCCTCTCAAAGTGCTTGTGGAATTTTCTAGTTAAGCCGGCGTCTACTAGCTCATTCATTGTATTGTGTGATTAACTTTGTTGTAATCTATTCAGGTTTCTAGTAGACAACATACCAGTACGAGAGGTGATCCACAATCAAGCAATTTCATCGGAGTACCCATCAAAGCCAATGTCATTATACGCAACCATATGGGACGCTTCAGAGTGGGCAACAAATGGAGGAAAGTACCCAGTGAACTACAAATACGCGCCATTTGTAGCATCATTAGGACAACTGGAAATAATAGGCTGTTCAATGCAAAAAGCAAACTCATCAACAACGGCTGCAGCTGGAAGTTTAAAGAGTTCGGGCTTGGATCCTGTGGACGGAGAAGAGTATGCAAAGCTATCGAAACAACAGATGGATGGTTTGAATTGGGTTAGAAGAAAACATATGTATTACTCCTATTGTAAAGATACCGCAAGATATAAGGTGATGCCAGCAGAGTGCAACATATAATTAAGTTCCATTTTTTTTTCTGTCAAAGATTGAGGGTGTGAATTGAAAACAAAAGAAGCTTGGGTGGGTGGGTGATACGAATGGGGGAGACCAGCCAACTAAAGAAGTTCCAGGGGCATTTTCGTAACTGCATAATAGTTAGTTAGAGAATTAGTTGGTAGTAGTTAGTTGCAGATTTCTTAATAAATAGAGAGGGAAGCTGTCATTTGTAGGGATTCTGTTTCGTACTTGTGATTTGTAAAAGTCATTCTTTGGGAGATCACCACTTCTCGAATTGTGGTATTCTATCATAATCGATTGAATCTATTGATTCAATCTCTGTTTCTTGTTCTATCTACTGTAATTGTGATTGAATTGCATTGCATTTAATTAGTTTGCATCAATTGGTATCAGAGCAGTTCGAGACTGGACACTCAATCAAATAATTCAAGAATTGAAGAAATGGAAGACGGTTTCAAGAAATCGCACTGGAGTTTGGAGGAGTTTGTAGCAAAACAAGCCAGGTTAGATGATAGACTCGAGGCTGGATTCGATAGACTCGAGGCTGGATTCGATTCAATACAGGGAAAGCTATAAGAAATTCTGCGGCAATTGACGATTCTTAATCAAAATCATGTCAGAAATCTAGAAATTGGTACCTTCTTCATTAGGGGAAGGACATTGGAAATTCCTGTGTTTGAAGGCATCGAACCTGACATTTGGATTATGGGAATGGAATAATACTTCGCCCTTAATCGACTGTCAGAAGCTGAGAAACTGGAGATTGCAGAGATATCGTTCAAGGCTGATGCACTAAGATGGTTTCGGTGGGAAGATGGAAGGAGAAAAATCCGAAGTTGGGAAGAATTAAAGGATCTTTTACTGTTGAAATTCTGAATTAATTCAGAGGAAACCTTGTACGAGCAGTTCTTAGCAATCAAACAAGATGGAACTGTGATAGAATGTATCGATTCTTCTCTCGAAAGAAATCAGGACAACGGATCGTTTTTTGCAAACAAAGAAAGAAATCTGGACCTATATCAATGTCACGATATAGTTCAGGGAGGAGATGATTCAGAACAAAATCAGTCCAGTTGGGAGAATCGAAGTGAAGAATCTGAAGGCTTGATGGCAGAAAATTCGATTGTTATGAACGAGGCTAAATCAGAAGAAAACACGAAGGATTTGGAAGATGAGGAAATCAATCGATTTTGAAGAAGGAATCGAAAGATAATCACGATTCAATTTCGAAGACTGCGTGTTACAACTTGGTGAATCAAGTGAATAAGCTGGAATTGAAGAATCAAAATCAATCACTCTATGTAAGTCAACATGATGTTCAAACTGATTATTTGAGTGGTACTCCTACACTACTACTTGATTCCTATACCAGATACCATAAAGTGTTAAATTCTGGCAACTATATGATCAAATTGCATTCGAACTATAGTGTTTTCAAATATGCCTACAAGGTGTTCGATGAAATGCTTAAGCCAGATGTGACTAGAAAGCCACTTTACTTGAATTTCTTTTTTGTTCTATATGATGTATGGGGTGGTAAAGAACCTAAACCCCCAGATAAAACAAGATTTTATGATCCTTATGAGGTGCTGGAAAAAATAGGAAAAGTTAGTTACAGATTGCAATTACTTGTTACTGTTCGAAGACATCCCGTTTTCTATGTTCCTCAGTTACGGCGAGCGATTGGTTCCTGCTCGGAAAACCCCACATTACATCAGCAACTTACTTTAAAATCAGAGATGATTGTCACTTCAGCACAAGTTTTACAGATCCGGGTCATAGTTGCGGGTCAACGGGAAGTATATAAAAGATTGGATCATATATCAACTAAGATAACAATTCTGGAACCAATGATACCAGGAGTACAAGAATCACTACCAAAATCTATTGGTTTACTTCCTTTTGATGGTGGGGTAACAAGTTGCACGAGGCTTGTGAAAGAAGTTCTAAAGTGGCAATCCAAAACAGAAGTTAAAACAGATATTTTAAACGGGATTAAAGAAGTTGGTAGTGCATTATATTGGATGGGCACGCTTGATATCATTTTAAGAGAAGTTGACACAAGGCAATTCATGAAATTGGCTTCATGGTTAGGGTTAATACCTGGTAGAGACGGTCAAATACTAGAGTCAAAAGAAGACGGAAATAGCCCTATTGTTACTAAGCATAAATCAGCAACTAAGGCTACTGTATCAAAGTATTGGTATATTTTTGTTTCTTTTCACCTTGAGGACAAGGTGATAGTTTCAGGGGGAGGTATTGATACGAATGGGGGAGACCAGCCAACTAAAGAAGTTCCAGGGGTATTTTCGTAACTTCATAATAGTTAGTTAGAGAATTAGTTGGTAGTAGTTAGTTGCAGATTTCTTAATAAATAGATAGGGAAGCTGTCATTTGTAGGGATTCTGTTTTGTACTTGTGATTTGTAAAAGTCATTCTTTGGGAGATCACCACTTCTCAAATTGTGGTATTCTATCATAATCGATTGAATCTATTGATTCAATCTCTATTTCTTGTTCTATCTACTGTAATTGTGATTGAATTGCATTGCATTCAATTAGTTTGCATCAGTGGGTCATTGTGTTGGAAAATTATAGGCTAAGAATTTGTAGATACTATATGGCATTGTATTTCTTTACGAAACAAATAAAATTCCAAAGAAAAAGGATCATTTTATATCGATGACTATATATAGCCTTATTAATCTCATTCGCGGTATTTTCATAAAATCTTGAGTATGATTCTGGCTAATAGATTAATCATTTAGTCATTCGACACTTACATAAAATGTATCAAAAAAGAAAAAAAATATTTTTATTAAAAAATTATTAATTTTTTCGTAAAAAAAACAATATTATGTGTTGTTAATCACATGTGATTATATATTTCATCATATGTTGTTTTTTTGTATGATCACATGTGATTGTATATTACATCACATGTGATGTTTTTATACAATCACATTTGATTATCATATGATGTGTTTTTAACAAATTTTTAAAAATAATAGTAATAAATAAAAATGAAATTGTAAAAAAATAATTAAAAAATTATAATTTGTGTAAAAAAATGTCCAAAATACCCCTTCATATATAAAATGTGTGATTAATCTTATCATTAATTATTATTATCAGTAGTTGAGATGTGTACTTTAAAATTAAAAAAATTAAAAATTACGTAATCTAAAAGGGCTTCATCTACGAGATAAAAATATTTGTTTTAAGATCCTGAGGCGAAACGCAAACAAAAATCCCTTTTTCACATATTATTACTTAGATCCCAATACACCAAAATGGCAAAATCCAAAGGCAAGAAAGTCGAAGTTTAGCCCATTTGTCCTGAGGTGTTCCAAATCAGCCCAATGGTTCAGTACAAGAATATAAGGTTAATTATGGGCTAGTAATGATAAAAACCCAAAGAAGCGAGTATGAGAACACTTTCTGTGATTATAACATAACTCATTGTTAACCAACATTAAAGTGAGAGTCAGCTCAGTTTAAAGTTTAAACTGATTGGAGAACTAGTCACTCAAGAAAGGTTTCCTAAAAGTTAACATGATACATTGATACTTGTGTAATGGTAAGACAAAATATTATTACTCAAGATTAGATGTTATAATTACTTTATTTTCAGGGTTTAGTAAGTATACATAGTTGCAAGATATTTTACTTATATATAGAGCAAGAATATAAATTAGTTTTGATGGCAGGATAATTATAACATTACAACACTCCATCATCTCATTAGTTAACAATGTTAAGTCATGATATTGACTCAAAGGACATTATGAGAATTTAATCACAGACATAATAATTAGCATTTAAAATTAGGGAGATAATGGTCAATTAACTTCTGTCTTCTAAGTTCTATCACTTTGTTTTTCGACCAAAACTTTGATTTTTCTTTGTAAATAAAAAAATCTAAAAACACCAAAGTTCTTAAAATTACATGATTTACAAATAGAGTATATTCACGAAAATTTGATAAAAATATCATACTTCAAACATATTAAGAACCAAAAGTCTTATGATCCAAAAATATAATGATGCAAATTTATTATGATCATCAAATGTTATAATCCAAATTTATTACAATATAATTAATTATGATTCAAAGTTATTATAATATTAGTTCATAAGGAATAATTGCATTTTCAGGTAAAATATTAGGAATGAGTTTTCGATGTGTTTCTGTCACAAAATTATAGTACACAAATTTGTTCAAACGATCAAGGTAATCGCCAACTGTAACATATAAACCGTTCACTTAAAATAGAATTTTAACTGCTTCACACATTTTTTTGTTATGATTGACTGATATGATATACGGTAATAACAATACTCAATCCATTCAAATGAGGTGTATATGTAAAGTAAGTTGTATACAGTTATACTCATACCTACTGGGATCATATCAACGATAGTTAAAGACTTAAAAGGAACGGGTCCACCAATAGATCGAGGGTGGGAAGGAGAATTTTTTTTGATAGAAATTAGAAGGCATGTGGAAGCATGTGCGTTCCGTTCCCACCACCAAAAAGAGAACACCGTTATAGTGTCGATCCAAATGTGTGCACTCAATTACCATTCTATCTTCAACGTGTCTTTATATCATCATTCCATCCATCAATACAATTGAGCACGATAAAAGACAACTCATTTTAACTTGTAATATCCATTTTTTTGGTCTTAAAAAGTTAATATCGAATTAAATTGTTTTTTTGGAAAACGTTAGGGGAAATAATTCACTACCATGGAAGATTTGAACTTAATAAATTGTTTAGAAAATAATTCCTTTAGGTGGCAGATATAGAACGACGACGTCAAGCCCAGGATATCTAGGGATGGTATATAACTATATATCTATGTGCATGGTTTTGAATTTTTTTCAAGAAATAAAAATATGAAAGCATAAATTTCTAATGGTAGTGCACTAGCGCATAAGACATCGTAAATATGTCTTGAAAGTTGAGAGATGATATATGAACCATAAAAAGTATTTCAGTTATCACATTAGACAAAAATCTTAAAGTAAAATGTATAAGCATACTAAAATAAAGGTTGCGGTAAGTGAAATAATTTTTGTGATATAAAAGATACTTTGTATTACATACCTGATCTGCTGTTAAACTTGCTTGTTCCGTTTATCAATTTATGATAGGTGAATTTTTGGTTTATTTTTTATGCACATGCATCAATCCAAATGAAAACAAAAGTTGTTTATGATATGATAAAAGGAGAAATTATCACTTTTGTGGGGATTGGGACCACGCGATATTATGCCTGGAAATAGATATGTGTGATTGTCTAACATTACAAGTTTACAACATTAGTTTAAAAAGGTGTAATGTTCCTTGGTGTAACTAGAAGTAGGACGTCTTTAGATTTTGAAGACAAAAACATGAAAATGGGCTCTCTGAATATAAGAGTTTTATAAAAATTTAGACTTTTTAATTTTTTTCTATTAAATTATTAAGTTGGTTTAAATTTTAATAGGGAAAAGTGAGTGTGTGGCTGTCACATACCTAAACTTAGGTGTGGAACTACCCAAAATACTTAGTTTTGATTAAAAAAAATTTAAAAAACATCACATAAACTCATCAGTGTATCAAATCTCATCTAAAACATATCACTTATATGAAATTTTAATTATGTTTTAGTTGAAACAATGTACGTACGATTACAAATGTCGGCAACCTTAAACCAATATTAGGTTACAACTAGGTATTTATACCTAGGCCTAATATTGACTAATTACATGTTTAACCCCTAGACTATTTATTACATAACTGACCCCTAGACTATTGATTACAATAAAAGTGTCACATTACATCCCTTGACTATTGAATACATTAAAATGTGACCCAACAATCTCCCCCTTTGTAACAATAGTCTGGGAAGCATATCTTCGAAGTCTTCATCTTTAGCAAAAGCCTAGCCTTGTAAATTTTTCGTTGTATAATGATGTATCAGGATCTGGCTTGAGCTTTGTTAATCTGTGAAAACAAATACTTCTTGTATCTTTTCAACCACAAAAAAGTATTTTGAAGACTTTACATTGAAGATACATATTGATCGACCGAAACTGAGACCCATAATGATAGAGAGATTAACAGCGGAAGTCTTTTCTTGAAGTTTGTGGCTTTATGTCGATCAATGATTCTTAATAATTGTTGTTCGGGAAAATTGGTGATAGGTTTATGCTCCCCCTCAAACAGACAATTATTTCTTCATGGAGTCTTCAATTATTTCTTCATGGAGTCTTCGGTTCCTTGTTTACTCTACCTTCACTGATGCATATGTGTCTTTTTGATGTGGAGTAAGTTAGGATAATACATTCTCCCCCTCATGATGAACAAGATTTATCTGAATCATCATGTAACAGGAAGAATCTCTGAAGCTTGTGGATGAAGATGTGTTGAATAGGGATATATTCATATTTTGAATGAATCAATATATAACACATTTTACATCCTAGTCAAATAGGGTAAACCGGGACCACATAGATTTCCCGTTAACACGACAGTTGAAAAACTGTGTGACCTACGTTTAGTGTTGGCTTTGAAGTTAGCACTGGTAGGATTTCCATTCAATCATCGTGGAATACCAATAAATGTGGTATCACTATGAATGTTCCGGCAGTGTCACTAGGATATGCTTGGTGGAATGCCTGTGTCCTAGAGAAATTTAATTCAGTTCTAGACTCTGGACGTGGACAAACGAAGGCAAGGACTGGAGGTGGGTCCTCTTTTTCAATATCAACAGTCTCCAAATGAGATGTCGATAGTGTATGTGTTAATCTCCGTGATTTTGAAACAAGTATTTTTCGTACTTGAGTGGCTAGTGGGGTTGTGCATTGCATCACTGGGTCCATGATGACTTTTTAAATATCAGAGAGCAACATATGCAATCTGATGAAAATGTGGCTACCCAGCTTTTTAATCGGTTATGTGAGGGTTTTTCGTTTCTTTGACCCTGTCACACGCTCTTCACACTAGCTCACTTTTTCACTTTTCGACTACTCCCTCGTTTCATTTCATTAGCTGACTTGCACCCCATTCTTCATTCCCCCTCTCAATTTTTCTGCTCACCTCAATCAAGATCTCATGATACTTGATTCTGCTCACCTAGACCTAAGGACCTTCACAGTATGGCCTATATTGTAGGTGACTCCTGGGGAAGATCATGCTGGTTTTAGCAGATCATAGGAGTTATTTGAGAGTGAACTATAACGCTCATGTGCAATTTAGTCAGTATTTGAAATCGATCAATTTAAGTAGTCAGAACAGAGATTGATGAAGCTAAGATCTTAAACAAATGCAATCTTTACTGAATAAGTTCAGTAAAGAGATCGTTTACGAATAAGATCTAAGCCTAACCAAATTACAGTTCTAACAAAAGATTTTGATGTGAAGATCGAATTTTGAATGAAAAATTTGTCATTTAAAGTATTTGAGAGAGAAAGTAACGAGAATTAAAAGAAGTTGTAATAAACAGATACAATCTTTACTGAATAAATTCAGTAAAGAGATCGATTACGGATAGAACAACAACTTATAACTATCGTTACATGTAAAACGTTTTTGATTTTGAATGAAGAAGTTAAGATCGAAAGCAACAGAAATTAAAAGGAGTTGTAATAGACAGATGCAATCTTTACTGAATAAATTCAGTAAAGAGATCGTTTACGAACATTACAACAACTTATAATGACAGTTGCAATCAAAAATGATTTTGGATTAACACACTTTCCTTTTAGGTTCTGTTTTGATTTATGATATTTTTGAGCAACGAGAATCATAAGACTTTGTAATAAACAGATGCAATCTTTACTAAAGTTTTAGTAAAGATATCGTTTACGGATATTACACCGACTTGTGATCAACGTTGGTAACAGAAAAAGGTTTGTTTGTTTTGTTCTTTGAAATTTTCTCCCCCTAGAAATATTAATTCTCACCCTAGAATTAGTATTTCTCCCCCTCGACAAAACAAAGGTATTTAAAAGTTTATTCAATTAGAGATGTACCTTAAACATCGTCGGATGGGTGGAGAAGAGGTTTTGCATTTATGGTTGTTTGAGCTCGTGCTTTCTGGTTGTGAGCGGGTTCTGAATCTGAGTTGATCAGAAGCCATTCTCCACTGAGGCTCGGGTTTCAAGCTGATGTAATTGAAAGCCATTGCTTTAAAGTGCGAGTCATATACTGAAGTGTATATAAGTCAGGATAATACAATACTTCCTCCGATTCAAAATAAGTGATACACTTTCTATATTTGGGTGTATCAAAATAAGTGATACACTTTAAAAACATACCTAATTTGGTAAAAAGTAGTGGGCCCCACATCCACTAACTACATACTTTAATAAAGTGAAATGATATCTTTACCCTTACTTTTACTTTTAAACATCATTAACCTTACTTTATTAAAAAATTGTAGGACTCATTTCCCACTAACCATTCAATTAATCTAATTTAACCTTCATTATAAAATTTTGACTCAAAAACCGTGAAAGCAACAATGTATCACTTATTTTGAATCGGAGGAAGTATAAAAATTAGGCCCCTACAAAATATGAGCCCTGTACAACTGCACCTCCTCACCCCTGACTAGATGTGATGAAACTAGTGAATTTGTAACACTTTAAGATGGGTAAATTTTAAAAGATATTTTTTAAACGGGTCTGGTCAAATTGATATCATAGCTAGTACTTGTATTAAATATTATTATTATTATTATATGAAGATAAATACTTAATTATCTATATATATTTAAAAATTAAGTTCCATTTATGATGTTGCATTTATTATAATGTATTGATTTTGCATTTATTACCATGTATTGATTTTACATTTCACATGCAACCGAGCAATGTATTTTTTTTTTTTTTGGAACCGGCAAATGGATTAAAAAGAACCCTAGCAAGAAGCTAGAGAGCAACAAAGTTTAACACATAAAAAAAACGAAAAGAAAAAAATTACAAAGCAAGAACCCGCATAATACTACAAACAAGTAAGAGGGTTTAAACACCAATTATCCCAGCTAACTGTTGCACCTCGACCTCTATGCTTTCTCCAACAAAACACCAATGACTTGATTGAGTCCAAGATCTCACCGTGATTGCAAGCAATGCCCTTAAATATTCTATTATTACGTGCCTTCCATATGAACCATAACGAACCATAAACAATATCCAATAACAGTTCTCCTTTTTTACGACAATTCCCATGATTCCTAACAAACCCGATGACGTCTTTAACATTCCCAAACGAGCGCGAGCTTACATCTATACCACACCAATTGAACACCGAATCTAACGTGTTCTTTGCTAACGGACATGAAATAAGCAGGTGGTTCGCGCATTCATCCACATTAAAACAATGAGAGCATGATGAGGAGCCGGTCAGAATGTTACGTTTAACTAGTTCCGTCGCCGCAGGTATTCTGCCTTGCACGGCTCGCCAAACGAAATAGACAACGTTTTTAGGGACCATTTTTGACCACCAAAAGTCCATATCACTGACCGGGTGCATCGCCTTGTCTAGTCTGTCCCGAACCTTGGCAACGCTAAACATTCCGTCAATCACAAAATCCGAATTCCAATTAAGACCATCATCACCCGTGTACAATATGTCTTTCATGTCGATGTTTAGTTTACACAAGGCCTTTTTTGATTTTGCAATATCTGTCCAGACACCTCTCTGAAACGAACTAGAAAGACAATATGGAGGTTTGCGGTCTAAATTATGAAGCCCTCTAATTACACGAGCCCAAAAGGAATGTGGGCTAGACTTTAGTTTCCACCACCATTTAGATAATAGGGCCAAGTTCAGATTTCTAAGGGAGCCTAAGCCCGCACCGCCCACCTCTTTAGGGGCCTTTATTTTTTGCCAAGAGATCCAGTGTACTGTTCTCTTTTCCGCCGAGCCTTTCCATATGAATTGTCTTTGGATTTTTTCTAATTCATCAATAATTCCCATCGGAGCTGCGTAAATGGAGAGGAAATAGGTAGGAAGGCTTCCTAATACCGCTTTTGCAAGTGTCATTCTACCTCCAAAACTCAGCAGGTTAGCTTTCCAACTCGACAGTTTGGATCTAAACTTCTCAATAATAGGCTTCCATGCTGTTTTACGTTTCATATTGTCACCTACGGGAACTCCGAGGTAATTAAATGGTAGGGAAGCCGGTTCACAACCCAATGGGGCGGCCCATCTGATTACTTCTTCTTGATCAACTCCCACACCAAACACTCTAGACTTGTTGTAGTTCACTTTTAAACCCGAGACCACATGAAAGCAATTTAAAATTCTCGCAAGGTTTGATATGTTCTTCTTAGACCACTCCCCCACAAACAGGGCATCGTCTGCATAAAATAAATGTGAAACATACACGTTAGTATTTGGAATAATAATTCCTACAAAGATACCGTTTGCCGCCGCCGTTTTCATCATAACATTTAGTCCCTCCATTGCTATAATAAAGAGAAAGGGGGACAAGGGATCGCCTTGTCTCACCCCTTTGGACATGGAAAACTCCTTGGTTGGACTACCGTTAACGAGCACTGAGGCCTTAGCCGATTCAAGACATCCCAACATCCATCTCCTCCACTTCGATCCAAAGTTCATTTGTTCCATGACCGAATCAAGAAAATTCCAGTTGACTGAGTCGAATGCCGTGTAAAAGTCAACTTTGAATAAAAGCTTTTTTTTCCCGTTGTTCTTTATCCACGAGCAAAGTTCATTGACAACGAGGGGGCCGTCTAATATACTCCTTCCTTCTACGTAAGCCGATTGTGCCTCATCTACAATCAAGCCGATGCATTTTTTTAATCTAATGGTAAGAGTTTTTGCAATTATTTTGTATATAGCTCCAATTAGACTAATAGGCCGATAGTCGTTTAATGAGAGTGGATCTTTGCATTTCGCCGCAAGAGAAATAAAGGATGAGTTACATCCTTGTGAAAATCTGCCCCACTGTTCAAAATGTTTGACCGAATTCATAATATCGACATTCACCAGTTCCCATTGAGATTTAAAGAATTTAAATGTGAACCCGTCGGGGCCCGGAGCCTTATCCGACCCGCAGCTCCAAACAGCCTGACGAATTTCATCCATGGAGAAATCAGATTCTAGATAACTACACCACAGATCCGGTAATTGTTTGAATCTAGAATTCCTTATTATTGGCCTTATACGCCACTTATCATCAAATTTATTAGAGAAGAAATTAAAGACCTCATTTTTTATTTCCGCCGGGTTGGTCACCCATTGCCCATTAATCACGAGCCCATTCATCCGGTTCCTATTTACCCTTGCTTTAACATGACCGTGAAAAAATCTCGAGTTCTCATCCCCATCAACAAGCCACCTGATTCTCGCTTTTTGCTTTATATCAAGCGATGCAATTTTCTCTAATTCAACAATACGGTTAATACAATTTGTGCGGGTGGTTAGTTCATGATCTAGCAAGGGTCTTACTTCGGCCGTTTGATCGATACCATCCACTTTCATTTTGCAATCTCGAAGCTCACCCTTTTCTTTCAGAAATTCAATGTCCCTCCATTTCTTCAAGGCACCTTTAATTGACTGCAACTTAGCAGCGAGAAATGAATCAGGACATCCGTATCCCCTAAAATCAATCCAGGCCTGCTTCACTATGCCCTCAAACCCGTCATGGCTGATCCACGAGTTGAAGAATTTAAAAGGGCGAGGACCGAAATCAACCGAGGATGTTGATAGTACTATCGGTCTGTGATCTGAGAGTTCAAATGATAGTGCAGTCACCGACGATCCCGGATAGTAACTAAGGAAATTATTACATACCAGGAACCTATCTAATTTGCTCAGCTTCCCTCCATCCTCTTGTCTAAAGTACGTAAACTTCGATCCCCCCATGCCAAGATCGTGAAGGGCATTAGAGAGGATGAACTGATTGAAGTCATCCGCTGTCACTTTACAAAATCTGGAGTTCAAACGCTCCCCATGGTTTCTTACGGCATTAAAATCCCCCATGAGCAACCAACTGGCGGTTGTAGATGACATAATCAAGGCTAATTCTCCCCATAAACTCCTTTTCTCAGTCACCGACTGCGGGGCATAGACATTAATAATAGCGAAATCACTATTATTTCCCGCAAAATTGCCGAAAACAATCAGATAGTTGCGCGATTTGATTGAGTTTGTCATGACAAAGTTATCACTATCCCAGATAGTAAGCAAACCACCCGACCTGCCAGTCGCTTCCACAATCTCAAAGCCAAAGTTGTTATTAGGCCAACATCTACTGATAACAAAACCTAGATTAGATTGAGAGGAATTACTTAATTTGGTTTCTTGAAAACCCGCAACCGAAATTTGGTGAGTAGCGCACAAGTTCTTGACCCATCGCTGCTTATGGTCCTCACCTAGGCCCCTGACGTTTAAAGAAAGGCAATTCATTGTGGAACGTTACTCACAGCAATGTTCCCCAAAACGTCCTTCAGAATTTCATTGTCTTCTTCCATATCGATACCTAGCATCTTGCCGATTTCAACTGTTTTGGCAATCTCATCTAACTCCAGAGGTTTTTGGTTATCCTGACCGACCAGTCTGTTCACAGGCGTATCAAGAATCTCCATGGGTGAATTCATCGTATGGGGATTATCGACTCCAGCATTATGTTTTAGGTCGCTCATAGAGTTTGAACCCAATCTTCTTTTTTTTACTTCAAGCCCAACTGGACTATTATCCAGCTCCGGATCCATTTCATTGTTCACTCTGGGCCCAAAGGAATTTGGTAGAATCCTACCTCTGTTATTAATCGGCCCAAGTGGGAATGGCCCAAAACACCCAGACCCGACAAGTTTGGAATTAAAGTTCAAATGAGTGTCCTTGGGACCAACAGTCGGCTGCACGTGGGGCATGGGGGAATTAAAAATAAATGTAGGCGGTTATTAATGTTTAAATGTTTGGGGTTCCAGCCTTAATGTTGCACTTAACTATTTCAGAGACAATTAATTAAATGAGTAAAGTACATTTAAACATTGTATATTTAGAAGAAAGTAAAGCGCTTAATGTTTAAGTTACACTTAACCGTTTTAAAGACAATTAATTGTTTGGCCAATTACTCCTTTCAAATACAATTAATGGTGGAATAAGTAACCGAGCCTTTTCAATTAACCACATGCATACACATATTCGTAAGGTTTGAAAAAGTATATATATGGTCTCAACGTTGAATCACCTCTGGCTTGTAATCCCGGAGCCTTTTCCTTAACTTTTAGCTTACCTAAGGTAATTTATTAAGAGAAAAAGTCTAGGATTGAGATCTGAGCAGGAATTTTTCCCTGGCTACGTTTTAGGGTGGTAATTGGTTGCTTGGTCGAGCAGCTGCCCTTGGCAAGGAAGGAAAAGTTTTCCACAGCATCGTCGAAATTGAAGATTCTCAAAGTAATACTAATTTCATATATTTTTTCAATTTTCTTTTGAATTAGATTCTCAAAAGGTGAAGACTTTAAAAATAAAAATGGAGTATTTTAGTGAAAATGAAGATATGATCTTTTGATATATTTGTGGAAATTGCAAGGTAACTATAGGTTTTCTTCATGAGGATTTATCATTTATGTTTTCTTTTAAATAACTATATGAAATTTATCGCTAGGATTTTGTTGGGATCATCACATTGCTTTTCATCAACTCGACAATTAGCTTTATAGCGAATCTACTAATGGGTCATCTTCTACCCAAGGAAAAAGGCATTGACATAAATTGATGTCTACATATTAATATTTGTATGTATGTAATTTTTTTTTATCTTTGAACATGTCAAAAGGGTCCAAATTGATCCATATTGTTTTCATATTAAATTAATTAGGATACAACAATCACATTTGAGTGTTATATTACTGTTATCATATCATTTTATAAATAAGTTCATAAATGTTTTTTATCTTATATTACATGATTACATGTGTTGAATCGTGTTGGTGGTAAAGCAC
This sequence comes from Calendula officinalis, assembly GCA_963853835.1. Classification (NCBI taxonomy): domain Eukaryota; kingdom Viridiplantae; phylum Streptophyta; class Magnoliopsida; order Asterales; family Asteraceae; genus Calendula; species Calendula officinalis. The sequence goes on along the minus strand of OY970827.1, from coordinate 69,087,314 downwards.
GAAACAAATGCTCTTAGGTTGTTTTTTGTACTAACAATGTTTTTATGAACAATATTAAAATGTGTATTAAAAAAATTAAAAAATGGTAACATTTTATATTGTTGGTTCAAGTTTATTTGATTGAATTTATAGCTTACAATTTTGTCTTTCATGTGCAAATTTATCTTACAATGTTGTGAATTGGTATATCAATCTCACTACTCAAAAGAAATAGGGTGAAAAAGTTTAAACTTCATTTCAAAGCTAAACATGTTAGTGATGATCATGCTTTGGATACTTTATCCAAAACACCATTTCAATATATACGATTTAGCTTCAAAATTGTTGTTTATTATGAACAAAGCCCGTGCATCGCACGAGCCATGTTGTCTCGTATGTTTTAAACTATAAAGATTGGTTGATTTGGTTCAAAGATCTTCATCACTAAAGTTAATTAAACAATTTCTCAAAGGCATTTACTATGGAATGTGGGATGATTTGGAAAGTTCGTAATGATGTGATTTTCAGTAAAAAACAACCAAAACATGTGGTTCTGTTTGATGGTTTGGTTTCTTTGTCTTATAATTGGTTTAATTTTAGATGTAGATCAAACATTACTTGGGTATGATGGTTACAAAATCATATGCCTTATTATTTTGTATATCTATTATAGATTCTTGCTAGTATTTTATTTAATATAAAAGCGTCGTTAAAAAAGATCCACTTATACACAACTAGGTTCTAAACTTGCGAATTTGATTATGACAACTTAGAGTTGACCGAACTAATTTAAAATATATCCAATACAAAGAAACATGCTTGTATCGAAACTTTAGGGAAGTCCAACATTACAAGAAATGTGACTTTCGGAGACCACGAAAATAGTGGCAAACACAATAATCATAACAAGAAATTCGATAAGGAAACAACATATTTGTCTGCATACCTTTGTGACTTTGTGTGGATTCTTGCTTACAAAGTAGACGAAACCTCAAATTAGTTTTGAAATGAAGTGAGTGAGAGATACACTAATCAAGAGTAGTTTTCTTTACAAATTATGGAAGAGATTGATTGAAATAGATGATTAGGCCGCGCCTTCTCCTCTTGATTAGCGTTGTATTAAATAAAATTTTGCAAATAACATTTTTTGTAGTGCAAGAGAATGGCACTACGTGCTAATTCTTAACCCGTCTATTTTAAGTAGTATTAATCATCAGTCATTTTATTATTTCTCATCCAAACAGTTTGGATCAAGAATCCCTTGTTTTATTCTAGTGTTTCAATTATTATTTGACTTTGCATGCATTTTGTTTGTTACTTTGTCAATACCAAGTCATTTAAACTTGTATGCAAGTCAAAATCAATATGAGTTGCCACTTCACATGGAAACATGGGCTCTAGGGCACAAGTTCGTGGGGCCCATTTGATTTGTACAACTCCTACATTACATGCACGTATTCAAGATCAGGCATTTCATATGAGTAGTGATTTTGGGACCACATAAATTACTTCACCCACCACACTATACAAGATTTAAAGCATATTGTATAAGTACTGTAAAATAGTAATTATGGTGTTTAGAGTAATTTATGTGGTCCTAAATCACTTCCCATTTCATATGGCCATACAAACCCTAGAGTTATGAAAAGTCTCATTTCTTCTTTTGAAGATGCAACTACACTCTGTTTTGTCGGACTCGAGATTCAACATCATGTTTAAGTTTGCTGGAGACACTAAACGTGGACACTGAAGCTGACACAACAAGAAAACTAACGGCATATGGAACATTGATGCGTTTCTCCACTTGACACCGTTTGTCTTGGCCGACATCTTCAACAACAAATAAATAGAGAGACACACACGCACACATGTATGTGTACATAGGCTTTGGATCCGCTAAGAAGGTTTTTTGTTTTGTTTTTGCAAGATTGATAAAGAAGAGAATTGGGCATTTAATTATGATTCTGTGTAACTTATGATTACAGAGATTTGGGTAAATGAGTCGGAGATTTGTCGGTTCGATGTATAAGGTATGAGTTAGATTTTTCAAAACTCAGCGGGTCACGAAGCCGATTTGGATCATCTTTTGAAATTTTTTAAAAGTGTTAGGATCAAGACTGATCCGTTTCAAACTCAATCCATTGTCAGGTCTCGCGGTGACCACATCCCTCACTCTTAAAAAGGGTTGCCTCAGCCCTCAAGGGTCTGTTTGGTTAGATAGATGGAGTGAGTGACGTAATGAAATTAGTGGCGTAATGTAATGGTACATTGCATTACATTATCATATTTAGTTATCATCATGGAATAAACAATGTTATCAAATGTTATTAAGTGTAAGTTTTATAAATCATTCTTATTAGTTAATACTTCCTCTGATTCAAAATAAGTGATACACTTTTCTTTTTAGGGTGATTCAAAATAAGTGATACACTTTGAAAAATTACCTTATTTGGCAAAAATTAGTGGGACCCACATCCACTAATTATCTACTTTAACAAAGTGAAATGACCCCTTTACCCTTACTTTTTACTTTTAAACATCATTAGCCTCATTTTATTCAAAAGGTATGGGACCTATCCACACTAACATTCAATTAATCTAATTTAACCATCATTATAAACTTTTGCATTTGTGTATCACTTATTTTGAATCGGAGGAAGTATATAATATGAAGTACTCCCTCCATCCCATAAAAAACTTATCATTTCACCCTAAATTTTTGTCACACAAAAAACTTCTTATTTCTTACATTTGATGGGCTCCACATAATAGAATATTATTATTACTAAAGACTTCATCACTAACTATCCATTAACTATCTTTCTCTCTCCAAACCAATCTTATATTTTAATCAAAATTATTACCAATGACCCCACCACTAACTGTCACCTTAAAACTTGTGCCAAATTGAAATGAGAAGTTTTTTTGTGGGACGGAGGGAGTATAAATTTTCAAAAAATAAATAACTAAATAATATTAAAGATTTAAATATTTAGATAAGATTATTACGGAAAAAATTATGTTTTATAGTTAATTTTATAAAACTAAAGAATATATTAATTAAATTTTTATTCTAAGAAAATAATGTTTCGTAAGATTTTATATAAATAGTATGTTAAATATAAATTTATATCTACTTTATGTATTATTAAGTTAAAATTTTAAATATATTTTATACACATAACACAAATTAAATATAATAAAAACTGGCTAAACCAAAATACATATTATAATAAAGAAAATACAATATTTAATTATTTTTCTAAAAAAATTAAATTTAGTTACTTTTTTAGATTTTATAAAATAGCTTATATGTAAATATGTTAATTAATTGTATATTTTCTATTCCATTCAATGACGGAATGAAAAAAACCACATCCCCTATGTAATGAAAGAGAATGAATCGCAATACATAAGTAATGATCCATTCCAGTACGTCGGTTAAAAACAAAGGGTCTGTTTGGTTAGATAGATGGAATGAGTGGCGTAATGGAATGAACCTGGTAATGAAAGGATTAATGTAATAGTACATTGCATTACATTATCATATTTGGTTATCATCATGGAATAAACAATGTTTTCAAATGTTATTATTATTGTAATTTTTATAAATCATTTTTATTATTCTTATTAGTTAATATATAATACGAAATATAAATTTTCAAAAAATAAATAACTAAATAATATTAAATATTTAAATATTTAGATAAGATTATTACGGAAAAAATTATGTTTTATAGTTAATTTTAAAAAATAAAGAATATATTAATTAAATTTTTACTCTAAGAAAATAATGTTTTGTAAGATTTTATATAAAAATTATGTTAAATACTACTATAAGTTAAAATTTTAAATATATTTTATATACATAACACAAATTAAATATAATAAAAACTGGTTAAACCAAAATACATATTATAATAAAGAAAATACAAGCTTTAATTATCTTTCTAAAAAATTAAATTTAGTTACATTTCTAAAATTTATAAAGTAACTTATATGTAAATATGTTAATTAATTGTATATTTCATATTCCATTCAATGATGGAATGAAAAAAAATCACATCCCCCCTATGTAATGAAAGAGAAGGAATCGCAATACATAGGTAATCTATTTCATTACGTCGGTTTAAACAAACAAATTTTTTTCAATCCAACAAAATGTATCATTTCATTCTTTCTTTAATTCCGGCATATCAAACGCAACCTAAGATTTTTTGTAGTGTGCAATTCGGATTAAAGTAAAAGTGCACTAACAATATACCACGTTTGTTTAAAAACGAAATTGAAGAAAATCATTCCATTTGAAAGTTAATTGATTTTTACACAATATAAATTAGTCTATATACCACAATTATTATTTTACAGAGTTCGTATAGTTTGCTCTAAAAGTTATACATTATAATATTAGAAGTAATTAAATTGTTGTAGAAATCACCTCTCATTTAGAAAGGAGGAAAAAATGAGCAAAACCAACAAAAACATATAGAAAGAAATGAGCAAAAATATTAATTATTGTACTATACAAATATTAATTATTAGATACTAAATTTTTAAAGATATACATTTTAATTACTACAGTAATATACATGTTAACATCATTTTATCACTATTATTTAAGAATTTTTTTCCATAAAGTACAATGATTAAATTAATTTTTTTCCTAGAAAATACAATGACCTCAAAGTGTATTAACCATATTATATATATTTTTAATATTTTACATGTACACAAATAATAGTTATGTTATCATTTTATCACAAGTTAAAGTTCATATTCAATTGTTAGTAACTTAAAAGACTAGTTTTGTAAGTATAATAACATCAATTAAAAAAAAAAGAATAACCAAACTCAAGTTTCAAGTACGATAAGCATCGAGTAGATTAACCAAAATAAGAAAGATAAAAGGGGTTCTATGCAAGTGAGAAACGAAGATAGTACAAAGCCAAAAGGGATATTAAAAGGAGAAAAGGGGGAAATCTAACCTTTGAGCCATTTTTTGAGGATCAAATATTTTACAATTGTTTTTATCAATACTATTGTAACTTGTATTTATTTTCGTCCACTATTTTTGGCCATACCTCAACATATTATTTTGTTGCTACCAAATACCAAATACTAAAAAAAAACTTTAATACGTGGTAAAACGCACACACAACCACACTAGTTATGTATATATAGAGGGTTCTGAATCCGGTGAGGACTCAAAAACTAGTGAGGATTGTGAGGATAATTTTTATCCACTCATTCCGAAAAGGGTATAAAGGTCTTTTTTAGAAACCTCTTTCTCTTAACGTGACACTTGTCACCCTTTGGTTGGATGGTGGGTTTTCACCCCACTTCGATTTTTGGCATAATTTTTTTTTTCTTTGTTAAAAAAATATCTAAAAATTAAAAAAAATTTAAAATTAAATTCTCTATAAAAAAATGAGTATAGTTATGAAAATTTAAAAAAAAAATGATCCAAATTTAACAATGATGCAAAGATAAATAAAATGACCCAAAATTAACAAAGATGCAAAGGCAAATAAAATGATACAAAATTAATAAAATGATCCAAAATTATGCATGACTAATTATTTATGTAAAATAAACAATGATAAAAAAACAAAATGATCTAAAATTAACAAAATGATTTAAAATTGACAAAATGATTCAAATTTTCATTTTTTTTTGAAGTACCCAAATCATTACTATTTCATTTCAAAATATCATTTTTTACATGGATAAAAAAGACAAACGGGCAACAAGCTGCACCTTCTGTTTTTCATCCAATTTTTTTTAAGTTTTTGGTATGACATGTGACAAAATGATTCAATTTTTCATCCAATTTTTAGTATGACATGTGACAAAATGATTCAATTTTTCATCCAATTTTTTAAAGTTTATTTAAAATTTGCATGACTATACTCATTTGTAGAGAATTTAATTTTAAGAATTTTGGCATTTTTAGTTTTTTTTTTTTAGAAAAAAAAAATTATGGCTGAAAAACGAAGCCGGGGGTAAAAAAAACCCACCTAATCAGATTATGACATGTGGCGATAGGAGAGAGAGTGTGTTTAAAAAAAAAGACTATTTTAACCTTTTTAATTTTCTTTTCTTTCCCACAAATTTGCTAAGAATTACATAAACCCCCCCCCCCCCCCCCCCCAAGACTTTTAATATTGTTTAAGTTTTTCACATTTAAATGTAGCCATTTATTTTCGTCGATCAAAGACTTAGATTTATCCTCGCAGTTATTATCAAAAATATTGTCCTCACTCGATCCCAGAGAAATAGAGATATGTGTGTATCACTTTGGGTCATCTATTGAATGTTTGACATTTAATTTGGATGATACAAAACTCTTTTCTGTTTTCATGTTCTTTAAGTAATCTTTTGTTTAATGCACCTTCTGTGTGTTAGTTTCAACTCTCATTTGATACCAAGTAATTTTTAACTTATGTGATAAGTCAGGATCAAGATGAGTTGCCAATTCACATGCAAAACATGGGGCGCTTCGGCACAATTTTCAAACCTTAAGGGCTTATTGTGGCCCTCTTTAGTTCCACGAGACTCTTAACTCCTTCATTACATTTACATGCACGTACTTAAAAGTTAAAATAGCCAATTAGGCATTTCATATGGTCGTGTTGAAAACAATCTCGTGATGGTCTAATGGTAAGGGTTTCCAAATAATTTCCTAAAAGTCATAATTTTGATCACTTCATGAGTAAATATTTTTTGTATGACCAGGAGAAGATTAAAAATGACAACGAAGACGGTTAGGTCACGTACTTCACAAGTAAAGTTCGGTTATCCCGAAGGAAATCGTTATAATGGAATATCGTTTAAAATAAAATATAAAATATGTTCGGTGACCCTTTTATGGATACTTCATATTTGCCGAACTCTGAAGTCGATATTATGTCTTTGTTTTCTTGGAACACAAAGAGCCCTCTAAATTAACGTTATGCATAAGATAATTATATCGGGTCGTGTCTCATGGAGCATGATCGATATTATTGCGTCTATATCTCCATTTTACACTATCTATCTTCATCCTCCACGCCAACAAACAAAAAATACATGACAATTGATTTTTATAAAATGATCCCCTTTAACGACATAACAAACACCAAACAATGCAATTTGTCAATTTGTATCGAAATAGAGCAAATTAAACTCCAACCCATTAACTATAATACAATAGCCAATGGATGTATATTTACTATTTTAACCCTAATGAAAATTTCTCATTTTTTAAACAGTAGCCCCTCTATTTTTCTAAAACTTTGAAAATAGCCCTTATACTTTTTACTATTTTATCCAAATTTTCTCAACTTTTTAAACAGTAGACCCTCTACTTTTCCGAAACATTCCTAATTTCATTTAAATGTTTAAATGTTCTTTAAAGCTATACCTCTCCGTTACAAAATAAGTGATACACTTTTTATTTTAAGTTGTTTCAAAATAAGTTGTACACGCACTCACTAACTATATTATTTAATATACTGAAATAACTTATTTATCACTAACTTTAATTTTAAAAATTATTAAACTCACTTTAATCAAAATGTGTGGTACTCATCACTCACTAACTATCTAATCTAATTTAATCTAATATTCATTACAATTCTTTTGTCTCAAAAAGCGTGAAACCTCAAATATATTACAGTACTTATTATTATGAAATAGATGAACTATAAAACTTACCATACATTAATATATATAACATTTTTTTGAAGTTGATGCGACATAATAAACAGTAAAATATTATATATATATTTTTAACTTGGCATGCCTACATTTTCTTTTTTATGGTAACCGGAGTTCTGACCACGCGCTTTGCTGATAGTACGGAGTCGACGCGAATGAACCTTTGTGGCCTTAAGGGGTTTTTTCTTCTCATTTGAAATATCTTTGCACCAACGTTTTGTTTATTTAATATAAAGTGAAATATGATATAAAATTAGTATATTTATTTGGGCGTTATGCTATTGAAAATATATTGGAACACATATTTCTCTTTCTTAATATAAAACAATATTTTGAGTGTTGTATGACTATATCAGTAAACGGATACTGTATGAAAATTCCTGCGGCATCGCGCGGGTAAAAACCAACTAGTTCAATATTAAAAACAAAAAATAAAACTAGCTTCTATTAAACACTGAATTTTAAATATTTAACCGTATAAATTAATAATATATCTTAATTTATATTGGAAAAATAATTATAACCCGATCGAACTGAAGGCCATATTCGTAGGTTCACATGGGATGTGGGACTTATGGAAGAACTAATGGCATGATGAAGGAGGGGGCCTCTCTTGAAACACAAATGCTACACATCATGGAGTATACGCGTATCACTACCCAAATTAATTATTGTTATGCACAATTAATTACAGTCTAAGAGTAAATTACACAGATGGTACTTTAGGTTTATAGTAAATTTCATCAATGGTCATTTAGTTTCAAAAATTACACTTATGGTCCTTATTTTTGAAAGTTTTTTCACCGATGGTCCTTTACACTAACTGGGGTTAAAATATTCTGTTAACCCACCCCATGTGCAATGCACATGAGGGCACAATGGTCTTTTCCCATTTTTATTTTGTTTATTTTTTTAATACTTTAAATATTTATTAAATTCTTTTTGTTTTTTTATTTTCTCTTCCTTGATCTGACAACGAGTGGGGAGGAAGGTGGTTACAGTTTCTTGAATATCGTTGTAAATCTATGGCTCTTTGATCAACATCTCTGTCTCTGTCGTCTAAATATATGTCTATTTGATCTATATATCGGTACAGTTTCCTTAATTTTTAGGGTTTTTCCAGATTTTGCGTACCAGAAACGGGTACAATTGCGTTCCAAACGCTAATCGATACGCGATCCAGTTCAACTCTTTGACGTTCCAGATAGAACACATATTTCGAACCCTAGGTATGTGGGAACGCGATTTCAATCGATCCGACACATCGATTTAGAATACAAATCGTATCGGACTCAATTTTGGAAGGTGAATCGGTAAGCGAATCACATGGAATTGGGAGATTTGGATACACCAATTTTGAATTTCAAATTAGAATCAATTTTATAAAGAAAATCGTGGATTTTCGGTAACGAAATCACTTGATGTAAATAAGAAATCAGAATGTGATGGAATCAGACCGTTCTTCACTTCTTCTTCTTTATATTCCCCTTCTGCCAATAAGAAATCAAAGCGGGTGATGGAAATGTCCGAGATGTAAAGAGCATTATAAAACGATCAATTTGATTGAATTTGAGAAAAGTTGTTAGTGTAAATCTGATTGAGAAGGTGAAGAAGGGAGGGTACACACTAGTTTGGGAATTTCTAATATGGGAAGAGTATTTGGGAAGAGTTATTGCTGTAAAGAAAAAAAGAGATTTTAAAAGAAAAGATTCTAAAATGTCGACAACACGCTCATGTGCATTGCATATTGGGTGACTTAACAGAAAAATCTAACGTCCGTTAGTGTAAAGGACCATCGGTGAAAAATCTTTTAGAAATAAGGACTATCGGTGTAATTTTTAAAACTAAAAGACCATTAGTGAAATTTGCTATAAACTTAAAGTACCATCCGTATAATTTACTCCTAATAATATAAGATCATTCCGTGGCTATATGCCATATTTTACGTTGAATTAGCAGTTGTTAGAGTGTTAGTCATAGTTGGTTTTATAGATCTTAATGTAAATGTGAATTATTTTCGAAAACCAAAACTTTACCATTTTAAATTATTTGTAGATTTTAATAAAAATGCGAACTAGTGCAGAATAGAGTAAAGATATGTTTTATGAGAACCCTAGCATTATAAACTTGAATCACTTGATGGAAAAAATATCATGAGCCAATACTCAAACCACATGTAATCACGTATAACAATCCCTGTAATTGTTTATATATCCTTGTAAAATTCATAAATTATTTCTATATCTTTCTCAAATTCATAAATTATCTATATATCCTTCTAAACTTTATAATTACCTTCATATCCTCCAAGCCTTTAAAACTCTTTTTTATGTCCAAAAACCAATTTTATTCTTTATTAGGGATAATTGCTTTTATATCCTTGTAAAACTCATAAATTATTTTTATATCTTTCTCAAATTCATAAATTATTCATATGTCCTTCTAAACTTTATAATTATCTTCATATCCTTCTAAACCTTTAAAACTCTTTTTTATGCCCAAAAACCTATTTTATTATTTATTAAATCGTGATAATATCAATAATACAGGCAAATAAACATATTTTTTTAATACATAATCAACTGATATATTGCATAATTATTTGATAATTATTAATATTATAATGATTTAATAAATATTAAAATAGATTTTTGGACATAAAAGAGAGTTTTAAAAATTTAGAAGGATATAGAGGTAATTACAAAGTTTAGAAGGATATAGAGATAATTTAAGAATTTGAGAAGGATATAAAATAATTTATGAGTTTTACAAGGATATAAAAGTAATTATTAAATCATAAAAATATCAATAATACAAGCAAATAAACATGATTTCTAATACATAATAAATAAATATATTACATACTTATTTGATAATTATTGATATTTTAATGATTTAATAAATATTAAAATAGGTTTTTGGACATAAAGAGAGTTTCAAAAATTTAGAAGGATATGAAGGCAATTATAAAGTTTAGAAGGATATAGAGAAAATTTATGAATTTGAGAAGGATAGAGAAATAATTTATAAGTTTTACAAAGATAAACAACCAACCAATGTTTTAAAACCCATTTTTGCATTCAACAGGTTAATAAATATAGTCAGACCGGTTGAATCAAATTACAAATATTATTGATTATTTATAATGTAATAATTATGTAAATTGTGTGTAAATGCCAAAAAACAAATATTTTTTTATTTCAAAACATGAGAAACGTTCAAGGAGACCCATCATTTTTGCATAGTCCCGAGGAACAAATCTCAACCATTGATCAATAAGATCTAATGGTCAAGATTAATCACATATTTTATACATGAAGGGGTATTTTGGTCATTTGGCACTTAAAAAAAATTTGAATTTTTTTTAATTATTATTATATTTATTTGATAATTACGTGTACTACTTAATCATATGTGATTTTATATTTAATCACATTTGATGTTTTAGTACAATCACATGTGATTAAGTACACAATCACATGTGATTCAGTATTCAATCACATGTGATTTAGTATGCAATCACTTTATGTGTTATTAATGAAAAATAATATTTTTTTAAAAAAAAATTAAAAAAATAATTTTTTTTAAAAATGACCAAAATACCCCTCCATGTATAAAATGTGTGATTAATCTTGACCATTACTTATAAATAATCAATGGTTGAGATTTGTTCATTTGAACTTCATAAAAATCAAAGAATTCCTTGAACACATCTCTTCAAAACATATACTTCCTCCGTTTCAATATAAGTGATACTTTCAATTTTGGGATGTTTTAAAATGAGTGATATACTTTGAAACTTTCCTTATTTGGTGAAATATAATGGGACTCATACCTACTAACTATCTGCTTTAATTAAGTAAAATTACTCATTTACACTTACTTTTACTTTTAAACATCAGTAAACTCACTTTAATCATAATATGTGGGACCCCTCACTCACTAACTATCCAATTTAATCTAATTTAACATTCATTACAATCTTTTGACTCAAAAAACGTAAAAGCTAATTTGTATCACTTATTTTGAAACGGGGGAAGTATAAAAATCCATATGTTTATTTTATTTATCTAATTATCCCAAAAAAAATAGTTTTTTTGGGTTCGAACGGCCGGTTCAATAAAATTTTTATGTCCAAACAGTTGGTTGGTTCCAGTTGAGTTATAATTACTAATCTGACCGGCTCATTCTAACCAGCTTATTCTAACCGGCTTCCTTCTCATATCCAGATTCAAACTGAGTTATTAAAATATTGCAAAGTAACGACCAAAGTCTAATCCGCAACTAATAAAATAGAAGTCCGTTTGATATGGAAATATGATGGATGGGAGCGTAGGCGTATGGATATTGGATGATGTAAAAGAGGATATGAGTACACGTGGGAGGTTAGGATCTTCACACGTGCAAGTATGAGATTCGTAGATAGCAAGGACGAACCTCACAGTCACGTAACGTTTTCAGTTACTAAACACTTTCAATTTAATATTTTAATGACTCAAGACCTGTCAATCACGTGCTCCGGTCGTGTTGTACCCTAGCAATCGGGGCCTCCCAAAACTAACAGAAATTTTTGTAGAAATAGAGAAACTATTCCCCAAAATAACATTTTTTAACATTCCATACTACTCTCTCCGTCCCATAAAAAAATTCTCATTTCACTCTAAATTTTAATCCCACAAAAAACTTCTCATTTCTCATATTTGATGAGCTCCACACAATAAAAAATTGTTATTACTAAAGAATCAACCACTAAGACGAGTGCCAACGCAAGCGTCAACAATCCGTCAACACCCATCTTGAACCCGTCAAGCAAGGATGCCGTTGGCACCAATCCGTCGAGGGCCACGTCGGTAGAAACCCATCCTTGCCACGACGGGGAGGAGAGAGGCGTCAATGGGGGTGTGGCAGGGAGAGAGAGAGAGGAAGAGGGAAGGGAAGGGGGTATAGGTTTTAAATGCTTGTACCATGTGCATCAAAACTTAAACAAGATTCTTTTTTATCTTTTTTTCTTTATTTGTTTTATAATAATATTATATAGATGGGTTAGTGATGGGTTAGTGATGGGTTATGGTTGGCACGACCGTGTCAGTAGCGTGTCGGTAAGGATGTGATGATGTGGCGCTACTGACGGGTTTAGTGATGGGTAACGGTTGGGAAAGGCCTAATATCAACTAATTATCTTTCTCTCTCCAACTTAATCTTATATTTTAATCAAAAGTATTATCAATGACCCAACCACTAACTATCATCTAAAAACTTGTGCAAAAGGCAAATTGGAAGTTTTTTGTGAAACGGAGGGAATATTTAATACACGACTAAATATTTTAAAATATCATTTAACATTTTTTTATGGGTTTTTTTAACTCATGCTTTATAGGCATGAGTTAAAAGCATTTATTGATATTACAATGACCATTTATATTGACAAATGCATTTAATAATTATAACATATTGACGATTATATTTTTAATTATCTTTTCATATTTTGGCACTTATATTTAGTTATATTTTCACATATCATCTTTTATTTGACATTTATTTATTTCTCTAAATCAATTTTGTTAAAATTTTACAATTTTTCCTTAAATGAAATTTAAGGGTTAAAATATTTTATAAAATATAAGTTTTAAAGTTTTTTTTTTCTTTTTGAAGAAGTTGTAAAATACTAACATATAATTAAAATTTAAATAAATTCTAAAAAATAAAAATTTAAAATAACAAAGCAAAAAACAATTTTTATTAAAAAGTAATACTAAAGGTGATGATTTGATTTAATAGGTTAAATGATTGAGAAAACATGATAAATTAAATATTATGAAGGTTTTCCTATTAAAACTGAAGCAAAATGGGGTTCAAATAACAACCATTACTTGATTGAACATTTAAACCAATTCTTTGTTTCATAGAACTGAAGGACACTTCCGTTTATACCAATTCTTTGTTTGACCAGATAACTAGATACGTTAATATTCCGCCATAAATTAAGTGAAACAAAAGTGGAGGGTTTTTGGGTAATTGGAATTAAATATGTAAATTAACTGGTAAAAAAATAGAGGGGTGAAATGGCCTCTTAAAATAACATATTAGTGGATAGAAAAAAACTAAGTCTGCAATTTCTTTTTAAGATATTCATGTTATAAGTAGGCCTATTTATGGTTCAAAAACTGAATCGAACCACTCGGAAGATTAAGAAAATGGTTTTGGTCGCACAACAGACCGACCCGATTACTCGATTAGTGTTGCCTGGGTGAATGAGCTTATTCTCTTGATGTATGCGACTTAATCGTTATCGTGACTGTTGTCGAACCTTCTTCTTACTATCTGGTAAATGTTTACCAACGGGAGGATCGAACTTGTGATATCTAGAATATAATTCAGAAGCATTTACCACTAGCCAATCAAGAGATGATTAAGTGTGCAAATCATCTTCATTATATTAGGGCATGTTTGGGTGTGCTTGTGTCAAAAAAACATTTATTGGCTTATTGACTTTTTAAAGAAAAAAAAGTTTTAAAAAGTAAAGACCCTCTACTTCTTGAAATCTCTGTTTTTGAAGGGTTTATTAAAACACCTTCTTAACCTATTAACTTTTAAAAAAGTTATTAAGTTAATAAGTTTTTTTAAAATTACATCCAAACTTGCCCTTAAATTAGAAAGATTTATTAAGTTTAATTCATCCATATGCAAGGGCGGAATTGGTATAGAGCACACGGTGGCACGTGCTACTACTCGAAAAAAATTCGGTACGGTAAATTTTCGGGACTTTTGTATTGTTATACTATTTTAAATACATTAATATATATCAGAAAATGTGAAATAAGACATATCCATCTACTAGCGCAGCTGGCTAGCACTCCTTGTATCTATATAAGGAGGTCCTGAGTTCGAATCTAGTTGTTGTTACTTTTTTAAATCAATTTTTTTCTCTTTCTAAGCTCTATATTACAAGGGTTTTTCTTTCTCAACCCATATATTTTAATTTTTTTCTTTTCTTACCTTATATATTTCAAAAAAAATCTTTAGTCCAAACATTTCAAATCATTTTCCTTTATTTTCCTTATGCAATACTTTAATTATAAAAAATAATATAATTTTATAAACCAAAATTTTTATAGATTAAAAACCTATTCAATATCTCAAATCAATCTTAAAAAAAACCTCTAACTATTAACCAAATAAAAAAACATAAAGTGTGTATTTTAGATTTTGTAATATGTTTATAAAATTAATAATTCTTTTGTCGGTTAATGAAATATATTTTTTAAGATTTTTTGGTGTATGAAACTAAAAAGGGTGATATATAATATAACTTTTTTTGTGTTAAATTTGGTTTTGTTTCGGGGCGTTGCCACTGGGATCCCACTAGAGGTCGCAGTCCCCTTAACCCCGCTTTTTTTTTTATCACCACATAGGTGCTAGCTACCGCTGGTGAAAGTTTCTAATTCCGCCCCGTTCCATATGTTTGAGATCCATATGCTTGACTTGGCTCACATGTTAACTTGTTATCCTTTGGCCCCTACCCATCATTCTTTCGTATATAAACTCTCATTTCCTCTTTCAAGTCTATATACCTTAATAACCATACCTAAATCTCTCTCTCACAACCTTTGAAACAATTCTTTCTGTGATTACAACATTCAGAATTAATCAAGCCTGTCGAGTTTTCAATACACCACATCACGCAACACGCTAAAGATGGACTACAATGGTGGATTCATGAAAGTGAAATCTAGTTTGAGAACCGCAAGAAAAGGAAGAAGAACGAGAAGAATCAAAACGACGGTTCTTAGGAAGGTGAAGAAATTGCAAAAGCTTATACCGGGAGGAAAAGGATTGAATGCAGATCGACTTTTTGTTCATACCGCGAATTACATTATGCATCTCAAGTTACAGGTTGATGTGCTTCAAGCCCTCTCTGATGTTTATCGATCCTAAAATCCCTAGTAATCAATTCAATCTATTTTTTGTGTCAAGTTTCGCCTTTTATACTTCTATAGGAATTTATTCCAAGATTATATTGTGTATGATACATATTAAATAATATATGATTGATATAATTATTAAATATTGATGCCATTAATTTATATATGTAATCGTTATGTTTTTCTCTTGTCTTCCTCCTAAACACACAGTTTGTGTTCCGTAATTTGCCATAAAATGACTAATGCATGATCATGTGTGATGTTTGTCTTTGTGTTCGTGTTTACTTGTCGATTAGTAAATAATTAACATCATTAATGTCGTGGGTATATTTAATGATTTGTAACAATTAAAACCAAGTATTTGTATACGTGTACGTCTTAACGCCTTGAAAGATATTGTGATATGTAAAATCCTTATAACATAAATGATAGTATCACATCAAGCTATACATGCATGTGAGCGCCATTATTGCCATTATTGGTGCTTCTACGAAGTTTTTGTCAGGATCGATTAACTATAAACAAGTTAATAAACACCTTAGATCTAATTGATGATAGAAGTTGCAGCGGATCAACACTATATCAATAATTAAGAACAATGAACTGTATGAACAATAAACAAGAATATTAAGAACACGGTTTCACAAAAAGATTCAATGTATATTATTGAGTTAACAATACACACGTACGTTTACAATTCGTAAGGAACATACTTATAGTAGTCCTTGAAGCTAAACTATTTACCCTAGTTATTCTAGGATACGATTTACATCTAATTATAAACGATATACATTGATTTACATTCTATAACTATCTCTGCGAAGATCTCGGACTTGATATGTTCCATAAACGCGTATCAGTAGTAAAACCAATCACCAGTAGTAAATAAGTAACATCAGTAGTAAACTTGGTGATCAGTAGTAAGTCCAGAAACCAACGTCAGTAGTAACTACTAAGATCAGTAGTATCTTCAATAAGCTTGATCAGTAGTAACTTTAGTTATAGCTTACACCAGTATCAACTTCATCAGTAGTAAATGTTTTCTGCCCCATCAGTACTAAGTAAGATCAGTACTAACTGCAGCATCAGTAATAAGTTGATCTGTGTTTTGTTCCAACAATCTCCCCCTAAACTTATTGATTATGATTTAATCAATCAAGTTTCTTTTGTTCCTCTTGTTCTTTTCTTCTTCTCTCAAGAGTTCTTTGATTCTGTTGAAGTCTTTGTTCAATAATGTATCTGCTGTTCCTCTTTGTAAAATAATTCAGTTTATTTTGGAACATAACAGCATCATAGGGTTTCATCAAAGTGTTTATAAATATCTGATACATTGTCTTCTCAGAATGTGGATATTCTTTCTCATATAAGTACAGTTCACACACTTTGCCTGATTTCTCAAAGAAGTACATATTTGCAGTAGGAATGACATTCCAAGCATATACATTACCTGGATTTGTAAATTGTTCTGGATAATTATCTGGATAAAATGCAGCATCAATCATCTTTGTTAAATATCCAGCTCCAGATTCTTTCCATGATTTCTTTGTCATTCTTGGTTTCCCAATAATCAAAAGTTTGATTACATCACTTCTTGAACATGATCTGATTAAGGGTAACCATCCAGTGAATCTTTGTACTACTTTGTCTTCCCTTATGACTTCTATGACATTATTCTGCATCACTCTCCAGTTAAGAATTGGATTGTTCTGTAGAGGAGCAACTGGCATTTCAAGAACAGGTATAATTTGTTGTTTTGATTTCTTCTTGGAGCTTTGTTCTTGATCAACAGATTTTCTTTTTAGTGATTGGGGAGTTGAAGTATTACCAACAGTTGTAACACTACCAGCTTTGAGCAAATTTAAGCTGATTGGTACTAAAGTTTTGGTTTTGGCTTTCTTTGATTCTTCAGCTTCTTGTTCAGCTAGGTCTTTCTTCTTCTCAGTGCAGTATTTTTCAATAATAGTTACCATCTTCATTCTTCCAAAAGATTTTGCACTGTGACCTCTTGTCTTCAGAAAGTCAATCATAAGAGACTTTTGTTCAAATATATCATCAGGTAACTCACCTTTTGTTCTTTTGCACTCTGCTACAAGCTCTTCAAGACAGTTCAGATGTTCTTCTTCTACTTTTCTAAGCCTTTTGAATTCTGCTTCTTGGCCTTCTATCTGAGCATCTTTAATTTGAACATGTGCTTGAACAGAAATTTCTCTTTGATTCTTCTTTTGTTCAAGAGCTTGATACTTAGCTACCTTATCCCAAAATCTCTTATTCTTCACTTTCCATTTGTCTTGTTTATCAGCTCTAACAAGATTTATCTTGTTTACCATGTAATGACCAAGAGCTCTGTTAGGGTAATCTTCATCATATATTTCTTTACCCTTTCCAATGTGTGCTGAAGGTGGAGGTGGAATATATTTCATGTCTGGCACTCCACTTATTATAACAGAGGGAGAAAATGATCTAATTTCATTTTGTTGAAGTATTTTTGGATGTGGAGGAAGTGAGCATTCATCAACCTCAAACCAATTCACATTATCATCAATGTCAGGTATGATAAGTGGTTGATCAGGTGTTGGTGGTTTGGTAATGATGACATGTCTCTCTCTTTCAATAAGTTCAGGAAATTGTAGTTCTTCCTCATCAGTAGTAACCAGAGTAGTTACTACTGGTGTTATTTCAGGAGTTACTACTGATAGGACATCAGTAGTGTTTAGTGCAGTTAATTCCTCTTCTTGACTTACTACTGCTATATCATCAGTAGTATGAGTTACTACTGGTATCTCTGTTTCAACTTGTTCTTCCATTGTAGCAGTAGTAATGGGCTCATCTTCTGTAATCATCATCTCTGGGCCTTCATCAACTTCTGTTTCTTTTAAATTCAAGAGGGAGGAAGCTGCTGCTGCAATGGATTCATCAATCATTGTCTGTATGTTATCCTTCTCCCCCTTAGTGAGCTCAACTGGAGGAGCCTCACTATCATCAATCCTCTTTTTCAAATTTCTGATAAGCTTTGATTGTTGATGAAGCCTAAGTTCATATTGTCTCATTCTTTTGTTGATGATATTGACATTTCTTTTCATAGCAGCCATAGTTTTTCCTTGATTTGTTTGATAATAAAGACAATCTTGTACAGTGGATTCCAAGGAATCCACTTTAGCCGTCAATTGTTGGATTTTAATACTGCCCTCACTCCATCTAGCAAGATCATCGGGCTTACTAACAGGTACATTGGTTTTAAGGTTTTCCTTCCTTTCCATCAATTCCACAGATCTGCCCTCATCACTGCTTGGTGATTCATTGGGTCTTTTAGACATCCTCTTCTTCCTAGAAGAAGCAGAGATGCCCCCCCTTGTGGTTTCTTGGCACCGGGGTCCTTTGAGTAATTCCTCAAAAGAGTCATCACTCAAAGTTGCCGAGGTTTGGGTCCTAATGATGTTTTCACTGTCCTGTGCACCCACCTTTGGGGCATCAGTAGTGAAAGCCCTCCCCTCATGTCCTCTCTCCTCCTTGGAGGACAACTCTTTGAGCCTGGGGTGTGACTCGATTTGTCCCCTGGTGTCCTTTAAAGATTTCTTTCTTTTATAGATTATGGATATATTTTTGGTTTTGTCTGGTAGGTCTTCTACAGAGTGAAGAGTAGCACTCTGCAGATTTATATCAAGTTCCTGGGACACATTCAGGACTTCTGTTTGAGTTGGTGATTGAGTGGCTATATGGGGTGGTGTTTGGGCTGTATTTGGGGGTGATGGAGTGGGTTGAGGTTCAACTTGGGTTGTAGCAATGGTTGAACCTTCTCCAATATTGGGTTGATCTTTGATCATGTTTGGAAACAAAGGGGTTTCCTTCCCTGAAAATTTAAATTGTTTTCTCATATTTGAGAAAACTTTCTTGTTCAACTCATGTAATACAAAAATGTTTTTAGGAGTTGACAAGTTTTGTAATTCACAGTTTATGATATGTTGTAGAAATCTGGGATACATTAAAAATTTAGAAGAACTAAGATTTCCCAACATACCATCAAAAATCATATTAGAAAAATTGAATACTTGGTCTGTGCATAAACATACAACAGCAGATGCTATTGCCTTGTTAAACTCATTCCAAGTACTTCTTTTAGGAGAAATACAATGCTGAATGGTATGAACCAGAAATTTCCATTGTGGGGATAGAAGGCCTTTTTGAAAAGTTACAATATTAAGTCTGCCTTCATACCCCATTTTATTTAAAGTATCAGCAATGTATTCCTTAGGAAGGGTATACATACCTGAATCATCATGAAGTTGTAGATGATGTCTGATTGATTGTTCAGTTACAGTGATGTACTTTCCATCTACTTTTGATTTTATCATTGATGATGTTGTTCCTTCTGTTCGCTCAGCATTGGTCCAGAAATCCACCAAGTGCTGTTGATATGCCTTCGGCTTTACAGTTAAGGCAAACTGTATATACGAATTTCTCAAGAATTTTACGATTGGACGGAAATCTTTTGTTCCGTCGGGATTTTTTAAAAATGCAACCATGTTGTGAAATTCTGAGTATTTGAGATCGGTTTGCACATCGAGAGCTTGTAAAGTTGCCATTGTTGTTGAGATTTTGCAAGAATTTTGTTGAAGATGAAGGGTTTTTGATCGTAAACTAGGGTTTATCGAAAGGTGTTTAGAGAATCGAAGTGAAGATAATGCTAAATTAATCATCTGCCGCCTTTTATATCTTTCGATTAAACCTGCAAAACTACGAAAATAGCCTTCGAATCATAACATAACGGTTATTTTCATGGGGGTTAGTTTGGTAATTGTGTTTAAGAAAGACCAGTAGTAAATAAGATATCAGTAGTAGAACGTCAGTAGTATCTACTAACATCAGTAATGACTAAGGATTTTGACATCAGTAGTAATTATAGACATCAGTAGTAACCATTACCACACAAAACCAGTAGTATATGTGAATACCAGTAGTACTGACTTACCAGTAGTATCCGTGTAAACCTAAAATACACCAGTAGTAATGAACTATCAGTAGTATTTTGTTCATACACTTTCACACCAGTAGTACAGCAATACTAGTAGTAAAACACTTAAGAAAATAATATTTTACAACACTAACTTTACACATAATTTTAAGTGAGATTTTAAGTTATTAAAATCATTCCAATACTACTAACCAAGAAGTTGAATCTTCCTACATCAAATGCTTTTGTAAAAAGATCTGCTAATTGATCATCAGTATGGATTTTAACTACTTTGATTAATTTCTTTTCATTACAATCTCTTATAAAGTGAAATCTTATTTCAATGTGTTTAGTTTTTGAATGTTTTACTGGATTATTCACAATACTAATAGCACTTTGATTATCAATAAAAATAGGAGTTTTAAGGATAGAGATACCAAAGTCTAGAAGCTGATTTTGAATCCATAGAACTTGAGCACAGCAAGCAGATGCAGCTACATATTCTGCTTCAGCAGTAGATGTTGATACATTTGTTTGCTTCTTACATTGCCATGACACCAGTCTTGATCCAAAGAATTGACATCCACCAGTAGTGGATTTTCTATCTTGACATTCACCTCCATAGTCACTATCTGTATAGGCTATTAGTTCAAAGGGTGAGTCATGTGGATACCATAGACCTAGTGATGGTTTGCCTTTCAAGTATCTGAATATTCTTTTAACAGCCTGCAAGTGTAGTTCTTTGGGTTTTGCTTGATATCTTGCACACACACAAACACTATACATAATGTCAGGTCTTGATGCAGTTAAGTACATCAAAGATCCTATCATTGATCTATATAAGTGTTCATCTACATCCTCCCCCTCAACATCAGGATGTAGGTGTTTGTGTGTTTCCATTGGGGTACTAGCACTTTTACTGTCTTTCAAATCAAACTTTTCCAAGATGTCTTTGACATATTTTGATTGATTTATCAAAATACCATCAGTTCTTTGACTGACTTGGAGTCCAAGGAAGAAGTTCATTGGACCCATGGAGCTCATCTTGAATTTAATCTGCATCAGCTCTTCAAATTCTTTGCACAATGTATCATTGGTTGAACCAAAGATGATATCATCTACATAGATTTGTACCAGTAGTATATCATCTTTGACTTTCTTTGTAAACAATGTTTTATCAATGGCTCCTCTTTTAAAGTTGTGCTTCAGTAAGTATGATGATAATGTGTCATACCATGCTCTTGGTGCCTGATGTAGGCCATATAGAGCTTTATCTAATTTGAACACATAATCACCATGTTTTGGATCTTCAAAACCTGGAGGTTGGCAAACATATACCTCTTCTTCAATTTTCCCATATAGGAAAGCACTCTTAACATCCATTTGATAGACTTTGAATTTCTTGAATGAAGCATATGCTAGAAATATTCTTATTGCTTCAATTCTAGCAACAGGAGCATATACTTCATCATAGTCTATTCCTTCTTCTTGAGTGTATCCTTGGGCTACAAGTCTGGCTTTATTCTTGATCACTATGCCTCTTTCATCTTTCTTGTTTCTGAATATCCATCTTGTTCCAATGGCTCTTTTTCCTTTGGGTAGAGGTACAAGTGTCCAAACAGCTTGTAATTTAAATTGAAGGAGTTCCTCTTGCATTGCCTCAATCCAGTTTGAGTCCTTCATTGCTTGTTGGATCTTCTTTGGTTCATCCTGAGACAGAAAGCATTCATACATACATTCATTAGCAATTAAGCTTATATTACACATATTTGCAGTTAAACTTTTGTTTAATTTGCTTCTTGTTTGGAGTGGTGAGTTAACATCACTTAGAACAAGGTCTAATGGATGGTTCTTTTGAGTCCTTGTTGCTGTAGCTTTATCAACCACTAGTTGATTTTCAAGGTTGGACTCATTTGCCTCAGGTAGTTGTTCTTCTTGAGATCCTTCATTGTCATTAGTATTTGGTTCATCATTATCTTGGTCAGAGTTACTACTGCTATCATCTTCATTGAGATCAGTAGTATTGAAGTTGTTACTGGTATCAGTAGTATCTTGAGAATCTAGGTTATAGTTGGGACCAGTAGTATTTTTAGTACTATTACTGGTACCAGTAGTATTGGAATTACTACTGACCTCATTCTCAGAGTTACTACTGCTTTCAATATTTGAGTTATTACTGATATCAGTATTAACTATGGGAGCAGTATCAACAATTATGTATCTCATCTTTTCTTGACCAGTATTAACAGATGATGTTCCTTCTTTTTGATTAAGACAATTTGAATTACCTGCATTGAAATTCATGTTAAAATTAAAGGATTTGGTTAGATTGTCTATGTCAAATAGCCAATCTGGACCATTTCCTTGTTCATTAGGTACATTTTCATTAAAGGATACATTGATGCTTTCTTCAATTATCCTTAGTCTTTTGTTGAATACTCTGTAGGATTTGCTTTGAGTAGAGTATCCCACAAAGATTCCATCATCAGCTTTGCAGTCAAACTTACCAATTTGTTCTCTTGTAATCAAAATAGTACAAGGACAACCAAATGATTTTAAGAAACTTATAGAAGGTTTTCTTTTATTGAAAAGTTCATATGGTGTATTAAAATGTGGCTTCACTATTAATACTCTGTTTTGAACATAACAAGCAGTATTAACAGCTTCTGCCCAAAAAGTAATTGGTAATTTTGAGTCTGCAAGCATTGATCTTGCTGCTTCAATGATGGTTCTATTCCTCCTTTCAGCTACACCATTTTGTTGTGGAGTTCTAGGTGAGCTGTATTGTCTGTCAATACCTTTAAGATCACAAAAGTTAATTAAGTTAGTATTTTTAAATTCTGTGCCATTATCACATCTTATGGCTTTCACTTTTTGATCAGATGTGTTTTCCAGTTTGACAATTAAGTTCTTTATGAGTTCACTTGTTTCATCCTTTGTCCTGAGAAAGAAAACCCATGTATATCTGGAAAAGTCATCAGTAATAACAAGACAATATTGTTTCTTTCCAATACTCATTACATTTGTAGGTCCAAAAAGGTCCATATGTAAGAGCTGTAAAGGAACAGAAATAGAGTTCACAGTTTTGGACTTATGAGAAGTCTTGTGTTGTTTACCTTTTAGGCATGCAACACAGTGATGATCACACATGAATTGTTTTTGAGGTAGTCCAATGACCAGATTTCTTTTTACTAAATTATTCATGTTTTTAAAATTTGTGTGACACATCCTTCTGTGCCAAAGTTCTGATTCAGTGGTGTTTGCTTTGGATATAAAACAGTTGACCTCATTTGTAGAAATGAGTTCTCCCCCTATATCCAGGCAATACACATTGTTTCTCCTAGGAGTTCTTAAAACAACATATTTTTCATCTAGAACAAAATCAGGAGAAAGAATGATGCACTCAATGTCTGTGAATAGAATCTTGTTCTTTTTATCACAAACTTGAGACACACTGACAAGATTGTATTTTAGTTCAGCTACATAAAATACATCATCAAAGGTAATTTTTCCATTAGTAACAGTACCTTTACCTGTAATCTTACCTCCCTGGGGATTCTCACCAAATGCCACATATCCTCCATCAACTAACTTGAAATCTTTAAGAATTTGCAGATTTCCAGTCATGTGCCTTGAGCATCCACTATCAATATGCCATGTTCTTCCTTCTTCTGGGATCTGAATGCTCTGCACAAATGAGTAAAGGATTAGTTAAGTTTGGGAACCCAAGCTTTATATGTCTTGGGTTCATCCTTTGAGAAATGAGCTTTTGGGGATTTAACTTTAAAGACTTTTGGTACCCATACTTGTTTATTACTGGTTTTTTGTTTTACTACTGTCCTTTTGTAGTTATTACTGGTGTGAGAATTTCCTACTGATCTTGGTTTATACCCATTGTTTTTAGCTTTTGAATACTTTACTACTGATGGACCAGTAGTATTTGGGTACTTACCATTTTTAGAATGACCAGTAGTGTTTTTAGAGTTAACACCAGTAGTGTTTTTGAAATTTGTTTTGGGAGCAGTAGTATTTTTGAAATTAGTGTTATTACCAGTAGTATTCTTGTACTGGTACCATACAGCATTATAATTAGGGTTAACACCAGTAGTAAATTTGTTAGAGTTTCTACTGGTGTTGGAAAATTTAAAATATTGTCTATTTTGATTGGATTTTCCATTATTCTTGAAGTAATTGCTGTTCTTTGGGCTTCCAGCTCTTCTGTTTTGAACAAACCTTGGTTTACTTCTTTCAAATCTTGGATCTTCAACAATTGGATTTTTAATTTTATTTACTACTGAAAGACCAGTAGTAACTTTTAACTTTTGAGTTTTAGCATTTTCTTTAAGAACTTTAAATTCTTTTAACTCTTTGCAGTTTATTGGATTGTAGTGACAATCCTTTGCTAAATGGTTCATTTTATTGCATATAATACATCTTAGTTTCTTATTTTTAGCACCTTCAGGTATTCTTTGGTCTAAGAGTTGTGTTTTATTTCTTTCATTCCCCCTTGTTAAAATTTTTGGTACATTATCTGCATTATATTTGGGAGATTCATTTGGACTTTGAGCTGTGTGAAAACTTGTATCAATTGATTTTGGTGATTCACTTTGAGATATAGTAAATTCAATTGATTGTTCATCATCAGAAGAATTATTTGATTCAGATGTTTCATTAGATGATTCAGTTTGATTTTCAGTTTTTAATTCATTAATGATTCTTTCTGAACTGTTTTTAAGAGGTGGAATGATTTTATATGGAGGTGGTACAGCATGATATCCCACCCCATGAACAACCTTTTCTGTAGTTTGATTATTAGTTAATTCATCAAGAATTTTAGTGCTTCTTTCAAACTTTTTAATTGTTAATTTATTTTGTTCAATTTCAAGCTGACATTCTTCTATTTTACTTGTTAGTTCATTATTTTTTGTTTCATAAAACTCTTTCTCATCCACAGCTTGAAGCAATTCTTCCTTGATCCGTTGATCAATCATCTTGTACACCTTTATTTGATGTTCTTGATCAGCAATCACCCCATCAAACTCATAATTTCTTCTGATTGCTTTTGCTAAATCTTCATTTAATTTATTGTTTTCTTTTTCTAGATTTTTAATAATTTTAGCACATTCAGGAGTACAAGGTTTAGATTTTACCTCAGTTTTGTTGTCAGTAAAGGCCATGAGAGCTTGATTTTGAGCATGCTCTTCTGCTTGGAAGCTCCAGTCATATCCTTGTCCTTGTTGTGACACAAGAGCAGTTGATTTTGATCTTTTGTCTGGTTGAGGACATTCTTTTGCAAAGTGACCAAGGTTGTTACAGTTGTAACACTTGACTTTAGTTTTGTCAAATCCTGCTTTGTCACCTTTGTTGAAATTGAGGCTTGTCCTTCCAGTTCTTTTTAGGAATCTTTTGGTCCTTAGGCTCAGCATAGCCATCTGCCATTTAAGATCCATCTCCTCAAGATCATCTGGATTCAGTTGTTCCAAGTCATCACTAATCAATGCAGTATGCACATGACTAGTGAAGAAGGATTCTCTTGCAGTATCCTCAGAATCTGCAGCCTTTCCTGCGGAGGTTTCTTGTCCTTGACCTGTACTAGACACAAAAGCAGCATTGTTAGAAGAAATAGAAGGGTTTTTGTGATTTACCTCAGTTTCAAACACTCTGAGATCATTATAGAGTTCATCTAACTCCTTTTCTTCTAAAGCATCTCTTTGTCTGTACACCACTGTGTACATGGCCCATTCTTCACTAAGAGACCTTAGAAACTTCATGTTGACATCCTCTTGATCCATCTTTACACCAACTTGGTTGAGTTCACCAATTAGTTTGTTGAATCTGTCAAACACTTGAGTGAGTGTTTCATTGGGCTTTCCTTTGAAATTTTCAAAGTCTTGTTTGAGAACAGACTTCATATTCCTCTTGGTGCTCTTTGTCCCAACGAATCTCTTCTCCAGTGCTTCCCATAGTATTTTTGCATCATCATATTCAACAAAGAGATGTTGATAATCATTAGGAATGGCCAGTAAGAGAGTGCTTAGAGTTTTGAGTTCGATGCCTTTATCTTTCTTCTCCTTCTCACATTTAAGTTTGTCTGCCTCAGTTGCAGAGCTACTTGCTTGAAGTTGACCAGTTTTGTTTCCTTCACAGACTACTTCCCACATGGAATAATCTGTAATAAGCATGTATTGCTTAATACGATTCTTCCACATCCCGAAGTTATTGGGAGTGAGAATGGGAATTTTGTTGGCCTGAGTGCTTTCATTATTATCAGTCATGATTAATAATGTGTGTGTTTTAAAGATTAAAACTTTTTGTTGTTCTTAACAAATAGTAGATCTAGAACCAATAAGCTCTGATACCACTTGTCAGGATCGATTAACTATAAACAAGTTAATAAACACCTTAGATCTAATTGATGATAGAAGTTGCAGCGGATCAACACTATATCAATAATTAAGAACAATGAACTGTATGAACAATAAACAAGAATATTAAGAACACGGTTTCACAAAAAGCTTCAATGTATATTATTGAGTTAACAATACACACGTACGTTTACAATTCGTAAGGAACATACTTATAGTAGTCCTTGAAGCTAAACTATTTACCCTAGTTATTCTAGGATACGATTTACATCTAATTATAAACGATATACATTGATTTACATTCTATAACTATCTCTGCGAAGATCTCGGACTTGATATGTTCCATAAACGCGTATCAGTAGTAAAACCAATCACCAGTAGTAAATAAGTAACATCAGTAGTAAACTTGGTGATCAGTAGTAAGTCCAGAAACCAACGTCAGTAGTAACTACTAAGATCAGTAGTATCTTCAATAAGCTTGATCAGTAGTAACTTTAGTTATAGCTTACACCAGTATCAACTTCATCAGTAGTAAATGTTTTCTGCCCCATCAGTACTAAGTAAGATCAGTACTAACTGCAGCATCAGTAATAAGTTGATCTGTGTTTTGTTCCAACAGTTTTGCACATGGCTAGGGTGGCAACCCTTTCTTGCATATTTGTACTCCTATTCTTTGTATCCTAATGATATTAATATTTGGTCATGAGTCATGACTTAAAGTTATATGTTTAAATTTTGTTATGAACAAATAAAAGATAGATTTAGGAGGTTGTTAAAAAAATTTCCCATACCCCAAAATTGCAAATTCGTGCATAACAAAATTCAAATTTTTGTAATTAATTAGATCATTAAGATAATATGTGCAATAATAACGTTTTTTTCCCTTATGCTTTAGCTAGACAAAGACGAAACCTAGGGGTTTTTAATAAGGAAATTTATCGATTACTATAATACGTAGTACATCATTTTGATTGGGTTTTTTAAATTTTCCGCTAATCAAATATGTAAAATAGATTTAATATCTCAAATAGAGGAGACAATTAACCTGTAATTTGCAACTAAAAAAGGACACATTATACTACCTCTGTATCAAAATAAGTGATACATTTGAAGAAACACTGTTTTTTAACCGAAAATTTAAAATGTATTTTAAGATATATTAAAGTGGATAGTTAGTGGAGAATGAATTCTACTTCTTTTAAATAAAGTGATATTAATGATTTTTAAAAGTAAAAGTAAAGGTAAAAGAGTAATTTTACTTTATTAAATTAAATAGTTAGTGAAGAAATGGTACCATTTTTTACTAAATAAGGTAAAATTTAGAAATGTATCACTTATTTTATTTCACCCCTAAATAAAAAGTGTATCACGTATTTTGATACGGAGATAATATATGGACTTTGACAATATGATATATGTAAAATTTCATTTTTTTTTAATGTCCCCATGAATCATGAATGTGATAAAGTGGGTTTATGTTATCGTTTTAAGCATGAAAACTTTTTATCTCGTATATTGTCACTAATGATTAGTATATTGCGTTATATTTCTAGAGGATTTTCTCAAAAATAAACATTACATGACCAATTTTCTTTTTATTATCAATCAATCTATATCATTCATTTTGAGAAAAGTTCACATTACTAATTCAATTAAAAGATAATAACAGTTAAACCTCAATAATTGTATTTTTTTTATCCACTTCCTTTAATCAATTTTTTATCCACTTCCTTTTAACTTTTTTTTTTTTTTGTCTTTTCGAACAATAAAGAAGGCCTATCAAAGGAAGAGTTCCTGGAAAGTGATCATCCAACGTAAGCAAGTCAAAATGAAATAAATTAAAATAAGTAACAAGAAGCTAAAAATATACAAAAACTTCCTTTAACCATTATATTACATGATTTACATATCACACATTAACCACAAAAACCCTCATTAACCTATAATATAATAGTCATAGCATTTGTACTGTTCATTAGCATATTACGGAACGGAGTTAAAGAAAACGGGATTGGAGAATTGTTTAATCCTGTTTGGCTATATATGGTGATAACCCAATTATTTTCATTTTATATATATTTAAGAGCTAATCTTCTTATTTTACTCATCCACTCACCCTGCTGGAAGTGGAAAGTGCTCTGCCTTTGCACACAAGAGGTCCCCGTCATTTCAAAATTTAGGGGTTATATTCTTGCCAATATTTTTTAATAACCATACTTTTGACGTCATTAAATTATTTCATTCATCTATTTCTATTACTTATTTATTTTGGTCATTCTCATCTTTTTGTAGTTTATACTTTTAGCATCATTTAAGTTATTTCATTCATTATTATTACTTGAAAGTTTTTAACTCTTAAACTTTTATAATTTATATTTTTAACTTCCAAAATTTTATAATTTATAGTTTTAGAGTTTTAGATATGTGCTATATATACTATAAAATTGTGATAATGTTAACCTACGCCATAAACAATATCTTTTGGTTTTATTATTTTGCGCTTTCTATATATAGTATATATGAAAATAGATATGAAAACATGTGTCAAAGGTGATTATGATTCAACTAGGTAACATGCGTTCTACACAAAATACTTTTTTATTATTAAATTCTTTTTGATTTTACTTTAAACTTTTATAATTTATATCTTTTAACTCTTAAATTATACTCCCTCCGTCCTTAAATAAAGTTCCCATTTCGCCTTCAAATTTTGTCCCTAAATAAAGTTCTTATTTCTCAAATATAAGGGGCCCACTTAATATAATAATATTATTACCAATACTTTCACCACTAACTATCTCTTAAAACATTTTCTCTCTCCAATCAAACCTTATATTTTAATCAAAAGTAATACCAAATACCCCACCACTAACTATCTCCTAAAATATTGTGCCCAACACAAATGGGAACTTTATTAAGGGACGGAGGGAGTATAATTTTTACATCTAACTTTTTTTTATTTAAAGTTACATATATATTAACATATTTAGTTGTAGTTAATAGAAAATTTAACAAAACAAAATTACCGATCTAAAATAAAACAATAACTAAAAAACTAAAATTACCGATCTAAAATATTATAATTATTAAGTTTTGATATCTTTAAATAATAAGTAGAACGATGTTAAATATTATAATGGCTCACTAATTATCAAATAAATTTATATATTCAAGTATTTTGATATTATACTAATATACATATATCATTTATAAATTTGACGTAAATCTTGGTTTTTAAAAAGTAAAATTTTCAATCTCAAGCGAAGCCGGGTAATTAAACCTCGTTTTCAAACATTCAAACATGTTGTAAAGGCTCATTTGAATGGATTTTAAAAGCCCAAAAATCGAATGTTACACAAGGGATGCAAAAATAGCGTTTAAAAAAAACGGTTCGGTTATGGTCAATACAGAATTGAACCGGTTCGGTTTTAAACCAATTTCCGGGAAGTGGTTGTGTATCCGGTCGAAACCAGTCCAAACCGGGTTTTTCGGTGTTTAAACCGGTTTTTAAGGATAGGTTAACAAAAAAACCGGTTTTCAAATCGGTAGATCCCAAAATATCGATCCGATCCTGAACTGGCAGTTTACAAAATAATCCAGTCCGATAAGCCAAAAACCAGTTCCAAACCGATTTTTAAACATGACTATATAAAAAAATCCAATTTTCTTTTCACCTCTATCACAATTCACACCCACTCACTTTCACACCTTATATGGGCTTTTGATATACTAACTAAGAAATGAATCTACTAATCTTCTAGAGAGCCCAAGTACTGATTTATGGCCCAAACCTTCAAATCCTAGTACACCTTTTTAAACGTTAGACTTTCTTACATCCTTCAGAGTCACAATCATTATCAAATTACAAAAGCACCCCTGCCGATATTACCTTCCTGTTGCCACCTATGGCCATGGATGGGCCTAAATAAGATTTATTTTTGGAAGTTTCCAGGTACTACTCACACACACACGCACACACTCTCCCCCAATATAAAGGTGAAAAGCCGAAAAACTAAAATCCCAATTTCAAATTTCTCGCTCAAACCCCCCCAAAAACCCTTCCATTTTTCAAGAATTTTGAATCACATGTGTCGTTTCATCTACTGATGAAGAAAGTGTCAAATCTGTGCTAGGGGTGTAATGTGACGTGGGTAAGTAAAAATTCTTGAGCTTGATCTCTACAAATCCCTTAATTTAGGTTTTAAATTCAAGATCTGGGTTTAATTGCCTCTTCTTTTCAGTTATTCAAATGGGTTTCTTGCAATTTCAGCTAATCATAGTTTATTGAGTTTTTGAATTGGGTATTGATCCAAGACCACGTTAGCCAATTAAAAATCCTTTCTTGACAGTTCATACCCTTGAACCACACTTCCAATAATTCATGATTTTTGTAGCATTTCATACTTGCTAACATGCGCCAAATCAAAATTAAACCTCTAATTAAGCAAAATCTCTCTTCTTTTGCACCCCCTGTTCATCCTCCTACTTTTTCAAATAATCAAAAGTCTAATTCAACTGTAATTTTAGCAAGAAACATTGTAATTGTGTTGGGAGTTGTGTTATTATTATGTGTTTTACTTCATTTTGTCATAAGATACCTCATGAAGAGAAAACGATCATCACTTTCTCTTCAACAATCTTCAAGATTTCAAGAAACTAATGAAAATGATGATGATGTTGTTGCTTATGAGAGACAATTGCGACAATTATTCAATTTACATGATTCTGGTTTAGATCAAGCTTTCATTGATGCACTCCCAGTGTTCCTTTACAAAGAATTAATGGGATTAAAAGAGCCTTTTGATTGTGCTGTTTGTCTTTGTGAATTTTCACAACTTGATAAACTTAGGTTACTTCCTTTATGCGGTCATGCTTTCCATATTCATTGTATAGATACATGGTTGCTTTCAAATTCATCTTGCCCTTTATGTAGAAATACCCTTTTTACCCCTGAATTTTCTGTTGAAAATCCAGTTTTTGACTTCAATTTTGATGATTCATTGGAAGAAGAAAATGATCATGTTGGGGTATTTGGTAATTTTAAGCAATCTGGAGGTGGGATTGAGAAAAGGTTATTTCCGGTAAGACTTGGTAAATTTAGAGCCACAAATTGTGAGAAAAAGGAAGAAAAGGAAATTGGGGAAACAAGTAATTGTAATCTTGATGCAAGAAG
This sequence comes from Calendula officinalis, assembly GCA_963853835.1. Classification (NCBI taxonomy): domain Eukaryota; kingdom Viridiplantae; phylum Streptophyta; class Magnoliopsida; order Asterales; family Asteraceae; genus Calendula; species Calendula officinalis. The sequence continues at coordinate 69,055,229 of OY970827.1, read as the reverse complement.
GTGTTTTTCAATGGGATCTTATGAATATGTGGTGGGAAATTCAGAGTTACAAGTGACATTTTGCCCTAATAGGGGTAATATTGGAAAAAAAGATTTGGGCATTGAAAAAGATAAGGGAAATAGTTCAATTGATGGGGGTAATGATGGAAAGAAAATTAGTAGTAGAAGTAAAGGTGAAAGCTTTTCTGTTTCCAAAATTTGGCTTTGGTCAAAAAAAGATAATAAATTTCAAGATTCATCAAGTAACCATATGATTAATTCTTCTGTTAATGTAAGTTTACCATCAAGGAATTCAAATGGTAGTAATTTTCTTCATTAGTTTAGGTAATTGGTGTTGTGATGAAGTGACTTGTACATTATGCTGAGAGAGTTGTACACTGGTTTGTATATGGAAATATGAGCCTAGTAAGTTCACCATTCAATTGTAGATTTACCTAAAGTGAATGATTTATGATTCTATGTGTGAGTTGCTTTATTGAAGATGACAAAATGTACTCCACACTTTTATGTTGTTATTGGAATTTGGTTCTGTTTCCCTCCCAAGACCTTGTGAATATGACCTTGAGTAACGCTATTCTGGTCCATATTTGTATATATTTTTTTTATTATTATTATTTTTTTTGAACAACAAGTTAGTAAGTTAGTGATTCGAGCCTAGACAGTGACATCCATATTTATATTTATATTTTCGGATAATATAATATAGACGGGAGGTGGTTGAAGTTTGCAACAACAAAAAAAGTATTACTTAGGGCACACCATGTCAAATGGTTTATTTTAAGTGATAATGAAAGGTGTTACATCATATGTGTAGCAAAGGTTATAAAACTTTTTTTGAAAAGTTAATTATAAATATTTTGTAGAGTATAATGACTAAAAATTATACTTCCTCCGATTCAAAATAAGTGATACACTTTGAGTTTCACGGTTTTTGAGGTAAAAGATTATAATGATGGTTAAATTAGATTAATTAGATGGTTATTGGGGAATGAGTCCCACAATTTTTGAATAAAGTAAGGTTAATGATGTTTAAAAGTAAAAAGTAAGGGTATAAGAGTCATTTCACTTTATAAAGTATATAGTTAGTGGGTGTGGAGCCCGCTACTTTTTACCAAATAAGGTGAAATTTTAAAGTGTATCACTTATTTTGAATCATCCAAATATGGAAAGTGTATAACTTATTTTGAATCGGAGGAAGTATGAGTTTTGATTCATTTAAGTAATAGCTAACCGGAGTTTCTCCTCTTGTGAGTTTGAGTAGTCGGGGTGTTACGGTGGGACAAGCTGCTTTGAAAGCCGCCTCGTATAAAGTGACAAAGCACGAGAAAGCATGCATTGAAAATCAACACGTGTTCATTCCTTTTGCATTTGATACTTTCGGTTTCCTTGCGCCTGAGGCGGTGGAGCTTCTTAACAGAGTCCAACGTGTTATGCATAGCAATGTTATGACACCCAGATCCACAAATGTTGTTTTTAAAAGAATTAGTTTTGCAATTCAAAAAGGCATAGCGGCACAGCTTGTTGCCCGTTTGCCTTATTTATCTATATAAAAAATGATATTTTGAAATATAATGGATTCGAAATGTTAATTTAAAAAAAAAAAAAAATAGCTACATATATGATTGGTGGTACCGTTTTTACCCCAACTATTTCAGTGAAAATAAGATAGACATGACAAAATTCAAAGGACACCAGAGGAGAGCATAATTTGTACGGAGTATAATTTAAAGAAAGTATAAAAGACCCTTACTAATCAATAATCATAGAAAAATATTGAGAAAACGGGGCTCACAGCTTATTTGTTTTATTTTGATTTATTAAAAGTATGTCTAATATATGATGATTAATAAAAAAAATAATGTTTGTTTAAGTTTAGCTCAATTTAAACATTACATTTAATTCAAGGAAAATGTGTTTCAAGTTATATCCCTTGGTATAATTTAAAGTACAGTACACATCTTTAAATAATATTAAGTTAATATTAAGTTATGAAATAAAACAAACCAAAAAACATCATATTCTCACGGCCCGCAAGAAGGACAATATTTTTGATGAGGTTAGTAGGGATTACCTATGTATATATAGGTAAATTCTCAAACCCTAAACATGAAGATGGGCTTTTATGTTCACGGGCCCATGCGTCAATTGGATCGGCCACTACAACTATAGCCTGTCAAGTTATCAGCGCCTGTCAAGTTATCAGTGCCTGTCAAGTTATCACCGCCTGTCAGGATTGTCAGCGTCTGTCAGGTTGTCAGCGTCTGTCATTGAAAGCGCGTGTCTTATTGGCTGACGTTCGTCATAATGGCGCTTCATGATAAATACACTTTAATGAGCGTTGCATTAGACGATTGATGATCAACGTAGCTCAAGCGTTCACAATCATCATTAATGGACCAACGTTCCATATGCTGAGGACTAGCCATATAAATACACGGTCTGAATCATTGTCGAGGACACAGTGACATACTAAAAGAGCCTAAAGCACAGAGTTCATATACTCTCACTTGCACACTCGTACTCAACCTTGATCACCCTAGGTTCGCCAAGAACTTGTTGGGTTTGCACTATCACAGGAAATCCAAGGTTGACGTCACCTAGTCTTTGTGTTTGACAATTGTTGCTCGAACAATTTTGTTCAAAGACATTGGAAAAGTTGAAATATTTTGCAATAATAAGCAATTAAGCATATTAGACAAAGTCTATTAATATAATTCATCACAGATAATACATGTGGTATCAATTTGGATGTACTTCATAATAGCTTTTGTTGCTTAAGAATTTGAAAGTCATAATTATAATTACGATTTTGATAATGACAGCCCTTAGGGCTGTCTCTAAGCGCATAAAAGTTGTACATTAATTCATGAGATGAAGTGATTACTAAAATTCAGGGTGTAGTTATAGGTTGATGTACAAGTTTCTGATGCATGTCTATTGACAGTCTGCCATTATCAAAACCCTTATAATTAATAACTAGCAGGGTACCCGTGCAATGCGGCGGCGGGTACCCAGAAACCATATTTCGTGGCGAGCAAGTGTTGTTCGTTTACACGGTAATAATTGTTGCTAGAAATAAATAATTAAACGGAAATGTGGATTTTGGTATTTACAGCGTCGTATATTTAATGTTATTGGGTAAAATGGTTTTCGAGTAACAGACTTTTGTTATTAAGTGTGGGTGGTGTTACCAAAGTGTAATGTATAGCAAGTGGTTAACGCATAGTGATAAGTTAGGAGAGGTCTTGGGTTCGAATCTTATTAGCCGTGATTTATTTTTTTTAAGGTAGAGAACTAACTAACAAAAGTGGAAAGGTCCTTAAAATCAAGTTTAAGAAGCTCCTTAAACTTACCTAATGGGGTAGGCCTAAATGCTTTATATAGTAGTAAGATAAGTGTTATCAATATGGATTTATAATAACTAATAACCATTCGTCTAGCTCCGTACACCTTTTATATTGTTATTTCATGTTAAGGTTTTTTACACACCTAACGGCACATATATATTTTCAAATTCAAGTTTTTCTTTAGGAAAAGGTATTAAATTGTATAGAAAACATACAATTATGTAGGCAACGTCTTCTCTTTGGAATATATGTTTGATGAGTTACCTGGTTTTGAGGGAGTGTGGGAGCTATAAGGGGGTCCATAAACACGCGTAAAATGGAGGGATGAAGTCATGTGATAAGAGTTTTTGATTATTTTTTTATTCAAAGTTTGTTAATTATTGAGTAAATTAAATAAATGGTTTTTGTGGTTGGTCAGAAGTTTCAGATACATCAACTTTCTCTCTTAGAATTAAACAAACTAACAATGACTAAACTGGCATAGTGGTGACTAAACCTGTGACCGAACATTTTTTTAAATTTCATTAATAATAAAAAATAACACTACACTACTAATTAACATACATAACAATAAAATTTAGTGGTTATTAGTTCGTACCAAATATGTTGCACTCTATCAGCTCTAAGTCTTAGATGGGCGTCATGGCTGTGTATATTCTAATAACTTGTTATATTTCTTCCTGCGATCGTTTGGGATTATCTTTATCATGTTACTCATCCGGATAAAAATCTTGTGACTATACATCTACATATGCAACATACATGTACATATTTGCATGCAGGGTGATTTGTACTTGATCAGTATGCTTGGTTAAATTTGTGTAAGATATAAACCATAATGTTAATGGTGAATCTTGTGATCATACTTGTGTGTATAAGTAAGGGGGTCCATAGCAACTGAGTTTAACTTTGGCCTACATATTTCCTCAATTGCGTTTTGTCATTTCTCTTTCAACATCATTTGCTTTTTATATTAAAAACTGAAAAGACCAACTCACAGATTTTGATTTCTTTTTCAATATTATTTCTTTCTGAAAAGAAAACACAAGAAATGACATTTGTGAATTCAATGAGAAAGACAAGGATAAAAACATAGAATCAATTGGTAAAAGAAAGAGATGAAAAATCCAAATAACATAACATGTGACACCTTTTTCTTGTTCCATGGTTTCGATGTACCCTATCCATATATTATATATTTAATTTTCAACAAGGGGATCATATCTTATTTCATTATTTTTCTCATAACGGTAGAATATTGTTTTAATACAACAATTCTAACTGCATTCTTGTATGTGTGATAGGGAGATGATATATGTATCACCAAAAGTATAATCATTTATCACATCAAACAAATCTTAAAGCAGACTATATAAATTTTCCAAAACATAAATTGTGTGTAAAATATTTCTTGTAAAACCCACTTCACGTATTGCTTTGCCATTATTTCACCAAGACACAGGTTACCGTGTAATATTCTTCAGTGTGTTCCTTTCAACGATTCAGTTGAATCATTTTGGTGAATTTGTCAATATTCATAAATGCCGATTCAACTTTTAACACTCGTATTTTTATCAATAATATTAGTATATAAAATTGTGCAAGTATCGCAATATTACAAACGATATGTATCTAATAAAAACATACAAATATGAATATAATCGAATTAAAATGCCGAATCAAAGAAAATAAGCAACAATTTAAACTCAATTGAAATAAACAATACAGTTTTCATCTTTAAGTAGGAATTCTCATAGCAAAAAATACAGAAACACTTGAAATCCCCCTCAATGCCTATTTTACACAACTTTAATTTTGTTTTCAACTCCAAAACGACAACCAAAAACCATTTCAAACCACTCAGAGTTGGTCCTATTTGTGTCTGTGATGACAAAATTTGGTTACAAGAACACTTTTTCCTTCTTAATGTACATATCCAAACTTTGGTAAATATACCGTCTCTCTCAAAAGATATAAATAATTCAATCGAAGAAACAATGAGAGAAGACAAGGGTAAAAAGAATCTTACATCATCTTCAGAGGTCACGAGGGAAATTACTGATTTGTCCTTGCTCCAACATATCTTTGTTGTTCAACTTGTAACTTATTCTTATGCGCATAACAATGGGTTTCTGGAAGAAAAAAAATAGACATTCATATCTACAAAATAAAAATAAAAACAAAAATACATGGATTATGATTTATGAACATGGGTAGAATACCTTTCCATGTTGAGTGTTGGTAACTTTTAACTTCTGAGTTATTGATGCATTATTACTATTTCCAGGAAGAGTGTTACTACTGGCAGGTTCTAAATGCAACTGAAGAAACTGTTCAATGCAGTAACATATCAGATGTCAAGTTGAAATAGATACAAGTAGTGTTTATATAATTATAACTATAAATACCTTTGGGACTGCTGCTTGAAAAATGAAATCTGTATAAACATCAGAAGTCTTGTTTATAAAATTTGCTTCAATTTCAGTTGTTTGTTGACTCCCAGTTTGTTTTGAAAAGTTGAACATTAACTTCAAACCACTGCTTTCAAAAGCAACTATTGGTGGATATGTAGGACCATTATCTTCTGTTATAATAAATAATTTTTTTTTTGTTAATAATGAAAAACGGTTATTTACTGTAAACGAGTAAATAAATACTTACTAGGTAGTGGTGGTGGTGGTGGTGGTGGTGGAGGGTTAGAACCAAATCCATCCAACAAATCCATCATAGGGTTGTTATCTTGATTTATTGATAATATATCGGGTACAGATGATGACCCGTTTTGTGGTGGGGTTGACCCGATTGACAACAGATCCAACAGAACATCTGTACCGCTCTTTTGAGCCTGGGTTGTACCTGAAACATATACAATTAAAAATAAATCAATTCTATATATATATATATATATGTATACAAAAATTATAAATCTAACCTGGTTGTGAAGAAGATGATGATGTACCAACATCAAGAAGATCATGAAGAAAATTGGCACCTGAAGAGTTAGTTACAGCTGTTACAGGTTCATCTGATCCTAAATCAAGCAAATCTAATAACGGGGAATTAGCAGTAATTCCATTAGGAATTATTGAAGTTGAAACAGATGCTGGAATAGACCCAGATCTTCTTCCACTTGAAGTTACTTCATCCAGCACAGGCATCCTTTCAACTAGGGCAGACCTTTTTAAATAAAAAAAAAATACATTTTATTAACCTTTTTTACATTAAAAAAATAAAGAAATTAGCTGCTTATTTATACCTTATATTTTGATGTTTCCCAATTATGGAATCAAATTCGATTGATCTTTGCTGCAGCTCAAGTACAAGGCTTCCTTTAGATTGAGTCACAATATCCTTTATTCTCCTACAATTTTAATAAAAAATTAATAAAATTTTGAGTAACATAATCTGGTTTTGATGATTAAATAAATAAATAACGTACTGCGAGCAAGAAGGAAAACGGGAAGAGAGTTTTAAGAGAGCAGTTAAACACATAGCTCTGGTGGTAAGATCTGATGTGTGACGTTTTATTGCAATTTCAACAACATCAACAGCATCATTCTCAGTGACCTGTTTATAAAAATACTCAAATTAATTAAAATAAAAATCTTAAAATAATCAAGATACTAGAAACGGGGCCCACTAAACTCACGGTTATAGGTTCCTCAAGATCAAGCATTCCAATATTGTTAACCAACATGTCACCATATTCTCCAATGCACCATACAGCCACCCGAACAAGGGTTTCCTGTTTTTAGAACCGATAAAAAATATTGTTTATATGAAAATAACAGTAAAAAATAAATGTGGCAAATGATTATTAAAAGTTGTACCTGATCAACTGATGTTTGGATAAGTTTATAGAGTGACCTAACTGTATATCCATGGAGATTAGAAGCATTGGTTATTACAACAATTAGGGCATGCCATACTTCATCTTTTACATGATTTCCAGCCTACCATGAAATTAGTAATCCATCAAGCACACATTCGTTGACCAAACTAACCTAAAACCAATACAATAAGTTTGACCTACTAGTATACCACATACCTCAGAGAGAACCTTAAGCATTTGATCAATGTACCAAATTTTGTCTGGAGAAAGCCTACAATACCAAAAATAAATAAATAAATAAATAAATAAGTGAATATAAATATATATTTTTCAAACGAAGATGATGGTGTTATTAAAAATGAATTTTGAGCTTACTTTTCCACAATGGAGCAAATTTTAGCAGTGAGATCTCCCTTGAAATCCTGATCACTTACTTGAAGATAATCAATTAATTCTTTGGTCAAAACTTTTACATTGCTTTCATTGACCAGAAGATATGTAAGTTCAAGAGCTCTTTTACGAATTGAAGCATCTGAATCCTGGATAACAGCATATAAAATTGGTATATACAGATATTACAAATCAATTAATAATACTATTTTATAACAAATATGTTTATTCTTTATAAGTGAGTTAATCACCTTTACACATTCTAAAATTGTTGCACGATGTCTCTGAACTGCTTGATCATCTATTGAAATTGCTTTCATTAGCATGTTCAATGCCACATATCTGCCATGTCAGACTCAAAGAATCAGGAAATCTAGTAGTAAAATTACCTAAATACCCATGGACCGACTAATCATGGACAACTTTCTAATAAGATTATCGCCTGATACAAGATTTAATTACTCTTGGTACCATAATAAGATCTTTATAAACATTAAAATGAAATTCAACATAACTAACCTGATATTATTGTCACGATTAGACAAAAACCGCCCCAAAATATTGATTGCAAGAACACGCAAGCCACTATTATCTTCAATGCTCATAATAGTTTCCACACATTCATAAAGTATTGCATTCCCTGCATTTTTGTTCGACTCAGTTTTTGTTGCCACCTAGACATAAATTGCAAGATTAATACAAAGATTCCAATAAAAAAAAAATCTTTAAAATAAAATAATAAATGATGACCTGAGCAAGAATGTCATTCATAGAATCGCTGACATCAGTATCACCATGGCCCAAAACACGCAAAAGACGAAGCAGTCTTATATGAAGAAAAGGGTCTGCAATTCCTGCAATATCGTATTCAGGAGCATATGGGCTGTTCACAACATCCTTCAAAACTTTTACCAGCCCTTCTGTACATTTCTGGATTAAAAAAAGAACAAAATGTCACAAAACAAAAACAATACGAAAATTACAAAATTAGCACAAATGTTTACAAAGAAAATCGAATTACCTTTCTAAAATATTCAAGGGCTTCTTCATTAAGATTACAGAGATCTGTACAGAGCTGGATTGCAGTTAAAAGAACTCCATGATGTTTTTCTTTTAGCAAGGAAACAACAGGGTTCACAAAATTTTCTGCAAGATCCGGGACTTTCTTTACAATTCTTATTGAGCATAATGCTGCCTGTAAAATGTCAAAAAGTTAATTAATGCCGTCTACATTATAACCTAAATTCAACTAATTAATACTATTCAAACAGTAGAAATATAATAATACATGTATAAAATTTGAGAACAAGCTTATAAACACATAATCAGTTAATCACCCATGAATTGAAATTTGAAATGTTGTATTTAGATGAAACTTACCTTTTTCCGAACATTTGGATCTCGAAATTGCAGCAATCTTTCGACTTCAGGTGCAAGATCACGAGCCATTTCTGCAGAGGAAATATTTCCCAAAGCACAAAGAGCTAATCCCACAATAAATTGATTGGTATGATTAAGATCTCTGATGACAACAACACATTCTCAGTAACTAGATTCATAAAAATAAAAATATCAAAAAATAAAATTTATGAAAAAAAGGAGATAAAGGAATGTAGGGCATACTGCTTTAGAGAATTGGTAACAAGCATTAAAACTTCTTGTCTTTCATCAAGAAGCAACATAAGTCCAAGATAACCGATTCTTTTCTCAGGGAAACCAGGAGCTGCTATTAATTTAAGGCATTCCATTTGGCCAAAATGTGTGGGATATCCTAACATGTGAATAAACATGAGTTTTGCCAAATTACGATGCCTATAATCATTATCATTATCACTAACTGCTGCACGAATAGAAGCACATTCTTTTCTAACAACAGCACGTTCTTCTGCAGCAGTTTTGCAAGCACGTATTGCTCGAATCATGTCCCTGCAGTTGAACAATAATCTTCATTCAGAACTAACTTAAAAACAGCATGTTATTGAAAAATCACACATAAAAAGCTACGGGTTATTTTGGATGCATAACTTGTTGAATTATGCTTCTAAACGTCAGAAATAACTAGGACAGCTGCTAAATTACAGTAACGCTTCGATTAATTCCACAAAATTGATAAAAAAATAATAAACTATTACCTACAGAATTAATGTTCAATGTAGACAATTCGAGATCACATTAACAAAAGTTACGTCAAAATGAATAACACCTAGTTCAAATTCGATCAAACAAAAAGGTTTAAAACATGAGAGATCAGTTGTGAAGAAGCAACTCACCTTAAACGCGTTCCAGAAGAAAACGGATTCATGATTGTGTCGCTTTTTGAAACCGAGAGAGAGCTCGATCAGATCCAAAGGTGTTTAGTGCGAAAACAGTATATAATCGTTTCCGCAATTGTATATATGTGTGTTTAATGGAATCGAGATCTGTAGAAGGTCAATTACGAGGATCTGAAGAGAAATTTGAGATCTGTTGCCTATGATTATGATGAATGATGATGAAGAATCTTGAGTTCTCTCCCTAAATTCGGTGGCAGAGGGGTAATCTGTCTATCTATGTTTTCTCTTTCTGAAAAGTTGAAGAAAGCATATAGAAAAATCAAGCACTCAAATGCAACAATGAACATTAACAAATGTTTCTCTATATTTCCTTTTTTCTATTCTCATAACTAATTTAAATAGAATCGAGAAAAATATTTTTGGCTCTACCTAGGACCGATCTTACGACATCGGACTGAATCGAATCGAAAACTGAAAAGTTTCTTTGACATTTTTTAGGTTTTTTCGGTTTTGAACTGGATTGAACCGAACCAAAAATTGTTTTTTGCATGAAAATAAGAATAAAAAACTGAACCAATATAGCTCGATTTGGTCCGGTTCGTCAATTCGCATTAATTCTCGGCAGTTTGCTCATGTCTATTTGTGACTTCAGTTTGTGTTTTGTTAGAAAAGGATTAAACACATTGATTTGGGTTTGGTGTTTCGTTAAAAGAAGCGGATAAAAAACTATATGAGTATCTTAAATGTAGTTGAGTGTTTAGAATTATTAAGTTGATGCATCTATAAAAATATTACGAGAATAATAATATTTTTTTTATGTTTTTGATTATTTGGAAATTTTGACAAACAAATCATTAAAATGTGCACATATTTACCTACCCCCGACCAAACCGGAATTATCTAAGTCATGGCTTGGTCAGAACAGTTGGAGATGAAATCCGGCCGAACTACAAAAAGATTGGTTTTACTTAAAAATCAGATAAATAAAATAGACATGAATTTTTGTAGTAATATTTGAAACATAAAAATGATTAATGTATCATATATACTTAGATTATTCCCATTGGTATGGGTTGGGGTTGAGTCACCCAATAAAATAAAATAAAAATTGAAGAGGGTCACCAAAAACTAGTGACCTAGATTGTGGTGGGAGACCAAAATTGAAGAGGGTCACCAAAAGTAGTATTTTTTCTTTTATTTTTTTTGTTTTAATATGATGTGAATTATTTTAATTGGTAGGTTTGATTTTAAAAGGATAGGTTGGGTTGAGTTGTTAATGTTTGTGAAAAATTAAATAGTTGGATTGGGTAGGTGAAAGAGACAGAAATTAATTTTTTAATAAAAAAGTTAAGTTGGGTTGGGTTATGAATGGGGATAGTCTTATTATTATGATTATCCAGTTCAACCAGCCTACTAATTTAGTCCAATTGATTCAACCTTATTTAAAACATTGACCTGTTTAATGCAGTTTTAAAAACATTGCTTCTTTTGTTACTTTAAACATTCTTGTAATTACTTGAACATTAACAAAAGAGCTTTCACTCATTTATTCACTTATATAAAAAATATAAGATAACCAGCACAAGTTCCATTTACAACAAAACAAACAAAACATTGACTGCTAAAAGAGTCATACATCTTTGACTTTGTATCATAGCCATATAACTTAACGAAAAATAAACAAATACGGTCCGCACACAATACGTATATCATACCATATACGTCATACCGACCTGTATAATATTCATATGTGGGACCTTCATCGTTGCAGCACCACCCCTGCAATTATTCCTCAAAAACGAATAAAAGTAATTAATCACAAGCTTTTTAAGAAAAAACGAGTCCTTTTTAGCCCGAACCGACCCATGTCCAAGCAAATAAGTAAACCCGGATTCCATAGCTTCTCTAAGACCCGAAAGCTCATATTCCAAACTCAGGTCATCATCAATCGGGCCCATAACACTCGATGGCAGCTCTGAATCGCCACCATCATTTTGCATCAACGGGATACTAAGTTCACCCGAATACGATCTTTGACTTTGACTTTGACCAACCGAAACACTGTCGAAATCAGCATCAATTACCTCACTTTCCAATGCAACATCTTGAGCTTCTTTTCTCATAAATCTCTCAAGGCTTTCTACAAGAAGCTGTTCAAAAGCATGATGATCTTCTTTACGAATGTCTTTATACCCGTATCGTGCTACACATTGAAACATATGATAATCTTTCGGGCAAATTCTTCTGAAAAGAAACCGTTCTTCTTGTGAAACTACAGGGACCGGAACGTACTTTATGCAAACAAACACAAGTGTCGAGTGGATTGCGGGCAGGTCTAGTAAAAACCGCCCGAGAACCGAGGGCACACCGTGCACTAGTTCATTATAAACTAGTCCGATTCCGGGCACCCGTACGGTCCCCAGGGTTGACCCGAGATCGTTCATGAAATCCATGGATATTTTACCTCGTACTTCACTTTGGTATTTTAGTACACTCCCATAATTCCAAATGTACATAATACAAAGGAAAAATGAAGCAAATGCAAGTGGAAGCCAACCACCCTCAAAGATTTTCGATAAAACTGCTGACATGTATATAAGCTCCATCGATCCGAAGAAAAATAAAAAACATAACGCTAAAAATACGTTTGTTTGCCAGATTAGTAGCATAACTAGGGTTACTAATGCTGTACTAACCATCATTACCCCAACTTCTGCTATACCTGCACAAACCCTAAATCAATTTATGTCGATTTCAATTAGTTAGTGTGAAAATAGTAATACCGTATGCATGAGCAATATCTGTTGTACTTCGAAAAGTGGCTACAACGACAACACACATGATCATTAAAAACCAATTGATAACCGGAATGTAGATTTGACCCATGAATTTTCGTGATGTGTGAATGATTTTTAATCTCGGAAAGCATCCGAGAGCCATTGATTGTTTAATGCACGAGAATGAAGCAGATATCATAGCTTGACTAGCGATTATAGCAGCGAGTGTTGCTACTACGAAAACCGGCCAAAAAAGTCCGTCTGTTTGCAATTTTCAATTTATTAGTTGTTAATTTTTGGAAATTAGGGTTGAAGGATTACCTGGAACTGAATCGTAAAATATTCTCTCTGCAGAATTGGGGTATTTCATGAGATAAGCAGCTTGACCCATGTAAGCTAACAACAGACATGGGAACACCACGAACGAGAATGCAACCTGGAACGTAAAGATCATATAAGTGTTTGCAATCTCAAAGTAAGTAACAAAGACTAACGAACCTGTATGGATCGTACAGAGAAATGCCCTAAATCAGCAAACATTGCCTCCGCTCCTGCACATCAACAACTTTATAAATAACGCAGATCTTTTTATAGATTATTACTAAAAAAATCATAACTTTAACACAAATATAGCGTACCTGTAATGCATAAAACACAACCACCAAGAGAAGACCATGCTTTCCAAGAATTCTTTTCAAAGAACAAGTAAATATAAACAGGATTAATCGCCTTAACGACAGATATATCATGTTTAATTAGGTTGTATAATCCAATTGACCCGAGACTGAAGAACCATAAACCAAGACAAGGACCAAAAGTCAACCCGACTTTACTTGTCCCAAATCTTTGTATGCCAAACAATGCCACAAGAATCACACTTGACACGGTCACTAAAGCACCTGTAAAACACACAAGGAAAAAAGTCAACATCTTGACTTTGACCACCGTCAAGAAATATGAATTATTACTAGATGCTAATGTACCTGTACCAAATCCTTGTATTTTACCTTGCAGACCACTCACAGCAGACATTACTGCAATAATAATTAGTAGGAATGTATTCTGTTTTAATATAAACGGGTTGTAAATCGGATAAGCGTGTTATAATTAAAAAAAAAATTCAAATGTTTGAGTGTTTGGAAAGTCTGATTGTTTAAAAAAAATATTTAAGAAAAAAATGACATTTTTGTGACAAAAGTGATAAGTTGACCCGTAAAAAGTCAAACAACAGGAAACAAAATCTTTCTAGTCAAACATTTACCTGACATAGCAGGTGTCAAAATACCATCACCAATAATCATAGAAGTACCCATTAGAACAAGTAACAAAAGAAGGGTTTTATAAAACGAATTATGTTCTAATTTCTCTTTAATCTTCAGAGCCCGTTCGAGTTCGGGAGTTGGTAATTTAAGCCTAAAACTCGAGATTTGCTCATCAGCTCGTTGTTGATTTGGTAGAAGATTGATTTTTGCATATCTGCAGATTAATGAATACAATGCAAATGTTCCTCCTGCAAGAATTAAATAACTTTGACTATTAATGGTCAAACTAAGTTATGTTTGACCTTTAAAGTCAACTGTGCAAATATTTGAACAAGAATGATGAGTTAGGTATTTCATGATTGTCACCTTCACCATTGTCGTTTGCTTTTAGGACAATAAAAACATACTTTGCTAAAGGAACGAGGGCAATTGTGTAAATAATAAGTGATAAAGCTCCCAAAATATCAACGTTTGACTCGATGTTGACTTTGGAGAAAACTTCTGTAAACACATATAACGGACTTGTTCCCATATCTCCGTATACAACTCCAAGTGTCTGGAAAGCCAATCCAAGAGTGTTCCATATCGATGCTTCCTGATGTTTTTAAACAAGTCAAAATTGAGTGCATACTTTGACTAAATTATTTCAGCAATTAATAAATAATATGACCAAAATTGATATAAAAAAGTAACCTTGTTATGGTGATCATGTGAAGCAGAGATAGACATAGCATCAGTATCAAAAGAGTCAACTCTTTTAGCCTTCTTGACCAACCGTCTTCTAATCGTTCCATGTGTTTGACTTTTATTTTCGTCATCGTTAATCAACGACCATGGCGGTGATTCTGAATCCACTTCACTGCCATCCACCCACCGTGAACCACCCGAATCACCACCGCCACTCCTCCGTCTTAGTAATCTAGCACTAATCTCTTCTATTCCGTCATATTCCATCACTAATTATTGTTTTTAAACACAATTAACAACTCCAATAATAGTCAAACCCCATCTGTCAAAAGGCACCAATTTCAATTCAAATCTTAAGATAATCTTATCCAGAGAAACGCACCACACAAATTTTATAATCTAGAAACAACTGATTTACCTAATCCGAAAGCAAAAACTTTTGATGGGACTTACCTGTTTTGGAGAAGAGAATTATTTATTGGAGACTTCAATTCATAGGTGAAATTGAATGAAGATAGAGACAGGATTGTGTATGTAATTATGTATGAGAGAGAGGGCAACATGTATTGGGGAGAGTGGGAGAAGATAACATGTTTGATTGGATTAAGACAAGGATTCGGGTTTGTAAAAACGAATTTTGCCTGTAAAAAACACTTCGATCAGCCTCGATTGGGTTGGTTGGTGTGACTCTGTAACAGGATTGGTCCATTTCGTATGTGAAGATAAGGTTTTTATTACTAGGCCTGTTTCAAAATAGCAAGTCACTTGCAAAATATATTAATAATAAAAGTTCAATTAAAGTTTTTTTCTTTTTTTAACAGCAAACAACCCTTGAGACAGATTGAGTTTCAGTATTGCCATCACCCAACACGCCACAAGCAACTAACATAAAATATTAAACTAGCGAGAAGCTAGACGGGAGAATTCAGAGTTTAAAAACAAGAAAGAGGCAAATTACACCAAATTTCCCACCAATTCGCTAAATTACAATTCGATCTATTTTTAGCCAAAAATAAGAAAACGTCTGGACTTGATGAAGAGAAAACCTTTCCATTCCGCACCTTCCAAAGAACCCAAAGGTAAATATTAGGGCTGTCAAATCGTGTTATCGTTTCGTGTTTCTGGATAACACGACACGACACGAAAACGTTTAACACGAAAACAACACGACACGAAATCGTGTTTTATTTTGCTAACACGAACACGACACGATTAAAAAAACGATAACACGATAAACACGACAGCACAAAATAAATAACAAATTTCTTACTTATTACATGCTAAAAACACGATAAACACGACAAACACGACAAAATCATAACTATCGTGTCAATTTCGTGTTAATCTCTGAACACAAACACGACACGACACGACACGACTTCGTGTTTGTTTTACACAACACGAACACGACACAAACATGAATTCAAATTTCAATTCCGTCCCAATTTTGTTTCGTTTCGTGTATTTTTATCGTGTCGTGTCAGGTTTTGACAGCCCTAGTAAATATATATGACCGCCATAAAAGCTTTGAGCTTTTTAAATAGTTATAGGTGATAAATTTTACACATATTTATTAAAATGAGTTTAAAAATACTAAAAGTAGAAATAAGAATAAATAAACTATTTCACCATATTAAATGAGATAGTTTATGGTATGAGCTTCATTATTTTTATCAAATAAAATAAATTTTTTAAATATATCACTTATTTTGAAACACATCAAAATGAAAAAATATATCACATATTTAGAAACGTATATAAGTGTCAAGTGAATATAATATTAAATTAATAGCAAAATTTTAATTTCTAAAATATTAAATTTTATAAATGTAGAGTAATTTCATAATATACTATTTGATCCTAAAGCATAATGATATTATAGCTATTTTTTATAGGAGATGAGTTATGTAGAGCATATTTATAAATGTAGAGTAATTTGAGATAAAAGATAATTCTTTTCCGTGTATGTTAACATAAACTTCACTCGACTATGAAAGTTCGGTTAAAAAATAAATAATTTTGTATAAACTATGTACGTATAACCGTTCCTAATACTTAATTAAAAAAGGAACATACAGTTTTTAATAATTTAATTATTTAACAAGATAAACTTAATGAACGGACTATTTAAATAAGTTGATCCTTGGTGTTTCGAAAAGCTTAAAGAGTTGAAGCACACATATATTTTATTTCATTTTAGAGTAAATTACATGAATGATCCTTTAGGTTTAAAGCAAATTTCACCAATGGTCTTTTAGTTTTAAAAATTACACCGATGGTCCTTATTTTTGAAAGGTTACCGATGGTCATTTACGAAAAAGTTTGTCTATTTTTTAAGTTAACTAACATCACATGTGATGTACATGGGGGTATTTTTGTCAATTTGTCTTTCCTAAAGGACCATTGGTGAAATTTGCTATAAACTTAAAGGACTATCCGTGTAATTTAATTGAGAAGGGGAAAGACAAATTGACCAAAATACCCCCATGTGCATCACATGAGATGTTAGTTAACTTCAAAAATAGACGGACTTTTTGGTAAAGGACCATCGCTGAAAAATCTTTCAAAAATAAGGACCGTAATTTTTTAAACTAAAGGACCATTTGTGAAATTTACTATAAACCTAAAGGACCATCCATGTAATTTACTCTTCATTTTATTTTCAGTAAAATACATATTTTCTATATTTTCAACTCATACTTCTCGTTAAAAATGTATCAAATTCCCCACATAATAAATGGTGCAAATAAAGCAGTAAGAAAACATTACAATCATCACTGCAGGGTGTAAATCATATCTAGCTCAGCTGGATTAATGTATGGATTTTACTCTTATATGAGGCATGAGGTCTGGAGTTCGAATCTTGTAAACACCTCTTTGTGGTGCTAAATATGGGTGGCTTTTTTCCTATGGGGGCTGAGTTTGCCATGTAAAAGAGCTCGAACCCGGGGTGCTCGCTGGAATAATGCGAGTAGGCTTCCGTTTTATCATTTGTTGTTTCCAAGATCATCACCGCAAGGTATTTCTTAAGAAGAACAACTGCCTGTAAAGAAAATCGGAAGAAGAAGACATTAGATCTGTGAAATCGATTTATGAGCATGTAAAATCGATGAAGATAGAGACATTAGGTTTTAACAGAAGTTAAGGGTTTTAAATGTCTGGATTTGGTGGTAGTGGTTTAGTTGTTGAAGGAGGTTAGTAAATAAATCAATTTGCATGTTTATGATAGAGGCATTTGTTGCTTGTACTTTATGATGAAGAAGAAATAATAAAAGTACAAAATTTTAAGCATATGGTACATCTAATTTGGTAGAATGAACAAAATACCCTCACATGTTTGGCCTTTCTCGTTAGTTAATGGCTAAAATTGGACTGAAGGACTATAAGGTGAAATCCAAAAATCTTTAAGGACAAAAAAACCGACAAAAAAAATTTAGGGACAAAAATGTATAATCAGGTATACCACAGGGACAATTTTGTAATTTACCCAAAATAAAATAATTTTAGTAGTTAGGCAAAAATATGTCAAATTTGCAAAATGATTATGAGCTACCGTGTACAATTACACTTGAGCAATAATATACATAGAAGAAAAGACGCAATCAACTGCTTTTAGATCAGTGTTGTAAAACGCCTAGGCGGTTATCGGTGGTCGACCGGCCTAAAAATTACATAATCAATGAAATTAATTGAACCGGTCAACATCGGTCAACACTGGTGGGTCAAAAATCGATTTTTACAACACTAGTAGATAGTATTCGTGCAGTTTGTTGGGATCAATTTTTGTTATCGTTGGGTTATACTGTCATGTGGGGAAAAGTCAAAGAAGAACAGATCGTGGTGGTTAATGCGGATGTGAACTCAAAGCTTGTCGATGAAGCAGCCCCTCTCTTGCAAGATAATAAGTGAGATTTGTTATATTCATTTTAAGAAATGATATTGGTTCTATTTGTTCCTACTTATGTATTAGTCAAAATTAAGGAATGATATGAGGAGATAGAATTAGTAAACTACACATATCAAATTTAGAAGTGGATATGAATATGGGTATGAAGATAATGTATGAAGAACCCAAGGCTTGTAGCCTAATGATATTAGAGATTAGTGCAATGTGTAGCCAACCTATAGGTCATGGGTTCAAGTACCGCAAGAGTTAAATTCATGGAATAATGGCTAATGGAGTTTGGAGAACCAATCCAACAGAAATAAAAGATGTTGCTTTTGATTACTCTCATCTCCAAGATAAAAGATCCGGTAAATCTTTGCGACTACCAATCGATAAGTCTCATTAGTTGCTTATATAAAATTATCGACACAAGGCTTTTAGCAAGCAGATTGAGATCACTTATTGGTTCAGTCATAGATGTGGTTCAGTTGGCGTACATCGAGGGGTGTAATATCCTTGAAGAGCCACTTATTGTTAATGAAATTTGTTCTGGGCAAAAAAGATAAAGATGGAAATGTTTCTATATAAGATCGATTTTTAGAAGGTATTTGACTCTAGTAACTGGAGTTTTCTCGTGTACATAATGGACCAAATGGGTTTTAACAAAAAATGAATAGGATAGATTCGTGGGTGTTTATTCTCATCTTAGTATATATTTTAATCATTTCTTAGTAAGGCTTTAAATTCAGCACATTTTCTAATTTGGGAAATAATTATTTTTTGTTAAAAATATGTACCATCCATGTCTCAAACCTGCGAACTTGTGTTATTAACACGACACATTAACCAACTAATCAAATATAAATTATGTTTATTATTTGATTATAA
Source organism: Calendula officinalis (assembly GCA_963853835.1). Taxonomy (NCBI): domain Eukaryota; kingdom Viridiplantae; phylum Streptophyta; class Magnoliopsida; order Asterales; family Asteraceae; genus Calendula; species Calendula officinalis. The sequence goes on along the minus strand of OY970827.1, from coordinate 69,035,887 downwards.
TTATAGTAAAATGTTCAAGGTAGTCCATTAATTTTATCTAGTCTCAAGGGACATTTATTAGCCCTTAGATCAAGAAAAATTAATGGTCAAGATCAAGATTCAAAACCACCACCACTACTACAAGCACATGTGCTTCTCCGGCGGCCGGAGACGGCGGCCGGCGGCGGACAACGGCGATGGGCGGCGGTCGGCGGCGGAGGAAGGCGGCCGGAGGTGGCCGCCGGCGGTGGTGACCGGTGGTGGTGGTCGTGACTAGAAGCACATGTGCTTCGTGACTTGTTTTGATTTTTTTTCTGTGTAGTGAAGCACATGTGTTTCATAACGTCAAGCACATGTGCTTCGTGATTCAAACACAAATGACTTGCTTGTAAGTTACATTTGTTCAAGAACAAAAACACATGTGCTTGGCTTTATGAAGCACATGTGCTTCATAATGATATGTTCGTCACTTGTTTTGATTTTTTTTCTATGTAGTGAAGCACATGTGTTTCATAACTTCAAGCACATGTGTTTCGTGATTCAAACACAAATGACTTGCTTGTAAGTTACATGTGTTCAGGAACAAAAACACATGTGCTTGGCTTTATGAAGCACATGTGCTTGGCTTTATGAAGCACATGTGCTTCATAATGATATGTTCGTCACTTGTTTTGATTTTTTTCTGTGTAGTGAAGCACATGTGTTTCATAACGTCAAGCACATGTGCTTCGTGATTCAAACACAAATGACTTGCTTGTAAGTTACATGTTTTCAGGAACAAAAACACATGTGTTTGGCTTTATGAAGCACATGTGCTTCATAATGATATGTTCGTCACTTGTTTTGATTTTTTTTCCGTGTAGTGAAGCACATGTGTTTCATAACGTCAAACACATGTGCTTCGTATGCTCCTTGTGTGTTTAGAAACTCATGTTTTTAGTGACTTGAAGCACATGTGTTTCGTGACATGAAGCACATGTGCTTCGAAGTAATATGTCATTATGCTGTGTTTTAGTGAAGCACATGTGCTTCGATACATCAATTATACCACCACCACCCCCATTAGCACCAGCACCTTCCCCGCCAGCCACCACCACCACCGCCGGCCGCCGGCGGCGGACGGCAGCCGGAGGTGGCCGGAGGCGGCGGCCGGCGGTGGCTGTAGGTGGGGGATTTGATCTTGACCATCTTGATCCAATGGCTAGGATTTATCACTTGAGACTAGACAAATCATTTGGACTCCCTAGAATACAACTCTACAATTATATATACTAATCACTTGAACTTAAATTTAAAATTATCATCATCGCTAGTCACTACCACCGGAAATCCATCCATCTTCAAAGCAACACGTTTTGGAAGTAATAAATAGGAAATGAGTCACTTATTTTAGAGATGTCATTAGGGAAATATAATGTCAACCACCCGGTGACTGTGACTAGAGCATTTATAACTTAGACTAATTTACCTACCATCACTTTCAGATATAAAATGATTTATATACTACAAAAAATAATAAAAAGTAATATATATACCTAAAACTATATACCGTCGGTGTTGTACACTGAACATATAATCATATACTAGTGATATACTAGTATACCACAAGTTAAGTGTAACACTTTTCATGGACAGAAAAGTCCAATATAAGAAATACAATTTGTTGTGTGTATCATCTTTCCCATTGTAACTGATTTCCATTGGTCAACATCAGCGTTGACTTCCACCTAGAGAGATGAAGGATTACGTAGCTATGGTGGCAACACAGACCGCACTAGTGGTAATGGTAACACTAAGCAAGATCGCCTATTCAGATGGCATGTCCAGCTACTCATTCATCTTCTACTCCAATGCCCTCGCTTCAATCGTCCTTCTTCCTCTTTCTCTCATCACAGGTTAATTACAACAATTTGGTCTCAATTTTCACCAGCATTTAATCAATTATGTGTTTAATTACAACAATTTCTTCTCAATTTTCACCAACGTTCAATCAATTTTGGGTTTAATTACAACCATTATCCCTCAGTTATGTGGTTAATTGCGGGTATTTTTGTTGCAGATCACCAAATCTTCCTCCGATGAGCTTTAGCGTGCTCTGTGGATTTTTCATTGTCGGTGTTTTCGGGTATGTAATTATTATTGTATGTATGAAATCAATTTTATTATTGTGGAAAACGAAATCATACTGACCAGTAATGGTTTATTATTTGAAGGTTTTTGGGACAGATATTTGGTTTTATTGGTGTCTCATATTCCTCTGTTACTCTTGGAGCCACATTGAACAATCTCATCCCTAGTTTCACCTTCTTACTCGCCATTTTTTCTAGGTAAATTACTTAACTTTTTATTTTGAATTATATTATTAATTACTTAACCAAAACGGCTGGGTTAAAATCTCGTTTGAGACATACGAGATTGTGTGGTGTATATAACAAGTATAATAAGTAGCCGCGCTCCGCCGCGGGTCTATAAATCATTTATTTATTGTAAAATTAATATAAACTTGTTTTATCTAATATATAGATACACAATTGTAGAAAAAAAATGATTATAAATTTAAAAAAAAAAAAAATTAAAAAACCAACCACCAATAGCATGAGAGTGAATAGTAAAATAATAGTATTTTATTATCACAATTGTATTAAAGGAGTAATATATAGATACACAATTGTAGAAAAAAAATGATTATAAATTAAAAAAGAAAAGAAAATTAAGAAACCAACCACCAATAGCACGAGAGTGAATAGTAAAAATATAGTATTTTATTATCACAATTGTATTAAAGGAGTAATAGGTGGGTTGGGTGAGGTTAGTATAGTAATATATGCCTTTTAGAAACTTGCATTAGAGCTTATGTAAATTTCGATTACATAAAAATGAATAACGACACTAAAGTCGCCAACAAATGCCTACTTATAATTGTGTATTTCATTCTTCATGGAAGATTAATATCTTTCATCGAGTTTCAATTGGTTTTAGGATGGAAGAAGTTGACTTTGGAAAGTCAACGACCCAGGCAAAATTAATCGGCACTGTAGTTTCAATAGCAGGGGCAATCATCATGACTCTTTATCAAGGCCCACCAATTATACCATCTCCTTTAAAATCAGAAATCTTAGATAATCATCTCGCGCAAACATCAAATTGGGTACTTGGAGGAATCATTTTAGCATTTGGTGCATTCTTTATTTCTATATATATCGTTTCACAGGCAATTGTTCTTAAAAAATACCCTAAAGTGATGATCCTGATGTTCTGTTACTGCTTTATCTGCGCCATTTTATCTGGTCTTGCTTCTTTAATCGCTCAAGACAATTTGAGTAGTTTTAGCTTATATTCTAAGACCAGGTTTTTTTCTATCCTCTACTCGGTACGTAGATATATGCTCAATTTTATTGATGTTATTATTATTAGAGTAAATTACATGGATGGTCATTTAAGTTTTTCACCAATGGTCCTTTACGAAAACCGCCATTTATTTTTCACGTTAAGTGACATCATGTGTGATGCACGTCGGGGTACTTTGGTCAATTCGTCTTCCCTTCTCATTTACTCCCGAGTAATTACACGGATGGTCCTTTAGGTTTATGGCAAACTTCACCAGTGGTCCTTTAATTTTCAAAAATTACACTAATGGTCCTAATTTCTGAAAGTTTTATCACCGGTGGCCCTTTACGAAAACGGTCGTTTATTTTTCACGTTAAGTGACATCACATGTGATGCATGTGCAAAGCACGTCAATACATCTTTTCAACAAACGGGTAAACGAAACGAAATGAGGGAGAATGGTCGTTTAAAGGGGAGTAAATGAGAAGGGAAAGACGAATGACCATTGGTGAAATTTGCTATTAACATAAAGGACCATCCGTGTAATTTACTATTACTATTATTGTTTAGAATTATAGGTTTCTTTATGGAAATATATAGGGGATATTTGGGTCTGCTTTTCAAGTGACGGTTCAATCATGGTGCATACGAAGGAGAGGCCCGCTTTTTGTTGCTATGTTTCATCCTGTGGGAATTGTGATTGCAGCTTTTATTGGTGTCATTGTCTTAGGCGATGGTTTCTATCTTGGAAGGTGATGATGTTTTCTAGCTCAAATTGTCATATTACAAATTTGTAAATTAAATTAAAACCGTTGAATGATTTGTGCAGTTTGTTGGGATCGGTTACTGTTGTTATCGGGTTTTATACTGTCATGTGGGGAAAAGCTAATGAAGAAAAGCCGGGGGTGGTTAGTGTAAATGTGACTTCAAAGTTGGTTGATGAAGCGGTCCCTCTCTTGCAAGATAACGAGTGATCGGAAAACGAGACTACTTCAAACATAACTCTGAATCTTTGGATTCAATATTTCGTATGTGTCGTGTACATGTTAATTGTAAATGAACCAAATTTTCATTTACAAATGTAACTTAATGTCAATAATCCATTTTTTTTTTGTGTTCTACCAATTGCCTTAATTGTGAGTTTTTCTGGGAAATCATACAAGAGCAAGACATGTATAGTAATAAATCTGGTGGTCATGAATTAATCAACATTTAAAACTTGTACATTAAAAATCACCTTTTTAATAAGAGTTTCGATTACTATTCTATCTTATATGTCACTATAAACGTACATCACGTGAGATCGGAAATGTTCACAAATCACATATAACACTTCTGTTAGAATATCATTTTTGGTTACCTTTGGTTTGTAGTTTAATTTGGAATTTTTGTAACACCTACCAAAAAAGGAAAGTACATTTATTTATATTTTCTACCATTCATGTCAACTTAGCATACAAAAGTTGACACAAAACATGCATTAAGGACATGTACATTATGCTTTAAGTAGATACTCATCAATATCCTTGAAATTCTTGGCAGCAAAGTCTTTGATCATGTCAGGGTTAGGAACTTCTTCACTTGCTTTCTCAAACTCACAAACCCATTTCACAAGGCTTCCTTCTTCCTCAGGAATCACCTCAAGAGTTGCTTTGAAACTTTTGTAGTATTGCATCATATCCCCATCAATCACACTATATGCAACTTTCTTTTTTGCTTCATCAACTTCCTCAATCTTTTCTTTTGCCGATTTCACAATCGGTGACCCTATTTTGTAAATCAAACAACTTGTTAGATATAGAAATCCCGAAAATATTTCTTAATTTCATTGAATTGTATCGTTGGGTTATACTGTTGAGTTTACAACATTTGCACGAGGTGTGCTTATGCATGTTTGCATGCATAAGCATATAATTTTAACAAAATTTAAAAATTGAAATTTTGTATAACTTGATAAAAAAAAAAGTTTATTATACCGTCAGCAAAGTTGACCAAGCGAACGGATCCAACGCTCTTTCCATCGCCTTCAAGAATTTCAACGCTTTTGTAGAGATCAGAACAGACTTTAGGGAAAATTTTGGCAGAGTCCATGATGGTATTCCAGAACTTATTAGCATCAGATTTCACCTTCACTTCAACATCAAGTTTCCCTGTGGTGGCCATTGAACAAGACAGCAAAGTCAAAGTCAAAGTCAAAAGTCAAAGAGAATTGAAAGTTGAATGTGAATGGAAGGTGTAGTGAAGGAATGGAGAATAACCATGATATTGACTCGCTTATATAGTGGCAATGTGGTTAAATGCAAGATTTAAAGTTCTGAGAAGGTAGTTGGAATTGCATTGACTATGTGATGTCATTTATGAGCCTTGTCTCTCTTTTTTTGTTCTTGAACACTTCAATTTATTTTTTCTATCGAATTGGATATATACAATTAGATACATGCATATATTTATGGATGGTGTGAATTTACTCAAGGTTCTTAAAACGTAAGGCGTGATGTCGGCACCATCACGCCTCAAACCTTTAGGGGGTGTTTGGCTCAACGTAATCCTCCGTAATGTAATTGAAATCGGTTGTATTTGAATTCGGTTGTAATTGAATTGGGTTGTAATTGAATACGCTTACGCGTTTGGTTACCAAAATTTTGAGTTGTAATTCAAATCAATAGTTATGACTTTTTTTAAAAACTTTTTTAAAATTTTTTTCAAAATTTTATTATTTATTATTTGTTTTATTTCTTTTATTTTTTAATTTTTTTATTATTTGTTTACATTTAAAAAAAAATTAAATAGTTTTTATTTTTTCTATTTTTTTAAAAAATTTAAAATTTTTTAATTTATTAAAAAAATTTAAATTTTTTTTAATTTTTTTAAAATTTTTTTAAAATTTTTTAAAATTTTTAAAAAAAAAAATTTAAAATTTTTAAAAAAAAATTTAAATTTTTTTAAATTTTTTTTTAAAATTTTTAAAATTTTTTTAAAATTTTTAAATTTTTTTTAAATTTTTTTAGAATTTTTTAAAATTTTAAATTTTTTTTAATTTTTTAAAATTTTTTTAATTTTTTTTTAAATTTTTTCAATTTTTTAAAATTTTTTAATTTTTTTTAATATTTTTAAACGATTTAAAAATCTGAAGGATATAAAATATTCAAAATTTGTTAGTTTACAAAAGGACCGTAATTGAATTCTTAGGGTTTTGGGACGGAATTCAATTACAACGAATATCGTAATTCGAAATTACGTCGTAATCGAATTACGAAAAAAAGTGTTCATCCAAACGTCCTCCGTAATGTAATTGAATTACAATTACGGAAGATTACGGAGGATTACGTCAAAACAAACGGGGCCTTAGAGTTATGGTGAGTCATAACGTTTTTTAAGTCATAACTTGAAGTGTTAAGCACAACTATGACAAAAACCAAGAATACTTACTCGGGACTAAAATTAAAACTTAATACCAAGGCCAAATATCGATTAAATGTCCTTAACGTATATCTTTAGGTTACAAGATATTCATAGACACCTAATTTAAAAGGTTTACGAAATTTATTTGCCGTTTTGTTTTGTTTTTTTTTTTTTTGAATAACAAGTTAGTAAGTTAATGGTTTGACATATGCAGTGACATCCAAGCAGGTATTATGCATTTTTCGAATATATCTCCTTTTTTAGGGGACAAAACCCCACTTCCTATTTTAATCTCCTGAGGAATGCTTTCTGCAGATCTTGAACCCAAGACTTTTTGAAGATAAACCCCCAAAGTAATCCTTGATAGCCAGTTAAAGCCATTTTGTTTTTGTTTTGTTGAACAAGATTCATATTATGGGGTGGTGACGAGATCAAATGTTAGGTTTAAATTAAAGTTACTGAGAGGTAGTTGGCGAATGCATTAAGTATAGGGGTCATTTATGAGACATTTGTCAATTTTATGGTTGACTGCTTGACTGTTTTCAACTTTTTACGATGGTGTTGGTGGGGTGTGGATCATTAAGTTTTTTTTAACGTTTAATTAGTAATTTAGTGGTTCAAGTCTAAATAATGATATGTCTTTTCCCTCGAATCCTCCACCTATGAGGAATAAACCCCACCATCTACGTCTATGACGGGACTTGAACCCTCAACCACAAGGTTGAGGGGCAAACACCATGATTTGTGGAGTAGTTTCTCTCCCATAACTAAATATCAAGGAAGCTATATGTGAACGGTTTAAAAATCGAACTAATCTGAATAATTTGGAATTAAACCGAATCGAGAACTAAGAAAATAATTTTGGGCGGATCGAGAACTAAACAGCCTGAACCGATACCGTCCGGATCGAGAACCACAGGAACCGAACCGAAAATCAAGAAAGTTTCTTTGACTTCCGGATCGAATTGAGAACCAATTCTGATTGAGAATTAGAACTTTTGAACCGCACCAATATAGCTCGCTCGGTGGTACCATCTGGTTTCCAGTCTAGTTTGTACAAACTATATGTACATATCAAAAATTATACTACAAGTATAAGCATATTAAAGCAAACGTGTGTGGAGTAATTAATGTGATGTATTAATCATTCTCCAAATATCAATTGTGTTGTACACTTGTGATTGCTTTTATAAGGGATTGACTATTTGGGACACCCAATAATTCTATTTGGACACCCCAAATTCCTTAACAAGTAACTAATAAATTTATTCAAAACCTCTATCGAACTCTGTCGCTAAACACCATCCTACCAACTCACTCGCATCGGAATCGGCCGGTCGCCGTCGCCGCTCTCTCCACCACCACCACCAACTCGCTCCGATGTTCACTCTGTCGTTCATTCCGCGACCACTAAGTAATTACGCCACCACATCGCATATGCCGTTCACCACCACCACCACCGTCGACCACTAGTTTTAAGTTAAAAAACAGTCTGAATAACCATTTAATTAATTGTTTGTGAATCTAATTTTCAAGTTTTGACTTAAATTAGGGTGTTTATTTGGTAGTGAGGGGTGTCCAAATAGAAGTTAAGTACTCCCTCCGTCCCTAAATAAAGTTCCCATTTCACCTTCAAGTTTTGTCCCTAAATAAAGTTCTCATTTCTCAAACTTAAGGGACCCACTTAATATAATAATATTATTACCAATACTTTCACCACTAACTATCTCTTAAAACACTTTCTCTCTCCAATCAAACCTTATATTTTATTTAAAAGTAATACCAAATACCCCACCACTAACTATCTCCTAAAATGTTGTGCCCAACACAAATGGAAACTTTATTTAGGGACGGAGGGAGTAGTTAACACTGAATAACATTTTTATGAAATGTGCCAGTATTGTGTTTTGTGAAACCTTTTCATAAAACTTTTAAGGAAAATCAGGCAAGTGTTATTTTATGAGCCCATTGTCCACCACGTGTTTATGAAAATGCGTCACTGACTTGTATTAGGAATTTGAATCAGTTAATGACCCAGCCCAGCCCAGACTAACTTTTTTTGTTCATCCACGTGTTAATGAGATTAATGTAATAATCGTTTATCATAATGCATAGGTACATACGCTTAGAGCATGCCAATGGTTAACCTTATAAAAACTTATTATTTTTGTTACATCAACATTCCACTAAATAAAAAGCTATTCTTAAAACACATATCCAATGGTTAACCTTTTACAAAAACTTTTTCTTTTATAATATTTCTAATTTACCTTTATCTGTCTCAAATGTTTCATAAATACCTCTATATATAAATTGATAATCTTTTTAACATCTTATAAAACTTAATATTTTTAAAAATATTTCATACAATTTAGATTATTAGTCGATATAATTTAGAATGTAAATTCATATTTATTTATTAACTAATAAAAATATAATAAAGAATTTATATATAACATATACTACTATCTAAAGTTTAAAATGAAAATTTATTAAACATAGGAGAACTAAAAAAGATAAACATAAAAATTTCATTAAAATGTTAGTAGAAAAAAAATCATTAAAATAAGCTTTTAAAAAAGTAGCTTTTCCAATGATAATAAGTCATATAAAGACTTATTGTAATAGTAATAAGTTTTAAAAAAAGCTACCATTGTAGCTCTTATGATAACCGGCTAACCGTGATTGTATGCTATAACTATGGTTTCAAGTTACTGTTTTAATTTAAGTTAGCCGGATATGCAAATATGAACAAATTGTGTTTATTCTTACAGTTTTGAAATAACTATGTTGGTAAATTTAGTATTGTTCTTAGTGGTAAAAATTAATGTGGGTGAAACGTTTGTTCACACATACGCACATTTAACTCGATTTCAATAGAAACTCTTTGACAACTTTTTTTCTTTCCAAATGGGATTCCCGTTTATAACGGGTTCCCGTGGTGACTAAACATTGTTCGTGATGCCCATGACCTTAACCGTTATCGTGACAATTAGTATACATTTGTTGACCATCTGAAAAATATTTATCAAAAAAAATAAAATTAAACTTATGATCTCTAACAAGTTATATCAGACACTTTTACCAATACAATATCAAATTATTGGACAATGACTTCAATTAATAGATGGGGTCAATATTATGTGTTTGTAGAGTAGTTGGTTGTTTTTATTAGCTTAGCTAGTTTTTGTTTCCAGGCTAAAAATATTTATTGAAATTATTGGTTACCTAATTGTTGTAAATGAGGTGTATGTCCAGCACTCCGCTAAGGATTTCATATGATACATATCATATTTATAAATTAAGGTATTTATAGCACTGCATTCATATAAAATATTATTTATAAACATTTGATGATTTTTACTAATAATAAAGCATTTAAGGCCTACCACTAATGAAATGTCTTAATTTCCCATTTCTACTTTGAGAAATGTCTTAAACACTTAAGACACCCAAAATATTAAAACACAACATACGTGAATCGAACCCGTGACCTTTTGGGAGTTAGGCGTGCGCGTTAACCACTGCAGCTACCTGCTTACTTTGTTTTATTCCATCCCCTCATTGATATAACCTATACGTTTGTTACAACCCACCACCATCTTTATTTTTTTTAACCGGCCCAATTGTAGTTCTAAAAAAAGCCCCAATTTTAGTCCGTTGTTTTAGGCCTTTTGCTGTAGTTCCTTATTCAATCACGACTGCTAAAAAAACCCATCATTTTTTTACCAGCTCGTCATTTGTTTAACAGAACAACGATCTTTAAAATGTTTTTTTGATGCAAGTAGTAAAGTAACACTAATGTTTTTTCATGTAACCGAACAATATTTGCTCGTCGCAAAACATAGGTTTCACGGTACCCGCCGCCGCATTACGTAGGTATCCTGCTAGTTAATAATAATATTTTCAATGAGAAGTGTTATTATTGTTAATTTCATTATGGTACAACAAACTTATTAAGTCTTTCTAAAAATGATTGGTCTCAAGTGTTGTCAAGGTATAAAATATGGCTCGATATCAATTGAAAGTAGTCACGAAGTATTTATTTTCGTGAGAAAATGTCAGTCTGTTGCGAGAATGATTGCATGTTGTCATTCTACTAACACAGATCATTGTTATATTTTCGCTTATATAATACAGTACAACGAATCAACTCGCTAGCATGATATACAAGTAAATCAAATAAGTTTTTTTTTTTTTTTCTTTCTAAAATTGAAGTACATTTTTTCCTTGAGCCAAACACCATAATACCATATAATGCATTGACCCATTATGATTAATTTTTAAAAAAAAGTTATATTATTTATTTTATGATACATATAAAATCATCAGAAGATCTTTATCGTAATATTCCGCAACACGATATTTTTAATAATTTTCCCCACCAACAATTATCAATACAAATGAAAGCCAAACCACCAAATTTTAATCATTATGCATACTTTAATTTATTTTTTAACTCAACCGATTTTGGCTTCGGCTTTTTATCCAAGTAGAATACAAATGGGCTTTTTTTTAAGGATGCTATTTGGATAATTAGTTATCATTTAGGTTTGTTTTTTAACTATATGATAATAGCCTGATGATAAGAATGTCTGAAATGATCTTTTAATTATTATAAGTTCGATCATTTCCATAAGTTATCATGGATAGATTCAGAAACAATTAGATTGCGTATATTACAAACAAAGCTCGATCCATCAGAGGAGCCCATTATAAAACGAAAATACTCTTATAAAAGTTAACATTTGGGTTTTTCTTTGAATATATTTTAAGTTTATCTACTACAAAAAGCCACAAATTGGTTTTGTTTAGTGAAATAGTGCCCTAAGCATGGTGTTGAACATTCCACTTGTTAACTTTATGTTTTAGCAATCATGATAATCTATTTTAGATTAATAACAAAAAAAGATTCTATTTTTAAAAAAAATTTAAACTGGTGGTTTATCATTTTATCCTTGTAATTACATCATTTCTTTGTTATTTAGATAATAGATGCAGATAAACTTCCTTAGAGTTTCGGTTTCCAATATGTTTAGATTTGAAAACCGGTCGATTAGACACTCATTCCTATAAAGTATAATGATTTATTCATCAACCCGAAACGAGATATAAAACAAGTATAGTAATTACATGTGCTTAGTATATTCTTAAGAAACTTCATACCATCTTCATAAACATGATCAAAGAAGATCAAGATGTACTTTGTACTTGCATTCACCTCAATTATATATCCTTAAACATGCTTCTTATTATAAAAAATGATGATTACATATCACAAATAAAATTTTAAATTGTGAATTATGATTTGTTCTAAGAATGTGGAGAAAGAGACAAAGTCCATTTAATAACAAGAGACAATAAACCTACTCACAAGAGGACCACTGGACCATGTCCCTTTAATACTCCATTCTTTTGCTAACAAGAAATTTAGAATGTTTTTAAAACGTAGCAAGAGACAAATAATCACCTAACCTGTGTTTGCCCCCACAAAGGCATCTACTATTTTTATTTATCTTAAAAAATTGTATGATAGGAAAGAGATCACGCGTGAGTGATGAGTCTAAGGGGTGTTTTGAAAAAAAATTATGTAAATATATTTAGATTAACTTCTTGTTAGTTTATTTAAATTAATAAGTTTTTACTAAATGTTTTGTGTTATAGTGATCAGACTCTATTCTAATGACAATAGTCTCTAAGGATTTGACACTACAACAAACAAAAATGTATTACGAATTTACGATGACTACATCATCTTTATAGCTTATTATAGACAAACACGTCCAATCCGAGTCACTTAAATGTTTTGAAAACATCCAATTTTATTTAAATATAGTTACAACTTACAAATTCATTTTTTACACAAGCATTAAAACCAAAATCAGTCTCAAAACATTTATAACGTCATCATGTATTCATGTGCCTTGTATCTTAATATCTTATTGGAAACTTCATACTGGCTTCATAAACGTGATCCAATTAGATCAAGATGTACTTTTGTACTTCTAGTAGTTAATTTAATCATATATCCTTAAGCAAATTAAAAAGCCAAATTTTAAATTGTAATAATGGTATATAGGGGGGAAGAATGTGTTAAAAAACATTTAAAAGACAAATTCATTAAATAAAAAGGGACAAGGTACCTACTTAGAAGAGTATGTCTCTTAGTTCTAATCTTGTTTGTTTGAGTGGGTTTAACATGAAATTTAGAATGTTTTTAAGACTAGGCAAAAGACAATCAAGACCTAATTTATTGTGGCCCCACCAGGACATAATATGACATTCAAACACATATTTTTATCCACAATGAAGCGGGCCTTGTATTTCTCATGTTTTACACTTATACTCGTTGAAGTTCTATTAAGTAGCCATGACAATTTAGAATAATTCAGATCGGGTTTATGCTCATGAGTTCAAGTTCACATGTTAATGAGTCAGAATAATTCAATCTAAAACCAATATTTTTATATAAACAAATAAAACATCTCAATTCTAACATATTTATTTTCAACCCGAATACGATCCATATAACTCGTTTAATTAAAAAAGTTAAACATGTTAGTGATTTGAATGAGTCATATATGGATCATTCTCAATTGGCCGAATGCCGTAGGTTCAATTCCTATATATATTTTAACATGTTTTAATAAATAATCGGGTTGACGAGTCAACACATTTAAATTATCAACAACTCAAATCTAGCTCGTTTAATAAATAGGTCAGTTGCGTCAACTCAAAAGTTGTTTTCCTCAACCCTAACCTTTTTTATTTTTGTGTCGGTCTCAGGTTAAGTTTTAGATCTTGTCTAAATTTGTCATCCCTACTATTAAGTGTGTCATGGGACCATCTACAATTCAAGTGTTTAAGTTTGAAATAGACGGAATCTTGGATAATATCGATGATCAATGTAATCCGTCGAGGAGGCCAAGTCGAGACTTGTACATCCAACAAGTTGTTCAGTTGTCGGGTTTGGCTTTATAGTGTCTAAAGAGTTCTAAATGCACAGTAAATGTGTGATGTTGTTTTGGAATTCAAGTTTATGGTGTGTTTGGTACATGAACAAGAGGGAGTCTAAAGTGAATACTTTTAAGGTGACGTGTGAGAGTAGACTAGTGGGGGTAGTACTTACGTCTTGTGATTAGACTGCTCTTCGACATTGATTTGGATAAATAGTACGTAGTCTTTTATTCTTTCACTTGGATGATGGTAATTGATTGCTATTTAATTTATTGGTTAAATTACACGGAGACAAAGTGGTGTTTTTTCATATTTTGCGGGACACAATCCATATAAATTGATTCAAAACCTTGTTTGCAAAAAGGGTTTGATCGACAACCGTAACCGGTATACCTTCTGTTAGTATATGATACATTTCAAAAAGTGTGTTTATTTTTTCGCCACTGTCATGTAACAGAAATTACATATCACATATACGTAATATAAATTAATGTCTTTATTGATTAAAAAATATGATTATTAAAACAAAGTGTTTGCAGTGGTGACGTTTAAGGAATTCGTTAAATATTTGAATCCCCAACATCTCACATGGGTATTCAATGACGGATCCCAAATCAGGGGTTTTGAGTTAATTTGGCTTTACTGTGAACAAGAGTCAAAGATTTCACACACATTACCAAGATTCTTGTTTGTCATTTAGGGTTCATTAGTCATGCTTTTTCTAGGAACCCTCGCCAATTTGACTTGATTATCTTCATCTCATAAAATCATACATATAGTTCAATGGATATTTTTAGGTTTATGTGATAATGTTGTTTAAAAAACTTATTTATAAAGTAATGATCCAATACGTACGAAGTATTTTATGGTAGAAAATGTAATTATAAAGAAAAAACATATTGCTTCTTATAAAATCTTCCTACTTCGTCTTTGTACCCCAAAACAAATTTTTTTTGAACGACAAGTTAGTAAGTTAGTGTTCGATATATGCAGTGACATCCAACAGTATGTATTCCTCGAACATATATCCTTTTTTGGGGAATAAACCCCACCACTTTTTTTTCCTCCTAAAGAATATCTCCACCCCCAAAATAAATGACATGTAAATCTATTAATTCTCCTAATTTCCAATCTAATCTTTAATTTAAACACTGATCAAATGAGTAGAATGATAAATATGAATTTTTCATAAAAAACAATATCATTTCTCTTCCTCATAATGCAAAGATAACAAGCCATGAACTAATTTCGTACATGATACCGAAGCTTAGATATTAAATATCAGTAGCGGATATACATTCCCATTTGAGCATTATGATTTAAAACGTCCAACTAATTTAATTGGGAAATGGGTAACATGACGAACCATTATTTGGGTTTCTCAAATCAATTTTCTGTTTATAGAACATTTTATTTCTTTACGATGACTCACCCTATCACAAAACAAATGCAATGTTTCATCGCTTATGGATAAACTTGTAGATATGGATTAAATAATCGTCTAAAGAGTACGTGATTTACTTTTAAAGATAACTAAAAAGGGGTTATCAAATCCATTTTTAGATTATTACATTAACCAAAAAAATAAAAATTTCTTTTATTAAAACATGATTTTTGGTGTGTTCCACGTCAGTTACCTCATCTAATCTACACAAAGGCTTCCAATTAGGTTTATGAACTAACCCATTTTTTCACCACAATACTACAAATATGCTGACCAAGTTGAAGATTGTCTCAAGTTAATTCAAATGCTTATGATATCATTTGAAATAATTACTAATTTAGACCGTGCGACTGGTTCAATTCCTATCTAATTTTGATAGACTTCAATCTTCCCAAAATACCCTGTGCGACTGGGCGACTCCATAGAGCAGCACTAACTTTGAGCAGCAATAAGTGGTGAGCATCACTAACTGGAGCAGCAGCGGTACTAACGAGCAGTAGTAAAAAGGTTGAGAGTAGTACTAACAAGGTTGAGCAGTACTAACGAGCAGTAATAACAAGGTTGAACAGTACTAACTCGGACACGTGGCGGTGTTCTAGTGAAGTAGCACGAGGGTCTTAGCGTACGGTCTATTTTGGGAAGAATTGAGAATACAAGACTTTTCTAAATGAACTTTGGTTTCATATAGTCTATATTAAGAAATCACCCTATTTTAAATTGTTTTTTTTTTTTACAAATAAGTTTGTAATCATACTTATCTATTTATAAGCTAAAGAAAATGTTTTGTTTCTTTTCAAAAAATGAAATTAATAAAGAGAATTATTATATTCTACATGTTAATTTTTATGTGTGATAAAATAAAGTACGAAAATTTAGTATGAAACAATACAAATTTTCTTAATACAAACAACATATATATAAACTGATCGGCCATATCTTAATCTTTTTGTGTTATAAAGATTGGGAGTTGAGACCGAATGTTGTCCCAAAAATCAGTTTTAACTTTATTTTATTTGAGGAGGCTGAGATTTATTAATTTAGGAGTAAGTAATATGTCGAAAAGGGTAAATCTTGACTCCGTCGACAACGCCGACCAAGTCCGTCCAAAACACAGTGCCACGTCGGATTTCACCACCATATACGGCCCTTGCCGGCAGGCGCTCCATTCTCTCTAGTTTATGTCATGTCTAATAAGTCTTCATCCATCAATATAAAAATAAGTATCTAATCTAATAAAATAGAATATATATATATATATATATATATAAAAAGGCAATTCATAAAATATCTTATAGTAATTGTAAACTAACATAGACATTCAAAAACCTAGAAGTTAAAATCTGTATATCATATTAGTAAATTGTCGGTAATGCATCACGAATTAGATGGCAAAAGTTTCTTAAATAGAATGTCTTTTGTAGAAATTATTTTTGTTCATGATGTACGCGATTTAACTATTGTCATAACCATTTTCGACATTTACAATAACCATTTAGTAAATATTTACATAAAAAAATATTAAACTCCTAACCTATATAAAATCATTTCAAATGCTCTCATCATCAATACAATTTTGAGAATTTTAGGACTGGTCGGAGTGAGTATATTGATGTGGTGTGGGGGTGTGAGGTACCCCATAATATAATAGAATATGTCTAATATAGTCATTTTCCTTTCAAAACCCATTATCATCATCAGATGATCAGAATCTTTATAGGCTCATAGCATGATCTTATTATTAGGGAGTGCATTTAGATATGTAATTAGTGGTCGGTAATTTTTATTAATATTAATCAGACATCATTTTAAGGCTATAAGCTACATACTTTTTTTAACAGCAACAAAAGGATGGGACCGGGTAGGTGAAGAGTTTCGATAAATTCATCACCCAATCCTCATTAAATCAACATAGAAGAAGTCAAAACTAGCAAGAAGCTAGAAAGTAATAAAAGTAAAAAACAAGACAAAAGAGAATTACACCATGTATTCTTACATCTTACTATGTCAAAATTAGAGGTAATTTAGATTATGCATTATATTCATAATCATTAAACACTTGACAAGACACATTAATTATATAAAAATACAAAAACATTAATTGTGATCATGTTGTCATTATTATTTTGATTTTGTTAATGACGTTAATATTAAAATAAAAACAGGGATATGGGTTTTATAATAATAAACCTATTGTCCATTAAATTATACAAGGTCACACATTAGTTCGTTGGAGAGAGATATATATAATTATTTTTCACCATTCAAATCATTTCAAGTCAAAATTACATATTTTAATTTATTATTTTTAAACCTCAACCAATTGGACACTACCAAAAGGGCATTATATAAGGGTTGGCCGTTGGGGTAGAGGCTATCTTATTATTGACAGTAGAAAGAAACCATTACTTGACATCCTCTTAATCTTCCCCAAAAACAATCAATCATCTCTTTTTGTTGTTAATCATCATCAAATTAAGATTAGAGATGGGGAATTGTCAAGCAGTAGATGCAGCTGCTTTAGTGATACAACATCCGTCGGGAAAGATTGAGAGGATGTATTGGTCTGTAACTGCAAGTCAAATCATGAAGATGAATCCAGGACATTATGTTTCCCTCATTATTCCATTACCTAGCGACGAAAGTGTCGGTAATAAAACCCTGCAATTTACACGCGTTAAGCTTCTTCGGCCCACCGACACACTCGTTCTTGGCCGTGCTTATCGTCTCGTTACATCTCATGGTCAGTTTGATTTTTTCGTGTTTAATTAGTTTGTTAATTGTTATTAATTCGTGTAATTATTGGATTTAAACTCGAAATTTACATTTTGAATTGTTTTGTTTTGCAGAAGTTATGAAGGTATTAAGAGCAAAACGACAAGCGAAAATGAAGAAAGAGCGGTCGGAAACAATGGCGGAAAAAGAGGAAGAAACGAGTCCCGGATTGGAGAATTCAAGCCAGGTAATTATTAAATCATCTTCATTTTCATCTAACTTATAATTACTAATTAGCAATTTTGTATGTAATTATAGTAATTACGGTATTATTCTGAAATTATATCAGGTGATAGCAAATGATCGATCAATCAAGCAACGGTCAGGATCGTTTTCCAAGTCAAAATCATGGCGTCCATCGTTGCAGAGTATATCTGAATCTGCGAGCTGATAATTAACAATTAAGTGATTCGAGAAGCTTAATTACAATGAACAATAGTATAATCCATCTGTATAGTTAAGAATAATTTGAAAAAAGACGAGCAACAAACACTAACAAATATGTATTAATTTTGAAGAAATATATATATTAGTGTGGAGATCGAAGTTGCCTCTTTAATTTATGTGTTCTTTAATTAATTAGTGACATGATTACATGAATATTGAAATAGTTTTTTCTTTTCCTTTTCACTTGTATTTTGAGTTCCAAATTTGCCAGTCGTGATCGAGGTAATTTTGAGCCCATAAAAGTGATGCCCGTGCTGCTGAGCTGGCACCCGGAAGCTTTATTTTCTTGAGTTCGATTAACATGTTTGTGAACGGTTCCACGATTAATGTCCCCGGTCCTCCATACTCCTTGTGCAGAAAATCGCTGAATAACTGTTTTTTTACCCAAAAAAGAGTATCAGGGGTAGTTTAGTCTTTTTACACGGGTACGACTTGCTTAGCAAAAGGTGAAGTTATAGTTAGAAAAGGTAGTTAAGACTTAAAACGGTGTATACAAACACAGCTTCATACAAGCTGTCATGAATGCATTGATTGTTAGTTTATGTTTGAGGGGTAGAAAGGTCATTTAACAATCAATCATTGATTTATAGCCAGGTGAAAGACAAATAGGATGTTTTTAACTTGATGAGAAATTTTGAATAAAAGACATTTAAGTACATCGATCATGTTAACATATCAAGTGTAGGGGAAGAACACAAAAAGGTTAAGTCATGTAATATCGTTCATTATTGCACTATTTTTAATCGGATACAAAGGCCGAGAGGTGATTCCAAGACCAAAAAAATTACTTTATACATCACAATCATTGATTTACAGTACTTGTACAATTAGCTTTATATGTTGTACAGTGTAATGCATGAAGTAATTTATAGGGTGTCAAAATCAGCTCCCAAAAGGAATTTCCGGTATGAACAACTTTAATACTTCCTCCGATTCAAAATAAGTGATACACTTTCCTTTTTGGGGTGATTCAAAATAAGTGATACACTTTGAAAAGTTTCCTTATTTGGCAAATAAAATGGGACCCACACCCACTAACTATCCACTTTAACAAAGTGAAATGACCTCTTTACCCTTACTTTTTACTTTTAAACATCATTAACCTTACTTTATTCAAAATATGTGGGACTCATTCCCCACTAACCATCCAATTAATCTAATTTAACCATCATTATAATCTTTTGCCTTAAAAACCGTGAAACCCTAAGTGTATCACTTATTTTGAATCGGAGGAAGTAATTAATTATAAATGTTTTGGACCTAGGTTACATTAGAATGTTTTCAATATAAACTTATCATTTGTTTATGTCAAGAAAATTCGAGGCTTGTAACATATGGATCAAGATGACCAAAAAAAACAAAACAAAACAACAAGCTATCAACTTCTGATGTGTTCATTTAACCGGAAAAAAAAAGTCATAGGGGTCGCTTTAAGACATAAATAAAGATGACTATTTGGTGCTTACATATGGCCTATGAGAGAATTATAACTTGTCCGGCCATTAAAACTTATGATATTTTATAATTAAGAAACGGTCATGAGAAATATGCCACACTTCGCTCTCAACAAAATTCCCGAATCATTATCCTTTAAGAAGCACTAAACTTTAATATGTCTCCCATCTAAAATCATTAGTAATGGCCCGGAAAAAACTCATTACTCGTCTGACAACCATGAAGGGAGTACTGGTTACTCGGTGGGTACTTAAATTGAGTTTTTTATATATAATTTGTATAGAATATTATACATGTAATTTCCCTATTTCTTAAAAATATAACATATTTAAAAGCGTATAAGTAAAATGTATGACGCTAATATTGTATCATAAATAATAATAATAATAATAATAATAATAATAATAATAATAATAATAATAATAATAATAACAACGTAAAATGTATTTTGGATAGTGGGATGGTGGAAAAGTAAACATTTTAGAGAATTTGAGCAAGTTTTGACCAAGTTGTGCGAATATTGACCGAGTTTCACCAAGTTTTGGTTTGATCGAGTTGGGCCAACTCGACTCGGTACACCACCGAGTACATGGTACTCGGCCGAGTTGACGGAGTTTTACAACACTACGAAAACCTATAGAAAATTGATAAATAACCACCAAATTAGTTAACTACGGAAACATTTGTAATACTCCCTCCGTCCCACAAAAATAATTTACATTTCTCCTTAAAATTTTGTCCCACAAAAAAGTTTACATTTCTCAAATTTTAGGGCCCACCTAATAAAATAATATTATTACCAATCATTCTACTAATAAAATAATTTCTCTCTCCAATCTAACCTTATATTTTAATCAAAAGTATTACAAATGACCCCACCACTAACTATTCTCCTAAAAGATTGTGCCCAAGTGAAATGTAAACTTTTTTTATGGGACGGAGAGAGTATTATTCAGTTTCTAATGCAAATTAGGTGTTCTATAATTTCTGTCATAGGACTTACATTTTGGTTTTATTAGGTAACAAATTATGGTTGGCTTGTTAAATGAACTAAACTTTTATAATTTGCTTAAATATATATGACGCAGGAAACCCTTTATCAGTTAAGCATTTCATCAAACAGGTTGTGCTCATTGATCAAAAGCTCAACATTCAACAATGCAGCCAACTATATATATTAACAACCCGCTATCGAAAGCATCCACCTAAATTTTGCATGTTAATCGTAATTACCTCCGTACATGTGTCAACCACTGTATCAAGATCATCTCCAAATGTTTCTCTCTCATCGTACAATTTCTTCTTAAGCTCTTCCCTGAAATTTTTTGTCTCCTGACACATAGCGCACACATTATAAAAGTTAGTGTGTGTTCTGTGGTTGTTAAATGTAGGCAATAGGTTTACTAAGCCTGCATGGTATGGGACGAAATTGAAGGGGCGTGGGGTGAGGTGGCGAGCAACGGCGTGGTGGTGGGGTTGGAACACCCCCCCCCCCCCCCCCAACGGTGTGGGGGGTGTGCGTGGCGGATCCGGCAAAATACCCCAACTCACAAATAATGAATTAAAAAAAATAAAAATTAATTAATATATTTAATTTATTTATTTCTTATATAAACACACTCAAACATTATCAAAACACTACCAAAACACACCACAACTCTACCCAAAAACCCCAACTCACAAATAATGAATTATCTTGGTTCATCATCTGACGACGATGATGCGTTTATGCTAACAATATACGCAGAACTCCTCGATGATTTATCTGACGATGATGAAAGTGAAGTCTTTGACACTAGAACCGCGAAGCTAAATAGAAATCGAGAAGCTGGACACGACAGGCTATATCGAGATTATTTTGCGGATGATTTTGTTTATGACGACAACGATTTCAAACGAAGTTTTCGCCTGAGCAAAAATTTATTTATGCGCATATGTAGCGCATTAGAAAATAGGTATCATTTTTTTCAATTGAGATATGATGCTAGAGGTAGGCGGGGATTCATTGCTTTGCAAAAATGTACTGCAGCAATTCGAGCTATGGCTTACGGGTCATCCCCTGATTCTCTTGACGAGTACCTACGCATGTCTGAAAGAACTGCTAGGGAAAGTATGTATAGATTTTCACAAGGTGTTTTGGAAATATTCAACCCTATTTATTTGCGAAAACCAACAGTAACCGATGTTCAAAAATTATATGAGGCACACGAAGAGAGACATGATTTTCCTAGAATGCTTGGTAGCATTAATTGTATGCACTGGGATTGGATGAACTGTCCACAATCGTGGAGATGTGAGTACACTGGTGAACATCATGGAGTACCGTCGTTAATATTAGAAGCTGTTGCTTCCCAAGATTTATGGTTTTGGAATGCTTACTTTGGGGTTGCGGGTTCTAATAATGATATTAACGTGCTTGATCAATCACCAATATTCAACGACTTGTTATCAGGAAAGGCACCCGATGCTCCTTTTACGGTGAATGGCAATCCATATAGATTCGGTTATTTCCTTAACGATGGTATATATCCTCGTCATGTGACGTTTGTCAAAGCCTACCGACATCCAGTTGATCCAAAAGAGGTCTTGTTTACAAAAAAACAAGAATCCGCACGTAAGGATGTGGAAGCTTTTGGAGTTTTAAAGGCGAAGTGACACATTGTAAAAAACGCGGCCCGTTCATATGACCTTGAAAGATTAAGATATATTTTGTATGCATGTGTTGTAATGCATAATATGGTTGTCGAAGATAAAAGTCGGATGATTTCTCCATATGTGTCGGACGGTCCCCGACATGCTTTGTATGTACCGGGAAGTGCAGAATATTTGCACAGGGTTGTCGACATTCGAGACGAAACAACACACGAACGACTTCGACGGGACTTGGCAGACCATCTCTACAACAACGCACATGTCGACGATGAAGAGTAATAATTTATTTTAATTATTGTAATTTTTAATTTAATGTTTAATTTCTAGTATTCTCATTTTAATTTAAAGTATTGTCATTTTAATTTTATTTAATGTAATGTAATTTTAAATTATATAAAATATTAGTTGTGTGTAAAATAAATAGAAATGAAATGATGAGATGGAAAATAAAATGGTGGTGGTGGTGTGGTTGCTGAGGTGGCGATGGTATGGGTACCACATGTGGTACCCAATTTTCCTGCCACATCATCGCTACCTCAGCAACCACACCACCACCACATCACCTCATTTGGTGGAAATACCTACCACACCACACCATTTTATTTTCCATCTAATCATTTCATTTCTATTTAATTTTTTTGACATAAAATCACACCTTTTTATTTTATTTTTTATAAATCAGATATTAATTAAAATCTAATTTTTTATATAATAAATTGTTATACCAAAACCCAATAAAAAACCCAACAAAAAAAACCCAATTAAAAAACCAACAAAAAGAAACCAAATAGGAAAAACCCAATTAAAAATAACCCAATAGAAAAAAAAAAGCCCTTTAGAAACCCAATTCAAAAAAAACCCTAAAGTCTTCTTCCTCACCCCAAAACGCAGAAAAAAGAAAACGAAAAGGGAAAGCTTGCAAATTCCGGCAGCCTTTTCCGGCGAAAATGTATGTTTTTCTTCCCTTTTTCTACTGCAGCTCCAAGTTTCCAACCTCCAACAGCTTCCAACGGTCAAAAATACATCGAAAATCGTCCCTCCACGCCCGTTCTCTCCCGTTGCCCGTGGCACTTCTCCACCACGCCAACCCCTCACGCCGTTGTGTGTGTGGGGGGGGGGGGGTGTTCCCATTCTCCACCACGCCGTTGCCCCTCCGCCTCATCCCCCACGCCAATCCAATTTGGACCCATACCGATCGGCCTAAGACAATACGTGAACAGCGAAATCTGGAATTTGCAGTGGGGTTGCTCTAACAAGGAGCAATTGTGGAGTGTTCGTTGGAGAATGCCGGATAAAGCTGCCGCCGGCGGGTATAATGGCTAATTTTGGGCTGTAGGCTTTCGTGAGGGCCACCGGAGTTATGAATGTGTTCGACGGGAGGGAGACGATGCAAGTGTAAAAAACCGCCATTTGTTTTTTGTCTTTTCTTTCTCTGATATTGAAGTTTGAAGAGCTTTTGTTATAACAAGTTATTTTCTTAAATCTGTAACTTTGAATTATATAAAACTAAAATGTTTAGATATTTATAATTTGATAATTTCACTCTTTGAAAATTAAACTCTTAAATTATAAAATTACAACTATTTCTAATAAGTATTAAAAGAAAAATCAATTTAATAAATTAAAAACTAATTCCTTATTTTATCTTTTCTCTATAATTTTCTTTTCTCAATAATTTTCTGAGTTGTTCAACAAACTTCCTCTGATTTAAAATAAGTGTATGATTTATAATTAATATATAAATTATAAATTGATACTATAAACTAATACATTCATATTTCATTCTTATTTGATAACATTGGAAAAATCAAATTTTTTTTATGTTTTCATATGAATAAGAGGTTTAAACTTTTAAATCAGAATGAGTTTTTAAAAGATTTATCAGATTTTTTGGAGGAAAAAAAAGAACAAACTGAGTCACAAAACCTCTTGTTAAACAAAGAACTCCTCATTTGATGAGATTCGATAATTAGGGAGATAGAATAGTATGCATCCTTTTCGCAAAATGGACAATTTGGATTGAGAGAAACAAAACAATTTTTTGAAGACTCCATTCAATATTAGGCTCAATAATTCATTCAAAACGAGACTTTAGAGGTTAATAGAGGATTGCACAATGTCGTTCATCAGTCTCAACATACCTTCCGAATAAGGCTACAAACAAGTTGAAAACGTATCACAAACCAATAATCAAGATAAATCAAAATCCAAAAGGTTTAAAACACCATCCAAATGTATATTTCAAGTAAATAACCAAAATTCAAACTTATGTCTCCAAATACTCAAAACAAGCAGAAAATAAAAAGCCAAACATAGAAGCTCCTAAAACAGGCTCTCGATCTTTTTCAGTAGTTCACCCTCCTGAAAATGTCCAAATATCAGAAAAAGAATAATAAAAAAAACAGAAGAACAAAACGTACCGTGATTAACGTCTAGTAGTCTTGCCATTTGAGCGTTTACCCGAGTACAAATGTTTGGGCTTCAAAGTTGGAATAATTCTATCTCCCTCACCCTTTCTCGCCTCTTTATTCCTCTTCTTACCCGAATTCCACCCCATCTTAAACGCCTTCATCTTCATCTCTGAATCCTTATACCCTTCACCCGGAACCACCTCACCACTCTGCGGTCTCGCCATTGACCGAGCCACCGACATTGACCTTGACTTTGACCTCCCCTTCATCTTCTTATTACTATCAACATCCATCTCATCACCA
The DNA here is from genome assembly GCA_963853835.1 of Calendula officinalis. Taxonomy (NCBI): domain Eukaryota; kingdom Viridiplantae; phylum Streptophyta; class Magnoliopsida; order Asterales; family Asteraceae; genus Calendula; species Calendula officinalis. The sequence continues at coordinate 69,010,738 of OY970827.1, read as the reverse complement.
TCACCCGACCTCTCCCTCTTCCTACCCCTTGACTTGCTCCTAACCCGGTCAACCACCTTACTCGGGTCAAGACCCAAAGACGACAGCTGGCGGCCCATTCTCTCACAAGTGAACCGTCTGTCTTTATCAAACTTTCTCGGTACAGTCGGCCGGCTTTCAGCTGTACTTTTCTTAATCCTATGTTGTTGGATTAACAAACTTTTCTTCTTTCGAATTTCAGCAAGTTCGGTTTTCTGCAGTGGGGTTAGATCCTCTACATCCATGTCCACCTCATCATCTCCCTGCTCCTGCAGAATCCCTTCTTCTTTTTCCAATTCTTCAAGGCGTTGTAAAATATCCGGGTCCACAAAATCATAAACATTATGACCATCGAGTATTTCGGGCATATTATCTTCTTTCCAATCATCGTTTTCAAGAAGATAATGTTTTTTCAAACTAGCAGAATAAACACCCGCACCCCCGTTCTCTTCTTCCAAATCTCTTTCCAATTTTTTCTTCTCTTTTGCAGCTTCTTTAGCTTTTGCTTCAAGGACAGCTGGCGGTATACAAATGGGCCGTTCTTTCCCATCCCGAGGCTTCGGGACCGCAACATGAAACCGATTCAAACAATCGGTTATTTTCTTCGACTTCATTTTAATCTCGACCCGTTGATCTAACAACCGTTCACAAGCTGCGTTTTTAACCGCAATCACACCTTGTTCGGTCAAAGTACTCATGGTCAACAGAACCTCAGCACCATCTACAACTTCTCCACCTTGACCAACTAAAGTCTTCATTGCTTCTGACTTCATTTCCTCAACTAACTTCTTATCATCTTCAGAAATCCCTTCTAACGACTGCAAATCAGTCTTGTTGCAAACGATAATTAACGGTTTGTTCATGAATAAAGACTTAATACTGTGAAATAAAGCCGCTTGTTGAGCAACTGTGTACCCGCACGAACCCGAAATATCAAGAAAAAACAAAACCGCAGCCCGTAAATGTGCTAAAGCCGTAATACTGCACATTTCAATAATATTTCGGTCTTCAAATGGTCGATCCAAAATTCCAGGAGTATCAATAACTTGGTACCTAAGAATAGATGTATGTAACATGTTGGTTAGTTAGTTAATAAAAAAAAATAATAATAACTTGGTACCCCGTACCTCAAGTATTTATAATCGGTATGCCCAACAAATAACGACTTTGTTGTAAAAGCATAAGGTTGAACATCAACATCAGCACGAGTAATTTTATTAATAAACGAGCTTTTCCCCACGTTTGGATACCCGCATATCAGAATAGTCCTGGTGTTTGGGTCAATGGAAGGTAGACGGGCCATATGCTGTCTAATTTGTTCAAGATAAGCCAAACTGGGCCCGATTCGTTTAGTAACCGTACACATTCGGCCCAAAGCTGCAACTTTTAACGCTTTGCAACGATAAAGTGAGTCACCATATTTCAACAATTTCACATAATCTTTAGCGATTTTCCCGATTAAATTTCTTGCAGTGTTGATTTGACCTAGGGCTAATTTGTAGTGATCTTTGTTGTAGAGAACGTGTAAGAGATCACCGTAAAAAGGGTGGATATCATCGAGTCTCGGGAATTCATCGACGATTGTTGAGAGTTTTTCGTGAAAATTTGTTTGGGTAAATTTGACTTTTCGCATGTAAAATTGACGGATTCGGTTGATTGCATATCCTTTGTGAACAACAGTTGGTGTTTGTCTTTGTGTTCTGCTGAGGACTATATCCACAAAATCTTTACCAGTTGGTACTCTTGTGATCTTTTTGAAATTGTATTGCACCATTTTGGAATATTTATGCTAAAATTCTGCAGAGTGAGTTACAGTATTAGAAAACTTAGAAGATCAAAATAAGTTGTGAAACAAAAAACAGTTTAATTGACAGCAGTTAACCAATTACAAAAGATAATATAAACAAAAATTTGAGGCTTTGATCTACATACCAGATGAGCAAAATGATAGAATGCAGGTAACTTGTTGCTGCGCTGTTGAAGAGAGATAAGCATATGTCAATAATAGTCTACTTTATTAGGATTATAACAGGGGCATACTTGTAATTTAAAATATACCTCAAATAAACCTAATAAGGCCCAATGTAGGAACTTAGCAAAATCAGCTATCAAATAGTATTTGGGTGTTTAAAAAATGATTTTTTTATTACGCAATAAGCTAATTAGCTCCTCAAATAAGCTTAGCCAACTAAAACACACTTTTGAAACCATCAGCACTTAATAAAATGTGTAATCCTAAAAAAACGTATCTTGTAAGCAAAAAAGCTTTCATGCTTTAATAATAAATCAAAGCATGAAGGACATATTCGTTCTATTGTTGGAATTAACAAAAAATATGTCTATAACAAACACAGAGCGCCAAAAACTATAGATAACAAGTTCTTAGCAGCAAAAAACAGTTTTTGAAAAATTCATCGTTTATTAATCAATTAATTCGTATGAAAACATAGCGAATCGAATAAGTTCAATGATTACCATAAGCAAAGGATACATTGGAATGAAACAAGTTATAACTCAAGGGAAATCAAAGATACCAATTCGTAATAAACAGAAAAGAATATACAGAAATCAGCAAGTATTTGTTAATCCGGATACATGACACGCTAACAGCACAATGAATTGAGCAACGATAACGTGAAGAATCGATTACCTGAAGCAGCTGAAGTAACTCTAAAACCCTGGAGCTGGTGGCGAGAGACTTGTGATTTTGAGTGCAAGGCTGTTAAACCTTGAAACCCTAAGTAGCCGAAAAATGAAGTCTTCCTTTTTATATTTTTAGAACCGACAGAAGTAACTTGGGCCGACATTAATATTGAAGTAAGCCCACTTAACTTTATATATTAATTTGTGGCATCTATAATATTTTTTCTTAAAAACTGTCCTATAGTCCATGGGGATTAATTTGTACATAACAATTTTTGATTCATATACCACAATGATTACTGCAAATTATATAAACATATGAAGCAATAATTATGATATATCAACTAAAAGATGTGGTACATATAGCGTCCCCTATAGTCCATGTATCATTTATAAGAAAATAAAAATATATATTAAAGTTGTATACTTCTTATATTATTAATAACTTGTTAATAAAAATACAACAATCTCATTAAAATATTAAGACATATATCAGTAATTTATACATTAATCTATAACAATTCCCTGAATTTTAAGAACTACTCCATAAATTATGTTTAGACATGTTCATCTTTTATTTGCACTAACAGAAGGTAAACAATCCAATGAGAGGTAAAAAAAAGACGGGTAACTAGAAACAAGAGTACATAAGAGGCAAAAAAGATAATTCCATTTGATTGCATAAGCCGGTAAAAAAAAAAAGATGAACTTGGTTGCATTTTCAAATCATTTGCCCTTGTACATGATTTTTGAGCTATTTTTCATATTTGGCAGAGCTATTTCTGTATCCTACTATCTTTAGATCATCACCCAAATGCAAAAAAATGGGAAGGAAAATAAAGAAGCCGACATAGGATAATCCAAACCGACTAATACCCATATTTGTGTACATAGCAGATAATTTTACACAATCTAACCCGCAAACCTGTCTGCAGATATAGATGCTAACTTATACCAAACTAAAATATTAGCAATTTTAACAATTACATTTATGTATCCATGAGTTTCACTAGTTTTCATGCACTCATGAGTGCAAAACTATCATTCAAAAAAATATACCCCAAAAGTCTGAAAATAGATTAACTGATAAACAAGGGCTTAAATCTTCAAAAAATGAACGGGCATAAAATTCTTGATCATGTTTGACATTTTGGTTGAAGGGTAAATGTGTAGTAGAAATGTACTCTTGTTGTAGACCTCATTTTTGTTTCATTTTGTTTTGAAACTATGTGTCAACTTCCTGAATCTGGCCATCTGCAGCAGCAAGGGTATGTAATTGTAAGCATAGATAAATAAAACTACAAATTTAAAATAATATATAAAACTATAAAATACAAGTGGCAGTTGAAACCCATTTACTTATAAATGAGTTGAATTGTGTTGCAAGTCGCATAAAAAATCAAGCTAAACAGATAATGGATTGAAAGTTGCATAAAACATCATCCTAAATAGTTTTTATTCAAAAAATTGGATTATTGTTTTCGCATTCATAATTAACATTAATAATCATTTAAACAACCAAAAAATGGAAGCAAAATGTACTAGAAAGAAAAGTGACATAAGAAAAAAGAAGTCGCACCTGCAAGATCCACAGCTAAGTTTGCTTGAGTATCTGCATCTGAGTTCAAGTCCTAGGAAAAGGAAAAAGAAAATTATAAGTTAAAAAAGATTAAAAAGGTTTTAAACTACATAAATATAAATGATGGTACCCTTAAAATATGATTAATCTGGAAACAAAGGAATTTATCCTTTAATTTCCTTGCTTCTTCATACCACTTGCTAATGTTTTGATTTTTTACTTTCCATAGACCTTGAACCTGAATAAAATATATGCATAAACTATATTTTATACATATATAAAATAAATTTTAAAAAATGAAAATCTAGGGTTTGTGAGTATATATACCTGCATGCAAACGAGCTTAGAATCACCAAGAACACGTATACTTGTAAACCCTTTGCTAAGAGCATATCTCAACCCTAGAATAATAGCTCGATATTCAGCAACATTATTAGTTGCAATACCCAAACCTTCACGCAATCTACAAATCTACAAAACTACAAAACCAAATTATAAATATTAAAAAGATTAAATAAATAATTAAATTATGGGAATCATGAATACCACACTTCCGTCATCAGTTCTTAGAACAGCTCCAGCCCCAGCTTGTCCAGGGTTTCCTTTTGATGCACCATCAAACTCAAGAATACAAGTACGCTGTAAAGTAATTATTCAATTCAATTCATTTCAATTTACAGAAAATAAATTATTATTTTTATTATTATAATTGTGATTTAGCTACTCACATTATTAGTTAAAGCTTTAGTTGCAAGATGTTCCAATTTAGCATGCTTCCGTGCAGGATCACTTGACATAGATGTCAATCCAAACGCTTCCTGCAAGTAGTTTACAAACAGATATTAACAGTGTTGTAAAAATCGGTCTTGGCGGCCGCCTAGGCGGCGCCTAGGCGCTTGGCGGTCAGCTGCCGAGTGAAAAATTGCCTAATCGTTGGAGATTGAAGGTTTTGGTCAAACTCGGTCCTAATCGGTCCTAGGCGGCCCTTGGCGGCCCTTGGCGGTCAAAAAAATGGTGATGAAGAAGATTGGAGTGGGCTTGTTTTTTTGTTTCAGTCGTTATGTTGCAGAGGAAAAAAGACAGCGATGAAGAAATTAGGTTTTCATTGGTATATTAATTGATAAATAAGTTGGAGTGGGCCTGTTTTAGAATGATAGATTGGTTGGGCTCATTATTGGGCTTCTTTTTGTTATATTTCAAAACACCCTGATCCAACTTAAGTTTCCAAAATCCAGTATTCAAACTTATTGTTCGTATTTTATATATTGTTATTGACTAATTTAATTATTTTGTTAAGATATTATATATATTTTTCTAAAAAAATTAATTTTCTTTGTATTTAATAGTACCCGCCTAGAAACCGATTAATCGCCGCCGAGACCGATTAATCGCTTGAAGGTGGTCGACCGCCGAGGTACCGCCGAGCGATTTTTACAACATTGGATATTAATGTCCAAAAAACAGAGCACAAATTAAAGAATAAAATATGGTTAATCATGTAGATTAAACAATCCTAAATTTAGCATAATTAATTGTTTTTAAATTACCCCAGTTTGTGATCCCAGAACATCTTGAAATCTTCTTTTGGATAAATGATCACTTGATGGTTCTCCTAGGGCAAAATGTGGTTGCTGCCAAAAAAAATAATTGGTAAGAATTTGTTTGCAAATTAACAAATACAGATTTTAAATCAATAATTATTAATTAAGCTTACCTGAAAAGGACAAGCCACAAGATTTCCAAATAATTCTTCTGTTAAATCTGCAGCTCTAATCGAATAAAGTGCATTTTTAAGCCCACAAGAAATCATATATTCTTCAGCTTCTTTAGGCATTGTGTAACCTTTATACACACTCACAGGAGGATCACATACCTAGAAAAACCAAACAGAAGCATAAATCTGTTAATTTATTAACAAATTTGAGATAAAATATGATGAAAGAATATACCGAGGATCCAACTTGAGCTTGACAATCATTTAAGTTCTTGTACACACCAACAATGTCGCCTTTACGAACAACAAAAAAAGCATTCTTCTCTTCTCCCATCATTTTCTGATTTTTCTCCAATTTAGATTCTGTTTTTGTTTTCTTCGATTTACCAACACTGCTGGCTTTACGAGTAGAGTAAGAACAAGCACGAAATCTTGTCAATAGAAATCCATTTTCTGCAGTTATGAATGCAGTATGATGATCAATTCTTCTTGTAAATGATAAACTGGTGATTCTGCTAGACAAACATCTGGTAACAAGATTGCCAGTCGTCCTTGCAAATAAAGCCGTGGAATATGCATTAAATAAGGAGTTCATTACAATCTCCAGACTTTCTGTAACAATAAATTCTTCTAATCACCAACTAAATATGTTAATCTCTGTTTGTGATTGTTCAGCTATAAAATCTGGAGCAAGTCGTTAAAAAGTTGACATTTTTGTTTGATAAATGAAATACCTAAAGTAATCACGATCAATTTGAGATTTGTCTTATTGCTCTTCTACCAACTACATTTCCTCAAGTGTTTCCACATATTTAATTAGGTTTGGTTTACAATTAAAACACTGAACTTGAATTGATTTCAGATACGAATGTGGAAAATTAAACCGTCGCATAACGAAATTGAAGGAAATATAACACAAAATTAACTTCAAATTAGCAAAAACTTAAAATAGAATTTATACCAGGTTCTTCGCCGTTAGTTCGTAAATGCCGGCGGCGGCTGAGGGCAGAGGATGAGAGCCGTCTCTGGCGAGTACCGGAGAGGAGCAAGCGGCCGAGGGAGTGTGACGGTTTCGTTTCCGGTGGGGTGGGTGGGTGGGTGGGGGTGGGGGTTTGGTGGGGTTACACCTTCTACCCGATTGCACCCTTTTTGTTAGTTTGTTAAAGTGAAATTCAGGACAATTAATTTGGGTGCCGGGAAGACGAGCACTACTGAGCTGACTCGGTTTAACCTCATTAGTGTCTCAAAATTCACCGAAGTGTTCTAAAATATAGTTTACTAGCTTCAAAGCCCGTCTGACTGGCCGGGCATACTTTGAGATATATGTAAAGTAATACTAAAAATACTGATGTTGAAAATGACATAACAAACTGTAACACACCGATTTTTTTCAAAACAATTAAAACTTTTTAAATAAACAAGTTTAACATTAAAAATCCATAATATCCGAAAATGTGGATTAAACAAAACATTTGGAACAATTGGAAAGTATCAAAACCGGTGTTACAAATATATCAAAACTATAGTCTAGGGAATTAAATAAGTACACCGAGCTAATCCATCCAAATGCTAACTACGGGCCGCCTAATCTTTTGCTCCCGAACCTGAGTACATAGTCAAAATAAACGTAGTACGTGAGACAAATATTGTCTCGTGAGAAACATGGATTTTAGACCCGGTTAGAAATAATTTTGCAATAAATTAATAATTAATAAATTATCAAATCGCACATAGTCAATCAATCTCTAAGGCTTGCCATAAGCCAAACACATACGTAACGGGCCTCCCCGAAACAACTCCCCCGATATGGGTTATCTAGGTAAACTCCCCCGTTTCCGGGTTATCTATTTGCTCCCCCGATTTCCGGGTTATCTCAAACTCCCCCGATTTCCGGGTTATCTATTTCTCGACATACTACTCTTGCGCAGGGTGGTACCGCCCCAAGTAGTAGTCACTAACTCCCCCAACTGGTGTGGGTTATCTAGGATCCAATCGATTAGCTACCACATAACAAATCATCAACTTGGGGCAAAGCCCATATCACAACTCAATCATACTAGTGGTAACTAAGCAAATCAATTTGCAATTCAATTCAATTACATTAAATTAAATTAAACTCATGCTCTATCAATTCTATCTTTTCTTTATTAAAAGTATTTATCTAATAAAGACTCAAAAATCATTTCAATTCATAAAACATGGTTTACTATGTACTCAGAAAGATCACATGTACTCACCTTAACAATGTTATCCAATACTTGTGTAGATCAACACAATCTCTACTTCCCAAACAAGGAAGTACTTCAATCTCAAGTCCTTCTTGACCTATTATCAAAATCATCACAAATCTGGTCATAAATCATAACTAACTACTAGTTAATCCATCTTAACATTCCCAACCACCAAGTTCATACTACTTGGTGGAAATCTCAAACCCTAGTTCAAGATTTTTATCCATAAAACTGAAATCTAGCTTGTACACATTGATTACAAGCTTACCATGAGTGTTTTACACTCATGATAGATCATCTTCCCCAAAGATGATGTGGTTGGTTCCCAAAACCACCATTGATACCCATGAAAAGCTTGGAACTAAGGTAGGTAAGTAAGATAATCAAGAATCCTTACCTTTGATGAAGAAATCTCCAAGATTGATGAAGATTCAAGCCCAAGAACACCAAGAACGAGCTTTCTCTCTCTAAAAACGGCTGGTAGGTGAGTAGGGTTGTTGGTGCCTAAAACCCTAGGCTAAACCCGTTTTATACAGAATCCAAACAGTTCGCGATCGCGAACTCAAGTTCGCGTCGCGAACTCTGCGTCTCGTGAACTCCTCGCGATCGGTAACGGGTCGTGAACTCTGATCGCCAAAAACCCCAAAATCCCTGTTTGATGTTCCCGATCGGGAACACCAGTTCGCGCCGCGAACTCTAGCAGCCAGCAGGGTTGCACTTTTCGGTCTTCGTCTCGACCCGGTTTCGTCCATAACTTTCTTATACGGTGTCCAAATGACACGAAACCAATCCCTACGGTTCTGAAATGAATTATCCTTATTTATTATATTTTTGCACAATTTATTTATTTACAAAATCTCGGTCGTTACAACTCTCTACCCCTTAAGAGGATTCCGTCCTCGGAATCGCATCATAATCTAAAAAATTCGGGTAGCGCTTCTTGATCTCGTCTTTGACTTCCCAAGTCAAATTTGGCCCAAGGGAATGCTTCCACTTGACCAACACCAACTCAATTTCTTTATTCCTTAATTTCTTTGTTTGGGCCTCCAATATGGCCTCGGGCTCTTCAATCAATCGGTTGGGCGCATCGACCCGCAAATCTTGAAGTGGGATAATATTCTCCACTGCACCCAAGAATTTCTTCAGATTACTAACATGGAAGGTGTCATGGACACCTTGCAACTCGGGTGGCAGTTCTAATTTAAATGCTTGCAAACCGACCCGTTTCAAAATCTTAAATGGGCCAACATATCTTGGGCTCAACTTGCCCTTCTTACCAAACCTCATCACGCCTTTCCAAGGCGACACCTTTAACATCACCATATCACCGACATTTAAATCATAAGGTCGCTTCTTCAAACCCGAATAACTCTTTTGGCGATCTTGTGCCACTTTCATATTCCTTTGAATTATTCCAATTTTCTCATTTGTTATTTTTACAATCTCGGGACCCGTGAGTCTCGTCTCACCCGCCTCTAACCAACAAGAAGGCGTCCTACATTTCCTCCCATATAAAGCCTCAAACGGTGGCATCTTAATGGTTGAGTGATAACTATTGTTATACGAAAATTCAACTAACGGTAAATGTTCATCCCATTTACCACCAAAATCCAAAACACACGACCTCAACATATCTTCGACCGTTTTGTAACACCCTAAAATTTACAAGATTTTTAAAATTTTTGAAAACAAAATTATAATCAAAAGGTCCCAATAACTCGAATAATTAAATCCAGATAATAGTATTTTCATTTAAAAATATATTTAATGCGGAAATAGTTAAAATTAAGTGTTTTTAAAATATTAAATGCCGTCCACATCGGTAATGAAAGATACAGCGGTCAACCGTCCACCTTCTCCTTTCCTCTGCTGGTACCTGAAACAATGTGGGGGAAAATAGGGGTCAGCTGGAGAAGCTGAGTGAATATCTCAAAATGCAAACAATCCTAACATACAACACATGAGGGCACATCGGTGTACTCCTACTCAGAATCTACTCGATTAATTACTCAGATTTATTTCTCGGATTTTATTACTCAGATTTTAATTTATATAGCGCGCTTGTGTGATTTGGGACGAGAGATCAACCTCGCCCCTCCTCACACCTCAGATATGCGTAAGCCAAAAACTCAGACGGGAGTGATCCCAAAACTCAGACTGGAATAATCCCAAAAACTCAGACGGGAATAATCCCAAAAACTCAGACGGGAATAATTCCAAAAACTCAGACGGGAGGTGATCCCAAAACTCAGATGTGTGTTATTATGTTTTATTATTTCTTTAACATAATTATCTCAGATTGCCCTAGCAAGTAGTAGCACAGAATGACCCTGTGCCGAGCTCGGTTACCCAGGCACAATGTCTCAGATTAAAATAAATCAACAGCTGCTCAGATACTCAGATAGCATGTCAAACTCAGATAACAAATCAAACTCAGATAGCGGATCAAACTCAGATAACAGCTCAAGCTCAGATAACAATTATGGTGCAAGAAATATAACACATAAGTCATGCATGTACAACGTTAAAACTGAATACACGGTGAGAATACTCACCTCGAGAAACGTAAGCTCCAAAGGGTTCCCGATAATCAGAAGGACAGCACGTTATCTCCTAGACGGTCCTAAAACCAAAAAAAACGAAACCCGGAATTAAAATCCTACCCGAGGGCTTATTTCAGAAAACTGGCAGCCCCCGTCAGTCTCACGGAAACTGCCATAACTCCTAAACGGTTCATTAGATTTTCCCCATCTTTTTACCATGGCTAGAAGACAATCAGAACTACAATTTACTGTGAGTCGGTCACTGGCCAAAACAGACTCTAAGTGTCTCAAAACAGTGATGCAAGACAGACATACTGCACAGGTCAATTTCCTAACAGCAGCATACTAAATTAGCTATAACTTTTAAACCGTGAATCAGATTAACGAGCCGTTAGCGGCATTGGAAAGAGGACTCAGAAAACTAGTGACCAGTACGAGCCAAAAATTCAAAAATGTATTTTAAGTATGTTAAAAACAGACCCGAACAGAATGTACAGATTCTGTCCAAAAACCAAGTTGTGATAAGACTCGTTTTAACAAACCCGATACCGACCCGTATAATCCGAGGGCACCCGACAGCCCCGAAATCACTTTTTATCTCAGAAACTTATATTCACAAAAATCTCGTTAATTTATTTAAGAAAACTATTGGGTTTAGGAAACCAAGAACCCTAAGGTTCGGTTTCCGAGTTTTTCGATAAAACGTCTATCAATTCAACAAACGGTTTTCACCCAACCCGAGACCCGACATCTCCCGACATTTATAGAATCAGTAGCTAAAACAGATGACAACAAAAACCGAGTACGAGGGCATCAAAACAGATTATTACATGACTCGGATTAATACTTGGAAAACGGAATATAGTCTACAAAACGATAAACGAAAGGAAGTCAATAAAATATCACACAATAAGTACCAACCCGAGCCCTCAATGGCTCGGGACTTCTCTGCCAAATCTCTACACAATTACTGGTTATTAAACTCAATACACAAAGGAAATGGATAAGCATAAAAATCAAAAGGGTGGGACTACCGAAATAGAATCTTTAGCTTGTGTCCTCAACTTATTCACAGCCCTCGGTTCTTATCCTCTGCTCTTCTCGATCAATCCCACAACAGCCCCAAAACAAGTACATAAAGCATTAGAATCGGAAGAAAATACCCAACGAGAGATGGGAAATTGGCCATATCATAGTCGAACAAGAGAAGAAAGAAAAAGGAAAAGAAGGAAGTAATTACCAGACCCGAGACTTCCGATCACACCTCTTAAAATTTCACGTGTATGTATGCTTGTTACGATTAATTAATTGGAAGCCACTTGACCCTTAACTCTTGGATTGATTTCTTTGCTGGAGTCGGTGATCATTTTCTAGATGCCACCTTAAAATTCACAACACACTCAAGAATTCTTTGCTGCCTCATGAATTGCAGAGGCGACGGAAAAATAGATGAATTGGGACGCAGCCTTCAAACGGCAAAAAGGGTACGAGGGATTAAAAAAAAGGTTTAGGGTATTATAATAATCAACCAATCAAGCCCACGACTTAAAAGCCCGGGGTTTTGGCCTTTGGGCGGCCCGGTTCAAAACAATACAACTCACTCTTACGATTAAGTTCCCTGTCAAAACCCGAGTCGTTTACGAACCGTCTAACTACACATCGGCTGAATAATTAACGCGTCTAATAAATGGTTGTCTAAATTAATTAATGTCTAGTAAAAATGAACCGTCACGTATTTATATCGCATAATGTCACAAAACAATTATCTCATAGAAAATCAAATGAATAAATGTAATTTAAATTAATTTAAAATTAATATTTAATTACTTTAAAATTCAGGACGTTACAACTCAACTCCACTTGAAGTAGACTTCGTCCCCGAAGTCATCACTCAGAGGAAGCTTAGGGTAGCGATCTCGCATCTCAGGCTTAGGCTTTTAAGGCACGGTCACCGACTCGACAACGATACATTTTCTCAATTGGGAACACGAAATGTTATGAATAAGATAAAGCTCCTCAGGGTGAATTACTCTGTAGAATGAACTCCGGCTTTCGCAACTGCTCATGCAAATCTCCCATCTTGGGCGGCGCAAAAGATAAGGCTAGAAGAATAATAATCAAAATGTTCTCTAAGAATCTCGATTTGTCTCAAAGAGAGTGACGACAATAAGCACGAAAAAATTCACGATACTCTACTGAAGGCGTCTTATTGCTCTCATTTCCGGACACAGTTGCTGCACCCAGCGATTAACGTTGCGTTGAATCACCGATTCAACTCCACTTGAAAATTTACTATTGATTTGTTGACGATACCAGATGCTCAGCGTAGTACCAGGTCATCCAAACCATTTGCACAATCACACTCGGGTCTCTCATGACGATGACAAATTTTTATGGAAAATTTTCTTCCCGCATAACTCCATCAAATGACTCGGAAGGTCCTCTACTCTATGGGTCAACAGTTTGTTAACAGCATAATAAATAATTTAGCGGTTTACACCATTATCAATTAATATAAAAACCGCACAAATAAATCACCAGAAATATACATATCACACAGACTTCTCATATACTCAGGTATATAACTCCAAAATACAATCTGGGAATATAACCCAGAAGTCCCACTCAGAAATAACTCAAAACATATCTCAGGAGTATAATTCAAAAATGTATAATTCAGGAGCAAACTCATAACTCTTAACTCAGAAACACCCCCAAAACTCTAACTCAGTAACCACTCATGAGTAATAATATTCACAAGTAATAGCATTAGGTATAAATCACATTCTTACTCATTCTTATTACTACTCGCGTGTTCCAATTTACCAGCTTATAATACTTGGAATGATATACTCTCTCTCAACCGTGTTATTGGTTCTAAATATAACTCTTCTTTAACTATTTATCGCTACTTCACTCCATAAGGTTTGGATATTATTCATTTTGATAACTCTCTAATTAGCATAAATTAACAACCTTGTCATTTCACTCTCTTTAACATGTTCTCATTCGACTACATTTAGTGGTTTCACGATCATAATTTAATAGATGATTTCTCCTTCATCGAAGTTTAACGATCATTAATACCGTGTTTCACTAATTTTACACAATTTAAAATGTCTCTTGATAAAATTCCAATAAAAATTTCATACTCCTATTTATAATGATTTCTCGTTACTCAAATTACGAATTAATTCCTTAGTTCTCATTTACTCAATTCGCAGTTACACTTCATTCTAAAATTTACGGTTTACTCATGGTTCATCAATTCAGTACATTCTCATCTTTTCAAAATTTCTCCTAAGTTCAAAATAAATTTATTAAATATTTGCTCTCATCTCAAGTTTAATAATTATTCATAAATAGAGTTTTCTCATATAATTTTATAATACCTCAAAACTCATAACACTTTATAATACTTCAAAAATTTGAATAACACTTCCCGTTAATTTAATACTTTTCTCTTTTGACTCATCTTATTAATTTGCTTATGTAACTCGATTTGTAAATTTCTTATAACTCAAAATTACTCCATAATTAATCAAAATAAAATTTTATCATTTAGCTCGTTTTAATAATAACTCATTACCAGCAAATTACCGATCTCATTTTAACTCATTTTCCTCAAAATTTCATTGTAGCAGTTTTCTCATATTCGACTCATTAATAAGTTCTCATCACTTTAATTTAATGATTTCTCATTATCACATTTATAACCACCCAAGAATAAGTATACTGACTTATTTGTATATAATTGTAGTATTACTACTTCCCTTTTGCATGATATTCATTCAACCCAATTAACTTGATTTGTTAATTTCTCCAGTAAACCCGATCTATCATTTTGTTGTAAACTATATAATTACCCATAGAATAAATTTAATTATTCTCAACTGCTTGATTTGATAGTTATACTTATAATTTATTTGATCAATTATATGTATCTAGATTTCGCGCTTTAAATTCATACCAACAAAATCTCTCTGCATAAGCATCATGCTCATATTTTTTTTTTATAAATAATAATTAATGATAATTATTTCTTGACAATTTTCCTTTTTACCCCTACTCAACTCCACTTGGAGAAAAACTCGTCCTCGAGTTTGGAACTAATATTGTTTACCAAAATAAACAAGCAAGTATGTAGTCACACAAACAATTAGGATACACATACTAAATTCACCATAACAAGCATTGGTCCATCGTTCCCTTCAAAATGTCCCCCTAACCAACCAAAAGTCCTGTGTGTACGGTAATAGGGGCCCTCTATTACTTTCGACACATGCTTTTGTTTGGTCACGAGTCAATCCCAAAGTTCACAACTTCCCACATAAAAGTAATCCACAAACAAATCACACTCAGAAGGAAGAAAAGTTTACTCTCAAAATCTGATAAATACAGATATGCACTCAGCTGTATGTACTCGAAATCTTATAAACATTACTCAGAAATGCACTCAGCAAAAGGCACTCAGCAAAATATTTTATTATGTTTTCAACAGTTAAACTCAGAACATAATATAGTTCATAAACTCTTTTGATTTATTTTAAATAGATCAACACCGAATCAATGATGATAGTCTCCCTTTGGTTCACTTTTAATAAATACCCTTTAAGATAAACTTGAATAATTTCTGTTTAATTTGACTTGGCAATCCTCGATTAATTGGTATAACAAACTTACATAGGTTATTCAATATCTCTGCGTTAAATAAATAATCTCTCACTGAATTCATAAAAAAAATAATTATGGATTTTCAGTCTCAGCTATTAAAATCACATACTTTAAAAGTTTTCTCATTTGATCTCAATTTAATAAATCTCGGTTTATTATTTTCTCAGCAAAAAGATTTTCCCAATACATCATGTCTCATCTCTTTATAAAAACATTCTCCTTTTTAATTGTCCAAAGATTTCATAAATTTTAAATTTTTAAATTTGATAAATAAGTGAAAAGGTTCCACTAGATAAAATCTCAAATGTTAATTCAACATAAAAAAAACATGCTTAATCCAACTAAAGTTCTAATATTAAAAACTAAAACGACTCTGAAATAACGGATAAGAATAAAATCCAAATATTTTTTTTTTTTTTTTTTTTAACGTTCCTCGTCTAGCTCAAATGTAAATCATGTAAAATAATTATCAATTTAAAAAAAAATTTAAAATATGTTCTCGGTATTTTCGCTTTTGCTCGACTTGATGAACTGTCACAAAAATATTCTTTTGATAATAAAAACATCTTTCTTTCACTCGTTTCACCGTTTACTCGTTTCAATAACTCTTTTTATTAAGTATTTTCCCTAAAACGAAAGGTTTTAGTATTTTATCAATATGAAGAATTTATTACTCCTCTTTTCTTATTCACCCCAAAACATGTTCTCGTTAAATAATTTATGAAGTTTATATCATAATTTTATATTCATTTATTACCCTTATTGGTTAGAATTTCTCAGAATTATAAAATCTCACAGATTATATAAAATATTATCTAATTATAGTAGTATGTATAACGCGGATGTACTTAGAATTACACACGAAAAATATACTCAGAAAAACGATCTTAGTCGCGAAATACACTCAGAATTATATCGAAATTATACTCGAATTAATAATAGCAATTCTCATATTTGTCATTCTTCAAAACTCAGAATACAACGAAATTCTCAAATAAATAAAAGCTCTGAAATATTACCGGCAATAGGAAGCGAGAGGTCGACGTGACATGCTGTATGTTTGATGTGGAAACTTTTCTCGGAAAAATATTTGACTCTTTTCTCGTTTTAAAAAAATCGATACTCAAACTTGAGTTTGAATTCGCCCCTTGCGAACCCAAATCTCTCAAGTCAGAGCTCTGATACCAACTTGTAACACCCTAAAATTTACAAGATTTTTAAAATTTTTGAAAACAAAATTATAATCAAAAGGTCCCAATAACTCGAATAATTAAATCCCAATAATAGTATTTTCATTTAAAAATATATTTAATGCGGAAATAGTTAAAATTAAGTGTTTTTAAAATATTAAATGCCGTCCACATCGGTAATGAAAGATACAGCGGTCAACCGTCCACCTTCTCCTTTCCTCTGCTGGTACCTGAAACAATGTGGGGGAAAATAGGGGTCAGCTGGAGAAGCTGAGTGAATATCTCAAAATGCAAACAATCCTAACATACAACACATGAGGGCACATCGGTGTACTCCTACTCAGAATCTACTCGATTAATTACTCAGATTTATTTCTCGGATTTTATTACTCAGATTTTAATTTATATAGCGCGCTTGTGTGATTTGGGACGAGAGATCAACCTCGCCCCTCCTCACACCTCAGATAGGCGTAAGCCAAAAACTCAGACGGGAGTGATCCCAAAACTCAGACTGGAATAATCCCAAAAACTCAGACGGGAATAATCCCAAAAACTCAGACGGGAATAATTCCAAAAACTCAGACGGGAGGTGATCCCAAAACTCAGATGTGTGTTATTATGTTTTATTATTTCTTTAACATAATTATCTCAGATTGCCCTAGCAAGTAGTAGCACAGAATGACCCTGTGCCGAGCTCGGTTACCCAGGCACAATGTCTCAGATTAAAATAAATCAACAGCTGCTCAGATACTCAGATAGCATGTCAAACTCAGATAACAAATCAAACTCAGATAGCGGATCAAACTCAGATAACAGCTCAAGCTCAGATAACAATTATGGTGCAAGAAATATAACACATAAGTCATGCATGTACAACGTTAAAACTGAATACACGGTGAGAATACTCACCTCGAGAAACGTAAGCTCCAAAGGGTTCCCGATAATCAGAAGGACAGCACGTTATCTCCTAGACGGTCCTAAAACCAAAAAAAACGAAACCCGGAATTAAAATCCTACCCGAGGGCTTATTTCAGAAAACTGGCAGCCCCCGTCAGTCTCACGGAAACTGCCATAACTCCTAAACGGTTCATTAGATTTTCCCCATCTTTTTACCATGGCTAGAAGACAATCAGAACTACAATTTACTGTGAGACGGTCACTGGCCAAAACAGACTCTAAGTGTCTCAAAACAGTGATGCAAGACAGACATACTGCACAGGTCAATTTCCTAACAGCAGCATACTAAATTAGCTATAACTTTTAAACCGTAAATCAGATTAACGAGCCGTTAGCGGCATTGGAAAGAGGACTCAGAAAACTAGTGACCAGTACGAGCCAAAAATTCAAAAATGTATTTTAAGTATGTTAAAAACAGACCCGAACAGAATGTACAGATTCTGTCCAAAAACCAAGTTGTGATAAGACTCGTTTTAACAAACCCGATACCGACCCGTATAATCCGAGGGCACCCGACAGCCCCGAAATCACTTTTTATCTCAGAAACTTATATTCACAAAAGTCTCGTTAATTTATTTAAGAAAACTATTGGGTTTAGGAAACCAAGAACCCTAAGGTTCGGTTTCCGAGTTTTTCGATAAAACGTCTATCAATTCAACAAACGGTTTTCACCCAACCCGAGACCCGACATCTCCCGACATTTATAGAATCAGTAGCTAAAACAGATGACAACAAAAACCGAGTACGAGGGGCATCAAAACAGATTATTACATGACTCGGATTAATACTTGGAAAACGGAATATAGTCTACAAAACGATAAACGAAAGGAAGTCAATAAAATATCACACAATAAGTACCAACCCGAGCCCTCAATGGCTCGGGACTTCTCTGCCAAATCTCTACACAATTACTGGTTATTAAACTCAATACACAAAGGAAATGGATAAGCATAAAAATCAAAAGGGTGGGACTACCGAAATAGAATCTTTAGCTCGTGTCCTCAACTTATTCACAGCCCTCGGTTCTTATCCTCTGCTCTTCTCGATCAATCCCACAACAGCCCCAAAACAAGTACATAAAGTATTAGAATCGGAAGAAAATACCCAACGAGAGATGGGAAATTGGCCATATCATAGTCGAACAAGAGAAGAAAGAAAAAGGAAAAGAAGGAAGTAATTACCAGACCCGAGACTTCCGATCACACCTCTTAAAATTTCACGTGTATGTATGCTTGTTACGATTAATTAATTGGAAGCCACTTGACCCTTAACTCTTGGATTGATTTCTTTGCTGGAGTCGGTGATCATTTTCTAGATGCCACCTTAAAATTCACAACACACTCAAGAATTCTTTGCTGCCTCATGAATTGCAGAGGCGACGGAAAAATAGATGAATTGGGACGCAGCCTTCAAACGGCAAAAAGGGTACGAGGGATTAAAAAAAAGGTTTAGGGTATTATAATAATCAACCAATCAAGCCCACGACTTAAAAGCCCAGGGTTTTGGCCTTTGGGCGGCCCGGTTCAAAACAATACAACTCACTCTTACGATTAAGTTCCCTGTCAAAACCCGAGTCGTTTACGAACCGTCTAACTACACATCGGCTGAATAATTAACGCGTCTAATAAATGGTTGTCTAAATTAATTAATGTCTAGTAAAAATGAACCGTCACGTATTTATATCGCATAATGTCACAAAATAATTATCTCATAGAAAATCAAATGAATAAATGTAATTTAAATTAATTTAAAATTAATATTTAATTACTTTAAAATTCAGGACGTTACACGTTTGGATCGTCCTTTCACTTTGACCATCGGTTTGCGGATGGTAAGCCGTGCTCAATCTCAACTTTGTTCCTAATTCTTGTTGGAGTGATCTCCAAAACCTCGAGGTAAACCTTGCATCCCGATCGGACACAATTGACAATGGTACCCCGTGCAAACGAACAACTTCATCAACATACAATTTTGCCAATTTCTCAAGTGGCATGGTCTCCCGAATAGCTAGGAATAACGCACTTTTCGTTAACCTATCAACGATCACCCATATAGCATCATGATTTCTACTAGTCTTTGGGAGACCAACAATGAAATCCATTGTGATGTCATTCCATTTCCCAGCCGGCACTTGTAACGATTGTGCCGCACCATAAGGCACTTGGTGCTCGGCTTTCACTTGTGCACACGTGGCACATTTTGATATGAACTTTGCTACCCTCGACTTCATCCCGGGCCACCAATAAATTTTCTTCAAGTCTTGATAAGTTTTTGTACTACCGGGATGAATCGAATACTTAGACTTGTGAGCATCATCTAACAACACCTTTCGGTTTCCACCGAATTTCGGGACCCAAATTCGACCATTCACGGTTTTCAACCCTTGACCATTTTCCTCAGACACTTGGTTCTTTCCCAATCTCTCTTGTCTATACTCGTCTTTTCCCATCACTTCTATTTGTGCGGTTTTTATACTTTCAATGAAGCTAGATACTACATCAATCCGCATTAACTTAGCCTTAACCGGTTTTTCATAAACTTTTCTACTCAAGGCATCGGCTACCACATTGGCCTTCCCCTCGTGATAGACGATTTCACAATCATAGTCACTAATCAATTCAATCCACCTTCTTTGCCTCATATTCAAGTCTTTTTGTGTAAACACATACTTGAGACTTTTGTGATCCGTGTACAAGATACACCTTGTGCCATATAAGTAATGCCTCCAAATCTTTAAGGCGAAAATAATCGCCGCCAACTCCAAATCATGTGTTGTATACCTTTCTTCCGCATTCTTTAATTGCCTTGAGGCATAAGCTATCACTTTCCCTCTTTGCATCAAAACACAACCGAGACCTTTATTCGAGGCGTCACTATACACCACGAAGTCTTCCATACCGTCGGGTAGAGTGAGGATCGGTGCATTGCACAACTTTTCTTTTAACAAGGCAAAAGCACACTCTTGCTTCTCCCCCCAATCAAACTTCTTGTTAACCTAGTGAGTGGGACCGTCACTCGGGAAAAATCTTCTATAAACCTTCGGTAATAACCGGCTAACCCAAGGAAACTTCTAACTTCGGTTGGAGTCTTCGGTGCTTCCCAATTCTTCACCGCTTCAATTTTTGACGGGTCAACTTTTATCCCGCTTCGAGATGCTACATGACCAAGAAATTGCACTTCCCGCAACCAAAATTCACATTTGGAGAATTTAGCATACAATTTTTCCCGTTTCAACACTTCTAGAGTTTGCCTCAAATGGTCTTCATGTTCTTCTTCGGTTTTGGAGAAAATAAGAATATCATCAATAAATACTATGAGAAATTTATCGAGAAAAGGTTTACAAACCCTATTCATGAGATCCATAAAAATAGCCGGGGCATTCGTCAAACCGAATGGCATAACTAGAAATTCATAATGCCCATAACGAGTTCTAAAGGCCGTCTTCTCGGTATCACCTTCTTTAACACGAACTTGATGGTAACCCGATCTCAAATCAATCTTGGAGAAATAATCGGCTCCTTGAAGTTGATCAAATAAATCATATATCCTTGGCAAAGGATATCGGTTCTTAATCGTCATCTTGTTTAGTTCTCGGTAATCGATACACATTCTCATAGAACCATCCTTCTTCTTCACAAATAAAACCGGTGCACCCCATGGTGACGAACTAGGACGGATAAAACCCTTATCGAGCAAATCTTGAAGTTGAGCCATCAACTCTCTCATTTCGGTGGGAGCTAGACGATACGGGGCTCGGGCAATTGGCGTCGCCCCCGGGACTAAATCAATACGAAACTCGACTTGTCTCTCCGGTGGCAAACCGGGCAAGTCATCGGGAAAAACTTCGGGAAAATCTCGAATAATCTTCACATTCTCAACCGTCTTCTTTTCTTTTCTTCCATCTAGGACATAGGCTATAAATGATGCACAACCTTTCGCTAAACATTTTCTTGCCTTAATTGCGGTTAACAAGTTTGGCATACGGTGCCTCTTTTCCCCATAGAAGTACACCTTTTCATTTTCGGGAGATTTAATCGACACTAACTTTCTTCCACATAAAATCTTGGCTTGGTGGATTCCCAACCAATCCATCCCAATGATCACATCAAAAGCCTTAATTCCCATAGGCATCAAATCAACCTTAAACTTCTTGTTATCAATTTCTAACTCACAATTTCTATAGACATGTTGGACCATAGAGGTTTTCCCATCGGCTACTTCTATTTCATACAAATCATCAAGCAACTCTAGTGGAACCTTAAACTTAGAACCAAATTCATGAGACACGAAAGAATAAGTAGAACCCGAATCAATCAATACATAAGTGGGTATGGAGTTTATGAATAAGGTACCTGAGACGACATCATGTGTCTCCTTGGCTTCTTCACGTGTGAGTTGGAAGGCACGCCCTTTGACCTTCAACGGCTCCGGTTTCTTGTGAGCGGTTGACACCAACGTTTCGGTTCCTTTCTTTGGGCAAACATTGCTATAGTGCCCCTTCTCATGACAAGAGTAACATTCAACCTCATCAAGGCTTTTAACCTTGCAATCTTTAGCTTTGTGGCCAAAACGACCACACTTGAAGCAACCATTGGAGTCCGCCTTGCATTCTCCCTTGTGGTCCCTACCACACTTTCTACATCCACCAACACTTCCTTGTTTCGACCCGCTCGGGGCAAACTTGCTCTTTTTGGATGGCCCCGAAAAGCCCTCAAACTTCCTCTTCTCATTGCCAACCGATCTCTCTTGCACTCTTCTCTTGCTAACTTTTTCGACACTTCGGGCGACATTGATCGCCTCATCCAGAGTGGTTGCCCTCTTCACTTCGAGTTCATATTCCCATGGCAACCCATTGGCAAACCGAACCACACGACTACGTTCGGTTGGGTAAGTACTTGACACAAACGGGAGATAACCCGTGAACTTCTTGGTATACTCATCCAAGGTCAAATTGCCTTTCTTGAAGTGCAAGAACTCTTCCAACAACTCTTCCAATTCCCTCTCGGGACAATACTTCTCCTTGAGTCTTCTAGTGAACTCATCCCACGACATCTTGTAAATGGCTTTCTTTCCCAAAGTTTCATACACGGTGTCCCACCATGTAAGAGCATCATCTTTGAACAAACGTGAGGCGTAAGTCACCATATCTTCCTCCTTGCACTTACTACTTTCAAGCACACGTTCCGTCTCTCGAATCCATTGAACCGTCACTTTCGGTTCCGTACTCCCGAGATAGAAGTCGGGACGGCAAGCAAGGAATGTCTTGTAAGAACATCCTTCACGTTCAATCTTTCTCTCTTCACCACTTTCCCCATTGGAGGATTTCTCGGTCGGGTTGGTGTTTCCCGTTGACTTGGTCTTAGTGAGTTGAGGGGAATCTTCACCTTCCTCCCTCTCCTCCTCAAAGCGACGTTCCTCTTCCTCCCTTTCATCATCATCACCTCCTAAGTTCAACCGATCGTTTATGATCCGGTTAACATCTTGTTGCATCACATTTCTAATATTAGTGAGCATGGATTGAATGGCCTCCATAGTTACCGGAGTATGGTTATTCCCGATACCCGAATTGGCCAATCCATTCCCGTCTTGATTCAAATTTGAAGCCCGTTCCTCATCCAACAATCGACCACTTCTTGTTCTAGCCATCTTACTATAACAAGATGCCAACCCAATTAGAATCCAATTAGTTGACTAAAAGTCAAAATTAAACATAAGAATAGCTCGATTTAAAACAATTCCCTCAATGGTCAACCCTAGCTCCTAGAGGTCAACCTAACTTCCTATAGAACATAATGTCCCAAAAGCAAAGTCTAAGTCTAGGGTGGGTAACCAACCTAATTCACTTAGACTAATGCTCTGATACCAAGTTGTAACACACCGATTTTTTTCAAAACAATTAAAACTTTTTAAATAAACAAGTTTAACATTAAAAATCCATAATATCCGAAAATGTGGATTAAACAAAACATTTGGAACAATTGGAAAGTATCAAAACCGGTGTTACAAATATATCAAAACTATAGTCTAGGGAATTAAATAAGTACACCGAGCTAATCCATCCAAATGCTAACTACGGGCCGCCTAATCTTTTGCTCCCGAACCTGAGTACATAGTCAAAATAAACGTAGTACGTGAGACAAATATTGTCTCGTGAGAAACATGGATTTTAGACCCGGTTAGAAATAATTTTGCAATAAATTAATAATTAATAAATTATCAAATCGCACATAGTCAATCAATCTCTAAGGCTTGCCATAAGCCAAACACATACGTAACGGGCCTCCCCGAAACAACTCCCCCGATATGGGTTATCTAGGTAAACTCCCCCGTTTCCGGGTTATCTATTTGCTCCCCCGATTTCCGGGTTATCTCAAACTCCCCCGATTTCCGGGTTATCTATTTCTCGACATACTACTCTTGAGCAGGGTGGTACCGCCCCAAGTAGTAGTCACTAACTCCCCCAACTGGTGTGGGTTATCTAGGATCCAATCGATTAGCTACCACATAACAAATCATCAACTTGGCGCAAAGCCCATATCACAACTCAATCATACTAGTGGTAACTAAGCAAATCAATTTACAATTCAATTCAATTACATTAAATTAAATTAAACTCATGCTCTATCAATTCTATCTTTTCTTTATTAAAAGTATTTATCTAATAAAGACTCAAAAATCATTTCAATTCATAAAACATGGTTTACTATGTACTCAGAAAGATCACATGTACTCACCTTAACAATGTTATCCAATACTTGTGTAGATCAACACAATCTCTACTTCCCAAACAAGGAAGTACTTCCAATCTCAAGTCCTTCTTGACCTATTATCAAAATCATCACAAATCTGGTCATAAATCATAACTAACTACTAGTTAATCCATCTTAACATTCCCAACCACCAAGTTCATACTACTTGGTGGAAATCTCAAACCCTAGTTCAAGATTTTTATCCATAAAACTGAAATCTAGCTTGTACACATTGATTACAAGCTTACCATGAGTGTTTTACACTCATGATAGATCATCTTCCCCAAAGATGATGTGGTTGGTTCCCAAAACCACCATTGATACCCATGAAAAGCTTGGAACTAAGGTAGGTAAGTAAGATAATCAAGAATCCTTACCTTTGATGAAGAAATCTCCAAGATTGATGAAGATTCAAGCCCAAGAACACCAAGAACGAGCTTTCTCTCTCTAAAAATGGATGGTAGGTGAGTAGGGTTGTTGGTGCCTAAAACCCTAGGCTAAACCCGTTTTATACAGAATCCAAACAGTTCGCGATCGCGAACTCAAGTTCGCGTCGCGAACTCTGCGTCTCGTGAACTCCTCGCGATCGGTAACGGGTCGTGAACTCTGATCGCCAAAAACCCCAAAATCCCTGTTTGGTGTTCCCGATCGGGAACACCAGTTCGCGCCGCGAACTCTAGCAGCCAGCAGGGCTGCACTTTTCGGTCTTCATCTCGACCCGGTTTCGTCCATAACTTTCTTATACGGTGTCCAAATGACACGAAACCAATCCCTACGGTTCTGAAATGAATTATCCTTATTTATTATATTTTTGCACAATTTATTTATTTACAAAATCTCGGTCGTTACACAAACCATAATCTATATCTATATCTATATCTATATCTATATAACATAAAAAATAGAGTTCCATGTTTGATGTTGCATTAATTATCATGATTTTAATTATCATATATTAAAGTTTTCATACCAAAAGTTTTTTTAATTAAAACTAACATTACTTGATGAATATATTAAAGGCCAAAAAAAAAACCCCCCAAAAATTATTAAATCTTATAAATGGTAGAAGTTCAAACAATTTGATGTTACCTTTTAAGTTACTATATAAACATATGTTTCAAAGTTCACACTCACAACTTCACTAACAAACTAACAATATACTTATTGATTTGTCTTCAATATAAACAAGTTGTCAACACCCCTTACAATATGGATCAAGGTTTGAATGAACAAGTTATCAACGGTTTTCTCAAGTCGCCAAAGGCATGAATGTGACATTTAGTAATTACTTTTTTGATTACTAATACGGTTTGTTTTGATTTAGTTATTGTTCTTATGATTTGTTAAAGTTTATGATTCATTTGTGTTCTTATGTTATTGTTTCTACATGAATGTAGCATTTAGTAATTACTTTTTTAGTTACTAATATGAATGATTTGTTTTGATTTAGTTATTGTTCTTATGATTTGTTAAAGTGTATGATTCATTTGTGTTCTTATGTTATTGTTTCTAGAGTTTAGTTTTATGAAGTTGATTATTATTTTTATTAGTGGGTTTATGTTTTTAAATTTTTTATTGATTATGTATGTTTATAATAAAAACTAATAAACACATATTAAGACTTTAAAATAATTATTAGTAAATAATTATGAGTAATAAACTCATGTATGGTTTTTTATAAATATGATTAATAAATTAGTATAATGAAAAATATAATAAAAACCAAATTCGCCAAATTGTTATATGAAAGGATTCCTAATGTCACAAATTTCTTATGTTATTGTTTCTAGAGTTTAGTTTTATGAAGTTGATTATTATTTTTATTAGTGAGTTTATGTTTTTTAATTTTTTTATTGATTATGTATGTTTATAATAAAAACTAATAAACACATATTAAGACTTTAAAATAATTATTAGTAAATAATTATGAGTAATAAACTCGTGTATGGTTTTTTATAAATATGATTAATAAATTAATATAATGAAAAATATAATAAAAACCAAATTCGCCAAATTGTTATATCAAAGGATTCCTAATGTAACAAATTGTTATATATAAAAAGAAAAAAAACTCAAAATAATTAAGTCAAACAAATGGTAGAAGTTCAAAAACATTTGACGTTACCTTTTAACTTTACTATATAAACATAGGTTTCGAAGTTCAAACTCACAACTCCACTAACAATATACTTACTGATTTGTCTTCAATATAAACAAGTTGTCAACACTTCTTACAATATGGATCATGGTTTCAATGAACAAGTTATCAACGATTTTCTCAAGTCGCAAAAGTATGAACGTAACAATTAGTAATTACTTTTTTAATTACTAATATGAATGATTTGTTCTGATTTAGTTATTGTTCTTATGATTTGTTAAAGTTTATGATTCATTTGTGTTCCTATGTTGTAATTTTTAGAGTTTAGTTTTATGAAGTTGATTATGATTTTTATTAGTGGGTTAATGTTTTTGAATTATTGATTATGTATGTTTATAATAAAAACTAATAAACACATATTAAAACTTTTTAAATAATTATTAGTAAATGATTATGAGTAATAAACTCATGTATAGTTTGTTATAAATATGATTAATAAATTAATATAATAAAAATAAAATATAAACCAAATCCACCAAATTGTTATATAAAAGGATTCCTAACGTAACAAATTATTATATATTATAGGGGGGAAAACCCAAAATAATTAAGTCAAATAAATGGTAAAAGTTCAAACAATTGACGTTACCTTTTAAGTTTAATGTATAAACATATGTTTCGAAGTTCACCCTCACAACTTCACTAACAATATACTTACTGATTTATCTTCAATATAAACAAGTTGTCAACACTCCTTACAATATGGATCAAGTTTTGAATGAACAAGTTATCAACGGTTTTCTCAAGTCGCCAAAGGCATACTTGTAGCATTTAGTAATTACCTTTTTAATTACTAATATGAATTATTTGTTTTAATTTAGTTATTGTTCTTATGATTTGTTAAAGTGTATGATTCATTTGTGTTCCTATGTTGTTGTTTCTAGAGTTTAGTATTATGAAGTTGATTATGATTTTTATTAGTGGTTTTATGTTTTTGAATTTTTCATTTATTATGTATATTTATAATAAAAACTAATAAATACATATTAAGACTTTTAAAATAATTATTAGTAAATGATTATGATAAAACAATTTTATCATTAAAATATATCGTTAAATGTTATATTCAGAAAATTTCATTGTGTGTCAATTATAATTGTATATGCCAATGAATAGAGGTGTTAAATTATGAGGGTCTAACTTATATTTCATGAATAACGTGTTTTGTGCTACGTTAATAAAAACGATGATGTTTTGTTACTTTGACATTTCCTCCGACATAATTTTCTTATTTATTAGCGTACCCGCAATCAAAGCCAAACATTTTAACGATCATGCTTTAGGTACTTTGTCCGTAACACCAATACAATGTGTAATGTTACGTTAAAAAAACTATTTATCATGAACAAAGTCCGTGCATCGCACGGGCCATGTTGCCTCGTTGTAATGATAATTAAGTTGGTACAAATTTTGATACATGAATAAATGTTATAGAAAATTTAGAAACGAACTAAGACTTCTTTGTAAACGACATTTGTTGTTGAATTAGTGTAATCTAATTTTCAACACAATTTTTATTGTAAAATATATTGACGAACAATTATATGTAATTGTAAAATTACATAATCTTATTTTAATTTTGTAAAAGTAGGTAATCAACATTACGTGTTTCGACACAATAGGTATTTTATAGCTATATAAAATAAAAATAAGAAAATAGTATTACATTTTTCGTTATAATACCATTTGTTATAACTAAATGGTGTTGTCGAAACATTTTAATTTAGAAAAATGTATTCGTTATAATTAATAAAGGACATAATAACTAAATTTCGTTATACTAAATGTTATTATAAGAAAAATGTATTATAATTAATTTAGAAATAGTATTACATTTTTCTTATAATTTTAATAACTACGTATTATCGAAGCATTTATAAATTTAATACATGTAGTGGGCTCGTGTTGTTGTTGGGGTAAGAGAGCTGGATTTTTGCTTTCGTATGATGGGTTGGGCTAAGGTAGAAAACTTTTACATATCTTTTACGCAAATTTGTTAATAGGTAAATTGAATGTTTTAATATCTATCTATGGAATGCATTATATTTTTGTTAACAAAGTGGCTGTGAAATCGGAGGTGAGATTCTAGAAGATTTGGAAAGTTTGAAATTTGTAGAATGTGAGGAGGATGCCACATGACCAATAGGGTAATTACATGTGCCATTGTGGACCAATGAGAAAGCTTGAAATTGATTAGTTGGCAAAATAAAATCATACCTAGGCCTCATATATAGGTTAAGATACTAAGTAATATTTTTTTGCAAGCTAGTTTATACTTTATACACAAGTATTTTTATAGCTCGGTGAGGGTTATTATGTGAATAATGATTGTTTAAACGATAATAATGTTTGTTACTATAGTATACATTTAAATACAACAGGATATTAACCTACAATTTTTTGGCAGTTTCTAAATCTGTCTCAATTTTATTCCAAACAATACTAAAACTCATGACTATAAACGATAAATAACACTAAATAATAATACTACTAAACTACAAGTTTTAGATAATCAAACTAACATTCTCTGGTGTATGTTATGACTATTTGGCTTTATTGTTTTTATCGTAAGATGGTAATGAGTCAATGAGATGAATATAGAACAAAGTATCTACCCCACATCTTATATCCATTTCTAATATATCCACTTTCTTCTTGATTTGTTGGTGTTTAACTATAAGATTGTTACCAATGTTATTGATATTGGTGAAATATATGAGGTGTTGTCTAGGTCTGTGCAAATTGGACTGAGAACCAACTGGGACCGCAGAATCGGACCGAACCGAGTTACATCGGTTCGGTACTCGGTTCTAAATTTATGAAAAATCGATTTGGTTCGGTCGAAAACGGAGAAAAACCAGAAAAAAAAAAGTCAAAGAAATTACCTCGGTTCTCGGTTCGGTTCCGACCGGTTCTCGGTCCGGTTCAGTTCGGTTCTGAGCATCATCGGTTCAGTCATCGGTCTGGCAAAAACCATTTTTTCAGTTCTCGGTTCGGTCCGGTTCGGCTTGGTTCTTGGACCATGCACAGACCTAGTGTTGCCCATGACCTATAAAATCATGTGTTCAAGTCCGGTCGTGGACTAATGGAGTAGATTAGGTGCGTTAAAAAAAATTTGTAAGATTGTTGTGGGATTGGGTGGTTTGTACACCATCTACGACATGGTAATGTGCCAGATCTTGATTTGATCCATCATTAATGGGTTATCCAACTAGAGATATGGGGTTTGATCTAACAATCTAGCTTATTGTTTGATCATGCCCAAATCTAATCATTTTATTTTACTTATATTTTCTTAAGTTTACATACATTGTCCTTTGACCTTTCCCATACCCCGGTCATACCCAAACCCATCACGCTACCCATACCAACCACCTACCTTACCCACACCCACCTATCTCACCTCAACCCATATACCTTGTACCTAGATGGTAAAATGTATACATGATTGTGATGTTTTTACTTTTTACCATGTTCTAGTTGTTCGATACTTTATCATCATGTCTATTTTTTCACTTGCTATAATCTAATTACATACTTCACGAAATGTAGGTGAAGAATATAGCATTTATGAACATAGGTGAATATTGTTATTTTCATTAGTTACTTGACATGTGTCCTTTTATTTGGTAACCAAGATTCTGATTCGTTGCGAGCTGATGTGACCACCGGTTTTAAGAGTCATCTCATCTTGCGAAGAATATATATTGAAACCTATATTTTATTATATGACATAGAACAATCTTAAGAGCGTTGTAAACAATATTTTGAGTATTATATGAAAAATCTCCGTCAGTATCGTGCGGATAAAAACCTAATAGTTTATTACAAGAATGGAAATGTAGAGCTACAGCAAAATACTTGTTTAGTGACATACAATAGGAAAATAACATCATTCTACAATTACAACACTAGGCTACCAAATGATGGCATAAAACTTTGTTTATTCGTTTTGTTGCCTTTTTAAGATCAATCTCAATCGTATGATCATGATTATGCTAATCACCATTCCATTCTTTCCAATCCTTGTCAACATGATCTTGGGCCCATTTAACCGCAGCACGGGCAGCCTGAGGCCCGCCCGGTAATTCGCTCTCGTTTATAGTATTAGCCATCTCCCAAAAAGGATCAACCATTAGAGTTCCCGGACCACCATATTCTTCATTCATGAACTTTGCAAAGATCTATTCATAACATGTACATAAAACTAACTCAATATACAAGCCCTTCATATGATTTAAATACGCACACTTAGAAATCTAAACTTTTTGTCCCAAAGTTAGCCACTACAAATGGTTTTTTTTCCCTTCTTGAAATACAGTTTAGCTTATTTAAAACCGCTTGTGCTTATCAATTATTACAAAACGAGCCGGAACCAAATTACCAGAAAAAACTTATTTGGTTACAATGGCTTCTAAAAACACAACTTATTCGGTTACAATGGTTTCTAAATAAACAGCTTATATGGTTACAAATGTATGTATATATTTATGGGAAGCAGGACATAAAAATACCTCAGTACAGATTTCAACAACTTCATCAACGGAATCTTCGAAAACGTCCTTTTTTGACAATTTCTCGATAAGATTATCCCGAAATTTCTCGGTCTCCTAAACCATTCAACAATCTTAGACATTTTAACAAACACTTAGAATGCATAACTTTTCGGAAACATAAATGCAGAACATAAAACTGAAACAGAGTATGCTTACAGCTTCAGCAAATTCTGGAATTGGATCAGGAAATTTGTATTCAGCAGCTCTAACAATTAAGGTTTTAGGGGTTCTTCTAGTGGGGTTTATGGAGTTTCTATACGAGGTTTTATGGAGATTGAATCGTTTATAGCAGCTGTAATTTTGTTGATTTAACATGGGGATTGAAACCAATTTCAAGGAAGAAGAAATTGGAATTGTTGAGGAGGTTATTAGAGAAGAAGCAGACGCCATTTCTGTCTCCGCATGTTATCCAAATCGAGTACGTTTCCTTTTATAGAATTTTTTTCAAAAATAGGCTCGATCGGAGGTGATTTTTCACGAATAGGCTCGATTTTTTCCGGTTTTCAAAAATAGGCTTTCCGCCGTCCCCGAGTCCGGCTTCCATTTGAAACAACGACTCCCCGAGCCCGGCTTCTTCGTGTTTGATGTGACCAGCGGATTAGAAGGAGTCCCCGAGTCCGGCTTTAGCTTGGACGGGGTCCCCGAGCCCGGCTTTAGCTTGGACGGGGTCCCCGAGCCCGGCTTTAGCTTGGACGGGGTCCCCGAGCCCGGCTTTACACCGAAACTACACTGTTAATGACGTCAGTTTCTTCAAAGTCTAGTGGTATTATCGTAATTAGCAGTACATTCTTGTCCAATTAATATACGCGTAGTATATACACAGAATCAAAACGAGGTTTCTCTTTCTATATTCACCTTACTCACCACTTTCCTCTTTTTTTCACTCACCATTTCTCAGCTAACGTTTTCAAGCAAATTAACAAACCTTTTTGCAAATTAGGGTTTCTTGTGTACACCATCCTATAATTAATCACTTCAAGTTTCCTGTGTATCGCCTTTTTTTCGTTCAATTTCTAGTTTTAATTACATACAATTGATAAAATGGACATATTGCCGGCGAAATCACTTCCGGTAGGTTACCGGTTTCGTCCGACCGATGAAGAACTCGTGAATCATTACTTACGATTGAAGATCAACGGATTTGATAAAGAAGTGAGTTGTATTCGTGAAGTCGATGTCTGCAAGAAGGAGCCTTGGGATTTACCCGGTTTGCGACCTAACTTTTTTTTTCCTCCTCTCGTAATTCGATTTTTGTAATCTCGAAAATTTCCATGACACCGTCCAAGCTAAAGCCGGGCTCGGGGACCCCGTCCAAGCTAAAGCCGGACTCGGGGACTCCTTCTAATCCGCTGGTCACATCAAACACGAAGAAGCCGGGCTCGGGGAGTCGTTGTTTCAAATGGAAGCCGGACTCGGGGACGGCGGAAAGCCTATTTTTGAAAACCGGAAAAAATCGAGCCTATTCGTGAAAAATCACCTCCGATCGAGCCTATTTTTTAAAAAAATTCCCTTTTATACCCTTGTACCTTTTCTTAAGCTGAAGGGTAAATTACAGAATTTGTCCTTGTGGTATACCTGATTCTGCATTTTTGTCCTTAATTTTTTTTCTGTCGGTTTTGTCCTTAAAGATTTTTGAATTTCACTTTTCTATCCTTCCGTCCAAAATCCTCCGTTAACTAACGGTATTTTTGGTCATTTCCCCAAATTACCCCTATTTTACATTTTTCTTTTTCTATTATTTTTTTCTTTCTCAATCTTCATCTTATCAACCCCAATCCATTTCTTCACTGACCTACAGATCGATCGAGGAGAGAGAAGACACATTTCTTCACCAAAGCTATTCCTCATAATTTGGGGCTGCAAAACTTAGATCTGTTCACGATTAGATCTGTTCTTAATTTTGTCAAGTTTTCTCCTAATTCTCACCTTCTTCACCAGATGATCCAGATCTGCAAAAAAAACAAGATTTGGGGCTGCTCCTATATGTTCACGTGTTCTTCTACTTCTTCCTCAAACGTGTTCTTCAAACGATCCCTCTCACCTACAACTACTTCCGTTAAGAAATGACGATGGGGTTCTTCAAATCGATTAGGGTTCTTCAATATGGCTTTCAAAATCGACGGATTAGTGAGAGAAGATGAGCAAAACGAGCTGTGATTAGGGTTCTTCAATTGTTGATTTGGGTTTTTGGAGAAATCCATGCCGGTGTCGGTGCCGGCGCCAAGTGTAGTCGCCGAGAATGGCGGCGGTGGAAGGTCAAACATAGACTGATGCTCAAAGTGGGTTGCTGAGGCATTGGAGAAACAAGGCACGTCTTGTAGATCTAAATCGATTTTGAACGGCGGTGTGCTGCAAAAGAAAGGGAAAGATGAAGATATTTTGAAGTTACAGATTTTAAATGGTGAAGAATGGTGAAGAAGCTTGATGAAAAGATGAAGGAGAAATTAATGGCAGATATGGATTGTACTCTTTGTGTTATGAAGAACACGAAAGTGGAAAAGACAAAAAAAAAACAAAAGAAAAGAAAAACAAAAGGATTAAATGTAATTATAATTTACCTCCGATCATCTTCAAAATTGAGTTGACATATTTATGATTTAGGAATTAGGGTTCTTCAACTTAGTGAAGGAGATGAAGATGGAGAAACTAAAAAAATAGAAATAAAAAAGAAAATGAAAAAAAGACTGAAATACCCTTATTTTTTGGCATGTGAGGTTAGTGAACGGCTAAAATTGGACGGAAGGACAGAAAAGTGAAATTCAAAAATCTTTAAGGACAAAAAAACCGACAAAAAAAATTTAAGGACAAAAATACAGAATCGGGTATAGCACAGGGACAATTTCTGTAATTTACCAAAATAGAAGACAAGTGTATTTTAGGGGTTTTATCAAATGCTTAAATTATCAACTAAAAAAAATAATTTTTATAAAAATTTGCAAATTTTTTAATGAAAAATATGTATTACTTTCTAGTAAATCTTTATCTTAAATTTTACTACTCATTTAATAAATATATGTATTTAAATTAAAGAATAAAATTATGAAACAATATTAATAAAATCCACACATCAATTATTTTATTATAAAATGATAAATTAGTAATATTTAATATAAATAAATAGATTTTTTTTATCTTTTCAAAAAAATTCAGTATCTCACACTCTTGCCAAGTAAAGATATTTGTAAGAATGATACATAAAATTACTTATATTTCCTGTTAAAATAAATGATACATTTTTTATTTTGGAATATTTTAAAATAATTGATATACTTTAAAAACTTACCTTATTTAGTAAAATGTTAATGTACCGTTATTTTTAATATTGTCAAATGTCCAGTTACCGGTTATTTTTACTTTTTAGCATCATTAACTTCATTTTTATCAAAATTTGTAAGAAGCATCCTCAATTAATTGTCAAATTTAATTTATATAATATTCATTATAATCTTTTAGCTCAAAAGATATTAAATCCAAAGTATATCACTTAAAATAAAATTTAAAATAAAAGAAGTAAATCATCTCAAATGGAAGAAGTAAATCATCTCAAATGGTGTAATAAATGTTTTTCTTTTTGCATTTTCCTCAAAAACAGTTGGGTCGCAAAGAATTTTCAAGACTTTAATCACTTTCCATTGCTTTTACATTCACGCTTTACATATGTGATATGTTAAACTAGGGGTGTGTATGGGGCGGTTTGGAGCGGTTTTAGGCTCAAACCGAACACGATCCGCTAATTTCGGTTTTAGGATTTTCAAGCCCAATGGTTTCGGTTTTTAACGGTTTCGGTTTTAGCGGTTTTTAGCCTTTAACGGTTCGGTTTCGGTTTTAAAACCGAATCCACCTCGTTTAGAACATAGATATATAATTTCATGTACTAATCTTTATTTTTCCAAAATTACATACAAATTTCAGTAACAATATCTAATTTACAGCATTAACTTCAATGTCTAATAATACAATTGAACAATGAATACCATTTTTCAGCTCAAAATTCAAATTATAAACGTATTTTGTAGCATATAATAACGATATAAACATTAATGAACCATGGTAGATGGACTTTCAAATATTTAAATAGGTCGGCTTCTATATAATAAATATAAAATTAAAAATATATACTACCTCCGTATCAAAATAAGTGACACACTTTCCTAAAAGGGGTAGAACAAAATAAGTGATACACTTCAAAATCTTTCCTTATTTGGCAAAAAAGTGGGACCCCTTCTCCACTAACTATCTACTTTAATAAAGTAAAATTACTCTTTTACCCTTACTTTTACTTTTAAACATCATTAATTTCACTACATCCAAAAGAAGTGGGTCCCATTATCCACTAACTATCCACTTTATACTATTTTAAATCACTTTCCAATCTTTTGCCTCAAAAACCGCAATTTCCCAAATGTATCACTTATTTTGATACGGAGGTAGTATAATATATTAAATATTAGTGGGGCGGTTTCTTAATGGAGCGGTTTTTGGTTAAAACCGAAACCAAACCGAATCCATCGGTTTTTTCAAAAATCTAAAACCAAATCATCGGTTTTGAAATGGTTTCGGTTTTATCGGTTTGGTTTTGTCGGTTTTAACGGTTTGGTTTCGATTTTTCGGTTTTTATGCTCACCCCTATGTTAAAGTAGAATTTCCTTTTCTTTATATGGATTTTGCTAATGGGGCACATGATAATGAACACTTAATAAACCAAATTTTTTTAATTAAAGTAATTAATATATATGGATAATTAATACTTTTGTATTATATCAAATTTACTTTTATCATAAATAAAAATAAAGTTTTTTAATAAATTAAATATATGGGCACAAAAAATATCTAGAATTACTACAATTTGCTCCTCGAGCACATTTTAAAAAATCCTCGTTTATATATATACATATAATTTGATAGCAATTAAGAAAGAGAAGTGTGCTCAAAATACAAAATAAAAGATAGGTGGCAAGACTTTTATTTACCGAGACTTAACTAACTCATAAGCCATAAGACTATTTACATCCTTGACGCAAACTC
The DNA here is from genome assembly GCA_963853835.1 of Calendula officinalis. NCBI lineage: Eukaryota > Viridiplantae > Streptophyta > Magnoliopsida > Asterales > Asteraceae > Calendula > Calendula officinalis. The sequence continues at coordinate 68,974,701 of OY970827.1, read as the reverse complement.
ACACTTCTTTAGGAGTTCCATGACTGACGCGTCCCATCAATATTTTTGTCTGGTTTGGTCACTAACATGACTGATGATTTACGCTCCCAAACCACCCATTCTCCTCAATGGTTGTTATATTTAAATAAAAAACCTAAAATTACAACAGTATATATTTTCATGTATATATGTATGTGAGTATGTGTGCATATGTAATTGTTGTATAAAAAATCCAAAAAGCTACAACTTAAAATTAAGACGTTTACTTTTCTAAGCCTCTCTTTTTGCACCTTACTTTGATTTTTCATATGTTTGATAGGCATGGAAGATTGTATTGCACATCATGTACTATTTTTCAAAAGAGTTATCCGGTTTGAAAAGTGCCAAGACTTGTGGCCTCGGAAACATTATTATAACAATTCTTCAAACAACGTTCTTTGACCTTGTTCGTAGGTGTTCTTAGTCTATTGGCCCTTCTTTAGTGTCATGCTTGTGATTGGATTTGGCTTTCGGTTCGGATAGTGGTTGGTTTTATCAAATTTTGTTTTTTGGTTGACCCATTTTTTTTGAGAGAGTGGTACTATAGAGATGGAAATAATAGAATGTGTAATTTTGTTTGATTGAATTGATTTGTATTTAAACTATTTATGAAGTGTGAAATGGTTAGCATTAGAGGGTAGGCCGGTAGGGTATAATGGCGAGCCCCTTCCTCCTCCTATTGTTGTCTATGTGTCATCTTTTTCACATCCACCTAAGCAAGTCATCATATCCCATGTGGCCATGTTAAGTGAGTGAGGGGATTTATGAGTGCAGCAACAAGGAGAGAAGAGAGATTTTCTTTTTTTAAGGGGTATTTTATGAGTGAAGAGTATTTTGATAGGTCCCAAAGAAATATTATTAGTTAGTTATGGTAGTAGGGGTATTTGAGGTTTTGATTTAAATGTGAAATAATGATGTGGTGTAAATGTGACGGTTTAGCTTAAACCACCATATCCCTTGCTCTTATTATATGCATTCACCGTAAAGGTTGTTTTTAAAGCATTATTATGTAGTGGCGTTATTACATGGTGAGCACTTGCCACCCTATTTTTTTAATAAAAATTTAACAAATATTTTCAACTTATAATAAAGAATATCTATGTTGCCCCCCTTAATTGTGTCAATTTTATATATTTCTCCGATTCAAAATAAAAATAAGTGATACACTTTTCTTTTTGCGTGAATCAAAATAAGTGATACATTTTGAAAAATTACCTTATTTGGTAAAAAATAATGTGACTCATACCCACAAACTATCTACTTTAATAAAGTGAAATGACCTCTTTACCCTTACTTTTACTTTTAAACATCATTAACCACATTTTATTCAAAAAATGTGAGACTCATTCCTCACTAACCATCCAATTAATTTAGTTTAAGCATAATTATAATCTTTTGTCTCGAAAATCATGAAATCAAAAAGTGTATAACTTATTTTGAATCGAAAGAAGTACAACTTATTGCCACATGAGACCAATGCATACATGATACATATATGTATGAATTGTGTGTAGTACGCGTGTGCAGTGACAGAATTCCATTTTTCCTTTTGTTTTCTTTTTCATTTTTCCAATTATTAATTTTTTTCATTTTTATTTAATTATAAATTTTTTAAAGCAACTATCATAAAAAAATATTCTAAGTTAAGATACAAAACATAAACAAGATTTCTAAAAAGATAGGCACCAAAATAAAGCAAAATATATAATACGAGCCAAACAAAAAAACAAAGACAAATCAATTCAACAAAAGGAACAAAAACTGAGAACATATTTTATTTCTTTGCATCTAATTTACATGCAATATGTATTTGTAAAGAAAATATACATATTTTAATCGTGAGACTTTTATATTAATATTTTTCCTATAATATAATTACATATATAATTATAGAAATTCATTAAATTTTATAACTAGTCCTAGCTACAATTAAAGAATGCCCAAACTTTTTAAGTGAGTGAACTCTTTAAAGGCAATATTAACAAAAAATATGTTTTTTAGTTTCAAATTGTTAAACTTTATATTTGTATGTTTAACTGTACTAAGTTTAGTAGTTTTATATATCTAATTTTTTTCATTTTGGATATGTGTATTCTCCAAATAAATAAAATTGAATTTTTTTATTTTCGTTACTAAATCTATAATTAAAATGGGTTGGGTTTCGCATTTAGTACAGTATATGATTTGACATGGAAACAAAAGTCAACTTAAAGATCTAGCCGACGTACGCTCCTAAAGTTTGCCCATGTTAGAATATTTTTTTGGTACCGCCATGTTATTTTATGCATTTATAACTTATATTTTCATTCATGGAAAGGTAATAATACCTAAATGCGTGAGATGATTATTAATTAATGTATAAGTTCGTAATATATTTCCTAGTACATTAGGACTGTCCTTATCATTTTTTTTTACTTATAATGGTTAAATACCAAATGTTAGAAAGCAATGATACCTATAAGAGCTCGTTAACCCATCACGATCGTCATCATGACGAGGGCACCCTCGGAGGTGTACCCTCTCGTCATGAGCCACAACGAAAACGTTGTGAAAGCACTCATATTCATTACATGAAAAAAATGCATCTTTCCATTATATCATGAAATCCATGACTTACAACTTAAAGTCATGACTTACATCTTTCTTAAAAAACTATGAAGTAAGATCATCACGCATTTCGTCATCCACATCAACATCACATGGATGACATCAGCCACATGATGTCATTTTTTTTTTGAACGGAGCCACAATGATGTCATGCATTGAGTCATGCCATGACGTTAATTGGGTTTGAGTGGTCATGTTTATTCTAATGACTTACCACAAGTACGACCCTATCATATACCGATGCAACCGAAACTAAAGGTAGCCATAAATTGAGATTCATTAGAACTAGGCTAACCGGAAGCGGGTAACATGTTAGGTACAAACTCCTTTTTTGGTGAAAGAATATAATACATTAATGTTTGAGATGTAAAATTTATATTTGATCGAACTGCAAAATACTATTCTTAACATATTAATGTACCTAACCCATTATTAACTTTTCATTCATCAAAATTTTCTCTTATATATACATCAAGAAATTTAACCAAAATCACACATTCATACCCACAAAAATAAAAATGGAGATGGAGAAAGAAAAAGGCCATGTTTTGGTGTTGCCATACCCAAGCCAAGGCCATATAAACCCACTCCTCCAATTTGCTAAGCGACTGGTTTCCAAAGGCGTTAAAGCCACCATCGCCACCACTCACTACACCCTCTCCTCCATCTCCGCCCCATGCATCACGGTGGAGCCCATCTCCGACGGCTTTGATGACGGTGGTTATGATCAAGCTCAATCTGAGCAACTTTTCCTTGAATCCTTCAAATCCAACGGCTCACATGCACTCACAAATCTCATCAAAAAATACCAAACTACCGAGGATCCCATCACTTGTATTGTGTATGATGCGTTTTTGCCTTGGGCTCTTGAGGTGGCTAAGGACAACGGGATTCTTGGGGGACCGTTTTTCACTAATTCCGCTGCTGTAACCGCCATTTTTTGTCGGATACATGACGGCACCTTGAAGTTGCCTATCAAATTGGAGGATTGCCCCATAGCGGTCACCGGTGTTCCACCGTTGAATTTGGAAGATTTGCCGACTTTTTTGAAGTCGCCTGAAAGTTCTCCGGCGTACTTGAGGATGAAATTGAACCAGTTTTCGAATTTGGACAAGGCTGATTGGATTTTTAGCAACACTTTCTTATCATTGGAACACGAGGTCATTTTAAGATATATATTTTAAGACTTTTGATAATTACAACCCAAATGACTGTCACTAGACATGTATAAGAAACATGTACATCACCCTAGCTATAACTATCCTCTGAATCCCTCCATGAATAAACGTACAACTTTTATGCATTTAAAGACAGCTCTAAGAGCTGTTATTATAAAAACTCATATTTTAATTATTTTTCGTAAAATATCAGACATTTAATTTAACAGCAGGGAAATCGCCCATAATGATTAAACAATACAAGTCTGTTTTCAAAGAAAAAGTTTGCACAAACATAAAATAAACTTTGGTTAAGGAATATATGGCAACTTCTTTCACGTATGTCACCTTTTATTTAGTTTGTTTCCAGCATGTCTATCATGTGTATGATGCCAGTGATAGGGACCATACATGTGAAATTCCGAGTTTGAAAAATTATTCGTGAGTTCCAACTTCCATCACCTATTTTGATATTAATCACGAGTCAAATCATATTTCTTATTGGTCTAATAGAAACAACTTTGTACTTTTCATATGATACTTTTCCATTAATTTGTTAACATCGCAATTAATAATTTCGATTTCATATAATCTAAAACTAATGATATTCATTAAATATCATTAGTTTTAGATTATATGAATCAAAATCATTAATTGCTAATATTTTCATCTTTTAAAGCACCGGGTACGACAACAACGTCAACGCTATACATCTATTATAGAGATATAATGGTGCCAAACCACACCGTGGGTGGCCACAGCAAATCTGTGTTATACGGTCTTCGATGTGGCTACAACGGACCGCCAACATACGATCCTGGAGGGGGGGTGGGGGTCATTTTTGATGGGCAACGGTCACAATTTTAAGAAACCCCAAATATTTTAAATTCCACCCATTTTAAATTTCAACCCTTTTAAATATAAATAACCATTCATCCATTTTATACAAACTACAACCCTTGTTGATTTCCGTCATTTTAATTTCTCGTATTTTTAGTTATCGTACTTTTTTCCGTCAATTAAATGTAGTTCTTATATTTTTAATATAATATTAACGTATTTAAAATTTCGTTATTTAAATATGAAAAGGGAAAAGAAAACAAGGGTGTGGATCCCTTTAACATGACTTTGGTTATAACAACAAGGAGAATTCTTTTAATATGAGCTAGGGATGGAATCGGGTCTGGAACCGACCCGGATGGACCCAGACCCGAAATACCCGAGACCCGATTTAGGAGGATTAGTAGACCCGAGAACCGAACCGTTTTACAAAATACGGTTCCGGTTCAGTTCCGGGTTCGGTTCGGGTAAATCGGGTATATACCCGATTAGAACCGAAGTAGTAATTGGAGCCATTTTTTTGGTGTTTTTATCAAATTCATTAGTTTATACATGTAATATTATAATTATTTACAAATAGCAATTGTTTAATTAATATGAACCAAGTACTATTAATAGTATTATACCACAATAAATTCCAAATACATAGTTAATTAAGTTCGGTTCCGGGTCCTAGACCCGATTTGTTCCAAACCCGATGTACCCGGACCCGATTTACCCGGACCCGAAATACCCGATACCCGATTTCTCAAAAATGTTGGACCCGATACCCGAACCGATTTTTAGTAATCCGGTTCCAAACGGTTCCTGTTCCGGTTCGGTACGGGTACGGTTTCGGGTTTTCGGTTCTATATCTCATCCCTAATATGAGCCCTAAAATACTTTAATTAATTACATCCCTATTAAAAGATGATTTTATATTATTTAGTCATTCCTGATTATTTTGCTTTCACATAATATATCGAAATAGGTGGTGAAAGGCGTAGGAGAACAATGGCCAGCAAAACTTATAGGCCCAATGGTGCCATCAGCCTACTTAGATGGAAGAATTGAAGATGACAAAGGGTATGGTGCAAGTCTATGGAAACCACTTGACCATGGGTGCACCGAATGGCTGGGAACAAAGCCCCAAAATTCAGTTGTTTTCATCTCTTTTGGGAGCATGGTGTCACTACCCCAACAAGAAATGGAAGAAATAACATGGGGTTTACAAGACAGTGGGTTTTACTTCCTTTGGGTGGTCAAAGATTCCGAGAGACACAAATTGCCAAAAGGGTTTCTTGAATTAACCACAGAAAATCAAGAAAAGGGTATGATAGTGAATTGGTGCAACCAACTTGAGATGTTGGCTCATGATTCAGTGGGTTGTTTCGTGACACATTGTGGGTGGAACTCGACACTAGAAGGGTTGAGCCTTGGTGTGCCGATGGTTGGGGTCCCGAAGTGGGCTGACCAATTGACCGATGCCAAGTACATAGAAGATGTGTGGTGTGTAGGTGTTAGGGCTAAGGTGGATGCTGAAGTTGGAATTGTGAAAAGGGATGAACTTGTTTTGTGTCTGAATGATGTGATGAATGAAGGGGGGATCGGTTTGGAGATCAAGAAAAATGCGAGAAAATGGAGGGAATTAGCGAAAGAGGCGATTAGTGAAGGTGGGAGTTCGGACAAAGCCATTGATGAGTTTGTGGTTGCATTGAAGGACATGTGTAAGAGATAAGGTGTGTTGGTTTGATCATTTTAGTGCATCAAGACTCTTGATTTTTATACTAATTAGAGAAATTGTTTGCTATTAGCTTGTATGAATGTGTTGATCATCTATGATAGTCTTGATTTTACCAATTTTTAGACAAATTTTCTGCTTCTAGCTTGTATGACTTTAGCTACTTCACTAAATAAATAAAAAAGTTATAATATTTAATTTCTTGCAATACATATACTACTATATTTATTTATCTCCTTTGGAATAGAATTTAAAAAATTAATAAAAGAACAAATATTAATACTCCCTCCGTCCCATAAAAAAATTCTCATTTCTCTTGAGTACAAGTTTTTAGGAGATACTCCCTCCGTCCCACAAAACACTTCCCATTTAACTCTATATTTTTGTCCCACAAAAAACTTCTCATTTCTCATATTTGATGAACTCCACACAATGAAAAACTATTATTACTAAAGACCCCACCACTAATATCCACTAACTATCATTCTCTCTCCAATCCAACCTTATATTTTAATCAAAAGTACTATCAATGACCCCGCCACTAACTATCACCTAAAAACTTGTGCAAAAGCCAAATGGGAAGTTTTTTGTGGGACGGAGGGAGTAGTTAATAGTAGGGTTCTTGGTAATACTTTTGATTAAAATATAAGGTTAGCAATGTTAATGATATAATGCATATTTTCTTCATACCGTATACTGTATCAACTATACTTGGTATATTAATATAGCTACTAGTATCGTACCAACTATATTTGGTACCAATTTATTTGGCTACCAACAATTATGGCTGGTACGAATTGATAATGATACATACCAAGATCACATATTTATTTGATAAATATAAATAGTAAGTATGATTATAAAAATAAAAATGTTAATAATAAGAAAAATAATAGTCATTCATAATTAAATTTTGGTACTAACTATGATCAAACTAATAATAAATTCTGGTAAATTACAGAAATTGTCCCTGTGCTATACCCGATTCTGTATTTTTGTCCTTAAACTTTTTTTGTCGGTTTTTTTGTCCTTAAAGATTTTTGAATTTCACTTTTCTGTCCTTCCGTCCAATTTTAGCCGTTCACTAACCTCACATGCCAAAAAATAAGGGTATTTCAGTCTTTTTTTCATTTTCTTTTTTATTTCTATTTTTTTAGTTTCTCCATCTTCATCTCCTTCACTAAGTTGAAGAACCCTAATTCCTAAATCATAAATATGTCAACTCAATTTTGAAGATGATCGGAGGTAAATTATAATTACATTTAATCCTTTTGTTTTTCTTTTCTTTTGTTTTTTTTTTTGTCTTTTCCACTTTCGTGTTCTTCATAACACAAAGAGTACAATCCATATCTGCCATTAATTTCTCCTTCATCTTTTCATCAAGCTTCTTCACCATTCTTCACCATTTAAAATCTGTAACTTCAAAATATCTTCATCTTTCCCTTTCTTTTGCAGCACACCGCCGTTCAAAATCGATTTAGATCTACAAGACGTGCCTTGTTTCTCCAATGCCTCAGCAACCCACTTTGAGCATCAGTCTATGTTTGACCTTCCACCGCCGCCATTCTCGGCGACTACACTTGGCGCCGGCACCGACACCGGCATGGATTTCTCCAAAAACCCAAATCAACAATTGAAGAACCCTAATCACAGCTCGTTTTGCTCATCTTCTCTCACTAATCCGTCGATTTTGAAAGCCATATTGAAGAACCCTAATCGATTTGAAGAACCCCATCGTCATTTCTTAACGGAAGTAGTTGTAGGTGAGAGGGATCGTTTGAAGAACACGTTTGAGGAAGAAGTAGAAGAACACGTGAACATATAGGAGCAGCCCCAAATCTTGTTTTTTTTGCAGATCTGGATCATCTGGTGAAGAAGGTGAGAATTAGGAGAAAACTTGATAAAATTAAGAACATATCTAATCGTGAACAGATCTAAGTTTTGCAGCCCCAAATTATGAGGAATAGCTTTGGTGAAGAAATGTGTCTTCTCTCTCCTCGATCGATCTGTAGGTCAGTGAAGAAATGGATTGGGGTTGAGAAGATGAAGATTGAGAAAGAAAAAAATAATAGAAAAAGAAAAATGTAAAATAGGGGTAATTTGGGGAAATGACCAAAATACCGTCAGTTAACGGAGGATTTTGGACGGAAGGATAGAAAAGTGAAATTCAAAAATCTTTAAGGACAAAAAACCGACAAAAAAAATTTAAAGACATTATACGATATCTAGGTAAGTGAATAATTGAAAGAAAGAAAAAACTTTTATAATTAACCATATGTAGATGAATTAGATATTTAACTTAGAATTAGTTGTGCAAAATGACATTAATCATTTTACTAATCATAACACTGCATTCATACGAGCGTATTACTCAACAGACTCTTTTTTTACTAAATGAGATACCATACTACAACTTATTGATTTAATGAACGTGTATCGAGGATTGCAGATTTATAAAATTTGTTATTTGAAATCAATTAGCCGTTTATATCATTTTTCAAATAAAAATTATTTTCTCAAGGCATTTTCTCGTGAGGTTTTAGCCACTCCAGTTAGCATCTTATTTCTGTAACTTTCTCTAGAAAGGAGCTAGTTGATTTCTTCTTATATACATACATCTTTTTGCCGTTAATAAAATTTTTTTACTTCGTTTTGATCATTTTCTCGAGATGTTAAATTACCAAATTCACACGAGATATTAAATAATTCACTTTAGGCAGAATTTATTATTAGTTTGATCATAGTTAGTACCAAAATTTAATTATGAATGACTATTATTTTTCTTATTATTAACATTTTTATTTTTATAATCATACTTACTATTTATATTTATCAAATAAATATGTGATCTTGGTATGTATCATTATCAATTCGTACCAGCCATAATTGTTGGTAGCCAAATAAATTGGTACCAAATATAGTTGGTACGATACTAGTAGCTATATTAATATACCAAGTATAGTTGATACAGTATACGGTATGAAGAAAATATGCATTATATCATTAACATTGCTAACCTTATATTTTAATCAAAAGTATTACTAAGAACCCTACTATTAACTACTCCCTCCGTCCCACAAAAAACTTCCCATTTGGCTTTTGCACAAGTTTTTAGGTGATAGTTAGTGGTGGGGTCATTGATAGTACTTTTGATTAAAATATAAGGTTGGATTGGAGAGAGAATGATAGTTAGTGGATATTAGTGGTGAGGTCTTTAGTAATAATAGTTTTTCATTGTGTGGAGTCCATCAAATATGAAAAATGAGAAGTTTTTTGTGGGACAAAAATATAGAGTTAAATGGGAAGTTTTTTGTGGAACGGAGGGAGTATCTCCTAAAAACTTGTACTCAAGAGAAATGAGAATTTTTTTATGGGACGGAGGGAGTATTAATATTTGTTCTTTTATTAATTCTTTAAATTCTATTCCAAAGGAGATAAATAAATATAGTAGTATATGTATTGCAAGAAATTAAATATTATAACTTTTTTATTTATTTAGTGAAGTAGCTAAAGTCATACAAGCTAGAAGCAGAAAATTTGTCTAAAAATTGGTAAAATCAAGACTATCATAGATGATCAACACATTCATACAAGCTAATAGCAAACAATTTCTCAAATTAGTACAAAAATCAAGAGTCTTGATGCACTAAAATGATCAAACCAACACACCTTATCTCTTACACATGTCCTTCAATGCAATCACAAACTCATCAATGGCTTTGTCCGAACTCCCACCTTCACTAATCGCCTCTTTCGCTAATTCCCTCCATTTTCTCGCATTTTTCTTGATCTCCAAACCGATCCCCCCTTCATCCATCACATCATTCAGACACAAAACAAGTTCATCCCTTTTCACAATTCCAACTTCAGCATCCACCTTAGCCCTAACACCTACACACCACACATCTTCTATGTACTTGGCATCGGTCAATTGGTCAGCCCACTTCGGGACCCCAACCATCGGCACACCAAGGCTCAACCCTTCTAGTGTCGAGTTCCACCCACAATGTGTCACGAAACAACCCACTGAATCATGAGCCAACATCTCAAGTTGGTTGCACCAATTCACTATCATACCCTTTTCTTGATTTTCTGTGGTTAATTCAAGAAACCCTTTTGGCAATTTGTGTCTCTCGGAATCTTTGACCACCCAAAGAAAGTAAAACCCACTGTCTTGTAAACCCCATGCTATTTCTTCCATTTCTTGTTGGGGTAGTGACACCATGCTCCCAAAAGAGATGAAAACAACTGAATTTTGTGGCTTGGTTCCAAGCCATTTGGTGCACCCATGGTCAAGTGGTTTCCATAGACTTGCACCATACCCTTTGTCATCTTCAATTCTTCCATCTAAGTAGGCCGATGGCACCATTGGGCCTATAAGCTTTGCTGGCCATTGCTTCCCCATGCCTTTCACTACCTATTTTTAAGAATAATTTCAAGTTTAATCAATAAGTTGCAATCATATTAAGCATACAAATCATATTTAAAACAGCCTTAAATTTTTCAATACCCTTGTGCAAGTTATTTTTATATCTTATTTAAAAATATTATAAATCTTTCTAGGGATGAAAAAAATTTGTATTAAATTAAGGAAAATGATAGTAACAGACTACTGTCCTAATTAAGGGCTGTCAATAAGAAGTTAAGACACGCATCAAAAAATTTGTACAATAAACAATAAGTGTCATTTGCATTTTAAAAATCATCACCCACTAATAAAAATACAAACGATTTATGCATTCAATTACCCCTTAAAAACAGCCCTAACACTGTTATTAATAAAACCCTTAAATAAAACTTTCAATATTCTAACACAAATAAATTATTTATTCTAGGATAACCTCGGGTTCCAATGATAAGAAAGTGTTGCTAAATATCCAATCAGCCTTGTCCAAATTAGAAAACTGGTTCAGTTTCATCCTCAAGTACGCCGGATAACTTTCCGGTGCATTCAGAAAGCTCGGCAGATCTTCCAAATTCAACGGCGGAACACCGTGTACCACCAGCGGACAATCCTCCAACCTCACCGGCAACTTCAACGTGCCGCCATGTATCCGATAGAAAATGGCGGTAACAGCTGCAGAATTCGTGAAAAACGGCCCCCCAAGAATCCCGTTGTCCTTGGCCACCTCAAGAGTCCAAGGCAGAAAGGAATCATAGACGATACAAGTGATGGGGTCGTTGGTGGTTTCGTATTTTTTGATGAGTTGTGTGAGTGTACGTGAGCCGTTGGATTTGAAGGATTCAAGGAAAAGCTCCTCAGATTGAACTTCACCGTCATCGAAGCCGTCGGAGATGGGCTCCACCGTGATGATTGGGGCGGAGATGGAGGAGAGGGTGTAGTGAGTGGTGGCGATGGTGGCTTTAATGCCTTTGGAAACGAGTCGTTTAGCAAATTGGAGGAGTGGGTTAATGTGGCCTTGGCTTGGGTATGGCAACACCAAAACATGGCCGTTCTCCATCTCCATAGGTTTTTGTAATTTGTTTGGTGTAAATTAAATAAATATTTCTTGATGGTATATATAAGAGAAATAATTGAGAAATTAAAAGATTACAACCGCGGGGTGAATATTTGATCTGAAAAAATCGAAACCAAATTGAAAACCAATCGAAATTGAATTGAACCGAACTAAAATTAAAAACATGTAATCATTTCGGTTTTTAAAATTCATCATTTTCGGTTTTGTTCTATCAGTTTCGGTCCTGGATAGGGATGTACATTTGTGCTAAAAAAAACTAACCCGAAACCGAATCAAAACTGATAACATGTAATCGGTTCGGTTTCGGTTTTGAAAAATTCACCATTTTTTGTTTGGGTTTCAGTTTTTAGACTATGCTCACCCATACGGTTAGGTAATATGCATTTGCGTTTGAAAATTTTATTGAACGGCAGTTCGTTAAGAAAACAATTTAGGGAGAAAAAGTTACATTAAGGAACCTAGATTAAGCTGGAATTACATAGCCATAAGTAACATTTTAATGTGGCATGTTTGAATTTTGATTCTACTGCAAATTATTTTAAGAGAATTTATAACTAAATCAGCTAGCCCGATTCGCTAGGCTTTATGGGCCCGAAAATCATAGCATTTTGAAAACACTAGAGCGTCCAATATGGGGATCGACTGATAGCCTTAAAACCTTTATTATTAAGTTTGGAGTTTGGTTAAACTTAAAGATGTGTTTGTACTTTGTTTGGTGCGTTAAAGTGATTAAAGGTAAAGTTTGGAAATCAAATTTGGGTTTGAAACTAATAGTCTCAAACCCCACAAAATGGTGGGTTTATATATATTTTGTGGGTCTAATCTTTCTTTTCTTTATCTCTATCCTCATTTATTTCATCTATATAAATCTAATAATAATATATTTTTCTAAAATAATCAAATATCTTATGTCTTTGTTCATACTCATACTAATTTCCAAACCCCTCAACAAAACCAAACGCACCCTTAAATAATGATAAAATAGAGATTAAGTAAATTTATAACTTTAATTTAGAGTTTTTATATGTTGGTTAATTCGTTGAAGAAACTACAGTCGATCAACATGTCTATAGTAATTATCATTCAATAATAATAATAACAATAATAATAATAATAATAATAATAATAATAATAATAATAATAATAATAATAATAATAATAATATTAAAACATCTTATAAATGTATATGCCATGATTTTTAACACACAAAAGTATCAAAAACTATATTAATAAGACCATTCAGTTTCTATAATAAGTATTTTTAATTTTAAGTATTTGTATTTTTAATTTTAAGTATTTATATTTTTAATTTAATGTATTGTTATTTTAATTTTAATGGAAGTTTAATATTATGTTTTAAAAATAAATGGAAAGAAATGATGAGATGGAAAATAAAATGGTGTGGTGTGGTGTGGTGGGTATTTCCACCAAATGATGTGGTGTGGTGGTGGTGTGGGGGTGTGAGGTGGCGATGATGTGGCGGAAAAGGGCACCACCACATGTGGTGCCCATACCCACTAGCCTTAGGATTTACAACATCTATTCCAAGTTATGTTTGTAGTTCAATTGCTGTAACTTGTAAGTTATATAATAAAAGATGTACAATATATTATGTTGGATGATATTTATTTAAAATACCACAATAATTACGAAACTGGAAACTTACATTTGTTTGACAAAATGTTTGAGAAAATTTTATATTTATCGGGAAAAATTTGATCCAGACAAAAAATGGCTCAAAAGTGGACTACCGGTCCTGAAAAACTAAAAAACAGGAAAAAAAAAACATTATCGAGACCAGTTTAGTGCTAGAAAATACCAAAAAATCCTTTCAGTTGGCCCTTATAGGCTTATACTATATCATTGCTTAGAGAGATATGACATTTCTTTTTATATTTTTGTCTATTATTTGTGTCTATTTATCTCTAAACTTGAAATATATATAACACTAATTCTCTTACCTTATATCATCCTTTGATTTTGACACGTGTCATCATCAAATGGGTAGACACATGTGTAGACACAAATATCATTCCTCATTCTCTTTTTATCCATATACTTACTCACTTCTAAACTTGACATGTGTTATCCACTTATTCTTTTTCATCATATCATCCTTTGATTTTGACACTTGTCATAATCAAAATGAATAAGGTGCTGTTTGGTTCGCAGAATGTTTCTGATGGAATTGGAATTTAGGAAGGAATTGGAATCCTCCAGGAATTTGAATCCAATTCCATACATGTTTGGTTGGCATAAAAGGGAATTGGAATCCAGTTCAATATATTGTTTGCTTGACATGAATTGGAATTAAAATTATCTAAAATGACGAATTTACCCCTATTGCTGGTAGTGGTTGGTTGGTGGTGGTGGTGGATGGTTGTGGTGGCGGCGGTGGTGGCGGCGATGGCAGCGATGGAGGTATGGGTGTTGGTGGCGGTGGGTGATGGTGGTGGCGTCGGGTGGTGGTGGTGGCATCGGGTGGTGGTGGTGGCGTCGGTTGGTGGTGGCAATGGCGGTGGGTGATAGTGGTCGTGGTGGGTGGTAATGGAGGCGTTGGGTGGTGGCGGCGGTGGCGGTGGCGGGTGTGGGTGGTGGAGGTGGGTGGCGGGTGGTGGAGGTGGTGGTGGGTGGCCGCGACGGTGGCGGCGGTGGCGCCGGCGGTAGGTGGTAATGGTGGTGGTGGGTGGCGGTGGTGGTGGCGGTGGCGATGATGGCGGTGGGTGGCGGTGATGGTGGTTGTGGTGTTGGGTATAAAGGGTATAAATGTAAATGAACATTCCAACCAATCTTGGAATTCAATTCCATCAACATTTGGATGGAATTGAGATTCCTTCATTTGGTGGAATGGTTCACTCATTTAGGAATCCAATTCCATCCATTTTTTTGAACCAAACACTGGAATGTGATGGAATTGGATTCCAATTCCCTCAGATTCCATCGAATTCCAGCGAACCAAACAACCCTAAGAGTATAGTAGGAAGAAATTTCATTAATCTTGCTTAAATCCAAATACAATACCATTTTTACATTCTCCTCCAACATAAATGAATAATACACGTTGTTGTGTTTGTATCATCTTGACCCTATACTACATATATACATTGAAGAAATTTCATTAATCTTGCTTAAATCCAAATACAATACCATTTTTACATTCTCCTCCAACATAAATGAATAATACACGTTGTTGTGTTTGTATCATCTTGACCCTATACTACATATATACATTGCTTAAATACGAATATAAGACTTTTTAGGTTTATAATAATTCATCTTCTACTTAAAACGTCTCCTATGATAAACTTGTTTAAAACTCTATAAATTTCCCTTTCTCGTGACACATCTTAAATCCATTAACGTTATAATTTTATAAAACTGCCTTTACTATGGATACTTGTTATAATTTTATAAACATGTCTGTACTATAAATAAACATTTCTAAAGTTGATAAATAAAATATATATTTAAATTGTGAAAAAGATAATAGAAATGAAACACTTTTCATGTTTACCTTCCTTGTATATTTCAATACATAAACTATTTCATCTATAATTTTTCTGATAAACTAATCATAATTGATGATCTTGTGATTCAGACTTAAATATAAAGGAATATTTTCTTTTAAGTATCGGAGTCATGTAAGAAAACGAGTTGTACTAAAATGTGTACAACTTTTGCTACGAAACTTTCAGGCTAGAAAAAGTTAATATTTTATAAGTTGTTTATATTTTAAAGTTTTTTGTATAATATTTGGATTTTATATGGGTGCGTCGGCCCATATATCTTGACTCACTCTAAAATTTAAGCCTTATTTAAGGTTTGTTAAACACATTGCATATATCTTGACTCACTCTAAAATTTAAGCTTATTTAAGGTTTGTTTAACACATTGAAGGTCGTTTGGTTCAAACTAAAGAATGAGAAAGGGAAATGTAAAGGGAATACTAAGGAATGCAATGAACATTTCTTAGTATTCCTTTACCTATTGATGTTGCTTGGTTCAAACTATGTATGTATATATGTATGCATGTATGTGTGTGTATATATGTATGTATGTATGTATGTATGTGTCTGTATGTGTGTGTGTATGTATGTGTGTATGAAGTATTACCTAGCTCATTCCCTCCAATTTGGTGAGTAATGGAGTATTGCTCACTAATGGGTAATGATTGATTGCATAGTTGCTAACCAAGCAACATTATTGATTATCATTATCATTCTTCACTCTCTAATACCCCCAACCAAACATACCCTGAAAGTTTCAGTTTTTGATTTTAGGAAAATTTGTTTTTCAATTTATGATGGTTGAATCAATTTTAAAACTGAATCTACAAAATTTTTTGAATCAACATTATTTTAGAATATATTATTATGAATATTTTAAGAATTGACAAAACCAATTTTTGTTTTTACTATACGTCACCTTGGCTTCAAATGCTTCCATTACCTTTCTTAAAAGGAGCAAAAAGAAACTATTTAGGCAACAAACAATCCCCACCGTTTACCACCCTCAATCAATCTCCCTCTTTTATTAACAGTTTCGGACAATGTACTTGCTATTGGTAATGACAAACCCTGTATATGATGATACAATAACATGTGCAAAATCTGAACATTTTCGTTTTTATCTCCCTATCTCTTTGTAATTTTCCTGCATGTCTTCGTATCGTTATTACAAATTATATCACAAGTCAAAGATGGTTCAACATTGCTCTTATTATTAGAGAGTCCATCTCAATTATCTAGATTTAAGTCTATTAGAGTTTGTTCTGATTATGCTTTTATCAATCAATCAAAATACAATTATCATGATTGTTTAACACTTGTATCTGTTGGAAAATTTTGGACACATATAATTATATATTTAATTATATATAATTAATGGTTGGTATGTCCAAAATGGAGTGTGGTGAATGAGATATCGACTCTCAAAGTTGGGTGTATGGAACAAAGAAATTAAACAAATGAACTAGTGGAAATTCGAACCTATCGACACTCGTCTCCCGGGTTTCATGGGGGTTCGGTTTTTATGGTTAAGGAAATTCAAATAAGAATAATATTGTTAATAATATTATTAATATGTTTAATGTATGTCATTAAATATATGTTTGAATTTTATGGTTTATTTCTTTATAATGAATTGAATGACATAATGGTTATAATGGCATTAAGAATGTCATTAAACCTTTGGACCAAATTCTATTATAAATAGAAGATGTGTGGTTCATTGAAAAATACACCAACACACCAAAAAGCATACACCTTTTCACATACTCTTACAATCTCCATATTTTTGAGAACTCCAAAACATATAGTTGTTTTTCCTTTCGTGTTCTTAAACGACACACAACTTTTCGATAAGTGTTCGGGCTTGGATTATATCCGGTAGTGTAAAACTACTCGGTTGTTTTACCCTGGGAAATATACAACGAATCTATTTTAAGGGGATCGTGAATTTCACGAGACTCAACCAAACTTGTTTCTTCTTTGTTAATACATATTCTTGTTTCAATATTGTATTTGTTTTAGTCATTTCCCAATTGTATTGTATTTTATTTAATAAAAATTGGTTTAGCTCCTACAAACTTCAAATAGATTTTTCCTCTCTTTGCTAATACCGGTTGGAAAATACTTTTTTTTTTCGATTTTTACTTTATAATAGCATCGATTCGGAAAAAGTTTTTGATTGAAAATTTTATGTAAAAGAAGATGTTTGGTTAAGTTTATTATAAATTGTTAAATCAAATTTTTGGATTTAAAGTTTGTTATATCAAGTTTTTAAAGTTTGATTTTAAATAACTTGATATATTGTTTAAAACAATTTTGGATTTAAAATTTATAATTGTGAAAATTATTGTTGTTAATTATAAGTTTTGCAATCATATTTGTTTGTAAGGTTCAAGATAGTCATAGGCTTCTTGAGTTGATTCTCATTAGAGATGATATTTGAAATAAATCTTACAAACATTGTGTATATCATTGTGAAATTTGTTAATTATTAAAAATTATGTTGGTTTGTAAGTGATTTTGATTTCCATTTTCTTCATCTCAAGGTAGCCTTGGCTTCTTGACTTATGGTTTCAATTTGTGAGACTATTTGGAAATCAAATATTTTGGATTTATATTTCATAATATTGTCGTTATTCTTCAATTATAAAGAATTTGTTTGAGAAAATATTTTATAAACTTTTCGTAATTTCCATTTTATACATATCAAGAATACTTTGGTATCTTGAATATAGTCTCATTGTGTGAGATATTTGGAAATTAAAAGTTTTTTGGATATAAATGTTTTGATTTATTTTGTTTCAAGTATCAAGATAACTTGGGTTTTCTTGAATTTAATCTCATATAATGAGAAAATGTACTTGAATCTTTGGTTTTAAAACTTTATAACTTTTAGTTATCAAGATTGCCTTGGCATCTTGAATTTATTCTCAATGTTGTGAGAGTTTACTTTATGATTTTCAAAATTTTGAATTTAAGAAAAGTACATTCGTTCATGTAATTTCCATTTTATGCATGTCAAGGTAGCTTTGGCTTCTTGACATATGGTTTCAATTTGTGAGACTATTTGGAAATTGAATGTTTGGATTGAAGTTTCACATTATTGTTGTTCTCTTGAATTATAGAGATTTTTCTTTGAAAAATTTTAATTTCCATTTTATACATATCAAGATTACTTTGGTTTCTTGTATATAGTCTCATAATGTGAGATATTTGGAAATTATAAGATTTTTGAAATAAAAAGGTTTTGTTGTTTTAAGATTTCAAGATAACTTTTTGGTTACTTGAATTTTCTCAAATTTGGTAAAAGTTAAATTCTTCGGATTTTATATCTATGGATTGCTTTGGCATCTAGAATTTTACTTTCAAATTGTGAGACTTTGGGAAAAATGTTGGTTTAAATTAGTGAGTAAGATACAAGATAGTCTTTGGCTTCTTGAGTTGATTCTTGATAAGATGATACTTGAAATATATCTCACTACTAATTGGAACATTTTGATATTTGAGGCTTATTGGTCAAATTTACATTTTTTATTTGATAAAAATGACAAATATTGTGACAATGCCTAACATGGAAATGTACATGAAGGAAGATGTGCATAATGCGGCCATGAGTTCCGATTTGTCGGAAGTAAATTTGGTGGGAACTGATTCAAGTGGATGGTATGTCGATACGGGTGCTACCCGTCATGTGTGTTTCGATAAAAATATGCTTATCATTTTCAAAGATGTTGAAAAATGAGTAAAAACGTTTTATGGGAAACTCGGCTACCACATATATCAAAGGTGAATGAGATGCTATCTTAAGGATAACTTTCGGAAATGATGTCATGTTGAGCAATATTTTGTATGTTCCGGGGATTCATAAAAATCTTGTGTCCGAATTGTTGCTTAATAAGTTTGTTATACGGGTTGTGATTGAATCCAATGGAATTGTGTTATCAAAATGTGGAATTGTTGTTGGTAAAAATGTTAAAATTAAAGGTGACAACTTGTTACCACTATTTTGATAAAATGCTAATAAAGTTGTTCATTTATTTTGAGTTGGTAAATATTTGACATGGTTGATTATGCCATTAAATTTGTTGTTTAAATAAATTAAATTGCATTTAACCAACATTCCACATTGATTCAAAGTCACAAATGTTACAAATTGACAAAATCATTCTTGTATTTGGTTGAAAGAAATAACCAAACTCTTTGATATGATTCATACAAAAGTGTGTGATTTAAAATCAACTCCTACTAAAGATGGTGACAAATAAATCATAATGTACATTGATGATTGTACTACATAATGATATGTAGGAATGAACCTATATTGTTAATTTTACTTAATGGAAAGTAAAAATGAGGCAATTGATACATTAATTTGTACAAATGTGGGGGTATGTCGTGTGTCGACTACTTATCTTTTATACAAGATACCTCGTGAAGCATAGATGAAGCATCGTACAAATTTTGGTTTGAAAGAAAACCGTCTTATAAATACCTACGAATGTGAGGGTACATTGCTAAGGTATTCATTCATCTTTCTAAAGTTACATCAATTAAGGAAGATATTCCAAATAATTGTTGTATAAATTGGTATATATCATTGTCTTACATTTACATTAGTCAAGTGTACAATGTATAATGGTAAGACATAAAACGATATGAAAACTACTCTCGATTGAAGTTATCAAGATTAACTATCAAAAGTTAAATGATAACATCGCGGATCCGCTTATGCGAAAAAGCTTAAGTAGAGAGTTAGTTATTGTGGAATGGGACTAAAGCCCTTGGAATAAAGTTTATGCGAAGGAAACCTAACCTAGTTGACTGGAGATCCCAAGATCTAGGTTCAATAGGACAACCTAATTGTATAAACGAAGGGATGTCACTGTGGGGGTAACAGAATTCCTCCAAACATTCTTAAAGGGAGTAAATTGTACTACTTCCCAGTCCATTCCTAGTTCAGTGACTATGAGGATAAGCACTATGGATTTTAATGATTCCTTGTAGAGAATCACCTATGTGAGGGAGAAGTGGGGTCGCTTCGAATGGAATTGTTGGGGCACAATTCTTAGTAGCTCTCGCAGAACCAGGCAGTGTCCATGACCAAGACGGGCACGATAAGAGGATATGAACAAGTTAGGGAGAGTCTTGTGAGAATGTATATTGTCGTCTACACAAAAGGCGGATTCAGTTCAAGGACATCGCGTCTACTGACTGCTAGGAGACTAAGTGTGCTTCTCAAGGGAAGGTTCGAAGGCTAACACCTACCTATCCTTTGCAAGACTTAACTGTTGAACATTTATCGAAATTTTGATGTGTTTTCGATCGATCTCTATTCATGTGGGGGATTGTTAGAAAATTTTGGACACATATAATTATACATTTAATTATATATAATTAATGGTTGGTATGTCCAAAATGGAGTGTGATGAATGAGATATCGACTCTCAAAGTTGGGTGTATGGAACAAAGAAATTAAACAAATGAACTAGTGGAAACTCGAACCTATCGACACTCGTCTCCCGGGTTTCATGGGGGTTCGGTTTTTATGGTTAAGGAAATTCAATTAAGAATAATATTGTTAATAATATTATTAATATGTTTAATGTATGTCATTAAATATATGTTTGAATTTTATGATTTATTTCTTTATAATGAATTGAATGACATAATGGTCATAATGACATTAAGAATGTCATTAAACCTTCGACCAAATTCTATTATAAATAGAACATGTGTGGTTCATTGAAAAATACACCAACACACCAAAAAGCATACACCTTTTCACATACTCTTACAATCTCCATACTTTTGAGAACTCCAAAACATATAGTTGTTTTTCCTTTCGTGTTCTTAAACACACAACTTTTCGATAAGTGTTCGGGCTTGGATTATATCCGGTAGTGTAAAACTACTCGGTTGTTTTACCCTGGGAAATAGACAACGAATCTATTTTAAGGGGATCGTGAATTTCACGAGACTCAACCAAACTTGTTTCTTCTTTGTTAATACATATTTTTGTTTCAATCTTGTATTTGTTTTAGTCATTTCCCAATTGTATTGTATTTTATTTAATAAAAATTGATATTAGCTCCTACAGTATCTCCTAATACCCATTCGTTTTCTGTGTGTATCACATGCATTTTCTAGTAAATTGTTTGTATCACGTGTCATATTTTTAGTGCTACAATAAATCGAATGGAATCAAACTTTTTTTTTTTTAATCTTTTTATTGATGGAATAGTGACCCAAAACAATGAGTATGTCCTTTGCGGGCCAAAAATTAATTGCTTTGGGCCAGGCTTTATATCGAATGTGATGCTATGTTATACGAGAGCCACTAATTTAGTTTGCCGGTTTAGTTTAAAGCCGAAAAGTGTTCCCACCATATTCACGTTTTTTATTCGTTAAAAAGGTGCATTCTAGAGGGTTACTGCTCTATTGCAATTTACTAGTATAAATTACTTATTTAGCACTAAATTAACATAATTTAAGCTACATGTAATTTGTATCAACCTAAAACCATGCTAATGCTTCAAATCATATACTTTTGCTGTTTCAAAATAAGTGATACACTTTTCATTTTCAGATGTTTCAAAATAAGTGACACACTCTGAAATTTTCCTTATTTGATAAAAAATAGTGAGATCTATACCCATTAAAAAACGTGTAACTCAATTTGTGTAACTTATTTTGAAACAGAGGAAGTATAATTTAAAGAGTAAATTATAAGGATGGTTTCTGAAGTTTACGTCAACTTTTACATACTTCGTATGATCATTTACTTAAAACATTACACTAATAGTATTGTTTTGAGCTATAGTCCTTTAAACTAACGTTCGTTAGAAAGTTTCTATTAAAAAATTACACCGATAGTACTTTAAAATTACACTTTTAGTCCTTTCTTGTTAACGGGTGTTAGGTTAAACAACCACCCGTGAAGATGAAGGTCTGTAATAATACTTTGTAACTATGAATTTTTTTAAAAGAAACATCGCAGCGTATCAAGTCTTGCTCACTATCTCGTAAGAGAAGTGCAAAAGGATTGTAGGCTAGATTAAGTGTATGCAATTTGGTTTAGGCTTGTAGCCTTGAAAGTATTATTTATTACCGACTACTTCATATTATCTTGTCCTATAGTATTATTTTACACACAACTGAAACTTTTGTAAATCACATTTCGACAACATGTTACGAATCAAAACGAGGCACACACAATTCTAAGGGCATTTAGGCTTATTTCCACGAGTCAGCATGTCTGTGTAGCAGCTCCCACATTTTTCTCTGTTGCCACGTGTGCCAGGTGGCACACAATTGCACCTTTGGCAGCACGTGCCACATGCTCTTGTAGTCTTGTGCATACGTTTGGCCTTGTAAGTTTCACGCGCCTTATGTCACACAGCCCCTTACAATCTGCAAAATTTACACAAAATACACTCGAAAACTGTTTCTACTTATTCTCTCCCAAAAACATATTAAACGTGTTAGAGATATGAATAAAAGTACCTAAAAATGTCAGAAACCTCCGGTTTGGTCCTTTCACCGCCTAAAAAACACACTTGGATTAATCTTTTGTACTTATTTTACTTGTATAGTTGTATTGAAGTATTATGTAACTTCTTACAAACATGTACTTACAAAACAAATGAAATAGTTTTCATCCAAAGACACTTATTAATTTGTAAAATTGACACATCTTTATAGATTTATAGATCCACTATCATTAACATTTATAATTTTTAATAATGGACATGCTGAATTATGCTGGTTTGTGATAATTTTCGAACATTTCTCTAAACATATGATAAATGTTTACTTAGTGAAGGATCAAACTCATAACTTCTAGGTAGTCATTCGAGAACTCTTACTCCTAGATCACTATTTCTTTAACATTTATATTTTAAAATTTTGAATTTCTCCTTACAAAATATGCTTATAAATGTAAAATGACAATTCTTGTCATCTTTTACCCGGAATTCAACTTCCGATGCATGTTCTCGTTATCACTTGCAGAGTCCTCGGACACAACAACTTCTATGCTATTTTCTTAAGCAAATTTATATAACAACAAAAAGAAATATTTTAATTGATATTAGTCAGATGATGAAACAGTTTTATTTGACAATTGATTTACAAATAATTCGATGATTTTACTATGATTATAATCAGACCAAACGCAACTTCTTCAAATAATTGCCATCACCAATGTTATAAAACCCGAAGTATAAATCAAACCGGTCAATACCTTAAAAACAATTGAACCGGATTATAACATTATTCGGTATATATGATTAGTTTCTTATTTATCATTTATGAAGATACGAACAATAATAAAATTATGAAAATACAAACCATTACGATAAATTTGTAATACAATACTTCCTAATTTCATGTTAAGATATAAAAAGATTGTAGTTTTAAGATTAAAATTACTAACATCAAATAGTATTTAGAGTTGAGAAAACAAAAGACCCAGCCCAACCCAGTTTCATAGACCCGGTTCAATTCCAACATGATCTATATCAGTTATAATTAAATACTACCTCCGTATCAAAATAAGTGATACGCTTTCTATTTAGGGGTGGAACAAAATAAGTGATACACTTCCAAAACTTACCTTATTTGGTAAAAAAGTGGGACCCATTATGCCACTAACTATCTACTTTAATAAAGTGAAATTACCCTTTTACCCTTACTTTTACTTTTAAGCATCATTAATATCACTACATTCCAAAGAAGTGGGACCCATTATCCACTAACTATCCACTTTAATCTAATTTAAACCACTTTTTAATCTTTTGCCTCAAAAACCGCAATTCTTCAAATGTATCACTTATTTTGATACGGAGGTAGTAATAAAATAAGCAATCAATTTGGTGAAAGAAAGTTCCTCAACGATGACATTGTCACCAATCTGTGTTGTAACAAAATTTCTAAACATCAAAATATAAATAAACACGAAACAATAAGACAATTAAATACATGTGAAGTGAAGTAATAGAACCGTATACACTTTGGTTTGATTAAATAATGTCTAAAAAGCAATACTTAATTCTTTTTCATTCATCTCGTACACATGATCTCTTGCATCACTTAAAGCACTCTGCACCATTTTTAAACAGGTTTAACCAACCAAAGTAAAATAATTAATGGGGTTAAAATAGATAATTAATTAATGGTGATGAAATTGAAATACCTGGCCTAACTTAGTAAGAAAGTTGCTAGCAAGATTCAAAGACGTTAGTCTCACATCTTCATTAGCCTTCAGTGCTTGAGATATTGAAAAGGCTCCTTCATCCTATTTCCAAATTAAATCTAAATTAAAAAAAGGAAAGAAAAAAAGTATTGTTAAATTAGACATATTTTGACCCTTACTCTAATTTCGTTAAATCCTAAATCAAGTGACACGAGAGCTTCATTGACCACCTTCAGGCTGCGAGCCAGGGACTTAGCACCCTGCACAATCAACTAACTATTAACTTGAGTTGTTCAACATAAAAAATGTTTAAACATAATTAAAAATTAAAATAAATAAATAATAAAGTCGATTTAACAATATGAACCTCGTCACTGAGGCCATTGGCTCGTAGGTCTAAAGTAGAGATGGTATTGTTGTACTTTAAAGTATCAGCTATGAACTCTGCGCCTTTTGGTCCTATCTGTAATTTATTTGGATTATATGAGAATATTTTAGGGATTATAATTTATATACTGAATAAAAAGCTAATGATTTACCTTACACCAACCAAGCATTAGAGTTTTTATATTTCCATGAAATTTGAGAACTTCTGACAAAGCTTTTGCACCATCTGCTCCAATCGGATTATAACCAATTTCAAGCTGCATTGCATGTTCATCACACAATAATATACTTTTTACTAATCCAAATTAATTATTTTCACAATTCATCAAAATATAAATAAAAACTCACAGCTGTTATCACAGTATTATCTTTTAGAACTTCAGCTATTGCAGTGATTCCTTTAGCATGAATATCGTTTCCTCCCTGAAAATATCAAAACACTTATTTATTTAAATATTTAATTCATATAATTTAATTTTTATTAAAAGTAGGGCCCTCTTCTCACCAAGTCTATGTTTGTTATCGAACGATTCTCCTTCAAAGCCTCGGCTATATTCTCAGCTCCCTGATATATTTAATAACCAAATCAAATTAATTAAAATAATAACCATAAAAAACAATAACAGGATTATTAATTATCATTAGCAGGTATTTTTAGATAAATACCTCATCTTTAATATCGTTCATGTACATGTTAAGCCACAATAAAGATTTACTTCTTTTGATATATTCAGCAACATGGAATGCGCCTTTAGAAGTTATCATATTATTCCCAATATCGAGAGCTGTAAGTTTCCCTGCTTATAAACTATATATGTCAAGTTAACATGATATATATAAATTCTTGAATGTATATATGTATACGTACATGTGTGTGTGTGAACAGGAACGTGAAAATATGCATACAAAAAACCAAACCTTTATGTAACATTAATCCAGTAATTAATGCACGAACTCCTTCATCTCCAATAGAGTTACCATGCAAAAAAAGTTCCTGCATATTTATATAATTATATATATTTTCCACCTTACTTTTGTGTGCAGTTTATGTAATAAAATAATATATAATTTAAATGAATAACATATCGAAAATAGTTAGATAAAAGGTGAACTGGAACATGATAAATACCCTTAAAGCTTTGTTACCCTCGAGCCCTTTTGCAAGTGCAGAAGCCCCTAAAGCACCGCCATAATTCCCACTAGGATAATAGAAGTTATAAAACATGTTTTCAGTAACAAAAAAAACATAAAATATACATGTAAAATGAAAAAAATATTATAATATTTAAAAAACTTCTACTCACTTAAGGTACAAGCTATTTAACGATTTATTCTCAAGAAGTGCCTCAGAAAGACCAGAAAACCCCTGCCTCAATTTTCAATTTAAAAGTAAGAAATATATTATTAAATTAAATAGATACATGCTTATAAAAAATGACAAAGGCGTACAGAATAGTCGATTAAATTGTTGTTTATTTCAAGTGTACGCAACGTTGAGTTTTTCTTTAGCATCTCACCAATAGCTTTTGCTCCCTGCAAGAAGAAAATACGTCACATGTTATTAACATCTAAATATAAAACATTTGTTGGAAATTTTTATTTAAAGATAAATGAAAATAAAATAATAACCTCATCCCCTAGCCCAGTACTATTTAGCTGAAGCTTCTGAATACAATTATTTCCCACCAGTATATCACATAAAATCTGCATGCAGAACACAATATGTTATTTAGTAATTATGAAACTTCAAAGATCAATAAATGAATCAAAAATCAATTAACCTTAGCTCCTTCATCTCCAATAGTGTTTCCTGATAGATTAAGAGTCTTTAAGGAAATGTTCGACTGCAGAATACCATCAAAAGCTTTAATTCCTTCTGCAGTTATTCCATTTGCAGCAAAATTCACATCTTCAGCAATCTGGAAAACAAAAGGGAAAGGGCACATAGGTAAATTTCACTTAAACTACTTTGTGCTAATAAATTGCACTTGTTATAACAATAACATGATTAACATCAGATAAGAAGCTATGAGAAGAACAATGCAGAATAAAAAGTGAATATAATCATCAAGAAATCCAACCTGGTTATAAGCTAAGCTCTCTGCAAGGTAAAACAGCCCTTCATCTCCAAAATTGCGACCTGATAAAAGTACAAAATTTTGATACTGGGAGCTTTAACAGCATATAATATATGGTGGCAATTTTTTAGTACCTGACATGTCAACAATATTGTAGGCCCTAAGTTCTTTTGCAAAATCATTAAGTCGTTGTTTGGATTCCCTTTCAATCTTTGCGCCAAAATTAGGTAACAAATTTGTCCCAGCAGCAAAAGACCATTTCACCCCTTCAGTTGGTTTTTTCTCAGATGTTGGAGCTTTTGACTGCTTGGCCATCATCAGTTTCTCCACCAATTTCCACATAACTGTCAGCTGAGGACATAAATTAGTCAACTGTTGAGAAGTTTATATCTTTAGCATAAATCGTAAGTCTGTTTGGAATACATTAGGTTCAGTGGCAAAGAAAGACCAAATGAAGAAACTAGAAAAGGTAATGGGAAAGCAAAAAAACTCTTAAATATGAGAACAGATTCCGAATGAAGGCTAATGATATATGAACCTCTAGCAAGAATAAATGATTTTACAAACCTAATTCGTTATAATTGGAGTGATGGAGTTCCATAGAAAATCACAGCGTCAATAACAGAACATCAATTCAGTTTATCATTGTTTACTTAGCTCACCAAATCAAACATACAACTCACTTAATTGTGCCAAATCAAAATGCTTCTAAATTGGAACAAACTAAAATGCGCAATTGCACATTTGTTCCAAAAAGCTACATTTCATTATTTTGTTAAACCTAATCCTGTTCAAATGCAAAATCTGTAGAACTTGCTATATTGTCCGGAAATTATATAATGCCTAGGAAAAGAAAAAAGTATAGGTATAAAGCGATTGACATTAAAAACTAGCCAGAACCTAGCTCAAATCGCAAGGAATTAAGGAGCATATTCAATACTGATCGAACTTATAATTAACAACTAAAAGCAATACCAAAAGTGACGACAATGAATGAGCCGACCGGCAATACAAAAGAAGCAATCTCCTTCACCGGAACACCGGTTAACGGCGCTGCTTCGGATTGCGACTCCGTATAAACTCTCCTACTTCTTCCCGACCGTCCAGATGAAGCCGGAGCATTTTTAATTGCAAACGTTTGGAATTGTAACCGCCGTCGACCTGAACCTACACAGTGCAGCGTCGTAGAAAAAAATAGCCGCCGGCGAAGTAGCATACATGCGCCCGGTGTGAAGCTGGTCGTTGTGGTGGGTTTTGGATGTGAGTAGATGGAGAGAGTTGAAGCAAAATCCATGATTGTGAGTAAAGTGAAGAAAGCAAAATAGGGAAAAAGGATAGAAGAAGAAGACGATGAAGAATATGCTGGAGACTGGAAGTTGTGTAGGAATTGGGTTTGGATCAAAACTTTGGGCTTTTTCAAACCAGCCTATGGGCTGGCTCGTTTTGGGCAATATATTTCGTTAACAGAGTCATTTCAAGGCCGTTAAAATACATTTCTTCAAATATTGTTCTTAAAAAATTAGTTTTGTAATACGAAAAAGACTATTGGGGCATCTTGTTACTCGTTTTTTATCCTATATATGTAGAACATATTTTTTATCTCTTACATTACTATAATATACAATAGTCATCCACATTTACTGTTCATAAGGTTTTTAATTATTTATCTTATATAAATATTTTCATTTGAAATTCTAAAGAAAACTAAGTTTGCCCATTACCTTACTAACATTTTACAGGGGGAAATCATCCTATTCATCAACTGTTTAGATACCTTACTAACATTTTACAGGGGGAAATCATCCTATTCATCAACTGTTTAGATGAATAGGTCTCTTTAAAAAAAATAAAAATAAAAATTTGACCGAAAGAAAGTGTGTCAGCTGCTTCTTGGATTTTTTTTCTTCCCGCCAGCAGCACCCTTTCTTAACACGCCTTCACCCATACCCACAAAATCAGGCTCCCTTTCTTTACACGCCTTCACCCCATACCCACAAAATAAGGAGTATTCAATTAATTAAAAGTACAACTTCAATCTTCCCAAATTCAACCTGTCCATTACTCACAATTTGTCACCAAATTGTTCCTCATATACTCTTTATCATCTTTTTAATCTTCATACCACCAGATTGTTCTTCATCATCTTCATACATGTCTTTTTTTTCTTGCGTCTTTTCTTCAACGATTTGGGGCAAGATAGTTGATACTGAAGTTCTTCTTTTAATAATGAGTTACTGAAGTTCCTGTGAAGGCCTAAGAAATTGAATAATGAACACCAATATATCATCAGAAGGCAGACAAAAAACAAAACTTTTTTAGTGTTCTTTTAAAGTTAACAAAAATCTCAAGCTTTCTTAAGAAAATTTATTGATTAGAATAGACAAGATAGAAGCATTTCAGTTTTTGCAAATGAATAGTTTTGATTTGTGGATTGTTCCAGAGGGTTTCGATTTTGTTGTTTAGGATGCTTTGAGTCATGGATGAGGAGGTTGTGGTGGTTCGTTGAGGGTGTGTCAAAAGAAATGGTGGTGGTTGGCGGCGGAGGTGGTGGGAGTGTTGCCCAAGGAAGATGGGTTCTTGGAAGATGATTTGGTTGATCTTTTTAGAAAAAAATTTATTCATGAAAATATAGGACAGTGAAATGAAGATTAAGAAGAGGAACAACAAATTTCATTTATGATAAATATTATTTATGAAATGGAACTGACTTTTTTGTAACAACCCGAATTTTTTTGTAAATAGATAAAATGTATAAAAATATGATAATTATGGATAAATCATATAAAACTCGTAGAAACTGGTTTCGTGTCGTTTGGACACCGTATGAGGAAGTTATGGGCGAAACCGGGTCGAGACGATGATGAAAAAGTGCAGCCCTGGCTGCATACGAAGTTCGCGACGCGAACTAGGTTCGCGAAACGCGAAGTAGCGACAGGGAAATTGACCTTCGATCGTGAGGTAGTTCCCGGCCAGTTAACGATCGCGAAGTTCATAAGGACGCAAAGTTAGCGACGCGAAGTTGGGGTTCGCGACGCGAACTCCTTCGAGCAGCATTAAAATCGGGTTTTGGCTCATTAATGGCATGTGCAAACCCTAGTTCCTCCCTTTTGGCGATTTTCGAGCTTGAGGACTGATTGAGGTCGAATCCTTCACAAATCTTTGATAGATTTCACTCCTAGTTGAAGATTAAAGGTATATCTTCACTCTTTGATCTTTGTAGCTTAAGATCTATGCATTTTGATGTAAGGGTTTGAAACCCTAGTTCATGGGTTATGGGATATGGTGATGTTGATGATGTATACACTTAATAGATGGTATATTATCAAAGGAAACAAGGGTATGATTATGATTTGTAAGAATCTTAAGGATTTGGTTAAACCTAGGGTTTGGTAAATCACCATAATTGGGGGAAATGTGTTAATAAGTGTTATCTATAGATAGATGGACACAATAGTAGTTGTATGTGATGTTGATCATGTTGTGATAATTGTATTAGGCTTTTGGTGAAGTCTTGGAAGTTGATTGAGCTATGAAGCAAGGAAATTGGCGTAAAGAATATGGTTGGAGCACTTTATTGCTAAGGTGAGTACATGAGACTTTTAAACTGAGTACATAGTAAATAGTTTTGAAAATACATATGATATTTTATTGGTCTCTATTAATAAATATGTTGATAAAGATAGTGACTGAAAATGTATGAAAGTGTGTAGAATGTGATACTAGAATATGTCTAGTATGATTGATGAATTGGAAGTAAAATATGATAGATTCAAGTAATTATGGAATCTGTGTTAATGAACAATAATAAGGAAGTAATTGATTAAAAGAATGTATACGGAGCCTTTATTAATAAATATGTATTAGTAAAGCAATTGGGAATGATTTTATAGTAATGAGTACCTATTGGTAAGATATACTAATAAAAGTAAAACACGAATGTATATGAAAAAGAATATGATGTGACTAGTAATAATTGTGTATTATAGTCAAGGAAGAGATAAAAGTATTATGATATCGATAAAATAAGAAATGTATCTTATGTATAAAGTAAGTATGGACCTCATAGGGTTCATAGATGTAGAAGTAAATGTGGGTTGCTTATGATCGGGTCCATGGGACCATACAGGTACGTTCACACTGTGTTGAACTAATTATATGTTGTTATTATTAGATAACTAACTTGTTTGATGATTGATGTGATAGCCGAGGGCTTTGATTGGAATAACTGATGAGTTATGGTAAGAACGAGATGATGTGATGCTAGTTAGTTCGGGGGCAACCCGATAACTAGACATGGTGATGTTTCTAGCTAGTTCGGGGGCAACCCGATAGTTAGATAGGATAGTGCTTCTAGCTAGTTCGGGGGCAACCCGATAGTTAGATATGTTTGTGACTCTAGTTAGTTCGGGGGCAACCCGATAACTAGATATATATATTGGAGTTCTAGCTAGTTCGGGGGCAACCCGATAGTTAGATAGGATAGTGCTTCTAGCTAGTTCGGGGGCAACCCGATAGTTAGATATGTTGAGATTCTAGTTAGTTCGGGGGCAACCCGATAACTAGATATGATTGCTAGGAAGGCATTGGAACGATAGGGTCACTATAGGGTGGCTAGCTTATAATGATTTAGTATATGTATATATATATATGTTCATATACATCTAATTATGAAACGACTATTATTGTTATTTGGGTCTAAAACCCATGTATCTCACGAGACTATTTTGTCTCACGTACTACGTTTGTTTGTGACTGTGTACTCAGGTACAGGTTTGAAGTGAAAGAAGGTTGCACTAGAAGTGGCCTAGAGATGTTTAGATCGGGAGCTAATAGGTAGATCTCGTTGCCTATGGTTTTGATATACTTGGTGACACCGTATTTTTGTAAACTCTGATATAGGTTTTAAAGTTTTTTTTTGTTAAACCGTACTTTGGACAATATGTCAAATATTGGGAAAATGTATTTTAAATGATTTAAACGATGTTTTAAAAATACGGGTGTTACAACTTGGTATCAGAGCTATAGTTTAAGTGAATTAGGTTGGATGTCCATCCTAGTCTTAGACTGTAGCAATAGGAATGTAAGATTCCTTGAGATCGATAGGTTGACCTTGAGACTTTATGTTAAGTTTAGGGTTAAACCTAGGGGACCTATAGAAGTTGTTAGGAAATGTGCAATGTGAAGTCTTTTGAGACCGTAGGGCATTGGTAAGCTAGGGTCGACCCCTATGGGAAATGCCATGTTTTCATCTAATTGTATTGTTTTCGACTGTTGAGTCGACTGTTTGAATCTTGTTTGTTGAATACATTGTTATGGCGAAGGAATGAATGAGTAAAGTGGGTGAGCTCCACTAAGTTGGGAAAGGTTAAGAATGATGATGTGAACAAGATTTTTGAATAATTGAATAAATAAGGGTAGGTGGAATGATTCCAATACCCATAGGAAGGAAGAGTAATCAAATGGTGAATCCCGTAGTGGGAGGTGTCTACATAAAAAGGTAACAAGACCTAGTCGGAAGAAATGGAAGGATGTGGTATAGGGTTTTCATAGCATGTAAAACCGTTGAGTAATTCGGAAGTTTTGAGCCGAAGGTCACGATGTGGTGGATTCGGTAGATTTAGCAAGTGCTAGAGAGTAGCAAATGAAGGAAGAACAATATGGCGACATTGACGTCACCATTATTGAAGGATGAGGTATTGACACGGTGGAACGTGTTGTATGAGACCTTGAGGAAAAAAAAAGCGTGGTACAAAATGTTGTGAAAGGAACTCACGAGTGAGTTGAAAAAGGGGAGTTTTTCCCGGAAGGAAATCTAGAGGGGGTCATGATGCAACCTCGGAGGTCTTTGGTGAAGATTGAGGTTATGTGAATATTGCTTAATTGCCTGATGGTTGCACGAATTGGTGCTTATAGAGATTGGAGACGAGTCGTACGTCATGGAGATTTATATTTGGGAATGGTCTTCCCGGTTAGTTATGTGTATGGAAGTGTGCATTGGAAAGGATTATAGACAAGTGTGTTGCATGTAGTAAGGATAGAAGGGTTGATGCCATTATGTAGTATCAAAGGAAAAACCACGAGGATGGTAAATGTGTTTCAACAAAAGGATAGCAGTACAATGGAGTACTAAGTCTTGATAAGTATGAATGGAAATTTTAGAAATAGAACCTTTGGAAATGGAATTTGGATTTCCGGCGGGAATCCGGATAAGTAACGTGATATTATACGGGAACGGTAAAGGAAAGAATGACTAAGGTATAGTGATACCTAGAATTTATAAATGAAAAATATGTGGAAAAGAATAAGTGTCGGGAATGACGAATTTTGATTGTTGAAAACGGATGAGTAAAAGTTGGCGCATAGCCATAGCAAGTTTCGTGATAATATTGATAAATTCGATGTCAAGAGTGAAAAGACAATTATTGGTAAAATACCATAGTAATAAGTGTGACAATGTATGTCATAGCGTAGTGTAAGACTACGATTTGAAAAGGAATATTTCGGAGTCCCACGACGTGTACAAGTAGAACACCGAGTGTTGGGCTTTTGGTTGCGAGTGTGGACCGGAGTCGATTGTTTGACTCAAGGATGATTGGATTGGTCGGTGATTTTTTTTGGCTAATGGAATGTAGTGGTAGCTACTCCGGCGGTGACAAAAGTCTTGGAAATTGTTAAGGAAATGAACCGGTTAAGGACGGTTATTGTGTAAGTGAAACAATAAATAGCAATTAGAGAATGTTATTAGTTACCCGCGGGGTACAATGCATGTGCATTATGTGATGGCCTTGGAAGGCATATGATAATGGAAAGGTAATATTATATGAAATGTATTAAGTAGTATGTCCAATGGGAGATATGTGAATAGGAAAGAAAACGATAATGTGATTTTATGGGAGAGGTGCTAGAATGCATGATGAATGATTTGATGATCGAATGAGTAAGATAGTAGCAAGGCTACACGATGCGAAAAGATGGATGTCAGATGACATTGGTGTGGCATATACATATGTTTGTATATGTGCACAATAGAGATGTATAGATGGTATTGGTGTGACATATACATATGTTTGTATATGTGCACAATAGAGGTGTTTAGATTGAATTGGCGTGATACATATGTGTATATATATATGTGTGTGTGTGTATATGTTTACGTGTTTAAATGATGAATGTAGAACCATGTGGTTGATAATGTATTACTATTATGTTATGGTATATGAGGACCTAGTTCGAAATGCGGGTTGCATCTAGGTCATGCAAATGTAGGGGATGCCTACGATTTATAGAATAGGAGGAAAGAGAAACTCCTAGTGAGCAAATTATCATTTGATAACCAAAGTATGGTAAACTTGTATGAAATCGCGGAATATGTTGCGATAGGAGAACAAATTCCGGTAATTGAGAATAAGAGTTATGAAATTGATTGTTGCGATGCAAAGATGGTTGAAAGAAAACTAAGTGATGGTGTGAGTGACCAAGTGTTGGTCAATAATCAGTAAAGGTCGATGTGACCGTATTTGAATGTGCAACTCTCGCATAATTGGGGAGATATTGAAGGTGTGGAAAAACGGGGACAATTGTTAAGGAAACAATAATAAGTAGAACCGGAAGTGATATATTATGATAGTGCCCCGTGAGTATGAAATTGGTTAGTTTGAAAGGGGTATGGTTGACTTCACGCAAAAGTCAAGTTCGACCAATTTGTGATTGGTTGACTTAGTCAAAGATGGGCTTGACTCTTGTTATGAACAATTAGTGAATATTGAGAGCATCATGTGTCGATGTTATGTGCGAGAAAAAGGGTAATGGAATAACTAAAAGAGTTATAGTCGGATTGTGCGACTTTGACCCGTTGGGTGTTTAGGGTTGAATTTGGGAACCGAGTATATGATTATTGATAAAATCATGAAATTAAAGACGATAGTAAAGGAATGAAAAATTAATGAAACCTTTAACGAGAAGGGAAAATGTTAAAGTATAGTTGACTTTGTGCTTAAGTCAAAGGGTAGACAATGTGGGGATATACCAATGTCGGGATATATCGGTTGGGTCAAAGCTAGAGTTTGACATTCGTTTTAATCAACTAGTCAATGGTATGATTGTGTCATACCATTGTTATGGGAATGAAAGGATCGGTCGAGAGAGTGGCGGTGTTATGGTCAAATTGTGAAATTTTGACCCGTTTGGGTATTATGAATTTTAAAAAAAAAATTTGGGTCCTGACCGTTCGGACTTAACGGAGTTAAGTGAACGTTTGGATATGTAATGTTAACGGAATATGAATGAGGAAAGTTTGATGGAAATGACCACAAGGGAATGAGAGCGGAATGCTCGGTCGGATGTGGGTTGGAATTCTTAGCGATTCCGAGGACGGAATCCTTTTAAGGGGTAGATAGTTGTAACAACCCGAATTTTTTTGTAAATAGATAAAATGTATAAAAATATGATAATTATGGATAAATCATATAAAACTCGTAGAAACTGGTTTCGTGTCGTTTGGACACCGTATGAGGAAGTTATGGGCGAAACCGGGTCGAGACGATGATGAAAAAGTGCAGCCCTGGCTGCATACGAAGTTCGCGACGCGAACTAGGTTCGCGAAACGCGAAGTAGCGACAGGGAAATTGACCTTCGATCGTGAGGTAGTTCCCGGCCAGTTAACGATCGCGAAGTTCATAAGGACGCAAAGTTAGCGACGCGAAGTTGGGGTTCGCGACGCGAACTCCTTCGAGCAGCATTAAAATCGGGTTTTGGCTCATTAATGGCATGTGCAAACCCTAGTTCCTCCCTTTTGGCGATTTTCGAGCTTGAGGACTGATTGAGGTCGAATCCTTCACAAATCTTTGATAGATTTCACTCCTAGTTGAAGATTAAAGGTATATCTTCACTCTTTGATCTTTGTAGCTTAAGATCTATGCATTTTGATGTAAGGGTTTGAAACCCTAGTTCATGGGTTATGGGATATGGTGATGTTGATGATGTATACACTTAATAGATGGTATATTATCAAAGGAAACAAGGGTATGATTATGATTTGTAAGAATCTTAAGGATTTGGTTAAACCTAGGGTTTGGTAAATCACCATAATTGGGGGAAATGTGTTAATAAGTGTTATCTATAGATAGATGGACACAATAGTAGTTGTATGTGATGTTGATCATGTTGTGATAATTGTATTAGGCTTTTGGTGAAGTCTTGGAAGTTGATTGAGCTATGAAGCAAGGAAATTGGCGTAAAGAATATGGTTGGAGCACTTTATTGCTAAGGTGAGTACATGAGACTTTTAAACTGAGTACATAGTAAATAGTTTTGAAAATACATATGATATTTTATTGGTCTCTATTAATAAATATGTTGATAAAGATAGTGACTGAAAATGTATGAAAGTGTGTAGAATGTGATACTAGAATATGTCTAGTATGATTGATGAATTGGAAGTAAAATATGATAGATTCAAGTAATTATGGAATCTGTGTTAATGAACAATAATAAGGAAGTAATTGATTAAAAGAATGTATACGGAGCCTTTATTAATAAATATGTATTAGTAAAGCAATTGGGAATGATTTTATAGTAATGAGTACCTATTGGTAAGATATACTAATAAAAGTAAAACACGAATGTATATGAAAAAGAATATGATGTGACTAGTAATAATTGTGTATTATAGTCAAGGAAGAGATAAAAGTATTATGATATCGATAAAATAAGAAATGTATCTTATGTATAAAGTAAGTATGGACCTCATAGGGTTCATAGATGTAGAAGTAAATGTGGGTTGCTTATGATC
This sequence comes from Calendula officinalis, assembly GCA_963853835.1. Lineage (NCBI taxonomy): Eukaryota > Viridiplantae > Streptophyta > Magnoliopsida > Asterales > Asteraceae > Calendula > Calendula officinalis. The sequence continues at coordinate 68,937,922 of OY970827.1, read as the reverse complement.
GGGTCCATGGGACCATACAGGTACGTTCACACTGTGTTGAACTAATTATATGTTGTTATTATTAGATAACTAACTTGTTTGATGATTGATGTGATAGCCGAGGGCTTTGATTGGAATAACTGATGAGTTATGGTAAGAACGAGATGATGTGATGCTAGTTAGTTCGGGGGCAACCCGATAACTAGACATGGTGATGTTTCTAGCTAGTTCGGGGGCAACCCGATAGTTAGATAGGATAGTGCTTCTAGCTAGTTCGGGGGCAACCCGATAGTTAGATATGTTTGTGACTCTAGTTAGTTCGGGGGCAACCCGATAACTAGATATATATATTGGAGTTCTAGCTAGTTCGGGGGCAACCCGATAGTTAGATAGGATAGTGCTTCTAGCTAGTTCGGGGGCAACCCGATAGTTAGATATGTTGAGATTCTAGTTAGTTCGGGGGCAACCCGATAACTAGATATGATTGCTAGGAAGGCATTGGAACGATAGGGTCACTATAGGGTGGCTAGCTTATAATGATTTAGTATATGTATATATATATATGTTCATATACATCTAATTATGAAACGACTATTATTGTTATTTGGGTCTAAAACCCATGTATCTCACGAGACTATTTTGTCTCACGTACTACGTTTGTTTGTGACTGTGTACTCAGGTACAGGTTTGAAGTGAAAGAAGGTTGCACTAGAAGTGGCCTAGAGATGTTTAGATCGGGAGCTAATAGGTAGATCTCGTTGCCTATGGTTTTGATATACTTGGTGACACCGTATTTTTGTAAACTCTGATATAGGTTTTAAAGTTTTTTTTTGTTAAACCGTACTTTGGACAATATGTCAAATATTGGGAAAATGTATTTTAAATGATTTAAACGATGTTTTAAAAATACGGGTGTTACATTTTTTTTCTTTTCTTTTATTAGGGCTATTGATTACATCATCTCCAGTCATTTCATTGAAATTTCATACTCATATCGGATACAACTAGAACTAATTTCATATTTGAAGAATTAGGTCACGGTTAGGGCTAAAACAACCCTGACAAATTGAAGGCTAATACGACATGAAAAGAGGGGGAAACTAACAAACCTCTAGAAAGAAGATGAAACTGATGGTTGAAGGTGGATGAACCGTGAGCTGATCGGAGATCGTGGTCGTCGGCGGTGATTTTGGAGATGACGGATGATTTTCTTCGTCGGCTTGCTTTGGAAGTTCATTACTTCGTCGTCTGTCTTAGGCTGGACGGTATGGTCCAACGCAGGTGGTGGCGTGGGGGTGTGACTAGGCGGCCACGCCGTGGCCTCGAAGGGGAACACCGCCCCCCCCCCCCCAACGGCGTTGGGGTGCGGCGTGGGAGGAGGGCGACCAGGGCAACGGGAGGAAACGCGGTGGAGGTGGTCGTGGGGTATACGTGGCTGCTTCTGATTGGTTGAGTGAAATTCTTTTTATTTTTTTTTTTGTTTATTTAGAATTAAATGGAATAAAACGGTGTGGTGTGGTGTGGTGGGTATTTCCACCAAATGATGTGGTGTGGTGGTGGTGTGGTTGCTGAGGTGGCGATGATGTGGCGGACAAAGGCACCACCACATGTGGTGCCCATACCGGATAGCCTTATGACATCCAGGTTTGTAAATTAAGAAAAGTGATTGATAATTTACACATTTAGTACCTTAACTATACCGAGGTTTACATATACGCTTTTCAGGATATTGTGACATGTGAAAAATATATCTAACATTTAACGAATTATTATTACCATATAGATTTATTTACTTCTGATTTATATTGAAATTAAAACTAATAGCAAATCACATTTTTTATGTTTATAAATTGATAAGCAACTTATTAATATTAGGTAAGCAACCATAACAACATATTAATTGTTAATTGAATTATCTATTTTAGAAATATATGCATTTTGCTTTTAACGTAACTTACTTATTGCTATAAATATAATACGTATCATTGCAAATCCGTTGTAAACCCGCCGCGAAGCGCGGGCACATATTCCTCGTATAATACATTAGCTATTCAGTTTTACTGTTCATAAAAGAGAGTGATAATTACGCGCCATATAGAGCGTGAAGGAATCTTCCCCCATTTCCAATGTTTTATTTGCTTACAGGTATGGATCTTTCTTCATTTCTATTCTTTTGTTTGTTTATTTTTTAATAGTTTTAGTAATATAAACGGAATTGTAGTTGAAGAAACTATGCGAGTATATATTAGTTAAATATTAGTATACTAAAATCTATAAATTAATACATGGATTGTTTTCAAATACCAAATTGTTTTAAAGTACAGCATAAAACAATTAAACTTTTTAAAATAAGGTTTTCTTTTAACTAATAAATAATTATTTTTAAAATAGGGTTTTCTTTTAACGTTCAATGCATTTGAGAAAAAAAAAATTATTAAATTATTATAAAAAAAATTTAACGTTCAAATTGCATAAAATTATGTCAAATGCTATAATTTCTGAAAATATAAATTATTAAAAATCCGTAGCATCGCGCGAACAATACTTTCCTAGTTAAAAACATTGGTATTAAAAAAAATACTGAAGTCACTGACTTTTAATAGAGTAGATGGATTATTTATAGATTACTTAAGTTATTTATTAACTAACAACGTTATAAAACACTTCAAACTATGCATAAGGGAAGGGGTTGTGCCCTCCGTCCCAATTTGGTAGTGTGCCAAAGACGCATCCCCCCTTACATGAACAACGTTTGGTCGACCAGACGAATGGGAGGAGGTCGTGAGGCATACGCAATGGTTGGGTGTACTTTGTGCCTGATAAGTGGTACATGTATTAAATTAATTTTAAGGTTTGGTTGTGGGTTTGATCACTGTTACGCGGGTATGCTCGGGATTCGTACCATGTGTTTGGTCGGATGAGAAATGGCTAATTTAGCACCGAGGTAGCAAAGGATCAAAACCAAACTGAGTTTGATCATCCTTACATATAATCTTGTGACAAACATTTTACTATTGTGGTATGATAGATTAATTTGTACATTTGATTATTTGTAAGTAAAAAATATTAAGATTACGTGTCCACGTTATAATATTCTAGCTTACTATTGTTGGGTCACATTCTCGTATCTCATCTCTTGTCGTTCCGATATAATTGTGTTCTATATATATGATAACACGATTACGTATTTATCTGTTTGATTGATAACAGGAGAACAAATGTGTAATCAAATCAATATATTTTGTATTCTCCGTTGAAAAACATACAAGTGTCACGTCTAATTTGTTTGTTTGGCATAGAAACCAAGGTAAATGTCAACTCACCATTGAAAAGACCCTTAACTTGGGTTTCCACGGTGGCCGGCCGTCATCATCGATCACTACAAACCCATTGCAAATCCATAAACCCCATCAACATCTCAATATAAAACCATCACCATATTCACCTTTTCCATTAGATCACAACCCACAATCTTCACCAAATACACCACCATCAACAATGGCTTTTGGATCTCCGGCCACCGTGTTTGTTATTTGTTTTGCCGCCATGGTGGCAGCTGCAGTTGCCGGCATGGACCCCAACATGCCCGGAATGGACATGAAACCTGCCCCGTCACCGTCTGCAACCACCATGGTTTATCCGTCAGCAATGGTTGGAGGTTTCGTTGCTTTGGCTCTCTCATATCTCATGACCAAATAAAGTGTTTCATATGCTCTTGATTTTGCATGTTGCTAATATATGGTTTGTGTCTTGGTACGTACTTAATTAAATCGTGTTTTATGAAAGTATTGTAATTTCATACCTAAATAATATATTTCAATATTTATATAGATGTTGTGAACCTTTATGTAATTAATATCTTTGTGCTCGACGTTTAATATCTTTTCTCAAACTTCAAAAGCACATGGGCAAATTAGTACAAACAACCACAAGTTAATAATAATTGGCAGGTAGATCTTTATTATTAACTATGAGTTGTTTTCTAGATAGTTCAAGAGTTTTGTATAGTCTGAAGGGATAAATTTTAATCATTGGATCAAAATGATCAAGAACAAATCCCTTAGCCACTGCCACCTACAGCCACCGCCGACCACCGCCGCCGTCCGCCGGCGAACGGCGGTGGTGGCGGTGGCTGACAGTGGTGGTGGGGCTGGTGGTGGTATTGATTTATCGAAACACATGTGTTTCATTAAAAACAAGGATTCCAAAATACAAACACGCATATTATTTCGAATTACATGTGTTTCAAGTCACGAAACACATATGATTCACTAAAAACATGAGTTTCTAAAACACAGGGAAGCATACGAACTACGAATCACATGTGTTTCACCAACACATGTGATTCACTAAAAACTGAGATTCCAAAATATATACGTGCATATTACTTCGAATCACATGTATTTCAAATCACGAAACACATGTGATTCACTAAAAATAAGAGTTTCTAAAAACAGTGCAACATACGAACTACGAATCATATGTGTTTGAAACATGACGTGTGATTCACTAAAAACAGGGTTCTAAAATACAGACGAGCATATTACTTCGAATCACACGTATTCAAGTAACGAAACACATGTGATTTCACTAAAAACATGAGAGCATACGAAATACGAATCACATGTGTTTCAAACACATGTGATTCACTAATAAAAGGGGTCCAAAATACAGACGAATATATTACTTTGAATCACATGTGTTTCAATTCATGACCACCACCGCCAGTCACCACCTCCAGCCGCCGCCGACCACCTCCGTCCGCCGCCGGCCGCTGGAGGTGGTGGGATATTGATGTCTTGAATCACATGTGTTGGTAGTGGTTGTGGTGGTTTGTATGTTGATCTTGATATTTGACTTTTTCTTGATCCAATGACTAATAATTGTCCTTTAGGATTTGATAAAATTAATGGAATACCTAGAACAACCCACTATTAACTTATACAAAACCATACGAAGTATAACTTAACGATGATTTTATTAATTTAAAAGTGATGTGATATACTCACTCCGTCCATTAATAAAGTTCTCATTTCTTCCAAAATGTTTGTCTCAAAATAAAATTTTCATTTCACAAATTGGAGGAACCCACTAAATAAAATAATATTATTACTATATACCCCACCACTAACTATCTCCTAAAAACATATTCTATCTCCAAAATAACCTTATATTTTAATCAAATTTATTATCAATGATCCACCATTAACTATCTCCTAAAAAGATGTGCCTAAAAGAACTGAGAACTTTATTAAGGGACGGAGGGAGTATAATTTAAAAATGATTAAATTATATTACCACGACAATGATTACTTAATAAATTATTAAACTATATATATAATATTTTCCGAATCGTCTAACGTCTAATAAATCTAAGTATATACATTTTAATTTTAAAATAATGAAAAAATATGAATCTAAAACTAACATTCAACATCATGAATACAATTTACAAATTACAAGTTGTATATATATTTAACTAAATAAATAAATAAATAAGAAAGCTTTTCTTCTAAATCACATGGTACAAAAATCAGTTCTAATAAATTATAGCGGGCATTGGAAGAGATTCTTAAAATCTCATTTATACTTTGTTTTAATAGATGAGAAAGGTATCATAACTATTTCTTTATTTGTATTTGAATTAATTAATCGACGCGTAGCATATATATATTTGAATGAAAACAGGGAGACGTAAATTTCTAATCGCCAATATGGCTATCCATCCATCCATCCATCCATCCATCCATCCATCCATCCATACCCTATATATGAGGCCTAAATTTGAAAAGGGTTTGACACCATGGCAATTCCAAGCATTTCTATTCGTCCATAATGACACTTGGAATTCCCTGATTGGTCCACGTCATTTGCACTAATACAAACGAATCTGGTACGGCTTACGGTCTACATTCATATTCATATGCTCCATATACGGCAAACGAATCTGTTACGGCTTACAGTCTACATTCATATGCTCCGTATACGGCAAACGAATCTGGTACGGCTTACGGTCTACATTCATATGCTCCATATACGGCTTCCTACATACAAGGAAACAAATAACTATTTAAAAGATCGTACATATAAATAACTATTTAAAAGATCCTACATACAAGGAAACAAATAAATATTTAAAAGATCAATCAGCGAAGGAAACAAATAACTATAGGTAACATTTATATGTAACATTTCTTTATTACCGTTTTTTTGTACAAAATCATCATCACATCTATCGATTATTATGTCATTTAGAAGTATATAAAGTTTTTGGACATTTTTCTACATACTAAAATTTACAGCATACCCGCTCATCGGGCGGGTTTTGTAGCTAGTAAAATATATATATAAGAAGAAAAAAAACTAGTTTATAACAAAACTATAAAAGCTAAAAAAAATGCTCAGTGGCTATGGTGAAGACATGTTATAACCTGTAAATTTTATTTTTTTACCTATTCTGACGATATGTTATCGCCACATGCATAACCTAGAATTTTTTGTTTTCAACCTATGGCGACGACATAATTTTTTTTGGAAAATTGTCCCGACGACAACATATCATTGATATATTTGACATCTATACCGACGAAAATTTTAAGCTATAGCGATGAGTCAATGACGATTGCCATCAGGATAAGCTATACCGACAACATATTATGAATACATTTTACAGAAGTTATGAACTACAGTAGATGATTAACAAAATTAAATAAGAAGAAACTTCATGCAAATCACATGCATGTTTAAGTAGGGCTGTGAAATCGTGTTATCGTTTCGTGTTTTTGGTTAACACGACACGAATTCGTTCAACACGAAAACAACACGACACGAAGTCGCATTTTATTTTGCTAACACGAACACGACACGGTTATAAAACGATAAACACGACAACACGAGATAAATAACAAATATATCAAATTTCTTACTTACTATATGCTAAAAACACGACAAAACACGACAAAATTATAACCATCGTGTCAATTTCGTGTTAATCTCTGAACACGAACACGACACGACATGACTTCATGTTTATTTTACACTGACATGACACGAACACAAATTCAAATTTCGATTTCGTCTCAATTTCATTTCGTTTCGTGTGTTTTTGTCGTGTCGTGTCAAGTTTTGACAGCAACATGTTTAAGAGATCAAATTTTAATTGATCGTGCTGGGGATAAGAATAGAATTATAAATCAAGTATATACTTCATTTTATGACAAGTCAACTAACAAAATTCCATATACTAATTTGATTTCAGTTAATATGTATCGATATACTTTGAATTGTTATGTTAAGTTTAGAGCATCTTCAATGGGAGGTTGAAGAAAATGTTGATACTATTTGAATAACCTCTAAAATGACTTTTTACCATTGGAATGAATAACTTTTTTCAGAGGTCACTTCAACCACTTGATCTTCCCCAACCACTTGAAAAACTTTCAATGTTTGATTCTTTTAGTCTCTATATTTAACAATTTTACATTTTAAACCCATGTATATATTTATATGTGAATAATTTATTATTCCTATAACTATAAATTATAATTTATCATATTTCAATACTTTTTAAGGTTAAGCATTATAATATTTTTGTAAGAGAAGTTTTATAATAATGTTAAGTTTTGTAATGCTGTAAAAATTATTAAATTACATAAGTGATTAGCATTTATAAAACATTTGATATAAATAAAAGTAAATTAGTAATATTAGTGAAAAAGTCTTTGGAAAGGTTAACCATTGGAGAGGTTTTCAACTAATATGTTATTAGATGATGTGACAAAAAAAACCAAAGGGCTTGTAGCCTAGCGGTATAAGGTGTTAGAAGGTGGTTCCCTTTGGCCTGAGGTCAAGGGTTCGAATCTCGTTGTGGATAACGGTGTAGAATTAGGAGTAGTGTAGAGGGTGTGTGTTTGATGTTAAAAAAAAGATGTTGTGATGAAACTAATAAATCATTGGAGAGATTAACCATTGTGACAAAAGTAATAAGTCATTGAAAATATTAACCATCAGCAGAAATTATGTATCTGGAAAGGAGGTCAAAGACACCTACATAAGGAATAAAGGATAGGTTGTACTTAGACCAGTTAGACGACAATATTTTGACTTTTAGGATGCTTTTAATACAAAATTTCAAATTTTTAATAATATACAACCTAATTAAAAAGTTTTAAACAAGAAACATATGTTCTTACAATCTTACGTGTGTGCATATTAAAATCTTATAAACTACCTAAAGCACTTATTGTAAAAACGCTCTCTAGAAGACCAAGAGACGCATGGTGTCCGGTGATGGCTGGAGGACGATTTCTAGCCGGAAAACAACACCAATCACCTTGTTTGTATCAAACATGCCAGATGGGATTAATGGGGAATCACTCAGAAGGAAGTTCTCACAGTTTGGGAAGATTGTTGATGTGTACATCGCACGCAAGAAAGACATAGGAGGCAACAACTTTGCTTTCATTAGGTTTACTGGTGTTTATGATTGCAAAGCGTTTGAGAAATCAATAGGTGAAATCAGGTACGGACACAACATACTTCATTATAATATTGCTAAATTTCAGAGGAAGAATCAAACCACCACCCACCCCATATCGAACCACCATCACAGGAAACCTCCTCTACCTCCTCCTCCATCCTCTCATACTAACCCACCTCCTCCAATATCACATAACCTCAGAAACTCGAGATCGTATGCAAATGCAGTCTCGGGTCTTAACCAACCTCCAAACCCCGGTAAAACCATCATATTATCACCCTCCACCACCATATCATGTACCCTAAAAAACACCAGCCTCGTTGGGGAGTTGTTAGACTTTGAGAAACTCAAAAATCTTCATGGCTTACTTGAAGATGCAGACATTCCATTTCTAAAGATCTATTATTATGGCGGACTGTCTGCTATACTCTCTTTTGGATCGTCATCAGATTCCAATGGATTTATGTCGAATGAATCATGTTGGCAGAAATGGTTCAAATGGCTCAAACCGGGGGACCACACAATGAACATGAAATCTGAAAGACTTGCATGGATCCGTATTATCGGTTTACCGATGCAATACAGAGATGCACACAACATCGAGAAAATATCGAAACATTTTGGCAAACTGTTGGAACACGATGAGAGACTCTGGGATGACTCTAACCTCTCCAACGTTAAACTCTGCATCTTAACCTCATCTGTCAGCAGAATCAGTGAAGAAATCCAAATTATGTCTGGCGGGGTCAGTTTTTCAGATTGGAGTATCAGAAATTTTCTTCGATTGGGAACCCTTCTCGCTAAGTCCTTTCTCTCATCACCCACCCCCCGACGGTCCGTACAATGACGAATCAGACAACTCTATGGAAGACGATGATAGTGGTATATCGGAGACTTGGGAAAACAATGATATGAAAGAGGATGATTGGGAAGAAGGTGAAATTCCTCCACCGGAAAACACTGAAATTCCGGCCATGACGGAACCGAATAACGTTGTAGATGATGCTCCGGACAACGTTCCAGATTCTGTAGTTGGTACCCGTGGTGAAGATGAACCATCGCTAATTAATAAAAAAATGTTTGTTCCCCATGCAGATATCGGCGGTTGTGACACCAACCTCAGAACTACCAAACCCCAATATAGATCCTATAATAAATAAACCTGGGCCCACGGAGTCAGACGCCAACTCCATGTTAAACCTTTCTTTTGGGCCGATTAATAATTTTGATCCATTTCCAACTGCCCCGGTTATGCCTGGATTGGGCTTAAACTCCATGGTTAAATCCGTTGGGCCTGTTCACCCACAATATTTATCCAACCCGGATAGAATTAAAAGACGCAAAACCTCAAATTCTGCTTTTAGGTATTGTCCATACGGTGCCCCACCAGATCGTGATACCGGTGTCCCAAATCCTGGTGATTCCATAGATCTAAATCAACTTCCACACAATCATATATCCCATGCTCTCGATGATGATGACCCGACTTCGTCAGCCTCCAACTCTGAAGAACTTAAGACAGTCAATGTTGGGAAGAATGTGGGCTTTGAAATCAATATTGACAACCCGATTCTTACCGAGATCCTATCCGGTGCAGGTCTTACAAGTGTTGATCAATGAATTGCTTATCTTTAAATATCAGGGGAGCCGGCGAATCCCATAAAATTGATTGGGTTCGTGAAATTAAGTTCAAATATCGCATCGACTTCATTGGCCTTCAGGAAACTCAAATAACTGATCAATCCCGGATTGATATTGCTGGATGTTGGGGTCAATCGGACTTCCAATATGAGGTGGTTAACTCAAATGGCGGATCGGGGGGTCTGCTAAACATCTGGAATCCTCTTGTTTTCTCGAGAAACACTACACAAAAATCTCAACATTTCATTGCGGTGAGCGGGCAATGGAACGGTATCTCTGGAAACACCAACTTGGTGAACGTTTATGCTCCTCAATCCATCACAGATAAGAGGCAACTTTGGTTAGATCTCACTAATTTAAAAAAATCATCGAGTGGTACTTGGATTTTCTTTGGGGATTTCAACGTGGTCCGAAATGCAAATGAAAGAATCAACTCCTTTTTCTGTCAGACATCGGCTGATGACTTCAATCATTTTATTTTATCAATGGATCTTAGAGAATTCAACATGGGGGGTCGTAGGTTTACATACCTTAGTCCCGATTATTCTAAACTCAGTAAGCTGGATCGGTTCCTGGTATGTCTTGCTTTCATTGCTGCTCAACCACACTCAGCGGTTACGGCTTTACCTTGAGATCATTCCGATCATTCCCCAATTATTCTATGCAATACAACGTTAGATTTTGGACCACCTCCATTCCGATTCTACAATTCTTGGATTCTACGAGATGGGTTCGATAACATCTTCAAGCATGCTTGGGCCTCTTTTGTGGGCTTCGGTACTCCAGACATGTATTTGGGTGCTAAATTAAAATACTTGAAACGAGGAATAAATAATTGGAGAAGATCTGCCCATGTCTCTGAAACGATGGAATTATCGAATGTCAAAGCCAAAATTCACGAGCTAGACTTGGCTGTAGTTACCAGACCTTTATCCACGGGTGAAACAACTGAACTAAAAGATTGCAAGCAAAAACTAATCCACCTTGAAAACCTTAAAAAACTCGATTTGAAACAAAAGGCGCATATTAAGTGGGCAGTAGACGGGGACGAAAATTCATCATTCTTTCACGGTGTTCTTAAAAACAAAAACCGCAACAACAGAATTCATGGTTTATCTATTAATGGTGATTGGTCTACAAACCCATCTGAAGTAAAAAATGCAGCATATACATTTTTTTCGAGCAAATTTAAAGAAAACTGGCAAATCCGTCCGAAATTCATCAACCACCGATTCAAAACACTGATCCCATCTCAAACTCAGATTCTGGATTCCCCTTTCATCATATCGGAAATCAAGATGGATGTACTTAATTGTGGTGGTGAGAGAGCCCCGGGACCGGACGGTTTCACATTCAAATTAATTAAAACATTTTGGGACACTATTTCATCAGACATCATGAATTTTGTTCATCACTTTGAACACACAGGTACAATCTCAGCTGGCTGCAATTCCTCATTCATCACTTTAATCCCAAAAATTAAAGATCCCGTAAACCTTAGTGATTATAGGCCAATTAGCCTTATTGGTTGTATGTATAAAATAATCGCCTCCGCTCTAGCTTCGAGATTAAAATTGATCATTGGTTCAATCATAGATGAGGTGCAATCCGCATATATCAGGGGTAGAAACATTCTTGAAGGCCCCTTAATCATAAATGAGATATACTCATGGGCCAAAAAAGAAAAGAAAGAGATGTTTTTATTTAAAGTCGACTTTGAAAAGGCGTTCGACTCGGTTAATTGGGATTATCTTGACTCCATCATGTTACAAATGGGTTTTAGTGACAAATGGAGAGGTTGGATTAGAGGTTGTCTCTCATCATCGCGATCATCGGTTCTCATCAATGGATCTCCAACACTGGAATTCCCGATCTCAAAAGGTGTTCGTCAAGGAGATCCACTTTCTCCTTTCTTATTTATCATCGTCATGGAAGGTCTAAACATTGCGATGAAAACCGCAACCGAGTCTGGTATTTACAAGGATGTCCAAATTCCTAATAACGGGCCTTCTATTTCACATCTATTCTATGCTGATGATGCTATCTTTGTGGGGGAGTGGTCTTATGATAATATCCAAAATCTGGCCCGTATTCTTAGATGCTTCAATGCATCATCCGGTCTTAAAGTTAATTTCCACAAGTCTAAAGTTTTCGGTGTTGGCACCACATATTCTCAAACATCGAATTGGGCACGTCTACTTGGATGTGTTCCCGGTTCATTTCCATTCATTTATCTCGGCGTGCCGGTTGGTGCAAACATGTCAAGGCAAAAACATTGAAAGCCCGTTATTGATCGTTTTAAAGCAAAGTTGTCCGGATGGAAAGCAAAAAACCTTTCTTTCGGCGGTAGACTCACATTAATCAAAGCGGTACTCAATAGTCTACTGACATATTATTTTTCACTCTTTAAAGCCCCCAAATGCATTATTGACACACTTGAGAAAATCCGAAGAAGATTCCTTTGGGGGGGTTCGGAAGATGTCAAAAAGATCAATTGGGTGGCTTGGTCTAGGGTACTAGCCGGAAAGAACAAGGGCGGTTTAGGTGTGGGCTCTCTAAAGGCCCAAAATTCTGCATTACTTATGAAATGGTGGTGGAAACTACACTCCGGGCCTGAATCTATATGGCGGAATGTGATTAGTAAAATCCACAACATTGCCAAAAAACCAATCCACATCATGGCCAAAAAAACAATACCGGGTGTCTGGAAAAACATTTCAAAGTTAGAAGAAGATTTACAAAAAATAGGACTCTCATACTCTAACTTTTTTTCTATTTGTGTAGGTGCAGGAGATAAAACATTATTCTGGAAAGATATTTGGCTTTGTGAGTGTCCATTACAAGCTGAGTTCCCGAGACTTTACGGGCTGGAATCAAAAAAATTGTGCCGAATTTCCGAGAGAATTTCATCCTCTGTGTAACACCTCAGTTTTTAAAACACTTTTGAAATCATTTAAAATACAATTTGCAACACTTCTCTTGTTGTCAAAAATATCGTTTAATAAAAGCTTGAAACATTTATCAGAGTTTACAAAACACGGTGTTACAAAATAGATCATAACTATAGGCAGACGGGATCTACCTACGAGCTCCCGAGCTAAACATCTCTAGGCCACTTCTAGAGCAACCTCCTATCACTTCAAACCTGTACCTGAGTACATAGCCACAAAAACAAACGTAGTACGTGAGACAAAATAGTCTCGTGAGATACATGGGTTTTAGACCCGACAATAATATATATATAAATAATCACACATATTAAATATATATATATACTTTAGTTACCTCTACGGTAACCCTAACACATTCAATCATACATTGGTTACCTCCTTGGTATCCCCATCACATTCATCTATAGCCTAATCGACCCATCAAGTTGATCAGAATGCCTCCAATCCAACGAGATCCCATTTTTGTCCTACTAATCGGAATGCCTCCGATTCAGTAGAACCCCCTTTGTCACAGTGTTCAGCCAAAGTGACCTATCTTTATTCTTACTAATCAGAATGCCTCCAATCTAGTAAGATACAACATCTTGTTGGATGATCGGAATGCCTCCAATCCATCCGCTTAAAGATACCATGATAACCAGAATGCCTCCGATCTATCACGTACCTGTCCTATTTCAATCTACCCGTCATAACCGTTACATGTGACTTTATGTCACATCTATCATCAACGCCATACGGCCATCATACAATCTATCCACATACTAATCTTAACTAGTATTCACATAATCAAATCAACTAATTTCATCATTGGTAATTACATTTATGAAAAGACTATACCCCTTTTTACATCATATCAATAACTATTTATTAATCACTTTTCATCATCATGATCTCTCTCGAAATCATCAATCATTCTAGACATACTTAGATAGTCTACTATTTACCATTTTCTCATTTTTTTCAATCATATCTATATTAAAATCATTTATTAACAAAGGCTCATAAAACATCATAGTTTTAAAAATTATTTGCTATGTACCCAATTAAAAAGTCTCATGTACTCACCTTAGCGATAGCTAAATCCATATCGTGCTCCTCAACACGAATCCTTGCTTCCCGCCTTTGGAATATCTCCAACCTTTAGATCCTTGCAACCTATCAACATAATCATCACACTTCTAGTTATCATCCGTAACTAGACAACACATAATTTCTATTATCATCTTTAACCACCAAGTTCATCCAACTTGGTGGAAATCCCAAAATCTTAGTTCCAAAGTTTCACCAACGAAACCCGAATCCAACCACAACCCAAGGTCGACATTATTATTCTCCAATATTAGTCTCATAACACTAATTAGTCACCAACACCCTTTTCCCCAAATTTTGGTGACATTAGAAACCCTAGGTTTAACCAATCTTAAGGTTCTTACAAATCTTAAGCATACACTTGTTTTCTTTGTTAAAATACCATCTATTAAGTGTATACAACCTTTATTCAACCATTAATCACAAACACAAGAACTAGGGTTTCAAACCCTAGCTCACACACCCATAGATCTAAAGCTACACTATAAAGGAGTGAAGATTTACCTTGATCTTCAACAATGGAAGCAAAATCACTTGATTTGGACCCCAAAATCGGCTCCAAACGACCTTTTCCACTAAAAAACGTATACTCACTTGCAGAGAGAAGAACTAGGGTTTGGGGTGATAAGAAATGAGCCAAATCCCGACTTTAATGCTGTTCAGACCAAGAAATCGCGCCGCTATCAAGAAATCGCGCCGCTATCTGACCCCCGTGATAAATCGCGTTCAGGATAGCGTTCGGGGTAGTCGCTAATTCGAGTTTCTGTTGGAAGCGCGAGAAATCGCGTCGCTATCCAAGATAGCGCCGCTATCTTGGGCAATGCAGTCCATGCTGCACTTTTCAACCTTTGTTTCGACACGGTTTCGTCCATAACTTTCTCATACGATGTCCAAATGACACGAAACCAATTCCTACGTTCTTTAAATGATTTATCCTTATTTATCATATTTTTATAAAATTTATTTATCTATAAATTTCGGGTCGTTACAACTATCCACCCCTTAAAAGGATTCCGTCCTCGGAATCACTCAGAAATTTTCAACCCACATTCGACCGAACATTCCGTCCTCATTCCCTTATGGTTATTACCATAAAACTTTTCCCATTCCAATTTAGTCAACAATATACATTCAAACATTCATTTAACTCCGTTAGACCCGGACGGGTCAAAAATCAATCTTAAACCTTTAATACTTAAACGAGTCAAAATTTCATCATTTGACCATAACACTTTCAATCCTTCAACCAATCCTTTTATTCAGAACAAAGATATGACACCATCATTACAATTAGCTAATCGATTAGAACGAATGTCAAAGTCTAGCTTCGACCAAATCGCCATCTTACAACCCGTCCAACCTTTGACTTAAGCACAAAGTCAACTATACCTTGACAACTTCTTTATTCATTAGAGATTCCATTAATTATTATTTCCATTACAATCGACCTTTAATTTATGATCCATCAATAATCATACACTCGATTCCCAAATCCAACTCTAATCACCCAACGGGTCAAAGTCACTTAATCCGACTATAATTCTTTTAATTATTCCATTAATCCCTTCACATACATACGACCGGCACATTATGCCCTCATCATCTACTAATCATTCGAAACGAGAGTCAAAGCTCATCATTGACCAATTCAACCAATCACAAGTTGACTAACCTTGACTGTTGCATAAAGTCAACCATACTTTTTCCAAACTAACAAATTCTGTACTCACGGGATAACATTCCCAACTTATCAATTCCGGTTCTACCCATCATTGTTTCCTTAACGATCGTTCCCGTTTTCCAATTTCAGTTCCCCCCCAAATAATCAGAGAGTCGCACCTTTCCTTAAGGTCAACTAGCATTTACCGTTTCTTAACCTTCATTTGATCACTAATACCATTACTTAGTATCCTTTCTATCACCTTATTATCACATCGATCATTTTCATAACTTTTATTCTCGATTATCGGTATTAGATCCTCTACCGCATCACATTCCATAACTTCACACAAGTTTCCCATAACTTAGCCACCAATCGTAATTTGCTCACCAGGAGTTCCTCTTCCCTCCTATATTATAAATCGTAGGCATCTCCTACACATACACAACCTAAATGCAACCCGCATTTCAAACCAAATTCTCATTTACCATAACATAATAGTTACACTCATTAACTACATGGTTCCACATTCATCATATATACATAAACATATACACATATATATACACATTATTATACAGACACAACAATTCATATTTTGACTATTATATCAAAATGATTGGAAAGCCTCCAATCCATCAAAACCCAAACTGTCACAGTGATTGGAACATCTCCAATCACAGGATGGAACCATTGGGATTCGCCCAACCGATTCCACCCCCAAACATCATAGGAGCCGGGGATCCCCCGAACTACCACATCATCTTTTCCTCATTCTATCAATTTTGGATACCATACTAGTACACCTCTTTTCTCATCACATAATTTCACTACTAGGTTGCACATTCAACCGTCTATTTATTCATCATGCAATTAGCACGTTTCCCATAATATCACATTATCATTTTCTGTCATATCTAACATATTCCCCATTGGGCATACTACTTAACACGTTTCATATAACATCACCTTTTGATTAACATATGCCTTCAAAGACCATCACATAATGCACATGCATTGTACCCCGCGGGTAAACCACTAAAATCTTCGATTACCATTTATCGTCTTACTTACACATTAACCACCCTTAACCGGTTCATTTGCTTAATACAAATTTTCCAAATCTATTTGTCACTACTGAGTAACAACTAATCTATTCCATTAACAATAATTCACCGGCCAATCCGGTCATCTTTGAGTCAACCAATCAACTCCGGTCAACACTCGTGACCCATGACTTAGCACCCAATAGCTCAACACTCGATGTTCCACTTTTATACGTCGTGAGACTTAGAAATATTCCTTTCCCAACCGTAGTCTCACACTACTCTACGTCATATACCGTGATACCATTACTATGACATTTTACCAACAATTATCTTCTTACCAATAATATCGTATCCATCACCTCTGTCATAAACTTGCTATGGTTACATACCAACTTTTACTCAATCACTTTCAACAATCAAAACTCGTCATTCCCGTTACTTATTCTTTTCCACATATTTTCCATTTACGAGTTCTAAGACATCACTACACCTTAGTCATTCTTTCCTTTACCATTCACGCATAATCATATTATATTATATATCCGGATTCCCGCCGGACATCCAAATTCCATTTCCAAAGTTTCTATTTATAAAATTCCCATCCACACTAACATTTCTTACCAAGACTTAACACTTCTTTGCGCTACTATCCTTTTGTTGAAACACATTCACCATCCTCGAGGTTCGTCATTTGATACCACATAATAGCATCAACCCTTATATCCTTACTACATGCGACACACTTGTCTATAATCATTTCCATTGCATATTTCCATACACATAACTAACCGGGAAGACTATTCCCAAAATAAATCTCCACATCGTACGACTCATCTCCAACTTCTATAAGCACCAATTCGTGCAACAACCAAACAATTAAGCCATAATCACTTAAGTCAATTTACCAAAAATTCTCCGAGGTTGCATCATGAATCCCCCTCTAGATTTCCTTCCGGGCAAACTTCCCCTTTCAACTCACTCGTGAGTTCCCTTCAGAACATCTTGTACCGTGCTCTCTTTCCTAAAGTTTCATACAACACATTCCGCCGTGTCATCACCTCATCTTTCTTCCTTCGCCTGCTACTCTCTAGCACTTGCTCAATCCACTGAATCCACCCAATCGTGGCCTCCAGCTCAGAACCTCCGAATTACCCAACAATTTTACAAGCTATGAAAGCCTTATACAACGTCCTTCCATTTCTCCCGACTAGGTCTTGCTACCTTTTTATGTAGATACTTCCCACTACGTTCTTCGCCATTCGATGACTCTTCCTTCATATGGGTATTGGAATCATTCCACCTACCCCCATTCATTCGATTATCCATAATCGGGTTCATATCCTCATTCTTAACTCTTCCCAATTTGGTGGAGCTCGTCCACTTTTCACATTCATTCTTTCGACGTACCAACGTGTGCAACAAACAAGATTCAAACGGTCAACTCAACAGTCGAAAACAACACCATTAGATCAAAACATGGCATCTCTCATAGGGTTCGGCCCTATCATACAAATGCCCTACGGTCACAAAAGAATCACATTGCACAATTCATAACAACTTCTATAGGCCCCCTAGGCTCAACCCTAAACTTAACATAAAGTCTCAAGGTCAACCTACCATCTCAAGGAATCTTACATTCCTATTGCTACAGTCTAAGACTAGGATGGTCATCCAACCTAATTCACTTAAACTATAGCTCTGATACCAAGTTGTAACACCTCAGTTTTTAAAACACTTTTGAAATCATTTAAAATACAATTTGCAACACTTCTCTTGTTGTCAAAAATATCGTTTAATAAAAGCTTGAAACATTTATCAGAGTTTACAAAACACGGTGTTACAAAATAGATCATAACTATAGGCAGACGGGATCTACCTACGAGCTCCCGAGCTAAACATCTCTAGGCCACTTCTAGAGCAACCTCCTATCACTTCAAACCTGTACCTGAGTACATAGCCACAAAAACAAACGTAGTACGTGAGACAAAATAGTCTCGTGAGATACATGGGTTTTAGACCCGACAATAATATATATATAAATAATCACACATATTAAATATATATATATATATACTTTAGTTACCTCCGCGGTAACCCTAACACATTCAATCATACATCGGTTACCTCCTTGGTATCCCCATCACATTCATCTATAGCCTAATCGACCCATCAAGTTGATCAGAATGCCTCCAATCCAACGAGATCCCATTTTTGTCCTACTAATCGGAATGCCTCCGATTCAGTAGAACCCCCTTTGTCACAGTGTTCAGCCAAAGTGACCTATCTTTATTCTTACTAATCAGAATGCCTCCAATCTAGTAAGATACAACATCTTGTTGGATGATCGGAATGCCTCCAATCCATCCGCTTAAAGATACCATGATAACCAGAATGCCTCCGATCTATCACGTACCTGTCCTATTTCAATCTACTCGTCATAACCGTTACATGTGACTTTATGTCACATCTATCATCAACGCCATACGGCCATCATACAATCTATCCACATACTAATCTTAACTAGTATTCACATAATCAAATCAACTAATTTCATCATTGGTAATTACATTTATGAAAAGACTATACCCCTTTTTACATCATATCAATAACTATTTATTAATCACTTTTCATCATCATGATCTCTCTCGAAATCATCAATCATTCTAGACATACTTAGATAGTCTACTATTTACCATTTTCTCATTTTTTTCAATCATATCTATATTAAAATCATTTATTAACAAAGGCTCATAAAACATCATAGTTTTAAAAATTATTTGCTATGTACCCAATTAAAAAGTCTCATGTACTCACCTTAGCGATAGCTAAATCCATATCGTGCTCCTCAACACGAATCCTTGCTTCCCGC
This sequence comes from Calendula officinalis, assembly GCA_963853835.1. NCBI lineage: Eukaryota > Viridiplantae > Streptophyta > Magnoliopsida > Asterales > Asteraceae > Calendula > Calendula officinalis. The sequence continues at coordinate 68,918,205 of OY970827.1, read as the reverse complement.
CTTTGGAATATCTCCAACCTTTAGATCCTTGCAACCTATCAACATAATCATCACACTTCTAGTTATCATCCGTAACTAGACAACACATAATTTCTATTATCATCTTTAACCACCAAGTTCATCCAACTTGGTGGAAATCCCAAAATCTTAGTTCCAAAGTTTCACCAACGAAACCCGAATCCAACCACAACCCAAGGTCGACATTATTATTCTCCAATATTAGTCTCATAACACTAATTAGTCACCAACACCCTTTTCCCCAAATTTTGGTGACATTAGAAACCCTAGGTTTAACCAATCTTAAGGTTCTTACAAATCTTAAGCATACACTTGTTTTCTTTGTTAAAATACCATCTATTAAGTGTATACAACCTTTATTCAACCATTAATCACAAACACAAGAACTAGGGTTTCAAACCCAAGCTCACACACCCATAGATCTAAAGCTACACTATAAAGGAGTGAAGATTTACCTTGATCTTCAACAATGGAAGCAAAATCACTTGATTTGGACCCCAAAATCGGCTCCAAACGACCTTTTCCACTAAAAAAACGTATACTCACTTGCAGAGAGAAGAACTAGGGTTTGGGGTGATAAGAAATGAGCCAAATCCCGACTTTAATGCTGTTCAGACCAAGAAATCGCGCCGCTATCAAGAAATCGCGCCGCTATCTGACCCCCGTGATAAATCGCGTTCAGGATAGCGTTCAGGGTAGTCGCTAATTCGAGTTTCTGTTGGAAGCGCGAGAAATCGCGTCGCTATCCAAGATAGCGCCGCTATCTTGGGCAATGCAGCCCATGCTGCACTTTTCAACCTTTGCTTCGACACGGTTTCGTCCATAACTTTCCCATACGATGTCCAAATGACACGAAACCAATTCCTACGTTCTTTAAATGATTTATCCTTATTTATCATATTTTTATAAAATTTATTTATCTATAAATTTCGGGTCGTTACACTCTGGGCCCACCTGGCGCTGGACTCGTACGATATCTGATCCAATAATAGCGGCCGATCTTGCTAGATTACATGATATGCTGGCCAATTTCAATCCATCCGCGGATCATGACGTGATCAAATGCCACATATCCACTGATTCGGAATTTTCAGTCCACATTGCAAGAACAACTATCGATGAAAAACTTACAACACCTGGTGAATACATTGCGGTCTGGAACAAGCTGGTACCACTCAAGGTATCTTGTTTCACATGGAAGGCGGGTCTAGGCAGACTCCCGGTAGCAAAATGCCTTGTGGAGCGGGGGGTTTCTATAGATAATATCCGGTGTAAGAGAAGTGATACTACAGATGAAAGTGTTGACCATGCCTTAATCAATTGTCGTCACGCAACAGACACTAGAAACTGGATTTTCAAATGGTGTAACATACCCGATCCTGGCATTGATTCGGTGACATCACTTCTTGATTATGCAGCTAATTGGGGGAATTTTCCAAAGAAGAGAAATGTTTTGGATGCAATTTTGCAATGTATGCTATGGTGCACTTGGAAAGCAAGAAACGAAAAGATTTTCAACGGGCGAATAAAATCTCCAATGATGGTGGCGGATGAAATTATATCTACATCGTATACATGGGTTAAATATAGGGGTAATAATATATGTAATTGGCCCGAATGGTGTTGTGGTCTTATGTTTTCCTTGTAATTTGAACTCTTTTGTACTCTTGCACTCCTGCTTTTAGCTCCTTGCTATGCAGGTCTGCTTTTATTAATTATATTTGCCGTTTCCAAAAAAAATGTAATTATATACTTATAAAATCTCAATGAAAGCCCCAAGTGAGCAACTCCCGTTGTTTTATTTATAGTTTGATTGATTGATAGCAATTAATATAATCACACTCTAGCTCTTATTAGATATCTTTACTCTAACTAATCTAGTAATTAAATTTAAAATGCCACCAAACCCCGATGAATCAAGCAATATATAATCTTCTAATTTTGTTATATATTAGACCCATGCCAACCGTAGAGAAAGGGAAAAGATAATATTTACATGAATTTATCAGTTATAATACTTCCCCTGTATCAAAATAAGTGAATAATTTTAAAGTTTACGTTTTTTGAAGCAAAATAATGTAATAAGATATTAGTGAAATTAAATGAGATAATTAAAATGGATGAGTCCCACACCTTTTACTATTTTGTTACTTTTTCTAAATGATGAAAAGGTCAAATATCGGAAGATGACAAAAATAGATGGGACCTCACACCTTTAATAATGTTTAAAGAGGGATAACTAAAGGTAAATGAGTAATTTTAAATATAAAAACTTACCAAATAAGATAAATTACTAAAGTGATTCACTTATTTTGATACGAAGTAAGTATGATGATGATTTAGCAGAATTGATAAATTATAGGAGAGATAACTATTAGAGCATCCGGTATGGTGGCGAGACCCCACCCTCGCCGGACGCCATCTCACCCTCGCCGGCTCGCCACCATACCCCTCGCCATGTGGAACCCCACGCCTCGCCGGCTAGCCCACGAGGCCAACGACCCAATCAGATCGTGCCACGTGGCACTAGTCGTTGGCAACGGTTATATTGCCGAATTTGATATATATATATATATATATATATATATATATATATATATATATATATATATATATATATATATATATATATATATATATATATATATATTTAAAAAAAACCTAACCAATTATAAATACCCTTTTTAAATACAACTTTTTTTCTACACTTTCTACAATTTCTCTTCAAACTCTCTCTTATTTTCTACACTTTCACTTCCAAAAAACCATAAAAAATGTCTCAACAACCAAACGATTGGGTTACCAGTATGTTGGGAATGGGGGGTATCGGCTCAGGTTCGTCCAACCCGTCTAAACCATCGTCCCAACAATCTGTTTCTTCCACCCAAAATTGGGAAATGCCAGTCTATGGTACCCAATATCCCATCCTAACCCCCGAACAAATGGCTCAACAACAAAAATTTTGGGCGTTGAACCAACAACTTCAACAATCACAAGCATGGTCACAACCACAACCTTCACAACCACAAGCCTCACAACCAACACCATCACAACCACAAGCACAAGAAGCGGCGGCACGCTGAAAGGGAAAAAAAGTTGCATCCAACCAAAATCGGGCGGTGATCTGGTGGGACGACGCACAAGAAAGGTTACTAGCCGAGTGTTGGGTTAGCGTTCTGAGGATTACGAGACGGGAAACAACCAAGCCGATGAGTGTTTTTGTAACAAAGTCGTTTATGAGTTCAACAAGGTCGTTGAGGTGCCGCGTACTAAAGACGCGATGACGGGGAAGTGGGCGCCTTTAAACACAATTTGTCAGCATTTCAACGCCGTTTACAAACGTTTACAACGTAGTAGGAGCGGAGAAAATGAGGTCACTTTTTTGACGCGTGTTCAACAAGCGTTGTGTGACGAGTCGGCGTCAAAAAAACCGTTTAATAATGAAGGTGCTTGGGACATTTTGCGTAAATGTCCGAAATGGGACACCCCCGACCCCATTTCGCTCTCAGATCACGAAGAACTTTTCGGGGAAGATACGAGACCACGTCTGGCGGGAAAGTCTCGTAAGGCAAAAAAAAGTAAGTCGGAAACTTCAGCCGGCACTGGGGGAAGTGCGGCGCCGGACCTTGGCGAGGCCATGATGGCCGAGTTTAAGCGAAAAGTGAAGCCACTCAATTAATCCGCATACAAAAGGTCAAAGACACGGGACAATTTATTCATGACGTTGGAAGAATTGAGATTCCTCGGCACTAGCACCGAAGGTATGGCGCGCACGGATAAGGCGAGAATCATCATGCAAAAAAACACAATTCGCGAAAAATACCCCATACAAGACGATGACCTTGACGTCGAAGATAACGTGTAGTTATTTTTATTTTTCGGTATTTTATTTTAATTTTTCGGTAATTTTTTTCTTTTTTTCGGAATTTTTTATTTTATTTTTTCGGTATTTTTATTTGTATTTTGTAATTTTTATTTTAATGAATTATTAGGTTTTTTTTTTAAAAAAAAAGAAAAAGGAAAAAAAAGGTGGGTCCCAAATGACTTAAGTGATGGTAGGGGATATTTAGGGGTTTTAAATGTGAAATATGAAATAGTAACCATTTCACCTATGTAACCATACCCACCACTCTTAGGAGATGAGGTATTATTGCATTACTGTCGACTAGTCAAGTTATTAATTAATTAACTAAGTGTAGGCTAGATAGTAGAGAACATATAATTTTAAACTTACGGACATGAAAATATCTATATATAAAAAGTAAGTTTGATGCTCAAAACAACCAATTACATGATTTTAACTACAACGATATTTTGTTCGTCATTGAATAATCATGTTCTTTGCAAATTCAATAACAAAATGACGAAAGATATGGTTCTCGAAAACTTTATGTAAGCTCTATATCTAACGTCCATACTTAAAGGATTTATTACCAAATAATCTAAGAAATGTTATCTTAATTAACACTCCTGATGAAAATGGTTTCCAATAAAAAGAAAAAGGACGGTTACATGTTGGAGTAAGAACTTAGGGCCAGATGAAGATCTAAATCTTCGGAAATTTGTTTTGAATCATCTGAAAATGAAGAAAGCATCCTTCTAGGCCTACGAGCATGCTTATATTCAGACTTGAATGTACCTTCAAACGACAATAGATCTTCATCATAAAAACCAAAACTAACATCTGGTTCAATGAATTCATGACCATAATAACCATGAAAATTGATGTTAATCCCATGGTTATTAGTATTTTGGTCGTAGGGTTTGAGGTAATAAGCGATGCTGGCTTTTCTAGCTTGTAATAACAACATTTTCTTCTTCACTCTTTCTCTTTTATGCGCGTTTTGGTGACCACCTAAGGCTTGCGAGTTTACAAACCATTTGGCACAATATTGGCACTTGAACTTCTTCGTTCCTTTAGAATCCGCCATCGGAGACTTTTCTTTCTCGGATGAGTTTGTGGTGGACAATGAATGGATGCTTTCTTCCCTTTCGCCCGAACCTTGTTTGTTGAGCGTTGAACCGTTTTCATGAAGATCTAGCTCAAACCCAAATAATTTGATCTTTTTATCGGTTGATATAGATGGATATTGAGAATCTACATCTCTTTCCCATGTCAATGAAAGAAAATTAGAGACAACTTTTCCCATATCTATCTTGACTATATAATGGTTTAAAAATATTGTACACCAGATGAAGTACCACCCTCTCCTTTTTATAGCAACTCCTTTGGATTTTGACAACAAAAGAAAACAAATTTGTATGTAGGTCCATCACAAGTATAAAAATGAAAAATATTCATCTTGTATTCACTAATACGGTTGATTATTTATTTAACAATTGTTAAAATTAAAAAAAGCATTGTTACGAAAACAGAGAGAGACAAATTAAAAGCATAAATTAAAGATGGGAATAGTCAAAGAGGGGGTAAAGCAAATATTTGTTGAAGATCTCCTCCACATTAATTAATAAACTTTCTCACCCAATGGGATTAAATAGTCTTTGGGCATTTTAATATATTCAAAATATGCAATTATTTTACCACTTTAACAATTAAAATAGACAAACAGATAAAAGATATTAGTCTTACAAATGGAATTACCTAATGATACGATAACATTTGGCAAATTTAATGTAGTAAATGAGAAAAGAGAAAGGTAAAAACTATATACTTACTCCGATTTAATTTGAGTGATACATTATTAATTTTATAGTTTTAAGATATAATATTATAATGAGTGTTAAAATAGATAGTGTATGGATGTGGCAACTTTTAATAAAGTGATATCAATGATAGTTAAAGATAAAAGTAAAAAATTTACTAGATAGTTATTGAGTGTGAACATCACTACGTTTTACCAAATTATGTAAATTATCAAAATGCATTAAATATTTTGAAATTAAAAAAAATGAAACGTATATCACTTAAAAAGATTTAGAGCAAGCATATCATCATATTATTTGATAGATCGATTTATAGACCTTAATAACATTTCTCAAACAAATATTCAAGTTTTATAAAATTATATGAGTAAAGAGTGACCAAATTATGTTTGGTAACTGTTGTTACATCAGTGTCATATAATTTTTCTCTTTCCCTACCAAACACGTCACAAATCATGACCAAATTCACATAGCAGTGATCAAACCTACAACCTAACCTTAAAATTAAATTTATTAATACATGTACCATTTAACATGTATGATATACAATTCCTCAAAACATATCACATGGTGACCTTCATCGGTCGCCTGGACGACATGTCTGAGGTTTGGTCACGGTTTTGGTTGGCCGTAAGGCAGTGGTGGACCCAGAAGAAAAAACTGAGAGGTGTTACCACGTTGTAAATTTTTTCTTCAGAGGTGTCACATACACTAATAAAAGAAATTTAAATCCTTTTAACACTATTTGAAAAAATACAGGGGTTGCACAGATAATCCGGCCCATACGTCATACTAGATCTTCCCCGCCGTAAGGGGAGGCACGCGGTGACGTTGTACAACGCACCCTTACCTACTGTTGGGGACCAATATTTGCTTCGTAGTATACGATGAAAAAAAGTCAAAGAAAGAGAGTGATATAATCACCTGGAAAGAACCTCGGAGAATCTAGCAGACTAGCACTATACTTCCTCATATTCAAAATAAGTGATACACTTTTCTTTTTCGGGTCTTCAAAATAAGTGATACACTTTGAAAAATTACTTTATTTGATAAAAAGTAATGGGACCCTCACCCACTAATTATGTACTTTAACAAAGTGAAATGACTCATTTACCCTTACTTTTATTTTTAAACATCATTAACCATACTTTATTCAAAAGGTGTGGGATCCTTTATCCACTAACCATCCAATTAATCTAATTTAACAATCACTATAATTTTTTGCCTCAAAATTCGTGAAACCCAAAGTGTATCACTTTTTTTTAATCGGAGGAAGTATATGCTACTGTCAGTTTGTCCGACCATTGATTTGATCAATTCATTATGTACTGGCCTATAACCCGTGATGAATCACGGGCGGCTTGTAAAGATGTTAATTTGACTTATATTTATGTAACCATTTTAATATTGATTTTATAGAAATAACTAATTTTGAACGGAAAATAAATATATAATAAAACATTCATTGATAAATATATAATTGACAATGTAGAGTTTTGAATGATTGCAATTGAAACCGTATAGAAAACCTGAGAACTGCAATATTATTAAAAAGCTAGCAAGGGGTTAGCACTAAATACAAACAAAATAAAACACCAAAAACAACCTACCAAAGAAAACACGTAGAATAAAAAATGCAGCAACCCAGAAAGTTAAACAAAACGGGATATTACATATTATAAAACGACTTATTATAAAAAAGATCAAATATCCCTTACATCTACGATCTATATAAAATTCAGAGAACGTAGTGGTGTTAAGACCAATGAGACGCAATTTGCAAATGCGATATTTTGGTTGTTTATACAGAGATATAATAATCGTCTTTATGAAAATTGATAAGTTTTTGCCATGAAAAAGATAACTGATGCCACATTAACTTGTTGCACTAATAACCATTCTTGATTATAGAACTGATGCTTAATTATCTTTCTTTTCAAATAATATGCCATAATTATTGTTATTATAAGTGAAGACGTTCTTCACATCTCATTATATTTAGTTTTAAACACGCGTAATCAATGAGAATTAATAAGAATATCACGTTGAGTTGGGAAGGTTACAAGATACATGTCTTATAATCTTTCATTAATTTAGTGACTCATGGATTGGCTTATATATGTGAACTGATTCATACAGAGCAACTTTTATCCATACAGTGCAAATTCACCCCAAATGATAATCATGCCCTTAATGAGAGGGGTGAAATGCAAAATGTGTTTAGAGTAGACACGTACAACATAACATGTAGACATAAGTAAGCTTTTAATTGGTATCTTAATGCACCTTTATTATGGCATAACGTTACAAGATACTTGTACACGTATATAAGTAAATATCCCATTGATTACACGTCTGCACATAAGCGTGGTGACACTTGCACATCGAATGTACACATAAGCCTCACACATGGCATAAGGAATGATGTGCTATTATGACATGACTAACATGACATGTCAATGTTTTAAAAAAACCTTGGTTTAATATATGTATATAGAGATAAAGGAAGGGCATGATTGTCATTTGAGATGAATTTACTCTGTATGAATAAAAGGTGTTCTGTACGAATCAACTCCCCTTATATTTAGAGTAGACACGTACAACATAACATGTAGACATAAGTAAGCTTTTAATTGGTGTCTTAATGCACCTTTATTATGGCATGACGTTACAAGATGCTTGTACACGTATATAAGTAAATATCTCATTGATTACACGTCTGCACATAAGCGTGGTGACACTTGCACATCGAATGTACACATAAGCCTCACACATGGCATAAGGAATGATGGGCTATTATGACATAACTAACATGACATGTCAATGTTTTAAAAAAACCTTGGTTTAATATATGTATATAGAGATCGGAATTGGTCCTTATAAAGATCACTAAAAGTGAGGTGGCTTAAAAGTGCATATGTGGACTTTTAGGTGGCAATAATGACTTGGCATTTAAGTGCCAAGTGGCCTCATACATGGCATAAGGTATGATGTGCCATTATGACATGGCTTTATAGATTTCAAAAAAACCTTCTCTTTAATATATATAAAGATTGTTGTTTTTATCTCTACGCAATTTTGATTCCGCGTAGAATTAGGTGGTAATTATTAAAATAGACTAGAAATAAATAAAAAAATCTAAAATAATTTGAGTGAATTGATTTATCAAAATATACCCGTACAACTTGATGTTTTTTGTGCGACTGCGTGACTTTAAATTTTTTTGTGCGATCAAACCATTTTTTGTTGGACTGGTGCACGGACAAAAGTTTTTGTGTGATCATACCAAGTTTTATGTGACCAGAGTTTTATGTGACAAAAAAAAAGTAGATTATGTGCTGTTAAAAAAAAAAACTATTTTTCTAAAATAACCCTAAAATTAAACCAACTAAAAAATCGTTTGCAACTTTACTAAATAATATTGTATTGTTTGAAACTTTACTAAATAAATTGAGTGAATTGATTTATCAAAATATACCCGTGCAACTTGATGTTTTTTGTGTGACTGCGTGACTTTAAATTTTTTTGTGCGATCAAACCATTTTCTGTTAGACTGGTGCACGGACAAAAGTTTTTGTGTGATCATACCATGCTTTACGTGACCAGAGTTTTATGTAACAAAAAAAAAAAGGGAGATTATGTGCTGTTAAAAAAAAACTATTTTTTTTAAAATAACACTAAAATTAAACCAGCCAAAAAATCGTTTGCAACTTTACTAAATAATATTGTATTGTATTGTATTAAGCTTTTCGGTTTTTTTTTTAACGTATGAAATCTTTTGAGCAAAGAAACATAGAAAACAATATTACATAAAAATATGATCTTTTAAGTATTAATTGTATAACACGATACGTACTTATATAATTTTTGCATTATGATATGTAATTTACAATATCTTATTGTCCAGATTTTCAAACTCATTAATTAGCAAAATATATATGAAATTTTGTAACTTTAGTATGGGGTACATATTGAAACAAGGGTTTTATGTATATATCATTACCGCCACTTTGCCGTGAGTTTGTAAGTGGCGGTATATCACCATTGGCACCATTTTGCTTCTCGTCAGTTTGGAGACGGGGAAGGAGTATGGCGTGAGTTTGGTGGTGGGGCCCAAATGAGTATTTTGTATGTGTGTATTTTGTAATGGTGGGTCCCAAAAAATTGAAGGGAAGATGTATTGTTGGCATGAGTACGTCAGTTTAATTAGTTTCGGTTGGATGGTGAACTGACGTGCCGCTGATTAGGCAACAACTGACGGTATCATCATTGGAAGTGGTCTTAACTACACAGTTAGGAACTTAGGATACCAAATATACATAAACATTCTATCAGCAAATTAATGTACGTAATTAAATTTGATTACTTAAATATAATATTAAAATTATACCGTGATGAGTCTCATCATGAATAGTATTCATGTTCATGTTCAACGTTTTAACACCAGAAATGAAATTCCAAGGTCACTAGCTTTTACCAACTATGAATCATATACTTATACAAGAAGATAGCTTTGTGAAAAAATAAAGGGTTTTGTTAAGTGGTAGTTATGTGCATAAATCGTTTGTATTTTCAGTAGTTGGGATTGATTCCTAAAATGTAGGGGTCGGTTATTAAAAAAGAGAGATGATATTTCTTCCTTTTTTTTCAATCCATATTCTTACTTACTTTTAGATTTAGGGAATTAGTTTTCATACCACAATTTTTGATACTCCAACCACAATGTACAACTATTCTTGCAAACTGTATAAGCATATAATGCACATATTGTGGTATAATGTTTAAAAGATGTGGTAGGAAAATCACCCCCTATAGATTTAACATGTGTAATCTACTAATTCCCTCTCTTCATATCATCATTTGATTTTGACACTTGTCATGATCATATTCGTAGGCACATAAATAGGAATAAATAGTAAGAACCAATATCATTTCTACATGGTTGCAGAACTCGCTACTCGCTACCCGTTCGTTCGACGACCTTGTAGCGAGTACTCGGTTACTCGGTGAGTACTCAGTGAGTACTCAGATTGAGATTTTCGTATGTAATTATTTATAAAAATATATAATATACATATAATTTCCCTAGTTCTTAAAAATACAACATATTATGGAGAAATTGACTGAATTTTAACCGAGTTTTCGAGTTTTAACCGAGTTTGACCGAGTTCCTAATTTTGACTGAGTTTCTAAATTTTGACTGAGTTTCCGAGTTGGCCGAGTTTTGACCGAGTTGGCCGAGTTTTTACCGAATTGGCCGAGTTTTCACCGAGTTGTCCGAGTTTTACTGAGTTTTATATTGACCGAGTAATTTGACCGGTCCAGACCTACCCGACTCGGCACACCACCGATTAGCGGTTACCCAGCGAGTACTCGGCCGAATAGGCCGAGTTTTACAACACTGCATTTCTATAATAGAATATATTTTACAGAGTAGTATATTATTCGAATTTATATCCTAGATACATACATTAATATTATATAAGACCATATAATATAATCATGTAACTTTTATTTAAATTGCCACGTTTCGATGATCGTTTTTAGGTCACTCCCAACCGTGACGCGTCACTAAACCCATCACTAAACACATCCCTACCGACGAGTTACTGACGAGGTCGTGCCAACAATAACACATTACTAACCCATCCCCACTTAAAAAAAATTATTAAAATATTACCCAAACACACCCCACCCTCTCAGAAGCCCACGACGCCACTCAAAAACCCGTCGCCACCACGACGTCCCCCTACTGGCGCCTGCTAAAGACGCGCCCGTACTAACTGTGACGGGTTATTGACGGGAGTTTGCCTACTGACGGGGTCTTGACGTGCCCGTTAGCACCCTCCCTATATCTGAATTAAGAGTTGTTGCCCAGTGCAGGAATATCAAGAAGTGGATAGTGATGAAAGCATATTTTATTCTATAATTAATTATTATCTTTTTCAAAATTTAATTGATACTAAAAATATATAATTTAAAAGATAAATGATATATATTTCGTACATTTTCTTCCTACTCATATTACCACTCATTTCTAAACTTGACATTTGTAATTCATTAATTCTCTTTCCTCATATTATCTCTTGATTTTGATAATCAAATTGTAGACACATGATTAGAATTGATATCATTTCTCAATTTAAAAACATAATTTAACTGTTTATAATTATTGAGTAGTAGAAAGGATTTATTATAGAGAATATTATAACTCGATCCACTAGTATTATTATATATACTAATCATGGGTCTTTAAGGAGATCTAATGCATATCTTTCTTGTGCAAAAAATCATATTAAATTTATTATCAGTATGAAGGTGAACTTATTCTCATTGTATAAATTTTGCAGAAAATATTAACATTCTAAACTTTGAACATACAATGAAATCCAAAGTACAATAAGCTTGTTATACCAGCCCACCGATGAAACAAGGATTTTGGGTTGTGGTTAGCACGAAAATAATTAGCGGCTCGCATCGTTTCATGGCTCGCCGATTGACAAAATTTTAACGCATACAGAAGTTAAATTTTAACCCAAATTGCTATATTTCATTATTAATTAAATGCTTTTACTAATGTTTGAATAAACATTAGAATATTTTTACATAAAAGTTAAAAGTAACAAAAACATTGAACTTAGATTAGACTAGGCACATGTCAAAGGACAGGGACCCCGCACATTAATTTAACGATCTTCTACAATAATATAAGTGTATTATAATATATAGTTATATGTGTTGTTTTATTTCATTATCTCATGTCATAATTTTCTTTTTTTAATGTCAAAAAGAATTTATGACTAAGTTCAATTCCCCACCTTTTTTTTTCAAAAAAAAAAAAAGAGGAAAGAATCCCAATCCTTTCTTTCTACTCTATCCCAATTACTTTATTTCTTCGATAGAATGCTGTCATCGAACCCTATTACATGTCACTTTGACATGTGGAATTGAATTTGTTTCTCTAAAATTAGAATATTGGCGTTTATTCACTCAATATAAATTTTAAACATATATTTTTTAAACCTAAATAACACTATAAGTGAATAAATTGTCGATCGAAATATAAATAGGGATTCATAAGATAACACGAGAAAAATATATTTATAGCGTTCGTACAATTATACACTTGGAAGTTGACATGTGTTGCGTCTTTGTTTTATTTTGCCATAATACATGCTTCATGTTCATATTTTTTTAGGTGCAAAAAATTATAGTAAATGGTACTTTAATAATTAAATTAAATTAAGTTTAATTATGTTTAAATTAAGTTTAATTATGTTTAAAAGTAAAGTAAGGATAAATGTTTAATAATTAATAATGGTAATTATGCTGACAATTCTTTTGATAATATTGCATTCCCATTGTAAGAGAGATAGGTACAGTAACGAGACCCACCCCCTCGCCATTTCAATTTTGCACAGGTGACATCTACGCCGGTTTGCTCCCCCTCGCCACCACACCGCCCGTTGGGTGAGTGAGGGTGTGCGTCGAGCTTTTGGCGAGGCCGGCGAAGAGAGAGTGTGTGTTTGGGTGTTTTTATTGGGTAAGGGGTATTTTAGTGGATCCCAAAAAAATATTTTAGGTTAAGTTATGGTAGAGGGGGTATTTGGGGTTTAGAATGTGAAATGGTGATTTGGCGCTGAGGTGACGCTGATTTGACATTTCGACTTAAATTACTACACCCAATGCTCTAAGGTAAAAGTTTCTTCATAGATTGTAGTGTTTACCAAATTTTGTGTGCACTATCAAGTTCATTTTGAAATTGAATAGAAAGAGAGGGAGCTTTATACGGTTAACTGTAGCATGCGTACTTAATAATTGGTCTCTAACTTTCCTACTTATTATATCATTTTCTCAAATAATTCATCACTTTGTGGCTAACACAATAATCAAAATGCAAATTACCGGAATGAATGGCTATGGGCCCGATAATAAAGATCGTGCATTGCTGTAAATAAATCTCCATAAACTATGACCCAATTTAAGTACAAGTTTATTAAAGGGAAAATAGTCGTGCATTATGTACATTTTAATAGGTTGAACTTTGAAGGGTTAAACATAAAAATTTGTTTGAATTTTACTTCCGGCATCACATAATTTAGGTGTTATAAGAGTATCATGATTTCCAGTTTACCAACATTCTAGGAGCTAAAGATGATACATGAGTTTTAATTCTATATGATGCGGTGAACAAGGTGGCTTTATGGACTCTTTGGTGCTTTCGAAACTCTTACATCTTTGAGGCCAAAAAGCCCAACAAATAAACCCTATTTGACGGTATTATATTTTAACTGGATTTTCAATAGATGTAAATTGAAAAGATGTCATTTTAAACTAGACACTTTGTCTTTGTAATACCAAGTTACCAACACAATCTGTTTGTATTTTCTTGCTAATTATCTTTATTGAAAAGCTGTTAAAAAAGAAGCTAACAAATCAGAAGCACCTTACAAAACTGAACAATTACTTTTTGATGGTTTCAATTTGTTTAATTAATAAATCAGAAGAATCAGCATTACATCTAACAATATTATAAAAAAATAATCAATATTCTTTTATTTTTGGTTATGGATGTTTAGTTGTCGTGTTCTATATTGTGACATTTTGTAATGTCGTTTTTGTTATTTTTGCTTATAGGCTCGTGTAAAATTTTCGTGTGAATAAATTGTTGTCTATATGTGAACAGTATTGAACTAAACTCTTTCTCTAAATCGGATATTAAAAAAAAAAAAACTTTTTATTGAATGAATTCGTCAAATATAATATATATTTATACAACTTCGACAATATATTTATCACATGCATGATGCATCATTTATCAAATCTTATGAACGTAAAACTCCTACTAAGAAAACCCAACCCCATATATGGCTATAGCCCATCATCACACCCTCATTTAAGAAGGCCCGTTTATGATAACAACCGTCTGGCCCAGTAAAACATGTACTAGTTAGTTGATTGGAACAGGGAACATACTATCAAATCTTACGAACGTGTAACTTTTCTGATAAGTATGATTATATTAAGAGAAAGTTTCTTAAATCTTTTATTTCATATATATATCCATGAGATGTGTTTAGGTACTTTAATATTTTTTAATTTTGACGAACAAATCTCAACCATTGATCAATAATAATTAATAGTCATATTTAATTACATATTCATATATGAAGGGGTATTTTAGTCATTTGACACTCACATAATTTTTTTTTAATTTTTTCAATTTTTTTAATTAATTTTGTAAAAATCCAAATAACATCCAACACCATTCCATTATTCCATTAACATCCAATACCCTTCCAATAACATCCAACCAAAATGGTATGGTCCAATAAACCCATAACTCTATAGTATTAGAGGAATTTAGAGGTCATCAATAACGTTAGTGTTTTTATTTTATGATTTGGCTCTAAATACCCTAGCCTAAGTTGGAAGAGTTAGAACCGAGAAATAAGCCATCATACCCATAAATAAATTTAATAATTTTACTTCATTAAGAATTATTCTCATTATAACCGTCATTGCTATTTTTCAAAAAAGTCTGTATTATAATTCCTATGCCAACTATACATATTAAATTAATATTTTTAGACTCAATCCACACATTATTTATTATATTATATATAATACGTTATTGTCTTTTGTGATACCCTGTTGGCAAAGAAATTAACGTTCCTAAAAGCTCTTTTTTTAACTTAGTGGAAATAAGCTATAAACTCTTTCAAATAAGCTAAAATAGACACCCTAAGTATGACAAATATAGAGGTGAAAATGAATATGTATAGCTAAGCTACTAGAAAAGAGAAAAAAGTTAAGTACGATGCAGCCATG
Source organism: Calendula officinalis (assembly GCA_963853835.1). NCBI lineage: Eukaryota > Viridiplantae > Streptophyta > Magnoliopsida > Asterales > Asteraceae > Calendula > Calendula officinalis. The sequence goes on along the minus strand of OY970827.1, from coordinate 68,902,692 downwards.
CAGGGCAGGTCTTGAGTTTATCAGGGCCCTAGGTGAAAGTTGTTTTTAGGGCCCATCATAATTGTAAAAACAAATATCGATACAAAAAGTAATACACGCCATGACTTACTTTTATATGAATCACACTTTGAATACAAATTTAATTAATGTAAATAATATAAAATTACATATAAATTATACTTCCTCCGATTCAAAATAAGTGCTACACTTTTGGTTTAATGGTTTTTTAGGCAAAAGATTATAATAAATGTTAAATTAAATTAATTGAATGGTTAGTGGATAATGGGTCCCACATCTTTTGAATAAAGTGAGGTTAATCATGTTTAAAGGTAAAAAGTAAGAGTAAATGAATCATTTCACTTTGTTAAAGTAGATAATTAGAGGTAGGGCTGTCAAATCGTGCTATCGTTTCGTGTTTTTGGGTAACACGATACGACATGACACGAATTCGTTCAACACGAAAACAACACGACACGAAGTCGTGTTTTGTTTTTGCTAACACGAACACGACACGATTAAAAAACGATAAACACGATAACACGTGATAAATAACAAATATATCAAATTTCTTACTTACTACTCCCTCCGTCCCTAAATAAAGTTCCCATTTCACCTTGAATTTTTGTCCCTAAATAAAGTTCCCATTTCACAAGTTGATGGGTCCACTTAATAAAATAATATAATTACCATGGACCCCACTACTAACTATCCACTAACAATCTTTCTCTCTCCAAATCAACTTTATATTTTAATCAAATTTATTACCAATAACCACACCACTAACTTTCTCCTTAAATATTGTGCCCAAGAGAAATGGGAACTTTATTTAGGGAGTACGTGCTAAAAACACGACAAACACGACAAAAATATAACATAAATTTCTAAATTTCCCAAAATCATAACTATCGTGTCAATTTCGTGTTAATCTCTAAACACGAACACGACACGACACGACATGACTTCGTGTTTGTTTTACACGACACGAACACGAATTCAAATTTCAGTTTCATCCCAAGTTCGTTTCGTTTCGTGTATTTTTGATGTGTCGTGCCAGGTTTTGACGGCCCTAGTTAGTGGTGTGGTTCCTACTATTTTTTGCCAAATAAGGTAATTTTTTAAAGTGTAGTACTTATTTTGAATCACCCATATAAGGAAAGTGTAGCACTTATTTTGAATCGGAGGAAGTAATTTTTTCTATTTTGGGCCCTCAATTTAAAAACGGGCTATAGTGCCACGCTTGTGATGTATGTGCTCAAGGCCGGCACTGGTACGATGTTTTGTTTGATACGGAAAATTAGGCATTGTCAATTGTCATAGAGCGAGACGACAAATTGATCATGATAAATGTTTTAACGAAAGGAATGATTTATATTCCCACAAGTTGTTATTTGTATTTATTCAAACATTTGTACCCTCAAGGATTGTTCTCATAACTAGGATTAATGGACCCCGTTTGAATTCACCCTAACAACAAAATCAAAGTCTTAGTCTTCGTCTCCACAATGGCATCTCTAATGAACCCGCTAGACTTGCCGCCGCCCTTGTCTCATCCACAGGAGTTGTTGACCTGCCACAATCCTTATTCCTCCATCTTCCATTCAATCATGCCTTTATATCATCAACTAAAAAAAAGGGCTCAAAATGCATTTTAATACGTAAATAAATCAAGTTAATAAACATGATCAAATTAATAAATAAAGGTATTAAATTGTCCATTTTATCAAGTTCATGATAACATGTTATATCATTAATAAGTTCATGATAGTAGAAGGCATGATCAACAAGTTTAGGGTATTTTGACCGTAGAAAACTAAAAACTCCGTTGTGCAAAACAAAAAAAACCTCCAGAATATCAACTATTAAACAAATCTAAATTTGCAGAGCGAGACAATCAGAAATCAGAATTATCATTAGTTTTTTTTTAAACAGCAACACACACTCTCTACACTACTCCTAATTTAATATCATTGTTCACAACGGGACTCGATCCCTTGATAACAGGCCAAAAGAAAACACCTTCTAACACCTTATACCGCCAAGTTACAAGCCAAAAAGGAAAATTGTACTTCAAGATGCAATTTATGAAGAAGTATCTTCACTTTTGTCCCTTGGTTAACTATCTAGAGAAAACGTTTAAGGAGGTCCATTATTTTTATCAAGTCCTGAGGAACAAATCTCAACTATTGATCAATAAGATCTAATGGTTAAGATTAATCACATATTTTATACATGAAGGGGTATTTTGGTCATTTGGCACTTAAAAAAATATCCATTTTTTTATTTTTATTATTTTTTAATTGAGGGGTATTTTGGTCATTTTAAAAATTTATTTTTTTATTTTTTATTTTAGAATTTTTTTAAAATAAATTTATTTTTATTTTTTATTATTATTATTTTTAATTTTTTTTTTCCATTAATAACACATAATGTGATTGTGATTGCATACTGCATCACATGTGATTGAACTAAAATATCAAATGTAATTAAATATACAATCACATGTGATTTTAAACTAAAATCACATGTGATTAAATTATACACGTAATTATCAAATAAATATTATTTTTTAATACTTCCTCCGTATCAAAATAAGTGACACAAATTGACTTACACATTTTTTGAGGTAAAAGATTAAAATAGAGGTTAAAATATATTAAAGTACATAATTAGTGGAGAAGGGGTCCCACTTTTCTTGAATAAAGTGATATTAATGAGTTTTAAAAGTAAAAAGTAAGGGCATAAGTGTAACACCTCAAATTTTAATACCAAATATTGGCCCAAAATAAAACATTTTATAAATAGAAGAACATTCCCAAATTTGGATTTACAAAAACCTTGGTATGAAATCAGAGTATAAAAGTAGGTGTTACAAAATAGATCATAACCAAGCTAAGACTAAATCCAATCTAGTGCTCTTCTATTCTAGGTCCCGCATCTCTATCCATGCGTACCTAAGCCTTCGATCCCGAACCTGAGTACGTAGCAAAACAAAACAAGGAGTACGTGAGACAAAAACGTCTCGTGAGCTACATGGGTTTAGACCCGATAATAAAATGAAATGTCACGTTTCATAAAACCAATCAATATACATATATATATATAAACCCAACTACCCGTTCTAGTCACCTTGTTGTGACTCTACACTCTTGCCCACCGGAATACGTCCAATGAGTAAGACTACTATTGTGGTTGAGTCGATGGGAATCCACCCAACTGCCCCTCACACCACCCTATCGTGGTTGAGTCGATGGGAATCCACCCAACTGCCCCTCACACCACGCCTATCGTGATTGAGTCGATGGGAATCCACCCAACTGCCCCTCACACCACGCCTATCGTGGATGAGTCGATGGGAATTCACCCAACTGCCCCTCATTCCACCCTCTCATGACCGGGGGTTCCCCGCATCATCACATTATCTCAACATATCATAACTCAATAGTTATGTCAATCTAGCTCTCGGCTATCACGTCTATCATCAAACAAGTTAGTTCAATACTATCATCGGTATAACTAACTATCAACTACTAGTCTACCCAATTTAGCAAATAGACCATAACACAAGTAATGAAAGTATTTCATGGGCTATGTACTCAGTAAATTTCCACACGTACTCACCTTAGCAATAAAGATGCTCCAACTGTGTTCTTGACACCAAAGCTCTTGCTTCACAATTTCACCGACTTTCCAAGATGTCACCAAAAGCCTAAAACAATGATCATACAATGTTCAACATCACAATCTACTATCAATGTGATCATCTACCTCTAGATAACACCCATTAATCCATTTCCCCCAAATATGGTGATTATCAAACCCTAGGTTTAACCAACCCTTAAGATTCTTACAAATCGAAATCATACACTTGTTTTCCTTGTTAATATACCATCTATTAAGTGTATACAACCTTTATATCACCATATCTCATAACCCCAAGAACTAGGGTTTCAAACCCAAGCTTCTAAACCCATAGATCTAAAGCTACAACTACAAAGGATTGAAGATATACCTTAAATCTTCAACTAGGAGTGAAGAATCACAAGATTTGACCAAGAAATCAGTTCCAAATGATGATTTACACTCAAAATCGTCCACACACTCGAGTTGGGAGAAAACTAGGGTTTCTTCCTGCATTAAATGACCAAAACCCGACTTTAATGCTGCACAGACGAAAGATCGCGTCGCTATCTTCAAGATAGCGGCGCTATCTTGATACCCGCCATAAATCGCGTCGCTAAATAGCGGCGCTATCCTCGACGCTATCTCAATTTCGCGTTTTCCATCCGTCGCTATTTCGGGCCGCTGTCTGAAATCCACAAGATCGCGTCGCTATCTTTAAGATAGCGGCGCTATCTTGCCCTTATGCAGCAGGGCTGCAACTTTTGCTTCCCGTCTCGACCCGGTTTCGCCCATAACTTCCTCATACGGTCTCCAAACGGCACGAAACCAATTTCCACGTTCTTTAAACGATTTATCCTTATTTATCATAATTTTGTACAATTTATTTATTTACAAATTTCGGGTCGTTACAACTATCTACCCCTTAAGAAGATTCCGTCCTCGGAATCTCATCATAGTTCACGAAATCCGGGTAACTCTTCCGAATCTCGTCCTTGACTTCCCAAGTCAAATTCGGCCCAAGTGAATGCTTCCACTTGACCAACACCAACTCGATCTCCTTATTCCGAAGCTTCTTTGTTTTTGTTTCTAATATAGCTTCGGGCTCCTCAATCAACCGATTCGGGCCGTCGACCCGCAACTCTTGCAACGGAATAATATTTTCAACTTCCCCGATAAACTTCTTCAAATAACTCACGTGGAAGGTGTCGTGCACACCTTGAAGCTCGGGTGGAAGTTCCAACTTAAAAGCTTGAAGCCCGACCCGTTTCAATATTTTAAACGGTCCAACATACCTTGGACTTAACTTTCCTTTTTTACCAAACCGCATCACACCTTTCCAAGGTGACACTTTCAACATCACCATATCACCGACATCCAAGTCGTATGGTCTTTTCTTTAAACCCGAATAACTTCGTTGTCTATCTTGGGCGACTTTCATGTTGTTTTGAATAATACCAATCTTTTCATTCGTCACTCTCACGATCTCGGGACCCGTGAGTTTCGTCTCTCCCGCTTCCAACCAACAAGATGGAGTTCTACATTTTCTTCCATACAACGCCTCATAAGGCGGCATCTTGATAGTCGAGTGATAACTATTATTATACGAGAACTCGACTAACGGTAAATGTTCATCCCATTTACCACCGAAGTCTAACACACACGATCTCAACATGTCTTCAACCGTTTGAATCGTTCTTTCACTTTGACCGTCGGTTTGCGGATGATAGGCCGTGCTCAACCGCAACTTTGTACCTAACTCTTCTTGTAAAGATCGCCAAAATCTCGAGGTAAACCTCGCGTCTCTATCGGACACAATCGATAACGGAACCCCGTGGAGTCGAACCACCTCATCAACATACAACTTAGCCAATTTCTCAAGTGGCAACGTTTCCCGAATTGCTAAAAATAGTGCACTCTTGGTTAACCGGTCAACTATGACCCAAATGGCATCGTGACCTCTACTCGTCTTCGGCAAACCTACTATGAAATCCATAGTTATATCTTCCCACTTTCCGGCCGGTACAACTAATGATTGAGCTACCCCATACGGCACTTGATGCTCGGCTTTCACTTGTGCACACGTGGCACACTTAGAGATGTACTTGGCCACTCTCGTCTTCATTCCGGGCCACCAATAAACCCGTTTCATATCTTGGTACGTTTTTGTACTTCCCGGGTGAATCGAATACTTCGATTTGTGCACATCATACAACAACTCTTTTCGGATACCACCGAACTTAGGAACCCAAATACGACCGCCTACGGTCTTCATCCCTTGTGCATTTTCGAGGAAATGTTGGTTCTTACCTAACCGTTCTTGTCTTAACTCGTCTTTTCCCATAACCTCCCGTTGGGCATTCTTGATCCTTTCAATAATACTCGAGACAACTTCTATACGTGATAAAATTCCTCGGTTCGGATTTTCATAAACCTTTCGACTTAAGGCATCGGCCACCACATTCGCCTTCCCCGCGTGATACACAATCTCACAATCATAATCGGCAATCAACTCGATCCACCTTCTTTGTCGCATATTAAGATCTTTTTGAGTAAACACATATTGCAAACTCTTATGATCCGTGTACAATGTACACCGAGTGCCATACAAATAATGCCTCCACAACTTCAAGGCAAAAATAATCGCCGCCAATTCCAAGTCGTGTGTCGTGTACCTTAATTCCGCATTCTTCAATTGTCGCGAGGCATACGCGATCACCTTTCCTCTTTGCATCAACACACAACCGAGCCCTTGATTCGAAGCATCACTATAAACCACAAAATCTTCCATACCATCCGGTAACGTAAGGATCGGCGCGTTACATAACTTTTCTTTTAACAACTTAAACGCCTCCTCTTGCTTCTTCTCCCATACAAACTTCTCACTTTTTCTCGTTAACTTCGTGAGTGGAATCGCGATTCTCGAGAAATCTTGTATAAATCTTCGGTAATAACCGGCTAATCCAAGAAAACTTCTAACCTCGGTAGGAGTCCTCGGAGGCTCCCAATTTGACACCGCTTCAATCTTGGACGGATCAACCTTAATACCATCACACGTCACCACGTGACCTAAGAATTGTACTTCCCGCAACCAAAATTCACACTTTGAAAATTTTGCATACAACTTCTCCCGTTTCAACACGTCTAGAACAAGCCTCAAATGACCTTCGTGTTCTTCTTCGGTTTTCGAATAAATCAAAATGTCGTCAATAAACACGATCAAAAACTTATCAAGAAACGGTTTACAAACCCGATTCATCAAATCCATAAAAATAGCCGGCGCGTTTGTAAGACCAAACGGCATCACTAGAAACTCATAATGACCATAACGTGTACGAAAAGCCGTCTTCTCAGTGTCGCCTTCTTTCACCCGAACTTGGTGATAACCCGACCTCAAATCGATCTTTGAGAAATAACTAGCACCTTGCAATTGGTCGAATAAGTCGTCAATCCTCGGCAACGGGTAACGGTTCTTAATAGTTACCTTATTCAACTCTCGGTAGTCAATACACATCCTCATCGAACCGTCTTTCTTTTTAACAAATAACACCGGTGCACCCCACGGTGACGAACTCGGACGAATAAAACCTTTATCTAACAATTCTTGCAATTGGGTCATCAATTCCCGCATCTCGGTGGGAGCTAAACGATATGGAGCACGAGCAATCGGCGTCGCTCCCGGCACTAAATCAATTTTAAACTCGACTTGTCTCTCCGGTGGCAAACCGGGCAAGTCATCGGGAAATACCTCGGGGAATTCCCGAATAATTTTTACACTATCCATTGTCTTCTTTTCTTTTCGACCATCTAATACGTATGCAATAAACGATGCACAACCTTTCGCTATACTTTTCCTTGCCTTAATAGCGGTAATCACATTAGGCATGTGATGTCGTTTCTCCCCATACACATACACTTTCTCATTCTCGGGTGTCCTAATCGACACAATTTTCTTTCCACACAAAATCTTGGCTTGGTGCCTACCCAACCAATCCATACCGATAACCACATCAAACGCCCTAATTCCCATGGGCAACAAATCCACCTTAAACTTTCTACCGTCTATTTCTATTTCACAATTTCTATAAATACATTCAACCATAGACGTCTTTCCATCGGCTACTTCTATCTCATAAACTTCATCTAACATTTCGGACGGCACATTTAATTTACAACCGAACTCATAGGACACAAACGAATAATTAGAACCCGAATCAAATAAAATATGAGTTGGCAAGGAGTTAATGAATAGAATACCTGACACCACATCGTGTGCCTCCTTCGCCTCCTCCCGAGTAAGTTGGAAGGACCGCCCCTTCACTTTCTCCGGCTCCACTTTCTTCTGAGCCGTGGACACCATCGACTCGATTCCCTTCTTTGGGCACACATTGCTATAATGCCCCTTCTCATGGCATGAGTAGCACTCCACATCGGCCGTCAACTTGGCCCTACAATCCCGGGCTATGTGCCCCATCTTGCCACAACTATAGCAAGCCTTTGACTCTCCTCGGCACGGGCCGGTATGATTTTTCCCGCATTTCTTGCACGGGCCAACACTTCCTTGTTTAGAGAAGCTCGATGTGAACCTCCCCTTCTTATAAGTACCCGAGCCACTCTCGGCTTTCCTCTTCTCGCCCACATGGGCCCTCTCGGCAACCCGTGCCGCATTAACCTCTTCAACACCCCGGGCGGCACTAATAGCCTCATCGAGTGAGGCCGCCCTCTTAACCTCCAACTGATAATCCCACGGTAGCCCACTTGCATACCGAACTACTCTCAACCTCTCATCCGAGTAGGTTTTAGCAACAAACGGGAGCAATCCCGTGAACTCTCTCGAATACTCTTCAATCGACATATCACCCTTCTTAAGGGTCACAAACTTTTCGTGCATCTTTTCCAAATCCCTCTCGGGACAAAACTTCTTTTTCAACCTCGAGGTGAACTCATCCCACGACATCCTTTCAACCACCTCCTTCCCGAGGGTCTCATACACAATATCCCACCACACCATGGCGTCTTCTTTTAACAATTGTGACGCATACGTCACCATATCAACATCCTTACATTTGCTACTTCCGATCACCCTCTCGGTTTCCCGGATCCATCTCATGGTTACCTTCGGGTCCGAACTACCCGTATACACATTTGGCTTACATGCCATGAAGGATTTAAACGAACACCCTTCTTTCACAACGGGCTTAGCCCTTGCATCACTTTGGCCACCCGTGGAGGACTTCCCTTCCCCGGTGCCACTACCTCCGGTTTTCTCATCCGACTTAGCCTCGGATTCCCGGTCTCCACCCGACCTCACACGGTCTCCAATAATACGGTGCACTTCCTCGGCCACCGTTCCCTTGATTTGGTCGATAATAGTTTGGAGATCCGCCATGGTCACCGGAGTTCTATTAGCTCCGACCTCCGATTCGTCAACCCGATGCATTGATGGTTGACTTTCTTGCTCATCCACCCTCTCAACAGGAGGTACTTCCTCCTCCCGGTTCTCCGGGGCTTTCCCACTTCTATGAGTGTTCACCATTTCTTTCAATCAAGACTATACGAAAGACATTAAACATTTAGTACCTTGTGTACAACCCATTAGTCTCATAAGACTCAATATCCAAATCATATCAAATTCATCGGTCCCCTAGGTTCAACCCTAAACTTAATATAAAGTCTCAAGGTCAACCTATGATCTCAAGGAATCTTACATTCCTAATGCTACAGTCTAAGACTAGGATGGTCATCCAACCTAATTCACTTAAACTATAGCTCTGATACCAAGTTGTAACACCTCAAATTTTAATACCAAATATTGGCCCAAAATAAAACATTTTATAAATAGAAGAACATTCCCAAATTTGGATTTACAAAAACCTTGGTATGAAATCAGAGTATAAAAGTAGGTGTTACAAAATAGATTATAACCAAGCTAAGACTAAATCCAATCTAGTGCTCTTCTATTCTAGGTCCCGCATCTCTATCCATGCGTACCTAAGCCTTCGATCCCGAACCTGAGTACGTAGCAAAACAAAACAAGGAGTACGTGAGACAAAAACGTCTCGTGAGCTACATGGGTTTAGACCCGATAATAAAATGAAATGTCACGTTTCATAAAACCAATCAATATACATATATATATATAAACCCAACTACCCGTTCTAGTCACCTTGTTGTGACTCTACACTCTTGCCCACCGGAATACGTCCAATGAGTAAGACTACTATTGTGGTTGAGTCGATGGGAATCCACCCAACTGCCCCTCACACCACCCTATCGTGGTTGAGTCGATGGGAATCCACCCAACTGCCCCTCACACCACGCCTATCGTGATTGAGTCGATGGGAATCCACCCAACTGCCCCTCACACCACGCCTATCGTGGATGAGTCGATGGGAATTCACCCAACTGCCCCTCATTCCACCCTCTCATGACCGGGGGTTCCCCGCATCATCACATTATCTCAACATATCATAACTCAATAGTTATGTCAATCTAGCTCTCGGCTATCACGTCTATCATCAAACAAGTTAGTTCAATACTATCATCGGTATAACTAACTATCAACTACTAGTCTACCCAATTTAGCAAATAGACCATAACACAAGTAATGAAAGTATTTCATGGGCTATGTACTCAGTAAATTTCCACACGTACTCACCTTAGCAATAAAGATGCTCCAACTGTGTTCTTGACACCAAAGCTCTTGCTTCACAATTTCACCGACTTTCCAAGATGTCACCAAAAGCCTAAAACAATGATCATACAATGTTCAACATCACAATCTACTATCAATGTGATCATCTACCTCTAGATAACACCCATTAATCCATTTCCCCCAAATATGGTGATTATCAAACCCTAGGTTTAACCAACCCTTAAGATTCTTACAAATCGAAATCATACACTTGTTTTCCTTGTTAATATACCATCTATTAAGTGTATACAACCTTTATATCACCATATCTCATAACCCCAAGAACTAGGGTTTCAAACCCAAGCTTCTAAACCCATAGATCTAAAGCTACAACTACAAAGGATTGAAGATATACCTTAAATCTTCAACTAGGAGTGAAGAATCACAAGATTTGACCAAGAAATCAGTTCCAAATGATGATTTACACTCAAAATCGTCCACACACTCGAGTTGGGAGAAAACTAGGGTTTCTTCCTGCATTAAATGACCAAAACCCGACTTTAATGCTGCACAGACGAAAGATCGCGTCGCTATCTTCAAGATAGCGGCGCTATCTTGATACCCGCCATAAATCGCGTCGCTAAATAGCGGCGCTATCCTCGACGCTATCTCAATTTCGCGTTTTCCATCCGTCGCTATTTCGGGCCGCTGTCTGAAATCCACAAGATCGCGTCGCTATCTTTAAGATAGCGGCGCTATCTTGCCCTTATGCAGCAGGGCTGCAACTTTTGCTTCCCGTCTCGACCCGGTTTCGCCCATAACTTCCTCATACGGTCTCCAAACGGCACGAAACCAATTTCCACGTTCTTTAAACGATTTATCCTTATTTATCATAATTTTGTACAATTTATTTATTTACAAATTTCGGGTCGTTACAATAAGGGTAATTTAATTATATTAAAGTGGATAGTTAGTGGGTATGGGTCCCACTATTTTTACCAAATAAGGAAAATTTTCAAAGTGTGTCACTTATTTTGATACACCCCAAAATGGAAAGTGTGTCACTTATTTTGATACGGAGGAAGTAAAAAAAATTTAAAATAAAAAATTAAATAGTCGAAAATTTTAAGTTCCAAATGACCAAAATACCCTTCATAATAAAAAAAAATATAAAAACTATTTGTTAAAAAAATTACCAAAATACCCATCAATGTATAAAATATGTGATTAATCTTGACCATTATATCTTATTGATCAATGATTAAGATTTGTTTCTCAAGATTTCATAAAAATAGTAGATCTTCTTGAACGGAACTCTAACTATCAATATTCAAAAACTCTTTCACATTAGACTCGATTTGAATATTAGCAGTCAAAATGGTTGACCGAAACCTATTCACTGACAGTAAGCCATGTGCATTATTTTTTCCCGTATAATTTTCGAACACTCACATTTATTAGGGTCGAAGTTGTTAAAATAAGTCCACTATTCTACGATCCATCGACGTGGTCCGACAGCCACTTTGATGACGTTAAATATATATTTAATCCGAGAAATAAAGTGAACCAATGGAACTTTTAATTATCAAACTCTTTAGTTAAAGAAGTTTATCAAAACGTCTTTAGCCTAGTGACATACTATATAGCTCTCCATCCTTATTATCAAAGATTTAAATCTTATAATGAACATAAATATTACTTAGAAGTACATTATTGTTAGTCATTCTCAAAAAAAAAAGAGAGTATTTTCCTTTACCTCTGGATTAAGATCGGCCCATGCTTATATCACATTATTATACTACTTTATTTGGAAACGTCAAATATATATAAAGAAACATCCAAACATAGCAAGAAACTAAGCGGGAAATAAAAAAATTACAAAGACAAATTAAAGGGAGAAATACTCCAATCCACTCAATTTTACTCATATATTTTATACATAATTATACTAGGTGTAATTAATTAATTATATTATTGCTGTCAAATTTTCATCAATGAAATTGCTTATCGGCTATTGTTAAAAATCGAGCATTATGTCACTAATTCAATTAACGCTGGATCAAATGACATAAATAAGAAAATATGACTAATAAATTTGAAACATACAATTTTCTTTCATCTATTCCGACACCCCAAATCAAACAAATATCTCAAAAATCAAAATTAACAAATATCAAAGAAAGGGTACCCATATCTTCCACACTTTTACATCACAATCCAAACTCCCACTGTAAAGTAGATAAGAAGTACCACTAGAATCAGCAGAAGTACAACTATCCACGGCAGCCGCCAAACACTTAACTGGACCATTATGCCCCTCTAACACACCAACGCGACTATATTTTTTCCCGTGAATACTCCTCCTCCTCCAAATTCTAACTGTTTTATCAGCTGACCCACTCACCATCAAATCCCCCACCACCGCAATACACAAAATCGCCATACTATGCCCTCTAAGAGCACCCGACACCACCATGTCGCCGCCGCCGGTTACTTTTTCCCAAACTATGATCGACCGGTCACAAGCACCGGAATACAAAATGGATCCGTCTGTACTTAGAGCCAATGCATTAACCGCTGATTTGTGTTTCTCCAACGTGTCAACCAGCTTATGTTTTTTATCTCTCCGCCACACCTTTATTTTCTGGTCAGCAGATCCGGTGTAAACAAATCCGTCGTGAGAGACTACAATGGCGTTAATAGCGTCATCGTGGGCGTTCCAAACGGATTCCAGACACTTGAAATCCGACGTCCGCCACACCTTAAATGTCCGGTCCCATGAACCGGAGTAAAGAAGAGAACCGTCATGTGACAACGCCAACGCTGCCACGTGATTCACCCATGTACACCGCTTATGGCGCCGTATTTTAACATAGTTTTTCGCCAAAAACAGTTTTGTCACTCGATCATTGAGAGTCGCCACGCGCGTGAAATTCATCATTTTCCGATTGTTAATGTCGCCGTGATCGATTTTCCAAACGCAGATTTTATGATCCTGGTGGCCGGTGAATAATTTATCACCGCAAACCACCATCGCCTTCACAGGACTCTCTCCATAAGCCATCATATTATGGGCTGCCGGTGATGAGTCTCGAGGCCAGACCCGGATTTGGTTGTCGGAGGCGCCTGAAAGAAGGTGTTTTCCGGCGAGAGCAAGCGATGATATAGATGACGTATGTGCTCTAAAGGTGGTTATGTACTGGTGGTTAGCGGTGATTGATGATTGTTTCGATGTCAATGAAGAAACCGACGCTAAACTTATTTGTGAAGAAAGATGGTCGGAATCGGGCTGTGATTCCGGCGTTATCTTTTGACCACCGGCGATTAAACTGAAGAAGACCCATTTTTGTTGTATGAAATTTGAATCTGGTGTGAGAAACAGGAAGTTGGGTTAAATTAAATAGGATAGAGGGAGTGACGTAGGGCGTATTTTAGAAGGTGGGTGGTGGGACCCGTAGAAGTTTTTGTACGTAGTGGTGTGTAGTTGTACTTAACGAGTGAATAGCGGTTGGCATGCAAGTTGTATAACCGCGGGGTCCGGCTCGGGGACTGGTTCGGCGCCTTTGCTATTTCGTGTCTTCTTCTTTATATAACAAACAAATATCATTAGTATATTGGATTAATTAATAAATGAAAATGATAATGACAACCAAAACATGCATCAAAATTTGTATAATAATCAATAACCGCCCCCTGCATTTTAGGAATCACCCCCACTAACAAAAGTACAAATAATTTATACATCCAACTATCCCTTAATGAATACTGCCTCTAAGATCATTGGGTACCATAGTTTGAGCTAAATCAATATTTCAGCGACACATCAATGTCAAATTAAAATTCTTGATTTCACCTTTATAACAAATACCTCTTACTTATAAAATAGTTTAAAAACACGCGTCAGGCCAATGGTGTAACCCTTGGCCCAGCCTAGGGTGTTTACGAGTCGAGCTTCTAACGAGCTACTCGAGCTCGAGCTCGTTTATATCGAGCTCAAGCCTATATTAATTCGATCTCGAGTCGAGCTCGAACATAAAACAATATTTGATTAATCTCACGAGCCGAGCCTAATAATTTAATACTCGACTCGGCTCGTTCGGTAGCTCGTTTAGTCTCGAGCCAGGCGATCTTAACGAGCCGAACAAGTGTTGTATACAATAAGTACAAGTGTTGATACAATAAGTACAAGAATATACATATATTGTTAACGAGTCGAGTAATTAACGAGTTTTTTCAGTTTGTAAATTAGTTCATTCAAAAATATGGACACATAAATGAGTATCGAGCTCGAGCTCGAGCTCGAACACTATATAAATATTCGAGCTCGAGCACAATTTTAAAAACTTATTCGAGCTCGAATCGAGATCGAGCCGAGTAATTATTAAACGAGCCGAGCTCAAATTTCCTGACATTCGCCTGACTTAATCCTTTGCACAACCCACACATGGTGTGGTGGCTTGGCCTTAGCGCCGCCAAAAAGTCAGCCACTAAGAATCACATACTCTCCTGCACTATGGTAACAAGGCTCTAATATGAAAATAGAATCAATTAACGATGTAAATATTTTTCGGTTGCTTAGTTTTCAAAGTTAAATTTTGGTTTTCTTTTTTTAATATCTAATAAAACAATCGTGACATTGTATTGTTGCTACATAAAAAAAAATCACCCTCATTAAACACTTTCAAGTTGGCTTTGTGAAAAATATAAAGTTATCTGAACAAGAAAGCTTGGATAGAAAATGGACTAATTAAAAAAATATTATCTTTCAAATATTTTAGCTAGATATGATTGCAAGTTGCCAATTGGATATTTGGATATCTTCTTTCAATTTCCTGGTTATAATTTGCCATGGGCTTTGGTACCACCTTCTTTCTACCTTCACGTACTAGATATGCCACTTGTATATCTACGTGGACATAGACACACAGAGACCATACAAATATATGTTATACTCCCTCCGTCCCTAAATAAAGTTCCCATTTCACCTTCAAGTTTTGTCCCTAAATAAAGTTCTCATTTCTCAAACTTAAGGGACCCACTTAATATAATAATATTATTACCAATACTTTCACCACTAACTATCTCTTAAAACACTTTCTATCTCCAATCAAACCTTATATTTTATTCAAAAGTAATACCAAATACCCCACCACTAACTATCTCCTAAAATGTTGTGCCCAACACAAATGGGAACTTTATTTAGGGACGGAGGGAGTAGTATATTTGGTAAGGATTTTTAAATAACTTGTTATAAGTTTGATACCTCCTTTATAAACATTGGCAGATGGCCATATGAGAGTTTAAAAATGATAATGAAAACGGTGAGATCACATAAACAACGAATTTAAATTCAGCCATCCCAATAAAGACAGTCATATGAAAATACCTTTTTAATAATAATACAAACATATAAACATATTATATTAGTAACTCTCTAAAGAGTAATTGGTCCCAAAGTCCAAAACGAATAAAGGGCTCAATTAGGCATTTAGGCCCCGCAAATGAGTCTAACTCTAAATTTGTCGACATTATTCCCTAAAGAAACAAACAACAATAATGTCTCAGTGTATGGTTTAAAGCATAATTAAATAAGGAGATTGCAAGTGGTCACTAAATAATTTGTATCTCACTTCATAAGCAAAGAATTACATACTCTTATCAGTTCTACATCCCCTCGGCTGCGACTTTGACTAAGCATAACATTCCGATCAGCTCCCCGATGTGTTTGTTGTGTCCGGAGATTGAGGAGTGTGCGGATCATTTACTTGTTTCTTGTCCCCTAGCTAGGAATGCTTGGGATTTGATTTTCTTATGATGTGGTATTGACTCTTGTCTGATCTAGTTTGAAGGGGTAAAAAACGTGATTGATTATGCCAGAAATTGGGGTCATTGCCCAAAAAAAAAGGAGTTACTCATGTGTATCGTGAACGGTTCCCTATGGTGTATTTGGAAGGCTCGGAATGGTCGTATCTTTAGAGGTGATACGGTTCACCTTACAAGGATTGTGGATTCCATAAAGTCCTTGGTTTTCTGTTGGAAGAAACATAGGGGTCGCGGCTTGAACTATAGTTGGGAGAGTTGGAGTGTGCATCCCTTGTCATGCATTTAATCTCCTGTAGTTCGTGTTTCTTTTCATGCTTGTTTGAGCTTTCCTTTCCTGTTTTTGTACTTTTGACTCTAGTGTCTTGCTAGAGTCTCTTTAATTCTATTTGCCGGTTCTAAAAAAATGTTCTACATTTCCTCTTAAATATTTATCCCAAATAAAATTTTATTTCTCAAATTTAATGAATTCACTTAATAATATGTAGGCCAAGAATTTCTCTATATAAACTAACCTTATATTTTAATCAAAATTATTATTAATGACCAAGACTCACCACCAACCTTATATATTAATCAAAATTATTAAAAAAACTAATTGTCTTCTAAAATTTTGGGCAAAATATAAACGAAAGTTTGTATTACGAGACGCAAGGAGTATTTGATTAAGATTTTAATACTCCATTATTTTTTATTATTATGTTCTTCTTATAACCTTATTATAAATTGTAAACTAGTTAGATGGGACGGTGTCTTCACATTTTTCTACTTTGAACACTACACTGTAATTCTATATATTAGGTATCAATATAATGTATATCATATCAAGTTTTTTTCCACAAACTCTAACATATAAATATATAATGTTGAATTGTGTTTGTATAGCTAACCATACCAATTGCTTGTCCAACTTATCTTTTTCGACATGAAAAAACATGATGAGTTATGCATTAAAAGCTATAGCTTATCCATCTTGTCTGCCACTATGTAATACTTTACATCAATTTTTGTCATGTTACCTAAATTAAGGCAGTATTGATCAAGTGAGAATGATCGTTAACTTACAAGTTTTAAGTTGGAATCTTGCCATTATTGGTTGTTAAATGAATAACTAACATTATGTTAACACTCAACCCACAAAAAAGATTACATTTTTTTATTTTAGTTAACTACAACAAATAAGTTAGATCATCATATCTATTGTAAAAACGTAAAAGCTCACATTTATACGTGTTTTGGAATTAAACAACAATAAAATTAATATGAAAAATGAAAATTTCCACACTTTTAATTTCTATGCAAGTTATTTGTGAATGTTTAGACAATTTATCCATCTATAAAATATTTAGTTTTAAACTAGTTAGATCTTCATTGTGATCTTTGATTATTTTCCCGCAATTCCGCAATTGTTCGTCATTGAATCGGAAAAAAACATGTTCATTCTCCTCTAGGTGGGACATCTCCACAAAATCAGGGCGCTGGATTTGGCAACATGAACCCAGAGGCAGAAATTTGTTGAACCTAAATAATTTAAAAAACCTGCTTAACAGCCTCAACTCAGGATCATATCAAAACGGCAAATGGGTTTGGAGTATGGACTTTGGACCAATATGGCCAATTCACTAGCTCGGACCTTATCTACCTTAATCAAATTAAACTTTTATTTTAAACACCAAGTTTTATATTAATTTATTTTTATTTTATAGTTATTGTATCCAGAGGCGGTAGGGAGGGGGGGGGGGGGGGGGGGGGGGCAAGGTGGGCCAATGACCCCCCTCTAATTTCAAGGTTTTTAAAAAAAATAAAAAATTTAGGGTATAAATTGTAACTTTTTTATAATTGACCACCCAAATTAAAAAAAAAGGAAAAAAGGGTTTTACGTGAGCAGCTTGCAAGCCGTCGACCTTACGTTTCCTCTCAAAACCTCTCAATTTCAATTGCTTGCTAAAAATTGAAGCTGCTCGCCTGCTGTTCATCTATATCCTATCAAGGTAAACATTTAAAATTCAATTTGTGCATCAATAGTTTGCTATATTTTATTTGCTATCTGCTCATCTATATCCTATATGCTCGCCTGCTCGTCTATATCCTATCTGCTCGCCTTGCTAAAAATGATCTTATAATTTGCTATATTTTATTTCATTGCTAGTTTTTATTTCATTGTTAATTTGTTATCACATTGCTTGTAGAAGGAGATGGACAAATTTGTCATAAGAAAACCGGCTTTTGAGCAAACACCAATTCTTGAAGAAAGTCCAAAAAGGGTTTGTGAAGAAATTAATTTAAATGATCTTCCTGCGGATCCTGCAGATAGACGAAGAATATCTAAGTATAATCCTAATGATCGTGAGAGAGTTCGAAGAGCATACTTGCAAAGAGGTCCTTGCCAACCTCGTAATCATAACTTTCCTCAAAAATTTATTGGTAAGTCTAAAAGAAGATTTAACCCCTCTTGGTTTAATTTATACAAACCGTGGTTTAATCATGTGAATATTGCTATGCTTTTCACTATGATTAGTAGGTTAGTGAATGTTGTTGGAGGCTCTTGTAAGCGTAGAGATTTACTTCGAGAGAAACAAGCTGCAAAAATTCTACAAGAATTGGATATTGGTGAAATTGAAAAGGATAAAGGCTTACACCAAGAATATACTATTCAAAGAGCAACCGATACAAGATGGGGGTCTCATTATAAGACATTGGTAAACATCATTATGTTTTCTTTTAGTCTTAAATTCCATAGTGTATCATTTAACACTTACATTTTTTTTTTCAGATAAACATTGGTATCTTATTCTCTTCTATTCTTGAAGTACTAGAATTTGTTGTTGAACAAGGTGGGAATGCTGAACAAAAGGCGGATGCACTTTTATCATTATGTTGGGCACAATCTTATGATGGTGTTTTTAGTATTATCTTAATGAAAAAGATTCTTGGTATTACTAGTGAGTTGTCATTAGCATTGCAGAGAAAAGATCAAGATATAGTAAATGCAATGACATTAGTTGGTATAGCCAAACAAAGGTTAGAAAGTATGAGAAACAATGAGTGGGAATCTATGGTCAACGAAATTTCTTTATTTTGTAACAAGTATGATATTGCTACTCCAAAAATGGAAGATGAATATGTAGCTCCGGGTCGATCTCGTCGTGTCTCTCAAAAAGTGACAAACCTTCATCACTATAAGTCAGAATTATGTAATACTGTGATAGATTGGATTCTACAAGAACTAAATGACAGATTTAATGAGGTCACCACAGAATTACTAGGTTGTATGGCTTGCTTGAGCCCTGTTGATTCATTTTCATCTTTCAAGACGGATAAGTTAGTTCGTTTGGCTGAGTTTTATCCTTCAGATTTTTCAGAGATAGATCGTGTTGTTCTTCATAACCAACTCGACACATTCTTTTACGACATAACATCTAGCATTGACTTTCTTGATTTAAAGGGAGTTGGATGCCTTGCTGCAAAACTAGTCGAAATGAAGAAACACTTTGTTTATCCGTTGGTTTATCGACTAATTAAATTGGTTTTGGTTTTACCCGTGTCAACCGCTTCGGTTGAAAGGGCATTTTCTGCAATGAAGATCGTGAAGACTCGACTACGCAACAAAATGGGAGATCAGTGGATGAATGATTGCTTGGTTACGTACATTGAGAAAGATGTGTTTGATAGTGTTGCTGATGAATTAATTGTTAAAAAATTTCAGGGTATGAGACCTCGTCGTTGTCAGTTGCCGAAACAATGATAGGTAATTATTTATGATTTACCGCACTTAATATATGTATTGTTTTTTATCGACTTAATATATAGACTTATATTTTGCTACATGTTTATAATTATCTTAAGTTTTGCCCCCTCATGACATTTTTCCTGGTACCGCCCCTGATTGTATCTTATATACACTAGTTATAAAAATTGTGTACCTTCATTAGTGATAAAAAAATTTACGTTCACACACTATTTTTCAAATTCACCCCTAAACAATTTTAATAATTACATTTTTTTCCTTAAAGTTTCATGATGATATACTTCAACTAAAGTTAATATAATTTATATTTTCATCTTTATTTAGAATACATCTTATTCATATTATAATTCATAGAGTAAATTACGCTATGATTTTTTAGGGTTATAGCAAATTCCATGAATAAATTTTTAGTTTCAAAAATTACACTGATTGTTCTTATTTAAAGGTTTTTCAATGATGGTCTTTTTACGAAAACGGCCGTTTATTTTTCACGTTAAGTGACATCACGTGTGATGCACGTGGGGGTACTTTGGCCAATTCGTCTTTCCGTTCTCATTTGCTCCCCTTTACATTGATGGTCCTCTAGGTTTATAGCAAATTTCACCAATGATCCTTTAGTTTCAAATATTACACTAATTGTCCTTATTTCTGAAAGGTTTTCACCGATGGTCCTTTACGAAAACGGTCATTTATTTTTCACGCTAACTCACATCATGTGTGATGCATGTAGGGGTATTTTGGTCAATTTGTCTTTCTCTTCTCATTTAAAAATAACGCATTCGATCAGGAAGTCGTATCAAGAAGCAACAATCCATAAAAACGATCACCACCTTGTCCGTCTATGAAATGAGACACGTTGGTTCAAAGAATACCAAAGAAGATAAAGTGGGCAATAATATGATGGAGCTTGAAAGAGAAAAAGGAAACGATAAGGGATTGTAGTACACATGAGTACATTGCAATCGTTGCTCAAAATGACCATGCATTGCATTACATTACAAGAAGTCAAAGCCAAACAGGTAATAAAGCACTCAACGTACTCAATTACAAGTGTGTTTTCCTTTTTATAAAGATTGCACGGTTAGATCATGATAGTTTTCTCACTTCTTAAGTTTAACTGGCAGGGTACCCGCGCATTGCGGCGGCGGGTACCACGTAGCTATATTTTGCGGCGAGTAAGTGTTGTTCGGTTACATGTTCTTTATAACTCGTGAGAGAAGGAAGACAGTTGAGCGAGCTAGATGAGATGCGAACATACAGTTTATTTCAAATACAAGTTGTGATAATAAGGGTAAAAAAGTTACCGAGATTGTCTTAAATGATTTACTAAATTGCGTCGATATCATTAATAACATTAAATACAATCAAGTAAATAACATTTACTCTAATAGCGCAATTTGTTAGAGTTCACTTATAATATTATTAAGGTTGTAGGTTCGAGTATCATACACAAAAAGTCTATGATCAACCTCTAAACAATAACCGATTAACTTGACAAGATTTTGATGATACAAGTTTCCTAACTAATTAATTTCTGCCTGTAAAAACATTAACACAAAACCATCTTAATAAAACCACTAATTACACATCTTTAATCAAATTAAAGGTTTAAAAAGGTATACTTACCAACCATTATTGATGACCTTGAATTCCTTCGCGATTTAATCTTTAAAGCAAGAATGTTAAAGAAGTGTAAAAGTTGACGTTAAAGGTCATATTTATTATGGTTTAAATAGAGAAATGATGGTGTTGGGTTCTGTTGACGTTAAAGGTTATATTTATTATGATTTGGAATAAATCAAAGTAAGCAAGTAGTTAAAGTGGTTAACACACAAGGCTAACTCCCAAATGGTCATGGGTTTGATTCCCCTAAGCTGTGTTTTTAATATTTTGTCATGTTTAAGACTTTTCCCAAAGTAGAAAGAGAAATTAGGATCTTCTAATATTAGTAGGCTTAAATACTTTAATAGCAGTATAGATAAATTCAGTGAAGTGGCAACTAAAGAATACTCACTACAAGAAATGTTATTAGTTACATGTTTAAAAGTGTCACTAAAGTAAAAAAAAAAAAAACAGTCACTAATTATTGCATAAATAAAAGAACTTCTTGCTACTTCCTTAAAATAGTGTTTTATACCTGCACATAAAACATTATGTGGGTAAAGGTCCAACTCCTTTTGGGTAATAGACTTTTATATTTTAGAGATACGATATTTTTTTAAAGACGATTGTAAACCTAAATTTTTTTATATACCTGCACTTTTGTGGTTAAATATTGGTGCTACTGCTACTTAATATAATTGTGAGAAAAAATCACTAAAACAACATATAATTTGTATGTTAATATTATCTTTAATATTCACATGCTTATACAACCTAATAATACCACAAAAATATCTCAAATGATATTTGAACTCATAACCTTTTAGTTGATAAGTCACTTACATATCGCTACGTTAGAAGTATTTTGATATATGTCAATAAAATATCTTTCAATAAGAGTATCTCCGATGTATAAATTAAAATAATGTAGAAAAAGAAATCCACAAGGAATATGTTTACACTAAGAAAAGTTTGCTTTAACGTAGACACTAAATTTTTACACCAAAATATTTTAATTGGTTTAATATGCATAATTCAAGAATACATTTAAGTTATTATAAAATAGTGAATAATGTAATGCAATTTGTCCATTGACTTTTAATTATACTAAAATAGTGCAATATCAAGTTCGCATGTTGGACTTATTTTATTTTTTTGCATTTTTGCGCTAATATAGTGCAAAAAGGTAAATTTAGTGCACACAAACAAATAAGATGGTGGACATGCTTGATTGGGGTTTTAGAATTAAGGAAATGATAATAATAATAATTATTGAAGACGGGTAGTAACCTACATTTCTATAGTTCATTACCCTAAAATGGATAATGGAGAGCATCACCCATGTAACGGGGGTAATTAATTTAACCACTCATTCCATTATATTGCAATCCCTTTCTCATTACCAACTTTTAACCAAACCTTAACGGTCATTTTTTTTGTAGCGACTTCTCATAAAATGAAGACCTTATTTAGCTAACTGGATTCAGGTTATACAAGTTCATGTTATATGCATGGGCTTAATTTTATGGGCCTATGTTTTGGGCATTGTCTAATTAGGACCAGGATCTAAGCCCATATCCAGATAATGAGATAAACCACTCATCAGTTATCACGAGACGGTAAATACGTAGTATTATTTATGAAACCTCGAAGCAACATCTTTTTCTTAACTATCTATATATTATAACTTTCCATAAAGGACTAAGTCTTGATTAATAATCACTTGTTATTTCTGGAAAGTCTTAGTTTTAAATGATCAAAATAAAAATGTAGTCCCAAGGATTTGAACCAATCCAACCCAACTTGTTTTAATTTTCTTATCATGTCGAGTCAACTTGTTTTCTTAAACGTGTTGTTTTTCAGTCGGAACTCCTCATGTGCTTAGTAGGTATGTTGGTGTGAGGAGTATTTCCTACAAATTGTATATGGTGTGGTTACTTAGGTAACATCTGATGTGGCTGAATTTTTAGTGTGGCCGGTGATACCTCTACCCACCTGCCTAAAAGTCGCATACATTCGAAGAATTTATGCGTATACATATATATGTTACTAATAATATGGTTTATCTAACCTATGCCCAAGGGCAATAAATTAGAAGTATAATGAGTTCGAACTTGTTATTTCTAGGGGTGAGCATAGCAGGGTACCCGCCGGTTCTGACCGGAATCGGAACCGGAACCTCTTGTACCGATTCCTCAATTATCGGAACCGGAACCTCCGGCTCCGGTGCCGGTTCCGGTTACCCTGTCTTTAAAATTGTAAAATTAAAATAAGATGCAAAACTTAAATATTAATCATTTTTTATCATTTTATCTTCTAATCTTTGAATAATCCTAAATTTCAAAATACTTAAACATATGATTGTCTAATTATTATATTGTTAGAACACTATATTTAGACTAAGTAATGACTAAACTCATTCAAAATTACACAAAATTTATCATATTATTAAATTTGGAAATTAAATTTCTCAAATATATAATATTTTAACAAAAATAGACCGAATAATCGCCGGTTCCGGTTATCCACCGGTTACCGGTTCCTAAATTTTGAGAACCGGAACCTCTTAGGGCGGTTCCATGATTTTAGGAACCGGAACCGGCGCTTCCAAAGCGGTTCTGGTTCCAATTCCGGTTACCTGCTTTTTCTGCTCACCCCTAGTTATTTCTAATTAAAAAACATTTAATACATGCGAAAAACAAATATTATTTATATGTAATAAATACATATTTTCATTACAATTCAATATTTATAATCTCATGAGTTAGAAAAAACTCTTTCTTTTAAAGGTTTCCTTGTAGCATAGGTTGCTTGTAATACAATCTAGGGGTGATTAACGGGCCAAAACCGAACCGAACCGATAACCGATTAAGCATAAACTTCGAAATCGAAAACCGAACCGTTAATACTTATTCGGTTTCGGTTTCGGTTTTGGTTCGGTTTTGATTCCGGTTTTCGGTCTAAAAACCGATATGTTCCAATAAGCTCAAAAACCATTTTTTTGCTATTTTCCTTCCATTTTCCAGATTTCACCCCTAAACTCACCAAGTTATCAAAGTGTTTTCAACACAACAAATGCAAAGACCAAATGACCAACTTTCAAAATAAACATTTTAACAAAAAAACCCGATTGCAAGGGGAGGTAGTTGAGGATTTCCTAGTTTTTTGTTGCATTGACTTACTTATCGGTTCGGTTAAAAACCGATAAAAAATGGACCGAAACCGATATGGACCGAAACCGATAAAGCCAATTTTTATAAACCGAAAACCGAACCGAATTTCGTTATCGGTTCGGTTTCGGGTAATTTTCGGTTCGGTTCGATTTTTTCGACCCAAATGCTCACCCCTAATACAATCCTATTCCAACTCAAATTTGATTTGGCTAAATCTTAAAAAAGATTAAAATCCAACGCGTAAAAGCACAAAAAAGAAGACATGGGTACTACTATAAATACATAAATCCACCACCGAAGCAAAATCCATTCAAATCTCCTCCATCGTCCCCTACCGCCTCGTTGGTCAAAGCACGATTATTCACCATTTCCGATCGTCGAGAGATTACGCCATCAAGTAATGGACTCAACCGATGTTAATCCATGGGGGAAATCATCAAACACTCAGTCAAAATCCACACAATTATCAAAGAACGCGGGTCAGAAATTTCAGAAGACGAAGGTAGTTGCCGCCATCGGCGCTAAAAAAATCAAAGCAGGTGTCTCCGCCAGTTTCAATTGGTTGAAAATCAAGTACAAAGCTCACAAACTAGCCAAAAGAAATAAATCAGTTTGATCCGATTTTGTAGATATAATATGTCATTGATTCAATTTTGTTTGGATTCCTGCAATTCTAGATTTGAAGAATATAATAATTTACGATTTATTAGGTTATGTGCCTGGTTTATGATGCGATGTGATTAGGTTGCTAAGTATCGGATCGCACAAACACGTTTTAGCTGCATAATGATGCTCAATTTTTTATATCGTAATCCTTTCGAGCCCTAATTTTGAGTTTATGTTGAATACACAAATATTGTCCAGATCAACTGTTTTTTTAGGGATTCGTTTTACAATGATAGATGAACATATGTAGATTTATCCGTGCTTCCTGGTGAACATCCATTATGCCAAAAAATTGACTTGAGGTTTTTGTTCTTACATGATGAGAATTTGACTTGATGCTTTAGCCTTTTTTCTCTATATTGTTACTGTTGATTAGCATGATCTAATTCCTTTAATCTTCTTTGATTAGTTTATGCAAAATATCTGCAAAATCTACATGAATTTGCCACTGACATGATATGTAGAGTTGATAACGATATGATGAGGCGTTGAAAGTTCGTCCACAATTTTTTAACCTCCTGCACGGCTGCACTGATCTGCACTTGTTGTATGTTGTCTATGCTCTGTCTATATTCAGAGTAATTAGTAGTTTCTTAATATCTTGAAAGGCATAATTTTGTGTTGTATGTTGTAGTAAGCTCAAATTTACTGTATTTCTTCTGTTTTTGTGCATGAATGCCATCTTAGTACCTTTTTCGCCTTAATAAAATAGCCCGAATCAAGTCATCTTAGTACTGTTTTCTCTTGGAAAATTCTTATCAATGATGGAGATAAGTAGCTTGAATTTAGTCATCTTAAGCCATTGTACCTTTTTATCTTGGAAATTTGTAATCAGTGTTGCCTCTGATGTTAACTTTTACATCCTAGTTCGGAAGTAAGCCTTTCGAGTTTTCAGTTTGATGCCTTCTTTTGTGGTCCTATATTTTTTAGGGACACAACTTTTATTACATGTACCACATCTAATATATAGTATACTTATACAGTTAGCTGTAAAATTTACACCGTATGATATATACATTAAAAATTGTGGTGTAAAAATTAATTCTCACATTTTTTAAGATTAGATCATGGTATATGGTGGTTCAAAATTTCATTAATCACTCAAGATAGTGCACTCCTTTTAGATACCATCAAAATACCTCTTCACTCACACCACACATTGGCCATGGTACGTACGATGCCTCCATTGGTAGTTAGAGAGCCCTATGGCGGACGCATACGAAGCACTCTATGCATTTAAACTAAACTTTAATTTTCTAACAGGAAGAAATCGAGTCAAATTCAAAACCGATTTCTTTGACTTGCTGAATTTCAAAACCGAGGAAATTGAATCGAAGAAATCAACGATCCACGACCAAACCATTGAGCACCCCTATGCCTTTGTATCATTTTCATTATTTTGTTTGAATAATTTTAAATTTGTTGTTGGGCTATAGAATATAGATCATCTCAGTTACTGGTTTGACTGGTGAACACCTCGACAACCAACTTATATCTTAAATGACATCTATTTTTTCCCATTTTGAGTACGCGATACACTTATACTTCGTAGTTCGGAACGCATAAAGCTTGGATGATAAGTAATACTTAAAAACAATCATAATACATAAATCAAAAGTGACGATAGCAAATATACTCGAAACAACATTTACAGGAATTTTTAAAGAACTCCTTTAGAAATATTAAATGAGAAGGGCCCATATAAGTCTCTGCTTAGATGAGGTAGTCAACAACTTTATGCAGGGTGGTGAAGTTGGTCAATCTGGGTCATCAAATGTATTTTAGGTGAACCACTTTGTGTTCATTTTCCTCACTACCCTTTTACTTTGTATCCTCAAACCAGTGCACCATGTTTCTCTATTGTCTCATCTTCCATCATCATCATTATTATTATTATTGTTATATTAAAAGGTACCCCCGTTTAAAACCATCTTCCTCAAGATGCCCGGGCTTTACTCATAATATACACAACTTAACCGTTGTTTCCAACCTTCCTTTGGTAACTGATAATGTTTACTTAAGTAATTGATCAAACTTGTGATCATTTTAGACACCTTTACTGCTAAGATATCATAAGATGGTTTGTCAATCTTTCATTATATATATTAAACAAAGCATACAAATCTAACCACAATCAAGACTTGAGAAACACACAATATACGAAAATTGGACTCTTTATAGAAAATCCATAGAAATGAGAAATCCCATTTCTCGAATCATATCTAAACTTCTAAAAACGATTATTAATGGTTTTCAACTATTTTCGTTTCGAGAGTTAGAAATGTCGATCTTGTTTTCTAAACTGAAAAAGTGAAATATTTCAACGTATTCTCAAAATTTTCAATAGTTTTGTGGAGATTAAAAAAACACCAACCATTTTCTAGAAACATAGAGATGAAACTCTCTGAAAAAACAAATATTATGCATTAATATACAAAACTATGTTTGAATATTATAAAATATGCATAAATGCATCAACGCGCGATGTTTTTGATGTAAGTTCCTAGATTCTTCGGGTACTTGTTCTAAGCAATCGACAAAGCAATGAATCCAATTTTTTTTAAATATAATAAATATTGGATTCTAAGTACGGGATGAGGTACATCTAATTTTGACTATTTCTTCACCCTTTTGACTTTTAAATTGTACAGACTCTCCGATAGAGACATTTAGCATAATTTATTATTGCCAACAACAAAACATTAATTTACTAATTTGATTACGCCTGGTTGTAGCTATACCAGTTCAAACATCTCTATCCATAATATAACCAAAATTTGCATGATTCAAAGTAATAAAATGCCCTTGTTATGAATTTTTCAATAAAAAATAAATTACGCCGGTTAGATATAAAGTCACGCAACCGATCAATAGATAAAAAGTTAAAAAAAGATACAAGGGTATTTCAGTCATTTTGAGAGAAAAAAGCCCGGGAAGAAGTCACCCAACTAATTAAGTTGAAAAGGAATGGAAATAGCCCAACTACTTTGTTGAAAGTGTCAGCAAAAATACCAAATCCAAATTACTTTAAGCCAAAACAAAACAGTAATCACCGATCCTATTTTCAACATATTTTCTCCATAATCTTCCTCTCTGTCTCTAATGATTCAATTTCCGCCATTTTTGTTATTCTTTTTCTTTTTATTCTCATCTTCATTCATACCCAAATCATATTCTCAATTCACCCCCCAAAACATTCAAGTCTTTTATCCATTTCCTCTCCCTCCACCACCACCACCCGCCACTACTCCACCTACTCCGATCATCCCCAACAACCAATCAAAGTCGTCTAATAACAAGGTTGCTACAGCAATTGGTGCAACTGCAGCAAGTACTTTGGTTTTATCGGGTTTGTTTTTCTTACTACTCGTGAGATACAAACGATACAAAAAAGAAAAAGGAAAACCGGTTTTAGAAGGTGGAAATAATGACCGAAATACCCATGATCCGGTTTTAATCATGAATAGTAATCAGTTCACGAGATTTGAAGGGATTAAAGGGGTGATTGTTGATGAAGAAGGATTAGATGTTCTTTACTGGAAAAATCTCGAAGATGATAATGGACATAAAAAAGCAATCTTTAAGAAAGGAACACCGAGGGTCATTGAAAAAGAAGAAGAAAAGAAAGTTATGAGCGTTGACCATGGAAAAAAGTCAAAGAAATTTGATTCTCAAAATCAAGAAGTTCCTTTACTTAGAGGAAAATCTTCAGCTTCTCATATTTGGCCACAAGGAGATGAAATTAAAAGTCAAAACGATTCAAATCCGGTTGTAATTCGAGAAATCTCTATGAAAAGTCAACTGTCTTCACGGTCACCACCGCCGTCGCCGCCAGCACCACCACCACCACCTCCGCCACCGCCGGAAAAGAAGAGTCATGTCCCGCCACCACTTTTACTGCCTAAAACAGGTAGTTTGACTTCTTCATCAAGACAACCACCAGAATCTCAGGTCAAACTCAAGCCACTACATTGGGATAAAGTCAACGCTAATGTGGGTCATCCCACTGCATGGGACAAAATGGATAATGGTTCTTTCAGGTAATGCTATTTTCAAACTTTTTCAAAGCTTGTACTTGGGTGCATCATAGAGTTGTACGGTACAAAACGCTTGTACACAAAAACATACAAACACCACTATTTACTTATTTACCCCGTACCACAAAACGCGTTTTTATTCAGTTTTATCAAACATCATCTTACTAGCTCTTACACTTGTACTAAACGCACATACACTTGTACTCTTCAATTTCCGTATGATTCAGGTTTAATGGTGATCTAATGGAAGCACTTTTCGGAACGGTTGCTGCGAACAAAAAATCACCACGAACAAACACCAATTCACCAAAAACCATGCTGAAATCGGGCCCACCATCTCAACGATTCATTCTTGACACCCGAAAATCACAAAATATTGCAATAATTGTCCGATCGTTAGTCGTTTCCCGACAAGAAATCATCGATTGTCTTTTTGAAGGCAAAGGATTAGACATTGATACCCTCGAAAAACTTACAAAAATCAGCCCGACAAAAGACGAAGAACAACTAATACTCGATTATGATCAAGATATCACGAGATTAGCAGATGCTGAATCTTTTCTATACCATATTTTACGGGCTGTTCCTTCAGCTTTCACTCGATTTAATGCTATGTTTTTTAGGTTAAATTACACTTCAGAAGTTTCACAAATCAAGAACACGTTACAAATACTCGAATCGGCTTGTAAAGAGCTGAAAAACCGGGGGCTTTTCGTGAAGCTTCTAGAAGCAATTTTGAAAGCGGGAAACCGGATGAATGCGGGAACATCGAGAGGAAATGCTCAAGCTTTTAATTTAAATTCACTTTTGAAATTATCTGATGTTAAAAGCAGTGACGGGAAAACAACTTTGCTTCATTTTGTTGTTGAAGAAGTTGTTAGATTAGAGGGAAAACGATGTATGATTAACCGAAATCATAGCTTAAGAAGTACTGTAAGCTTAACGAGTGATACATCGAGAGGTAAAGACTATATAATGCTCGGTTTGCCGATTGTTGGTGGAGTTAGTTCTGAATATTCAAATGTCAAAAAAGCGGCGGGAATTGACTATGATGCCCTTAGGAAATCGTGTTCGAGGTTAAGTGATCGGTTGAGTGAAATTATGAAAACAGTTGAAGAATGTGGTAATGATGGAACAGGTTTTGTGAGGGAAATGGAGAAGTTTGTTGAAAGGGCAGAACGGGAAATTCACGTGTTGAGTCAAGAGGAAGAACGGGTTATCGGGCTTGTGAAGATAATGAATGAATATTATCAATCGGGTGCTTCAAAAGATAAAGGAAGAAAGCAGTTTCAATTGTTTGTGATAGTGAAGACGTTTCTTGAAATGGTTGATAAAGCTTGTGTGGAAATTGCTGTAAAGCTTCAGAAGAAAAGAGGCGGTGGTGGCGGTGATGAGGCGGCAAAGGTGGTGCCGATGCCGACGTCGCCGGACCGCCCGTCGGTTAAGTTTCCGGTGTTGCCACCGGGTTTTATTAGTAGCAGTTCGAGCGATTCAGATGATGATTTATAAAATTATAAGTATGAAAAAGGTACATAAATGTTGGTGGTTGTGTGTATTTGACAATGAGGAGATCAAGTGTAATTGATATCGAGTTCATTCTTTTCAAATTTTTATGTTTCATGGTACAAATATTAATGTATCGAGTACAAACACGATAATGGGTAGTGAATCGCTTATGATCCCTTTTAGAATTCGGAACACAAAATATTTAAATCCTAATTCCTAAGTATAGAAGCTTTAGTAGTTCGAAAGGAAAGGCCAATTATACTATATAAAATCAATGAGATCAAACAATTCAGGATAGATACAATTGGAAGAGAGAAAAATCGATTTGATGTTTAAACTAAAGATCCCTGACTGTAAAAGTTAACTAATTGAACTTAATACACATGAATTTAAGCCAAATAGCGAATTTAAACTGTAGGAAATCGAACCAGTGATGACCCTAATTGGGAAAGCTACAAAATTTGAGTCAATAGGCCAATTTAAACGATATGAAATCAAACTCAATCAGGAAAACATAATCGTAAAAGCTACAAAGTTAAACTAAGGAGGCCATGTATACCACTCGAGCAAATAAGCAATCAGATAATTATTAAACCCTAATTGCATGAGGTTAAAATTGAGCTAATTGGTCAGCTTCGAGTAATGAAAATGGGGGAAAAGCTGTACCTTGTTATCCATGTTAGTCGCTTCCAGTCTTCTGCAGTTGAACCACCGTTATGAAAGTTGAGATAGAGATAGAGTTAAAATTCTATGTGAGAGCTGCAAAAGTAGGATTCCTGATAGACGAAAATACGAAACCCTAATTTTGTGAAAGATGAGTGACAGCGAAAAAAGTTACAAGACTAAAAATGTGAAGATTAAATATGTTAATTTTTAGAGAATAAATCCTACCACCCTGAATAAAAATCGTTAACAAAAATCAAACTATAAAATAAACCTCATAAAAATTTTCTTAGTAGTTACTAGTTACTTGATCTACAGTAACAATATGTTTTTTTTTTGAAACGGCAAATTAAATAACGGTAGCCTACTCGCAATTTTTCAGCGAGCACCCCGAGTTCGAGCTCCGCATAAGCGGGCAAACCCAGCACCCAAAGGGATTTCCAAGGAAAATTCCTCATATGTGCCCGTGTGAGGTATGAGTTAAATTACGCTAATACAACACTCCCAAAGAGATTCGAACTCACGACCTGCAGTAACAATACGTTTTAATCATCAAATTTATATGTATTGTGTTTTAACTCCTAAATTTATTTTAATCATATTTTCATACAACTACGAAGTATTAAAGTTTGATTTACTCACTAAAAAGAAATAACAACAAGGATATTCTGTTCATATAATAATTTATAATGTGAGATAGATATTATTCATATGTCTACCAAAGTTAGATATAGTTCTAGAGAAATCTTTTGCAAAATGCTAGTAATAATATATGAGATATATGTAATTGAAAAACAAAAATAAGTTATGTGGTATAGGGTCCTTTTTATTGATTTTCAACAACAATAAAATGTAAAACAAAACCACCCCGTACACACCCTAATCTGGCAATACAAAAACGAAAGAAGCCTTAGACTACCCGTAATGGGTGACCAAACCCAATTTGGTCACGTCTGCCACATCTGCGTCACGTCAGCTTTCTCTCCCCTGATCAAACACATGACCAAACAGTGACCAATAGCCCGTAATGGGTGACCGAATTGGCGACCAATTTCTTTTCTTTTTTTTTAGAATTTTCGTTTTATTAATATATATATAAATATAATATATATTTTATACATAATATATTATTAAATTATTAATTATTAATATATATATATATATATATATATATATATATATATATATATATATATATATATATATATATATATATAGGTGAGGGTTCCATTGAGAATTGATATATTAGGTGAGAATGTGAGAATTAGGCAAAAAGACGCGCGGTGGCATTTTTGTAATTAAGTCCAACTTTCTCTGTCCCAGACGCGGTGGCATTTTTGTAATTAAGACCAACTTTTCTTTAATCATCGATGATTAAACTGGGTGTAGTGTTTAATCATCAATTATTAAACTTTTGAGATTGTTTTTAATCATCGATGATTAAACCCAACCCCAGGTTTAATCGTTAATGATTAAACACATTATCAAGTTTAATCATCGATGATTAAAAGAGCATCTTATGATTATTACACAGATAAAAGTTTAATCATCGATGATTAAAGTTTAATCATCGATGATTAACGTTTAATCATCGATGATTAAAACGTTTAATCATCGATGATTAAAGGAGCATCTTATGATTATTACACAGATAAAGTTTAATCATCGATGATTAAAGTTTAATCATCGATGATTAACGTTTAATTATCGATGATTAAAACGTTTAATCATCAATGATTAAAGAGCATCTTATGATTATTACACATATAAAATTTAATCATCGATGATTAAAGTTTAATCATCGATGATTAAAGTTTAATCATCGATGATTAAATAAAAGTTTAATCAAATAATAAAGAAAGCAAACACGCTAATCGTCGATGATTAAACAACATCTTATAAAGAATTAAGAATCTAAAAAACGGAGACAAGTTTAATCATCGATGATTAAACAGCATCTTTGATTTTAAAGACAAAATTGTTCTATTAATCATTGATGATTGAACACTACACCCAGTTTAAATCATCGATAATTAAAACAATCTCAAAAGTTTAATAAAACCAAGTTTAATCATCGATGATTAAAGAAAAGTTGGACTTAATTACAAAAATGTCACCGCGTGTGGGACAGAGAAAATTAGACTTAATTACAAAAATGCCACCGCGCGCGTGAAAGAAAGTTGGACTTAATTACAAAAATGCCACCGCGCGCGTGAGGGCTGGAAGGAGATGAGTGGCTGAGATCTATTCTCACATTCTCACCTAATATATTAATTCTCAATGGAACTCACTTTTATATATATATATATATATATATATATATATATATATATATATATATATATATATATATATATATATATATATATATAAGGGAGAAAGAGGAAGAAGAGGTCACCTGCGAACGGTCGAGTAGTCGACCAATAGGGCATTTGGACGCGTCGACCTTGGGCCTCCGTAACGGTGGCGACGCGTCGGGGGACGCCTAGGTGGCGGTCGCGACCGGTGGAGGGGTCGTGCGATACGCGGAGTCTTATAATCTCGTTGGCAACCTCCACTATTGTCGGTTACTTTAATCATCTTCGGCAACATGAACTCTGAAGAAAGGCCCCTCTCACTACCCCTTTGTCGTTCACATATCGAACCCCCAACGAAAGTCTCCATAACTTCATTAACTAGTTCTAAAAGTTAAATGATTTAAATGACCAAAACAAAAATATAACATCTAAACAAAAAATTAAAAACAACGTACTACTTAAATAACAACCTATCTATATCAACATGAGATAAAAAATAATATTTTCACGAACTATTGATATTTTAAAATTTTTTGTTTTTTTTATTGCACGCCAACAGGGAACCCAAGAAGGAGTTTCAAGATTGTCATCACCCTTTGAGAAAACCCGATATAAAGCTAGCGAACTATTGATCTCTTCAATATATTTTCTAGGATATCAGAATTGAAATTAACATAGACAATTGTTATTTTTTACTAGAACAATTAAACAAACCAACTAAACTTGGTAAGAATTGAACACTTCTACTCTTGATAGACGATATATTCAAGCATTAATAAAGCTAATATTAAATTAGGTTCATAAAGTGGTCAATTGCTTCTAACTGAAGAAAATTTAATAGTGACACTTCTTGAAATTAATGTACATTGAAAGCTTTCAATTTTCAAAAAGAAAAAGTTTAGCATCACAATGCAAGTGCCTTAAAGGAAAAAAGGCATCTATATGCATGAGTCTGGAAACACTTAGATTGCTAGAGGAAAAAAAATAGAAATGACTACGGGTATAGTGGTTAAATTGCGTACGTTAGAGTTAAATACTTGATTTTCTTCGGATAGTCTGGGTCTCATGAATGTGTTATGTTATTTTGTTCCAAAGACCTGCATTTTCCTATGAATATGCTTCCACAATTACAAATTGTAATGTTGCCACAACTACAATTAAGGCGGTGACACGGGCCGTCGGTTCTTTTTGGCACTTGAGCGACGAGCAAAGAATAGGAGATAGTGGGGCCCAAAGGTAGTTTAATAGGATAATTTATTATGGTTGATTTTGTTGTTGATGATAAAGCTAAAGTAATTGTTTCGTTTATTCCGTCTTAGTCTCTTGCTAAGCTCGGTTCTTTAATATATTTGCCGTTTCCAAAAAATATAAAGCTAAAAGAGTGATATCATATGCATTTTTTAGTTATATACTGGGTGATTGATAATGATAGGCACCTTCAAAGCTGAATTTTTTTCAGAAATAGGCTTCATCGGAGAGAGATTTTCACAAATAGGCTTCTTTTTTTTTCGTTTTCAAAAATAGGCTTTATGCTGTCCCCGAGGCCGGCTTTCCCATTAAAGAGGGACTCCTGGAGACCGGCTTTGCCTCCTCTGACATGACCCCTGCATCGTGGGACTCCTCGAGGCCAGCTTCACCTATCATTGCCTCCCCGAGGCCGGCTTTAGGCCATACCCGTTATTCTACCTCACTATATATACACACACCGGGTTTAATAACACATCAAAAAAAATACAGTAGTGCCTTACGCTTCACAAAAAAAAAAACATATTTCACTTCTATACTTCACAAATCAAAAAAGCAAGTATGAGTTCGTCGAATAATGAGTCACCTCCATATCATTACGTGTATGATTCGCCTCCTTTAGATGAGGCTGAGTTAGAATGTTTGATAGCTAGAGATTACAATGAGGTGCATGCGGAAGAAATTGCAGACCAGGAGCAACTTCTTTGGCTTGATGCAGAGCAAGCTCAATATGAGCGACATATTGAAATGTTGCGTGAAATAGGACCACCGGTTGGTCATCTCAGGCTGTTAAAAGGGAGGTTTAAGAATTTTGACACGAGAAAGCAAAAGATGGTACGTTTAAAATGTGGTTGTAAAATTACAAGATAATATTTGTTCAATTAACTAAAATCATTTTTTTTTGTATTTTTAGATTTTACCCGCTCGGTTTGTGAGGCAGCATAAACACCTCCTTCAGAAAAGAAATTGTGTGATACAAAGAGGTGATTCTGTTGAAGTCATGGACCTCCGTGCTTTTCATGGGGAAGTTAAAATGACCGGTGATTTCAAGCATTTCATGCATGAAAACGGAATTCTCCAGTATTATAGCCAAGATACAATCGATAACGCATCCATCTTCTATCCCAACAATCTATATGCTGTAATAAATACAATCATTTACCTTTGAGATTCTATTAAAAATATGGATAATAACATAATTAAATTACGTACCCCACGGAACAAAACTGAGCTTGAATTCTCATCTAGCAGGGTACTCCAAAACTCTCTAGGTACCTGCGTACGACCTAAGAATACAATATAGCAAAAGGTTTCATTCCCGCGTCTATCCCCGTTCAAGTAAAATTCCTTTACACTCCTGGCCCAACCATACTCCTCAACCAAATCAATTGTGTCTGATTGTTGATTACCTATTGAGGAGTTTTGAGTTTCCTGCTCCACAGCCTGTAATGTCGGTGGAGGCATTTCCCTCGTACGTCGCATCCTATGTGTGCTTGCTTCTTGAAACGCCTCCTCCTTCGCCCCTTCATAAGCCAGGTTATCCATTTCATGCATTGTACTTTGTATCTCGTCAATGATAAGTCGAAGTTCATGGGCTCGAGCTTGTTGACCCATTTGGTCAACTGATTCTTCTAACATCTAAAACTGTAGATGAAGTTCATAGATTAAAGTTTGTTGTCTTCTCCACATGGTATTAGAAAAATGCTATTTTCCTCTTTTTATTTTTTTTTCAAGGCAATCTTGATTTTTATAGTTTTTTTTTTTGTGAAGTGTGGGAGGAAAAGATGTGTGGAAGTGGTGGGTATGAAGTGTGGAATATATAGCCGAGGTTGAATTTCGGGTGGCCTAAAGCCGGCCTCGGTGAGGCCTTTTTGAGAAAGCCGGCCTCGGGGAGTACTCAGTCAGTGGTCGTGTCAGAAGAGGCTAAAGCCGGTCTCCAGGAGTCTGGTTTTAACGGGGAAGCCGGCCTCGGGGACTCAATAAAGTCTATTTTTGAAAAACGTAAAAAAACAAGCCTATTTGTGAAAATTTATGGCAAATGAAGCCTATTTCTGAAAAAAAAAAATTCCTTCAAAGCCAAACGAATACGGGGTTTAATGGTGACATATCGTTTGCCCGTTACATTATTATTAAGCTTTCAACCACTGTGATAGCATTATATTTTACACTTTATACATTTAACTTTTAATTGTAACGAGTATAATTCGGCCCGCGTGTTGCTCCGGAGATATAAATTTTATATTATTTCTATTCTACTTTTAAAAATTATGAAAGATCAACATATTTTACAATATTACTTTACTTGGTTATCTGGATTCGTCGTTGACTCTTATATTTCGTTTATATAGTTCGTAACACTACAAACGTCTGAAAGACTCCATTATATAAATATTTTCTTATGATTAATGACATGATATGATAAAACTTAACTTACAATAACATTATAGCTAGCCAGTATTCAGTTTAAATAAGTAATTCCATAACTAACTTTTAATAAATATACTTCCTCCGATTCAAAATAAGTAATACACTTTGGATTTCACGGATTTTGAGGTAAAAGTTTATAATGATGATTAAATTAGATTAATTGGATGGTTAGTAGGTAATGGGTCCCACACTTTTTGAATAAAGTAGAGTTAATGATGTTTAAAAGTAAGAGTAAGGGTAAATGAGTCTTTTCACTTTGTTAAAGTAAATAGTTAGTGGGTGTGAGTCTCACTATTTTGCTAAATAAGGTAATTTTTAAAAGTGTATCACTTATTTTGATACACCCTAAAAAGGAAAGTGTATCACTTATTTTGAATCGGAGGTAGTACTATTTTTGTCGCTAACATTTTATTTAATATTATACTTCTGATAGTGAAATGTTACTGAAAAAAAATAACTCATAAAATGTTTCACATTATTCTCATAATACTTTTTTTAGGTACTAAAAATAAAAAAAAAGCATATTTAGTGATGTTAAAAGTATAAAAATATTAAGTTTTATGAGTTAAAATTAGAAAATACAAAAGTTTAAGAAGGTTAATGTTTTTTTAACCAACTATAAACATAATATATTAGATAAGTTTAGAAGTATAATTTATAGAATTTAAGGGTTAAAATCAAAAATACAAAAAACTTAGGGGTGGAGTTGGTCATTACATAGAACTTAAAATAAAAATTAAAAATCCTTGCTGCAAGGTTTGAACCCTTGTTGAATAATTTAACATTGAATTGAAAACCAAAGTGAAGCCCCAATAAAAAAAGCGTGTGATTTTAAAAAATTGAAGATGGAGATGCAGCACTTGTTCACGTGTTTCTAGACATTTCCTCCATTTTAAAAGCATCTCAATGGAAACTTTTTGTAATACTTATTACTATTTCAATAAGCTTTTGAATAACTTTTTGTTATTGAGGTAAAGAACTTTTTCTAAAGCTTATTCCAATTACTTATTCTTTCATAACTTCTTAATTGACTTTCAATGTTCAATTTATTTAGTCCCTATATTTACTAATTTTACATT
This sequence comes from Calendula officinalis, assembly GCA_963853835.1. Taxonomy (NCBI): domain Eukaryota; kingdom Viridiplantae; phylum Streptophyta; class Magnoliopsida; order Asterales; family Asteraceae; genus Calendula; species Calendula officinalis. Next base: position 68,864,177 of record OY970827.1, on the reverse strand, counting down.
TTAAACCATACATAAATTTATATATGAATCCTTTATTACTTTTATAACTACTAGGTTAAAACCCGCGCGATGCGGCGACTGCAAACTATATATTCCTGGCGATTAAATGTCCATTGGTTACATATTTTTACATATGAAATTTTACTTTATTTTTACTATGTAATACATGTTCAAGTTGAATAAATAAATAAAACCGCACCAGGTGATGGATAAGGTCGTCGTTGAAATAGAGGACCCTGGAAATTACCACAATGTAAAATGTCAATTCTATACTCACACAACATTATAGATTAATGCAGTCTGCAAAATATGAGGACCAAGACTGAAATAAAATTTTAAAATTAGGGACCAAATCTGTAATTAGTTTCACTCACGGACCAAAACCATACAAATGTGCAAAGCAAACCACATGGACCAGTTATCTTGAAATCAAAGATAGTTCGTTTGAGATTAAAAATTGAAGTATAACATACGGTTGCAGTAGTATCTGCTGCTCTTGGCGATAGTCCTTTCAAACCAACCACCCTAAAAACCAGCTAAAGTGATCAATAAACAACCTGGGCTACCAATTTCACAAAATTATTAAAAAATAAAAATAAAAATAAAAATAAAAATGTATTATATGATACCAGCCTCCACGAGGAGTATCTGAATATGAACGTGGATCCATTGGATCCAAATCACCATCACCAGCATGAGCACATTTCCTGCTGTCTTTTTTATTTCCTTTTCCTGATGGCGGTTTCCTACAAATCCAGTAATTAAATATGTAATTGCCAATTTGCAACTATATAATAATAACTGGTGTAGAAGCGAGAAATGAATAAGCTAGAATTTGAGAAGGTTAAAATACATGGCACTCGCATCATTTCTGGCTTGATATTGAATTGCTCCAATCATAGACAGGTACTGGCGTTCTGGAAGGTCGACGAACCTAAATATAAAAATAAAGATAAAACAAAAAAAAATTGTAGTAGTTACAGAAAAAATGAAGGAAAAAAAGAGCTGCAAGAATAATAATTTATGCAATATAATGAATAGGCAAAACCAACTAAAGTTCATAAAGTTGTCATATTTAAAAGATCACGACACAACTTGTCTAATGTTATGTTCCCATTATCACCAAAAATGGAAAAAAGAATGGGCTGCAGTCAAAGATAGAGTGAATTACATCAATCGTCCTTGTGGTTTGTACGAAAATTTGGATTTCATCCTTAAATTTCTTTTATTACACAAATAGTCCCTAATTACACAACTTGTAAAATGATCCCTAAAGCGAAAAAGACCGATAAGTTTTCAACGAATATTTAAAAAATAACTGATAATATCTAATAAATCAGCTCTTTACATTCTAGGTCCTCTAGGTTTTGCTCCAATTAAAAGAGCTCATTCTGCATCTTCAATTACTTTATATGGATCTACACCGATGCGTACTTCTCTTACTAACGGATACAATGAATCCTCGACTTCCATAGCCACTCTTACATTATTATTTATATTAAATTATTTATTATTGCATTATATATATTATATAAAGGGGGTAATGTTAAATAAGAGTGTTAAGATATTACCTTCAAGAGCTCCAAATGATTGTTCGGATCCTAAAAGTTCCAGGGTAATAGATTGATCCGGCCCCAAAACCTCACCAGATGCAAGCTATGGTTGAACAATGATTCATTAATCTCATTTCAAGTTGATATTTCAACATCAATCTATGCTTCGGAAGTTTCCACTGATTTTGGTCAACATCTTATCTTTATTTCCATATTTTATATATATATACACAAGTAATACATTTTAACAAATAAAGTGTAGTAACAAATAGAGCAATTTTCCTAATTTAAATTGTACTTGTTAAAGTGTAGTAATAAATAAAAGAAACGTAAATGTGCTTGCAGATCCTGAAAGAAAAACCGACCAGCTAATCCCCTTCGAAGATCTCCGAGATTTATTCAAATTATGCTTGCGGATCCTGAATACCCAATGTTAAAAATACAGAACAACTACCAATTTCTCACATGATTTAAAATCATTGCCATTGAAATTTAAATTGATATAATTTCACGGAAATTAGAAGAAAGTGTACAAAAACCTAAAAGATAAAATCACTCACAATTTAATACTTTGTCGATAAGGGCTATTTTGGTTAGCACCGTCGATTAGAAAACGGAAAAAATCGCCGGAAGAGAACAGATTGAAATCAGTGATATGAACACATACACCAGAACTCGAAACTTATAAACACATACGACCCAGGGAAAATAACGGCTTCATCTTCGTGTTTAAAGTTTACTTCAAAACAGATACGAATATCACGGATGAAGGAAAGTCTGGGCCAGTTACAATTTAAGTTGGACAATTGCCGGTTACTTGGAATTATTACCCATCCGTTAAGTTGAATTAAAAAAGGAGCTATGCATATTACCAAGTTTAGTGGTTAACTCTTTTAGAAATGTAACAACTGCAAAGATCTATTCTAGTTGAGTTGGCTATACAATTACTTTCTATACGCAAGCTCCTTGGCGAGATCGTTTTTTTGAAAATTGGATTTAATAAATAGCAAGAATTTAACAAGAATTAATAGATATGACTTAACAATGTATACGAATACATTGAAAATTATATATTAAATGGGTCCATAGGTTCAACTTAACAAGCACCTTCCTTTATGTGTAGGTGTGTGTTGGCTTAAGTATTCGGCATATATAGGCATATACATAAAGTGTGTAGAAATTGTGATCAAAGTTGTGAGGTTGGCTAGTGGTAAGAGTTTCACCTATGGAGCGTTCCACCTGGGTTCGAGCCTTGTCCAAAGTAGCTTTTTATCTAATTTTCAGGCAAACTGAACATTTCTAATTAAGGCATGTTTGAATTCAGACCTTCCTTTTTTAGAAATGTCTAATTTGCATTATAAAGTAGTATAGATAAATGATAACTTTATCATATTTCAATATTTTTTATAAAGAATAAGCATGATAATTAGTTTTGTTTTTTGTGGTATGTTAAATGTTATAAAATTGTATAAAAATTGTCAAATTATATATGAAGGGCATTTATGAAACATTTGAGACACATAAAGGTAAACTAGTAATATTAATATGAAAAAACTTTTTGAAAGGTTAACCATTGGAGATGTTTTTTATAAATAGGTTTTTGGTTAGTTGAAAGTTGATGTGACAAAAGTAATAAATCATTGTGAGGTTAACCATTGGGGATGCTCTTATTTGGAAATTGAAGAACACCATTTCAATATTTAGGGGGTGTTTGAGATTGCTTATTGGAAATGGATTATGTGTTTTGAAAATGAATAATAGATAATCAGTCGTTACAAAATGTGATTCTGAAAAGTAGTTTTTGGATTTGATTATGCTGTTTGAAATCGTAATAATCAGATAATCTGTTTTTTAGTGTTTGGCAAACCTGATTATTTGTTTAGTTAATAGGTAATATTCAAAACTCCATTTTCAAAACGCAAATAAGTAGTTACCAACCTACTTTTTCAAAACTCCATTTTGAAAGCTCCAAAACCAAATAAGTGATTATTTTATACCTTTTGCCAAACACTAGTTTTAGATTATTTGCGTTTTCAAAACGAAATAAGCAAATAATCTACTTCAAATCGCAATCCCAAACACTCTCTTAGCAATTGAAGAACTAACACCGTTTAAATTTATGATAGTATTTTAACGGAAATTTAAATGGTAAATGTATTAATAGTACAGTACAATGCAATACGTTGAATGAAGCATTATATTTTACACTTTATACGTTGAACTTTTAATTGTAATGCATTAAATAAAGCATTATATTTTACACTTTTATACATTTAACTTTTAATTGCAATGTATTGAATAAAGCAATTTTCAGACTTTTGACTTTTTTAACTAAAATTCCTTGATAAAAAGTTTCTCCCGTAGCTAGGATTGATTATGTTCTTTCCACAATAAAAAATTTAAAGTGTCATGTAATTTGGAGTTTGCAAATGATATTACTTGCGAATTTTATTATTGTTAAAAAAATTTCAAAATGGTTGATGACTTATTGAGCACGTGTAGTTAAATAATACGATGTATTTTAACAATTGAAAAATATCATAGTTCGCCAAAGCTTTAACCACCATACCGTTTCTTACTTTTTTAAAAAACTTGCCCAAAACTCATTTCGATCATTTGCAACAACAAATGAAAAACATAAACCAAAATTATATAGAGCATTAAAATCGAGGAAAAGTAATTAAAGAAATATATCTAAATATTCCTTGTAACAATCCAATCAAAAGCCCTACAATTTCTGTACACAGCTGTCAAAGAATATCTGAATCAACAATGCTCCTAGAAATCATAAATTACACAAAAACGTATTTCCTTTTCCCTTTCTTTTTTCCAATTTTTATTTAATTCAATGAAGATTAAATGAAATACCCAACTATATTAAAAGATGATTCTTGACGGTGATGATTACGTTTGTAAAGATCGTACGGCTCCCACAAATGATCCAACGGACACGGTCTCTTCTCATCAAGCCTCACCCAGGGTTTCCCTTTACCACTCCAATGTAACAAGCTCACCGGACCGGAATGTAATGATCGGCAGCTACCTTTCACATTATCACCACCGAGACCGTGTTGGTTCCACCGGTGGTGAATCGGCTCAATGTTTCCGCCGAACTCCAGTAAAAACGGCGGCAATGAGCCTAACTCGTAGATTCGTTTTTTTCTCTGGAGCTCCATCCAGTTCTCTATCCGTTTTCTGTAATTTCCTTTTCTCCATTTCTCCATATCCATTACCATCACGCCAGTGTTGAAGTAACACGGTTTTCGCCACCCGAACACCCGAGACATCATCGGGTCGGACCAGAAGTTGTCGGTGAAGTACTTGGTGAAATTGGTGTGGCAATATTCCGGAGCTCCGATGACCCGGTTGTTTTGTAACGTTATGTTCCATAGCTTATGTATGTCATCAACTATAACCACATCCGAATCGAGGTATATGACCCGATTGATATCCGGGTCAAGTATATCACCCAAATAATTCCGGGCGTAATTCAACGGGTTCTCGAGTGCGACCCGGATGGAAGACGAAATCAGATTGATGACTGTATCTTCACGGAAGATATACACCTTAAAATTAAGCGATGTGAAAGTGGATCTAACAAGTCGGGTCAAGTCCCGTGGACTGGCCGGGTCGAACTCCGCCGCAATGAAATGAAAGAACACGTTTTCTGGACATGAGGCGTGACGGAGGACGGAGTGTACGGCTGCGATTGAGCCACGCAAGTACTCCAAATCGATCGTCATTGCCACGTGAATGCTGTCACGTGAACAGCCTACGCCGTTACGGTACTCCGGCGCTTCAGTGTAACTAAATAAAACATCAGATCCCAAATTATTCTCCGTCTCTCCATTGGCCGGAAAATAACGAATTCCGAAACACATCAGCGGGAAAGATAATAATAACAGAAACAGAACAACAACGGCGTCGTTTAACGATCGATTGCAAAATAGGAAACGAGCCATCTCCGAATGATTGGAGATTTACGCCTCAGATCACTAAGCAATCGATTTTTTCATGAGTAAATAAGTATTGAGCTGTAAAACTGGGAAGATTTTAGGTTTAGCAGTAGAACACGAATCACACACACACACGAATTTGAGATTTATGAATTTGTGTGATTACAGAGAGATTAAATTGGGGGGTGTGTGGATAGCTTTCAGTCTCCTGCTCACTTCGATCACTTTCTCGCTATAAATAATGCAAAATGCTGTTGGTGAGATGGCAAAAATATTTATTTGGCAACAAACTTACAAAATTAGAAGTATTTATAATTTCATAATGGTAAATTCATAAATGCATTAAAGTTTGGTGTTTTCTTAGGTTGTAATTTTTCCTCTAAAATTGGAATAGTATTTATGTTTAAACGGGAAGTAAATCAAAATGTGAATCTTCTCTATAAATGTGAGATTTGATTTACACTATTTTGTATGAGTTCATGGGACTCATATGTGAAAAGGATAGTGTTCCGTGTGATTCACACGTACCATTTTATTATCTTTATGTCCATATTCTTCTGTGGCTATGGTCACTCTCTTTTCACAAAACCCGTCATATTTAGAATGGTGATGTTCGATTTGTCTCCGAGTCATGCTTGCTCACCTATGACCAAACTCCAATATTTTTTTGCCTATTGCCTACTGACCTTAGTATTTGTATCATAAATCTTTTTAACCTTAATGAAAAGAAAAACAATAATAATTAATTGAGACAAAATAAACTGTTATACTTACTTAAAATACATAACTAATTTTGATATGTAAGTAATTAATGTTAGGTAAAATACAAAAAGATAAATAATTTTTCTAATCTACTTATATGTCTAATCATTTCTAAACTTGACATCTGTAATCCACTAATTTATTTTTCTCATATTATCCTTTGATTTTAAAACTTGTCATAATCAAATAGATAAACATATAAATAAGAAGAAATATCATTATTTATACAAAAATAATCCTTATGATTTGCTTTTTTCTTTTTTCTTCAGTTTTAGTCCAAATCTTTTGTTATTTCAGTATCGGTGGTTTCGATTTTATTGTGACCTTTGTCCTTGCTGAAAATATCTAAGATGTGGAGTAGTCAAATTGAAACGTGGATATACAATATAAATATAAAATAATATATAAAAAGATGCAATCAATGATATAATCATATAAATATTGGCACCAACAATATTAAACACTAGATCGTAATGAACTAGGTGATATGTCATAGTCCGATAAATACCAAGCAACAACACGGTACTTATTTGATAAAACAATGAAATGAGGTCAAAATACTTAGTTTGATGTGTGTGTTTTCGGATTTCTTTAGTTCATGTATCTTGTTCGACCGATTAATTACTAAACTACTAAACGTGTTGACCAAATGAATGATTTTTCACGACCAAGATCATTTACCTACAAATGGTTCCCTTAAACTATTAATACATTTTTATTACCTTGAAATATGTTTAACGAATCTAGTAAGAAGTCGGAACCATTAGTTAAGAACTCAAGTTTTTATTTGTAGTTGGAGTTATAATCTTTTCTTCACGTACAAATGTGTGCTTGTTTGTTGGATCCCTTGATAGTTAGTTAGAGGCTCTATATAACCTAGTACGTTTAATAACATGTTGGTTGTTTTATTTGGTATAAATTTGACATCCCTAGTTAGAGCACGAAACCCCCTATGGCGTGAGGGGGCAGTGTTTTCATTGCCTTCACAACGTGGAAGCCAGCCACACTAGACACCACCGCGACGTTTTCATTGTTATCTCAAGTAGCATAATATAAACTATATACACACTATTTGTTAGAATCGTGTTTGATTATCTGATTAGTTATTTTTAAAATATAATATACTTCCACTAAAAAAATAGCAAACATCATTAGTTTAAGAGAATTGATTTTGGTACCACAACTTTTAATGATTATACCACACAGTACGGATTTTACAGCTGACTGTACAAGTATGTTAAGCATGGGATGTCGTAAATACATTAAAGGTTATGGTATCAAAATCACCCCTTTAGTTTAAATCTTAAGCCATTAAGTTCTAAATAGAAAAGGAAATTATATGAATACATGCATGTATTCGTATTAGTATGTGCATACATTTGCTGTACTCGTAATAAATATACGACTTGATTGTTGAGAGGTAGATGTCAGTAAGACAGTAAAGCAGTCCAAATCATGATTCGACAATTTACTTTTATTTATTTATATCATTTTCCAGGTTGGCAACAAATTTTGTCTCATTGTTTTATGGCAAATAGATTTTAAAAGGAAATATTCATATGTAATAATTAAATGTCTATGAAATATAGTTGTTATTTCAAAATTTTGGGACAACATATTAAATTTAAAAAAAGAATATAAACAGATAGATAGCACATATCGTATGCTAAACATAGAGTAAATTATATGTGTAGGTACAAATTATATACGGTATACTTTGCAGATGATCAAATAATTGATTATGTATTTATGCTTGGATGCTTAATTATATTTTTCTTATAAACTAAAAAGAGAGAGATAAATAAGCGAGGAATAAGAAGAACATAGTGGTGCCAGGTTGCCAGCCATGTTCATAAATATCATGCAAAGTTATTTGTCTTCGTAAGTTCTATTTTTATAATAAAATTTCTAAATTCAGACAAAGTATTCTCACAGACACATACATCATGCATTAGATTTCATACCTTTATTTGGATCAAGGAAATATAAATCTGGAAAGAAAAATGAATTAAAGTCTGATGAAGATGAAAAAAATGTGATGTTGATATGTCCATGGCTGTCACCGCACTCCTATGGGACCCATAATGCCACTTGCCACGTGTCCTCTTTTACAACACCTCACCTGCATGTTATCCATCGACCCCAAATGCTGAAAGAGCCAAAAAGGTACCGATATGTGACTACAATACTATCCGTAATGGGTGACTAAATCCAGTTTGATCATCTTTGTCACCTCTGCGCCACATTAGCTTTCTCTCTCCTGATCAAACGCATGACCAAACCCTCGTAATGGGTGACCGATCGGCGACTAATTTTTTTTTAATTTTTTTTAAGAATTTTCGTTTTATTAATATATATATAAATATAATATCTATTTTATATATAATATATTATTAAAATTAAATTATTAATTTTATTTATATATATATATAGTGTAGAATTAAAATCAGAACCACTTTTGGCGACAGAACCGGAAGAACTATTCTAGGCCAATCATAAATTAGATAATTGTTTTTAATTTATTTAATTAATTTAATTTCGGTGAGGGTATTACTGGTATTTGACAGATACGATTTTGAACACAGTAATTAATTGCATTCAATACCTTCCTTAATTTAAGGAAAGGTAGTTTCCTTTTCTTTCTTTTTTTATTCTTGTTATATGAATATTCCAATAATATCAGATGAAATCACATTGAAACCATTCTCTTCTTCTCCAACAACACAAATCAACCAGTTGACAATAGCATAGAAGATTCGATTAAAGAAATGTAGTTTTCTTTTCTTTTTTATTCTTGTTATACGGATATTCCGTTGTACCAGGCGATTCACGCAGAAACCGCTCTCTTCTTCTTCAACAACACAAATCAACCAGTTGACGATAGCGTAGAAGATTCAATTAAACCTGAATAAGTAATCTACGGGGGAACGATAAAGAATTATGTTTTAATCAAGATCAATGGTTTGGTTATTTCGACGAAGATACATTGAATCAGTATTATGAAAATGGTATTCAGGAAAGATGAACGCATTTCACATAATAAAATTTTTCATCAACATCAATGTATTTGGAGATTTTTGTCGAAATAAACTAATTTATGTGAACTTCTCTGCGGAATACATACATGTATATGTTGCAAATCTTCAAATTTAAGTTTTAATTCTGTATGATTTGTTGTAAATTTTATATATTTCAGTTTAGTAGTGTTTTTTTCCAATAAAATTATGGCAAATTTTAAATTTTCATATGCTTAGATTTCAGTTTCTGTGAAATACATTCATGTTGGTGATTAATTTTATTCTAGTAAAGCAATAGACGAATACATACATGTAATTGTACATTTTTAGTAAACCAGTATACATTCATGTTTCTTTGAATTACATTGTTGTTGGTGATAAATTTTATTCAAGTAAACCAATAGAAGACTACATAAATGTAATTTTATGGAGACTACAATGCAAACTGTACATCTATGTATTATCAAAATTTATACATGCACGTATGGCAACATGTACATCTATGTATTATCAAAACTATCAAATATTAATATGATATAAAGAGCTAAATAAAAAATAAATTGCAAATGTAAATAACCAAAAAACTTTCGTTTTACATTTTCATAATAACTAAATTTACTAAATTGTTCATCAAAATCATCAGCATCTTGAAAAATTGGATTTTGCCCCCTAGTTCGGTTAATTAATTGGGAAAACAAAGTTTCCTAAATTTTTGGGTACCATTAATTTACACGGAAGTTACCAAAATAAATGGGTAATGTTGCATTACCAATAATACCCTTCCTGAATTAAAAAAAGAAAAAGTAAAATACGTATCTTTCAACGGACCAGATTAAATTTACTTGGTTCTGTGGGTTCTGTTCCTATATTGGGTTCTGTATATAAGGTATATATATATATATATATATATATATATATATATATATATATATATATATATATATATATATATATATATATATATATATATATGGTCCGGATCCGGTGAGGACTCTTTTCCCAGTGAGGACTGCGAGGACAATTTTCGTCCACTCATCTTCAAAAGGGCATAAGAGCAACCGGTATGGTCACGAGAGGGGGTGGGCGCCGGATGCCACCTCAGCGCGAGGGAACCGCCACGACACCGGCCGCTACGCGAGTGAGGCGGGGCGCCGGACGGTCGACGAAGGCAGCGGACGAATGGGGAGGCGCCACGTGTCACTAGCCGTTGGCAACGGCTATTTTCCAGAAAATTTATTTTTTTTTATAAATAAAACCTATTATAAATAACTCATTTAACCATAACTTCTTTCACACAATTTCTTACACTTTCACTTTCAAAAACTCTCTACAATTTCTTACCCTTTCACTCTCAAAAACTCTCAAAAATGTCTCAACCACCACACCCTGATTGGATGAACGGTATTCTCGGATGGGGAGGTTCCGGCTCACAGACGTCCAATCCGTCAACACCTTCGTCCCAACAATCGGTATCGTCCACCCAAAACACCGTGATGCCGACATTTTCCCAAGAGCAATACAACCACTATATGCTTCAACAACAATTTCAAAACCTTCAACAACACCAACCCCCTCCTCAAATGTGGTCACAACACCAATGGTCACAACCACAATCTTCACAACCACAACAATTTCAACAACACCAACCCCTCAAGACACCGACGCCGTTGAAAAGGCGAGAAGAAAGGGGGAAAAAGTTGCCGTCAACTTAAGTCGGAAGGTCATGTGGTGGGACGCCGCCGAAGAAGTTTTATTGGCCGAGTGTTGGGTTAGCGTTTCCGAGGACCGCGAAAAGGGCGCCGACCAATCCGATGAATGTTTTTGGAACAAAATCCTTGTTGAGTTCAACAAGGATGTTGGTACGCCGCGTACCAAAGACATGTTGACGGGGAAGTGGACGACTTTAAACGGTAATTGTCAAAAATTCAACGGTATCTACAAACGTCTACAACGTACAAGCCGAAGCGGTGAAAATGAGGTCGACTTTATGGCCCGTGTCCGACAAGCGTACCGTGACGAGTCGTCGTCAAAAAAACAATTTAATAACGAAGGTGCGTGGGAAGTTTTGAGACATTGCCCGAAATGGGACGCCCCCGCACCCATTTCGCTCTCCGATAACGAAGAACTTTTCGGGGAAGATACGAGACCACGTCCGGCGGGAAAGTCTCGTAAGGCAAAAAAAAGTAGGTCGGAAAGTTCATCCGGCACTAACACCGCCGGAAGTGCCGCACCGCCGGACCTTGGCGAGGCTATGATGGCCGAATTTAGGCGGAAAAGTGAAGCCGCTCAATCGGCTTACGAAAGGTCAAAGGCGCGGGATGACGTTTTCGTGCGGTTGGAAGAATTGTGATTCCTCGGCACTAGCACCGATGGGTTGGGGCGCGCGGATAAGGCGAGAATTATCAAGCAAAAAATGGCGATCTGCGAAAAATACCCCATCGACGAAGATGAACTTGACGTGGACGATGACGACGAGTAGTTTTTTTTTGTTTAATTTTCGGTATTTTTTTCCTAATTTTCGGTAAATTTTTTTTTATTTTTTCAGTATTTTTTTTTGTTTTCGGTAATTTTTTTCTTTTTTAGGTATTTTTATTTTTTATTGTGTAATATTTATTTTAATGAAATATTATGTTTTTAAAAAAAAGAAAAAGAAAAGGAGGGGGTGGGGCCCAAATCGCTTAAGTGATGGTAGATGGGGTATTTGGGGGTTTTGAATATGAAATGTGAAATGGTGATGTGGCGCATAGGTGGCGCATAGTTGGCGCAGAGGTGGCAGTTTGGCTTAAGCCAGCACACCCCTTGCTCTAAAGGTTATTTTCGAAACCCTCATTTCCTCCTTTTGCCACTTGTCCTCTTATAATTGGAAGTGGGTTTTTTCCCCCGCACTTTGTTTTTCTCCCATAACTTTTTTTTATTTGTAAAATAAAAAATCTAAAAATGCCAAAAATTTTAAAATTAAATTTTCTACAAAATGAGTATAGTCATGAAAATTTGAAAAAAAAAATGATCCAAAATTGACAATGAACCATAGATAACAAAATGATCCAAAAATTAACAATTATACAAAGTAAACAAAATGACCATGAATGAACAAAATGATCCAAAATTATATATGATATATTATTTGACTAATTATTTATACAAAATTATGTTTATGCAAGATTAACAATGATCAAAAAATAACAAAATGATCCAAAATTAAGACAATGATCCAAAATTAACAAAATGATCCAAATTTAACAAAATGATCCAATATTTTATCCGGGGTTTTTTTTTTCAAATTTTCATGACTATACTCATTTTGTAGAAAATTTAATTATAAGAACTTTGACATTTTTAGTTTTTCTTTTTACAAAGAAAAAAAAAGTTATGGCCGAAATACGAACTTGAGAGTAAAAATAAAACCCAACAAATCAGAAATTGACATGTGGTGAGGAGAGAGAGTATGTGTGCGGAAATAACCATTTTAACCTTACAAATTTTCTTTTAACCCCCACTATTTTGTTAAACTTAACATAAAACCCCCTAACCTTCTAACATTGTTACTTTTCTTCACATTTGATCCTAGTCATTAATTTTCTTTGATCTAAGGCCCAGATTTGTCCTCGCAGTCTTCACCGGAAAAAGAGTCCTCACTTGATCCCACTTATATATATATATATATATATATATATATATATATATATATATATATATATATATATATATATATATATATATATATATATATATATATATATATGAGAAAGAGGGCAAAATGAGCGACCAAAGAAGCACTCCATCGGTCGACTATTCGACCTTTCAAGGGTTGGGACGCGTCGGCGGTGATCGGGTGTAAGGGGGGACGCGTCGGGGTGGCTGAGGTGGAGGGTAGCGACCGGTTGGGCGGTCGCCCATTATAGGTAGTCTAAGGCGTGTTTGTTTTGACGTATTCCTCTGTAATCTTCTGTAATTGTAATTCAATTACATTACGGATGGACGTTTGGATTAATTTTTTTTCCGTAATTCAATTACGATATAATTTCGAATTACGATATTCGTTGTAGTTGAAATCCGTCCCGACACCCTATAAATTCAATTACGGTACTTTAGTGAACTAAGAAATTTGAACATTTTGTATGCTTCAAATTTTAAATCGTTCAAAAAAAATTTAAAATTTTTAAAAATTAAAAAAAATAGAAAAAACCAAAAAAATTAATTTTACTACAAAATTTATAAAGTTTTATTTTTTTTAAATTAAAAAAATTTAAAAATAAATAAATAAATAATAAAATTTAAAAAAAAGAATCTAAAAAAGTTAAAAAAAAAATAGATAAGTATTGATTTGAATTCCAACTCAAAATTTTGGTAGCTAAACGTATAACCGTATTCAATTACAACCAATGTTCTAAAAAACGCGCCATGGCGGCGCCAAGGCGTTGCCAAGGCGTGAGGCGTGGAGTCGACGATACGAAACAAACCATGGCGGCTAGGCTAGGCGTGGCGTGAGATAAGGCGTGATAAGGCGCGCCTTATGACGAGTTTTTTGTAAGCCGGCTGAGAAAATTGAATTTTTTTTAAAAAAAAATTATAACATATTTAATTATAAATTTAGATGTAACATTTTTTGTAAGCTTTATATATGAATTGTTATATTAATCAATATATTTATAATTTTTATTTAATTTGATATATGTATATATATAAATTATATAAAAAATTTGCCGCCTTAAGTCACGCATTGAAAAACGTCATGGCTCGCCTTGGCTGAGGCTTGATGGTGCCGTCACGGGACGCCTTACGCTTCTATAACCTATTTACAACTGAATTCAATTACATTACGCAAGATTACGCTGAGCCAAACGCCCCCTGAGATTATGCGTAGCCGGCGACCTTTTTGTCGGTCGCGACCGCCACGTAACCCAAGCGCGATGCATTCCCTATGTTACGCCCCGAGCACTCCCGACGCGTCCTTTGCTTCTAACGGTCGTATAATCGACCGTTGATGGTCGACTCCCAACGGCTCAAAATTTTGACACCCCCTGGCTATTTTAAATTAAACCAAACCCCTTTCAAACTTAATTTTTACTCTTTTTTATCCTATAAATACCCAATTCTTTTACCAAATATTTCACAATTCTCATTTCATTTTAATATACTCAATCACACACTATATTCTCTCAAAAATGTCTTCCAAGAACAAAGCTCCCAAATCCAAAGCTCCCAAATCCAAAGCTTCAAAATCCCGACGCCAACCAAACAATCTCACACCCTCTCAATCGCCACCTATCAACTTTCAACCACCAACTTTTATCCACCAAACTCATCCTCAACAACAAAGTTATCAAAATAATCCATTTGCTCCCCCTACAACCAATAATTTTAACAACGCTATCAACAACCATACCAACCATACTTTCCACTACCACCACAACAATACCAACAATTTCCTAACCTTGATGATTTTGATCCTTTCGCAGGGCTCGACTCATACCAACCACATCATGGCTCGGGCTCCGCCACTCCCGCCGCTCCCGTTGATGTCGAGTCATCCGAATCTTCTGACTCTCCCGTTGTGGCGCCGACAAAGAAGGTATCGAAAAGGCGTCAACCACCGCAAAAGGGTACGACCGGCGGAAGCGCGACATGGACGCCAGCCGAAGAGCTAGCCTTATGCAAGGCTTGAACCTACACGTCCGAAATGTCGTGGAAAGTAAATACAGGGTACTCATGGGTTTTTGACAGAGGGTTTTTGACAGAGGGTTTTTGGCAAGGGGTGTTAACTTAATTTGAATTTTCAGTTTTTTGTTTTCTTCTGGTAGTTTTAAGTTATTTATGTAATGTTCTTTTTAATTAATGTAATATTTTTTAATTATTTTTAATGTAACGTTTTTTAATTTTTAATAAAATTTATAATAAAAATAAAAAAGATATCGGTCACTCATTACGTGAGTTTGGTCGCGATTTGGTCATTTGTTAGCTCAGGAGAGCAAAAGCTGATGTGACACAGATGTGACATGGGTGATCATATTAATCACCCATTACGCATAGTCTAAAGTTGAAATAAGTGTAAAATATTTTGTTAGTAATGTAGTATGCGTTAAATGTGGTAGGTTGGTCAGGGGTAGCGGGTTGGTGGTTCGAGGCGGGTAGTTACATGATTTATGCATAAGCATAGTACAATGAAAAACTGTATTTACTTTTTACTATAATTTTCTATTGACTTAGTTTTTTTTAAACGACAAATATAAATATCATTAAAATGCTAGAAAAAAGCTAGGCAAGACCATAGAAAAGAAACTAGATATATAGAGACAAAAAAGCAAAGAAAACAAAATTACAAGATTTAGGTGAAATAAACCAGTCAGATCATCTATTCATAGTGGATTTTTTATTTTTATTTTTTCTAAATAGTTCAATAAATTAATCATTTATTTTCAGTGGATAAATTAATACTTAATATCTGTGTCTACTTTATGTTGTCACTTATCACGAGATGAATTGTGTAATCTAATAATTTTATTTACTCATATCATCATTTGATTCGGAGACACATAAGCAGTCATCAATACCATTTATCTTTCAGCCTCGAAATTATTTAATTTATTCATTTAGTTTATGTAAAAGCGATATTACAATTAATTTACGAACTTCTGTCGTCCCGTTCATTGTGGTTCCTCGGCCCTGCTAGCCATTTGCTTGCTCGAATTGTACACATTCAAGTTACATTTGGCCAAATAAGTTTTGATCATCGATGTTTATTTTTGACCTTAAACAACCAAAAATTGAAATGTAACAAAACTGATTAGTAACTATGAAAATGAAATATCTGTTCATAACTTTATTCACCTTTCCAAACTGTTATAACTAATTATACCTTTGATTTTGATTTCAAACAACATAATAATCATTTTGGAAAATGTAAATTCAAAACCACTTAGTTTCTGAAGATTTATCTGAAAACAATCTTTTTATCTTCAGATAAAAATATAATTATTTATATCTACATCCTTCATACCTTCCATTAATATAATTGGATGTTGTTGTTGTAATTTTTAACTTCACAAAAAAGACTGTAAATTACCCAATAAGCGTGTGTTAAACGCCTTGTGGACAAAATTTTTTTCAAGCTCGCCTAATGATAAAATATAAACTAGTTGACGTATTTTATTAAACTGGGTATGGGTGAGATTCTACATACCCAACTTGTGTATAAAACTATGTTAATTAATCAGTGGTCACAATTATTTATATAATCTTGTAAACATCATTTGTTAAAGAAATGATATATTTGAGGTGGGGGTGGTTTTGAAGTTGCAAAAAGGTCACTTAAGTTGCCATTTTCTAAGTTTGTGGTATGCAGCAACTACCAAGTGATAATATTTTTTTATAAGATAAAAAGAATTTTAATATTCTTAATTTGGTTAACTAGATCTTCTGAACTTGTATAAATAATTAATTTAGTACCATAACTCACTAATTTGATCATATTTTGCTATATAATTTAGTTATGTTATACTTTCGACGAACTAAAAAAGTATAAGTTCATCTTAATGTGTTGAAATTTAAAGCAAATCAAGTGAGAATACAATATCAAATAGAAAAGTTACGGTACTAAATTAACTATTTTCCAAGTTCAAGTTACCATTTTATATCTTTGATAGTTTAGTGAAGTAGATAACTCAATCAACTAAATTCATATTAGTAAAATACATTATAGTTTTTGTGTGTAACTTTCACTACTTAGAAATATTTGAAAATCATCAGATTCGATTATTTGGAAATTTTTTAAGCATTGAAAAAATGCTGTTTGAAACCCATTTACTCTTATCTATATATGAATATGAGTAGATTATACGTAGTATGTAATTACATACTTTATGTTTATTTTATTTTTTTGGACGGCAAGTTAGTAAGTTAGTTGTTCGAGCCTAGACAGTGACATCCATAAGGGGCAGTATGCCTTCCCTCGAACCTTTCACTTTTTTGTCCACGACGGGACTTGAACTCATGACCAATAGGTCATGGGCAACACCTTAAATCATCCTTGGATACCACTAGGCTACAAGCCTTGGGTAATTACATACTTTATGTTAACCAATTGGTTTAGGTTAATTGGCCACTAAGGATTGTCTTGAGGTTTTCCTTCAAGAGGTCTTGAGTTCAAGCCTTGTTGGAGGTAAAACTTGGAGTTTAAAAGGTGGTGGGGTTTATCTCCCATATGTGGAGGGTTCGAGGGAAGGTATACTGCCATTTATGGATGTCACTGTCTAGGCTCGAACCACTAACTTACTAACTTGTTATTCAAAAAAAAAAAAAATACATACTTTATGTTATAAACATTAAAGTAAAATATTGATTAATTGTACTTCCTCCGTTTCAAAATAAGTGATACACTTTGAAACTTTCTTTATTTGGTCAAATATAATGGAACTTATACCCACTAATTATCTCATTTAATAAAGTGAAATTACTCATTTACCCTTACTTTTACTTTTCAACATCATTAAACTTACTTTAATCATTATATGTGGGACCCCTCACTCACTAACTATCCAACACTTTTTTATGCATATACCACATTGTACAAGTATCTCTGCATACTATAAGTAATGCAATTATTATGATAGATGAATTAAAATATGTGGTGTAAAAATCATCACCTATCTAATTTAATCTTTATTATAATATTTTGTCTCAAAAAATATGAAAGTTAATTTGTATCACAACGGAGGAAGTAATAAAAATAATAACACGAGAAAGGCTTAAATCCAAATATTACAGTTGTTTGATTGGCACCGTTGTATTTAATGGTATGGTACACCCGTGACAACACGGAGTACAACACCAAATGTACTATTTATAGAAAAATGCCCCACGGATTCTCTGATGAACCTACTAATTAAAGCAACCATTTTGACCTACTACTTCTTTCCCCCACCCCTAGGATTCCCTTTTATATGTTTATTGATTAATAAAACAGTAATTAGTTAATTACTATTAACCAGTTCTATTGGGTTAGTCAAGAATTTCTCTAATGTCTCGCTATTAATTATCATCTCATTAAAATTAATGCGAAATAAAAATAAGAATTTTATTATGAAACATATATAAAAATATATATCATAAAAATAGCCACTTTACAATGGGCCGATGATTCCATGAATGAATATTATGTGCTACAAGCTTGATTTTTAGATTCACATATCAATGCACATGTGATTTTAAGGGGAAAAAGTATACCATATAACGTTTAACAAGAAGATGATAGCACATGAGCCAATCCAAGTCGAGTAATTTTACATAAAAATGCCCTAAGTAAAAATGATTTTAGCAATTTATTGTGTGCAAAGATTTAAATTCCCTTTATTCAATCCCTTGGAGCAACAAAACATCCTTCATTTATGCCGACTTCAGACTACCCACAAAGTACATAATCGCCTTTGGATTAATCAACTCGTATACCAGGTCGGAATCCAGTTACAAAAAAAAAAAAAAAGATTTAAATTCTTGCAAACTGTTGTAAGAAATCCATTGATGAACATAGAATAAAAAGGTAGAAAATGATAGTTGAATATATCAAACACACAACACGCATTCAAGGCTTCACACAAACAATGCATTATAAAAGTAGAAAGTAAAAGAAAGTAGAAAGACAGCAACAATCATCATGACCAAAAAGAATCATATGAGCAAAGATCAAAACTTTTTTTCTTCTGTCATGAATATGACATGACCACCACAAAATACAGGTAAAGAAAGAAAGAAAGTAACAAAACAAAAAATAAGAATA
This sequence comes from Calendula officinalis, assembly GCA_963853835.1. Classification (NCBI taxonomy): domain Eukaryota; kingdom Viridiplantae; phylum Streptophyta; class Magnoliopsida; order Asterales; family Asteraceae; genus Calendula; species Calendula officinalis. Next base: position 68,845,117 of record OY970827.1, on the reverse strand, counting down.
TATCTTCTGTTCTGTTGGGTGTCTCATTATTCTTAATTTGTTGTGTGGAGACAGAGCAGAATGGAAATTTAGTTGATTATAATTTCATTGCATTCAAGGAAGTGTAGCTCTCAATTCCTTCCTATCCGCTCCAAATGACTGCAATTAACAATAATTAATTAACAAAACAAAAACCAAAATGAAGGACCATAAATAATGACCCAGAACAGAAATTAGAGCAATTAAGAAAAGGAGAAATGGAAAATACCTCGACCCCAAATCCTTTACGGTAAACATTGGTGAAAAGTTCAGACTCAACTGGCATTGGGCTTTCCTGTTGTTTCATACAATAAAAAATATTGTTTTAAAATCCCATTATTCACAAACATCTCGATACAAATTCCTTAACATGTACCTTTGCCTTAGCAATGGCTTCATCAACTTCTTTTCTAGCTTCTTTCTCAATATCCTGTTTAAAAATATTAAAACATTTTCATTTCATAAATGAAGATTTGATCTACTAATGAATTACCTTGAGCTCTTTTTCAGTGGCTAGATCATGAGCTAGTACCAACTTCCTTATTCTTTCTATAGGATCACGTTCCTGCAATTTATATATCACAGATCAAAAAAACAAAAAACAAAAAACAAATATATATTTGAGAAATAAAACCAACCTGTCTGACACCACTAATTTCATCACGTGTACGGTAAGTGCTACCAGGATCAGACATAGAGTGGCCATGGTACCTGTACGTGTCCATTTCCAAAATCTGAACAAAAATGTTATCATTATTCATTTTTTTGTTTTTAAATACAAACATTCAAATTAGATCAAAACTTACAATAGGCCCGTTCTTCAAAGCATGTTCTTTTGCAAATTTGCAAGCTTGTTTCACAGCAAAAGCATCCATACCATCAACCTGCATAACCATATCAATAGTGTTCATCATAACTTTACTACAAATACAAAATGTTCATTTATTTAAAGAACATATAAAGCATTGAGAAATATAAAGACTAAAGTAACCTTCAATCCAGGAACATAATCTCCTCTCTTGTAATAAGCAGGACTCTTTGCAGCTCTCCATTCAGCTGTACCCATACCATCTGAATCACAATCAAACAAAACTCAATTCACAACACAACCTCAATGAAATCAATAATCCTAAATGTAAAAATAAAATTTCAGTTTTCATCTAAATTTGAAGTTTGAACAGTTACTTGCTAGAGAAAAAAATGATTTTTAGTTCAAGGACATTCAAATCCAGATTCTCACTCATATATAATATTCATAGACTATATATATGATTTGGCTCCAAATTAACTTCATACCGTGTCTTTCCAACACAAAAATTCTTTAACACAAATATAAAATTCTTCATACCGTGTCTAGAATTAAATGCACAAATAATTGAACAGGAAGTACATATCCACATGTTTAATATCCTCCATTATATACAATTAGCTACACTACAAGGACCACTTCTTAAGTCTCTAAATTCTAAATGATGTTTACTAGTGCTTAAATTAATTCCAATTCTAAAACTTGAATACCAAACTAGCATACACAATTAGTAATACTGTCATATAATCAAGCAGAAAACACAATCGATGATAAGTAAATAAAAAAATTGGGTGAAAAAAGGCCTTACAGTGATTGTTTTCGCATACCAATATGGCAGGCAAGTCCCAAAGAGCAGCCATATTAAGAGCTTCAAAAAGCTGTCCTTGATTAGCAGCACCATCACCATACATAGCAAAAGTGACATGATCTTCCTTCCTATACTTCTGAGCGAACGCCAATCCACATCCTAACGGAACCTGAGCTCCAACAATTCCATGGCCTCCAAAAAAACAAGCATCTTTCTTATAAAAATGCATCGATCCTCCTTTTCCCCTTGAACAACCAGCTTGTCGTCCCATAAGCTCCGCAAAACTCTCTAATAACGTTCCACCACGCCCTAAATAGATGCAATGATCACGATAAGCTGTGATTATGGCATCCTTCTTCGTAATTGCAGCCTCCATACCTATACACACAGCTTCCTGTCCATCGTACAGATGGCAAAACCCTCGGATCAACTTCGATTTATAGAGAGAATCGGCAGCGATCTCCATACGTCGCATGAGCGCCATATCGGTGAAGAACTTCATGAGTTCTTTCGGAGTGGTTTCCACAGATCTCGACGGTGGTTCGCAGTTGTGGCCGGTGAAAGGGATGCTGGTTTCGACGGTGATTGTGGTGGTGTCATCGGTGGAGAACGGACGACGGTTGAGGAAAGAGGATGAGGATGCGGTGGAGAGGGGCTTGAGGAGACCGGAACTCCGGCGAGCTAAAGCCATATCGTCGTCGTCGGTTTTTGGCCGATGGATGGATCGAAGAGTTAGGTTTGGTGAAAGGGTGCAGAAAAACCGAAAGGGACAAAATGATAAAAGTAGAGCACAGCACACTGGGAAGGAATTTTATAAAGTCAGATTTAAAAAACTGAAATTACAAGTTTAGTCCTCCGTTGTATTATACACTACCTATGTAATGAATCAAGTCTAAAAAGTTTAAAATTGTTTTCAGTAGTCTAATTAGTTTAATTATATGTAACATACATTATCGTTTGAAAATTTATTTTATTTGACCTATCTTTGTCATATTGCAGACATGATAAAATGAAAATTATCATATCGTCAATTTTAACCAGTGATGGACTTAACAGGATTGAGATTGTAAATTGAAAGTTGTGATAATAAAATTTTTGGGATAGTTTTAAGCATGATCATAATGACGAAAATTTTAATTTACGTAAAATTGACTTAATCATCGATGGACCCACATTCTTGTCAATCCCGGCCCACGTCCGAATATTTGATATTTCGAGTAGTATTTTGTTGGCTCTCCAAACGAACAAATATTTGAAATATTCTTTCCAATTATTCTATTAGTTTGTTAATGCATAGTAATACTTTTTTTCTTCCCAAAAGGATATTCACGTATAAATGGGGACTACTTTATCCGCTATGTACACGACCTAATTGTTGTTGTATTTGTTTTCAAATTTTCCGTTGATCATCTAGTAAATATATACATAGGAAAGAGGTCGAACTCGTAATCACTAGGAGATCATTTCAGACGTTCTTATCACTAGGCCATAAGTAACTACAGTTTTAGGTAAATGAAATTAAACTTGTACTTTTATATATTATATTTTCATTTATATTATTAAACGGGTTGACATGTTATAAATGAGTTGGGAGCTCAATCATAATCCCATCATTAATAAACGGGTTGGTCATATAGATTGTAGACAACGATTACAATCATTGAAGATATTTAATTACTATTCAACTTATATTATTATATTATAAGCAAAAAATCAGATGAGGAAAAGCGCAATAAGATATGTTAATGCAAATACATGATTAAATGCAAGAAAAACATGAAAAATGCTTGAGGAAAAACACATGTAAGATGCGTTTTCAACTTCAATATCCCCACCTTGCTTTATAGAGTACATATACCTTTCCTCCCACACTCACCAAAATGTAACTCCTCTTACACAACTTTAAATTACAAAATATATATTTAAAATTTATACATGTTTATTTACAAACTTAATACTCCGTATAACATATGTAAGAATAAGGACACTTAGTAGTGTTTTTATTTACGTAGAAAGTCTTGTTATAATAAAAATTAATACAAGGAGGAAACTAGCTAATTCGACATTTTAAAAAGATAATTTCGGCGTCCAATTTAATGAATGTTTATGTCTAGTACCATACCCCATGTTATTATTTGATATTACAACATCAGAAGTTATTTATTTAGTTATGACGACGAAATCTCAACCAATTGCATTAGACTATATAAATGAATCAATTACACATTATAATTTGTGAGAGTGTACCATTATCCAAAAGCCCATTGGCCTTAACCGTACTTCAACTATATATGATCCAGATATGAGATCTCAAGTTCACTTGATAAACTTAGGTTGACTTCTTCATTGACTAATTTCATCCTGCAAGTTCACTTATTGGTGGACGATCCATCACACTAGATGCAGCACTTGCATTTCTTTGTAGTTGAGGGTCAATATCCGGCAATTTAGGGATCTAAATCCAACAAAACATGTTTGAATAACAATGGAGAAATATTACCCTACAAGTGACACATGTAATAAGAAACACGCACCTGCGCTAAAACATCAATCGTTCTACGTAACAGACGTGCTAAATCTCCTTCATCCATTGCACAATCCATCATCATTTCCCGCCATGTCAGCCCAGAAGCCCATGCTTCCACCATCCCACAAAACTGACTATCCAAACAGCAAGGTATCTGTATGCCACGTCAGTCTCTCAACCATAATAACAGAAATATTTCTCTCTCTAAACAGCTATAACAACTAACCTTTACGTCATGTTTTTCTTCAAGTTGTAAGAGCGTTGTTCTCTGGTCATCAAGAAAGTTGATGACATCTAAAACAGCCGTTGAAGGTTCATAAATATAACTGCAACAAGAAAATCATATGACAACATTTTAACTACTGAATATCAGTACAAAACAGAGGGTTAATTATGTTTTAATCCTCAAACTTCTACCAATTTGGCGGTTTAACCCCAAACATGTTTTTTTTTTTTTTTTTTTGCATGATTTAAACCCTCAACTTTGGTTAACTTGCTATCACAGGTAAATCACAAGTGAATACTTACAAAGACCATTTAACCCCTAAACTTTTATTTTCCTAATGGTTTAGTCCCTTAACTTTTATATAAAATGTTAAACCAATTTTAAAGTTAAAAGATATATGAAACATTGAGAACAAAGTTTGAGGAGTTAAATCATAAGAAAAAGTTACATCTCAACACAAAATGACCGGTAACAGGTCAACAAAAGTTTAGGAGTTAAATACTAAGTAAACCTAAGTTTAGAATAAGAACATTTCCAAAGTAAGGTTAGGGGTCAAAACGCCAACTGAGTGAAAGTTTGAGGAGTAAAACATAACTAGCTTTAAAAAAATATAAAATACCTGTTATTTTTGGAAGGCCTGACTTTAATACCTTCAGAAACAATGCTTCCACAAACAGCAGCTAATTGTGGAGGTTTAAGATCTAATAATATTTTATTCCTAAGAACCATTGCAATCCAGAGCTCGTTTTCCCCTCTTAGAGCAGCAGCAGTTTCACCAAGAGGAAATATCACATGAGTGTTTATATCTAATGCCCGTATTTCATGTATCACACTGCTCACCTGTAAAAAGTAGTTATAATCATTATAACAAATAATAAGAGTAAATCTACATAAACAGTCCCTGTGGTTTGTATAAAAACTTACACCAATGGTCCTTAATTTTGAAAGTTGTACCCTAAGAAGGCGTTAAACGGTCTTTTCAAACAAAATTTCAATTTAGGGACCGTTTGTGTTAGAATTTCAAAATCAGGGACCATTGGTGTAATTTTTAATACTTTGGGACCATTTCCGTAATTTTATGCAAACTACAGGAACTGTTTATGTAATTTAGTCACAAGAATGATATTTAGTGTTGAGAATACCTGTAAAAACTCCTTCCAGCCAGATGGTTCGATCTGGTCTATACGAGTAATCAAACGGTTTGATCTAGCTTTCAACCGTCGGATCTTTTCTTCAGTAAACTTAGCTACATCAACTATTTTTTTATATTCTTTAAATCCTTCTGTTCTTGATATTCTTTTCTTTAAATGAGAAACTTTATTCCTTTGGTTTTTGTAAGATTCTACTGCATCATAGTATGCTTGAGAATACTGCACAACCTGACCAACAAAAATAATTATAAAAAATCATAAAAAAATGGTTATTATATAATTAATTAATTAATTATTTATTACCTCGTTATCTTCAGGAAGACTACTTAAAACAGGAACATTTAAACTCCAAGACCATGTTTCAAGTGATCCTTCCATTGACCAAATACCTCCAAGTTCAGATTGGCTTAATTTCTGCCACTGCATTTCTTGTTTTTCAAGATGAACGGACATGATTTCACGAGGTAAATCATCACCATTATTTAAAGCAATATTGGGAAAACCTGTTCTGTAAACTGTTTTTATACATCTCTCAGTGAAAAGATACCATGTGTTATCTGAACCAAGAGCTACATAATAACATGGTTTTGAACTAAGTTGCCTTGCCAGCTCATCATCACCACCTTCTGATGTTACTTTTAGAGCAAAAGAATCATTTTCAACAACCTGCATGTAACCAAACCAATTCGACATTCAAAATGTGATTTAATTACATAAACAGTCCTTGTGGTTTGCTCATTTTTACGGATATGGTCCCTCTATTAATCACGTGTTAATCTTTTGCACAAGGAGCAATAGTAAAAGGGTAAAATGGTCATTTTGAAAAAGTTAACACCTAACTAACAGAGGAGGGACCGCCAACGAGACCAAATCCGTAAAAATGAGCAAGCCACAAGGACCATTAATGTATTTTACTCAAAGATGTACATATGAAATAAGATATACCATATTTTTGAGCTTTGAACCATACATAGAATCAACATCACCCAAATAAACAGCAGGAACCACATGTTTAACTCCAGTATTATCATGATATTGCAAGCATAAAAACGGTAAATTGTCATTTTCCAAATTTTGTAATAATGGTCTCAAGGAAGACATTCTTTCCATTTCCATTCTTCTTCGAAGATCTGTTCGAATACGTTTTTCTGCCTAAAAAAATTTAATTTAATCAAAATAATGCAGAAAAAAAATTTAATTTAATATTTAAAAAAGATGGTAGGAAAACATTACTCTGAGTTCTTCTTGCAAATCTGCCATTTCTTTGTAAGCAGATTTTGATAAAATATTTTTGCTTTTCATGTCAATAGCTTCATCACTAATTTCATTAGTTAATAATTTAATCTCGTTTTGTATTTTATTAAGCTCTTCTTGTGCAGCAACCATGACATTACTTCCTACATAATTTCCAAAACTCTGTTCAACTAATTTTCTCGCTTCTTCTAGGGTACGCCCAGTTCTAGAAACTGCCATGTCATCACCTTCATTTAGTCTCTGGGTAACTTTTGCACCCTATTAATAAGCAATCAATGTCTTAATTATCATTAAAAAAACAAATCTATTACAATAAAAATTTAGCATACATACCGCAAGAAGATTCAAAACCATCCCATAAGAAGCAGTAAATTGTGAAACAAGCGGTTGCAACCCATCAAAAAGAATCTTACAACATTCTTCAGCACCTTCATACGGGTTCTGAAGCACAACTGCATGACCCTTTTTATCAATACCTCTTCTTCCAGCCCGGCCCGCCATTTGAAGCAACTCATTTGGACTCAAATTGACCCGCCCACTTTCACTTCTTTTGCTCAAAGACGAAATGACAGCTGTCCGCGCAGGCATGTTAATTCCAGCAGCAAGTGTTTCAGTTGCAAAAACAACTTTGATTAACCCTTTTTGAAATAATTCTTCAATGAATGATTTCCAGAGTGGTAAACAGCCCGCATGGTGGGCTGCAATTCCTTTTAATATTCCTTTTACTGATGATTCTCGAACTGCATCTGGATATTTTATTTTGAATTTTTTTAGAGATAATTCCACTTCGGTTGTTTCACATTCGGTTAATAAGTTGGTGTCTTCTAGATATTGCACTGCTACATCACAGCCTTTTCTGCTGAAAATGAACCAAACTGCTGGTAACATGTCCCGTGTTTTAAGCTGCCATAATGTGTCTACAACTTGAGGAACCTGAAATTTTTATTAACTTATCCATTAAAGCCATAAATTAAATTAGGGTTAATAATGTAAAAAACCAAATTAAGCCAATAATAAAGTAGAAATAGTTTGGAGAGTTAATTTGTACTTGTGAACGTTTGATGTTGTTTCTGTCATTCTTTGAAGGATCACTTTCAAATTTTCTTGAGTTCCTTCTTCTAGGTCTTTCGTCCTCATATGATGATGACTTGGATCCCAAGGAATTAAGTTGCAAATAGTTGGTTGATAGCTTCCTGTTTAAGATCATCCGATTATTATAATTGTAATAAATATAAAATGTTAGCAAAATAAAATGATATGCAGAAATAACCTATTCATGCTGGTTCCTGTTTCATTGAGAAGAGAAAGCAAAGCTGTTTTGGTAGAAAAATGCCATGTTAATGGAACTGGACGTTTTGTTGATGTTACCAGCTCTGTTTTTCCATGAATCTAAAACACATAAATTTAATTTAATTGTTTATTTTAATAAATATTATTGTTTATTAATAAAGCAATATTATACCTGATTGATCCAACCACATAACTCATCTGGATTTGCTACTGTTGCTGACAAGCATATTAGTTGAACTTCTTTTGGGCAATAAATGACCTATCAACACATGTAAAAACAAACAGTTACCCAACCATCAATGTCAGTTACAAAAATAGTACAGAGAAATTACTAGTACTCACTATCTCTTCCCAAACTGTACCCCGAGATATATCACTTAAATAATGCACTTCATCCAAAACAATCACATCAACATGAAAAAGTCCACTTTCTGATGACATAATTCCAACACTGCATCCAAAAGAAAGGGTAATTTAGGTAATATACATACATTTACAAGCGTTTAATCCAAAATATAACAATATATAACATATAAAGAACTTACACCGTACACACCTCTGATATAACATGTTTCTTAGGATCTCGGTGGTCATGATTAGAACCTGAGCATCTCTATTAATGGCAGAATCTCCAGTGAGAAGACCAACATTATCTTCACCAAATGCATCACTGTAATATAAAATGAAGTTATTTTTATTTCTGATTATATAATTTGTTTTAGATGTAGAAATTGGTTAATACCAAAATTCGCGGAATTTCTGATTAGAGAGTGCCTTGAGAGGAGTAGTATAGAACAATCTTCTTCCTCTAGCAACTGTAGCAACAGCTGCAGATTCAGCAATCAAAGTTTTACCTGCACTTGTTGGTGCAGAAACTACAACTGAAGAACCTCGAAGAAAAGCTTCAATTGCTAACCGCTGCACAAATGCCTCAATAATCAGTTTCAAAATCACATCCAAACACGCCCAAAAATAATAAAATATGGTGTTTCCATCATCATAAAACTTCCAAGTCTTGTACTCTTATTGTTTCAACAATTCATCATTTGAAATACTAAATTATCAAAAACAGAACACGAAATTCAAAGTGTAAAACACAAAAAACCACCTGAAATTTGTCAATTCGGAAGTTATAAACAGAAGCAAGCTCATCAACATCAATAATTCCGTCACCATACTCTCTCACATCATTACGAATCCTCTCAATTCGTTGCCACTTAAACTCCTCAAACTTCGAAATGTTATCATCACCTTCCAAAACAACACTCTCATCACTTTCAACTTCATCTTCACTGTCTCCTTCAGTTTCCTGACTAAAATCCCCAACCACTTCATACTCCTCCGCTGCTTCTTCATCGTCTTCATCATCCTCTTCAGTATCCGACAACTGAGACTCTCCTACTGTAAAATCTGATTTCGGAAACTTGTAATTACTTCGAAATTGATGAGTTTTTTGCTTGCGATTATGCAAGGATTTGTGGAAACATAAAAGTAGGGTTGTTCGAGAGTGAGCTGTGAATCTGAAGTAATGGTGAAGAGTGTGTGGTGTGAGTTCGAGTGTAGGGTTTTGAAAGGGAAATGGTGAGAGGATAAAGGAAGATGAAGGTGAAGAGAGTGTGTTCATGGCGGGACAGATTAGGTTGTGGTGTACTGTGTACAACGATAACAGTTCGCTTCCGGTATGGTGGTCATTATACGATGTCGTTTTCTGAATTTTTTTTAGTGTAAAGAGTCCGACACGGAATATTTTTAGGCCCAAAATTTTAAAACGATACGTCATTGATTTTTTAGTAAATTACACGGATGGTTTTTAACTTTTAGTTTCAAAAATTATATCGATGTTCCTTAATTCTAAAAGGTTTTTTACCGATGGTCCTTTACACTAACTGACGTTAATTTTTTCTGTTAACAAAAAGTCATTTTTTCATTTCTTTTCATTCTTAAATTAATTTTTTTTTATCTTAAATGAGTAAATTACATGAATGGTCCTTTAGGTTTATAGCAAATTTTTACCCTCATGTGCATTGCACATGAGGTAAGTTAACAGAAAAAATTAACATCAGTTAGTGTAAATGACCATTGGTGAAAAACCTTTCAGAATTAAGGATCATCGGTGTAATTTTTAAAACTAAAGGACCATTTGTGAAATTTGCTATAAACTTAAAGGACCATCCGTGTAATTTACTCTTGATTTTTAGAGAAATTTGAATCAACAAGCTAGGATTTGTGGATAGTATTGGGTCAAAATTTGTTCAGAATAAGAATTGAATAAAGAAAGAGGTAGTCTATGGACATGTTTGAGAAAGCTTATTTAGTGGGTTTATTAATAAGCTTTCACAAACGCCCCTGTATAGTGTATTGATTATAGGATCACACTATGAATAGTTAATATTTATGCAGGATATCCGCGTAATGCGATGGCAGATATCATGCTGTATTTGATGGTGGTAATAGTGATGATGGCGAGTAATGATGCGGCAATAGTGATGATGATAATATAATGTGGTCAATAAAATTATACAAGTTTAGAGACTAATCCTCACCTATATATGGAGCTACATCCGATTATGCTATGACAACTCATCACAACACTCGCTTCTGATTGGACGAAAATGCGACCTGTAAATCGTTCATTGGTCCAACCATTCTTCAACAACTGCACAATAGGATAACAGTAAACACTTATTTTTGGCCGAAATTTCAGGCGTTCAAATATGATATTATCGATGTAGGCAGCCTGTCAACGCATCCTTTATTCAACATATATGCGAAGAATGATATTTACTCCTAATTAATTACGCCCACATAATCTTGAACTTTTTCATCGTGATTTGAATTCCAATAAGAGATCCACCCCTATATAAACTGTGAATTTTATACGAAAATCATAAAACTTTCACCCCCTGCAAAAAGCGAACTGCCATCAGTTGAAGGTACATACTATCATATTTTCAATTTTTTATACGCAAATACTAAATACTAAATTCGTTTTTCTTCATTCTTTTTGATTCATACCTGTTGATACGCATCTCTTCAATATAATTATAATTTTGTAGTTTATATCTTCCATAACAAATCAATTCACCTGCATTAACAAACACATAATTTATTTTGCATTGTTTTTAATCATCTATTTCGGTGTCATTGGAGGAAAAGTAATTGCTAACGCTCAAACAATTCTTCTATTGCAAGGTAATTTATAAACCCTATTTTTAGTTGTTTATTTACACTTTTAAGAAATCCGAACTCTTTTTTTGGATTTACTAACAAGGTTTCAAAAAAACCTTGATTTTACATATCATTCCAATCAAACCGTACGCATGCATCTTTATTAAAATTTTAATTTAATAAAATTATACAGATTTATAGAATCAACAGCCTGTTTTTTTAAAATTTTTGACTTTAATAGTCAAAAAGTTTGACTGCAACCCAGTCAAACAGCTTAATTAATAAAGCCTATTTTGATTGGTTTACTAATAAAAACTGTAATCTAACTGTACGCATACATCTTTATTAAAATTTTATTTTAATAAAATTATAAAGATTTATAAAATCAACAACCTGTTTTTTAAAATTTTTTGACTTTAATAGTCAAAAAGTTTGACTGCAACCCAGTCAAACAGTTTAACTAATAAAGCCTATTTTGAAAGTTTTACTAATAAAAACGTATATATCACAGTTTAACCTTTTAAAATCAAACTGTAAAAACAGTTATAACAGTAAAAACAGTTTTATATCTCTATGAATTATACTGTTTTTTAATAAAATAAATATTTCAGTTGATATAGTTTAATTAACACATTTTAACACATTTATATATCTTAACACATTTATATATATTAAACTGATATTTAACACGTTTAATTAATAAAGCCTATTTCCTATTCAAGTATGATTTGCTATGACCATTAATAAAAGTCAAGGCCAGACGTTGTCTCGTGTTGGTTTGTTTATGCAAAAACCGGTATTCTCACATGGCCTGCTTTATGTGGCTGTATCACGAGTTAAGAACAAGAACGGATTGAAGGTCATTTGTTGTGACATAAATGAGAATTACACTAATTCAACAGCAAATGTCGTTTACAAAGAAGTCTTATTTCGTTTGTAAATTTTATGTAACATCTCTTCATGTATCCATTTTTATAGCAATTCATTATTACAGCTACAACATTATTATGTCATTTTTAAAATTATTAATCTTTGTTGGTATTTTTTTTACGTACTGAATTTTGAAGCATACCCGCCCATCGGGCGGGTTATGGAGCTAGTAAATATAATAAGGAAGTAAGGAACAAGGTAATTGTTGTCAAGTAATCAACATTCACCATAGTAGCTCAGTTGGTTGGAACCAATAACATAAATTTCGCATGTTTGAGTCATCGGCTGTAATTTTTTTCTAAACGCAAATATTTCCCGAAAAAACAAGTGTTTTTGCTGAAAATTAATTATTACTAATTCGGAAAATGTTCCAAATGTATTATACAGTATATACTAAAGAAAAAATTACTAAGCTAGAATTGAATAAATGTAACTTTTTATTTAATTTTATTTATTTATTTGAATTAAAAAAATTAAATTAAGAACACTGCCTTCCATTTTTTAAGCAACAGTATTCCCGTAAAATTACTATAAATACAGTGGCACCATTACGTGCTCTTACGAAAACATACTTTTATAACTTAATTAAGTTCTAAACAACATTTTAGAATATGCAGTCACAAAGACTTCTTAAAGAACATATAAGCTGGAGACTCTGATTTGAAAGCTCACATGTCAATTTTATATATAACATATATGTCACATAAATATAAAATATTACACAATAACTAACTAGCTTATATGTCTATAGTCTTTATATATCAAGAACTCCCCAAACGCAAGGCAATATGGGGGCTTCAATGCATAACATAAGTTATTACAAATGTTTAATTATTCATTAATGAGTAACTGAAGTTAGTCTACATGTTTCATAACTTAAAAAACGTCTCTAAAATAGTAAAAATGGATTATTAAGTAAGTTATTATAAATGACGCATTCTCAATGAGGCTCAAATGGCCACATGAAAGCATTATACCTCAAAAGTCCTTCTCAAACACCCGGAAAAAAAAAAAAGTAAAATTGACAACAGAATCAGTAAGCAGTTTTTTTTATTTGAAAGTTGTACTTATCACACTTCCAATGCAATATGTTCCGCAACATACCTGTGCAAATTCAGGAAAATGGAATTTTAGTCAATTTGACCTCAAAAAGTCAAACTAAGTATCAAGTACCTGATCAAATTGGTTGTGATGTTTGCATTCTAGAAAGCAACAGCTTATGGAACTTTGATTCTTTAAGGGAACGACCATTTGAAATTTGTTCTTGAGACTGCATACGATTATTGATCCTTTTTCTGCCCTTCTGCACCAAAGAATCTGATGTACCCATAACATAGTATACCTGCCAAAATGGGTCGGGCCGGGTGTGTAAACGGGTCAAACTGGGTACTTTTGGTTGTCAAATATGGTTACAAACATTTATATTATTTCAACAATAAAGTAAGACTTACCTTATATGTAAATGCAGCTATCTTGAATTCCAACCCATTTATGACATGAAATCTTTCCATTGCCTTTGCCATTGCCACATCATCATCTTCACGCGCATATTTTTTCTTGTTCCTGTAAAATCCAACATATTCTACCTTATTTTATATTTCACAAACATGATCCCAAAGTTCTCAAATTGAAGTCAAAGGTGGTCAGATTTATTTAATCTCATATTTGAAAACATACATACCTTTTCATGAAGATCCTATGCTTCTTTTTAGCAGGACCAACTGAAAGAAGTTGGTTGCTTAAATATGCTGCAAAATTTGGGTCCATCAAAGAAGCTGGTGGTTCAGACTTCTCATATATGAAGTTTATTATCTGTATGTTTAATCGGGCTTCTTTACATGTCTCAGTGATACTTGACTGCAACAAACACATTACTTGTTAATACTTAAGGAATTTGATTGTTATTGAAAAATAATGTAATTTTTGTAATCATATATGCAATACTTACGCATTCAAACCGGAAGATCTTTGAGTCATTAACAATCACACTGGCATTTGCATTATAAAGTTCGTCTATAAATCTCTTCCCTTTTCTTAAATTTTCATATGCAAATAGGTCGAGAAGCTTGTTGTTAACATCATCCATTGTGATTGCTAGCAGCTGTAAATGACATTATAAATTAAATACTAAATAATAAATACAAAATTAAAGTAAAATTGGAATATACTTCCGTTTTTCAAAAAGTCAACAAATGAACATGTTACCAATTTAGTAAGTTTGTCGATGAGCTTGTCTAATGTGAAAACAGGAAATGACCAAGTCCCAAGAACAGCTCGACATTCATCCTCATATTTTACACTATCAATAGCACCATCAAGAAAGCTGTAGAGTAGATCTAAGAATCTGTAATTACAAAAATAAATTAAGAATTATTATTATTAAGAAAATAGAAAATGGAAATTAATTATAATAATTGTTAATTAAAACTTAAAACACCTAGCATATGAATCGTTAGGTGTTGCATCATTTGAACCCCTCCATCTTTCCACCAGAGACTTCTCCTTCGCCTCCTCCAGTCTTGAGTACAGTATCTGTTAAATGTTAATTAACAAAACAAATCAATTAAAATAAGATAAAATAAAATGAAAATAATTGTAGTAAAACAGGATACCTGATGAAGTCTGAAGAAAACATAAAAATCATCATTCCCATAAAACACTCGGGATTTATTATCCAACATTGTAGGAACATGCAGCATAAGCGGTTTGACTCTATTCAAAACGTGTCCTGAAAACTCATCACTCATCCCATCTGCCACATCATCCCCACCCTTGTTATCATGTTCCTCAGGGGAATAATCCTCTGCATCACCAGATTCACTCCCTGAATCCTCCCCATTTTCAAAATCTCCATTTGGATATAACAACTCTTTTTCTATCTTAACATTATCATCTAACATAGAAGAACTTGAATTTTCTTCATTGTTTGTAACAACTCGATTGCTTGTTTTTGCACCATTTTCTTCACAGCTCCTTTGAGGAACACCAAGCATAGTTTCAACAAAAGTAGTCCAGATTTTAACTGCTTTATCCACTTGTTCAGGGGTCCCGCTTTGTTCAACAGAATATTTCATAAGTTGGTATAAATCTTCATGGATATCTAGATCACTATATTTAAATTCTTGATGTGGATTATTCTTTTGTTGTTTTCCAGGAGCAATACATTGACGAATGTTATCTTCTATGGATTTTTCTTCACTAATTTCCTTTATTTCAGCCAACAAAGCTGCAATCCAAAAGAAAAATAAATAAATACTTTAGAAAGATCATTGCATCAATGCATATGTATGTATTAGGGTTAATTATGTTTTAATCATCAAACTTTCACCAATTTGGCGGTTTAGCCCTTAAACTCTTTTTCACAAGATTTAGTACCTTAACTTTGGTTAATGGTTTAGTCCCTTGACATTTATACAAAACAATATTAAATAATTACAATAAAATAATAATAATAATATAATACCTTTAGCACTTAAGCTCTTTGAATCTTGTTGCTTAAAATAGAAGCTACGATGATCAAGAGATTTATGATAATTTTTAGCATAAATTTCAGCCCAAGTTTTTTTAGTATCAAAACGACACCTCAGCCACTCTTCTTGTTTCTGTTTCAAACGGGTCAGAATTACTGGTAGAGCAAGAGATGCATTTTTCCTTAATACATCCATCACATCAAACCCATGATCACCGTATAACCGTCCAATCACTCTCAAATGTATAGCTGCAAACAGGTAAACTATAAATAAATAAAATAATAGAAATATAGATCGAAGGAAATGAGTCAAACGGGTCAGTCCTGACCTGTGAAGTCTTCAATATGAACCACATTATCTGTCTTGATGGAATTATCATTAATCCTATCCAACAACTCTTCCACACGTTTGGCAGTTACATTCACTGATTCTATTAACATATCCAATTCAAATCTGAAATTAAACAAAATCAACTTTCTGAGAAGAGCAGATTTTTAAAAAATATAAAAAATAAAATAAAATAAAATCCAACCTGTCATCTTCACATCGAAATAAACTCTCTTCATATTGATTCTTACGCATGTGTTTAAAAGAATAATCCTCGCTTCCAGAAGTAACAGACACCCAGTGATCATTCAACACCTCAAAACCAATCCTTGTTTTTTGACTTGCTAACTGAATTGGGTACTGTATCAAACAATAACTAATTTTAAATAAAAATAATTCAATTTAACTGCATTAAAAATGTAAAATTTCCTACATTTTTTGGCAAAAGCCGGTAACTTGGAGTGCAACATTCACAATCAGAAAGATCAAGCTCTTGAATCGATTTTGAAAGATACTTTTCTCTGATTGAAAGTGAACATGGTTTAGTTCCAGATCCTGTATTAAAGGGGCATTCATGTAAAATCTTACTCATGGAGGATAGTCATCCACATATAAATAATGAGATAATATCTTACTAAATTACAGAGAAAAGGATATTATTATTATTAAGCGGGAAAATAAGTATTTGTGTTCATAATTACTTGTTGTTTCACTGCGGTCAATAAACTCATTGACTTCTTCCACAAGATCCGCATATGCTCCAAGCAAATCATTTATCTAACAAAAATACAATCTTTTTTAGAATTTACCAAATTTGTCCAAATTACTCTGAATAAATAAAAATAATTAAAGCCACAAACTTCTCATATATGTAAACAGATGTGGCAAGTTTTTACGATAAATACACAGAAGACAGATAGTAAATATAAAAAAAAAAGTAAAAAGTAAAAATTCTTTAGATAATTCATATTGTGTACATAATTTTACCTGAGATTGCAGTTGTGATCGAGTAATATTTTCTGTGCAATATTGAGCAATACACTTCAAAAATGCCTGGTAATCATCTGAATTACTCAATCTTTCCTTCACTTTTTCACGGAGACAAAGCATTTGTCCATGCACATCTTCCAAATACCAACATAAAATAAACTAATAAAAACAGAAAATATTATTTTTTTTATAAAGTGGTTTCATGAATTAGGAAATACCTTTATGAAACAGTTCAGCTACAGAATCCTCAAGAGTACAAGCAGGTTGGTTATTTTGGGTAGAATTATGCATTCCATTACAGTTATTATCATCTTTATCATGTTCTGTGTCTTCTGATGTGTCTGTTTCTTTTTCACCATGTTTTTTATGCTCTTTATTGGTTATAATACATCCTTTTTCATGATCTGAATCAGGTCGGTCAACTTTGACTTTCCTTTCAGTATTAGCTTTCTGACAATAAATGTGAATTATTTAAAAACTATGATCAAATCTAGTCCTCAAATGATATATTAAAACCGCTGAGATTGCTAGGTTTTCAATTATAAATATCTTTGATAGTTATTATATATTTAGTAGCTAATATTTGCAAGTAAATGGATAAATTTTGTATTTAATTTCTGAAATTAACTAAGTGGGTGATTTAACTACCTTTTCAGAGTTATGGTTGCTGCTGGATTGACCAGAATGATTTGACACTGCTGCTGAAGAATCTTGAAAAAAATTGGTAAACTCTTTGAGCAGGTCTTGATGTTCATTAAGAATAGCAGCAACCTGAAAAGTTGGTCAATTATATCTAATATTTAAAAACCAAATATTTAATGTTTCTAATGACAAACCTCTTGGTGGATTTCCATGCTGGATTTATTTTCCTTTTTAAACTTACTCAAAGTATCAAGAAAATATCTGTACACATGATCTTGGCCTTGAAATCTTATCTGCAACGAAAACCTCGATAAAATTAAGCTTACCATTTCGAAATATAAAAACTCGTTAATGTTTTTATTACCTTAATTTTGTTTACAAATTGAATGGCGTCTTCGAAATTTACGGGCTTTTTAACATTATTTTGATCATCCTCTTGTGTGAGGGAGATCTTGAATCCCTTTGGTAAAAAGGGATTAAAACCTAAAATTAGTTCTTGGTGTCCTTCGAATAATTCCTTAACCTTTGTTACGACACCTGTGGTGTTTATTCTAAGGAAATATATAATAATTATAGTTAAAAACATGTTTCCAACATAATGGTAACATAAAAACCGAAAGAATAGTCAAAGTCAAACCTTTGTGCCTTGAAATCTTTCATGACTTTAAGAAAGTCATCGTATTTTTCCTTTTTGTCTTGAAATACATCTCTAACTTTATCGAGATATGTAAGGGCATCATTAGTTGTTAATTTTTGTGAGCTGCTTTTGTCCATTATCTGGGGACTCCTGCAGCTTAATTGCAGAAGATTAATTAAAAAAACAGATTAAAACATTCAATAAAAGTAGAATATCTAGACAAATTTCTGGTATTTTAAACCCTAACTATAAGTCTTAAACACTTTTGTTCCGCATACGTCACCGATTACCATAAACACACGCAAACGCACACAATTAATGTGTAGACAAAGAATGATCAATCCAAACACTTACCAGTACAGACTAAATTTTATCTAAATTTATTTTAATTAATTAAAAAATTGACTATTGACTAGGATGCTACATTTTTGTATAAACCCTAACTGATCGAATTTCAGAAAGGAAAAAAACACATCTATTATTAATTATCAAAATATACACTTCAGCAGCAAAAACCACAATATAAACTTCATATAACAAACTTTTTACAAAAATTGTATCAACAGATACTTACTGTTCAGAAACGAATGGCCGTTTGATTTGAGGACTGCTGTAAGCATCGTCATCATCTCTAGACCGCTTCATCACTTCAAAATTCAAACAATTAAAAAAATTCAACACTTAAAACCTCCAATTAACAACCAATACCAACGATAACAATACTACACACATCGAAAATCAACAATTAACCAAACATACTACACAAAACTCAGACCTGTAAACAGATCACCGTCAACCATTCCTCTTTTTCTGTAAAACAAAATTCAGCAATTGAGCTTGAATATTAATAAAAAAAATCTAACAATGCAACAATTGAAAATCAGAGATGGAGAATTTTACTATTGAAGCACTGTACGATCTTCAAGTTTGCAAAAAATTCACAAAATTCACCTTCGGATTTTCGCAAACTAATATGCACATATCACTATCGGTAGTTGTGTACATCAAACCATATAATCTGTGTTTTACTGCAGACACTGTATGGGTGTCAGTTCGGAGATACGATTTGACGAGATATAGATACAGCTTTGTGTATGTATAAGCTATATATATGTATATAAAATATTGTATTTGTGTATATATAAACACACAGTGGGTGTAACAAAGAAGAAAGAGAGAGTAGACCAAAGGGGTAGTGGTGGTCATTTTGACGGCTTTTATTTTCAATAAAAGGGACGACCGGCAACCGGTGTGGCCGGTAATATTGCTGCTAGGGCAAAAGAAGCGAAAGGAGGGTAAAGTTTTCCACGGAAATAACGCCGTTTAGGACACGAGTTTTGGGTTGATAAATTAACTAAACGAGAGTATTTGTTTGCATTTTGCGAGCGGTTTATTAATATATGCGTTAAATGAGGTCCATTATTTTTATGAAGTCTCGAGAAATAAATCTAAATTATTGATTAATAAGATCTAATGGTCAAAATTAATCACATATTTTATACATTGAGGGGTATTTTGGTCATTTTTATTAAATAAAAATATTTTATTATTTTTTATTTTTAAAATTTTATTTTTTTTTATAAAGGGGTATTTTGGTCATTTGGCACTTAAAAAGAATTTGATTTTTTTTTATTTTATTATTTTTTCATTAAAAAATAATATTTATTTGATAATTACGTGTATAACTTAATCACATGTGATTTTAATGTAAAATCACATGTGATTGTATATTTAATCACATTTGATGTTTTAATTCAATCACATTATGTGTTATTAATGAAAAAAAAATTAAAAATAATATTAAAAAAATAAAATATTTAAAAAAAATAAAAATTCCAAAATAAAAAATAATAATTTTTTTTAAAACGACCAAAATACCCTTCAATTAAAAAGTAAAAAAATAAAAGCTTTTAAAATAAAAAATAAAAAAAATGAAATTTTTTTAAGTGACAAATGACCAAAATACCCCTTCATGTATAAAACATGTGATTAATCTTGACCATTAGATCTTATTGATTAATGGTTGATATTTATTTCTCGAGACTTGATAAAAATAATGGAACTCCTTGAACGTTTCCCTATAACTATAATATATTATTAATAAATTTATAAAGCTATAACAATGTGATGAATTTTTTTTTTTTTTTTTTTTTTTTTTTTTTGTATACTCTATTAAAAGAGACAAAACTCTAAACTCAACTATCAAATTGACAAAAAAAAAACTAAATTGAAGTTTTTTGCTTTTTCAGCTTTATATATAAGAAAAGGAAAATTATTAATTCCGTATCATAATATCATTACTGTTCAACATATAACATCAACGAATTATCAACCGCACATCCTTCGTAAATTTTCCATTAAATTAACTAGCAAATATCTCATATACTTCAATTGCTTAGTAAGGTATGAAGCATACCAAATTAATGAATTATCAACCGCACATCCTTCGTTTTTCCATTAAATTGACTAACAAATATCTCATATGCTTAAATGCAATTGCTTAGTATGAAGTATGAACCGTACAATGTGTTTAGTGCAAAATAAGTACAGTATAAGTTTTGTTAATAACCCTAAAAGCCATTTTAACATGTATTAATAACTTATATTTTAATTCATAGAGTGGAAATATTGTAAATACAAGGATGGTCATTATTATTGTACAAGTTCGTAATACATAGTGATAATAAAAACTCTTAGAGCCGTCATTATCATTTTTTTTAAACTATAATCAAAATATATAAAAAAACACTTGATGTTTTCTCTTATTTTTTTTTATTTTTATTTTTTGAACAGCAACAAGTAGAATATGTATTCTCTTATTGCATGTCCACTTCTCCAAATGGGAGTTCATTTATGCACCACAACTTTTAATGTCTGCACCACAATATACAAGTTTTAAAGTTAACTGTACAACCCCTTAATACAACAGTTATGGTATATGCATTAAAAATTATGGTGTAAAAATTACTACCTTCTCCAAATAGGTTAGCGTCTTAATAATTATTACTTTTTCCATTACTATAATTATATTATGATAAAGTTTATTTGAATTCAACCAAAGGCAAAAGTAGGCATATCAAACCAAACTTTGAGATAATTAGTATCAAAACCCGATGTGAGGCTCCATCGTGGCATGATGGAAGCTAACCACGTTGGGGGTGTTCAATGTGGAGATCACCATACTGTGAAGAGAATTTGTGGTGTTGTGTGTATAATATTTGGTATCCAATTTCGAGTGATGCATTGATAATCATAACGTGCAAAAAGTAAGTTAAATGGTTCTCGATGTGTGCTGAAGTTACTCTAAAAACAAAAGTAGAATAAATACTGGAGTGCTAAACTACCAAAAAAGGTATAATAATAAATAATAAATATAATAAGTACACAAAAGTTGTATTGCAAAATTAAAAAAGAATCTTAGAGTAATAAATGAATTTGGTTAGATGTGGAAAACTTCAATAGTAAACAATTTAAACGAAACAATTAGTCGTCTCAAACATTAACTATGGTCCGTTAAAGTTATACTCCATCAATTAACTTTACTAATGACAACTTTGACGGCTTTAACAACTATCGTTAAGAATCTCATGATTCATTTGCTCTAAGGCTCGTGTAAGGAAAACAGTTATTAGCAAAACTCAATTAAAATTTCAGCCTCTAAGATTAATATAAAAACACAATCAACCATCTAAGATTATGCGTACTGGTCACGGTCTCTCCTTCGGTACTGGATTTGGTCGCCTAAGACGACCCCCCCACCCCCCGCGCGGGGGCATGACTTGCTCCCGACACGTCCTGATGGTTGTTTGGTCGCTGGAGCGACCAATATGGGTCGCTTTATTTTCAAAGGGGAAGGGTTAATTTGAAAGGGAAAGGAGTTTGGTCGTCTGATATATGGGTTTGGTCGGGGTTTATCATGTGTTTGGTTGGTTGAGAAAAAACTGATATGAATGTTTATATGAATGAGTTGGTTTTTGACAAGAAGAAAAAATCATTAGATAGGATGTTTATTTTGATTCAGGACTTGTCTCTTTTGATTCAGGACTTGTCTCTTTTTTTGGTCAATTATAGGAAGAAAATCGTAAGTTAGTTTAGAGTAATTGGGTTTGCTCGCCTTTTTCACACAATATATGCTTAAGCTACCAATAAATGGGCCAAACTTTTTCATCCAATATTCTACCACCAACGGGCTCTTAACCACTACGGGCTCTTAAGCATTATTTTATGGTTTTGTTTTACAAACCGTTGGTCCATTACTTCTAAGTTCTAACCAGTCTAATTTGTGTACATCTTCAACCACGATAGTTAATACGAGATATTTTTTTAGATAAGTTCAAATAATAAATGGAAATGTATTGTAGTCATGACACATGAGTGTCAATTAGTCTACTCAAGTCCTTTTTGTGCATCAAAAAGACTTGTCGATAGTAAGAAAAAAGCAACATTGAGTAATAACATTTGGAAGTGAACTTGTAAATTTAGACAAAAGACTACTCTATCAAATCCGGTTTGGTCACCCGTGGGCAGTGCCACATCAATGTAGCATAAGTTTTCTCTCTTCAAATCAAACACATTATCAAACCCCTTTAATGGTAATTAAATCACACCAATATATCATCAAAACATAAAGTACAACACATTATGCATAATACAACAAATACCCCTCTAACAACAAGTTTAATTGCCACATCGGCCAAATAGAACAAAAAATAGAGCGGGGACGCGTCGCTATTTGGTCATGTCACAGGAAGGGCTAGTCGCGGTTCGGGTTTTAAAAATTACACTCCATTCGGTTTCGGGGTTTTCGGTTTCGGTTTCAAGCGGTTCGGTTTCGGGGTTTTTTTGGTTTTGTGTTTTTATTTAAATTTACTAATTTGTTATTTAAAAAAAATAATATTATGCTCGCCCCTAACCAAAACTACCAAGTCATCAGCCACACTCCTTTCATCTGTCGGTTTGTTTATTTTAAAATATAAATCATTTATTTTCTTCAATTTTAATTTAGTATCAGCTTCTCTTCCAAACTTCAAAAGTTCGACCACCCTTCTGCTAGAACACAAAAATATATTTAAAAATAATAACGAAAACACATTTAATCAAAGATATCGCTTTTGCTGGCCAACGACCTTTAATATTTGTTCAGCTTATTTTGCTTTTACTTTTGCTTATGTGGTTTGATGATCTTTTCTATACTTAAAGATCTAACGTTTTTAAGATTGTACCATAGGGGTGAGGGTGGTGTAGAACCAATTACATGTTTTTAGTTTGGTTTTAGTGCGGTTCGATTTTACTTCAGTTTTTTAGCCCGAATGTTCATCCTTATCGAGGACCGAACCGAACCGAAAAGTATGAATTTTTAAAACGAAACCGAATCGATTACAGGTCTTCGGTTTCAGTTTGTTTCGATTTTTTCAGCCCGATTCAATTTTTTTGACCCAAATGCTCACCTCTATTGTACTATAGTCCGAGATTTTGCTGCTTTGAGGCCAATATGTGCACTTAGTACCATTAGGGTTAGGGTTCATATAAGCTTTGTAATGTATATATTAGGGGTGTGTATAAAAACCGGAAAACCAGAACCGAACCGGCATTGAACCGGAACCGGCACCGAACCGAACCGGAACCGGAACCGGCTTAACCGGTCCGGTTTCCGGTTCTTAGATTTGATCAAAAATAACAAACCGGGTTTACGGGTTCCGGTCCCGGTTCGGTTCCGGTTTTTTCGGGTTTGGAACCGGCATTTAAATAGGCATATAGGCTTATGAGTTTTCATGTATATATGTTGAAATAATATGTATATAGACTTTTAATAGAAACATAGTACCAAACTATTGCACATTAAATGGCCCGTGGAGTAGCTTCGATGAAACTTCTTTATATTTTTGTTCTATCTAGCTACCTCACTGACTTGACAAATGAAGGTAGGGGAGTTGGCAAATTGGTTATGGCCAATGAACATTTCTTCGGAAAACATTTCTTTGCAAATGAAATTCTTATGCGATGACAAGAAGCTTTTGGGATTTCTATGGTTTGGGAAGTTGACAAGTATTCTGTACACCAAAGAACTTCAAGAAAGTAATATTGTTATCTTAGGGGAGGTTATGGAATGGATTGTAAAGAGACCACCATCACTGGAAAAATAACAGAAAAAGTGCACAAAAACCATGCGGGTTTATCGGTTCTGGAACCGCCTGAAGACCGAACCGACCCGGCACCGAACCGGAACCGGTTTAACCGGTCCGGTTTTCGGTCTTAGAATTCTCAGTTTTTGGGCAACCGGGTTTACCGGTTCCGGTCCGGTTCCGGAACCGAACACACCCCTAGTATATATCATTAATAAGCTTTGCAACACCCTCATCTTTCTGGTTGGAGTTTAATTGTTTAAGTCCCGTTGTGAATATAAGTGATATTTGAAAGTAGATTAAGATTTGTTCCTAAAAAAAATCAATAATACATAATACATTCGAGGTTTATTCATCATTCAACATTTAAGTGTCGTAACTTTTTTTTGGAAACGGCAAATGATAACAACGGAAGCCTACTTGCAATATTCCAGCTAGCACCCCCGGGGTTCGAGCTCCTTTACATGACAAACCCAACCCCATAAGAATTTATAGGGAAACATCCCCATATTCTAAAGTTTTTTTTGTTGAAAACCATTTAAAGTATTCTTCCACATAAAAGCACATGTCAAAGAGTCGTGAGACCACATGCATCGACAATAAAGGTATAGAACATAAGTTGTCGTCAATATAAAACAATTAGTTTCTCTCCTTTTTCAGTAATTATCTTACTGTATTATTTCAATGTTTACAAAAATCGTATTACCAGAATATATAAACAATCATTTATTATGAATACAGCTATTTCGGTTATTAATTAGAAAATCAGTCGATTAGGAACATAAATTTTTTACTTCTCGTATAAGTAAATAACTAAAATAATGAAATAAAACAATTTTCTAATTAGTAAAAATACTGGACCATAAAAGCAAGGAATATAATAATTTGAAAGTTAGAGTTGTCAAAACGAATGAGTTTGTTCCAAGGTAATGGCTCGCAAGTCATTACAGAGTATAGACAACCTTTGCCAGCTTTTGCTATTTTATTTATTTAAAATTGCAAACATTTTAAATTTGAACATCATTTTTTGTTAGAAAAATCATGTCGGAATCGATGAAATATTTGGCATCAACACACGACGTATACTGTGTTTGTTCGTAAATTTGAACTTAATTTTTTGAAATCATCTAGAAAGTCTAACTTACATTTTTTTAATAGTTTATAGTGGTTTGTTCTAGGTAGTCCATCAATTTTATCTACTCCAGGGGACAATTAATAGCCCTTAGTTCAAGAAAAAAATCAAAGGTCAAGATCATGATTCAAACCACCACCACCACTACAAACACATGTGATTCAATACATCAATACCCCACCCACCTCCTGCGGCGGCGGCCGGCGGTGGTCGGTGGTGGTCGTGACTTGAAACACATGTGTTTCACCTTTTGAAACACACGTGCTTCGTAGTTCGTATGCTCCCATGTGTTTTAAAAAGTCATGTTTTTAGTGAAACGCATGTGTTTCGTGACTTGAAACACATGTGTTTGAAACACATGTGTTTCACCTTTTCAAACAGATGTGCTTCGTAGTTGGTATTCTCTCATGTGTTTTAGAAACTCATGTTTTTAGTGAAACACATGTGTTTCGTGACATGAAACACATGTGCTTCGAGGTAATATGCTCGTTTGTATTTTTGGAACACCTGTGTTTTAGTGAATCACCTTTTTTTAATACATCAATACCACCACTACCCCCATTACCACCAGCACCTCTGTCTGCCACCACCACCGCCGCTGGCCACCGACGGCGGGCGGCGGCGGGCGGTTGGCGGCCGGCGGTGGTGATCGTGACTTGAAACACATATGTTTGAAACACTGTGATTTGATGTTGTTATTTTGATCCAATAGCTAAGATTTGTTCCTTGTGACTTTTAAATTTTGATAGACTTCTTTGAAAACAAATCTTAGTTATATTCATAAACTAGGTTAAATCCCGTGAAAAATCACGGGCCAGCTTATAAAAAAATTCATAACAAAACTGAATATGATGAGTGTAACAAGTAAACATAAATCGTGACTATATAACAGAGAAAAGAAGTTTTTTTGCTAAAATTTTAGTGATTACATGTAGGTAACAAAATACAAATATAAATTTAAAAAATTATACAAAGATTTATTACAAAACACAAATCAAACAGTTTAACAGAATATTAAAATTCAAGATAAATTTCTAAACACCTCATTGAATACAACATTTGTTGTTTTATTTGAAAGAGCGCCATCTTTATCTTCTATTAAAACTGTCCGTGCGAAAACACTGGCTCTCTCAAATAAAGTCCAACTTTTGACAACGATTGACCTTGACTCTTATTGATAGTCATAGCAAAACAAAGAGATAATGGAAATTGTCTTCTTTTAAACTTAAATCCAACCTTGCTGTCAGATGGAGTCAAAGACAATCTTGATATAAAAGTACGTAAACCTACATTGTTTCCGGATATAACTACTGCTTCGATAACACGAGTACCCAAAGATATGATTTGAAGTCTAGTACCATTACATAAACCACTTTTCTGGTTAATGTTTCTTAACAACATAACTGGGACACCAACTTTCAAAAGCAACTGATGATTTGGCAAACCAGAAACTTTTATACCATTCAACACATCTGGTGAGTACAAACTTTCATCGATATGTTCATTCAAAAATTCTGAGGGACATATGCTATCAGAACTTAAATATTCCTTTGGTTCACCTGGAAACATTGACAGAAAATGATCATTTATATCTTTTACAACTTCATTTTTTGGCGTCAGAATTCCTCTTTCTTGAAAATAATTCGGCGTATATATGTTTTCGACCAATGAAGGATAAACAAAATTGATTAACGAAGATAAAGGGTCTGCCGATTCTAATATGAGAAGATCTTGAGGAATGTCTATAACTGCATTACCATCATTGGGTCCACCAATTTTCCCTTCACCGATTTCTAAAAGCCAATTTGCAAATGATGATACTTCTTCGGTGTCAACTATATCACTTCCAACAGTTAGTCTCATGTTTTTTGTTAGTCTTCTAACTTTGCAATGATCCCATAAATAAGAAGAACTAATATAAGCGTTAACAATGTCTTGTCTAGTTCCATTTGGGACAACCGGTAGAATCTGTCTAAAATCTCCTCCAAAGACAATAAATTTTCCTCCAAATGGTAGTTCAGCATTTAATATATCCTTGAATGTTTGGTCTAGTGCTTCAAAAGCATGCTTATGAACCATTGGTGCTTCATCCCATATTATAAGACTTGTTTTCTTTATCAACATTGCTAGATCATTGTTTGGCATAATAGAACATATAGAGTCCTCATTAAGATAAAAAGGGATATGAAATCGAGAGTGAGCAGTCCTACCGCCGGACAATAACAAAGAAGCAATACCGCTTGATGCAACATTTAAAACAATCTGCCCTTTAGACCTTATGGCAGATGAAAGTGTCCTCCATAGGAATGTTTTACCTGTGCCACCGTAACCATAAACAAAGAAGACACCCCCTTTACCAAGACTAATAGAGCGCATAATATCGTTAAAAACACCACGTTGTTCATCTGTTAATGCGTGCGAAAAATCATCAGCCTCATTTTGTAGTGTTGACCTATAATAAGATAACTCATCTACAATCAAACGATTGTTTGAAGAATCTAAAGAATCATCATCAGGATATGGCATATGTGTATAATTGTTAAGGCTGGTATTGTTACGAATTAAAATGGATTCTATCTCGTACAATGCTAAGTTTTGAATTTGAATGTCTGTAAGAGATAGATCTGAAACGAAAACATAATTTTTGTTAGATATATAAGAATGTATAACAGTACGAAATATTAACAATAAGAATTACTGGTAATTATTTTGTCACTATCATAAGGTCGAAGTTAATACCTGTATTCTTTAATCTTCGTTGTTGACGATACAAAATATCGTCAGATAGATACTTCCATGTGGCTTCCCATACGACTTCAGGTCTAGACAGACTATTTGTCATTAACATCATTGAAAATAAAGAACGTAGATAATAGCCGGAACCAGAAACACTTGCTTCTTTAATAGCATCTATGTATTCTCTATCGTCATCTAAAAGACCCCTCTGGAAGCATGCATCTCTAAAGGTAGGCCATATCTGACCATTTACCTTACGAAGATCTTCAAAAGATGTAGGACCTACCACTTTATTTAATAGAATTCTTAAAAAATATGCTTCACCAAGAGAAGGAGGAACAGAATGAATTCTACCGATAGAATAACCCGTCTTACGTTTTGTCAGTTTGTGGGGTTCCATCTTAAAACCAATTGGTTGTAAGAGGAGTAGCCCAGGACCGTTATAAGCACATTACCGGTTCATCTTTTGTCCAATGTGGGACATCTCAACACGCCCCCTCACGTGTGGCGACATTTTTTTTCGCGCCTAACACGTGGATATTTATGGGTTACGTGGGGTCCGTGTGGCCGTTTGACCAACAACGGGTGAACCTTGCTCCGATACCATGTCAGTTTGTGGGGGTTCCATATAAACGACATCCGATATAGTGCCATTAAGAAAGGCATTTTTAACATCGAGTTGCCGAAGAGACCATTTGTTGAGCACGGCAATAGAAAGAATTATTCGAATAGTGGAAGCTTTTACTACGGGACTAAAGGTAGCCGAGTAGTCAATTCCGGGTACTTGAGTAAAGCCTTGAGCAACAAGACGTGCTTTGTATTTATCAATAGTACCATCGGAACGAAATTTGGTACGGAAGACCCATTTTGATCCAACAATGTTAGAAATTTGGTACGGAATATCCCAACAACGCTTTTCAGCTTTCCATACAAACTCTGTAGGAAATTGTATGTAGGTAAGTTTAGCTGCATCTATATCTCTGCTGTTGCACTCCATCCAAGACAAAAATATTGAAGAGGCCACTGATTGTTTATTAAGCACGTCGCCAACCACATCTGTTTGACCATATACAACACTTTGTTTTCCAGGGAGATGAAAAGGAAGCCTAACCACAGAAGGAGTCCTGTAATGCACATCATATCCAAAAATTCTCCAGATAGCTTCACAAGCAGATAGATATCTACAATCATAATATTCCTTTATTTCGTCAACTATTTCTCAAATTTGATCTTCATTGTTGTTCTGAACCACTTCCAGTGTAGCTCTATCAGGTCCCTTGTTAATATATTTAAACAAATATTTTACTGAAGCAGTCTGATTGCACCATTCAACATTAATATGTGCTTGATATCTTTTCAACAGATAAGGGTTGTACGCAACTACACTTCTGTTATCTAACTTGACTCCAGATTTTTCGACGAAGGCTCCATTATCTCGCCTTCTATATACAGGGAACCCATTTCCATCAATAGAAGTATGATTATTAAATTTCTTGGGAAATTTTTTTGAACATTTATTGTCTACCATACATGGGCAACGTATGTTTTCAGCACCACATGGCCCGTGAATCATAAACTCACTCACAAGAGAATACAAAACTGGATCTTCATGAATGTTAGGAATCTCTGCTGAAATAAATGGATCAATATGTTCAACCGTATGAAGCTTTGCAGTAGTATGTAGAAAAACACATATATGACAATGAGGCAATCCACGTTTTTGAAATTCAATTGTATACACGACTGCATTTAACACATATGATGAAAATAAGTATCATGAATATTTTATCACATGAATAATGGAGAATATTAAGTTCACATTAAGTTATATAAATAATGAATATAATAAAGTAACATACCTGCTTGTACCTTTCCGAATATTTCTTTCTCCTTTATATCTTTCATAAATGAATCTAACTTCATTTTAAATAACCTGCATAGGATATATGGTCTATCTTCTGGGCATGACGTTGTGTCGTAAAGAAACCTCTTTATTTCAGGCCAGTTTGGATTGCATGTTATAGTAATAAAAAAATCAGGATATCCAAACCAACTACAAATCGACATGGCATCTAAATAATTTTGTCTCATATAACGTGCACCTCCAGTAAAAGACGAAGGCAATATAACACGTTTACCATTGTTTGAAATATTCTGATTACCTTGATTGTTAAGATTTAGTAAGTTTTCATATGTGTCGGACCTTAGATATTTTTGTTTTTTGCGTATGAAATTTAAACGCTCAATTTCAATCATTGAGTAACCATCAACTGAAAATTGTTGTAACAACCTTCCTGAATTTAGAATTAAAGAAAAAATATGATCTCTGTCTTGAATTCTGTACGCGAACCATTCACGCATGGTACACTTTGCATGGGTTTATTTCGTTGTGTCAACAACATCTCTATGAGGAATGTCTATTTTGTAACCATCTTCACCAAACGGAAGTAATATAGGATATTGAAGAGCAATATAAGAAGGATGTGTCTCATTAACACGTTGTAAAGATCCAGACTTTGTTTCTACAATAATATCCAAACTTTTATTCGTGTCACCAATATCTCCAACAATTAAAGCGGCTACCTCAGAAGCGCTGGGTATATTGTATGTCCTTCCATCCTGTACTCTTTTTCCTATAATTCGTAATTTAATATCTTGATGAGGGTTATTGGCGAATGAATCTCTCACCATCCTGTAAGCTCTAACCAACTTATTTTTAGAATCAAAGAATTGTTTCACATCCTTTATAATAGACAAATCCATAGATTTATCAATTGATGTTTTATCATTTTTCGATGCCCTGCATATAGAAGAAATAAGAAATTAGGTTAATACACCAACCTGTTATTTTAACAAATAAACTATTTGGAAAATTATGTACGAAGTGATGTAATAATATGAAAATTATAAATATGTACCCAACACATGATTGTCTATTAGAATCTTCATTCTCAGTATCATATATGTATAACTGAGCGAATTTTGGTTGAGCTCCTTCCTGAGGTAGAAGACTTCTAATATTGTGATTATTTTTACCACCTAGTCGGAATACATATGGAGCATTTCCTCTGTTGATAGAGTTATCAACCTTTCGAGTCATTGAGGTAAACGAAAACATGGAGTTAAATCGACGTATGTTCTTCATGAAATATTTACTCTTTGAATCTAAAGAACGAAATAGATTTTGATAGTTTGGGGGCGGCACTCCTAAATCTGGTAATTCAACTTTACCATAATTACAACACAATGATAGACTTTTATTTCCAGTTTTTTTGCATCTTTTAGCTTCATCCTTCCAAAATTTTGCATATCACATTTCACATATAATCGTTTGATCACCATGATCAAGGTAATCTACAAAACAAAAAAGTAAAAATAAAATAATGTGTTTAATCCATAAAAACTAATTTAGTGTTAAATGTGAGATACAAGTTAGAAAATTATTGCAAATGATTTTTACCTTTTGATGAACCAGGTTGATCATCTTGGAGGAAAGTATTGGAATTATTATGTTGCCCTATCGTTAAGTCGAATAGTGGAATAGTAGATACCTTTGAAGCCCTCCTTACATATTTACGATTCTCTGATCTCTTGTTGGAAGATAATGTATTGTTATCAACGTTAGAAGAAGATGTAGCTGAACTACAATTTGTTGAATTAAATAGTTGTGTTTCAGAAGACGGAGATATGCTAGCGTTAGCACGATTTACTGAAATAAGTTCAATTAAAATGATAAATTATAGACGTCCATAAAAAGTCCACAAAATATATTAACTTTTTTTTAATAAAAGTATGAATACAATATTTTGCAAATTACCATTGGAAATGTCAGATAACGAAGGTCTAACATTTAACAATGGAGCTCCAGGATGGCGCTTTTTATGTCGATATAAAGATTGATTATCCATAGTGTAATTTTCATCCATATAAACATTAGATGTACATGGAATTTGCACGGATGAACTGGTAGCTTTAAGCTGTGACTTTTTATTATCCAAATACTTCTTTCTAATTTTTCTCCTTTCACTTGCATCAATTGGTTCCATGTTTTCTACAGGTGTAGCAGATTGTTGTATGTTTGATGTCGTATAATTACGGTTGAATTTCCTATTATCAAGATACAGTTTTCTAGCTCTTCTTCTAGATCTAGCGTCTTGCAAATTCATTTTGTATTATGAACCTGTTATGAAGATATTGATCAGTGATAATAACATATGGCATGATAAATTATGGACATAACATATAGCAGGCTTAATAATGGGCCATGTAATTACAAATAATTAAACATGGCCAAACGTTTTCATTAATATGATGGGGCTACAAAAATATAGTCATGTATAAGGCCCAGTACTAATTCAGCCCAGAAACACAAATGAGATACAACCGAGAAAAATCATTCGGTATTTTGGTGACAGTTTATATGAACCCTAAAAGTTCCTTCACATTCGATAAGTAATCAAAAATCGACGGATCTCTGCGAAATGAATGTTGAATCTACCCACGACTGTTCAATACAACCTCAAAGAAATGCCATATGTTGCTTCCTTCGACGATGGTGTGCGGCGATCTAAATCTGGTAAGCTTCTTGATCGAATTGACATATAATCGGTACATGTTATAAAACACTGTTATAAAACGTAATTTTTTTACAATGAAGGAGGGTAGCAATTTACTTACAGATTGTAGTGCATACTCGAGTTTTGTTGAACTTATCGATACTGCAAGTCAATTAAATTTTACTTTTAGGAACAAATCACGTAAATTTCATTGGATTTTAGTGCTTGAAATTGGAGCATTATTATGAAATATAAACTGAAATTTTGAAATATAGCCTAATTTCATGGCTGCGATTTAGGCATTACCATGATCTGTAAACTGATATGTAGATAGTTATGTGTGAAAACTGAATTACTTATGGATATAAAGTTGGATAAATATCGAAATTTTAACCATGATTTTAGACTGATTAAATTAAACATATTCATAATACTATTTTATATTTGTTGATAAAAAATTATTCATTATAGTTTTAATCATAATATTATTTTATATGATGATTCAGGTGATAGGAGTGATCATCTAGCAGCTGGACTTTGCTGTATACAAAATTCGAGTCAATTTGATTGCATTAGATGAAGCTATAAAACACTTGGAAAATAGTAAGGTAAGTCCTTAAGTTTTGATTTTTTGCAAAAAGTAAGAAATGAATTAGTTTAGTGGTTATGTGAGTTAAGTGATTAGGTAAGTACATAAGTTATTATTAAAAATGAAGTTATGCTATCTGTTTTTTAATGTAGATCACCCTTTAGATGAAATTCCCCCATGAGGAACACATTAATGGTCCATCAATAACAGCAAGTTCTTCTAACAGATATATAAAGCTAAACATATAATATCAAAAAAATATAAAACGAAACAGGTAAACTGAGTTAAAGTTCCCTCACAATTAAAAACGAAATTAACAACTGAAAGCAAATAGTAGTAAAAGAAAATAGTACTGAATCCCAAAAATGAAAACCAAAATTACTAAAGTACTGAAATAAGAAAAGCATAAGTCTTGTGAGGTTTCAAACTATAAAAGTAAAACTCCCCAACACGATCATTTCTCAACTTTAGGCACCAAGATGACCACCTTTCCTTCACTCACGTCATGGGTCAACTTCCTAGCCTTCGTAGATGAGCTGACATCAATTCCATCTATCTCAAAACAATCATTGAGGTTTGTCTTCGTTATCGACAATGTGTTTAATTTTTTGTTAGGACTTGAGGCAGTTGATGTTTCTAACGTTAATGGTGTATGACTATCACCAGTTTCCGAAAACATATCCTATAAAAACATGTTATGAATTTTTGATAATACAAATGATAGTAAATATTTTTTAACCTATGCTAAGTAATATAAAAGTACCTTTAAAACATTCATAGGTTCACCAATTTGATCAGAAACACTGTGACTACATCCACCCTCAGTTTCAATCTGCATAAACAAAACAAATGTAAATTGCAAAAGTAGGTTTAAAAAACTGATATTTGGTAAAATAATTTCCATACCTGTTGATATGGAAATTTTTTGGCAAGCTCCGACATTATTTCCTCGTCGTCAGTCATAGCACAAATTCCATAAACATTGTTTTCCTTATCGATATTATATTGTTTCATCTCAATCTTCATAGCAAACTTTCTGTGTTTTAGCTCATTAAACTCTTCAGGGAAATCCTTGAGATTAAGACCAGCCTACAAATAAACCAAATATGTATTCGTATTATGTTAAAAAAATATAAGCATTACACAGAATATATATTGAATAAACATACTTAGTTACTAAATCTGTAATTTTATTTTTTTATTTTATGGGACAGAATTTGTATATCTGTCGTTTGTAATTAGGATATGTCATTTTTATTTGTATAGTGAAAACACTACGAATTAGTATTAGTATTTGTAATTAGATGTAAAAAAGTTATATTAGAAATGGTTAAACGGTTTACCTTCACGATTCTGTCAACATAGTATTTTGCTGTCTTCCCAAGCAAGTTGTTTGAGTCCCGGTCGAACATGGTTAGAGTAATACAACCTGTGCTGTCTTGAACACGCAGAGGGATCTTGAACCTTTATAGTATGATAGTCGTCACTTAGACACCAATTTACCAATAAAAATATGATAAATTGAACTAAATAAACCATAAGATGACATACCTTGGGAATGAAGATCGAGTTTTGGATTTGCAGACATAAGTAGAGCACACTCTTCTGCTGATTCCCTTCTGTTCCATCTTCATTTGGCACTAAAAACACTTTAGTTTCAACCCCTCTACGGCAATGAACACACGCTTCGTAGAACCAAGGCAAATTCATAAGTATGCCATAAACGGTACCCAAAACGATGACTTTCTTCACCTTAAACATTTGTTTATTCGAAAAAAATTAAATTTTAATAACAAACAATGAGTGAATTTAGATAAAATTAAATGTCTTCACCTCTGATGGCTTCAAAATCTCTGCAATGGTCCTAAATTCAGTGTTGGTCAAAAAGTCATCCTTCAGTGAGTATGATGACGTTTCCTTCTTTGTAATTGTGGATGATGAAGATTCCCCACCGGATTCAGCAATCAATCTAATAAAATCCCGCATATTAAAATGTATTCTTATATATGTATTATTAGGTACGGTTCTTTTGGATTCTTTTAAGGCAAGGATAAAACATTAGCCTTTAAAAAATATGTCACTAAATAGAATAAAATGGTTGTATTTAATTATTTGCTAAAAAATAATGAAAATTAGTAATAATCAGTATTACATCTTATAAATATGATTTTAAATATGTCAAAAATGAAATCTGCTTGTAAGTGATCAAAGAATGAAAATTGAATCCCACATTAATTGGTTTAGGATTAGGGTGTACATACTTAACATTATGTATTTAATTTGTAGTTATGGATCAAAACAGAATAAAAAACACTTACTTATGTTTGAATTGAATTATGTCGTGCACGTTTGTGTTGAGGAAAATCCTGGTGACTCCAAAATATGAGGTAACTGTGGTTTCACCTATTACCAAAAGGAATATTATAACATTACTAACAATAAATGTATTTTATCTATAATATATATAATAAATATATATAATATGTTTTGGCAATACCCATCCCGTTGTTGATCTCTGCAAATTGCAAAATTAATACAACCCGATCATCTGTGCGGATATCGTTTAGGTAATCAGACACAAAGTAAGCATTGTGACCCCACAATGTGAGCTTAATCTTAGCACCCCTAGAATTATAGTATAAAAGTTTATTATTAATATACATTTATTAAGCATATTAAATGTTTATGTAAAATAAAAGTATCTCACTATGTGTCTTGTATATCCAAAGAAAACATGTGCTTACTTCGATTCATGCTTCTGTTATCAAATGTTTCAATTTGAACAATTTCCCCGATCACATCTTAAACAAACACACAAACGTGAGTTATCAAATGAATTGGACAAATTGGTTGCAGCCTTTTAATTTAGAAAACTTTAGAAAAAAAAAGTAATAATAGAATACAACAATAATAAGCATTAAATACTTACCGATTGATTTGGAGTCATCTAATGACTTTGACAAAATACTTGCAAATTTAGCAAATTCAAAACCGTGTTTAGCACCAGAAAAATCTGTGCAACGTTTCACCTTTGTGGATGGACCGATGGACAACTTCCTATGATGTTCAGTGAACTTGAAAGTTGATTTGTTTGTACATAAGCTTGCTCCGGTTATGTAGACATCTGAATCTTGTTTGAGCACGTCTTTGAACCGGTACATCCATCTGTTCCAAACATAGGCGTGTACCTTTTCACCCTATGTTGGCAGTTTGACATATATATCAGTATACGGAAAATAATTAGCCTAAAAAGAAAAGAAATTCAATACTATAATTATGTGATATATTACCTCTTCATCCATCAAAATCATTTCGGTTAAAATGACTTGGCTGCGGTTGTTTGAATCGGTTTGGAACCATAATCTTATAATTCTTACTTTTAGTGTGAACACATCATCAATTCGTCCAGATTCTTGATTAAGGAAATATCCCCTGCAGACATGGCTGCAATAATTCTACAGAAGTCAATGTCTATATTCGAAGATGTATGCAACACTAATTTTCATATATGCAGATTTTATAAAACAAAAAACAAAACGGAAATGTATGTAGGAAGCAAGAAAGGTCTAGTTTTAGAATAACAAACCTTTGGTTTTAACTTTGCAGAATTGAAAACGATCAAAGCAGAGTTGTGCTGAAGCAAGAGATATCTTATGAATTGTTTCGTGTACATATTATAAACTTCCAAAGGCAGGTGAAATTGTTTTCCTTTTTTTTAGGAGTTTAAAACGGAAGACACGATCTGGAAAAACTGCAGATTAGCAGTTGATTTTAATTTGCAGATTATTAGGAATTAAGTTTTATTTGCAAATTATTAGGAAATAATTATTATTTACAGATTATTAGGAACTAATGCTAATATAGTATTGAATTATAGTTATTTTTTAAGCAAAAAAAACGTTTTTTTAATTCAGATAATAGGAATTTCCTGCGTTGATTCTAAATGTTTTGGTAGATTCTACAATTTTGATAATAGATGTTATGGCTATGTACTCAAAAACGTGGATGGTTAGGGGTTATTATTTTCTGTAGTTTTGATAAGAGATGGGTCCTTAAACGCAGGAAAGCAGTTACACGTAGGTATGGAGCTAAAAAACCGGCAGTTGTAGTTTATAATTATTATTAGGAATTAAGTTTTATTAGCAAATTATTAGGAAATAATTATTATTTACAGATTATTACGAATTAGTTAGATTATAGTATTGAATTATGGACATTTTTTATTAGCAAAAAGACGTTTTTTTTTAATTCAGATAATAGATATTATTTGGTTTGATACTAAATGTTTTGGTAGATTCTACAGTTTTGATAATAGATGTTTTGGCTATGTATTAAAAAACGTGGATGATTATCGTTTGTTATTTTCTGCAGTTTTGATAAGAGATGGGACCTTAAACGCAGGAAAGCAGTTACATGGAGCTATGGAGCAACAAAATGGGCAGTTAATGTTTATAATTTTTTTTTAAAGTTTATTTTTGATTTCTTTATGCATATCATCGTGGACTGAGAAATAGAGGGATATTATTTCCTAAATTTGAGGCTTCCATGAATAAGGTACATAAACCGTAATTACAAAATTAAGATAAAACCTAAATTCTAAGAAAATGCCACGTAGGATGCTGCTTTCTAAGGGGGTCCACCTGTACATTAAGAGGCTTTGTTTTATTATATATATAGACTAGCTTCATAGCCCGCCCGACTGGGCGGGCATGCTTCAAGAGATATATTATAGAAAAATACCAACAAATATTAATACTTTTAAAATGACATAAGAATCGATAGCTATAATGATAAGTTTGTACAAAATTTGATACATGAAAAAATGACATAAGAATCGATTTACACATGCAAAATAGAAATAACTCACCAAATGAAATTCTACGCCCATAAGTAATTACATGCAACAACAACAAAACCGGTTTTTGGATTTTAATAAAATTTAGATAGTTGTAAAAAAATGTTTCTATTTTAATAAAGGGTTAATTTCATAGAACAGTAACAAAGTTTGAAAAGTGTTTCATCTATGTCACTCAAACTTTGCTTTCACTCTATAATATTAACCTCTATAATAATAACCTAAGTTTTAAAAGTGTTCTAATCATGTAAAGTTTACCTTCTATTATATGTTATCAGGTCATATTGTATAATAAGTTTAGGTGTTCCAATTATGAGTTTTTTATATATAAACTTAAATAAGGTGACCTGGTAACCTATAATAGAAGGTAAATTTCACATGATTAGAACACTTTATCGTTTTTATATAACCTTCAACTCAAATTAAAAAAAGAGCCTAAATATTCTACTTCAGGTGTACCTTTCGTCC
The DNA here is from genome assembly GCA_963853835.1 of Calendula officinalis. Taxonomy (NCBI): domain Eukaryota; kingdom Viridiplantae; phylum Streptophyta; class Magnoliopsida; order Asterales; family Asteraceae; genus Calendula; species Calendula officinalis. The sequence continues at coordinate 68,806,413 of OY970827.1, read as the reverse complement.
AATGTAATCAGTAGTAGGGCTGGTCCAATGTAATCAGCAGTACGTGAAGAAGCAACGAAGATTTCAGCTGTAATAAATACATTAAACAAATTAATACTAAAAAATAAAAAATAGCTTAAATAATATCTCTATTAGATAATTTTGTAGAAATTGTGAAATGAATACTTGATTTCGAGCACGAGTGACATCATCATCCCCGACTTTGTAACAAATTTTAGTATTATATTGCATGATTGCAAAAGCCAAATCATCTAAACAATCACCCTGCAGAATCAACACAAGAAATTAGAAAATTCAGCACTTGGTAATCAAATATTACATATGAACGTAAATAAAACGATTTTTGTTTTAAAAAAAAGTCAAAAGTTTTGGTTAGAAACCTTAGCACCAGCATAAACACCAAAAAGTCCAGTGTCTTTATAGTTGGTGTTGACATGTACGTAGTTTTAAACCTCATAAATTTACAATTACATAGTTTCGCCCACACTTTCTATATAATCAGATTGTGATCAAAATAACATTGAACAAAAAGACATTACCAAGATAATGTTGGATAGAAAGATTACAATTGCATATGCTTCTTTGGTATGAAAAGAAGTAGATGTGGGGGGAAATGGGTCAAAATAAGTTGGGTTAGGTTGATCCGCCAACTCCTTTTTGTCCATTTATTTAAATTTACAATAATTAATTGGTTAAATATAATTACAAAAACTATATTGTCAAAATAAATTCCAATTATTTTAACTGAGATGTAGTTTGACAGCTTTGTGAACATATTCAACACCTGCTCCACAATATCCTCAGCTGTAGAAATAACCTGAACCAAATTAATCATATAAAGATTATATTGCATACTCTAACTAAACTATTAGTCTGTTACTATATAAGAAGAGTTTGACCAACAAATTGTTATCCTATTTTTCACAACATCCATTGGAGTTTTGTTATTGACCCCATCAACTTCAACAACACTATTTACTATGCCGTATCTCTGAAGTTTTATAGCCTAATTAAGTCACCATTTTGTTATTCAACCTTCAGGCATGTCACCCATTTAGTTTTTCATTTATATTTTACCTGTTTGACTTGTTAGAGATAAAATATAAACAAATCGACCCATTTCAAATCAGTCAACACTAACAAAACAAATATTGTAAAAGAAAATACAGAAGAAAGTTTACGACTACATTCCTCAGAATCATTGGTTGTCAAAAAGCCTTAAACAAAATATTACCAGCCATTTTTAATGACTGAAACAATTCTAACATGAAATATTCATTTTTTTCAAGCTTCAGATCATTACTTTTATTAATTTTTCTTTTCTTTTCTGTCTGTAACTCTTTTTTCTCCTCAAAGTATTAACTTTAACAATAAGAAATGATGATTTATCTACTTTATCTGATATGCTTCCTTTCAGAGCCATTATTACATATGTTTTCTATTTTAAAGTTAGTTCATGCATATCCTCCCAATATACTCCCACAAATTCCACCAAATGCCATTATTGAATTTCTAAATTTGGCAATATAAGAGATCCGCTCTGTCAAAGGTTCATATTGATTCTTCTTATAACCATAACTCTTCAATTAATTCATACAAAACCTATGCATAACGTCGTTTGACTGCAGTGCATATCACGAACAAAAATTAATTTAGGAGAACACATCAATTTTTTGAATTTTTGAATCACGACCTATGACGGGTGGCAAAATATGAACCCTAAATCAGTGAATTGAACCGATTTATCAAAAATTATGTTACGAATGAACCCCCAAACATCAAATTATTAAGAAATTTGAATCATAAAATAGAAAGCAATTACCTGAAATAGGGGTGTCGTTCGTGGAAATACAGCGTAGAAGATGAACCCTTAATTCCTTTCGCAATCTGGTTCAAAAGATGAGCCCTAAATTAGTGAGTTGACCCGATTTATCAAAAATTATGTTAAGGTTCAAACCTCAAAGGGTATCTTGCGGATGCGTCACTTAAACCAGATCGATCGGCGGATGATTTCTTGTAAGAAATTGAAGATGAAGCGACGATGGGGATACTGATTTATAAACCCTAAGTGAGAAACTTACCGGGGGTTCCGTCTTCCATGTAATTAATCGCCTTATTTTGATGTTGAAGATGAGATTTCCGATGGGTTTGCTGCCACAATTTGATGGTCGAGGTCCTTACCAGCGGATACGGTCGGAGGTTGATCTGAATATCCTAATTTTGAGGTTGAAGTTGAAATATCCGATGAGTTAGCTACATAACTGGAGGATTTAAGTTTCAAATTTTGAACGAATATGATGTTTCACCGGCCAATGGGGGAATTACAGCTGGCATTCTCGACCAATGAGGGAGCTCCAAATTGAATAGTAGGCAAATTTCAATCAAACCTAGGGATCATATATAGGAGAAGATGTGGAGTTTGTGAGGAATCACTTTGACCAACCACAGAATTACAAGTGTCATTATCATCCAATTAAAAGGCTTGAAACAGGTGAGGTGTCATACAACCATCATGTGTAGCTCCATATATAGGGGAAGATATAGATGTTTTCCTCTAATAAAGTTAGTGGGCGAAAAATAATAATCTAATTTAATATATTTTATGTACATAAATAATCAGAAAAAAAAAGGAAGGAGAAAGAAAAACATATAATGGGAAGGAATAAGAAGGTTCGCCACGAGATTCTGGTTTACGTGGTCGGTCTTTCTGGCAGGCGGCTTTTGTTTTCATTTTCTTTTTATTTTCTTGGTATAATTCTTCTATAAATAAGATCCATCGATATTTATACAAGACAAATGGTATATGTTTTTACTAGTTGTTTGTATTTCATTCTAATATTTATCAAAACGAAGTCATTAAACTTTTTTCTTTATATTATTCATTAATTTTAACATTTATCTTAATTAAGTAAATAAAAATATAAATAGACAAAAATATTACTACAGAACATATAATATTTCTCTCTCTTTATATAATTAATGCTGATTAAATTGATGTAGTTCTAAAAACAATAAGCTTACGTTCATCACCACCTACGTGTTGATGCTTAAATTTACAGTAAATTAGTGATTAGACTCATTTTTTTGAATGGCAAAACTTAATCTAATTCTAATTATTATTTATGTTCACGATATAACTTGAACTTCTAATCTCATGGTTGTAAGACAAATACTATAACGCTAGGTCAAAAACCCTTTGGAAGTAATTAGACACATAATATAATTTTAACAAACAAACCGATGTAACAATATGTTTTTTGTAATTTATTGCAAAAAAAAAATTAAAAAGTCCATAATCATTATTAATCAATCATCAAATACCTCCAAATGTCACTATTAAAACAGTTTCGTGTGGAATGCAACTACATTCCTTCCAACAATATTACAAAGAGTCAAAACTCAAAACAAAACACAAAAGTCTACAAAGTTAGGTTGTAAAAATGGATTTCTTTTGAACAAACTATATTATTTAGAAAAATATTATTTGTAACTACAATTTAGGCCTATGAAAGTATGAATGATGTTATTTAAAGAGATAATTTAAGAATTGTAGCCTAGTGGTTATGGTAAAAAGAGTAAGGTGTTGCCCATGACCTATAGATCATGGGTTCAAGTCTCGTCGTGGACTTAGGTGGTGGGTTTATTCCCCGTAGGTGGAGAGTTCGGGGGAAGACATACTGCCACTTGTGGATGTCACTGTCTAGATTCGAACCACTAACTTACTAAGGACTATCCCAACCGTGATGCGTCAGTAAACACATCAGTAGCGCCAAATCATCACATCCTTACTGACACGCTACTGACACGGTCGTACAAACATTACCCATCACTAACACATCCTTTCCACATCATCATTTTTATTAAATTAAATAATTATTAAATAAATACATTACATTAATCTAAAAATACATTGTTTAATTTTTTTTAAAAAAGATATTAAATTAAAAAATTACATTTATTAAAATTTAAAAAACAAAAAAAAAAAACTTATTTTTTTTGAAAAAAAAGTAATACTTCCTCCGATTCAAAATAAGTGATACACTTTACATTTATGGGTGATTCAAAATTAGTGATACACTTTAAAATTTTACCTTATTTGGTAAAAAGTAGTGAGCTCCACACCCAATAACTACCTACTTTATAAACTGAAATGACCCTTATACCCTTACTTTTTACATTTAAACATCATTAACCTTATTTTATTCATAAATTGTGGGACCCATTCCCCACTAACCATCTAATTAATCTAATTTAACCCTCATTATAATCTTTTGCCTCAAAAACTGTGAAACATAAAATGTATCACTTATTTTGAATCGGAGGAAGTATATTTTTATTGTTAATACAGATATATTAAAACATTTAAAATTAAAAAAATTAAAAAAAAGAGAAAAAAATATTTTTTATTAAAAAAATGAAAATAGTACAAGTTGTGAAGCAGAAAAAACTCCCAAACCCCCTTCCCCCTCTTCCTCTTCCCTCCTACTCTCCCCTGCCCCGCCTCCTCTCACGACGCCTCTCTTCTCCCCGTCCTCATCACGACGAAATCTATCGACGCAGCCTACGACGGCATCATGCCAAAGGCGTCAATCCTCGACGGGTTGTTTTTTGTAGGGGTGAGCATGGGGCGGTTTTTAACTAAAACCAAACCCCGCCCCAAAAGTTCGGGTTTTAAGAAGTACACCCCGTTCGGTTTCGGTTTTTTCGGTTTCGGTTTTTCGGGTTTTTCGGTTCGGTTTCGGGTTTCTTGGTTCGGTTTCGGGTTTTTTCGGTTTTTTAATTTCTTTTAAATTTACCAATTTGTTAGCTTAAAAATTAATATTATGATTCAAACTCGCAAACCTTAACTCATTTTGTTATAAATAAAAAACAACTAGTAAGTTTAATATAATGTAATAATAAATTCAACTAACATAATTAGAATAAGATTAAAAATAGAATAACATCCAACAATCTTTCACAATAATTTTAATCCATGTCTTTATTCATAAAAGTTTCATTGCATGGTTGCTTTCCTTTTGCAAACAAATCTATATCAAATCTTTTAAAAATATAAGAATATTTTTATAAAATTTGAAATATATATAATGGCGGGGCGGGTTTTCGGTTTGGTTTTTCATATGCCCCCGAAAACCGCCCCAAACATTCAGATTTTCCAAAAATCCAAACCGTTGATATCGGTTTTTCAAATGGTTCGGTTTTTTCGGTTCGGTTTTTTCGGGTTTTTTCGGGTTTTTCGGTTTCGGTTCGGTTTTTCGGTTTTTATGCTCACCCCTAGTTTTTTGCTGCCGACGTACCTACGACGGCACCGTTGGCACCGGTCTAACTGATTGTTTAAAATAAAATTGTTACTTAAAGAGATACGAGTCATCTGTCAAAGTAAATTGAGTACATGATGTGTGAGAAAATAAAAGGGACCAAAATGATATTAATGCAAATTAACTTGATATATGTTACAACGCACCAAATTTGGGCTTAAATTACGTTTGAACTGACTAACTTTCAACACATTTGAAGATCATAGTACTGTGTTGTTAAACTAATACATTCAAATTAAATCAAAACGTTTTTTAGCAGTTATTGATGGTCATCAGGAATCGGATTGATATAATTAAGTATCATTATGACCGAGCGTTACCAATCCTTCTTTCCTATATACATCAAGAAATGTTGCTAACTCATACCAATCCTGGTATTAATGTAGAATGATCTCATATATATGCTCTTGTTTTTTTCTTTGTTTATTTTTGAATGAGAAATAGCAAAAAAATGAGTAATAATTCCGAAAATATGCCCAACTAGTATATTTTCATCCGCACGATGTCGCGGGGATTTTCACATGATATCTAAAGTACTGTTTATTAATATTTATATTACACTTAAAAAATTGTTTTTTATTATAAAAACAAAATATGAGTTCTATGAAATATGCACGTTCCAAGAAATAGGCTCGAAGATATTTCCCGTGAGAAAAAAAAAAACCACTTAAGGCAACGAATACGGGCTACTTACAAGGCGCATGGTCACCCTGAAATTAGTCGTCTCGCAAAGCAAGTGTTTGAACTTTTAAATAAAAGTGGAAAATTCAAAAGTAGAAGGGCAGTTTTGAAACTTTATAAAAAGTAGTACTGTAGTTTGAAAACATCTCCTTTTGCCGGTAAGTAATAGTAATCGTAAATTGAGTAAGAAAAAAAAAACAAATTTGCTTACGTATGCTTGATTCACTATTCATCAAGTTCTCAATTGTATATATACTAACTAGCTTCATAGCCCGCTCGACTGGGCGGTCATGCTTCTAGAAATATATTAAAGAAAAATAACAACAAATATTAATACTTTTAAAATGACAAAAAAATTCATAATTATAATGATAAGTTTGTACAAATTTTGATACATAAATAAATGTTATAAAAATTTTGAATAGTTTCTATTATTTAAAGATAATATAGATGAAGATTCGTATTAGGCTAATATGTTTTGAATTCGTGTTCTGTAAATTTCCGGAATCCATAGAATTTGGAATTACCTTATTGGTTTGTTGTATACTTGGTGTAAATATTTCCGGACTAATGGGATAAAGATTTGCTTTAAATGAGTTTCAAAAGTTAGGAACTTTCCAAATTTAAAAAAAAATCATTAATTGCCCATACCAAGCTTACGTATTTTATTGCTTATATTGCCATAAATTCGAATGCAATTCAACAGATTACCAAAATTAATCCGAATAATATTTAAAGTATAACTTCCTAATCTACCGGAGTTATTTTTATTTAAAATATATTATATTGAATGAATTATTTACGAAGCCATGTGGCATATGAGGTGGCATTGGAAGCCAATGGGGATGCTTTAAAGTGATGAGTTAGCAAATAAAACTCAAATCCAAACCTCATATATAGAAGAAGATTTCTCTATGAGTAAAAAAATCTCGCTAAAAGCACAAAACGGGTAAGAAACCACCACCACCAAAAATCCCCCCCACCCCCCAAATGACAAATTCTATTACATTTAGCGGGTAAGAAAACCCCCTTAAAATGTCAAATTCTATTACATTTTAGCGACTTGCGCACACACAAATAGAACTTTGGATAGCGACTTAACCCGCGATTTGCTAATGCCATTTAGCGACAAAAAACACGAGCGTTTAAATTCTTTTAGCGACTTGCATGGCATAATATAACAAACATGATCTTGCTTTGAAAATAAAAAATAAAAAATCAAAGTTATAAAGTAACATTTTTTTATTAACATATACTAAATAGTAAAATTAAATGAGAATGCTAGTGCTTCATACTAAATGTAAATAGAAAATTTTAGTAAAAAATCAATATCATTTTTCAAATTAAATTGCTTAAAAAAGCACATAAAACTAAATTTTGTTATACCCATACCGAAAATTGATTGAAAAAAAACACTTGAAAGTAAATTCTATTATACCCATACCCCTAGTAATAACAATTGACCCGAAACCAAAGGAGCATGTTTGCCAAAGTGGGCACGGCGCCATCCATTATTGCACAACACATTTTTCTCCTTTTTCTTGGACATGATTGAGAAGAGTATTCTTCACGCGTAGTCTTCATTAAATTATATTTTTATTTATTTTTCAAAAACACTTTAGGTAAATTAGAATCTTTCAGTATTACTCACCGAGTACGTATTTAACAATATCTTATCAAATTACTAGCAATTGCAAGACTGATTCTTTGATTTTGCTTTGTTAGTTTTATGATATAAGTATACTAACAATTAAATACTTTTTTATATTTATAAAACTAGAAAAGTATTTATTTTAAAGTATGGTCATGCCTATTTCATAAAACATTCCATTACCTCTTCCTTTTTCAAATTCCGTTAAACCCTCCTGTACACGGCCGCCCGAACACCACTTCCGACAAACAACCGGCGGAGCAAAAGAATACCCCCAGCAGTAAAATTAATAACATCCACATCTTCAATCAGCAGATCTAGACTTAACTGATCGCTTTAATTACTTCAGTAGCGTATCGCAACATCTACATACAGAATCAGTTAGTTATGGACTCGCCGGAGCAACGGCGGAAACGGAAACGGTTTCTGAAAACTACAAACCTCTCACCTCTCCGCCACTTTCCTCCTGTAAGATCTCTTCTTTATTGTTTCGGTTTCTTTGTTTTCTTCTATCTCCTTTTCCGGCGACACACGGTGGCGTTTCACGACGTCGTATCATCATTATCTACTTATCAAATAGATTCTGTTAAAGTTTTCTCAAAGTTTAACGAGTTACCTCAATTTAAAATAGAAGATAGGGTTTCGTTTCCTGATCATATTCTATTATTAGTCTCAAAAACTTCCGATACCGGTAGCGACACCGGAACGTTAATCGTTACTGCAATTGGAAATCGATTGGAATGTGTATACAAAATTAACAATCCGGATTCGGATCCGGATCTCGGTGACGCTGTTATTGAAGGAAGGAATGTATTGTCGGTGGATGAATATTCCGATAATCGTTTGCTAGTTCGTTGTCCTTTACCTCCGTCGAACTTTTCTTCTCTGATCGGCCTACAACGCCGGAGTTTAACGATCGGTATACCAGAAGATAAACCGTCAAATACATGGGAGAATTTAGCTTATGAGGCGGTTTTGGACGGAAATACCGCCCTTGTGTTTGTAAAAGGAATTAGTCACAGACAGGGTAAAGAATCCGACCCGACCCAATTCAGCTGTCATTTCGGGTTAGGTGAGTTTGAATCCAATGAGAAATACATGCTCACTTCCAGAGCTATAACCGCAGCTCAAGAAGTGGTTCGGTGCGTGTTACCAAAGAGTATCCTTATCCACTCCAAAAAAGCCCGTGGGCTTGGGGCCACGGTTAGTTTCCAAACACCTCGGGTCCATGGCCGGTCTCACCGTGTGCTCGTTCCATCTGTCGCCAAAATATCAACTCCCGAACCAAACTCGAACACACAAAAACACGAGCTTTGCGTGTGCACGATGCTATGGAATCAAGCCCATTCGATTCGTGAATGGATAACGTACCATTCATGGTTAGGTGTCGAAAAATGGTTCATTTATGATAACAACAGTGATGATGAAACCAAAGATGTGATAAATGATCTTGATTTCGAGGGTTACAATGTGACCCGACACGTTTGGCCATGGATCAAGACTCAAGAAGCCGGATTCTCACATTGCGCTATACGGGCTCGAACTGAATGCAATTGGGTTTCTTTCATGGATGTAGATGAATTCTACTACTTCCCGTTTAACGAAATAAACGGGCCCCCAAACCAGGGTTCACTCAGAACCCTGGTTTCCAACTACACAAACTCATTATCTATCGGCGAAATCCGAACATCGTGCCATAGTTTCGGGCCATCGGGCTTAACAACCCGACCTGAAAAAGGAGTGACAGTCGGGTACACGTGTCGGTTACAAAGCCCGGAAAGACATAAGTCAATCATTCGACCCGATGCACTCGATACAACCCTAATGAACGTGGTGCATCATTTCCACTTACGGAACGGGTTTACATACATTGATTTAGCTCAAAATATTGCAGTGATTAATCATTATAAGTATCAAGTTTGGGAAGTATTTAGGGCAAAGTTTTATCGAAGGGTGGCTACTTATGTGGCTGATTGGAGAGATAATCAAAATGAAGGATCGAGAGATAGAGCACCTGGGTTAGGTACAGAAGCCATTGAACCGCCTGATTGGAGATTGCAATTTTGTGAAGTTTGGGATACTGGATTAAGGGATTTTGTTTTGGGTAATTTGGCTGATGTTTCTACTGGGGTTTTACCATGGGGTAGATTTATGTGATATAATTAAAATTAATATTGGGTATATTCATAATTGATTGATTCTTTGAACCAAGCTAACTGGTGTTTATGCGAAACCTTGTGCTTGGTTTTTTGTGTTAAAATGGTATACGTTGTTTTTGTAAGTATTACAATTTACGCGATTTTGTTTGAAATGTCCTTTTGACCAAGATATGAATACAGTTGTAATTTGGTGATGGATGTAATTAATATAATTCGATTTCTGTAGCTCGGTCAGTACCTAAATGGTGAACACAGATATGATTCACTGGATTCAATAGCTAACGATGAATTGAATTAATTTTCTTCCGAATTATTATTTGTAAATTATTTTAGATTTGGTGGTGTTTGAATGGGCAAAATGAAGGTTGCATTAATATGTTAAAAAAATATTTGCAGACAAATTCGTAAGAGGAAAGAAGAGGAGTGAAAGAGTGTTAACAGGAGCTAAAACCACGCAAGAAAAGGGAAATTAGACTGTTAGTTGTTCTAGATGTTTATATTGATCGAAACTTGATATTGGGTATGGCTTTTAGGAATCAACGTAAATAAACATATTTGTTTTGTGGCTTTGGCCTTTGGGTTTGAAAATGAGGTATTATACCCAAAAGCATGGGTTTTGCAAAACCCATCTAAAATACGAAGGTTTATACGTATTACGTGGGTTCTCTTCATATTTTCATTACAAGATTCTATTTTGTCGGTACAACGAAATCCTTAATCGAATAAAATCATAGATTTCAACAAAAACAGAGAATTTGTATGTGTATTATGATTTCGTGTACCAGAGATTACAACAAAAAACAAAGGCTAATTCCATCATGAAAAAACCACCATGAACTGCTGAAATGCAGTTTGAAAACTGCCCAAAACTGTCGAAAACCGCCCAAAATCGGGTCGGATCTATCGGGTTGAAAAAACGGGTTTGATTCTCAAATTCAGATTTTCCATTAGCTCAACCCCAGCCAGGGGTTCTGCCCCTTGGACCACACCCATGGCGCAGCCCCGGACCCCGTTACTGGGGGCGCTGCCCCCGGACCCCGTTGAATAAGTGTATTTTAATCAAAACAAATTCAAACAAGTGTGCACTCCGCACCACCCTTACTTCACCCTTGTTTAATATTTAGTAAGATTATATTTGGTCAACAAGTTTATCTCATTACACTTAAATCATATTGGTGATACAAATTATCAACATTATTAAAATTATGAAGAAATTGAAACTATTAGCAAAATGGACAGACGCAATAGTTTTGATCAAAAGAATGATTCTCGTACAGTTGTGCAATCTTTTGTAGTAAGTTATGTCGTCAATACTTGTTGGATTATTATTGTATATTATGTTTAGTGCAAAATAATGTTCAAGTATATTCAACCAAAATTGTCTCATCCATGGACCTTAAGTCTTAACATACAATTCTCGTTTTCGTGGTTTTGAGGACCTTAACATAAAGGCGGTGATTTTAACGCCATGCTTTTTAATCCATGCACTACAAAAGTTGCTTTGTATGTTTGTATAGTTTGCAGAAATAGTTATACACTATGATACAAACCTTAAAATATGTGGTGTAGAAATTAATTCCCTTAACATAAAAGAATGATTTACAAGTTGTAGAATTTATAAACTATTTAAATGGATCAAAATGTTAAAAGAATGATTTACAAGTTGTAGAATTTATAAACTATTTAAATGGATCAAAATGTTGAAAAGAATTATAAGAGTTAATTGCAAGAATAGTCTCTGTGGTTTGGCCAAATTACACGTAAGGTCCTTAAACTTCAAAAAGTGCAGGCGCAGTACCTATGGTTTGCGTTTTGTTGCACCGTTGGTCCCTCCGCCCTAACTCTGTTAGATTATACCCGTTAGTGGACGCATGTGCGAGGCACACGAGGGCAATTCAGTCTTTTTAACACTCCCTCTCTCCTTCCAGTTCTCTTAATTGACTTTGAATCCCCAACCCTAATTTAGTCCGCCTAATTCGAAACCCATTTCACAAACCGTCCTCCGATAATTCACGATTGATGGCAACCACGAAAGCATATTTGAGAGACGATGATCTCCAGTTCGACGCAGATGAAATATACGGTAAATTTCTAATCTTTGATTCTAATCTTTGATTCAACTGTGTACATATTGCGTGCAAAATTTTTGATTATAATATGACATTGTCTCAATTGCACAGCTTCTCTTCCCCGCCTCTTTTGTTTGAAGTTAAATCATGGTGGGCATTTCACTGACCTACCAAAAAGGGAGTACATTGAAGGTAGAGTATCATACATTGATGAGGTTGATAGGGATACGTTCGATGTGGAGGTAATTCATCACTTTGTGAAGCTTTTGTGGTATGATCCTGAGCAAATTATGTACTATCACTTCAGATTGCCTAACAAATGTCTGGATTATGGTTTGAAGCCATTGGGTTGTGATTCTAACATTATATGGTTGATACAGTTAGCTTTAGATCATAAGGAAATTGAAGTTTTTATTGAAATTGGGCGAACTAATGTTGAGAATATAACCCGTTCCTTCAATTCTTCCATTCATATTGAGGAATTAGAACAAGATACCTGCACAACATTGGAGCAGATCACACTTTTCAGGTAGGGCACACTGTGATCTTTTGATAAACAATATCTGTGAGGTTTTCAATAGACAGTTGCTAGATGGTAGGGATTCTCCTATAATTACTGCACTTGAGTATGTTAGAGAGTATAGTGATTGTCCAAAAGGTTATTGAAAAAACAACTGGTCCATTAACACCAAGTGTGACAAAATTGTTCTAAGTTATAACTGAAAAAGCAGCCCAGTACACAGTTGAATGGAATGGAGGAGAACATTATCAGGTGAAAGGACCTTGGGGTGATCAGTGTGTAGTCAACATGCAGCTTAAGACTTGTTCTTGTAGGAAATGGGAAATCTTTGGAATCCCTTGTAAACATGCAGTAGCCTGCATTTTTAACATGGGAGATAATGGAATGGCAGTTGGTATACCTGAGGATTGGGTCCATGAATCATACTGGTTGTCTACTTGGAAGACTGTATACTCCTTTAAGATCAATCCAGTTCCAGGTAGACAGTTTTGGGAAAAGAGTAAGTGTCCAACTATATTGGTCCCACCAAGCTATAAACCACAGATTGGAAGGCCAACAAAAAAAAGAAAGAAAAGTGCAGGTGAAGATGAAGATGAAGAAATGACAAAAGATGGAAAGCTATCAAGGAAAGGGAAAACTATAACTTGCAAGAATTGTGGGGGAAAGGGGCATAACATCAGGGGCTGTAAGTCTCCTAGGCAGGCAGGTCAAGCAAGTGAAGCAGGTCAAGCAGGTGAAGCAAGTCAAGCAGCAGGTGTTGCCCAGAGTTAGAGTTTATGATGTTGTGTTTTGTGTTTAATAGTATTTTGTGTATGTTTAGACTTGGTTGTGTTTTGTGTTTAGACTTGGTTGTGTAATGGTATTATGACTATTATGGCACTTTGTGTTTAGACTTGCTTGTTTAATGTATGACTATTATGGCACTTTCAATTCACTGCAAAACATATGCTTGTTTAATGTATTGATGCTTGTTTTTGAACATTCATTTCACTGCAAAACACTGCAAAACACTGCAAAATCCATAAATTCTTGACAACAAAATACTACATTCATTCTTGATACAGCAGAAGCATTACATTGATTCTAGGTAGAGAATTATGTCAAAAGCAACCAAAAGCCATTGATTCTTGAAACAGATGCAAACTAATTACACGAGAACAAAATAAACTAAAAAAAACGCCCAACTTGAAATTAGCAAAATCTTCATCCTTCTTTTTCCAGCAGCCATCAAAATCAATGATTCTTCAAGTTTGTTTTTTACCTTAAGTAATCCAGGAATTATTTCCATTGCTCGAGGACACATCGGTGGATCAGACCAAGCGAAAAACCCACAATCGGTTCCATTCTGCCTACAACAGTAAAATCGCCTACCGGGGTTAGCTTGCGTCCAGGAGGTGCGAATCATTGCTCGTCTTCCACAGTAGCAATTCATAATTTGGGGAAGAAAGAAATTAGGGTTACAGAGAGAGGAAGAAGACGATGTTTGTTATAGGTTTAGGGAAGAAAGGGGGTTTTAATTCAATTGGGGAAGGAGAGGGCGTGTTAAAAAGACTGAATTGCCCTCGTGTGCCTCGCACATGCGTCCACTAACGGGTATAATCTAACATAGTTAGGGCGGAGGGACCAACGGTGCAACAAAACGCAAACCATAGGTACTGCGTCTGCACTTTTTGAAGTTTAAGGACCTTACGTGCAATTTGGCCAAACCACAGGGACTATTCTTGCAATTAACTCGAATTATAATTATAGTAAAACAAGGCATCCAATTAAAAGGACGAGACACGAGAGCTACTTTTGGATTGTGGGTCCAACGACCAACTTGCTCTTATATCACCAACCAGTCACCACCCACTGCCAATGGTGGATACTTTACCAATCAACACCACCAAAATTACAAATTTAGTTCAGGGCCCTGGGGCATGGACCTGGTTACCAACAGCCCATACGAAAATCTACGCTGGATTTTAGATCATATCTCTTAGACTATGCTTCAACTAAATCGATAATTATGATTTAAGATAAGTAATAGGGTTTTTTCATCTTCAAAATAATGTTTCTATGTTAGAGGAAAGATAATCATGTTCTTAAACATGTTGATATTAAAACACATACTTTATAAACCAAAAGTAAGAAACTAATAATATTAATAACATGTATTATTGGGCAAACATTTATTCAACAACAAGCTGCATAGAATTTACGTGTTGCCTAGGCAACTAGCAAGTATAGGCCACGATAAAGGGCAAAGATACTTAGGTTGTTCGTATGGAGGGTAAGTTACGACCACGACCACTCCGTTGACTACGTCCTCCAATATATGACTTTTTGTTGGTCGCGTCGTATCCCATGACATTTTCGTGTGGGTTTGGTAGCTCTGGTGACCGATTGTGGTCTTTGTATGTATTCAATGGTTACTTGTACATTACGCATGATAATTGGTACATGCATTAATAAAATATTTTAATAATAAGAATGAATAAGTGATTATTTGCAATTAACACCCTCTAAAATGTCATTTTAGAAAAATAGCTAGTATTCTTGGAGATGCCATTTTGAAAATACAAATTTTTGAAAAGTAAATGTATTTTTGTTTTAAATATTAACAGGATAAACAGGAGTTTGAGTTTGCCTCCCCCTCTAATTCTATTAAAAAAATTAGAAAAAAATACTTGTCCCAAGTATTTTTGTTTGAAAATACTTGTCCCAACCTTTTATTAAAAAATTATTTTATTTTTCTTCCATCTATACAAAACAGTACAACCTTATTTTTCATATACATTACTAACCCAACTCTCCCAACCTACCAATAAGAAAAATACACACATTTTAAAAGAAAAAAAAACAAAACAAAACAAAAGGTATGCTGGTTCCTCCCCAAGGTCTAGGCCACTCTTTTTCCATGACCCCGTTACTTTTTATTGTTATTTTTGTATCATGACCCAACTCAACCTTCTCATGAGGATAGTCTTACCCATTAGTAGTGGCGGACCCAGAAAAAAAGTTAAGGGGTGGCACCGGTTGTACATTTTTTTCTCAGTAACCTACACTAACAAAAGAAAATTAAAAAAATTTAACACTACTTTAATGCTATTCAGAAAATAATCAAAGATTGTACGGGCAACTCCGTGCACCATACTAGGTCCACCCCTACCCACTAGTACCACAAACTTAAATAATGTCAACTTGTCAACTTTATATCGTCATCGGAGTCTCATAGGTTCTCATTGGGATAGGTATATTCCCATGTAATATACATGTCAAATGCACCTTAATAAAATTGACTTTCTTCTAACTAATTAAGCATCGCTAACTATAAAAACACATTGGTTGTTAGAGATAAAGATGGTTTAATGAATATGATTATTTTAGAGCGGAAAATACATTAGATACCCATTTATATATCAATTAAATAAGAGTTTTGATAATGATAGTTATTAGGGCTGTCATTAGACGCATAAAAGTTGTACATTAATTCATGATAAAGTAATTCTTAATATTCAAGAGGTAGTTATAAATTGATATACAAATATTTGATACATGTTTAATAATTAAGAGTTATTATTATCAAAATTCATTAAAAATATATATATATATATATATATATATATATATATATATATATATATATATATATATATATATATATATATATATATAATTATAAATTTAATTCCCAAACATGTAATAAATCCAATAGATATGAAATCATTTGAATTTGCATTTCGTTTATTACAATCACTATTAAATTTAGAGTAAATTACACGGAAGGTCCTTGTGGTTTGCCACTTATTACAACTACAGTCCCTGGTTTTCGTTTATTACACTGAAAGTCCCTGGTGTATTCAATTTGTTACACCCGACGTCACTATGTCAAATGGACGTCAAAAAATTTCGTTAAATGACTCATGTGCACCTCACATGATGGGCAAAATCGTAATTTCCCTTCTCCCTTTAAAGAGTAAATTACACGGAAGGTCCCTGTGGTTTGCTACTTATTACAGTCACAGTCCCTGAACTTCGTTACATCTGATGTCCCTCTGTTAAACGGACATCTAAAAGGTCTGTTAAGTGACTCATGTGCACCTGACATGATGTGAACAATGGTAATTCTCCTTCCCCCCTCAAACGTATCTTCCCCAATTTACACCAGCCGTCCATTCACTTATTCCCTCATATCTTTCCCTCTCTTCTCTCCACTCTATTTGTTCTTCAAAAAACTCTTCTTTTCTAACAATAAGGGACCAATTGAGCAGTAAAAGAGGTACGTATAATGAAGAAAACGACTGCAATGAACTGTACGATATGTGTTTTGTGTATTTATGATTTTTTTTGAAAATTTTTCTTACCGAACTTCATGATCACTTATTTACAGAGCATTACTATTGTGCCCATCATGTGACGTGCACATGGGTCACTTAACAGATCTTTTAGACGTCCGTTTGTCATAGGGACGTCGAGTGTAACAAATTGAACACAGCGGGGACTTCCAGTGTAATAAACGAAGTTCGGGACTGTGGTTGTAATAAGTGACAAACCATAGGGACCTTCCGTGTAATTTATTCTTTAAGAGGAGAAGGGAAATTACGAATTTGCCCATCATGTGAGGTGCACATGTGTCACTTAACGGAATTTTTTGACGTCCGTTTGACAAAGGGACGTCGTGTGTAACAAATTGAATACACCAGGGACTTCCAGTGTAATAAACAAAAATCAGGTACTGTGATTATAATAAATGGCAAACCAAAGGGACCTTCCATGTAATTTACTCTTAAATTTATTTACTAAAAACTATTTTAATTAATGTTCTTTTCTATTGAAGAAAAATAGACAAAAAATAGTAGATTGAACGGTGGTGATTAATCATAAAGGCATGTCACAAAGGCTCGTGCGTCACATCTAATCAACCCCCAGAAAGACACTACCCCAGTACGGTTTTACCAAATACAAAACAATCACAAATTAAAAATCATTATTTTTATCGAATCCACATTTTGTCTCCATCAATTCTCTCTCAATTCGGAAGCAGCATTCAATGGCCGCCGTGCCAGGCAACTGCTTGGATTCTAGCGGCGGGGCCACCACTACCGCTTCCTCCTCCGTCAACAACACCGGGAAAGGTATTATGTTGTTCGGCGTTAGATTAACGGAAGGAGAAGGAGGATCTTCGTTCAGAAAAAGCGCTAGCATGATTAATCTATCTCAGTTTGATCACCAGCCTACAGCTTCCATCGTCGATGCCGCCGGTTATGCCTCCGATGACGTCATTCACCCTTCCGCTCGCAGCAATGACCGGAAGAGAGGTAATTGCATCGATCTGCTGCTAGCTCTGTCAATTACTTAATTCACTGAACCGATTGATTTTGAAATTGATTTTGATTTTGATTTTGAAATTGATTTGGATTTAGGAGTGCCATGGACGGAGGAGGAACACCGACTGTTTCTGGTGGGATTACACAAGGTAGGGAAAGGAGATTGGAGAGGAATATCGAGAAACTTCGTTAAAACACGAACGCCGACTCAAGTTGCTAGCCATGCTCAGAAGTACTATCTCCGGCGGAATAACCATAACAGGCGTCGCCGGAGGTCTAGCCTATTTGACATCACCACCGAAACGGTAATCCTCTATATCTTTCATAATAAATAAGTATTGCCTAAATCATTATTCAATAATTATTATCTTTATGATAAAATATTGACAATTTTTACATGATTTAATCACAAGCGGTGTAAAATTTTGGCCAAATGAAATACCGAATTTTATAGAACAGTTTGTATAGTTTTACTTTTGTTGTTCAACAAGAAACATTTGCATGATAGTTAGAAACATTGCTTCCCTAACTACTTTTGTACCAAGTGTTTGCTTTAAACCAACAACTTCAGAATTAACAATTTTAGAGTACTAATGATCATATGATGGAACCATTAACCAACCATTAGTTTTAAATACCAAAAATCATATGTTTGTACTTCCATAAAAATTTAAAGTCACAAGTCCTATTTAGGTTGATTGTTAACCGAGTATTAAATTAATTTAACTATTTCTTTTACAATTTGCAGCATATAGATTCATCAATGGACGATAACCAACAACCACCGAAAAATATCAATAAAAAACCTGAAAAATATTCCAAGCCTTCAACACCACCAATCCCCATTCCTCCATCTTCCAAAATGGCCAACCTCAACCTAAACCCACCGGAGGACCACCACCAACCACCCTTGCCTTTGACTTTAAGCCTCTCTCCCCGCCATCAGCCGCCCTCCCCACCACCAACCGTAGCCAAGTTTCAAGAAATATCCGGTAGCTTTGATAGCAATTGTGGAGATAGCATTGTTAGTGTTGCATGATGGTGTTTACTTGGGTGAATTGAATACATATGTGATCAATAAAAATACTATTAGAGTGTTTGAAGTAGCTTGTAAATTGATTGAACAAATATATAGGTATATGTAAAAATATGGGTTAGTAATTCTGGGTCTTGATAAAAGGTTTTGTTTCAATTATTAAGTGATTAAATTGTCGTTAGGCTGGGATGTCAAAAGGGTCAACCCGTCCCAAACTTGAACCCAATTATACTAGTCGGGTTGGGTGTATTCGGGTCTTATGTTGATATCGTCAGATTTTTTTCAACCCAACGTTAGCATCGGGTCATATATCGGGTTAGGATTGTTTAGCTTTATCGGGTTGACCCGATCAGATCGAATTGAAGTTTAAAAGCTTTTACCTAATAAGGCTGGCTCAATGGGCTGGGCGACCGCCCTGGGCCCCCAAATGTCAAAGTGCCCCTATTTTAGTAGTTCTTTATATATTTAGCCAAAAAAAAATCATACATTGATAGAAAGGCCCAAACTTAGCCCAATAAAAGTTGATTGATACTAGAGAAAGGGACGCAGGACCCCATTTTATATTTCGCCCCGGACCCCAAATCGGCTTGAGACGGCCCTAACCTAATTACCCAAAATACCACCCTTTTATCAATCAATCAAAATCCTCTATCTCCCTTCAAACATTGCAAAGCAGTCACAAAGATTTGTCTCCAAAACTCTCTTCCAGCACCAACTTAGACACTCTTTTAAATTCAACACAAAAGTTGATAATTTGTTTGTATTAATCTGCTGATCAGTTGCAGGAATTTCATTTTCAACTTTAACATCATCAATGCATGTTTTCTCATTAGGGGATGATTTTTCTACCACAACTTTTAATTCATCTACCACAATTATTGCTTGACATGCTTGTACAGTTAGCTGTAAATCTTGTACATTGTGGTATAAAAAGTAAAAGTTGTGGTACATAAATGAATTCCCTTTCTCATTAATCTATCCACTCTGCCCAAAAATATCATGTGTGCATCTTAATTCCTGTTCATCTATGTTACAACAACATACCTGCTAATCCGGCCAACCCGATTCCTTATAGGGATGGGTTTTGATTTAAGACTTTTTTACCTCAAACCCGACAGGCCCGACCCGACTAACCCTATTGACATCCCTCACGTAGTTAAGAATATTTGTATATAAAAGTAAATGATATTGGTTTGGTCTGGTTTTTATTTCATGCTTGTGCCTTTTTTTGGCTTGCGAATTTGAATAAACTAAATGCGGGTGGTAAACAAGAACAGTATGACCAAACAAGATAACAAGAAATTTTCTCAAAAGCAAGAAACTTGCTAGGATTACACTAACATAATATACCAAATTAATGAGGGCTATCATATAATCCATCAACAACAACAGCAAAGTCCACATTTGAAATTAGAGATTTGAAAGAAAAGAATGATATATGTTAAACAACAAAACTCCTCTCGGAAAAAAAAAACATCTACAAACAAACAATGTAACATTGATGATATGATAAGTGATATTGATTACAAAAAATAATCAGGCGTTTTGCGAGTAGTATCCGGTTCAATTTGGCGTGGTGCGGGATCAAATTGAAGAAAGTTTTGGTCCATGTTTTCCCCTATTTCAAGAATTGCAGCCATGTTTCCACATCGATAACAGTAATTTGGAGCACTAAATACTGTCACCACATTCTTGTCCTGAAATCCAACCCATATTCAATCTCAACCCGAATCTATTCATTATATCTATATGGTTTTTGTTTTTGTTTTTGTTTTTGTTTTTGTTTTTTATAACAAGATAAAATAAAAAATAAAATTTATATAAATTGCACCTAACTATACATATTTTCATGTTGGAATAAAATTATGTTTAGGGGGTAGAATTGTCCATTTGGTTTATATTTCCTTGTGAAATAAATCTATTCCTTGTGCAAATCATGACCCATGAATATACACGGAATTATATTTTCTGAAATGAACCCAGAAGGAAAGTGTAATCTTTTTTACTTTTTTGCTAAAAATATTAGGTTTTTTTAATAGGAGAATTAATTAATAATAACCTGGCACCAGTTGAAACCCTCCATAACAAGCTGATGGGCCCGTGAAATGAGAGAGAGCCCATTTGTGTGGTTAAACTGAGAGGCAATATCTTGCCCGAATGTATAGCCGGCCCCACGAGGAGATATTCCCCACCCACATCTGTCATCTGGATCAGACCATAACAGATCACACATTGGTCCTTCATGTGGCACCTACAAAAGTCAACATAAAGTCAACAACAGTAATCACCAGGATTAATGAATAAAAAGTTCTTGTTGTGGGACCCACCTCTTGTATGCGGTCCAATGCTCGGATATTGTCTAGTGTATCCAAGGATGGTGAAAGTCCACCATGCAAGCAAAATATCTAAATATGCAACAAATATGTTAGATATTATTATTATTTATAAAATTATAAGATGAATAATAATGATAGACAATTATAACCTGGCTTTCAATAAGTGCTGTAAGAGGTAGGTAATCGAAAAGGTCGGTAAAATGCTTCCAAACATTTGCATTTCCGTACTTTCTTAAACATTCATCATAGAATCCATATCTGAATTCACCAAAAAAAAAGTTTAAAATTAGAGAAATGGATAAGTTCCTTTATCAAGTTTTCAGTTATAGTTAGCTAAATATGCCAAAACAACAACAAAAAGGTCTTACACTTGAGTGATTTGTCTGCTCTCGTGGTTTCCTCGAAGAATTGTGATTCTATCTCTATAACGAACTTTTAGAGCCACTAAGAGTGTCACAGTCTCCACTGAATAGTACCCACGATCTGCCCATAACAATCTAATTAAAATATTCTCAAATTATATATTAAATTGCTCAAACTAGTATATATCAATCAGTATCCTTGATACAAAGAAAGAACCGATTAAATATCACAACCGAAAATGTACGGATTCATGAGTGTATATATACAGAAATGCTTTAATATTCATACTGATGATGGTCTACCCAACATCTAAACCGAATGTGTCTCTTAAAAGCATCCAATTAAGGCTAGCATTTTAGTAGATGTTTCTAACCAATGTAAGAATGTAATTTAATAATCCGGTTGGCCTCAAATAGTTCATTCATTGACAATGTTATCCCAAGTTACAATCTCACAGGTTGCTAGATTTCACAATCTGGCGTGTCAAGAAAATGATAAACTTCTGTTTATTGTGACATTCAATATCATATCTTCATTTTCCCCTACATGCTCAGTGAGTCAGTGCCTTAATATCACAAATTTTCAGAGGAAAAAAAAATCATAAATTCCAGAAATACTTGTTCAGATCTCCGCAGGAACAACAAGAAGCATAAATCAAAATTCCCATAGTCTGAGAAAGTGAATTGGATTCCTAAACCGATCCTAAAGTTAATCAACCTAGCTCAACAAGCCCTAATTTGTTCACACCTAGGTAGCGTATAACAAAAACACGAAGTTTAGAAAGCACAAAATAAATAAATATATGATATCTCACCCACGTAATCGCCCATGAAGAGATAATTGGTATCGGGAGGATTGCCACCTATCCGAAACAGCTCGATCAGATCGTAAAATTGACCGTGAATATCACCGCAAACCGTAACGGGACATTTGACCGGCTGCACATTCCATTCCTCAACAAGTATAGCCCTAGCTTGATCGCAAAGCGTTTTCACCTCCGATTCCGTCAACTGTTTGCAATCCATCAATTGCTCTATCTGCCGATCTACATCCGCGTGCGACGGCATTTTGTCCTCTCCTTTTCCAATCAAATATATATAGATCGAAGATCAGATCACAAGGAAAAAGATTTTATTTTTTTTGCAAATCCCTAAAAATCTATAATTTTACAACGAATGAATAAAAAACTGATCGGATTTAAACATTGAACGAGAAAGCTAGGGTTCATATCATTTTCTGGTATAATACAGATTCGTCTCCATTGTCTAATAATTTCTCTCTCTAGAATTTGCCAAAAGAAGTTAAATCGTTGTTATGTGTGTATATATACATCTGTATATATCAAAGGGAATTAAATTTCAAACCACATATTTTAATGTATATACTATAATGTATAAATATAAGTGCAGATTGTATAATCATATAATGCAACTATTGTAATATAAAGCTTAGAATGTGTGGTGTAAAAATCACCACCTTATATCATTTCAGCTCTTGTATTTTCTTTTATATCAACTTTGACACCGTAGTTTAGTTTCTCACAGTTAATTCATTTTTTCCAGTTTCCTATAACAATTTAACCACTCGATTTTTGAATTTGTGTATTTGATTTAACATCAACTTTGACACCGAAGTATTATACTTCCTCCGTATCATAATAAGTGATACACTTTCTATAAATGGTGTTTCATAATAAGTTATACACTTTAAAAGTTACCTTATTTGACAAAAATATGGGACCCAACTTCCACTAACTATCAACTCATTAATATTATTTTATCCAAGAAAAGTGGGATCCATCATTCACTAACTATCTACTTTATTATATTTTGAATCATACTTTAATCTTTTGCCTTAAAATTCGTGAAAGCTCAAATGTATCACTTATTGTGATACGGAGGAAGTATCAACTTTGATATCATATCAATCTCATAAATGGGACATCCAATGAAACAAATTGCCATTTCCACCGAAGTATTATATCAACTTTGATATCATATCAATCTCATATTCATCACATCTTTATAAATTAAGCAATAAACAAACAACATTTAAATGACTTATGAATTAAGTTAGTTACATATTAAGTTCATTAAGACCAAATCAAACACTACCTTAATATACTTTAATTTATCATCAGCGGGACTTGAACTCATGACCTATATAGGTCATGTGCAAAACCTTACACCAAACTCAAATACCACAACGCTACAAGCCTTAGGTAATTTAAGTTTTGTTAATAACTCTAAAGATTGTCTTTAAGTGGTACTTACATGTATAAAAAGTGTGTACGTTAATTAGTGGATAGGTAATTCTCAAAATATAGGGTTAATTATTGATTGAAGTACAAATTTTTGATACATGTATTAACATCTTATTCAGGCTCGACCACAGGCATGTTCTACCAGTGCATTTGAATAGGGCCCAATTATTTATAGGGCCCATAATGTTTTAGATATGTATATGCATATTAGGCCCATTTCTTAATTAGGTATATCCAATAAGCAATTAAACTAGGGTTAATTTCATACACGTCCTTACTAACTATCAATATTACGTATATATCCTTGTGAACTTCATTATTACGTATATATCCTTTCAAAACCTAAAAATTCTCACATATATCTTTTTACCTAATTTAATACTCCCTCCGTCCCACACAAAAATTCTCATTTCTCTTGGGTACAAGCTTTTAGGAGATAGTTAGTGGTGGAGTCCTTGATAATACTTTTGATTAAAATACTTCCTCCGTTTCAAAATAAGTGATACACTTCAAAAATTACCATATTTGGTAATAAGTAGTGGGGCCCACACCCACTAACTATCTCGTTAATATAATGAAATGAGACATATACCCTTACTTTTTACTTTTAAACATCATTAACTTCACTTCAATCAAAATATGTGGGACCCATCCCCCACTAACTATCCACTCTAATCTAATTAACCATCATTATCATATTTTACCTCAAAAAATGTGAAAGCCAATATGTATCACTTATTTTGAAACGGAGGAAGTATAATGTTAGATTGGAGATAGAAAGTGTTTTATTGGTGGAATTATTGGTAATAATATTATTTTATTAAGTGGACCCCTTACATTTGAAAATGGGAACTTTTTATGTGACAAAATTTAGAGGAGAAATGTGAACTTTTTTGTGGGACGGTGGGAGTAATATTTAAATTGTTTAAAATTTAATAAAACATAAATAATATAAATTAATAATAAAATGCTTTAAATACACTTAATTATCAAGGATTTTTTTCTTGCATCAAGGGTATTTATTGCCAAATTCGACAATTGCATTTTATTTCGTCAATGATTTTTAGGCGATTTTACCATTATATTAGATTAGGATTTATGTTTTTTTAATTTTAAAAGATTTAAATGTTATTAAATTAGGTAAGAGGATATATATGAGAATTTTGAGATTTTGAAATGATATATGCGTAATAATGAAGTTTGCAAGGATATATACGTAATATTATAAGTTTGTAAGGACGTGTATGAAATTAAACCATTAAACTATAAACGATTAAACGGCCATTCGGTAATGACGATTGCAAACAAGAAAACGTCTAACGATTCGTGTCTCTTTCAAACATCAAATGATTCAGCTCCTTCCTCGATCATACGCGTTTGTAATCTGGCAACGATTCAAACAGGAAACGATTCTTGTAATCAGATAATGATTCAAACAACGAACGATTCTTGTAAACAAACTACGATTCGTGTTTGTAATCAGGCAATGATTTGTGTTCGTAAATAATCAACAGTTAACGATTCTTCAGTGTTCGGGTTTTCACTTTAAAATATGATTCCTCATTATTCTATATATATAATCAATCAAATGTTCTTATTTTTTGATTTCCTCAATGATTTCATCCTAAATAAGATGTAACATATTTTTAATTTTGTAGTTTACATTCATTCTTAATAACTTACTGCAACACGAGTCCTTCACAATTTCCACCTAAAGATAAATTTACTGCAAGAATTTCCAAAAGATAAACTTACAAAAAACATTTGGAGAAGGATGACAATTTTTAATTAGAATGAAGTTTATCCATTTGTGTAATTTATTTTGTTGAAATTATCTATTTCAGGTATATTATCTTACTACTTTATAATGCAAATTGGACTTTTTAAAAAAGGAAGGTCTGAATTCAAACATTCCTTAAATAGCAATGTCCTCTTTGCCCTAATGAATTAAAAAGTTGCTTCCTGCGAGATTCGAACCCGGGTGTGTTTGATCCATAGTTAAACATCTTACCACTAAGCAAAGAACCAGGTTTGGTTACACTTTCCGCTAACACCCTAATTAAGACGCCAACTAACTGCCAACAAAGGAGTGGAATAAAACCGTTTATTTATTTAATGCAATGCAATCCTTCTCCCTAATTTTAGTACCTTAAATTGCTGAAATAAAGTCAATTAGTTGAAACCCTTTCAGTAAACGTATGAACTTCGGAGTCAATTGCTGAAATAAAGTCAATTAACATTTTCCTTATAAAGTCAATTGCTGAAATAATTGCAATCCTTCTCCCACCAAATGAAATTCGGCGTCAACCCTTTTATGTCATCATTTGACCATTAGAACTTAAATCATGGATGAAAAAAGTCCTAAACGTATTACTTAAATTTGTTTCTAACATTATAACCAAAACGTCCCCCCTCTATATGTAATTGACAGTTTTTAAAAGTCCTAGACGTTTTTAAATTTGTTTCTAATAATTGACCGACATAGCCTAAGAAGATTGACCTTAAAACTTGAACAAACCCGTACAAAAACTAATTATAACCACATCAAATTAAAAACTACCGAGCTTGCTATACTAGATCTTAAACCCGAGCTCCAAATATTTTATGGCTTCAATCACCCAATACGAAGCATCAGTGCTCCAGGCACCACCACGCCCGGATGAAGAAGTTGAGGTAACGTCTATTTGACTAAATTCATTGATTATTATATCTATTCTTTACAAATTTTTCGCCTTGTCTTTTGAAGGAATTTGATGGATATATTCCGATTGAAAACTTTGAAGACCTCTGTTATCCTCAATTCTGGTACAAATGCAGATTTGTACGCGTTGAATATGTTTGGCTTGACCAAACACATAACAAACTATATTTGTTTCTACTTGACAGATTTGTAAGTTACTACTATTTTTTGTGGCGGCAATTTATAGTTTTGACTCATTATAATTTACGTTTCAATTTTGTGTTCACTAAATTATTAAATGTGATATTCATTTATAGATTACATTTAGTGAACCAATACGTAACTATATTTACTTATTTTGTTACTAATAATCATTTATTGCAGAGGCACAAATTTGCAGTGATGATTCCCCCCCCCCCCCCCCCCCCCCGGTTAGTTGATGCATACCAAGGGCGAAAATTACAAGGTGGTGTCTTTTCTTTAAAGTATTTCAAAATAAAAATAGAATATATGCAGAAAGTTCAAGTCAAATCTAAATGATGCAGAAATAACTGTTGGGCAGCATGCTGGCAAAAGGGTTTTCTTGCCAAGAATACCTCTATGTCCGTCTGAATCCGACATGTTCCCTTTCAAGTTGAAAAGAAAACAGTTTCCGGTTCGGCTAAGCTTTGCTATGACAATCAACAAAGCCCAAGGACAAACAATTCCAAACGTTGGCGTGTATCTCCCGGAATCAGTGTTCTCACATGGGCAACTTTACGTTGCCCTGTCAAGAGGAATTTCACAGCAGACGACAAAAGTCTTAGTAACTCCAGCAAAAAGGTTTAATTTTGACGGCGTTTACACAGCAAATGTGGTCTAACGAGAGGTGTTACATGAATAATATACGTTACTTCATCGCCATGTCTGAACTTTTTTTTTGTCAGCATATGTAATTTAACAAATTTTAAACCCTGAAAAGTTATCAATGTAGTCTTTATCCATATTACATTCCCAACTATAAGTCATTTGTATAATAATCCTTATAAAATAACATGTGAACGAACACCATGAACATCATCGCGAAAAAAGAGGTATCAGGGTACCCGCCCGCCGCATTGCGCGGGTACCCTACTAGTAAGATTAATTGCCAACAAGAATTTTAATATTTAAAATTTTAGGGCCTTTTGAGGTAAATTGCACGGGACCACTAAATTCTCAAGGCCAACTCTGATCTTATTTGAGCTATCGTTATTATCTTTCTTAAATTTATAACATTTTATTAAACACTGAATTCGTTCACTTATGAGAGTGACCCTATAGATGTTAGTGTGGTAGTGGTACACTGGTACAGACCGAAACACGTATACATAGCGGTTGTGTTTTGTCTTAACCTTATTTTCAATTGCTAAACAAGTCGGTTTTTTATCCGGTTCAACTGATGAGATTAAATGAGTTTTTTCTATCCAAGAAGCTAACCAAAAGCTGAAAAGGAAAAAAAAAAATACTCTCTGCGTTCCGTAAAAAACTTCTCATTTGACTTTTGCACAAATTTTTAGGTGATAATTAGTTGTTGGATCATTGATAATACTTTTGATTAAAATATAAGATTGAGTTGGAGAGAGAAAGATATTTAATGGATATTAGTGGTGAGATCTTTAGTAATAATAGTTTTTTATTGTGTTGAACCCATCAAATATTAGAAATGAGAAGTTTTTTGTGGGACAAAATTAAGAATGAAATGAGAAGTTTTTTGTGGGACGAAGGGAGTAACTATTATTGAATCTAAACTAACTCACAGACCAAATTCTCTAATTTTAATTCAATCTTATTCAATATATGGTTTTCTTCTCTCCCGTCCTTATTATGATGTGTTCTGTGTAGGTAAGGCGCATTGAATAAGAGCAACAACACATCAATTATATGGTGTAAATCGCATTTAAAATCTTCTAATTATTATTTCCGTAAAGTAACAAAACAAAACATAACTAATTAAAGTAAGAACATTAAATTTTAAGACACCTTAACAAGAGTTGGTTTGGTTAATAAAGTGCATAGTTCGGTTTCAATAACTCACGTGTCTTAACTGTACGGTTGTTATCCATCTATTAAACCACACATTCATTGGTACTCACATAACAAATATTATTGTAATTGTCATTCATGAATTTATTTTACAGCAAAACAGACCCTTTTAAACTACTCTACATGTCATTCATGATGTTAATGTTGCATTTCTCATTACAATATCTAATAAACTATAAAACGCCAATAACAAATATCGTTATTTAGGTATACATATCATCGGCAAACAGAAATTATACGCGTAAAATGATTGAACTTTATTTAAACCCGTCTTCTCGGTACACAACTAGTAGTTCATTCAATACAAACTATGCTCTCTCTATAAAAAAAAAAACAGCGAACAAACAATTTCATCGTATTTGTTTGCATGTAAAACAACATAAGACTCTATGAGATTTATGAGCAAGAATCGTACTTACATACATATGTACATACATACGTACATACATACATTTATCTTCTAACACAAACATATAGAGATATATATATATATAGTTTCAACACAATGTATAGCCTTTAGCTCCATGTAGATATCAAGTTTGTTGCCCATATATGATTCTTATTGCCATTAATTGTGTATTATAATATTATATGTTGGTGAAATCAAATCAAATAAAATCATCATGTTCTTTCAAAGTTGCCACCAATTTGCATGTGCAACCATTCAGGTGACGATCCCCTACTGAATTCCCGGGTGGGTTGTGAACCATATTGCAACCCGCCCATATCAAATGTTTGTTGACCAAACTGAAACAAAAGTTTGACTTTTTAGACAATGATCAAGAACTCATTGATGTTAAAAATCCGTACTTACATCTTTTGAAGGAAATCCTTGGGGACTTGGGTGAGATCTAGAAGTGACAGCTTCAAGCTTCATTGATAAGAACTGTCACACTCAATTTAATTAGTTAAATATTTGTTCTTTTATAGTAATTGCAAATTAATATCCAACTACAAATATTGCTCACCTCCACCTGTTGCTGTAGCGATTGAATGTAATTAATTATTTCATCTAGAACCAGTGCTTTCCCGATAACCTGAAATCATATAATTCATTTCATTCCCTCAATAGCTCAATATTTATAAATTAAAAAAAAAAACAAAATTTGGATGGATTATTTTTCAGATGGTTTGGAAGATTTTGGACACGGTTCACAGGTCAAATGTGTATTAATTTGGACAAAAACCTGATTTATCTAAGAAGCCAGGCCCGATTTTATTATTAAAAAGAAAGAGAATATACAAAAATTTAAACAAGAAAACTTAATAAATCACACCTTGTTACAACCAGGGACCAAATCTTGTAGAATTTTCATCCTTTCGCTAATCTTCTCTCTTCTAGCCTGTTAAATAAAAATGTAAAAATTCTGCAAACAAAGTATAGCAGATAACAAAAAAGGAAATTTAATTTAATTCGACATTTGAAAAAAGGTTATAAACAAATTACCCTTTCTGCTAAACTATGGCTATCAGTGGCTTGACCTCTTCGTGCTCGAACATGAATGTAATCTTGTTTAGGTGGTTCAGACGCTTTTTCTGCCTTTTTTCCAGATTCTGGTTTAGATTCTGAGTTATCGTTTTCAAGCGCCAAACTCTTTAAACGTTTGCCATCACTATCAAGCTGATAAAAATTACATATTTTTAAATAATTAACAATATGAACTGTGAACAGTTAATCAACAGATATAAGCTCAATTCAAAAGGTACAGCACGAAA
This sequence comes from Calendula officinalis, assembly GCA_963853835.1. Taxonomy (NCBI): domain Eukaryota; kingdom Viridiplantae; phylum Streptophyta; class Magnoliopsida; order Asterales; family Asteraceae; genus Calendula; species Calendula officinalis. The sequence continues at coordinate 68,776,248 of OY970827.1, read as the reverse complement.
TGAACTGTAACTGTTTCTGTGGTTGTGAATTTAATAGGATACAAACAAAAAGGGTTGGTGAGAGCGATTGAAGAATTTTAGATCGAGAATTGAGGAATATGATTGCAATTTAGGATAACTAAAAGTGCTTTATAATATAAAACTGTTCAATATAATCATGCTTTTAATTTCTTATTTAATTAAAATTAGGATAATTTCTTCAAAATTTGACCATCAAAGTCAAACAACTGAAAATAACAGAAGTTTACATCTACAGTTGCTAATTGCTATAATAAACCACACAAAACAAAAATTAGTGTTGATTACCATGCTATTGCCATTGCTACGGCTGCTAGTTGAAACACCTTTAGATGAATCATCATCTTCACGTCGTTTCTTACTCTGATTACTATGGTCCAAAACCATCGGATCATCCACCGTCAAATGATCTCGATTATCACCAAACGCACCACCACCGCCACTATTATCCCCTAATTGCCCCATACCAAATGACGACGCATTGCCGGCACCGCCTAGATTTATCGGAAACGGCCAGATCTCAGTCATATTACACAACGAAGACGCCGTATTACCTGACCTAAAACCACCTCCGTTCATCATCACCGGCGGATCCATCCAAACTATATCACAATCAGCAAAACAAAGTAATTAAATAAAATCAAATACGATTACGATTCAATTCAATTCACCATCCAACTCGTTAAAACCCTAGGTTGCTTCACACAAACTTCAAGTATTGAGTGCCAAATCAGCTTGGAGATAGAGATAGATACAGAGTAGTGTATGTATTGATGGAGAGAGAGAAAGGGTGGGGGTGATAAAGCTGCGTGTGATCTCCTTTGACAGTGGAGGGTTGTTGGGTGCGTAGTGTACCCACCAGGAGTGTACGTTAGCGAGGTAGACCTCGGGAGCTGAAAAGAAGTGACTTCTGAGTGAGGATTCTCGGAGTGTCAAGCGTTTTCTTGTCGACCGCCTTTTTAAATAATCACATATCTGCAACTCCTTCTCAGCCCTACGATTTAACAACATCATACTATTTACATTCTACTACCCTCTAAATTATACATTTACATTCGTATATCTTAATGGCTTATGTATCTTTCAACAGTGACGTCTTCTTAAACTCATCAATAGTACCATATCACATTTATCCTTACTGACGAATTACTGACAAGGTCATGCTAACAACAACTTATCACTAAACTCATTCACACTTAAAAAAAAATATTAAAAAATTAAAACACCTCTTTTTCCCCCCTTTAGCCCACGGCGAGATCTCTCAACTCGTCGTCACACGGACGAGTTGTCTACCGACGAGATGGAGGAAGTGATGGTGCCAACAGTGTTAATAGGTTGACGCGTTTTGAAGCTATTGACGAGGGGAGTACCGACGCCATTGGGAGGGTGCTTAATGTCATGATATTTGTTGACACATTCCTCTGTTACCATGAATTATTAAAAAAATAGCATGCTTTTATGAACTTATAAAAAAAATTCAAATTTAATATTATAACTCATGATTATATTTTCTTATATGATTTATTCTCTTATAACTAATACTACATATTGAACATATTGAAATTATAAATAAATGACATGAGGAGTTAATGACCAAATTAATAAGTCAAATTACCAAATTGATTGTTTTTTTAAGTTCAAATTATTGTATTGCATCTTTAATAGAGTTCATGATAATATAATAGTCAGTCACCTAAGTTCAAGTTAATAAAATGCTTTTGGTTATTTACATTTGTTTATCTTATTTATATTCTAAGTGTATACGTACATAGTGATCACTTAATTACTTCGTGTGCTTAGTATCATCTCAAAAACACACCGAGAGGTTGAGAACCACTTTGCATGGTTGGATACCACTTTACTACGTCAAAATTAGGACTCGCCACATCTAATAAGGGGGTGATTTTTCTACCACATATTTTAATGCATCTACCACAATAGTTGCATCACATATTTGTACAGTATGCAGAAATAGTTGTACAGTGTGGTATAAACATCAAAAAGTGTGGTAGCAAAATTAATTCCCCATCTAATATAATACACACACAATACTACTGCCACACCTCCTCTTTAGCTTGGTATTCTCCCCATTCGCGTCTTCACGCCATTAGCCACGTTGCCACCAGCGCGGTACTGCAACTTGATACGAAGATCATCGTTTTTGTTTTTTTGAAAACAGCTTTCATTAAATAACTAGCAAATAGTTAGAAAAATAATTTAATAATTACAAGGAAAAATAAAAACGGAGACCATTACGTGCGCTCTAATGTGCATGTTTGGACAAAACTAGTTACAACGTTAAGAAAGTAGTTGAATGCTTTTATTTGAAATATATGCATTTGAAGGTAAATTTATGTAAAAAGACATACAAGAATGCCAATTTTTGCTAGAAACATGGTTACTTAAAAGTATTCTACTAGTTTTATACAATTGCAAGATTCAATAATAATAATTTGGAACGTAGTTATACTTCATGAATTCATGATCAACCAGCTAAGAAATTTGATTTGGAACTCAATCATTTTTCTAGATTAAACCATATGTCACCAATTGGTTTAGATCAATTAGCCACCAAAGATTACCTTAGGGGTTTATCTTTAAAAGGTCTTGGATTCAAAACTTGCTGAAGGCATTCCTCAGGAGATAAAATGGAGGTGGGATTTATTCTCCAAAAAAGAGATATGTTCGAGTAATGCATACTGCCCGCTTGAAAGTCACTACATATTGGGGTGTCAAAAGGGTCAACCCGACCTGACCCAAACCCGAACCCGATTATGGTAGTCGGATCGGGTGTATTCGGGTCATATGTTGATATCGGGTTTTTAAAACCCGACCCGACAAACCCGATATTAACATCGGATCGAGTATCGGGTTAGGATTAGTTACTTTTATCGGGTTTTGGGTTGACCCGATTAGACCCGACTCAAGTTTAAATACTTTTTTTCCCTTTTACATTTAGTAGATAAAATAAATGTGACATCTTAAAATATGTAATAATTATGAAACATTTTAAGAAAATTTTAATATGATAAAGTAATCAAGTTCTCAAAGGTTTTAGGGATAATGAAAGTGTGTTTGTAAGCATTGCAAAATTGAAGGAATATGGTCATTATAATGTGAAAAAGTAGCTAATGGAATTTATGAAACTAATCATATTTGTTTTAGAAAATACGAGATTAACAACTAATTATGTTGTTCTTGACTAATTAGTAATTTTTTGTTAAATATGTAGTCTATGAAGAAAAAATTGTACATGGACATTTTTAATTTATAAATGTGTGTTTCTTATACGTGGAACTATATGACCCGATCAACCTGAAACCCGACCAACACGATTCCTTATAGGGTCGGGTTTCAGGTTGAAAATTTTCACCTCAAAACCCGACGGACACGACCCGATAAGGGCCTAACCCGACCCGTCAAAACCGATTGACACCCCTAAGTGTATATGTCGAACCACTAACTTACTAACTTGCCGTTCAAAAACAAAAAGATTAAACCATATGTCGGATTTAAGGTAGAATAGTTTTAATTAGAGTATTTGATATTGTAACCTTTTGTCTCTTTGTTAATTTCTTTTTTTGGCTTTATCCTTTCTAGTTTCTAGCTCTTTACTGGTTTGTTTGTTTGTTTTTTTAGAAATAACAAATAGATATATTAGAACCCAAACTTAGCAAGAGACTAAGAAGGGATAAAACAGAAGTACAAATTACAAAAGAAAAGAAAAGAAAAGAAAAGGGGTTTCAACCCCAAGCCATCAAATTACAAGAAAAATTACATCGATATTTAATCCATAAGAAAGTAGTGGATATAATTTCCCCCGCAATAGAACCATAAGACTTGTACTTACTATTAAACACAAGATCATTCCTAGCCTTCCAAGAACACCAAAGCATTTACACTATTGTTATTAGAGAATAACTAATTGATTGTTAATGGTGAATGGTGCATGATTAACATGTGATATTTACTAACTTTGATTTTGATTGATATAATAATTAAGATTTAGTCCATTTAAGGAAAGGTCGTCAAAAAGGATGGTTGATGTCCATGATTTCTTTTTCTTATAATTATTAAGCTATTATTTATTGGGTTTTTCTAACTTATGTCACTATGACATACGATAAGGTACATTTAATGAGACGGTAATTACCATTTAAACACACAATCGAATTTAATGCTTCTTATAAAATGCTAGGTTCTAGAGTGCATTGATGACTTTCAATACATATTTAGGAAATTACCGCCTCATTAAATGCACCTTATTGTATGCCTTGAGGGCATATGTTAAAAAAACCCTATTTTATTTTATCTGTTTCTTAATAACCATTTGCATCGTTAATAATACGAGCATTTCTTGATTTAATTTAGGTGATTTGTATTCAAACTTTAAGAAATAGTCGAAACAATTCCACAAATCTATTTATATAAAGCTAGATCGGTATGACTATTGGCATGCCGGCGTGATAAGGCCTCATTACAACGGAAATCGGTTGCTCCTTTGAATGCTCTAAGAGCATTGAGTATCATATCATGAGTCAAACATCCAACTTAGTGTCACCCCAATATTTTTCATTTCACATTTAGAGCATTAGGTGTGGTGGCTTGGGGTCGGATGCCACCTATGCGCCACCTATACACCACATCACCATTTCACATTTCACACTCAAAACCCCCAAATACCCCCTGTATCATCACTAACCAATAATACTCCTTTAGGACTCACTAAAATACCCATCACTCACAAAATACCCTTTAAAAAAAATTCCCTTCTCTCTCATCTGTGAGTGATTCGGCGAATGAACTCACTCACGTAACTTACGGTGCAATGGCGAGCCTATGTGGCAAAATTGATCAGGCGGAGGGTGGGGTGCTCGTGACCGTACCCATCACTCTTACAATAATAAATATTCATTCACTCATAACTCAAACCAAAACACCCTTTAAGCCCCACCAAAATACCATTTACACACACAATTACCCCTTCATTACCCCTTTCATTACCCCTTTCTCTAGATATTTATTTTTATCAATTTAATAATCAAGAACTTGAAAAACAATAATATCACCCCGACCCCAACGCAATACGTTGCTTTCAAATGTCGTTGTAATAAAAATGATATGAATCTACTCCTTATGATTATTTATCCTTTCGTTAAATGAAAATTTATTGTCATATATTCATTTTAAATTTGGTATTTAGTTTATAAATAGTGTAAAAAAAGTTTTAGTACGTGCTATTTCCTTTTACTTTGTGTGCCTAAGTATTATCATAGCCACGTATTTGTTATACTTCCTCCGTTTCAAAATAAGTAATACATTTTTTATTTTAAGATGTTTAAAAACAAGTGATATACTTTGAAAACTTATCATATTTGGTTAAAGGTAGTGGGGTCACACCTACGAACTATCTATTTTAATATAGTGAAAGACACATTCTTACTTTTAATTTTAAAAATCATTAAATTCACTTTAATCAATATATGTGAGACTCATCATCCACTAACTATCCAATTTAATATAGTTAACCTACATTATCATATTTTGCCTAAAAAAATATGAACACCAAAGTGTATCACTTTTTTTAAACGGAGGAAGTATATATATATATATATATATATATATATATATATATATATATATATATATATATATATATATATATATATGTGTGTGTGTGTGTGTGTGTGTGTGTGTGTGTGTGAGTTAAAATAAGAATTTTAATAATGACAGCCGTTATGAATGTCAATAAGAATGAAAAGTTCAATTTAAACAAATAAAAATTAATTAGATTTCATATATTATCCATATTTTTCTCCATAATTCAGTTTATTTTCCTTCTATTTAGGGCTATTCATTAACTATCTAAATTTATCATTGAGAAATACATGAGATAATAAACAAAATATTCCATCTCATTGACATTAACAAAACCCAAGAAAGAGTAGATGAAAGGGGCAAACCAATACAGACGCATAAAATATTTTGGTTTTCTCACAAATCTTCATGTTTAAATTATATAATTAAAAACTAAATTTGTGGATTCAAGATGTCAATCATTTTATGAGTATGAGAACGAGATAAACAAATTTAGTAGGAACCAATATACTTTTTCAATGTTTTGTAAGATCAACTGATTTTTGGTTTATCGGTATGTAAATGACCTACTAACCAAAAGTTTGTTGGTTTTAATCTAAGTTTATACATAATAATAATAGAACATTGCCGGTCGATAATCAGAATATTCGATATATATTTTAAAATTTTAGAAATATACAAAATTTATATTTTCAAATATAATATCTTCTAGGTTGTATTTAGCATTTCTGTTTTTTTTTTTTAATCAACAGAAAATAGGAGGGAGTTTTAAATTATCATCATCTCAACCTTTAAGGCCAAAGTGCCAAACCATGCCAAGTAAATCATAATATATTTGTATATGAGACTTTTGCCAATGGTTAGCCGATTGGGGCATGACATGCCAGTTATTGACTCCATTAGCATTGCTCCGTCAATTGAGACGTTGGTTGGGGTATGCGTCGGATAACCAAAGTAGAAATGATATGAATAAAATTTAAAGTGTAAAACATATTTGCGGAATTGCATGTAAAATGTTGGTGATTTGTATCACCAATATTATTTAAGTGTAACGGGATAAACTTGTTGACCAAATGTAATCCTAATAAATATTAAACAAGTAAGGGTGGTGCGGAGTGCACGCTTGTTTAAATTTGTTATGATTAAAATGCACTGACTTAACAGGGGTTCGGGGGCACCGCCCCCGATAACGGGGTTCCAAGGGGCAACGCCCTGGTCGGGGTCCAAGGGGCAGCGCCCCTGGCGGGGTCCAGGCCAGCTTGGAAATTTTTTATTTCGGATAAAATCCCTTTACAGAAAATGCATAGAAAATCTGTATTCTTGATTTGAACCCGGTTTTGTTGACCCGTAAAATACGACCCGGATCCGACCCGTATTTGGCAGTTTCGAACAGTTCTGGAAACTGTTTTTGGCAGTTTTCGGTGGTTTAGAACCTGCATGATTTTAGCATCGTTTTTTGGTCATTTCTTGCTGGTACGAAAATTCTAAAACATACAAATTCTATGTTCTTTGTAATTGTGATTTTATCCGATCGAAGATTTCGTAGTACCGACGAAATACTTTGATCTGAAAGTGTTTCACGACTTCACAATTTTCCAAGTTACCGAAATCTAACCAAGGTTTCTAACAAAGATCAAAGTATTTTCTCAAAATGGCGAACAGTGAATCTGTGAAAGATATGACGAGCAAGTTTGATAAGTTGACGAAGTTTGAAGGGCAGGATTTCCGTCGCTGGCAGAAGAAGATGCATTTCCTCCTTACCACTCTGAAAGTGGTGTACGTTCTGAGTACACCCATTCCTGAATTCGTTGAAGATGAACCAATTGAAGTGACGAGGAAAAGATCCAAGTGGGAGAACGATGACTACATCTGCCGTGGGCACATCTTAAATGGTATGGCTGACCCTCTCTTTGATGTTTATCAAAACGTTGAATCCGCAAAGGAACTATGGGATTCTCTTGAATCCAAGTACATGGCAGAAGATGCTTCTAGTAAGAAGTTTCTGGTTGGTAATTTCATGAATTATAAAATGATTGATACCAGGCCTGTCATGGAACAATTCCACGAATTATTGAGGATTTTGGGACAATTTGCCCAACATAATCTGAAAATGGATGAAGCAATTTCGGTTGCTATGATTATGGACAAATTGCCCCCTTCCTGGAAAGAGTTTAAACACACTCTTAAACATAATAAAGAAGAGTTAACTATGTTGCAACTTGGAAGTCATCTTAGGATTGAAGAATCCTTGAAAAATCAAGAACTTGATAACAATCCTAAAGGCAAGAACATAGCTGGCTCTTCTTCTGTGAATATGGTGGAAGGTGATGAATCCAAGAATTCCAACAAATTTAAAAACAAAAGGAAGTTTAATGGTAAAGATGACAAATCAAACAAAAAACCCAAACAGCCTCCGGTTTGTTGGAAGTGTAACAAACCGGTTCATTTTAAGAAAGATTGTCGTGTTCGTGTGGTGAACAAAGAGGCTGGTACGAGTGTGTCCAATGCTGGACTAAGTGGGTCTAGGGGCCCGAGAAAGCAAGGTCAGAATTCTGATTTAGTACATAATTTTAATTATATTGAAAATTATGTTTCTGTAATTTCTGATGCATATTATGTACAGGATGATGATGTTGCTTGGTGGGTTGATTCGGGTGCTACAAGTCATGTTTGCAAAGATCTTCGTTGGTTTAAAGACTTTCAACCAATTGAAGATGGATCCGTTGTGAAGATGGGAAATGTTGCAACTCAATCAATCAAGGGTGTTGGTTGTGTTTAACTTTATTTTACTTCCGGAAAATGTTTGTGTTTAGATAATGTGTTGTATGTACCGGGGATTCGAAAGAATCTCCTAAGTGAAGTAGTATTAAATAAATGTGGGTACAAATAAGTGTTGGAAAGTGACAAGTATATCTTGTCAAAACATGGTACCTTTGTTGGATTTGGTTATGTTTGTAATGGTATGGTTATGTTGAATCTTAATTATCCTAGTTATGATAATTCCGTTTGTTTAGCTTCTACTAGTAATAGCAATAACTTAAATGAATCTGATTTGTGGCATGCTAGACTAGGTCATGTTCATTATAAACGATTAAAAGATATGTCTAAAATGAGTTTAATACCCGGTTTTGACATGGAAAATGAAAAATGTAAGACTTGTATGCTAACAAAGATCACTAGACAACCTTTCAAAGATGTTAATAGAGAAAGTAAGGTGTTGGAACTTATACATAGTGATTTATGTGATTTTCATGCAACACCTTCTCTAGGAAACAAGAAGTATGTCATAACGTTTATTGATGATGCATCTAGATATTGCTATGTCTATTTACTTCATTCAAAAGATGAAGCTCTTGATAAATTTAAAATTTATAAGCAACAAGTAGAGATACATAAAAATGATTTAATAAAGGTTTTGCGTACGGATAGAGGTGGTGAGTATTATGATCCAGTTTACTTTGAGTCTACTGGAATAATACATTAGACCACGGCTCCTTACACACCACAACAAAATGGTGTGGCTGAAAGGAAGAATAGGACTTTGAAGGAAATGATAAATTCCATGTTATCCTATTCGGGTCTAAGTGACGGATTTTGGGGTGAGGCTATGTTAACAGCCTGTTATTTACTTAATAGAACTCCAAATAAAAGGAGTAAGAACACTCCTTATGAACTTTGGTACAAAAAGGTACCAAATTTGAGTTATCTCAAAATTTGGGGTTGTAGAGCTGTCGTTAGGCTCACTGAACCTAAACGGAAAAACTTGGGTGAAAAGGGTATAGACTGTATCTTCATTGGATATGCGGAGAATTCCAAGGCATATAGATTTTATGTTATAGAATCTAATGACTATGTGTCGGTGAACACTGTTATTGAATCAAGAGATGCCATATTTGATGAAGAGAGATTTACATCTATACCAAGGCCAAGGGATATGATTCAACAATCTTCTAGCAAGAGTTCACCTCAAGCTAAAGATGTAAGTGGTGGTACGGATTCTGTACCTGGATCATCTGAACCTAGAAAGAGCACTAGAGTCAGAAAAGCTAAGTCTTTTAGATCTGATTTTCAACTTTATTTAGTTGAAGGAACAAGGGATAAGACCGTGTCTAAACATCAATATTGTTGTATTATTGAGGAGGATCCAAATACATTTAGTGAAGCGATGACATCAAGGGATGTTCATTTCTGGAAAGAAGCAACGCAAGATGAGATTGATTCTATTTTGTATAATAATACATGGGAATTAGCTGATTTGCCCCTAGTTGTAAAGCATTGGGATGTAAATGGATCCTCAAAAGGAAAATGAAAGTGGATGGCACCATAGATAAGTATAAAGCAAGATTGGTTATCCAAGGCTTTAGGCAAAAAGAAGGTATTGATTTCTTTGATACTTATGCTCCGGTTGCTAGGATTTCCACTATTAGATTGTTGTTAGCTTTAGCAGCTATACACAATCTTGTGATTCACCAAATGGATGTGAAACTGCATTCTTGAATGGTGAACTAGATGAGGAGATATATATGAAACAACCTGAAGGGTTTGTGATGCCTGGAAATGAAAATAAGGTATGTAAATTAAAGAAATCATTGTATGGTCTAAAACAAGCACCAAAACAATGGCATCAAAAGTTTGATGATGTGATTTTGTCTAATGGTTATGCATTAAACCAAGCCGACAAGTGTGTTTATAGCAAATTTGATAATTCTGGTAAAGGGGTTATAATTTGTCTATACGTAGATGATATGTTGATTTTTGGTACTGATCAAGATCAAGTTGATAAAGCCAAGAGTTTTTTATCATCTAGCTTTGATATGAAGGATCTGGGGGAGGCTGAAGTTATTCTTGGTTTAAAGATCAAACGGGGAAACAATGGTATATCAGTTTCTCAATCTCATTATATTGAGAAGATACTTGAAAAGTTTAACTTTGCAAATTGTTCTCCTGTCAATACTCCATCTGATCCTACTATTAAGCTTCTACCCAATAAAGGTGCTCATGTGTCTCAACTTAAATATTCAAGAGCTATTGGAAGCTTAATGTATGCTATGATCAGCACTAGGCCTGATATAGCATTTGCTGTAGGAAAGCTTAGTAGATATACTAGCAATCCTAGTACTCAGCATTGGCAAGCTTTAAGTCGAGTGTTCAAGTACTTGAAAGGAACCATGAATTATGATTTGACTTATAGTGGATATCCTTTTTTTATAGAAGGATACTCGAATGCCAGTTGGATTAACAACTTGGAGGATCACTCCTCTACAAGTGGTTGGGTATTTCTTCTTGGAGGGGGTGCCATTAGTTGGGCATCCAAGAAGCAAACTTGTATTACAACTTCAACAATGGAATCTGAATTTGTAGCCCTGGATGCAGCTGGTAAAGAAGCTGAGTGGCTAAGAGATTTGATATATGAGATTCCATTGTGGCCCAAACCGATATCTCCCATTTCTATCAGGTGTGATAGTGCTGCTACATTGGCTAAGGCATATAGTCAAGTGTATAATGGGAAGTCTAGACACTTAGGTGTTAGACATAGTAAGATTCGTGATCTTATCTTGAATGGTGTTATATCGGTGGAGTTTGTTAGAACTCAGTTGAATTTAGCCGATCATTTAACCAAAGGGTTAACTAGAGATCTTGTGCACAAGGCGGCTATAGGGATGGGTTTAAAGTCCACCTAAAATCTTTTATATTAAGATACCCAATTCTCGTCTAATTTAATATTAGATGTAGAATTCAATGTGGAAAGCTTGATATTAGAAGATTGGAACACATTATTATAATCATCCCAAGGTATGTGTTCAGAACTACAAGTAAAGGAGGTTGAAATGTTATTTCTTAATAGTTCTTTTGAAAAATTGCATATGCAGGTGTAAGAGTAAAAGAGCTACCTATATAAGCATGAAGTTTAGCTGCTTCAAGAAGTTTGGGACTTAGCTTTGATATGCTTATTGAAGGATAGGACACAAGCTAGTAAAATAAGTGTCAAGTTAGAACATATGAGAATATTAATTGTTGTGTATATTATCTTCATGTATTCACTATGAATATTAAGGGTTCAATCCTTAGTGACACCCTAATATTCGAATATTTGGAATGTATAATGTACTAAGATGAAATTCAATCGTCACGACATTTCATTTATGCATCAGTTTGTTGTTTGTTATGAGTTGCTTAAGTTAATCAAGATTGCACTTAAATGGGGGAGGATTGTTGGTGATTTGTATCACCAATATTATTTAAGTGTAATGGGATAAACTTGTTGACCAAATACAATCCTAATAAATAATAAACAAGTAAGGGTGGTGCGGAGTGCACGCTTGTTTAAATTTGTTATGATTAAAATGCACTGACTTAACGAGGGTTCGGGGGCACCGCCCCCGATAACGGGGTTCCAAGGGGCAGCGCCCCTGGCGGGGTCTGTAACATACGTGTTTTATTTTGAGAGTTGGAAATTTTTAATATTGATAATAACTGGTAAATAATAAGGTAATAAGTTTTGTTAGATGGAAGTATTGTTAAAAATCTGTGTTTTGGGTAATTGATTAAATGGGATAAGTTAAAATGGGAGAAAAGCTGAAAATTGCAGCATTCTGGGTAGATAGCGGCGCTATCCATAGATAGCGGCGCTATCTTGGGCAAATTTGGAACAGCAACTCGAAATAGCTAAGGGGAAAACGCGAAAAATTTAGAGATAGCGGCGCTATCTCTGGAAATAGCGGCGCTATTTAGCGCGGGGTCGAGATAGCGGCGCTATCTTGGGCAGATAGCGGCGCTATCTTGTGCAGATTAGGCATAAAATCGGGATTTTTCCCCATTTCAGCAAAAACTCTCTCCAGAACTTTCTCTAGTCGGGTGTGGGCGATTTTGAGCGAAAGTTGGTGATCTTGGGCAGATGTTGGCTAGAAATCAAAGGATTTTCATCAATTGTGTTGATAACCAAGGTATTTCTTCATCCCTAACATCATGCAAGAGTAGAAATTGAGATATTTAGTTGTTAGGTCAAGAACCCTAGTTGAAAGTTGAGTTATAATCTGAAAATTTAGATGGTACTCTAGTGTAACTGAGTATTTAGCTATGAGGATTGTAGTTAGTATGTGATCTTGTGCAAGTATGAGTAAATTGGTGATCTAGGGTTTTGGTTCATCACCAAATTAGGGAAATTGATGACTAAGGTTTATCCTAGATATGATTATGGATTAGAATATTGAATGAGATGTGTATAATTTTGATAGGTAATCAATTGGAAGATTGTGGTGATTACATTGATCGGTGACATTGGAATTGTGGTTAAAGGAGTTCGTGGCTTGTGTTGGAAATTGCTTGATCCCAGGTGAGTTCATCTATGTACAACTGTATACTAGTAGTTATATATTTAAATGCTACGTGTTTAATTGTTATTTGGTTTATTATTATCACATATGCGATGCCTAGAACATTGAATTGGTAATTCTAGTGATTTGACTGTAATATGATTAAATGAAGTTTGACTCAGTAATAGACTTTTGCTATGTGTATTGACTTGTAAGATTATAGTGATTATTTATAGTATGCCTTGTGTATAATCTTTTGATAGATGTCTTGATTGATGGAATATCCTTGAAGTGTCTCACTTGATATCGATTCATGTCGTATAAATTCCTTGTGTTACGTCTCGGTTGGATTGCTCTAGTATGAGATGCATTTTTATTGATTCGGGTTGTGATAATCCTATTGTTCCGGTCTCGTGGAGTCATCGTTGTTATTGTTCCGTTTGATATCGAATATGAGTTACCCGTACGAATTCCTTGAGAGATAATTTCGTTTCGTGAGGACCCACGGCGGCTTGAGTATTACTTTGTGTAATATGTTGAGCGGTGGACGCGGGAGTACCTGGCGGAGGAGTGGTATGGACCGTGGTGGTGAAGCTGGATCATGGACTCGGTTAGGGGTGCCTTGATCACCTTCATCGGCCTCATTCCCTAATGGCCTAAGGGGGAATGACGCACTTTGATTCGTTTGGATGGTATTGAGATCTCATTGATTCATGATGCGGTATTGTCTATCGGTTCCGGTGGTTAAGTGATGATTCTCGTGGAGTGTTGATTCGGTGATTGGTTCTCAATTGTGTTTATTATCTTGCAAACTCTTGTTGATTCTTGCGATATAGTTGTATTCTCAATGTCAGTCATTCAGTGATTCTTGTTGATCCCGGATAAGTGTTGATACTCGGCTATGACGGATTCTCGGTAAATCTCATGTTAAGATGTAAAGCTTCTCGGTCAGTTATGCATTGAAGTGTACTTGCTACAATATGAATTACTTAAATAGATTTATACCATTTTATATGTTATTATTTCTTTGTTTTGTATATAATGCTAGTATTATTTTGTACTTTATGAACTCACTAAGCTCGTTGTAGCTTACCCGTTTAGTGGACTAACTTTTTACAGGAAAAGATAAGAGTAAGCTTATAAGATCTTGAAGTTGATCGGAGGCTTAGAGGTTATACTTCGGGCATATATTTAGGTATGTGGGAGTTGAGTAGTTTTGTATTCCAATTATGTAGTTAGTTGGTTTGTATCCATAGTCTTTGTTGGTAGTGAGATCTTGGCCCGTTTGTTGTATTTTGTATAGTTGTTATCTGTTTAGAATGGTTAATTGTAATTAGATAGTTATTAGAAAGTTGTTCGTTTTGATTGGTGGGATTTCTTGGCCCGGTCGTTACAATATGGTATCAGAGCAATAGTTTGAGCGAACTAGGTATCATTGTGGTGCTTAGACTCAAACTAGGTGTTGATGGTGGAAGTGTATGGATTATGGGTTTAGGATGGATACAAACCATAGGTTTAAGTCTAGAAAATGGGTAAAGGGTTATCAATAGGAAATGGTATGATTAATGATATAATTGTGTGGACCTAAATTTCGGTAAATTATGGATCAAAGATGTGGTAAATGTGATCATGGGGTTTCTGAATGAAGGGAAATTTCATGCTTATCTTGAGGCATGAAACAACTTTGTTAAATGAAAGAGGAACAAGTGTTTGTTGTGAAGAAAGATTGATGAGTAGAATTGTTAATACGGTTCGTTCTATGTTTGAATAACTTAGAAAAGGAGAGAAAAGTAAGTCGAAGGCTAATGTGGTGATTGAATCTTTAAGTAAGAAATTTGGGGCAATATCCTTTAAAACCTTTTGTAGTAGTGGAGCTATCGAATTTACGGGTGTGCCTGATCCTGTGGAGGCGTTGAGTATTGAAAACACAGACAAGGTATTCTATGTATCTCATGTCCACGGGGAAGATCAAAATGTTATGTGACCGCTAGGCTTTCAGGAAAGGCGTTGACCTGATGAATAGTTTGTATAAAATATTAAGCGAGGAAGAAGAGGATCATATGGTTTGGTAATCGTTTATAGTTCGTTTTCTTGATCAATATAGTTCTAGTGAGATGAGAACAAGGATTGAGAAAGAATTCTTGGAAATTAGATTAGGAACAATGTTGTTAGACGAATATTAAACGGTGTTTAATCCGGAGGCACAATTTGCCACAAAATTCATCCCAAAATGGAGTAAAGAAAGTGTAAGTGCTTGTGGAAGGTTTAGATATGAAAATTAAGATTGTGCTAGCAAATATGATATTCTTTTGTCGCGAAAGTTGTTGAATGTGTTCGGAAGGGTGAGTATGATTTGAACCCAAGTAGAGTGTTGATTCTTGAACCAAAATGTTATAAAATGAAACAATTCAATTTTCCCCCGCAGTTCAGTGTCAGTTCTTTTCGAAACAGGTATAAGTAAGGTCTATGTGAAATAATATATTATGTGTATAACCTTGATAATTTTGTAGTCGGGTGCAACCTGTAAACGTCGACATTGTAGTAGAAATCATAATGGACGATGTAAGAATTATCAAGAACCTTGAAGTATTAGGTTTGTGGTGAAAACGGACACAAAAAGGTCTAGCTGTCCGTACAAGGATGCAATTATTAGTCTTACGGAAAGTTGGGATACCGAAAGTGTCAATGCTCTACTCTTTCTAACAAGTCGCCGAAAATGAAACTTTGGTTCATCAGTCTTTTGTGACGGGTACTCTAAGCGAAAGGAGGAGGTTCCTAAGGCAAGAGGTTGTGTGTTCAAATACCTCTGAGGAAGCTTACGAGGATGCTAACGTCAAAATTGGTACATTTCTTGTTAATACTCTAATCGTTCGTAGATTGTTTGATTATGAAGAATCTGATTTATTGTGTGTTACTGGATTCGTTTGATCTTTAATATGGTTTTCTTATCCGATAATGAATCTGTTATATATATGTTGATGTTGTGAAAAGTGAAACTTTAATGGTCACAAAGGATATGAGGATTTAAGTATTGGAAATTAATGACCACAAATTCTATATTGATCTAGGGTTCATAGAATTTGTCAAGTTTAAACATTATTATTGGAATTGGATTAGGTAATGAAGTATATAGACAACCTTATGTGTTTTAGAAAAGATGGACCGAAATTTGGTTGAAAGGGAATAACCCGAGTAAGTGTAGGGTGAAAATAGAATGGTGAATTAATGAACAAATTGGTTCTTGTAAGTGGTAATTCTTTTCCTATAAATGCGTTAGTGATGTAGAATGGGTATTGTATGCGGAGATGATATTGATATCTTCGACGAGTTAGATAGGCTATGAGCAAAACTTGAAACCCGAGAATAATAAAACTAAAAGAATACTGAAGTATGGAACTTGGATGAGCTAGGAACTATGGTAAGGTTAATCATAATATGAGTTTGGACTTTGATCATGTTAGTAGATGTTGACTAAACTGGAACTTAATTAGTATGAACTGAATATAATGTGGTTATTGAGGTGGTTATGATGCAATTAGTTTAACATAAATCTCAGTATCATGCATTTGGATTCAATTGCGGAATAATTAGTTAAAAATAGAACTTGAATCAATATAAAGTATCGGCTATGTATATAGAACAAGTAATTGGTTATGGTACGAAGTTTTGACCATGTATATGAGATCCAACTTTGACTTTGGGAATAGTATGAATTGAGAATTTGTTAAATGGCATAAAATTTGATCTGATCTGAGTAATAGTTTGGGAACAAAGTTATTGATAGTGGGGAAGTGTGTAATAATCGGTTATGGATATTTAAAATTGGAAATGTACTAGAAATAGCACAAGATTCAAGGTTAATGAATATGTTTATAAGTAAGAATTATGAAGGAACTGTATTTTGTATTTAAGCTTTGTAATGTAATTATCAATTCAGGCATGACGAATGGTTAACTACTAACCGAGTTGACTTTATAGATTGCGGTTTACTGTAATAATAATGAATAGTTTAACAATGTTCAAAAGATTGAAATTAGTTTAATGCAGGGTAAGAGTCTGAATCAAAGGATCATGTGATGAAATTTAGTTAAAGGAATGCCGACTAATCTCAAGTAATGAATGAAAAGTATGGATACCGGTGGCGAAATTGGAATTAGTCCTAGAGAATTGTCATGGGAGATCGATTTATATCTAGAAAGGAATGAAAGGGAAGTTTGAATACACTCGATGAAATGACTCCTTTGAATGATATTGACTGAAGTCAAAGTCAATATGATTAAGAATATGAAGAAATTGAAAGAGGTATGTAATCAATGAATACCATATTTGTTAAGTTAATTGTTAAATTTTATTGATAATATTAGGAATTTGGCCTGTTTTAAGGAAGGAACGGTTAAACATGAATCTGTCATTATATGCGTATTGGTATGGCTAGAATGTAACTCGTACATACTAAATTTTGAAATAGTATGGTTTTGACCCGTTTGAGTAATAATTTGGTTAAACGTGAATTGGTCAAAGAAGGTGGTCTTGGTTTTGCATATAAAATAAGTGTCTGATTTTGACCATGGTATGAATTAAAGAAATGCAATTCATATGAATTTTTTTGGCTTGTTTGAGTGATCGAGTAATATGGAAGGTATTTGTTGATTGAAGGTATTTCATATGTTTATTGATAATAATGTAGATATTTTTGGCAAAATGGATCTTTTGGACCCGGTCAAATGTGCTAAGAAATTGGAATATGTAGCTAGTGTTTGCCAAGATGGAAACAAAAGAATGAAATGTTCATAGATGGAATGGTAATTGAGGAAAGAAAAGATGATAAAATCAAGGAATTCTATTTCATTCAAGTCAACCTAATTTCGGGACGAAATTCTTAAAAGGAGGAGGTAATTGTAACATACGTGTTTTATTTTGAGAGTTGGAAATTTTTAAGATTGATAATAACTGGTAAATAATAAGGTAATAAGTTTTGTTAGATGGAAGTATTGTTAAAAATCTGTGTTTTGGGTAATTGATTAAATGGGATAAGTTAAAATGGGAGAAAAGCTGAAAATTGCAGCATTCTGGGTAGATAGCGGCGCTATCCATAGATAGCGGCGCTATCTTGGGCAAATTTGGAACAGCAACTCGAAATAGCTAAGGGGAAAACGCGAAAAATTTAGAGATAGCGGCGCTATCTCTGGAAATAGCGGCGCTATTTAGCGCGGGGTCGAGATAGCGGCGCTATCTTGGGCAGATAGCGGCGCTATCTTGTGCAGATTAGGCATAAAATCGGGATTTTTCCCCATTTCAGCAAAAACTCTCTCCAGAACTTTCTCTAGTCGGGTGTGGGCGATTTTGAGCGAAAGTTGGTGATCTTGGGCAGATTTTGGCTAGAAATCAAAGGATTTTCATCAATTGTGTTGATAACCAAGGTATTTCTTCATCCCTAACATCATGCAAGAGTAGAAATTGAGATATTTAGTTGTTAGGTCAAGAACCCTAGTTGAAAGTTTAGTTATAATCTGAAAATTTAGATGGTACTCTAGTGTAACTGAGTATTTAGCTATGAGGATTGTAGTTAGTATGTGATCTTGTGCAAGTATGAGTAAATTGGTGATCTAGGGTTTTGGTTCATCACCAAATTAGGGAAATTGATGACTAAGGTTTATCCTAGATATGATTATGGATTAGAATATTGAATGAGATGTGTATAATTTTGATAGGTAATCAATTGGAAGATTGTGGTGATTACATTGATCGGTGACATTGGAATTGTGGTTAAAGGAGTTCGTGGCTTGTGTTGGAAATTGCTTGATCCCAGGTGAGTTCATCTATGTACAACTGTATACTAGTAGTTATATATTTAAATGCTACGTGTTTAATTGTTATTTGGTTTATTATTATCACATATGCGATGCCTAGAACATTGAATTGGTAATTCTAGTGATTTGACTGTAATATGATTAAATGAGGTTTGACTCAGTAATAGACTTTTGCTATGTGTATTGACTTGTAAGATTATAGTGATTATTTATAGTATGCCTTGTGTATAATCTTTTGATAGATGTCTTGATTGATGGAATATCCTTGAAGTGTCTCACTTGATATCGATTCATGTCGTATAAATTCCTTGTGTTACGTCTCGGTTGGATTGCTCTAGTATGAGATGCATTTTTATTGATTCGGGTTGTGATAATCCTATTGTTCCGGTCTCGTGGAGTCATCGTTGTTATTGTTCCGTTTGATATCGAATATGAGTTACCCGTACGAATTCCTTGAGAGATAATTTCGTTTCGTGAGGACCCACGGCGGCTTGAGTATTACTTTGTGTAATATGTTGAGCGGTGGACGCGGGAGTACCTGGCGGAGGAGTGGTATGGACCGTGGTGGTGAAGCTGGATCATGGACTCGGTTAGGGGTGCCTTGATCACCTTCATCGGCCTCATTCCCTAATGGCCTAAGGGGGAATGACGCACTTTGATTCGTTTGGATGGTATTGAGATCTCATTGATTCATGATGCGGTATTGTCTATCGGTTCCGGTGGTTAAGTGATGATTCTCGTGGAGTGTTGATTCGGTGATTGGTTCTCAATTGTGTTTATTATCTTGCAAACTCTTGTTGATTCTTGCGATATAGTTGTATTCTCAATGTCAGTCATTCAGTGATTCTTGTTGATCCCGGATAAGTGTTGATACTCGGCTATGACGGATTCTCGGTAAATCTCATGTTAAGATGTAAAGCTTCTCGGTCAGTTATGCATTGAAGTGTACTTGCTACAATATGAATTACTTAAATAGATTTATACCATTTTATATGTTATTATTTCTTTGTTTTGTATATAATGCTAGTATTATTTTGTACTTTATGAACTCACTAAGCTCGTTGTAGCTTACCCGTTTAGTGGACTAACTTTTTACAGGAAAAGATAAGAGTAAGCTTATAAGATCTTGAAGTTGATCGGAGGCTTAGAGGTTATACTTCGGGCATATATTTAGGTATGTGGGAGTTGAGTAGTTTTGTATTCCAATTATGTAGTTAGTTGGTTTGTATCCATAGTCTTTGTTGGTAGTGAGATCTTGGCCCGTTTGTTGTATTTTGTATAGTTGTTATCTGTTTAGAATGGTTAATTGTAATTAGATAGTTATTAGAAAGTTGTTCGTTTTGATTGGTGGGATTTCTTGGCCCGGTCGTTACAGGGTCCGGGGCAGCGCCCTGGTCGGGGTCCAAGGGGCAGAGCCCCTGGCGGGGTCCAGGCCAGCTTGGAAATTTTTTATTTCGGATAAAATCCCTTTACAGAAAATGCATAGAATATCTGTATTCTTGATTTGAACCCGGTTTTGTTGACCCGTAAAATACGACCCGGATCCGACCCGTATTTGACAGTTTCGAACAGTTTTGGAAACTGTTTTTGGCAGTTTTCGGTGGTTTAGAACCTGCATGATTTTAGCATCGTTTTTTGGTCATTTCTTGCTGGTACGAAAATTCTAAAACATACAAATTCTCTGTTCTTTGTAATTGTGATTTTATCCGATCGAAGATTTCGTAGTACCGACGAAATACTTTGATCTGAAAGTGTTTCACGACTTCACAATTTTCCAAGTTACCGAAATCTAACCAAGGTTTCTAACATAAAATTCAGTCTTACAAGTTTTACTTTTCCATTTAGATATTAACAATCGTTGCAATTTATATATCAAATGAATTATGATATACATGCTTTCTAAACATTATCTACCTATCTTGTTAATTTTTTTTATATCTTTAAAAGCATGTCATATTAAATGGTATAAATACCAACACACTAGTAACTTGATCCTTGAAGCCAGCTAAGAGGAATTTGGAGGTACCAGAGACAGATGTTGATCGGGAGTGGGTCGGGTCAATAATTAAAATATATTGCAATCGCGTCTGTTTTTAGAGCACGAGAAGGGGTGATATTGTTTTTAGAGTATAGAGAGAACACTGTGTTAGAAACTTTAATTGATTGTTTTAGAACATTTTTAGATCAAAGTATTTCGTCAGTACAATAAAATCTCCGATTGGATACAATCAGAGAGAAAATCAAGAACAATGAATTATGATATGTTATGTGTTTTTCGTACCAGAATTCTATGACCAAAATGAATATTCCATCATTGAAAAACCACCAAGAATTGCTAAAATGCAGTTCCAAAACTGCTCGAAACTGGTCAAAACCGTCCAAAAGCGGGTCGGATTCGAGTTGGATTGGGTCAAAAACCGGTGTGCACTTCGCACAACCCTTACTTATTCAATATTTATTAAAACTACAATTGGTCAACAAGTTGATCTCATTACACTTAAATCATATTGGTGATACAAAACCACCAAAAAATATAGAAGTCCATGAACGTGTCCTGGATGGTTTTATAGACATTTTTATTTATATATTATTTATTTATTAAATTTAAATAATTGAATGAATTAAAAAATAACAAAATATATCAAATAAAAAATAAATTCATTGCAATTTTTTTAATAAAAAATGACTACAACTCCTAAAAATGCATAATCGGAAGACAATAATTTAAGTCCTAAAAATTAAAAATACGTTCCACAAAGTAATCAAACAAGATTAAGAAATAAAATTTTGAAATCTTAAACATTTATATTGATTGCATTTTCTTTTTACATAGATATTTTACTTTTCAAAATACTAAAAATTTTAATCTTAAAATCCAATTATTTTTTATTATTATTAAAATGAAAATTAAATTAGAAAACGGATTTAACTAATTCTCTATTTTCTCTTTTCTTCCTCTTTGTTGACCGTCTTATAGAAAACTTTCAACTTTCATTATAACTAAAGCTCTAAAGAATAAATCTTAACTTTTGGATCAATTAACCTCTAAATTACCAATATCACCAAAATCACATGTGATTCAACACATCAACACCACCACCACCTCATGTGTATTAAATCACATGTGATTACACACCGCCGACCACCACCACCACCCATGTATATTAAATTACATGTGATTCAACACGGCCGACCACGACCACCACCACCAACCTTTATCGGCCACCGTCTCCACCACCGGCAACCCCTCACCACCGTCGGCTGCTTGCAATCACATGTGATTGTGTATCCAATCCCAATCACATGTGATTGCGTCGGTCGGAGGCGGCGGACGGCAGCGGCGGCAGATGGCGGCCAGATGTGGTCATCGGCGGCAATGGCCGGCGGTTGTGGTTGTATATTAAATCACATGATAGTGGTGGTTAAAAGATCTTTTAATCTAATGGCTGGGATTTGTTCATTGAAACTTTATAAAAATCAAAGACTTTCCTGAACACAACTCCTAATTTATAAATAAATATTATATGATTTATTTATAAAATGTTTGTATTTGATAAAAAAAAATGTTTCAAAAAAATAAAAACAAACAAAACCTTGTAAACCATCACTTGTAAAATCCAATGTGGTTACATGTATATTACTTTATAATTTTTACAATAGACATACATAGCCAAAGAACTTTTATTTATTATAAGTGGACTTCGTACCGATTAAACGTTCTCTTTGAATTATATGTTGTAGTGTGACACGAATTAGATATTTCTATACTATAAAACGCGGGCGTGTACATAAAACTAATTTATGAGTTCAAACCCTACACACATAAACAATTGGGTTCTATCCCTTTATATTAATTCTTATTTTTTAAAAAATATTAATAAGGGGCCTAACCAAAGTTTGGTGTAGAGTGATAAATATACAAATGATGGTGAAATAGATGAAAGGTACTTTAGAAGACAAGCCATTACAAACTTTGCCTAATATTTATCCATTTTAGTTAGACATCTATCATCATAATAAAGAACCTTTACCCTTTTCCTTTCTCCAACTTCAACCTAACCTAAATATCACACACAAATACACACACATATATATAAGGCATTATAGGGTTACTTTAACAATTAAAAAAATCATGAGAATGTAAGAATTTTTAATTTGAGATAGTGTACTGTATATATTCTAACAACATGTGCACGGCTAATATCAACATATTATCCACATTAACATGTGCATGACTAACATCATGTGCATTTAATTTGTTAATAATCTATTTACCTCCATATAGATATATGACTGTTTACAATTTACATTAACTATGACGGAATTGAGTATGGATGCTAAACCCATAACGAAACTGAATATCATTGTTATTATTTGCTGCAATACTCCAAAAGTGATGAAGACTAAGTTTGAAAAAATTGACAGCCTTAAGACTCGAACATGCAACATTCCGGTTATTAATAAGGGCTCTAAACAACCGAGTCGCTAGAAGAGATATTGATTATTTAATTGCAATCACTCATATAGCATATTATTTTTATTAATACTTATACCCATTATTATTTTATTGTCACTACGTACCACCATCAATGTCGTTACCACAAAGTATAGTAATAGGGCACCCACATTATTATTCTACTGTCACTACCATCATCATTATCGCTACCACAAAATATAGTTACAAGGTGTCTGCCGTCGCATTGCGCTGGTGCCCTACTATTAATTTAATATAGGGATGGGATCGGGTCCAAAACCGACCCCATTGGACCCGGACCCGATTTCAAAGGATTAGACGACCTGGGAATTGAACTGTTTTACAAAATACAGTTCCGATTTGGTTCCGGGTTCAATTCTAGTAAATCAGGTATAGACCCGATTTAAACCTAAATAATAACTGGAGTCGTTTCAGGTGTTTGTATAATATTTGTTAATTTATACATGTAATATTAAATGATTTACAAATAGCGATTGTGTTATAAACATGAACCAAAAACTACCAATAATATTATAGCAAAATAAATTCCAAGAATATTAGTTAATTAAATTTCGGTTTCGGGTCTTAAACCCGATTTACTCTATACTCGATGTATCTGGACTGATATACCCTGACCCGAAAGACTCGATATCTGATTTCACAAAAAGTTAGACCGGATACCCGAGTCGATTTTCAATAATCCAGTTCTAACTGTTTCAGGTTCAGTACCTGAAAGATTTTCAGTTCTATATTTCATCACTAATCTAATACTCCCTCCGTCCCACAAAAAAGTTCTCATTTCTCTTTTAAATTTTGTCCCACAAAAAAGTTCACATTTCTCATATTTGAGGGATCTACTTAATAAAATAATATTATTAACAATGATTCCACCAATAAAATACTTTCTCTCTCCAATCTAACCTTATATTTTAATCAAAAGTATTACCAATGACTCCACCACTAACAATCTCTTAAAACCTTATGCCCATTTAAAATGAGAATTTTTTTATGGGACGGAGAGAGTACATCTGTTAGAGATCCCCCAAGTTTTAAAAGATGATTGTTTTAACACCTTTAAGTTTTGAGCATGTGGAAAATTTGAAATTGCCATCGTGGCCTTCTTCGAATAAATTCGATTAATAATCAGTTTACTTTTAGAAAAAATATAGACAAAAGATGGCCCTTGGTAACATGTTAAACATGTGTTTAATTACCATAATCGGCAAGACATACATGATTCCGTTAGGAGTTTGATTCATCTTATGTCGAGGATTATTGATCGATTGGAGCACCTGTTAATTTGATCAATCTTGTAGAATATCAAAATCACACATTAATTGTTACTATTAGCTTTTTATTAGAGGTTGCAATCAGATCGGGCTTCAATTAGCAGGTTGGAATTAGTCTACCCAAGCTTGGAGTTTGTTCGGTTCCGAAACCGGACCAAACCGGACCGGAAGTCCGGAACCAGTAAACACGAGAACCACCAGACCAAATTATCGGTCCCGTTCAGTTCGAGTCGGGTAATTTCGGATTTAGAACCGGCTAAAACAGAGAATTTATAATAAATATACCTATGAATATTAGAGAAACCTTGAGAAGAATTCAGGTTTGGGTAGAAAAATGGATTGGCGGTTCGTTGTAGTGTCAATGCTTTCCAATAGGTGGTAAGCGTTGTTGAATCTTGTAATGGAAAATGTGATTTGAGTAATTTGGTTGAGGAGTTTATTTAGATAATTACTAAATGATTTGTAGTAGAGCGGTATAAAGTATTTGATGGTGTTCTTCATTGATATATGATCATTGGTTCGAGCCCCACTATGGATAAAAAGTGCAAATTTAAATATAGCTTTGAAGACGTGTGTTAACCATCATTAACTCTTTCTTTTTTCTCAAGGTAAACAGAAACACACTCTAGAAGACTTTTTGACCCAATATTGAGTGGAAGACGAAGCAACCTGATGTTGTTTCATAATCCTTACACCCATGTCTCATATGATTATTCACATTCATATTCTAAAGCCGTAATAACTGGGAATCAACCAGGAACCGAACCGACAAATTTGAGAACTAAAATAGACAAGATATTGAAATTGAAAACCACAGCGAAAACCGGAACCGGTTTCAGTTCGAGTCCGGATTTTCAATTATCTTGAACATCCTTGACCTAACCCAAACCAAAATCCGCTCTAAACAAACTATATATTTTTTTCCGTACACATTAACATGTACATCACATCCTTTGGTTTTTGTTATTATTAACTGAAAATAACATCATATTTGATTAGTTAACAATTGTTTTTTTACTTTGTATATGAAATCTTAAATGTAATATCTATATAGGTTCAACATAACTTACCACCAATCCACCATGATCATTTAAGATAGTTTTAAGGCATTTGTGTTTGATACATACTGCCCATTTGAAAATGTTATTTCTATGATTTTATAAACGGTAAGGAATAGCCCATTACGAGATGCAACCGAAAGTGAAACATAGATAGATGGGCATATCGTTTTTAGGCGTCTCTCATATTTATGGAACCCGCATTATAGATCGTCATTCATGATGAGAATTACATGAATCTTCGATAGGTCTATACTCTATAGCACGTATAATTCCTTCTTAGTTCTTATAATATGATTAAATTTCCATCATATGAAACTAAATACAAAATTAAAATCAGATAAAAGTAATTTTATTCAAACATAATATTGTAAATCGATCATATAATCAATCTCTTAATTTCGATCATTTAGACATTACAATAAACCCGAGGAACTGCAATTTAAACAAGTAAATATCTAGACGTTTGTATACTAATATAAAACAATATAATTTTTGTGCGCAATGTAAACAAGTAAATATCTAGACGTTTGTATACCAGAAAAAAACAATATAATTTTTGTGCGTATATAATAATAGCCCTTAGAGTTGTCAATAAGAGCTGGTTACGTGCATAAATTATTTGTACTTTTATTAGTGAGGGATGATTCCTAAAATGCAGGGGGCGGTTATTGATTATTGTACAAGTTTTTGATACGTGTCTTGACGTCTTAGTGACAGCCCTTAGGGCTGTCATTATCATTTTCCTATAATAAATATAATAACATAATGGGATTGCCTATTAAGACACCCCTTTAATCTATACAAACACCCTAGTCTAATTATTACTTTTATTTATTAACATCTTAATCTAATAATTATTTAATTATTATTACTTTTATTTATTATGGGTTGATTATTTTGTATTTTATAATTTTCATTTCATAATTTATTTTGTAATTTCTAGTTTGTAAATTTATTTTAAATTTTATAATAAGAAAAACAAAAAATACAATAAATATGACAAGTTTATTAACAAATTCCATCACCTTCTCAAGAGACACGAACACCTAAAATTCAATTATATATGTTAATAAATTATACGTAAAAACTTAAGAAAAATAAATCAATTTATAAGTATCATACCTTATATGCCATTCAAAAAAAAGTATCATACCTTATTCATAAAAAATGATGACGATATTTCTCCAAAAAAAATTAACGTTTTTGAGTAATCACTACAATTATAAAAAAATAATATTTAATTATAAATAAGAAGAAAAAAAGAGTAAAAGTCACAATTATTTGAAATAATTTAAAAAGATAAAACGATGAGCATAAATGAGGTTAATAAGTTTAAAATAAAACGTGTATACAATGTTTAAATAATCGAACCATAATTGGTTTAAAGAAGAGGGCTGTGGAGATTGACCTTCTGGCGGAATCGCGACCGCTTAGCTCGCCAGAAAAAACGTGCAGAATCCACATCGACAGTCAAATTAGAGAAAACGAAATTATGCTGATGAGAGATTTCAAACAAAAATCCCGAGTCAAATGGGCGGTGGAAGGGGATGAAAATAGTAAGTTTTTTCATGGTGTGATAAATAATAATATTCGTAAAAACTTCATTCACGGTTTGACTTTTAATGGTTTGTGGACTTGTGAACCGTCTGAATTGAAAGCTAGAGTTCATAGTCACTTTTCCCATTTTTTCTCGGAAACGAGAAGGGATAAACCTAGTTTCCGGAGTAATAAATTTAAGTCTCTCACACCTGTTCAAAGAGATAATTTGGACAGCCCTTTTTCTATAGATGAAGTTAAAAGGGCGGTGTGGGATTGTGGTGACGATAAGGCCCCGGGGCCCGATGGTTTCTCTTTTGCATTTTACAAAAAATATTGGCCCATTCTTGAAAAAGATCTTATTAATGCTATACATTATTTTCAAGAAGGGGGGTCAATTGACCGTGGGTGTAATTCGTCATTTTTTACACTTATCCCGAAGTGTGATATTCCGTTATCTATTACGGATTACCGGCCTATTAGTTTGATTGGAAGTTTTTACAAGGTTATCGCGAAATGCCTTGCAAACCGCCTAAAATTGGTGGTTAATGATCTTATTAGTCGGGAACAATCGGCTTTTGTTGAAAATAGAAATATTTTAGATGGTCCTTTAATTCTTAGCGAATTGATTTCTTGGCATAAAAAAAGAAAGCAAAATCTTCTTGTCTTTAAAGTAGATTTCGAGAAAGCCTATGATTCTCTAAATTGGGAATTCTTGGATTCCATCCTTCTTCAAATGGGTTTTGGTAAGAAATGGAGAAGTTGGGTAAATTCATGCCTCTCTTCTTCTAGAGCTTCGATGATTATAAATGGCTCTCCTACATTGGAATTTAACATTGAGAAAGGTTTGAGGCAAGGTGATCCTATGGCCCCGTTCTTGTTTATTATTGCCATAGAGGGCCTTCACGTTGCAATGTGTGAAGCCCTTGAAAAAGGTGTGTATCGGGGGTGCCACCTTCCGCACAACGGCCCGGTTATATCACATCTTCAATATGCGGATGACACCATTTTTATTGGCGAATGGTCTTTAAGGAACGCAAAAAACCTTTCCCGCATTCTTAGATGTTTTTATCTTGCTTCCGGTTTGAAGGTAAATATGAACAAAAGTAATTTATTTGGTATCGGAGTTCTCGGTGATGAAGTAAAATCCATTGCGGATCGTATAAATTGTTGTGTTGGTGATCTTCCATTTAAATACCTTGGACTTTTAATTGGAGCTTCAATGAATCGGATGGAACATTGGGAGGTAATTATAAATAAATTCCAAAAAAAACTATCGAATTGGAAGGCTTCTTCTCTATCAACCGGGGGGAGATTGACCCTAGTTAAATCGGTGTTGGGGGCCCTTGGTAGCTATTTTTTTTCTATGTATAAAGTCCCCGAAGGCATTATTAAAAAACTAGAATCGATCCGATCTAGTTTTTTTTGGGGTGAGAAAAATGGTGATAGGAAAATTAGATGGGTAAATTGGAAGCACTCTATTGATGTTAAAGAAAAAGGAGGCTTGGGGATTGGAAGTCTAAAAGCTCAAAATATTGCCCTTCTTTGTAAATGGTGGTGGAGATTTAAGACCGAAATCGGGTCTTTATGGAAAGAAGTCATCACTTCTTTGCATGGTCCTCAACTGATAAGTGACCCGGTTGCTAAATTCCCGGGTATTTGGTGTAATATTGGTAAAATTCGATCCCCTCTCCTTAATCTTAATGTTTCGATTAGCTCATGGTTTGAGAGGTCGGAAATAAGGGGTGTTGGCAGTGGTTTTAAATGGGTGTTGGAGCCCAGCGGTTGTTTCTCTGTCTCTTCTGCTAGACGAGCTATCGACAGACTCATAATCGGGCCTCGTCCGGATTGTTTGATCCCATGGATCAAGGCGGTGCCTCAAAAAATTAATATCTTCATATGGCGGTTGGTTCAGAGACGGTTACCAACGTGTGTAAACCTTTTAAAAAGAGGTGTAATGTTGGAGTCGGTAGTGTGCCGAAGATGCGAGAGACAATTTGAAGATGAGGACCATCTTTTCTGTTCTTGTAATGTTTCCCGATCCGATTGGCTTGAATTTGCTTCTTGGTGGAATTTGCCCATTAATTATATTCAAAATCTAAACCACATCCTGGTGTGGCCCGATACTCTTCTCGGGTCAAAGAAAAAGCAGATGATTCTTTACACAGCTATTTATTCGATGTTGTGGTGTTTGTGGAAGCGCAGAAATAAGTTGGTTTTCGATCAAGCAAGCAGGAGGAATTTTTCGGTTTGTTCGGAGGCCCAAGCTCTATCTTTCTTTTGGCTTAAAAATCGGACAAAGGTGGGTTGGAATTCTCTTGATTGGATGTCTTGGTGCAGTAATCCTAGTTTTCTTGGTTAGTAGTTGGTGTTGTTCTTTTTGGTGGTTTTTCTGTTTTTCGTTTTGTTTTGAGGTTTCCCTTGTCTTTGTTTCCTTTGTATGTTTTGGGTCTAGTTACTTGCTAGTCCTCTTTCTTTTTATATAAATCTTTTGCCGTTCAAAAAAAAAAAAAAAAACACCAATGTTTATAAGCTATCACGGATTCACGAAGTCTTTATTTGCAGCCTTTTGTCGTTTATGTTGATCTTTTGGACTACGACCAACCCGAGCCCATCAATTTGGGTCATTCTTCATTTGTTTTTCTTAATAATCTAATTGGGTTTATAATTTTATAAGCATGCTGATTTACGCCCAATGCCAAAATTATAAAAAAGAGAGGATTCTAGTGTTTTCTGGGCCCTTTGAGTCTGTACATTTTGTTCGGTTCCATTTGGGTTTTATTAAAGATTTTCGCCGTTCAAAGTAAACAAATAAATACGTTGTAGTGGTTTTATTAAAGATTTTGTTTTGAGAATTTCCAGATAAGAACGTTACTTCAGACTTTCCTAATTTCTTAGGTTCGATCATTGCAACTTTAATTTTTATAAAGAAGATAGCCAAAACTTTATCCACGTAATGTTAAAATAAGTTCTTACATACTTGTGCTAAAGAGTAAATTAATAAGTACACAAATATACATTAATAAAAAACTTGTCAATTGTGAAGATTCAAGAATTGCTGCAATGTTTTAAACATCACTTTTCAAAGTAAACTTGGCAATGTTCTAAATACAATCGAGCCTAATTAGTTGGCCGATTGAACTGAATAAGAATACTATTAAGTATTTATGATACGATTATTATATAAATTATATAAATGGTGTACAAAGATTAAAAAACGCTAGAAAAATAAAAAAATAAATAACATATAAAAACAACAAAATTTCAAAACATAATTTTCAAATAAACTTATCATTTTGAGTTAAAAAACTATATAAGAATCCAAATGTATATTTTATTTTTTTAACTTTTTTCTAGAAAAAACAGTTCGACCTTCAGCCGAATTTTTATGTTAAACGTGATGGTTCTAACCGAGTTATAACGATCAATAAACAAAAGTCTAGGATAAATTGGGCGATCGATGGCGACGAGAATTCGAGCTTTTTCCATGGTATTATTAATAATAATAGACGCTCCAACTTTATACATGGTATTTCTCTTAATGGATGTTGGATAACGGATCCGGGAGCCCTTAAAAACGAGGCTTTTGACTTTTACAAGCGATTGTCCATGATCTTTAAAATTGATTTTGAAAAGGCTTTTGACTCGGTGAATTGGACCTTTTTAGACGAAATGCTCCATCTTATGAACTTCGGGTCTAAATGGAGATCATGGGTCCGCGGATGCCTCTCTTCCGCTTCCATTTCGGTTTTGATTAATGGTTCTCCTTCCAAGGAGTTCCAAATGGGAAGGGGTGTGCGTCAAGGTGATCCTTTGGCCCCTTTCTTATTTATTATCGCCGCGGAAGGTTTTAACCTTGCCATGAAAGAGGCGAGACTTAAAGGGATTTACCGGGGTATTCATCTTACGGGGGATGGCCCTATTATATCGCACCTTCAATATGCCGATGACACCATTGTTGTGGGGGAGTGGTCTCGATCCAATATGGCTAACCTCACTAGAATTCTTCGGTGTTTTTATTTATCTTCCGGTTTGAAAATTAATATGCATAAAAGTAGTCTTATGGGGGTTGGTGTTGACTATGATGTTGTGTTATCGATGGCTAATGATTTTCATTGTAGGGCGTCTCAACTCCCCTTCAATTATTTGGGCCTCCCCATTGGCACATCTATGAATAAAGCAGAATCTTGGGCTCCAATTATTAGTAAATTCATGTCAAAACTTTCTAATTGGAAAGCCAAAATGCTTTCAAGTGGTGGCCGGTTGACCCTCATCAAATCGGTCCTTGGGTCCCTTGGTATTTACTTCTTCTCTTTATTTAAAGCCCCGGACAAAATCATTAAAAAACTTGAGAGCATGAGGGCTCGGTTCTTTTGGGGTGCCAAAGACGGCGAAAGAAAAATCTCATGGGTTGCTTGGGATGTTGTACTTAATAAGATTGAGCATGGCGGATTGGGTATTGGTAGTCTTAAAAGTCTTAATCTTGCTCTTCTCACAAAGTGGATTTGGAGATTTAAGACGGAATCCGACTCTTTATGGAAGAATGTTATTTCTAGCATCCATGGGCCTAACGGGGGTATTATTGGGGTGAATTCTTGTGGTAAAATCCCCGGTTTATGGAGAAACACTTTAAAAGTTCATAAAATATATCATAAAGTCAATATGCCTTTGGATTCTTGGTTTCAAGTGGCGAATAATAGAATTAAGTGGGCTCTCGAGGCGGATGGTAATTTCTCGGTTAATTCCCTTAGAGTTGCTTTTGATGACTCGTTTCTTAAGAAATCTACTGTTACCGGGTTTGTTTGGCCCAAATGTGTCCCGGTTAAAATTTGTATTAATGCTTGGCGGATTGCGCTAAGGAGATTGCCTACAAAAACCAACCTTAGCTCCCGGGGTATTACTTTGTTATCTACTTCTTGTCCTCTGTGCGATGAGGCTGAGGAAACCGAGGACCACTTGTTCTATTTTTGCCCTGTTGCGAGATCCATTCTCGCGGATATTGGTAGATGGTGGGGTGTCCCGATCAGCAACATCTCTAATCTGCCTGACCTCTTTTTGTGGGGAAATAGGTCTAATTTTAAAGGCGACATGAGTAATGCTTTTTTGGGTGTCATTTACTCTTCTTTTTGGTCCATTTGGAAATGTAGGAACGACCGGGTTTTTCGTAATATCAATTCTCATGGTAGGCTCACGGCTGAGGTGTTCGCTAATATACAAGCTATGGCGTTTTTTTGGATTAAATCCCGCTCTCGTGGGAAGATCGCGGCTGACAAGTGGGGTGTGTGGCTTTCGGATCCTAAATTGTGTTTTGCTTAATCTGTATTCTGCTAGGAGTTTTGTTTATGCTTTCTTGGGAGTGTTTTCCTTGTTTGGTTTGCTTTTCTTGTTGTTTGTTTCTTTGTACTGTGGTGCTAGCCCCTTGCTAGCTTTTTTATTTTAGTTTTCGGGTTTTCGTGGTGGGGGTGATGGCTATGCCGAAGCTCCTTCCCGATCTCCTTTGTTGCCGTTCAAAAAAAAAAAAAAAAAAAACCTATCAAATAGTTTTTTTAAAACGATGAGAATTGGATCTTTTGGGTATCATTTACTCCGACTCGAATCTCCGAAAGGTACACACCAACTCCATTTAATGATGACTATTACTAATTATTATAACCACTCTTCTAGGGAAAATAAATAAAAATAAAATATATTTCTATTGGTTGAATACTTGATATCAAATTAAACATACTTCTAAATAATATCTCTTACTACTGAATCTTCTTACTTATATTAATTTGATCAATATAAATATTCAAAATAAATGATAAGATTATTAAAACAAATAAGTGGATTTTACAAGTGAATTTATAGATAAAATGATAAATAATGAAGAAACACTATTTTTTTTAGAAGACTATGTACGTATCTTTCGAATCACTTACTTTTAAAAAGTATAGGGCTCATAAGTTAATATTGAAGTTTCAATATCTTAAAAGGAATCATATATAACTAAAAGACGGCAACGACATACAACAAGACAGAAAAATAGAAAGACAAATACATACTCCAACCTAGATGCAAAATGACAAAAATATGTAAGCCATGTTTGTAAATGAAACTGAGTAGTAAATAGTGTATACTTTAGATATTTAATCCAGAGGTATTTTTGAAGAGGCGTAGAGATGTGGGCGTACAAGGTTCATGTTTTAGAGGGGGCATATTTTTTTTTATACATCTTATATTTACAGTATATATAATCTTAAAATTTTAAGTCAACTTAATAATTTAAAATAAAAAAACTTAGAAAATCCAATTTTTGTATATATCATGTATTTAGAGGCCTATTTTCATTAATTCGCACAAGGCCTTCAGAATTTCGGGGCGGCTCTGATTTAAGTATATGGTCATGGGTTTAAGTTCCGCTGTGGACATACTGGTGTAGAGTAAATGTTTTAAAAAAAACAAAAAAAAATAAAAAAAAAACTTAAGAGGTCCGTGTGTTTGTTTTTGTCCTACATTGTTAAGGTAAATAAGTTTTCTTGTATTTTTAATTAACTCCTTGCTAGTCTTTATTTACATACATACTTGTTGACATTGAGTTGACGTTTTAGCGAGTTTATATATCTCTACCATAACTAGAAAACAACGAGGACGTAGTCCACATAATTATACCCAAGGCTTTTAGCCTTCTAGCCTAGTGATATTGGTGGAAAAGTTAAGGTATTACCCATGACTAAAGTCATGGGTTCAAGTCTCGTCGTGGATAAATGGTGGGTTTATCCCCATATGTGGAGGGTTCGAAGAAAGGCATAATGTCCCTTGTGGATGTCATTGTCTAGGTTCGAACCTCTAACTTACTAACTAGCCATTAAAAAAAAAAAAAAACTAAGTTTTTTGTGACAGACAGCTGAGACAACTACAACTCACTCAATAATGTGTAAAATTGTAATGTACAACTTAATGGGGGACCACGTCAAAAACCCAATGACTAACGCTTTTATGGTGTCTTTCATGATTATTGATTTGTTTATATAGGATGAACGAACAATATGTGATTGGATTTTATAATTAGTTTTTAAAGATACATATTATATTTAAAAAGAATTATTTACGTAAAGTAAATTTAATGTTGCTTAGGTAAATGGAAAAACAAAAACACTATGAATTACTCCCTCCGTCCCTAAATAAAGTTCCCATTTCACCTTCAAGTTTTGTCCCTAAATAAAGTTCTCATTTCTCAAACTTAAGGGACCCACTTAATATAATAATATTATTACCAATACTTTCACCACTATCTATCTCTTAAAACACTTTCTCTCTCCAATCAAACCTTATATTTTATTCAAAAGTAATACCAAATACCCCACCACTAACTATCTCCTAAAATGTTGTGCCCAACACAAATGGGAACTTTATTTAGGGACGGAGGGAGTACAATTTTTTAAAATTTGTTAAGGAAAATGTGAATGGTGCATATTTTATGCACCTAATTTACATGTTTACCTACGTAAACATTACATGTATATTTTATTAGACCCGTCAAACAATACCTAAATAACTCGTCGTTGACATGCGTGGAACACGTCTCTGCAACAACACTGTTGACACAGCCACGTCAGTAGAACGCGTCTCTCCAATCTCTTCGGATTCCCGACGAGTTCCAAACTCGTCTCTTTGTTGATAGTGGGGTACGTAAAGTTCTCATGACCAATAGCAACTCACCACGAGAGCTGATTCCCCATCACCTGCCTTCCGACAGCTGATCGTTTCCGCACATACATTCCTTTAAGTAAATTGCAGGTTTGTTTCGGGTGCTTCCCCGAGCCCCGCGAGTTAGCCAATTTCGTTTTCCTTCAAGTACAATTCACAAGTTAGTAAAATTCGTTTTTTCGGGGGCCCGACTAGACAATACGACATCTTAGACTTACACAAATATGTTTTATGCATCTCCTAACTTATATTAGAACTAAAATATAAAACCCATAATATATATATTATTTCCATTATGCTAAAATTGAAATATATAAGACTAAAATCATCAACACTAAGTCTGTGAAATATTCCTATATAGGTGATTTACATACTTATACAATTTACAGAAATACTTACGGTAAATGTATAAAAAATGTGGAATGAAAAGTAATTCCTATTTATTGCGATTTTGCCAAAAAATAAGTTAATAAAGATATGAAAATTCGTGAAGGCAACAGTTATGTAGAAGAAAGACAGGAGACACACGTTTACATTTCCCAGGAAATTAAATTCAGTTGTCCAAGTGGCAGTGCCAATTGTACACCAACAGGGACCCAACTACGTTTTTCGGGTTATGAAAACAATACGTATAATTATTACTTCTTCTTCTACCCTCATCAATACTTATTACATCTTCTCAATTTCAACATTATCTCACCAAATTACACACTCTCTCTCTATTACATACACATAATTATGTATGCATAGAGAGATAAACAGTTTTGGAGAGAGAGAGAATATGAAGCGGTTGTTCGATAAATATCTTTATTCACACGTTTCTTCTGTTTAGATTCAAATGCTGTGTGGATTTGAGATAATTAAGTTGGTAGATAGCGATGGGAGCTTGCTTATCGACGCCGGAGAATTGCGTCGGAGGTAGAATCAGGTCGTCCAAGAGGAAATTTAGGAGACGAAAGAAAGGTTTAAACCGACGTGTTTCCACTCGTTTTTCCGATCAATCTAAGTCACTTCCGGCCGATCGCTCCTTCGTTATTCCAGCTTATCGTGGTGCTCTCTCTCTCTCCCTCCTCTCTGTTTACATATATATAGAAATTGCAGACTGTACTTGTATAAATTGAGAGTTTTGATCTAGATATGTTCTGAATTATTTCTATTTCTATTGCATTTTGACTGACTGATTAGTTTGTTAGCTTATGTGTTCATGATATTGTAAACATTTTTAAATTAAAAAAAATGAGTTAATTTGTAGAATTTTCCTATCCTTTTTTGGGACAACTTTCCAGTGGTGAATATCCAGTATCTTACTAATTATAGAGATCCCCAATTAACTTTCTATCAACTTCTAGAAATAGATAAAATAATTAATTTAATATTTTGTTGTCATGTTTAGTACTTTTCAAATGAAAATTTGTATTAGTTAGCTCAAATGTATTGTTTTTTCTGGTTATCAGGTAGCACTGATCATGAGTCATGGTATGACTCTGCTACAGTTCTTGAATCTGACTGCAGCGAAGAAGATTTCCAAAGTGTTGTTGATGGTACTTTTATATTCCCAGTTAATAATCTTATGAATTAAATCCATATATAATTAAATGCAAATGCAAATGCAGTTGCAGATGTGATGTCATTAAACGGTTCAGAAGGTGCTTCTAGGGCAAGCATTGGTTCACTCAACGAGAGTCGAAAAAGTTCAGTCCATCCAGAAGAAGTGAATCAACGGTCAAGATCTAATGAAATTTCATCTGTAGATGAGAATGCTGGTAGAGAAGATGGTTTGCTGGATTGTGGTGTAATCCCTAGTAACTGTCTTCCTTGTCTTACAGTTACAGTTCCATCTGTTGAGAAAAGAAGATCATTAAGTTGCAGCCCACCAAGTGCAAGAAAAAAAACTACACATAAACTTTCATTTAAATGGAAAGATGGAAATCCTAACACTAATAACATCTGTAAGTATTTTTCATCTTATGTTTTGTGTGTGATTATGAAACAAAAAAGACACATTTTGTAATCATTTTTATTTGTGTTGTAGTTTCTTCAAAGATGCAGCTACAAAGACCGATAGCCGGTTCACAAGTACCATTGTGTCCTTTAGATAAGAAAATGCTTGATTCATGGTCACACGTTGAACCAAAGACGTTTAGGGTACGAGGGGAGAATTATTTGAGGTAATTTGATGGTTATATAATTATAATGACAGTGATTGTAATTTTATAAAATTGGATATTTAATTTTATGAAATGTTTATAGGGATAAAAAGAAGGAACATGCTCCTAATTATGCAGCTTATTACCCGTTTGGCGTTGATGTTTTTTTATCTCCAAGAAAAATCGATCATATTGCTCGGTTTGTTGACCTCCCTGTTGGTGGTTCTTCTTCTGGAGAACTCCCTTCTATTCTTGTTGTAAACGTACAGGTACTTTATATTATCTGTTGTTTAAATAATCATATATATATGATTAATTAATAAAAAAAAAATTACATTTTTGTTTAGGTTCCATTATATCCTGCTGCCTTTTTTCAAGGAGAAATAGACGGTGAAGGAATGAATGTCGTTTTATACTTCAAACTTTCTGATAGTTACTCAAAAGAACTTTCATCACAATTTCAAGATAACATGAGAGTAAGAATTAACTTATATGTTATACAAATTATTTAATGTCAAACTTATTCATCTTTCTTTTAAAAACAGAGAATTCTTGATGATGAAATAGAAAAAGTGAAAGGGTTTCCTGTAGACACACTTGTGCCATTTCGCGAAAGATTGAAAATATTGGGGCGGGTTGTAAATGTAGATGACCTTCAGTTAAGTGCACCCGAAAGGAAACTTATGCACGCTTATAACGAAAAACCCGTTCTCTCACGTCCCCAACATGAATTTTACCAAGTCAGTCAATTTATTATTCTCATAATAAATCTAAAACATAATTATTAATTTAATATTTAAGTCTGGTGGATGGTTTTTCAGGGAGAAAATTATTTTGAGATGGATCTGGATATGCATAGATTTAGTTACATCTCAAGAAAAGGGTTTGAAGCATTTCAAGATAGACTAAAGAATTGCATTTTGGATGTTGGCCTCACAATTCAGGTAAATCATCTTCATTTCTCAAGATTAAAAGTTATTTTTTTAATACCTTTTATTTTTACTGTGAATCAGGGGAACAAAACAGAGGAATTACCAGAGCAGATCTTATGTTGTGTAAGGTTAAACGGTATTGATCGTATGAATTACCACATGTTGGGGTTAAATCAAGAACCACTATGATAAATTTGTCAATAGTTTCTAAATTCTAACTCGATACTTGATGATTAGTTTTTAGTAATTTATAGAGGTGTTTGTACGCATTGGTGATGGGTCCCACTGGATAAATGTAGGATGGAATTGAATTAAATGTAGGTCAAGTTGAACACCTGTTGTGATAACCAAACTTGGTAATGAACTAAATGTTCACACGTGCTAGCTTCAACTGATTTTTTCACACGTGGGTCCTAGTTCTTGAAGTGACGTCCTCCTAATTCCGATTAAACGAGTGGTCCTAATTCTGACTTTTGTGCAAGTGCAGGAAGGAATAGAACCTTATTCTCTTTCAGTATCTGGTCACCTAATGTGGTTTGCCAAAAGTGTTTTTTAGTGACACCATCTACCCTATAATATGCAACAATATAAGATCCCGTTGCAATCACTCGATTAATTAATGATTTTCCAATTCTAGAAACAAGTTTTAAGTAAGAAATTCTACTTGCACAGGATAAATTTTTTAAATAAACTTGAAGAACAAGCTCGAATCTTTTAATTCTACACCATCATCCATGTCAATAGCCATGCCAATGCGCACATCCACAAACCCCCTGCAAAAAAAAATTAAACGTACAAACATAACGACAATAATAAGGGTCGCAATACCGTCACAAAAAGAAAGAAATCTTGAAGCACCATTCCATGTAGCTTCAAATCCGCTGTCGTATTGACTCCACTTCGACAATTGCATACAAACGAACTATATGGTCCACCATACCCACAAACTCCATTACTTTTCTCACAACTAGCACACAATGGTGGATACTCGTTATTGAAATTGAACTTATACTTAATCGCTATACCATATTTCCAAATGTCGGGATTGTCTACATGTCCGTTAAACCCGTACAAGCCCGAATACGAGCCACAATTCAACTTCTGCAAGTCCATCTCAAAAGCCGGACCAAGATCAACGGGAGTATAAACACAACATGTTGAAACCGGAATCCCGAGGCGACTAACCGCTTGACAAGAATTCAGTAGCCCACAAACCCGACTCCCGCTCCCGGTATCACAAACCGGAGAAACCGAGTTATTATGACCGTCGGATTTGAATATTGGCGATGATGAGATATCACAATTAAGGAGTGCAAAAACAGTATCGTCATGAAAACTAAATGGTGCATCCCAGTCGAGACTAAACCCTTTGCTAGGTTGAGTATGTGGACATTGAGGGGTCGGTTATGTAGATGATTTGGTTCGGGTAGTCAATGGTGGTGATCGGGTAGCATCCGGTGTGTGTGATGAACGTGAGGTGTTGATTGTTGCAAGTTACTCGGGTTTGGAACCGCGCACCCTGGGCCGGTTCCAAACGGGTATTTCATTGGTATCGTGCCACATGTGCTTTTACATGCTTGTGAGGAGGTTGGAGAGGAAGTGAGGATGAGAATAATGGAAATTATGGTGAGTTTAGTTGTGATAGAGGGCCGAATGTTCATGTTGAGTGACATTTTAATGCATCCGAATTTGATGAGGGGGTATATGTAAAGAAAAAGTTGGATATCGTCTATATGATTATAAACTATTTGTAAATTATTTGATGAGGGAGTATAATATTTGTTTTTATGGATATGGTTGTTCTACACACTTTTAGTTTTATTTTGTAAGTCATGGTGCTTTCTAGGTATATATAATTTGATGCTTTGGTTCAACATGTTTTAATTTTTGTAGGAGACTTAAATAGAACACATAATCAATGTCAATGACTTGTCGGTTAAGGAAGTAATGCTCGCCACTTAAATGATATCAATGGCATGGGGTGGTCCGTTAACTAACGAGATGGCTGAGTGAAGAGGGAGAGAAAGTGTATTAGTAGTTTGTGTGTATTTTTTATGTTTTAAATATAGAATGTAAAAATGTCTAGACTTATAAATATTAAGTGACAGTTTATTGTTGACAGTTGTTAGTTAATTTCAATTAGTTTTGGTGTTTGACTGTTTGCTAAATCTATCGGTTTTAACAAACAATTGAGAGCGTTGTAACTTGTAAGAAGAAAAAATCATAACAGAACTCGTCAGGGATTATGTCTTACGATATAAGAGAATACCTTGTAATATTTACCCTTACTAAATATTGTTATAGGTAATGTGATATAGACTGTACTAGTAAAATATAAATGATCGGAAGGAAATGGTAAGATAAGATTTTAATTTGGAGAATACGATCCACGGACTTAAACAAAAGGGCATCTGGCATTTCACTTTACTCTTTATAAAATACTAGCATAATACCTACATAATGTCGCTAATTATATTTTGCAATAGGATGGTTGTCAGTGATGGTGGCGGTAGTGATTGTGATGATAGATAGTGATCAATAAAATAATATGAGTTTAGAGATTAATAAAATTAATATAGTATATAATAATGTGAAATAATCAATAGAATTTGAACTAAAAATACCAAAAAAAATTGGATTTGTACTTGAAAAGAGGCGCAAAAGTTTAAGGCATTACACCTCATGTAGTTTGAGTTGTCACACTGGCCATCTTTTTCATTGCTTACATCTTTATTTCTCTTCATAGAAGTACAGAACCAATGACATAAATTACCCTTAGATTAAATAAAGAAAAGACACAAAGTTAACATCAAAAGCCCAATATATGGATTAAAGTTTAATCTTCATAAATTTAGAGATCATCGGAAGATTAAAATATCCATATGAGAAAAAAGTTATTTTAGTTGCATTCATGATGAGTTCTTCAACAATCTGTGCTCATAATTGGGGCCATTGCTCTGATTTTGTAATGGGAGATGAATGAGTCCTTAATTTTATAGATAAAAAACCCACCAAACTAGACACTCCTCAAAATAAGCAAAAGAAACACACATTTAGGTCTTTGGGGCTTCACTTTATTCCCTTCACAATCATTATACACCCATTTCCGTTTGCCAAACACACAAAAAAAAGAGTTCAAGAGTAAGCTTTTATGCAAAGAAAAATTATACTATTAATTATATTAAATCTTCCTCATCCTCCTACTCATAAAATGATTGACAAGTGCAATCTACTAATTATATTTCCTAATCTCATCATTTGATTTGGAAACTTATATTGATCAAATGATTAGAAAGATAAATAGTAAGAACCAGTACTATCTCCGTTAGGTAATACTGAAAATAATTTTTTCATATCAATGCATCAACTGTGTACATAACAGTCTTACATATAATCCTTACTGGCATTAAAATTATTTTTCTCTTTGCAAAAAAGGAAACCATTTAAGCCATACCCTAAATTAAATCTTCTACATATTATAATAAAGTTTTCTAGTTATTTACACACTTTGCAGATAACCGTGTGTGTTATTAAAAGTGCGTTGGGGTTGAAATCACTAAGCACCAGTGGTCTAGTGGTGGAATAGTACCCTGCCACGGTACAGACCCGGGTTCGATTCCCTGCTGGTGCATTTTTTTTCCCTTTAAATCCGTTAAATTACTTTATTAAAATTAAGATCGGTTCTATGGTGTAGGGTTAGCACTCTGGACTTTGAATCCAGCGACCTGGGTTCGACTCCCGGTAGGACCTTTTTCCAACTCGCATACCTATATAATTTAGTTTTTCCCCCCTCTAATACGGGAAAATGATAGCAGTCAACTAGAAAAAGGTCCTACCGGAAAATGCTAGTTGATTGCTATCATTTTCGAAATAAAGACTATCAATATAGTATTATAATACGGGAAATGCTAAAAATAACCTTAGCTTATATTTTGTCAACTCATTCACGATAATCATGTTGATCTTAAATCGAATAATCTTTCAACATATTCTTCTCGCAGTAGATCCTTGCTAGACTGCTAGTAGCTAATTGTAGCTAATTGTAACTAATTTTAACATAGTTGCTCGAAAGAAAATTCTTTTTTTTTCTAATAAACACAACATATAATTTCATA
This sequence comes from Calendula officinalis, assembly GCA_963853835.1. Taxonomy (NCBI): domain Eukaryota; kingdom Viridiplantae; phylum Streptophyta; class Magnoliopsida; order Asterales; family Asteraceae; genus Calendula; species Calendula officinalis. The sequence goes on along the minus strand of OY970827.1, from coordinate 68,734,266 downwards.
CTTCATTCTTCAAACCTAATAGATAATTTCCAAAATATCAAGTTGATCCTGGACCCGTTAGGTTAAAAAAAAATTCTAAGTTCTAACGTAAACCCGGCCCAATAAGGCTATTGTATTTATGGTTGGCCTGTTAAGGACTTGAGGTAATTATCCGTATAAACTGGCCCTTTAAGCCTCGGGTCAGGTTAACCTTTTCTTATATAATAATCCCTCCGTCTCACAAAAAATTTCTCATTTCTCTTGGCACAAGCTTTTAGGGGATAGTTAGTGGTGGGGTTCTTGGTAATACTTTTGATTAAAATATAAGATTAGATTGGAGAGAGAAAGTGTTTTATTGGTGGAATCATTGGGAATAATATTATTTTATTAAGTGGACCCCTCAAATTTGAGAAATGAGAACTTTTTTGTGGGACAAAATTGTAAGGGGAAATGAGAACTTTTTTTTGGGACGGGGGAGTAGTATATATTTAAAGAGGTGATTTGAACAGTATAAGTGATACACTTTTAAAACTTACCTTATTTTGTAAAAAATGAGATTCATTCTCCACTAACTATCTACTTTAATAAAATAAAATTACCCTTTTACCCTTGTTTTTACTTTTAAACATCATTAATATCATTTTATTCAAAAGAAGTGATACTCATCATCCACTAAATATTTATATTAATCTATCTTTTAATATTTTTCCTCAAAAACTGTGATTTTTCAAATTTATCACTTATTTTTATACCGATGTAATATATACACTACAAACATTCATATATATCTCAAGTCCTGTGATATTATACCTTTTATTGCAAGTTATATTTATTACACCAAAAAAACTACGCAGTTTGAATATATGTGATTATTATTATTTGATTTATATGTCGAAACGTGATTGTTAAAAAAAGACTTTAAGAAAGCATGTGGAATAATTGCTTTGATCTCCCCGACATTTTTTATGGGGGTAGACATGTCTGATTCTAGTCCACATATGTACTTACACAAGTGGATGAAATAGTTTTGAGCTTATTATGAAGTACCTTTTTAGTGGATGGAATAGTTTGAGTTTATTATCGAATACTTTTAGATTAACAATAAGATATTATTTTTACCTACGGCATCTTCGCCACGATGATATTATAGTTTGTGTTTTCAGATTGAGCAATAAATAATGACGTGACATTAAAATACATATATTTAGTGTCTAATTATTTAGCTTTGTTAATATTTTCTACTGTCTTCTAACATTTATCTGTTTAAATTCATATAATGTGAATGAATACTTTAAAGTGTTCCCAACACACAGATTCAATATAGGTGCACCTAGAATTGAATAAATGTAACAATCAAATTATTGACTTACTTGTTCATTATGGAACCAAAAGTATTTATTACATTAGATCTCTTGACCTTTTATATATATTAATGTTTTAATATTAGTTTTTATTTTTAGGGAGAATTTCTTATATGTCCTTGCAAAACTTAAAAATTATTCCTATATCCTTTTAAATTTTATAAATTATTTTTATATCCTTACAAACTTTTTAATTACCTTCACATCCTTTCATACCTTTAAAAATTTTCTTTATGTCCAAAAACCTATTTTATGATTTATTAAATCATTATAATATCAATAGTTATTATTATAAAAAAAAATTAATTAAAAGATTACTATTTTACCCTTATTCTATCTAAATTTAAACCTAACCCTAAATTGAATGTTAGCATTTAGATCACCTATATGACCGTATATATTTGCCTCTCATAAAAATTGATCTCGTGGCCACCCAAATTATAGATAAAATTATCTCCATATACACACATATGTGTTGCTTGTTGTAAACTAGTAGAATAAAATGATGAAACGATTAAAGATTAATATCCAAAACCTTCAATAGCTTCGTGAACGTGAACAACAAATATGATATATGGCTACTATACGGTAATCAATCATTCAATTTAGGTTTAGATGGAATAAGGGTAAAAGAGTAATATTTTAATTAAATAAATTTGATAATAATGATTATTGATATTATAATAATTTAATAAATCATAAAATAAGTTTTTGGATATAAAGAAAATTTTTAAATGTATGGAAGGATATGAAAGTAATTAAAAAGTTTGTAAGGATATAAAGATAATTTATAAAATTTGAAAGGATATAGGAATAATTTTTAACTTTTAGAAGGACATATAAGAAATTTTCTCTTATTTTTATCTAATCATAATATGTGTTATATACACCGGGTTTCGAAAGAAATGTGATAACTGTTTGATGAGCGAAAATAAATTTGGGTATAGTGAATCTGTGAATGTGTGAGTTTTATATACATCAAGTGATCAAGTGAGTAGGAAAATAGGTAGCAATAAATAGTAGGAAAAAGTATTATTTTTCTTAATATATCTTCATCAATCATGTACTGTTTTTCATATAATTAAATCCTTTAACTTTTAATTTTTTACAATGATTGATGGAAATAGTACGATGCATTAGCTATTTGGTGAATAAATAAATTGAAATGTTATGAATTTAACGATTGATGTAAATAGTAGGACTTGATTAGTTTGAAACTTAATAATAGATAATTATTTTAAGATAAATCAAAATAAAATTGTGAATAAAATTGTAACAGATGAAGTATTGAAATGTGTGTATAGAAGCAAGTGAATTCAAGACTAATTGATTGATAGCTACACGTAGCTATTATATTATTAGTAATATCCTTCTCGATCTTTCCTCAAATGTACACCATTATACAACCTGGCCTTATCGTACACATGTTCATTATATATCCAAGAAGTGAAATACTGGAAATTTAATAATCTCATTAGCTAATTCGCTCCGGGTCCAATTTAATTAATTCATTCCCTTTGCTAACTTATTCTTTTGAACATATAAATCACAATTAAAATCTACAAATAATCACGATTGTGATTATTATTCATAAAATAAAACAAGTTACATAAGTTCAAACTTAAACGGAAATAGTACATGGTGTTGGTAAATCTTATTTAAAGTGCTTATAAGCTTATAACCACAATTAACGTTACAACAATAAATCGATACAGAAACGTCGAAATATATGAATATCAAGCAGCTCTGGGTGGTTTATGTATTTGAAGCATCATATAGAAGTTCATTAGTGTTTCATTTCCTGGGATCACATCTTTCAAAGCTTCATGTGACCATATACGCTTTGACCATTCCAAAAGATTTGGAGCTTTGACTTCATCAATCATCTTGAAATCATTATGTTTTTCGATGAATTTTGTCCAGCCGAGAAAACACCCAAGAACAACGTCAAGATACCCGACATCATCTCCGCCGAAATAAGCCTTCCCCTTACTAAACTTTGTAAATGCTTCTTCTAGCAACTCAGTTCCTTCGATTATCTGTTTTTTAACTGCTTCTTTTCCTTCCTGATCTGGGGTTCTCCTCAACTCTTCAAACAAAGGGAAAAACTGGAGAGAATATTTGCATATACTTCTGTAAGTACGACTAATATATAATATCAAATAACCGTGATGATATATGAGATTTGTACCCTAACAATATATGATAAGAAATGTTAAATATCTATTTTATCTAATAGTAACTTATAAATCTCCTCATTTCTCTGTTTCAATAAGGGTACATTTGACATAGTACATATGAATTAATAGTTCATTAATGTTAAACTATTTCAGTTAATAAAAGATTAGCTAATTAAATGTATATTAATATATGCACTTAGATATATTTTAAAGAAACTCTTTATAGTAAAACCAAACTATAACTTTATGTCGGGTGTGAGTACTTGTCACTAGTTTGGTGATCTCTGTACCATATAGAATTTTCCTGATCTTTCTAACAATTTGCCGTTTGAAACAACATTATCTATAATAATATATTACATACTATTGTTAATCTACAATATATTAATGAGTTTTTTTAAATGTAGTATTATTAATATATTAATTTATAAATATGATATAATACATAAATTTTTTGTTAAATATAGTAATATAGATATACTAGTTTATAAATATGATATTTATCTTTATAAATGTTTCGCCAAGCGTGGAAAGAAGTTTCTCGTTAACACAAAAAATATGAAATGTGACATAAACGTGTTAAAGAAAAAGAAAAAAGAAAAAGAAGGGAAGATAAGGGCAATAATTAATGGCATTATTTTGGATACAACTAATTTATGAGGCTAACAATCCTTAGAAGAAAGTAATAACATTCTACCTTGTCATACAATTATTGTAACAGTGATATATCACAAAAGCCGTCGTTTATATTTGATATTTTTTTCCTCTCAAAGTATAATGTCTTTTTCTATATATTGCAAGAACCAAATGTTTGAAAAATCAAACCACTCACTACGTACATACCTTGGTATCGATGTAGACGGCCCAAAAGCGATTGTTAGCCCGATCAAGTGGGTCAGACGGGAGGATCGGGTGGACATTGTAGATTTCATCAAGGTACTCAATTATGATAAGAGACTCGGGAATGGGTGGTTTGTTTCCATGTAAAAGAACGGGAACTTTCTTATAAACCGGGTTTGATTTCAGTAGAAGTTCACTTTTGCAAGTGAGATTTTCGTCTATGAACTCGTAATCAATAGACTTGAGGTTGAGAACGAATTGAACACGGTTCACAAATGGACTTGCAGCGGTCCCGATAAGCTTAATATCACTGTTTTTTCCCATTGCAAGAGATGATATGGACATGGAGAAATCTGCTCGTTCGTTTATATAGACATACGATTAATACATTTGCCCACCTAACATTATAGAAATGGCAAAACTTACCCCCAAGATATAGATAGTTTACAACATCTTGCATTTCTTTTGGATTCTTGGCAATATTGGTCTTTGGATGATACACAAACCCTTTAAATCAAAGGCAGTTACTTGAATCCATTTATCTTGGTTAATGGTTATATACACGGAAACTACATTTTTTCTATTTTGTCAAGTGATGTTTAACATATTAAAAGTAGTAAAGTTAATTGTGAAAAGTACTATTGTATCATCTATTACTTTCTCTTTTTCTTGCTTTAATTAAAAAGTATTCCCTACTATAAAGACTTTTCTGAGTGGCCAAACTTATATTCGTGATATACGCGACTTAATCTTTATCGTAATCGTTTTCGAACATTCCTTTAACTTTAGAGATCGAAGATATAACCCTCAGGAAGTCATTATGCCTAACACCCGTGACCTCAGAAACAATTTGATGTTCATTAAACCATCAATCACAAATAAGTTACATTGTGCTATTGAGGTATAAATGAAAAAATATAAGAAAGAGAAGCGAAAGAGAAAAGAAAAGATATTTAGAAAAATTATTTTTCTTTTTTGTGTTCCCGAGTCGGACATAAAAGAAAGAAAAATGATTTTTTTCATGTTCCTAAGTTGGAGAAAAGTGGATTTTTTTTAATAAATTTACAATTAAACCCTTAAAAAGTAAATTAATTAGGAAATGAGATGTTAAAGAGTATTTTGGTAAGTGCAATTTTTTCATTAATTTAGCTTCTCTTACTTCAAATTTGTCACCTTTTAGGAGAAAAGTTAAGAGATAAATAATGATCCAAAATTTATTTCATCGTTCTTTCCTTTTTTTTATACATACTTAGAAATATGATAAAACTAAATGTATTTTTCGGATTATATTTCTGCTCTAAATTATAACCTTGGAAGACATGGCGGATCGTGTAAACAGCTCCGGTTTCAAATGGGATTGGAAGCATGAAGTTAATAATCCTATTCTAATTATTGAATTCCAAGTCCTGTTGTTTCTCATGAACAATGTCCGGTTAAACTCAAATCGTGATCGTCTCTCTTGTAAAATCTCCAATGACGGTGCTTTTGCGGTTCACTATATACGCAAATGGATAGATGAAAAAGTGACAACCATCGGATTCCCCACTATGCCATGGTGTAGCATTGCTCCTATCAAAGTTAAGTGTTTCATTTGGAGGCTTGGGTTGGGAAGATTACCGGTGGCAAAGTGTCTAGAATCAAGAGGCATAAATGTTGACTCCAATATTTGCAAAGTTTGTAACCAAGCAGAGGAGAATATTAAGCATGCTTTCATACGATGCCCATATGTTCTTGAGGTGATATCTTGGATATTTAATTGGTGTGGCATTCCACTTCCTACATTCAATTCGGTGGTAGAACTTATTGAATTTGATGCGGGTTGGGGCAATCATCCTATGAAAAAGAAGGTTTTAACAACGATTATTCAATGCATGCTTTGGTGTATTTGGAAGGCGAGAAATGAAGTGGTTTTTAACAAGGTGCATAAGTCTTTTTCAGTCACGGCGAGTGAAATCATTTCTACATCATATTTATGGGTGAAACATAGGAGTAATTTATCATGTAATTGGGTTGATTGGGGAATTTCTCCCTTTTAAATTGTATGTACTTGTACTTGTTTTCCCTCTTAGTATCTTGTTAAGTTTGGGTGTTTTATATTCTATTTGCCGTTTCCAAAAAATTAAATGCATAATTAATGTGAGCTTTCGGCTCAACTAGAACTTCGCTAGACATGGGGCATGGCTCCCTCATCAATATTCATCCACGTAATTACGTAACATCTGGTTGCTATACATGACCCCCTCATTTCTCTTTTTAGTCAAATTTTGTCAAACTTTAACTACCACGTGTCATATAAACTAACAAACAAAGCACTTCTAGACTTCTAGTTATTTATTTGGAAAAAAAAAGTTAGTAGTAATACATTATACATGTATAGATAATTATTTAAAGAAATATCCCTTGAGCCATATAAGCACTCGCTTTGGCTCGCTTGTCTCATTTAGCTTAATAAAAAGGCCAAGTCCCTTGAGAAGGTTATATCTCTTTAATTTTCTTATATTCTCAAAAAACAAATTTCAAAATATGATCGGTAATAATTAATAATTAAGATTAATCATATATTTTATGTATAGAGAATGATATTTTGATCACTTGACACCACATAACTTTTACTTCAATTTTTATTTTAAAATCTATTATGTGATAATATGTGATTATATGTTCAATCACATGTGATGTTTTTGTACAATCAATGTGATTGTATACTTGATCGCATGTTATGTTTTTATACAATCACATGGAATCAAGTATACAATCACATTTGATTATCAAATGATGTTTTTTAACGAAATAAAATAAAATAAAATAAAATAATTAATAAAATAAAATTATGTGAGTATTAAATGACCAAAATATCCTCAACGTATAAAATATATGATTAACCTTGACCACTAATTATTATTAATCAATGGTTGAGATTTATCTCTTAAGACTTATAAAAATTAAATACTACTCTGTACACATTTCTATAATGATATATGCAATAATGCAAATCGACCAAATCGGTAGGGGTAAATTTTGTAAGTAATCCATCTTCTAGAAGCTTTTGTAACAGTGGGAGCACTGGAGCATTCACGAATTGTCGAGTCTATTGCCGATTTGCCGGAGTCCAGTTTAAAGTATGCGGGTATTTCATATGGAACCTTCAAGTCTAATTACAAAAACTGCCGGCCTAGATATTATTCGCATGTTACGAACATTATTAACTCCTGTCTGGTGGAAACATAATATATGCTTTTTCCAATAAAAAGGACCATATATCCTTTGAGATTAACATAAATATAAGTCAAAGTTTGTTCAAATGTTGTAAACATATACAATATGTTTTCCTATGAATATTGACTCCTGTCTAGTGGAAAACATAATACTTCCTCTTTATCACAATAAATGATGAATCATCCGTATCACAATTAGACTGTTGGGTATGAGTACAACTAATCACACAAAATTTTTTGTCATATCAAAAGCCACATAAGCAACCACACCACCATACAGGAAATATTCACTACACCACCACACACACCCACATCTGGGCCCCCACCAAAACACATTGAAGTTTGGAATTGTGTGAGAGCACACCCCGTGCATAATCATGATCGTGGCCAAGGATGCACCACGCCAAGCCTCCACATGTGGAGGGGATGGTGTTCAAAATACCACCACATTGTGGAATTGTGTACACATCATCACCACGTTATTTTTTTATGCCCCATGGCCTTAGTAATACATTAATAGTTATACGGTTTTAAGGCAAAAATAATAATAATTAGAGTTAAGATGGAATAAAGTGGATAATCAATATATGATGTGTCATATTCTTTTTGAATAAAATGACGTTAATGATGTTTAAAAGTTAAAATAAGGTAAAAAAAAGTTATTTCACTACATTAACGGAGATAGTTAGTGGGTGAGAGCGTCACCACATTTTATCAAATAAGACAAATTAACAAATTATATTACTTATTTTAAAAGTTCTATAGTGTGATACCGAGGAAGAGATTTTTATAGTCTCAATGACAAAATTTCAACCATTAGTCAATAATAATTAATAATCAATATTAATTACATATTTAATACATGGAGGGTATTTTGGTCATTTGACAATCACATAATTTGTTTTCAATTGTTTAAATTCTTTTTTACTCTTTGTTTGTTAATTTTTTATCTTACTTGTTTTATGTTTTTATAAAAGTCATATAATAATCACATGTGATTGTATACTTATGTCATGATTGAGAAAACTTATTTATGAAACTTTTGAGCTTATTAACTTAATAACTTTCGATTTTAAAAATAATTAAGTTTATTAAATTAATACGTTTAAAAACCTTTTAAATAAGTATTCCTAAACATGCTCTTAATCACATGTAATTATACAGAAGCTCATCAATCATGACCTAAATGCTGGAATGTTTTATCATTTTATGAATATGTTTGGGTTCTTAGTAGGGCTGGCAAAATCAAACCCGACTTGTCAACCCGACCCATTTAGAACCCGAAATTAACGGGTTGGGTTATAACTTTAAACCAGTGGGTCGTAAACGGGTCAACCCGTTTACATCCCGTCATAAAACTAGTCGGGTTGGGTTCAAATTTCCAACCCATTTATGACCCGTTAACCCGTTTATATATTATATATATTTTAAATGCATAATATAATTCAATATAGAGTAAATTACATGAATGGTCCTTTAAGTTTATAGCAAATTTCACCAATGGTCCTTTAGTTTCAATAATTACATCGATGGTCCTTATTTTTGAAAGGTTTTTCACCGATGGTCCTTTACGAAAAAGTCCGTCTATTTTTTAAGTTAACTAACATCACATGTATTGCACATGGGGTATTTTGGTCAATTTGTCTTTCCCCTTCTCAATTAAATTACACGGATGGTCCTTTAAATTTATAGCAAATTTCACCAATGGTCCTTTAGGAAAGACAAATTAACCAAAATACCCCCATGTGCATCACATGTGATGTTAGTTAACTTAAAAAATAGACGGACTTTTTCGTAAAGGACCATCGGTGAAAAACTTTTTTAAAAATAAGGACCACCGGTGTAATTTTTGAAACTAAAGGACCATTGGTGAAATTTGCTATAAACCTAAAGGACCATTCATGTAATTTACTCTTCAATAGAGTATTACTGTTTATTTATTATTTTAAATACATAGTATAATATATATTATAATTCAAAATCTGGCATACACATATATGTGTTATCTTCTTGTAAAATGAACAGCCTAAATAGCCTAAATTTCTTATAAGATATTTATGTTATACTACTATTTTAATATTTAATATTTTTAAAGAGTAACTTTTCACTGAGCAATAGGCTTAAAAGAAGTTTTATTTGTATTTTGTAATTAATCAACTTATTTTGGTATTTTGTAACTAATCAACTTATTTTGGTATTTTAATCTTTAATTATGTCTATTTTTTCTATCTTTTTTATAAATTGATGTTTTATTGGGTCAACCCGTTTATGACCCAACCCGTTTAATAAATAGGTTGGGTTGAAGATCTCAACTCGTTTAGATAAAAAGGTTGGGTTGGGTTGGGATTTTCAACCCGTGAACCCAAACGGGTCAACTTGTTTATGACCCAACCCGCATTATTGTTGCCCCTGGTTCTTAGGTACAGTTGCTGGATTTTCTATGGAACAGGAACTTGACGATACTAGTTAACAAATATATTACCCGGACACGAAAACTTTACGAACAATACGGTTGTACATATTCATTGGGTGTGCTTAGAACAAAAAATTGATAATTTTCTGATAGATTTTCGATACTATAAAATAAAAACTATGTTTTAAATATGAAAAATTATGTCAGACATGACATAATGAAGGACCCAGCACGTTTCATTTTGTGGTGCTGGTAATTGTTACGTCTAAATTGAGCGTTTTAAACACTTGGTTCTGGATTCCTTCTAGATACTACAATTAATTGAGGCAAAACTAGAAGCACTTTAGCACTTTAGTTGGATTACAATTATGAGAGAGTGTTTTATGCGTTTATCATGGCAATGTTTTTTTTTTTTTTTTTGAACGGCTAGTTAGTAAGTTAGTGGTTCGAGCCTAGGTAGTGACATCCACAAGGGACAATATGCCTTCCCTCGAATCTTCCAACTATTTGTCAACGACGGGACTTGAACCCATGACCAATAATAGGTCATGGGCAACACCTTGTGATATCCAAAAGGGGCAATGTTGTTAAAGATGCTTATTTTCTTTATGAACCGGCCGGTAGTGTAATTGTAATTTCATCATCCATTTATTAAAAACATATACTAAAGATTTTGCATATTTCATCTTGGTTTAAACTATCTAGTTTTTAACTAGCCATGGTGCAATTATAGGGGCAGGGTAGACGCCCTGTAAATGTTTACTACCGATGTGAGGTCATTCATGGATTATTCACTATGCATGATAAGTAATACATGTGTTATTAAATCAATGAAAAGCTAATACGACACCAGAGACAAAACTACCCTTAGTCTTACATACCACTTCTCAAGGAAATAGATGGGTAGCAAGTACAAATAAGTTAGGCTAGTTGATATGGGCTAAATTTTTTGTCAAATCAAATGTCAACTAATCAATCACATCACTTTAAAGGAAATATTCACCAGGCCACCACATGACTTCTCTCTACTCACATTCCCCAAATGTCAAACCCCTTGCTCCCTCACAATCATAGTGGTGCTTGCATGTGGCCGCCATGGCATAACCCCTCTATAAATTACAGAAATTGTCCGGTGCTCTTCCAAAACTGACCAACTTTTTTTAGGAAACGGTAAATGATATCAACGGAAGCCTACTCACAATTTTCAACGAAATAACTGATATCAAATTTTATAGTTTAAATTCTTTGTTGGGCTAATAAGAAAACAAGTAGTGCTTAGTGGGTTGGATTTGTGATTCACAAATGAATTTAGTTATTACTTTTAGGAAAACATTTGATAAGAGAATATTTTAGTGGATCTCTCATTTTGGGCCTAAGTTAAAAGTCAATATTCAGGATCCACTTATGTCTTAAAATAAAATATAAATACCCTTTTTCTTTAACAGAAACACAACATTTTATGCAGATCTTAATATCTCGAACCTACTTTAATATAGATTGAATCAGGCGCGGAACTAGATATTTCCATTAGTAGTAGCACACTTGTGGGGATCAAAAAAGCGGATGTCAAGGAGGTTGCACTCTCTTGCAGGATCCTAAGAGCAGTGCTTCTAGTGGCGTCCAAGGGACAGTGCATCGAAACAAAAACGAATTTGACATAAATGACTCAATTACATAAACACCATGTTTGATTATATACATTAAGTTTTCAATAACTAATTATTAATTTCATAAACTACAAGATAACTACTAGTAATTTTATAGACCTAAAACTACAAGACACACTTTGGATTCTTTTTTATTTGGTTTAGATTTTTATTTGAGCTTTGAGTTTGGACTATTGGTTAATATGATAATTTTTTTTTAAGATTGATTTGAACTATAGGTAGATTTTTAATCCGATAGAAGCACTGCACTGTAGTAAAAAAAAACTAAAAAATTTATCATGTGGAAATTTTTTGAGTAATAGCACGTAACACCTATCAAATCCGCCTTTGGATTGAATCATATTTAAGATTTGATGATCTAAAAATTTGAAACAGCTTTGCAGGGATTTAAAGTTTATAACTACACGTCACTATTATATTTCTAAGAAATTTAAGCACAAAGTTTATACTTTCATAATACGGAAGATAGTGCACAAACACAACAATAGAGCACGATTGTGATCGTTACTTACAAGAAACAAAATACACAATTCAACCCAAATCGTCTTAACGATCATAAAACAACATACAAGGAACAATAAAAGTTACGTTTAAGGTTTATATTTTTGAATCATCATATAAAAGTTCATTAGCGTTGATAGCACTCTTAATGGCTTCATGTGAACGCATACATTTTACCCATCCCGCAAGTCCCGGGTTTCTAATTTCATCGAATACATTGAAATCGTAAATCTCTCCAAAAAGTCCCGTCCACCCAATAATACCCCCAAGCGCGACATCAAGGTAACATAAATCATCTCCACCAAAATACGGCTTTCCTTTACTAGACTTGATAAATGCACCTTCCAACAACTGTGAAGCTTCGATGATCTTCTTTTTAACAGCTTCTTTTTTTTTCATTTTCTCGTGCTCGTCTCAACTCTTCGTGCAACAGGAAAACTGTAGATGATATTTCAGTAACATAAAATTAAAGCTCATTATGATAATCACCAAAGGACTTGTAGTATAACGGTTTAAGATTTTTGAAGTGTATGTTTATTCTAGTGTTTAAAAAATAACGACAACAAAACATGTACCACAATGGTCAAAGGGAACACCGTCATCGTGTAATAATATTTGTTTTAGATAGGTAACATGAAAATAATATTTGAATTAAGACCTTATATATATCTCTCTCTTTGAAATCCAGACTAAATTATTGTTATTATGAATTTTTTATCAGATTTATACTTAAAACTTAAATTTAATTTGATGACATTATTATTAAACAAATAGGAAGAAGATAAAACATGATAAGAAACATTGCATTATTTTGGACCTACTAATAATATTATAGGCGTAGAAGTCCATGCTAGAAACATTATGCAAATGATAAATTATTAATTTATTTTTGATAGCTATCATATTTGATTTTTTATAACATGTTTAATACAGTTGAAACTTTTACAACTCCCTATAATCGTATGGTCCTGCAATATGGATTTGAACATGTATATCAAATTGCCAATTATATTAAATGGGCAAACAAAAAGTTATCATTATTCGAGCTATCCAGGTAAGTCCATTCTTTGGCTAGGACCTACGATGCATAACGCTGTAATCAGTATTCTTATGGTCGTTTCCTAACTTTCTTTAGTCATCCTAAAGTGTTTATCCAGATAGGTTTTAAACCCTAATCTATTATGAAACCTTAGAGGTGTCTTACCAGTTACCACTAGTTACTTCGTAGATGATTAGACTGCCAATTATATTTGATTTAGACTAAAATGTACGTATAATGTTATGAAACACTATAATCAGACCAATACAAAAAGGCACTTTTGTTGAAATTGAATTATTTTTCTAAGACCATTGAATTGGGGGAAAAACCATGTTAGAAATCTTTAAAAACATCATCTCAATTAGATATTAAACATACCATGTTATCGATGTAGTAGGCCCAAAACCGGTTATTAGCGCGATCTAAAGGGTCAGACGGGAGTATTTGGTGGATATCGGGATAGATTTCATCAAGGTACTCAATTATTATAAGAGACTCGGGAATTGGTGGGTTGTTTGCATGAAAAAGGACCGGGATTTTCTTATGAATAGGATTAGATGTCAATAAGAGGTCACTTTTGGGAGCGAGTTTTTCGTTAATGAACTCGTATTCAATGGACTTGAGGTTGAGGACAAACTGAACCCGGTTCACAAATGGACTTGCAGCGGTCCCAAGAAGCTTTATCTCACTCTTTTTTGCCATTGAAAGAGATTATGCACATACTTAGAGAAGGAGACTCGTTTATATGTACAAAAAAAGTATCACACGGGCCCCTAATGTTTTCCAAAATTATTAAAATTACCCAGAGGTATAATATGCAAGTATTAGCAGAGCACTTTTGGATCTATCTTGGTTAAACACATGAATTAACCAAATTATACAAAAACGATAAAAACCAATGTCAAATGACTTTAATACCATCATCTCTGGAAGGAAATTTGGTTGATATTTAGTAGGAAAGACATCTCAAACACGCTGATATCGGGTGAGACTGTGAGAGTACCTACCCGAAATACAATGTGAAATGTTGGAAAATTTATGTTGAAAAATTAGTTTTACCAACTTTGGACCCATTTAATTATACCTATAATACAATTATGGTAGGAATTTACTGTTCACTTGCAATTATAGTAGGAATTTACTGTTCACTTGGTGGGTTTTTTCATAATTATATTTGCATATATTTATAAACTACAAAGTGCATCTAAATATAATATTTGTTGCCTGCCACAGTGGCTAACGTCCAGGCAATATAACCAGCTCATCCCATGTTCAATTCCCACCAGCGCCTTCCATTTTTTGTCTTTTTATTTAAAAAAGGTTTCAATAGACTTGGTTAATTATTATAGATACGATTGGTAGATTATATGGTATTTAGTTGTTCAATGTTTGCATTGAACTTTTATAATAGTATTACTTTAATTTTAAAAATATATTTTTATGAGATGAATTTAAATAATTTTTTTTTAATTATAATGCATATACTAAATTCTATTTAATTAACCAACTTAAAAATACACAACGATACAATATAATTGTTTTACCTTATGTTATATTCTTTGATTTTGTTTGATAAATTATTTAAAACGTCGATTTAAAGGTAGTGTTTGCCTATTTTCTTCATCTTTCACTAAATTATTAGTTTGATTATTAAATTTTAGGGTTAAGAATGGTTTTATTCTCAAAATTTAATTACGTTTACATTTTAATCCTTAAAATTTACAGTATTTTTATTACCAGTTTTATTATGTTAGATGTTCATGTAGATGTCACATATTAGATGATTTGGCATATGGTTAATTATTATTATTATTATTATTATTATTATTATTATTATTATTATTATTATTATTATTTATTATTATTATTATTTAAAAGTTAATTCAAGAATAACATGTGTTATAGTTTTGTTGCCAAATTTTTAAAATTGAACCCTAAAACATATTTCCCGAATGGAACATCCGCCTCCGACAATGTGGATTCCAAAATCATTATTACCCGAAATAAAATTATTACCATAATTTTATAACATATGATAAAAATAAAAAATTATAGTAGAAGTATATTATTGAATAACAATATCAAATATCAATTTAAGTTTAATTTTTTAAATTAATTAAAAACTCCTAACTATTTCATATTATAGTATTGTTATTGTAAGAACCGTTTAAATGAGCCTATATCACTTTTTGTTCACATATACAAAATAAAGAAATTAAATTCGATTAAAACCAAACATTAATCTCAAACTACAAAAAAACGTACGATTTAAAATCCACAGCATCGCGCGAAGAATACAATTCTTGTTATATATATTTATTATACTTAATTAATGGTTTGTGGGTTTGCATTCTCTTTGATGACAACTTCACAATAAGTTAAAATACGTCTAAAGTCGAGTTACAGTGAATGAGATATCAAGTTTCAAAATATAGTATTTCGAATGGTGAACTATATATAACTTACCAGGAGAACATAACGATATTATCATATATATACATTACAAAACTAAACGAAAAACTGTATTTTCCAATTTGTTAACATAATCGTTTCTAGGTCCAACTTACTTTGTTGCTTTGAACTTGTCGTATATTTTGAGGTGAATCTCCTTTTATAGCCAATTATTTTCAGTTTCTAGAGTATAATTTGCGTAAAAAATAAGAATGAAAGCGATGTCACCAATATAATGAGTTTGTTTCTTCCGGTTGTGATGTAGCCTAGTAGCCAACCACTAGTGATTATAAGTAAAAACTCATGTAGAAAACAAAGGTTTATTTTTAAATTTTGTAAACCCATCCACAACCGTTGTGACTACTGACACTTCAGTTTTTGTCACATCAGCATCACGTCAACCGAAACACTTGTGCCAACAATATAAATCCACTTAATAGTATATCAAAATACACACAAAAAATATTAGTATCCACAAAAATACTCATTTCCAATGCTCCTTATACGTTGCCAAAGCGAAGGTAACCCAACCGACAATGATGTCGGTTTACTGAAGGCAATCGGACGCTACTTACGGTAACCATTTGCACCAGCCTAAGAAGATGATGGTTTTTCACTTTTTCAAAAGAATAAAGATTGTTAGAGATTACCGTAAAATATGCAGTGAAACAACAATCATACAATTCGAATTAATAAATACTACAGTATATAAAAATATATCTTCATTCCATATACCCATCTTCATTCTTCAAGGACCTTTTTGTAAACAATATCCTGAAGCTGTCATGAATCCATAGCCGGCGTCCAATTTTCTAGGATGCCGGCAGCCCGGCACTTATTTAACCATTTTATTGTCATGTTATAAACGCTATTGACATAATGAGTGAAGTTTATTCTTTTGATTAAATACTTAAGTATTTGTCAAGGCATTTTGGGTATTTGGTTAATTTGATTTGATTGAAACTTAATAAATACTATGTTAGTTAATTTGATTAAAACTTAATAAATTTAGAATAATTACAAAAATAAAATGGTATATTCTTTTCTGTGTTGGGCCTCCTTTAGTATTTGTCAAGGCATTTTGGGAATTTGGGCTATGTTCCTAGTCAAGCGCAGAATATGGCATACACCTTTTGGGCTTTTGGTGTTGGTTTAGGAAATTTATTTATATATTTATTTTCTGTAATTAGCCAGCTTTGATTTAATAGGAAGTATGCAATTACTATGTGAAAGATACGTTCATCATACAAAAATATTCAGGTCTAAATGTACGAAAAATTAAGTTAGAACCTATATTTTTTTTTTTGTCTAGTCATGATTTTCATTTTAATTCAAGTTACATATTTGTTTTCGACTAAATTAAAAGTTAGTGCAATGAAATACAACTAAATGTAATTAATTTACGTGTTTATTATTTTTGTGAATATTATCATCAGAATACAATATTTTTTTATAAACATTGTGGTTTGTATAATTTAAATGGGATGTGTGCATCAGATGCATGTATCATGATTTGTGATGAGATTTCATATGATATGTTTTACTACCATGGAACACAAAGACGACATATACCTTTTCTTCACGGGATTTAGAATCCTTTTCCAATTTTAGTAATTTCACATACATAACTTTAGGGATGATGTATACAACTGGAAATTTAAATTTATACTCGTACCAAATCAGAACCAATTAAAATCATATTACTAAAAATTGATTCAAGCATTAGGTCTAACTTTTTCATGAAATTGGATAACACTAATAAATGGATGTTGGTGGTATTTAGTAGTGAGTGTGCTAACCACTTGATATGTACACTTCAATTTTACCACTCCGCGATATCTGTAAAATATGATAGAAGGGTGACAAATTAAAAAAGTGATTGATTTAAATTCATTTAATGGCATTATTATATATAATATGACTAAACAGATGAGATTTTTCCTGTTAAAGTTAATCGAGGGAAGACGAACCTATGACTTATATGTACGCGACTTAAATGATATATCTCCGTGTCCGTTTCCAAATCATTACCTGGATATCCTAAGATTTTCACTTAACGAAGTTTGAATATGTGAGATATTTTTTGGTGGTTATTATAAGATCTAAAACCTATGTTAAAACATTGATTTTACCACTCCACAATCCACGCAAAATATGGCATCAATTTTGCAGGAATTCCAAATGTGTTAATTTAAGTTTGACTTTGCGTTTTAAGGCTTAAAAATAAGTTGAGGGGTGTCTTCTTACACAATGTTAGCGTCAATTTGGCATATTTCTCGAATGCGACTTGACTATGTTCCCATAAGAAATGATGTATGAGTTCATGCTCGGCGTTGACAAAGAAAAGCAAATTTGTTTTTCTGTATATTAAAAAGTTTAAGACTTAAAAACTGTTTAAAAATTGCGATTGCGTAGTTATTATTCCAAATTAGTATTAAAACAATGTGTGTCCTTTGGTATAAAATAAATTTCATTTTCTATTAATGCGTGATGCACACCTATATGTTTGGACGGTGCATATCTTCTGCCTCAATGGTGCAAAATTGCTCATCACCAAAAGGCAGAATAGAACAACAACTAGAAATGTAACTTATATATTTTAGAATTTATAATACAATAATTAGGTAACTAATCTAAAAATGCTAAAAAAAGAAAAATAATAATAGAAAATCAAAATGTTTCAAAACATATTTTCAACTAAATTTATTATTTTTAGCTCAAAAAACTTTTTTTTTCCATATACTTATTTTTTTCATTTTTACCGTACGGTTCAACCGGTTTTAAGTCCAACCGAGTGGTTCCAAACGAGCTATAATCATCGAGCTAAGCGCTTCATTTCAACCGACTATATTATTGTTTTCCGGTTCAACCGGTGAGTTCAATTAAATTGTAAAACAATGGCTTTTAATAATTTGAAATATTTTTAACAAATACAATATAACTTTTTTACTAACATAATACTACCTCCATAAAATAAGTGATACACTTTTCATTTAGGGGTAGAACAAAATAAGTGATACACTTATAAAATTTATGAGTAAATTACACGGATGGTCGTTTAAGTTTATAGCAAATTTCACAAATGATCCTTTAGTTTCAAAAATTACACCGACGGTCCTTAATTCTGAAAGGTTTTTCACCGATGGTCCTTTACATAACCGACGTTAATTTTTTCTGTTAACTTACCCCATGTGCAATGCACATAAGGGTAAAAAGGTCATTTTTCATTTCTTTTCATTCTTAAATTAATTTTTTATCTTAAATAAAAGTTTTTAATTTTAGAATAAAAAGAAAAGAAATGAAAAAAGACTTTTTTACCCTCATGTGCATTGCACATGGTGTAAGTTAACAGAAAAAATTAACATCGGTTAGTGTAAAAGACCATTGGTGAAAAATCTTTCAGAATTAAGGACCATCGGTGTAAATTTTAAAACTAAAGGACTATATGTGAAATTTGCTATAAACTTAAAGGACCATCCGTGTAATTTACTCTAAATTTTACCCTATTTGGTTAAAAAGTGGGACCCATTCTCCACTAATTTTATACTTTAATAAAGTGAAATTATCGTTTTAGAGAAATGTTCAAGGTAGTCCAAGAATTTTAGCTAGTCCCAAGGGATAATTAATAGCCATTGGATCAAGAAAAAGTCAAAGGTCGAGATCAAGATTCAAACCATACAAGCACATGTGCTTCAATACATCAATACCCCACCCACCTCCGGCGGCGGCGGCGAGCGGCGATGGGTGGCGGGCGGCGGCGGACGGAGGTGGCCGCCGGTGGTGGTGGTCGTGACTGGAAGCACATGTGTTTGAGACACATGTGTTTTGAAAATAAATGAGTGTATATCTACAGCCAAGCACATGTGTTTCAAGTAATGAAGCACATGTGCTTCATAACGTCAAGGACATGTGCTTCATTATCAAAAGACAAATGACTTGCTTGTAAGTTACATGTGTTCAGGAACAAAAACACATGTGCTTGGCTTTATGAAGCACATGTGCTTCATAATGTTATGTTCGTCACTTGTTTTGATTTTTTTTCTTGTTAGTGAAGCACATGTGTTTCATAACGTCAAGCACATGTGCTTCGTGATTCAAACACAAATGACTTGCTTGTAAGTTACATGTGTTCAGGAACAAAAACACATGTGCTTGGCTTTATGAAGCACATGTGCTTCATAATGATATGTTCGTCACTTGTTTTGATTTTTTTCTTGTTACTGAAGCACATGTGTTTTGTTACATCAAACACATGTGCTTCGTATGCTCCCCTGTGTGTTTAGAAACTCATGTTTTTAGTGACTTGAAACACATGTGTTTCGTGACCTGAAGCACATGTGTTTCGAAGTAATATGATGTGTTTTAGTGAAATCACATGTGTTTCAATACATCAATACCACCACCACCCCCACCCCCATTACCACCAGCACCTTTACTGTCAGCCACCACCACCGCCACCGGCCACCGGCGGTGGCCGGCGGCCGGAGGCGGCGGATGGCGGCCGGAGGCGGCGGCCGGCGGGTGAGTGTAGGTGGGGGATTTGATCTTGACTATCTTGATCCAATGGCTAGGATTTGTCCCTCGGGACTATGCAAATCTCTTGGACTTCCTAGAATACAACTCTATCTTTTTATCCTTATTTTCACTTTTAAACATCATTAATTCCTTTTTATTCAAAAGAAATGTAACTCACTTTCCACTTTAATATATCTTAACATACATTTTAATCCTTTATATTAAAAACCATGCAACTTTAAATGTATCTATTATGATATAGAGGTAGTATATGTTACGTTCTTGCCTTTTAAACAACACATGTGACAAACACATTTCGTTGTGTGACATTGATTCTATTGAATTAACGTAAGAAACGAGAAACGTGTAAGAAGTTTATGTAGATCACAAAATAATTGAAGGTTCATTTTGTAATTTAATCAAAGTCTTACATGCTTGTAGCATGTGGTATTGGAGAGTAGTGTAAGGTGTTACCCATAATCTATAGCTCATGGATTCAAATCCCGTCGTGGAAAAAAAAAAAGAGTAGATTAGGTACCGTTCAAAAAAAAAAATCAAAGACTTACTCATATAAACTCATTTAAAGCAGAGTGTATTTAATTTAACTTTGCTTCTGAGTAAATAAATTCATTTAATCAAAGGACATTTAATAAATTCATTTAACTTTGATTAAATAAATTCATTTAACCAAAGGATATATAACACCCTTTACTTCTTCAATTCTCTCTCCACAATCAAAATGGAATTCTTTGAGAAAGCAATAGCCGTAAGACTGAGAAGCCATCTCGACAAATACCTCGTCGCCGGCGATGACCACCAGACCGTCCGGCAGAGCCGAAAAGCCGGTTCCACACACGCCGCACGTTGGCTAGTCGAGCACGTCGAATCAAACGAACACGTCATCCGCCTCAAAAGCTGTTACGGCCGTTACTTAACGGCCTGTAGCACGCCGGTCCTCCTAGGAACCACTGGAAATAAAATCATCCAATCGTTGACGGAAAACTGTAGGGACCTTGCGATTGAGTGGCAGCCGGTGAGGGACGGGTTTCAGTTTAAGCTGAAGTCGTCGGTAGGGACGTATTTGAGGGCGAACGGAGCGATGCCGCCGTGGAGGAACACCGTCACGCATGACGCAGATTTTACAAGTTCGACGATTAATTGGATTTTGTGGGACGTGGAGGCTGTAGATGTAGTGGAGGAAGACGTCAGTAACTGTTTAGCGATTGTTCCGAGTTTTCCACCGGTATCCGATAACGTTTCCGGCCCGGAGCTCCGATCGCTGTTACCTGTTCATGCATCTTGCTTCTCACCTCGGGCCCTTACCCGATCAGTGACAAAGGTGCGTTTTCTTCTGATATTCCCTTTTTAAATAAAGTTTTATTTATTTAGAATATTTTAACTATCACAATATAATTTCGACTATCTTTAATCTTTACTTATAACAATTGATTTTACTAACATATCTATATATCAAACCTTAAACTGTTTCACACTAAATTAATTAAAAAATTCCATTAGTACATGTAATATCGATTTAGGATCAACTAGGATATAAATAAAATATTGGATCGAACTCTTCAGGTAATCACGATCATCAACTTCAAGAAAAGGTTAAGTCATAATTCATAAGATACTTTTTTATGAATGTCAATTAAGAGTTTTGAAAAATACAATAAACTCAAACTACGCCATCAAACCGATATTTCTGTGATTATTTTTAGATTTTTTATCTGGAGATACTAAAGTATTACCTGGTGACACTATTCCCTTTGTAATAATATTTTAATAATTAAAACAACATCAAAAATAAGGAAAATTGTAAAAAAAAAAAAAAATCTTATAATATACTTATTTTAACAATACAAACTAAGTAAAATTTGCTCTTTTCTTAATTTTGTGAAACGTCTCAAAAGGGAAAAGTATTTTTAATTAAACACACACAAATTAAAAAGTAAAAAGTAAAATAAGATGTTAAATGTCAATCATCGTACTAAATCTCGATGATAAATAAGATTTTTTCTTAACAGTACGTAATCCTAAATTTATAGCATTCCTTTTCTCACAAAACGACTTGAAAACATAACATCTAAACACTAAAACACCATATATATCATTAGGCTATAAAATATCGACAAAAAAAATTCATAACGTCGACACTCAAATAAGATCTTTTGAATGATCTTCTTTTCACTATAAATTTGGTTGTTACGAAATTATCATAACATCCAAACCACAACATCTAAAATAAAATGCAGAGTAACTTAGAAGAATTAAGGGAACATTATCAAGTCATTTAAAGACCTTTAACATAAGTAAAACCTTAGATAATAAAATCACATAAAATCTTCAAATAAAAAGCACAAAATGTGTGGATGGGAGTCAAATAGTAGGCTTTCTAACAAAATGTGCACACTGGGTTATTGGCCGCTAAGATGTCAATATTCAAACGCCAATATATAGTGCATTATGATTTATGAATGTGGTCTTTTTATCATATATACTCGCTAGTGGACCTCTAAGATTCACACCTCTAAATATGCTCCATGTTGTAGCATAACACCTTTTTACACACCATGTGTGATTATGCATTCTGTTAGAGAACTAGTGGAGGTAAGACTAGGGGTAATAGTGTCATTTTACATTTTTTTATAATATATATTATCACAAATTAAATAATAAAATTCGAGACGGTAAGTAGGTATCCGAGGATAAATGTTTCTACTTTCTAGTCATATGAAACTAAAATTTTTGGAGACAATTAGAATTAGATTCTTCATAGCTTAGAACTACCGAATGATGGACCATGTTTGAACCCTTCAAAAATAACGGCAGAAAAAATCTGAAACATTTTTAATAAAATATTTTTCATGGTATATTTGAGCTTTAGCGTATTATGAACACGTCTGGTGTCCATTTTTAATACGCGTTTAACATTATTTACTTAATCGCTTTGAACTTGCCACCACATATATGCCGGTGAGGATATTGAAAGTAGCAAATACCCAATTTCAAACTAAAAACACAAAATTAATTAAATCATCTATAATTTCTAATTTTTCATCTTTCCATTTTTATTTTTATTTTACACAGAATCTTCCACATTTTAAATTGAATTTCTACATAAAAAGGAGACATATAATCCCACGAGAATCACCACCATCCCTATTCTCAACAACCATGGATAATCTCCTCCACAACGCCAAGGTGGTCCGGCTAAGAAGCCACCACGGGAAATTCCTCCACGCCAACCACGACATGGAAACCGTCTCCCAAGACCGCCACGGGACCGCCACCAACAACCGTTGGACCATCGAGTTCGTGAACGACACACCCGATAACATCACAATCATCCGCTTGAAATCATGCTACAACAAATACCTAACCGCTTCCAACCACCATTTCTTGCTCGGAAAAAAGGTCCTTCAGATGGTTCCGAGGCGGCTAGACTCGTCGGTGGAGTGGGAGCTGATGGGTGACGGGAAACAGGTGAAGTTGAAGACGAGATATGGGCATTACTTGCGGGCTAACGGGCCGTGGAGGAACTCGGTTACTCATGATATTCCTTACCGGACGGCCACCAAAGATTGGATCATGTGGGAACTTGAGATTGTGAATGAAAAATCACTGCAGCAGTTGGTTCCTTATACGGATCATTTTGCATCCTCTGAACCCAGCTCGCCCATGTCAGACTCTCCGACTTCATCCAATAACGAGGTATAAAACTCTCATCTTAACTCGCATTGGATTCGGGTTAACTGATTGTTAATCGGGTTTGATGGGTTGGTATTAACTAACTGAACAACATTTATAACCGATTGACGGGTTAATGAACTGATAGACAGGGTATGATCATAAACAGGTTAAAATCAGATCATAAAAATTAAAAGGGTTCGTAAATTGAATTGAAAAATAAGTTTTTTTTAAGGTATGCCTTGTGCCATTAATGTACCATTAATAAATATAAAATTTTCATTTAAATTGAAAATCAGCATTTTTAAAAATAATAAAAATTAGAATTCGTTAATTTTATTCAAAATATATTTAGTAAATAATCACTTCGTTATTAATGTATGTCTCTACTCTGTAGTACATACATATATAAGAAAAACCCAAAAAATTATAGAAAATGCTATTGATCATGTTTAGAGCTATGGTTATGAAACAATTAATGTTTATGATTACTGTATCATAATTATAAAAAATCACCCTTTAAAAATTAATAACCACCTGTGGTTATGTAAAAATTAATGTTTATGATTACTGTTCATAATACTAGCCTATTAAGATATGTAAATTAACTAACTCTTAATACCCATCTATTAAACTGGTTAGGCGGGACCCGTTTACTTTTGTGTTTGGGTGAATTACCACCCCTAGTTTTAACCGTCAAAAAAATGTATTCTTAAAAAATTCCAGACTTGGCATTTTTGGGAAAACTTATTTAAGGGCTTTTAAGTTTATAAGCTCAAAAACCTCTTAATTCCCAAACATGCCCTTAATTTGGTTGTGTTTTAGCAGTTGATTGATTCGCCGCTTAAGAAAGAAGAAGGACGAGCGATATATTACCATGTGATATCGGATGATTATGGGGAAATTGACCAAGATCCACAAGGATTTTGCATTGGTTTTAAAGGAAACGGAGTCAATGAGTTGACTCGAATGTTAGAGGAAGAAACAAGACTACACAACATAACGGTGTGTTCTCAAAGTCCATTAGACGGGAAGCTTTACCCACTCCAATTGCAACTTCCTCCTAATAACTATACCATGAAAGTAGTTGTGGTTAAAAATTCTTGTGAAGGTGAGAAACAATATCGCTTCAAGGTACGAGGTTCCTCAAGATCTTCTTTCAGTGGATACTTTTGAGTTTTGAGTAATACAATAAACCAATCAAATTTGATATAAATGTCGGGTATAAAATATCCGACACTAATAAATTTGATTGGTTTGTTGAAATTTCTTGAGTTTATGTGGAAGAAGATAGTAGTATGTTGTATAGAGTTCTTAAGAAGAAATATTTACGGGTTTTTATCCAAGTGACTCAGGTTCACTAAGAATTTTTGAGTTTTCATCCAATAAATCATAGGGATGTAACATTTACACTAATAAACAATAATCTAGTTAAAAGGTGTCTAAACGAATAAGTAGCTTAACTTAGAAGGTTTGGTGTGGTGGCGGGAAGGCGGCATTCCCACGTGGAATCCCTTTGGGGTGGCTAAGATGGAGTTATCATACTGAATGTCCGTGAGGGGTATTTTGATGGGTTCAAAAATTGTGTAATGGCTTGAGTGATAAGTGAATGAGTATATGGTGTGTTAATGTGAAAAAAGGGAATACTGGGGTGGCAATGACATGGCAAAACGACCAAACTCACAATACCGTTGCTTTATAAGATTTTTATGAATGTGTACGTTTGCCTTGCTGTTTGTAGCTATGAAAATGCTTCTTGTAACGGACAACTTTATAAATCTCGATAAACTTTTCGAGTTGCAAATCATTAACGATATATGTGTAGCTTTCTTTCCCTATCGTGTCATGATCCGTATTATTGCTACTATTTAAATGAGCAAACCTTTGGGTATATATTAGGGATAATATATGTAGAGCGCATCCAAGTATTCAACTTTTTTTCATCAATTCTTCCTATTTATAAAACATTTTTATAGGCCATTAAAATATACTTCATCCGTCCCATAAAAAAATTCTCATTTCTCTTTCAAATTTTGTCCCACAAAAAAGTTCTCATTTCTCAAATTTGAGGAGCCTACTTAATAAAGTAATATTATTACCTACGATTCCACCATTTTTCTCTCAAATCTAACTTTATATTTTAATCAAAAGTATTACTAAGGATTCCACCACTAACAATCTTCTAAAAGCTTATGTCCATGAGAAATAGTAACTTTTTTTGTGGGACGGACTAAAAAGGGATCATACGAAGGCTATGTTTTTTTTTAGATCTAGGGAGTATATACCAACTCCATCCAAATTGATGTCAGAAAATTGAAGAATTTGTCAAAGACGTTACATAAGTTAACTTTTGTAAAATTTTTGTAGTAAATTACATAAATCGTCCAAGTAGTTTGGTCATACCTACATATCAATACTTTCTATGGATTTAGTTTTCAATTTTGGTTCTTGGGTCATTATATTCTTTATAAAATGTTAATTTCTAGGGAACTTGGGTCATCAACCAACTCAAATTGGTTTAACAAGAATCATATCTTACCTCGTAACACCAAAAACGGTGGTCTTAGGCCCAATGGTGATGGCCCAACCACATAGTCGGTCTAGGCGCACCACAACATGTTCGCTTTGTATTTCAACTCAAATTCAACTTTGGATACATTCAAAACTTAGTCGCACCAAACATAACCATAATTCATGGTTACTTTAAATTGAACCATATGACCTTTTCTTGGTTATTTGATTCATTAGCATTGGAAAGTTTCATAGAAAGGTGTAGTAGCAACATCTTGGCATATGAATTTTTAAATTAAATGACATCCATTGATGAACACGAGTTTTGATGTTATTCCAATTTTATCAAACCCCAATAAATTTCGTGAATCAAACGAGTTTAATTAATTTCACATGATATTCATAAGCTACCGGTTAAATTTTGTAAAACAATTTCAGTTCACAAATGATTTCATAGTGCGTTGCATTGGGATTGTGGCTTTATTTTTTGTTTTTTTCAGATCGACTTTAGGTCCAAAGGATATGATATGGAAATGTAAACAATTCTAGAAGATAACAAAGCATGCAAACAATATGGCCAAAAGAGACCTACGCACACCACAAATATAAATAGAAAGATAAGATCGTATGGTAACATAGTCTATAATAGAAGGAATACTAATAGTAGTATACAAAGTTCATTTTTATTGATGTATGATTAAAATATCTTTCAAGGTATTAGCTTCATAAAGTATTGCATATATAAAAATTAGAAGTAATTAAATGTTAATATCTTTAGAAGATAACTATGTACCACAAATTAAATTGTTGACATAAAAAGTATGTTTGACAAAATTAGTACTGAAATTTTTATATAGAACTCTTGGTGCAAATAGTATGTTTGATTCCGTGTGGGATTTTGGTTCTCTTTCCGGAAGATAAATAAAGTTTATTATCAACTTGTCATTGTCTTTTTTGAGTTTTTCTCCCTAGCTGCTAGCTCAACAAAGAGAGAAAAATGAACACGACTCAATTTACGTTTTGAAAGTTGTCCGATGTGAATTAATGTTTTATAAAATTATAAAAGGTACTCGTACAATGCAGTATCGAATATCTGTAACTATATTTTGCATTGACCAATTGATGGATGGTGGTGTGTGGTAGATATTGGTGGTGGGAGTGATCGTGGGTGGTGGTTGTAGTTTTAACTTTTTAAAACTTAAGAAATTAATTAAAGATAAATGCAGTCAAATAATCAACATATGCTTAATTAAATTGGTTTATTATGAAATTGTGTTAATAAAACATAAGTCGCAAGTTCAATTCTGGATAATGTATGTTTTTATGAAATCAAATATCATTTTTGCAAACACTTTAAGTCTAATTGACTATAGGTCAACTTTATCACAATGGTCAATAGTTATCGCTCGTTTTTATTAAAACAAACTACAAAAGATATATATACTCGATCTTGTAACTTTAAAGCAAAATAATTAACATTAGTTTTTAATGCCATTTAACTCGATATCGAATTGCTTTTCTCCTTCAATATCTTGGATGCTGTCCTTGTATTGATATTGCGAAGCGACTAAAAGATAATAAACCATATTCAACACCCCAAGTCCAGCTAACACGTAGTAAAAGTAATCAACTCTTGACTCGTTGATACTGGCGGCTAACCAATTCGGTCGTCCATGTTTTCCGGTGAGATTATGCACCATACTAACTAATGCAGTACTCAAATAATTTGCAAGACCAACCGTCACATAAAACATCGCATTAGCCATACTTTTCATGTTATCGGGGAACTCCTTATAGTAAAATTCCATTTGTCCAATTATATTAAACACCTCGATCGGCAAACGCCATCAAGATCAATTGTGGTGCGAGCCACATGACCGACAAGGGCGCAACCCCGTCCGGTCGGTTGTCGTGATTTGCACAATCCCGTCTCATTTTTTCAACAACTGCAGCAGCCACCATCGCCAAGATGGAAAAACCGATACCAATTCCAATACGTTGTAGTAGAGTAAACCCACTCTCTTTTTTTGTGATTTTTCTAATA
This sequence comes from Calendula officinalis, assembly GCA_963853835.1. Classification (NCBI taxonomy): domain Eukaryota; kingdom Viridiplantae; phylum Streptophyta; class Magnoliopsida; order Asterales; family Asteraceae; genus Calendula; species Calendula officinalis. The sequence goes on along the minus strand of OY970827.1, from coordinate 68,705,860 downwards.
CATGGTACGAGGATTCTGTCGTAAAAAGGGAGCCATATCCCAATGGTGATCATGGATATGACACTAATCGAGCCCGGGGGTATTTGAAAGTTTGGACCTAAATGACGGTCCATTTTTAGGGCTTGTGACACGGTAAAAGTCCCTTGTTGGAGTATCGTCGTGTAACAAAGAATACCCGACGCTACTATTGGCATAACTTTTATTACACACTTTACCTCCTCTATTTGTTGTATACTTGCCAAATTCCAAAAGCTTACTCGAGTTCCATCGGGGTTTATTTCACCATCCAATATAATAGCAGCTTTGTTTAAAAACCTACATCGTTACAATCAATATTAAGTGCGCGTTAAATAGTTAAATTAAAAAAGGTAAAAGATTATACCTATATCAATTTTTTTTTCTTGAACATCAGAATACACACCATCTAAACTACTCTTAAATTTACACAATTTTGTACACAACGAGAAATTACCTAAATCGATCGGTTATTGGCAATTTTGGGATTTCATATGTTCCTTTCATAGGCGGATCAAAAAACTTGTCTCTACTAACGGTCTTCTCACCTTGTAGTTTACGTTTCTTGTAAGCTGCAACAAGCGTCTGAGCAATCCCAGAGAAAATGCTTCCTTCGGGTTTGACGTAAACATAGACATGAGTACCCACAAAGAACAACACAATGGAGCACGCCATGAGCCCGGTTGGGATACTAAACCCCAATACCCAACTCACTTGATCTTGGATATAGATAACAAGGGTCAATGCAATGAGCACAATTATGGTGAAGGTTGTGTAGTACCAATTAAAAAAGCTGTTGATGCTTTTCCTACCTTCATTGGTGGTCGGGTCAAATTGGTCTAACCCGAATGCTAAACTGCATGGTCTTATCCCACCTGTTCCTATAGATAGGAACCCTAAGGCTAAGACCAAGAAACCAAAATGTCGATTTGTTGGACTTTGACATTGGTTAGGCAGGGCTTGTTCATGAGCGCATGGTGGTGGATGCAAATTCGGTAGTGCCACTATTAAGGTCATGGTCACCATTCCCTGTTTAAAGCAATGCAATCTATTCAAGATTAACGTTCATATTAAATATAATTGAATATTTAGTATTGTTACACGGTATAATGCATTTATCATTACTACTTTGCCAAAAAAAAATAAAAAATCTAACGGCATAATGTAATCAACTCCTAAATATCACATATGTCTAATATAAGATTTGAACCGTGACTACAAGGATGGTAACAAACACCCTACAACTAGGCCAAATGTCCTTTGCAAAATATGCTATTAAAGGGCTTTTGCTGAAATCTCCCCAAAATGTTATATTCTAGTTATTTTCAAATAGACTCGGATCGGCGGATAGCTAAATTGTAAAGATAACCAGGTTGTTTTAGTCTCATGCTTTTATTATTTAATGAAAAGGGTTTGGTGATGTTTGTTGTTGTCGTTAAAACAATATTGTCATTATCGGTTTTCAGATTTTCACTTTTCAGTAGTATTGTTGAATACTCCTTCATGTTTATATATTGTTATCTTTTTTACCAACTTATTTTTATTATATTGTTTTGCGAATTATATATGGGCAGAAAATAGGTGTTTTTTGAATGATAATAAACCTTTTCATTGTTTTTTCGGTTTTTGTTGGAAGCCCTCCACTACATCTACATGTAAACTTGTCCACCTTACCTTTCCATGCTGTGGAGAGGTGTTCATACATGGGCAAGATGGATTTAATTGATGGGGCGTAACTTAAGCCCATTACTATGCATATGTGTATAACTTTTTTGGCCCACCCAATATCAAAATATATGTGACTAAACATCAAAAACGGTGAAATCAATTCGTCTAAAACATCTCAATCGTCGCCTAGAGATTGCAATCGAGTAGAAAGTGTGCATTCAAATCAATGCACCAAATCCAATAAAGCTCGTCTTCACTATTGGGTTTTGATCTTGTGCAGTGCAATCGGTTTAGGGCTTCCTGGCGAATGCAATCAATGATAGACAGGTATGATTTTGATTCAGGTTTAGGGTTTTCTGATTGTGTTTTCTGTTAATCACCCAAAAATCATCACAATTCGTTTTTAATATGAAAAAAATGTTTAAATCCTTGGAAAAAATTTCACATGTTAAAAGGTGCGTAGACATTAGTTAAAGCATGAGATGGCAAAGTCAAGTAATTTGTTTGATTTCATTGCAGAAAAAGATCTTGGCAATATACAGTGATGAACTGAGTTTGAATCTTCAAAAGTCAACAAATTTTGGAGGAGGCGGTCACTGAGGTTGTGTATTATTGTAGTAGTTGAATAAATTTGACCTTTTTAGTACTCATTTTATGTTAGTTGCATAAAGACAATAGTACCCTTGAGGTACATAAGTCAGATGAAATTTTACCAGAAGAGTAGCGAAGGAAGAGAAGGCAATCACCCAAAACTTGCCAACATATGCATCAGAGATGAAGGCCCCGATGAGAGGGGTAAAATTGGTAATTCCTGACCAAATGTTGATTAGGTTTGATGATGATACTTGATTCATGTGAAATATTTTCATTAAAAACATCGTGAAGTTAGCTATTAACCCGACTGATGCCAATCTCTCAAAAGATTCATTTCCTACATCAAGAAAAAGTTGTCCATTAGTTAATAATAATAAGGGTTTTTCTAACTGCATGATATTAGAGGCACTTAATAAATTACAAATTTCTTAAACAATTGAAATTGCATTTAATGAATCTCATGAATTAATAAATCATGAAGTTCATTAATGATTATTTATACATTTTTAGGAATGTTCAATATTAATAAATGACTTTTATCTCATGTCCTTAAGGTATGAGTTAGTCAAACCCTAATAATAATAATAATAATAATAATAATAATAATAATAATAATAATAATCATGAAGTTCATTAATGATTATTTATACATTTTTAGGAATGTTCAATATTAATAAATGACTTTTATCTCATGTCCTTAAGGTATGAGTTAGTCAAACCCTAATAATAATAATAATAATAATAATAATAATAATATGATACTCGTACAAAATAACAAATAATTATTAGTTTTATTATATTATACAAACAATTTAAATTGAATTTGGAAATTTTTGTTGACTTCCACGAATATTCTTCAAAGTTTATTGATTCATTTTTTGTATCAACATGCGATAGTACATGTAAGAGTAGGGGTTGGTTTTTATTAATTCGTAAATACTTTATATGTACTAGAGATAAAAACAAATGACAATACAGTAAACTCAACTTACTCAAATCTAAGTTTTTAAGATAAAAGAGTATATGTTATATATATGAAGTAGTAAAGATATAATTACTTAAATTTAAAATAAAATGTAAATGATTTATATGTAGTAAAGATATAATAAAGAAACAGTTGAACCACTAGTACATAACTTGTGATTTGTTATGATAACACGCAAAATGGCCGAATGTACATGAGAAATGTAAGGAAAAATAAGAGTTTCATAACGGTTCATTTGTAGCAAAGGAGAAAACATATTTTACAAACGAGTAGTATGAGCTCGCGATTCGCGGTAAGTTTGCATATATATGTATGATATTTATTAAACAACATATTTGTTAGGGGTGGCAATAGTGCGGGTTGGGTCATAAACGGGTTGACCCGTTTGGGTTCGCGGGTTGAAAATCTCAACCTAACCCAACATTTTTATCTAAACGGGTTGAGATCTTCAACCCAACCTATTTATTAAACGGGTTGGGTCATAGACGGGTTCACCCAATAAAACATCAATTTATAAAATAAAATAAAAATACACATAATTAAAGACTAAAATACCAAAATAAGTTGATTAGTTTTAAAAAAGAAACAAAATTTCTTTTAAGCCTATTGTTCAGTGAAAAGTTACTCTTTAAAAATATTAAATATTAAACTAGTAATATAACATAAATATCTTATAAGAGATTTGGGCTATTTATGCTGTTCATTTTCCAAGAAGATAAATACGTGACTCATATTATGTGTATGCCAGATTTTAAATTATAGTATATATTATATTATGTATTCAAAATAAATAAATAAATGGTAATATATTGTATTATATTATGCATTTAAGATACATAATATTTAAACGGGTTGACGGGTCATAAATGAGTTGGAAATTTGAACCCAACCCGACTAGTTTTATGACGGGTTGTAAACGGGTCGACCCGTTTATGACCCACGGGTTGAAAGTTATGACCCAACCAGCTAATTTCGGGTTCTAAATGGGTCGGATTGACAGGTCGGGTTTGATTTTGTCAGCCCTAATATTTGTAGCACTACATTTAAAAAACATAGCACTGCATTGAAAAAAACGTTAATCATATACCGTAGTCTGTAGATGAATTTTCCGCTAAGAAATATTATCATAGGAAATTACTCTATATAATAACAAACATACCTAAAACATAAGGCATGGACTTCCAACCACCTTGTTTTCGTTTGATGGACTTTGAGTGTGAAGGATAGTGATGATAATGAGCTTTTCCGACTAGTTGTTCAAAAACATCCGCTTTTTCTAAATGTAATCTATATATTTTCCATTTATAACCATTAAATGCTTTAAGTTTATCTCATTTTTTTAACATTATAAGTGGAAAATAAATAAATTACATTATAAATCTTACATTTTACAACTTAGATAAAATAGTACGCTTTCTTAATTTTATTTTATTGTGAGACTTATATTTAGGGGTGTGAATGCGGCGGCTTGGGACGATTTTATGCTCAAATCGAACATAATCCGTTAATTTCGGTTTTTAGGATTTCCAAACCTAATAGTTTCGGATTTAGGGGATCATGACCATTAACAATTCGTTTCGATTAAACTGAATTCTTCTGGCTTTCAACACTTCGTACACAAACTTACGTTTTCCAACGTTACATACAAATTTAGCAACAATATATAAGTTTCAACACTAAATTTAATGTCTAATAACATATTATAATACTAAATATCATTTTCAGCCTAAAAATTAAAATATAAATGTATTATGTATCATAATCATAATACAAATCATAATTAGTTGGACTGTTTTTCTTAATGAGGCAGTTTCTGATTAAAACCGAAACCAAACTGAACCCATTAATTTTTTCAAAAGTTAAAATCGAACCATCGCTTTTGAAATAGTTTCAGTTCTATCGGTTTGATTTTATTAGTTTTAACTGATTTCCGTTTTTATGCTCACCCTACTTATATTTAAAAAGTTGCGCTTTCTTTTAAAAAGTCATTATGGTGGTTCAATGGAGTGGTTACTGGCAAATGAACACCACTCAAGAATTTGAATCTCAGTTTCCTTTATTTTCTTTCCAGTTTTCAGTTTCCCTTCTAATAAATAATTTTGAACTAATTTCCATGCTTTTTTTTAACGCTTTTCACATTTAAAATTTTGTTTCACTTTTATATTTTATTATAATTAGGCCATATTTTTACCTTTTTTTTCAAAATAAATTATATCAAATAGCGTCAAGATTACTTTATTATTTATCAATAAATGTATGATTTTATACCGCAAGGATCCACAATTACTCATTTAGAATAAAAGCTAATGTGTTGGAGGAATTAGTGGGGCCACTCAAAACCTACATATTTTTACAAAACCTTTTCAAACTAACATATTTCTACATCAACTTTTTAAAACAAGCATACTTTTACACATAAAAAAAAACTTTGAATGAATATACTAATAATTTATATTAATTCATATTTTACATTTTAAAAAGATATATTAAATGCATTTTTTATTACTGAAAATTCCGTGATAAAATCTTATTACTCATTAATGAATTTCATATTTTACATTGGCTTTTTCTAACTTATGCCCTAGGGGCACATACTACCAAATATCAAAAACCATTTATCCCCCTGCATTTAATTTAGAAAAACTCTTCACTTTTAATTATAGTAAGGGTAAAGTAGGAATTGCAAGATTTCTAGCAAGTCATTAATACGAAATAGCAAGTATAAAAGGTAACCATGAGATATTAAATGCTTGTTAAAGTATGCCTAGGGGCATACAATAGAAAGACCCTTTTACATTTCAAGATATTATTAAATGCATATGTTAAGTTACTAATCGTTATTGGTAATTCCGTGAGCACCAAATGAACATGGTAGATTGGTGTGATTATGAAAACAGAAGGACATGATTTAACAGATTTGTTTTGTTTAGAATTTTAGTATTGCTGCTTATCTCTTATGTCTACTTATTTGTCTATTTATGTGTCTACTTACTTGTTAAAGACATATATTAAAATTAAAATATGATATTAGAAAAGAGAATTATTAAATTACGCATGTCGTCTTTTAGGTGAGTAGCAACATGAAATATGAACAAAATATAGACATCAATTTTATTTCTCTTTTGTTTAATAGGACTATTGGAGTAATGAGTATGTAACTGAAAACATGTGATTATAGAACGGTCTCTTATCTATATTATGAGGTGATGTAATCTGTAAATTGGATTAAAAGTTTATCACTTAAGAGACAAGATGACTAATCATGTTCACTCACATAAGTACATAACGAATGTAGATTAATTAAAGGATCCACTTTATTTTTTAAGGAACGACTAGTCATGTTGGCATTCAGATGATCTTCTTATTGAATCTAATGATTATCTAGAAAATCTTTTTTTTTGTTAAATATTATAATTTGTTGACTAAAATCTATTTTGTGAAGATAATTTTACATGACTAGCCTCAGCAACACGGGTGTTAGTTTGAGGTTTTTGGAATAATAAATTTTCTCACCGCTAATTTTCTTTTAATTAAGCATATTATCATTTACAAATGAAAAACAACCATAATATAAGGAAATTTTAACAGATGTGCTAGTATATAACGTGGGATTCTCATTATAACGTAACTTTTGGTATTTAAGGATGAAAGAAAGAATGAAATACATCATTTTGATAAAATGTGAAAAATGTGTTTGTTTACTACACAAGATTGAAATCAACCGTTCTATAATTTATGTGTTTCAGTCTTATAAAATTTTTGATTCTGGGTGGATGTTTTTTTTTCATTCCTTCGTGAAATTGAATAAAAATACAACTTTAACACAGTTTTTTATTTAAAAAAAACTTACAAATTTATTTAAAAGAATATTTTAATTAATAAATATTTTTTAAAATATTTTAATTTAAAATAAATTTTAATTCAAAACGTATTTTAATTAAAGTTGTTTAATATTTATTATGTTTAATCATTTATTTGGTATTTTAAGATATATTATACGAAGTATTAATTATCTTAGCTGGTGGTTTTTTCAACCTTGTCTTAATTATTAAGTTGATCACATGATTTATATTTCAACATGGATTAATACAAACTACTCTGTAATTGTTAAGATTGATCACATGATTTATATTTGTCATATTTATCCCATATGCAATACACATGACAGGATTTAATAGCAGAATTTAACGACCGTTACGCTTAGGGACTAAAAGTAAAATGAAGTCTCAATGTTCGTAACTATCCGTGTAATTTCTAGGACTTAGAGACCAAATTCAAAATTTTTTGCCAAACCACATGGACTATTCGCGTCATTTACTAAAAATAACTGACTTCCCATTACACTGATTTTACATTGGAAGTAACCCTCAGAATTGTCATAAAAACGAAATGGCGATCATTAAAGCGTCTTTGATTTCGAAAAAGGATTCCCGTCAAAACGAAATTAACTTTAAAGCCATACATATCTCATCTTGTTATCGTTGTGACATAGTAATCATGGATTAAATATTCTCCTATATGAAGTAATTTGTTGTCATCTTCACGATAACCTGATTCAAAAAGCGCGTGTATCATTAAAATGGAATAAACTTTATACGAATAGTAAATGAGCTTTATAAAACTAGGTGTCAATTATAATTTGTGGTCAAAACAGTCCAAACACATGAGTACTTATATAAGCATAACACAATAGCAAGGCCCGTGTGATGCACGGGCTTTGTTCATGATAATAAGTTGTTAGTATTAATCGCAAAGTACGAACAAAGCAAAATGTATCTGAGGAAACTGCAAAGTAAATGATCATGAGCACTTATATTAGTATAACATAAAATATGATATTCATAACACATAAGTGTCATTACAAAGATCTTCGTGCTTTGTAATTTATAAGTTCAGCTATGGATAAACGATGTTACATCTTCAAGAGAGACCAGAGTTAATAGTGCTTGAAAAATATTGTTTAAAAATTTATTAAAAAAGAAATAATTAAAATTGAACTGTTTGTAACATAAATATAACAATAATTTATAATATAAAAATAGTATCAATTAATGTTAAATGCTTCATTGTACACAATATTTCTTGTGTTGTTGTTTAAGTTGTTGTCATTGTTTTCATTCATAAGGATTGTAAGTCTTATGAGTATTGTGAATCTCGGTGGCCGAGTGTTCCTTGTCACTGCATTCATAAGGAGAAGACATATTTTATAGAATAACATGCATTTTACGTTAACATGAATATACTTTAGGAACATTATCTACAACTTTTTTAACACAAAGATGAACCAAAGAAGGTGTTCTTCTTACTTACTGGGTCATTATTCCATCCGTCCATTATGTGGCGTCCTGATCTCATCTTTGAAGTATGAATCTGTTAGAAATAGTTAAAATTGTATAATTAGTTTCAATGCTTGGAGGGTTTCCTCGTAAATTTTCCCATAATAGCAAAACTAATCCACCATTTATGTAATAAGTTTAGCCTCAAATAAATGTACTAAAGTATTAAATTTTTAAATTTTCATCTACCAAACCAAAAGATACCAAATAAACCGAGACTCAAATGTTTCACCGGGACCACCACAATAGGGCGGTGTAACCTGGCGTTTGTTTATAGGACTCAAAACGAACAAAACTGCTAGTCGAGCTTGATTTTAGCAATTTTTTTTATTGATTAGAAGTGCTCATAAACCCACCTGTAAATTTATATAACTCACATAAACACACAACCTAAATACATGTAGAGATGCAATTATGTTACCTTTTTATTACACATATATCAGATCAAAAAAAGCAATATAATCATACCTGAATTTCTTCTTAAGCGTCCATCTTCTATGTAAATCAGTAGTAATTGACATAATCGATGAGGATGGGCAACCATGAAACGTATTTGAAAATGAAAACATCTATGAAAGCTAAATTTGGAAATTGAAGCTTCTTGAAACGGGCTTCTATGTAATTGAAATACCTTTTAAACACATTACTCTATATATAGATCTTGAAACGGCTTTTGCAATTAAAAGTTTAAGCACATTATTCTATGGATATTGAAACGGCTTTTGCAATTAAAAGTTGGTGGTGGGAAATTTATGCATAAATGAAACCATATAATTTAATACGTTTTAAGCCATGTAATTTTAATGCATCTAACTTTTTGCTAACTTATTCTGTTTGATATTCTTGAAACGGATTTTGCAAAAGTGGTGAAAAATTTATGCATGAATTAAACCATGTAATTTAACCCATGTAAATGCATGAATACGTTTTAAGCCATGTAATTTTAATGCATGTAACTACTAACATTATATTTAATCCATGTAATTGAATGCAACATTCATTACATGATAATAAATGCAACTTCAAATTTGAAACTCAATTTTTTATGTATATATAGATAAATGCTACTATGAAGATCTTCATGCTTTGTCTTTTATAAGCACAACCATGGATAAATGATAAGGATGGTCCTAAATTATTTTTGTAAATTTATAAATACTACAAAATGAGCCTAATGCACCTTTTAAAAACAATTTTTTTAATAAGTTTGCATTTGATTATAAAAGAGTTTTGTTTATTATAAGGCTGCAATAGAATATTAAAGAATATTTTAAATTTATTTTAATTAAATAAAAACGATATTTGACCTTCTATAACGCTGGAGGACCGATTTTGTCTGCTGTCAGAACTATGGGTGTTCAAAACCGGGTACCCGGAAATCCGGGTACCCGGAAATTCGGGTACCCTAAAACCGGGTACCCGAAAATTCGGGTAGTAGATTTAGGTACCCGTATCAGTACCCGAATTTTCGGGTACCCGGTTTTCGGGTACCCGGATTTTCGGATACCCGGTACCCGAAAATATAATTTCTTTGTCACAAAAATTACATAAATGGAAGTCGCCATTACTTATATATTTAATTTCTTTAAATCTTATTAATAAATTTGTTTATTAAAAATTTACGTTATGATTTTATTTAAAGAAAAATCGTTACTAGTAATGAATCTAACCAAATCTTTAAAGACATCCAACGATTTAAAACCATAATTCAACGACGGAGGTGAGAATTAGATGGTTTGTACGTGAGAATTGAGACATGGTTTTAAATTTTAGACATTTGTCAAAATGAGTCAAGCATATGCCCATATCTAATGATAATTAATATCTAATAATAACATAAAAATATATATATAAATAAGTTGGAAAAATAAAATTCGGGTACCGGGTACCCAATTACCCGGTTTTTTAGAAAAACACTACCCGTATTTGATACCTGGACCGGTTACCCGAAATCCAGGTATCCGGATTTTCGGGTACCCGGATTTTCGGGTATCTGGATTTCGGATATCTGATATTTTTTCGGTTACCCGTTTTTTCGGTTATTTTTGAACACCCCTAGTCAGAACCCAGCAGCAGATTGTATATGGGCTTAAACATGGATCAAACCTAGTCCGCTTTCTGCTCAAATCCAAAATGGTCCGGGGCCCACTACAGCCATTGGCCCACCACCTATACCCAGTTAGTTATCCAGATTTAAACCCACTGCAACGTACTGCAGGTCAAGGTTAAATTTAACTCATTTATGCTCGTTTTTCTTGCTAAATTTAACGTGCAACACTTATAGTATTGAAAATGATTTAGGGCGCACTTACTTGTAGGAACTTTTCTCTAATTTTATTTCTTCATTTCCTAGAAAATGGGAGGTGTTTTTTTTTTTTTTTTTTTTTTTTATCTCTAGACAACTATATAGTATTGAAAATTTTGAAAACATATTCATATGTTTTTATTTACCTAGTTCGAAAACAAGGAAGTTTTTCTATAGTTGAAAACTATATAAGTAAGCTTTTAGAAGTTTAGTCGTATAATTAAAATGCGATCTTTCTCTTTTCCATGCAACTTCTTCCTTAGAAGTCCTGTTTGAACACATTTTTTGTTTTTTGAGTTTTCCTTAAAAAATGCTTTTTCTTTAAATTACTACGATCTCCCACATCTCACACTTATTTTTGGTCATAATTTTTTGACGGGAACATGGTCCCCGTTCCTCTAATCATACTTTACTAAAAACCACTAGCAACATTCCTAGCCGGCAGAGCCGGTCCAATCATTTTTTGGGCTCTGGGCTCAATCTTAAAATTGAGCCCATAAAGTAAACTTTTTCCAAATAACTAAAAAAGTTCCGTCAAATTAAAATTGTCACCCTAATCCCCAAGTTATATGTCTAGATTGGACCATGTAATCCATCTATTTTCAATATTCCGTTGGACTTACCTTGATTCAAATGAGTTACACATATGTATACATGAACTGTTTTTTTAAGTGGGCCCCTAGATTTTGTGAGCCCTGGGCGGCCGCCCTTGTCGCGCGTGCAGGAACGGCCCTGCTAGCCGGAACCAACAAACCAGCATCTCGATTCCTTAACCAATTATTCGATAAAGCAAAACGAATAGTGGGCCGCATTGAGGAATTCCAATGGCTCAGTTTGTAGCCGTACCATTTCCAGGCACCGGTGCAGATGTTTCAGCTAACTTTTGTGGGGTCGTGTTGGCCCGTCTTCTGTTCAACATGTTGGACAACTTTGGGATTAAGTATGCTGTTGATGTTTGTGGTGTAATGTTTGTTGCATTGGGGTTTATGTTGACTTTTCTTCGTGTTGTGAAGAAACGGTTGAGCTCTTTCTGATTGTGGTGATATATAGGGGAATTATTGTTTTCTAAGTTGGTGCTAATTTGATTCTTTGATTTCAGTTTACTTGGTTCATATGTGCCTATGTGGCAAATGTGCAAATTGGGTGGGCTTGATTATGTGAGAAAATGTGTTAGTATCGAACTAATAGGCCCATACCATATGTGTTGGGTCAGGTTAATTGACCCGACCAACATTTTATTTGTTTCAATATGACACTTTATAAAGTTAAACTATCCATCTTTTAGGAACTTTACCTGAGTAGGGATTTTCTGATTTTACAATTACATAAAATAGTACTTCCTCCGTATCAAAATAAGTGACACACTTTCCATTTTGGGATGTATCAAAATAAGTGACACACTTTGAAAACTTTCCTTATTTGGTAAAAATAGTGGGACCCATACCCATTAACTATCTACTTTAATAAAATGAAATTACTCTTATACCCTTACTTTTACTTTAAAAACTCATTAATATCACTTTATTCAAGAAAAGTGGGACCCATTCTCCACTAACTATGTACTTTAATATATTTTAACCTCTATTTTAATCTTTTACCTCAAAAAACGTGTAAGCCAATTTGTGTCACTTATTTTGATACGGAGGAAGTATATATAATTCAATATATTGCCCGAAACTATTAAAAGTGCAACATGATATTCTGAATTTGACAAAATGATTGATTTAATACCTTGATTTATTAATTTAATCGTACTTTTCTCATGTTATTTGTTTCTAATCTCAATATATTGATATCAACGTGTAAGTTTTAGTCTGTTAAAAGCTCGAACGAAAGTAAGTTAATTAAGAAAATGAGATCAAGTTAATGAGTTATGGTACTAAATCGATCATTTTATTACGTTCATGTTATCATCTTCCATCTTTAATGATTAATGGTAATAAAAAAACTTAATCAGTCAAATTTAGGATATTAAAATATATGTTGATATAAAATTAAACATCCAAAATTCACTTCAATATTACCTCGTATTGGACCATTTGGACGCATAGGACCAAATTTGATATTTTGAAACATATTTATGTCGCACATAGTATTCCAACCTCTTTCTCGTACATCATAGTACTCTCCTTTATAATTCAATGTGAGCCACTTTTCAAGTGAAATACACATATTTGAAGTATTATTTATCGGATCTAATTAATTATTTGATTAAATAAGTTTGGGTTGAGTTAACTTAATGCTAAATCCTAATCGAACCAATTTTATTCAGTCCGGCCAGTTTGGGTTATTTCAACCCTCAAGGACAAAGGATAACATGTTGATAGTGAAATACTCCCTCCGTCTCTTAATAAAGTTCTCATTTCACTCAAAACATTTGTCACAAAAAAAAGTTCTCATTTCTTATATTAGAGGGACTCACTCAATAAAATAGTATTATTATAATGTACATCTCCACTAACTATCTCTTAAAAACACTTTCTCTCTCCAAAAAACCTTATATTTTAATCAAATTTATTACCAATGACCCCACCACTATCTATCTCCTAAAATATTGTGTACATGAGAAATGAGAACTTTATTAAGGGACGGTGGGAGTACTACATAAAATTAGAACGCAATGGACCGTATTATAAATACAAAAAAGAATATGGTAGAAAGTGCAACTTGCAGTATTTATACGGGGTGTATATGAAACTTATTTTCAACTAACACGTGTGACAGGTTGCGAAGACCAAGCACAAATGGGTTTTAATGTCTTTTCTGACAGCCCGGCATGGGTAGGCACGTGGGTATCGGGTCCCACAATACACGTGTCGTTATCAAAGTGAAGGGACGTAAAATAACATCAATGGTCCTTTCATCAGCAGACAGGGGCCCAACTTCCCTAAAAACTGGACAAGTCTTGAAGACGTAGAGTAGGACCGGTAATCAGATGCCACGTGTGTCATCATATCTTATCAATGGCCCTACTGGTGGGTCACACGATCATTACAGATGTGGTGTGGTGTACGTTGTATGTATGATATGCTTGTCATTCGGAACACGTAAAGCTAGGCCGATTGATTGTAGATCGTCGCAAACTGATTAACACGTGTACGGTCTATACTTTCTTCTGCATATATAGCCGCACTTAGACCACTCCCGATGGTGACGACAACTGACGCCATCAGTTGCTGTCAACTCAGCGTCACGTTAGCAGACAAACTAACTAACACTAAACTAACGTAGACATGCCAAAAGCACTCCGTCACTTCACCAAAAAAAAAAGTAAATTTTTTTTTTAATTGGGAAAGGGTATTTTTCAGTTGGGGCCCCACAAAAAGCAAACCGGCGCACACCTCCTTCTCGTCTTCAAAGTAACGTGGGCAACTGGCGGTGACTGTAACGACCCGAATTTTGTAAATAAATAAATTGTACAAAAATATGTTAAATAAGGATAAATCGTTTAAAACACGTAGGAATTGGTTTCGTGTCGTTTGGAGTCCGTATGTGAAAGTTATGGACGGAACTGGGTTGAAACCTAGACCGAAAAGTGCAGCCCTGCTGCACAGGCAAGTTCGCGGCGCGAGCCTGGCGCGAGCGAAACGCGAGGTTGAGCAGAGGGACCAGAGCTGGAACGCGAGCATCTCGCGTCGACTTCGCGTCGACTTCGCGGCGCGAGCCAGGCGCGAACCTGGCGCGAAGTCTGGTAAAATCGGCTACTAGCGGGCAGACCCGCGTCTTCTCGCGACGCGAGCTCGGCGCGAGCGGGCGCGAGCTCTTCCGACCAGAGCAATAAATACGGGTTTTAGCCATAAATGCATTTCCAAAAACCCTGGTTTTCTCTCTTCAAGTGTGTGAATGGTTTTTGAGTGTAAAGCATCGTTTGGAGCTCAATCTTCATCAAATCTTGGTGATCCTTGCTCCTAAGTTGAAGATCTAAGGTAAATCTTCATTTCTCTTGAGTTTTTAGCCATAGATTCAAGTAGGGAAAGCTTGAATCTCAAACCCTAGTTATGGAATTGTTCATAAATGGTTAAAGGGAAGTAGTATAACTTAGAACTATGGTATTTTGTCATGGAAAACGTGGCCATGCTATGAATACATGAAAATGTGGTGATTTATGAAATTAGGGTTTGGTAACTTTGGGGAAAATGGTGCTAGTAGTTAACTAGCCATGGATTATGTAGTTAGTGTAGATGATTAATGCAAACCATTGTATTGGTTTTGATAATAGATTGTCGGTTGGAAGATTTGAGGCATTCAAATCTCGAGAAGTGATATTGGTGATTAAAGAACGCAACAATTGGTTAAGCTTGGCTAAGGTGAGTACATGTGAACTTTCAAACTGGGTACATAGCTAGTAAATGTTTTTATGATTAAATGATTTTTATCGAGTCTTTAAGTAATTTAGTCATTTATGTGATATATGATGAATTGCTTGTATGATGGTTACATGATTGATTGAATAAGAAAAGATGGAGTTATAAGCTCATAACGATAAAAGATAAGAAATGATGACGATGATGATATCCCTAGGGCCGTAGTAGATTGGAGGCATTCCGGTTATTACGGTACCTTAAGGTTAGTGGTAGATTGGAGGCATTCCGATTACCCAATACCTATGAGTCCCGATAGATTGGATGCATTCCGATTACCGTGGAAATGATGGTCTTGATAGATTGGAGGCATTCCGATTATCTTGACATTGGCCAATGATGAAAGTGATAAAGTGACCCAAAACAAACTTAGTAATATTATTTTAAGATTAAATGATATTATTTGACTATTTGTTTATCGGGTCTAAAACCCATGTATCTCACGAGGCAATTTTGTCTCACGTACTATGTTTGTGTTTTTGCTATGTACTCAGGTTCGGGATCGAAGATCTAGGAGGCCCGTTTAGAAGAGGCCTTGTTGAGATTAGCTCGGTGTTGATGATTAGAGTCCTTATCCTATGGTTAAGATATAATTTGTAACACCGTTTTTGTAAACTCTGATAATCTCGAACAAGAAACCTTTTCGTTTTTGTAAAAGCGGTAGTTGACACCGATACAATATTATGTATTTTGGTTTAAATGTTATTTAAATATTGTTTTGAAAATTGAGGTGTTACAGTGACCAACTGACGGGACCGTACCAATGGTTGGATCCCGCCAGTTGAAGTGGCTCATGAACTGGCGGACAGTGTTGGCAGCCGTCTTATACGATCGTACCCACTAAGTTATCTTTACGATAATCTAACTATGAGTTCGAGTCCGATAAACTTAATTTCTAAACTGTAAAAATATGCATATTTATATGAATATATTTACATGATCGATTTGTATTTATAATTATATAATCGGTCTATCTAACTCATGTTTTTAGTGCTTGACATAAGTAATATTAATTTAATTAAATATTTCTTAATATATTTAAAAATACATGAAATGAAATCTAATTTTTATAAGATTTAATTACTAATTTAGATTGTGCGACTGGTTCAATTCTCATTTAAGACTGATAGACTTCAATCTTTTCAAAATACCTCGTTCGACTGGGCGACTTTATAGAGCAGCACTAACTTTGAGCAGCACTAAGTGGTGAGCAGCACTAACTGGAGCAGCACTAAGTGTTGAACAGTACTAACGACCAGTAGTAACAAGGTTAAGCAGTACTAACGACCAGTAGTAACAAGGTTGAGAGCAGTAGTAACAATGTTGAGAATTATAGTAACAAGGTTGAGCAGTACTATCGAGCAGTAATAACAAGGTGAGCAATACTAACTCGGACAAAAGACGACGTTCTAGTTGAGTAGCATGAAGATCTTAATCGCACTTAGTTGCACGGTCTATTTTGGAAAGAGTTGAGAATACAAGATCTTTCTAGGGTAACTTTGATTTCGTTTAGTGTATATTAAGAAATCAACCTTTTTATAATATCAAATATAAATTTCAAAATAAATGATAATTATAACCTCAATCAATATCAAAATAAATGTCTATTCAATTATATAGTTTACAAAAGAATAAAGGTTAGTTTTTAATTTAATGAAACCAAATCTAAAAAACCCACGTGTTTTTAAAACTTAATAATCATAATTATAGAAATACTTTTAAAAGTTTCATAAGTGCTTAAGTTATAGTATTGCAAAACTTAATAACCAATACTACTTTGAGATATTTTGTCGACATGAATAAAGTTTTTAATAGGAGTTTTGAGTGTTCTTGGCTACTTTAGAAAGCCTTCACCATTGAATACGAGAACCCATCGATGTGACATCAATAATTGACTTGAATTTTATATTTAAGCAGAGTTGATAAGGAAGACGTAAATTTGATAGTAATACTGGAATAGTATTTGAGAAGGACCATTTTATTATATGTTTGTGTTTTACATAATTTTAAGAATGTTTGTCTTGTGAAATATCAAAATTTGTTTTTAAACTTTTCTCAATTATAGTTATAAATTATCAACGCGATGTTGTGATTAAAGCTTTTAAAATCAGTCAATAGATTTGAACTTTTGTTTACCCAATTAGCAAGAGCTTTTATATGCTAAATACTACTCCGTATTTAATTTTTTTACTTCCTCCGTATCAAAATAAGTGACACACTTTTCATTTTGGGGTGTATTAAAATAAGTGACACACTTTGAAAATTTTCCTTATTTGGTAAAAAATGTGGGACTCATACCCACTAACTATCCACATTAATAAAGTGAAATTACTCTTATACCCTTACTTTTACTTTTAAAACTAATTAATATCACTTTATTCAAGAAAAGTGGGACCCATTCTCCACTAACTATGTACTTTAATCTATTTTAACCCCTACTTTAATCTTTTACCTCAAAAAACGTGTAAGCTAATTTGTGTCACTTATTTTGATACGGATGAAGTATAAGGTTTTCCTCTTTGTAAGGACTTCCTTAGGTTTCCAGACTTTGCTCGTCATGTGGTGATTTAATCATTTTCATTGTACCTTTCACTGGTTATCTGATAATGTTTACTCATGAAAATATTAAACAAATGACATTAAGAGATTATTCATACTATCCTTATCACTAGATTATAATCAGATAATTTTTTGTGTTAAATACATTTAAAATGGCAACCTAACAATAATCACTACCTTATGTTCTTAGAGAACTATAAATATATAGAGAAAAAATATACTTTCTCGTATTCAAAATAAGTGACGCAGTTTGGGTTTTATAGTTTTTAAGGCAAAAGATTATAATGCTAATTAAATTAGATTAATTAGATAGTTAGTGGGGAATGAGTCCTACATCTTTTGGATAAAGTGAGGTTAAAAGCACAAGGTGTGGAAGGCATGTTATAGGCATGTTATAGGAATTTTGGTCTTATAACTTGGCTATAACTTGGGGAGAAAAAAGTGACTCCCTGGTGTTATAGTTAAAGTGGTGTTATACGGGTCCCACATTTGTTATTTGGTGTATTTTGATTGGTTGGACATCCCCACCCCCGACCCCCCACCCCCGTGCTGCTTCCTTTGGCTGTCCGCCATAACCACGGCGGAGATGCTATGGCGAGAGGATAACGAAGGAGGGAGTGTGGCCTTTTCACTTTAACCCCGTTATAGGGTGTGTTTGGCGGGGCAATAACGATCCATACCCATGCTCTAATGGTGTTTAAAAGTAAAAAGTAAGGGTAAATGAATCATTTCATCTTGTTAAATTAGATAGTTAGTGGGTGTGAGTCCCACTATTTTTTGTCAAATAATGTAATTTTTTAAAGTGTGTCACTTATTTTGAATAATCACAAAATGAAAAGTGTTTAAGTTATTTTGAATAGGAGGAAATATAAGTGTTCATAAAATTTAACGTAGCGGAATGATTTATTTTGAAACTGTTGGATTCAGTCTTTCTAATATAAATGGATTATGATGCTAACAAGAAACAAAAGTTATTACTTAAAGTGATAAGTAGGAAAACATATGCATCTTTTGATGTGAACAAGTAGAAGCTCTATAGATAATAAATCATTTTCGTAAGACTTCTACTTTGATTTGATTGAAGCTCGATCAAAAATACGCTTTTCTTTGTTTAGAAAATTTAACTTAAATATTTAATAATATGGTATTCAAACTTATTTTCCAGATAAACACACATCCAAAGTAACTAATCTATATTTGAATCTTTTAGACCGTAAAAAAAAATAACGATAAGAGCTATTTTTTCATCATCAAGAAAATTGAGATGGAGTCTGGTTCGCATAACGTTTCTGCATTTTTGAAATATGTCAAAAAATTGAAATCTATAAGTAATTTGAGCTGAAATCTAAAAGTTATTTGTCTACGGAATTCAAAACCAATTTTATATTATGTTTTGATTCCGCGGAAATAGAATTAAAATCTATGTAGATAACAAGTTTGTCAACTAGATCATTGACCCAGATTTATGTAAAATGAATATTTCAAAATTCAAATTAAATATTCACTAACAACAAATATGTCAACACCATGAATAGGCCTCATTAGGCAAAATGTCATTTTCCTATTAGAAAAAAATAATATTCAAATGAAGCATTCATAGAACTTGACCTTTTCATATGAAAGGAGCCCTCATTTTCTTCACACTTTTTTGCTACTATTCAAAACTATGTTGTCATGTACGATTAAATAAATATACGTAACATATAATAGTAGTCTGTATTCTAATAATAAAAATTTATATTAATAGTATTATAATGAGTTTGTTACTATATGATCTGTATTATTGTATATTCATTATGTATAAATTTGAATAAACAATTATATTCTATAGTAATATTTGATTAACTTTGGTTAGTCCTAGACAATGTATAGACCTGCTTCGAATTAGATTAACGATCAAACCGAACCAAGTAAAGCTTAAATGGAACGGAAAATATGAGTTCTAATTTAGTTTTCTGGGTTAATTAACTTCACGTCTGTTAAAACTTTAAGGTTACTAAATTGACATATCCTTACCAATAATACACTTATTAATTAAATACTTTTCTACCAAACATATTATAAAAAAACACATATAAAATACTGACATTTCCGTCTACTCTTCTTTCGCCAATCGAAGAACCAACTAACGGAAGTTTAATGACACCACGGTGCCAGCCGTTTCTCTAAATCAACTTGAAGAGAAGGCAGGGGCGGACCTTAGTAGAGCCCGGAGGTGTCCGTGCTACCCCTTAATTTTCGTCTAGAACCATAAACATTTTCACAAAAACATAATCTAGATGTCGGTGCTACCCATAAATAAGTGTTCGGCTAGCCTTCACTTATAATTTCAGCAAAAAAATAATCCAAACTTGAAAGTCCTAAATTGATTTACGATATTAAGAAGACTAAATTTCAATTTAATATAACAAATAAAGATCACTTTCAAATTTTATGATAATTTGAACAAGAAACTCAGTCCTTTTTGTCTCTCAATTGGAATCATCAAAAACACAATATAGACAAACTGATTTGTAGCGAAGAAAAAAAATCATTTATGGCCGACGGTTAGAGATGTAAATATAATGACTCGATTTCGGAAAATAGGTCAAAGAAAAAGACAACTTTAAAATGTAAGTATCTAATTTGTCGTTTTATAATATTTAATTAACTTGTGTTTTTTTAATTTTAATCTTATTATATATACATGGAAAAAAATGTGCTACCCATAGACATTCGTTTTAGGTCCGCATAAGGGCAATCGAAACGTAACATCGATACTTCTCTAAAAATATATGTTTGGTGCACTAGCTGACTTGTGTCGGATGATTGAATAGAAGGATACAAAACAAAGTTATATAGTTAACCCTTCATTTGTTTTACATGTACAAAATCACTTATTCATTTACTTTTATTTACTGTATACATAATTTAGTTGCCACTTAACACATTCTAGGTTTCAATCCATATTCCAAGTAATATTTACCAGATGATTAAAAATAGGTTTGAAAATGACTACGATAACAATTAAATTATGTGCATCATGAGCATAACTCGGCCACCAGAGAAATCTGTCATAAATGGAAATAACTTTAAAAAAAGCTCCAAACCCTTAAAATAACATCATAATGCAATATTAACCAACTTAAGCTCAATTTGATACAAAAAATTAAAAATCTATGATAAGCCGACACAAAAGGTGTCACACCATGAGTAAAAAAAACTAGAGCAAAATAATCCAACAATAAGTCTATTATCGTTCTTATTTCGTAAACCCTTTAAATAATCAAATACTAGAGGCGTCACACAAGAAGTAAAGAAATAATCCAACAATAAGTCGGTTACCATTCTTTCTCTTCTTTTTGTGAGCCCTTTCTTAGAGTGTTTCCTACTAAATTTTCCAAATCATATAACAGGATTATGAAATACAATTTTCCCTTGATATAAACCGAAACTGTACGGGAGCAAAATAAACGAGAAGTTAATAACTAGAGAAAACTGTATCGAGTTTTAAATATGTTACTCTGCTTCATCGTCTCTATTAGGTAATGGTACATGTGTATGCCTACATTTTTATGCTAGAACTAAGCGATGCATTTATCACAAACCTACAAGAAAACAACTTAAAAAGAAGCATAGGTAAAGATGAAAAGGGTTAGTGTTTTTTATTATTATTATTATTGACATCTATTTCTAAATACAAGCAAATGTGATCCAACATAAAGATTGATCAATGTCTAGAAATTTTATGGAATTTTGATCACATGTGGAGAAAACTTTTTAAGGACACAACCAAAAGGTTTTCTTTCTTGTACTAATAGGGCCCCCCAAAGAACCATCAATTTGGAATCTTGATAAAAAAAACCCTTGATCACTAGTTCAAGGCCAAAGCCAAAAGGATTGATCTTCAATCGGGTATCCTAAAGAACCCTCATTCGGGTCAATATATGACTCATACTCGAGCTTTGGACACCGAAGAATGGTGGTTAAGTTATCTTCTTCATCTTGAGAAAAATCGGATTGATTTTCAAATACATTTGAAGAATCACATGGCTCTAGAAATGAAGAGTGGTTCACATCCGGGCTATAGGAATCGGTTATGTCGCTTTTTGTTGAAACCGAATTAGCATATTCTTGTTTGCATATTACCGGTGTTGCTTCATTACTCCAATTTTGAATTGAAATTTGATTCAATTCTTGAACATTTGAATCCAATTCTTTTGTGGGGAATTCGTTTGGGATTGAAACTTTTTCCTCACTCTCTCTTTGAAGTAACTTTTCTTTGAGCATTTGAACCTATTTGTAGCAACAACAAATATATAGAGTTAATAAAGCGTGTCGTAAAACGAGTAGTAACCCATGTTAACAAAAAAAAAAAATTACACACAATAGAATACGATTTCCACAAAATAAAACACAAACCATAAGCAATTGTCGTACCTCATGTTTCAATTTGTCATTGTGTTTTTGTAGCCAATCAAAATCCGATTTTAGTTTATCGTAGCTCGAATTCAAGATCTCGTAGTCTTTTTCGAGTTGCTTTGTTTTGCACCGAGCTCGACGATTTTGAAACCAAATTGCAACTTGTCTAGGCTGCAAATTAATCTCTTTTGCAAGCTGAAGTTTCCTCTCTGGCTCAAGTTTATTTTCCTCTTCAAAACTCTTTTCAAGAAATTGAGCTTGACCAACCGATAACCGCCTTTTCTTTTCCGGTTGCCGGAAACCGTTTTCGTAATCCTCATCGGAGTTTTCCTCCTTTTCGTGTTGCCTGGAATTTAACTTCTTTGTATTTGTTTTTTCTCCTATAAAGAGTTGCCACATGTGAGACACAATAGCTACTTTTTAATGGGTATTGATCAAGATTACTAAAAATTGATCAAGGTTAGAAGAATTTACCATGAAAAGAGTGGGAAACCCATGGAGAATCAAACCCATCAGAAGAGAAAGCAAGTTCTTGATTTTGGAGTAAAGCTTCAAACACCATTCCACCCTCCATTGTTTAATGAGTTATGACTAAATCTAAACTTCAATGGTTGACTTTTATTTAAATGGGTCAAAGTTAGATGATCAATGGTACATGGGGCTTACGCCTAAAAAAACATGTGATTAGAATTACAGTCTTGTGATAATAAAAAGAGGTCACACCCATGAATCACACTCTGATTTTGTGTATGAAAACCATGCAAATTGTGTTTTAGAGAGAGAAATACAAATAGTATGAGAGAGAGAATATAAGAGTGTGAGAGAGATCTTGTGTGGGGGAGAAGAGTTTGAATGGGTTTATAAGAACATAAGGATAGGGGAGAAAAAATGGAGGCCAAAGGGGGGTTTTCTACCTGTGCATTGCAGTATGAAATTACTCTACTACCCCTTGATTTTGAATCATCCTTTTCTGTTATTCCAAAAAGTTTTAGATTTTTTGCTACGAAATATTTTTCATTGTCTAAAACTTCGTTCATGATCATTTTAGATTGCTTCCACAATTGTTGTTCATCATACATTTCCAAAACTAAAAATTAGCTTATCGGTAATGGTATTTGTACCTATCATTTGTGACTACTCATATGCCTATCAATTTGATCATGACAAGTGTCAAAATCAAGTAATGATATAAAGAGAGAAAATTAATGGATGACACATGTCAAGTTTAAAAGTGAGTAGACCTATAAATAGACACAAATAGTAAGTATAAATATCATTTCTCTTGACCTAAATATAGACTTCTAAAATTTTCTTGTGTTTATGTAGGAGGTTTATTAAACAAATTAATTTGATAACATTTTTCATAAAAAAATATTATTCATCTATAGGACATGACTTGGATAAGTTTTTTCTTTGTTTTGTTTTTTAAATGATGTTTAAGTATATTAAAATGATGTTTGAATATTATGTATGATTTCTTCCAAAGATTTCAAAATAACAAATATATTATAGTGTTGTGAGTGTGTTAATTTATAATTATAATATACATTCACTTAATATTTTATACATAATACTCCCTCCGTCCCACAAAAAAACTTCTCATTTAGTTTTTGCACAAGTTTTTAGGTGATAGTTAGTGGTGGGTCATTGATAATACTTTTGATTAAAATATAAGGTTAGATTGGAGAGAGAAAGATAGTTAGTGGATATTAGTAGTAGGATCTTTAGTAATAATAATTTTTTATTGTGTGGAGCTCATCAAATATAGGAAATGAGAAGTTTTTTGTGAGATAAAAATTTAGAGTGAAATGAGAAGTTTTTTGTTGAACAGAAGGAGTACAACATACAAAATATCAATACTCATAAAGTTTCTCTTTGTTCATCTTCAAATTGAAGCATTCCAACAAACACTACAATTAAAACCACCGTACTTAATAATACTGGTTAACCAAAGCCAACTATTGCTAGCCGTCACAAAAATTGACATCGATCTTATTACATGTATATTTTCCAATAAGTAAATGTGTATATGGAAATATGGAATTACTTTTTTCTAAAGATATCATTTGGATAGGGGCAAACATGTAAAGTAAAAATAAAGGGAGAGAGTAATAAAAAAACAAATAGGTCAAATCAGTCATATTCGTAAAAGAAGATGAGTCACCAGCTTGGATTATTAATTTAGAGTTGTGTTCAAGAAAATCTATCATTTTTATAAAGTTTCGAAAAATAAATCTCAATCATTGATTAATAAAATTTAATGATCAAGATTAATCACATATTTTATACATTGAGGGGTATTTTGGTCATTTTTGAAAGAATTTTTTTTTAATTTTTAATTTTTATTTTAGAATTTTTAATTTTTATTTTATTATTATTATTTTTTAAAAAAATTATTATTATTTCATTAATAATACATAATCTAGATTGCATACTGAATCAGATGTAATTGTATGAATCAAATGTGATTGTGTACTGAATTACATGTGATTGAATCAAATCTTCTTCTATATATGCAGCTACATATGATTTTCGTTTGACAACTCACCCATTTGAAGCACTCTTATTGGTTGTTTATGCCACGTGTAATTCATTCATTGGCCAACGATTTCCTCTCAATTTTCCTAAGCCTTGATTTTCTGCATTTAATTAATACCATCCGGATTTAACGTGGGGCATTCAAAAATACACGGAAATCATAATTCAAATTATTAAAATATGCATTAAATTCGGTAAATCTTAACCCATAATTAACAACTTTTCAAAATGCTAACATATTTTTTAGGACTGATACAAGTGAATTAATACCTAACTAAATTACAACATATTATATATCGAAAAATAAGGCTATAATATTCAAATCATTCTTTAAATTAATAATTTTATCAATCATTCCATAAATCTCAAAAATTTAATTTATGGTTTTATTTTGGTCACGAGTTAAGAACATAATAATCCGACTTTATAGACAATACCATTACTAGATTAGTTAGAGACATAAAATACACATATTAATTTATGGTTTTATTGTTTATACCATTTATGTATAAATAATACCATTTAGGAAGTGTTTTTTATAATGAATTGTTTCTTATCATTTCAATTTGAATAATTTTATCAAGAGTTAAGAATGTTAGGGTCAAATATATTGTATCTAATAGTGTAGAGACTAGTTATGTAACATTGACTAAATGGTAAACTAGTCTTAAGGCTTAATTAGTGAGTAGATAAGCATGTTTAGTAATGAGGTATAAATACCTTATGTTAAGACTTAATTTGTAAGCTTTCCTTTCACTAATTGATTAACCATTTTGAAAGCTCCAATATTCCCTCCATCTCTCTCAACTAACTCACACACACTCAAACACCAAGAACACACACACTTAAACAAATCTTCTATTTCTCACCTTGAATCATCATGAATTAGCTCAATCTTAGTTGAATACGATCTAACAAGTGGTATCAGAGCAAAATCTCTCTTTGAGAAGATCCAATTTCGAGCTACAATGATCAAGATCTGAGAAAAGTGAAGAAAAAGTTGATGTTCGTCTGTGAAAATTAATGTTGTAATTTTTCGTTTCAAATCGATGAATTGAAGACAGAATAGTGTTTCTCCATTGATTTTAAGAAGAATAGAATCGAATTCAGATCAATTCCGTCAACAATCAATCCTCAATTTGATGATTTTAGAGAAAAAGTGAAAAGTTAAAAAGTTGCTGAAAATTGAAGAATTGAAGCTTTGTTGTTATGGATTGATGAAGATGATCGGATCAAACTGTTAGAAAGTTGATTTCGAGCAGTTAGAAAGAAGAATCATTGAAATCGGTGAAGAAATGAGCAAAATCGGATTAGAAAGGTGAAGTATTTGAACGTTCGAACGTGTTCGTCAAGAAGTTCGACACGAAGAAGGTTGAAGAACAAGTTCGGCCTTTTTAAATCTCGGCCCGAGCTTGGTAAGTAATTCGGCCCAAGCTAGTATTTCGGCCCGAGGTTGAAGAACAAGTTCGGCCTTTTTAAATCTCGGCCCGAGCTTGGTAAGTAATTCGGCCCAAGCTAGTATTTCGGCCCGAGGTTGAAGAACAAATTCGGCCCATATAGAACTTCTCACAAGTTCGGCCCGAATTACTTTGCAACCTTCGGCCCATTGAGTAGTTCGGCCCGAGCTTTGCTTAAAAAGTACTTCGGCCCATTGAGTAGTTCGGCCCATTAAGAAGTTCGGCCCATATCGAATTTAAATCCAATTCACACAAGTTCGCCCTACCAATCCCAAATACAACCTGTTCTTCTTTCATAGTTCGGCTTCTTAAATCATAACCTCAATTCTTCACAGTTCAATCAATATTCGATTAAAAGAAGTTCGGCATCCATATTAGATCTTTGATTCGTAATCGATCTACCCCCAATTCCGAGTTCATCTAATTCCGATTTCAATTTCGATTTCACTGTTCGGCTTCAACAAGATTCAAACTTGATAAACAACTTCGGCTTGGTATAAATCATAAATCTTATTCCTTTATCAATCAATTTCATCTGCTTCAACAACAAATTCTGATTCGAATACCTCGAACAAAGATTGCCGACTCCTCATTTAATCGGACTTCGGCTCTTCAACACCTAGAAATCAATCAATCGAACATCTCAGCAGTTAATTGATTGATTAAAACAATTTGTTTAGCCAACTCGAATTGATCTCTGATTTAATTCCGTATTCATGTTTGTTCGATAATTGTTTAGCCGACCTGTTTCAATTTCTTCGATTACTCATAGTTCGGCGTTTGCATCTGCTTCAAGACTTATAGGCCCAACTTCAAATCAAGCCCAAGTTCATTACCAATTTCGTTTTATAGGCCCAACAGTTCGTTTTAAACCAAACGTTTATAACCCAAAACAAAATACCCAATTCGATATCCTTTGTTTTAATCTGCTAAATTCGGTTATCTACAAACAATTGTGGCCTAATAGAATTTGTACTAAACTTCAAAGCCCAACAACCATATCAATTCTGATTTCAGCCTAACAACCAAGCGATATACACAAACAGTATTTGTACAAATTACAAATCCATTTAAAATGACATCAAGAGATGCTCTGTCGATCGGAACCGATCTCAAACCTCCGGTTTTATACCGAGGTGAATACGCGCAATGGAAGAAAAGGTTCCTCCATTTTATCAAAAATCAAGAACTGGCAACTGAAATACGTGACTCACTCGAAAATGGTGTAGCGGTATTCTACGAAGACGTAATAGCTGCACCAAACGCAACACCGCCAGTTCTTGGAGGTCGAACTCCGCTTCCTCAGTCAAGATACAATGCTCAACAAAAACAACGAGCTAAAGCAGATCTCCAATCCTTTTCATTCGTACTTCAGAGTTTACCGAACGAGATTTATAACAGCTTAGACAGTTTGGAAACCGGTAAAGAGATATGGGATGAAATTCGAAAGCAAATGGAAGGCACCGTTTTAGGGAATAAAGCCAAGATGGTAACCACTCTGAATGCATACCAATCATTTAAAGCTTCCACCGGGGAAGAATTAGAGAGTACATATCATCGATATTGCAACTTGTTGAATGAACTTCGAAGGAATAATTTGAAAAAGGAAAATTTGGAGATCAACATCAAGTTCATCAACAGTCTACTGCCAGAGTGGGCCACATTTGGAAATAGTGCCATGCAACATAAAGATCTAAGCTCAATAGATGTGCATGAATTGTATGAGTATTTACTTCAAAATGCTCCAATGGTGAAAGATATAGTCAAAACCAAACAGGAAAATGCAAACACTCTTGATACTCTTGCTCTTCTTACAAGACAATACCAGTCAAATTCATCTGGTAAACTGAAAGAAAAATCAGAAGAACCTGTCAAAGATACAAAAGAAGAGATGGAGAACGAATTAGAACAACTGTTGCAAGCTATGTCTTTCATCTCACGATATGAGAAGAAGTATTACTCAACTCCTACAAACAATAATCAGAGATCTTCATCCACTTTCAAGTCTGCACCATCTGCATCAAATACATCTGACAAACCCACAATAACACCTTTGGATCCGACAAAGAAATGTTATAACTGTGGACTTCCTGGTCATTTCTCTCGAGATTGCAAGAAACCTAAAGTTAGGAATTCTGATTACTTCAAACGTAAGATGCTTATGGCTAAGCAAATCGAGGCGGGAAAAGTGTTGTTAGCTGAGGATCTAAGCTGGATGGAAGATTCTGATCCTGACGATGAAGAGCATTCGGCAAATCTATGCTTTATGGCTCGTGAAAATGCTGAAATTTCTGAACGTTTATCTGATGATGCCAACAAAGAAATATAGGTAATTAATTCTTTCTTATCTCATTCTTCACATTTAATTGATTCTGAAAATTGTTTTGTAACAAACCAGGATTCTGAAATTGAGTCTTTAAAACAAAACCTTTTGAATGAAAAAGAATTAAATACTTTACTTCAAGAAAAATTAGCTGATTTAGAAAACGAAAATGAACAATTTGTTGATCATAATACACAACTTGTTCATTTTATTAAACAAAATAAAAATTTTGAGAAAAAGAATCTGACGTTACAAAATCGAATTTCAGAATTGACTGTTAAATATGAGACTGATATTCAACATTTGTCTCATACTATTTCTGAACAAGAAATTGAATTGACCAATATTAAAAATACACAAAGTTTCACATCTAATGCTGACAATGATAAATATTACAAGCTATACATTGAAGCATGGAATGACTATCAAATTACTAAAAATTGGTTAGAACGTAAACAAAAAGAATTTGATGATAATGAAAATCAATTTAAATCCTTAAACACACAAATTAAAGAATTGTCAGAAACCATTCATGAAAATGACTTACAAACATCACAAGAATTAAATAACAAACAAAATGTCATTAATCAACTTCAAAATGATAAAATTCAACTTTCTTCCCACATCAAAAATCTTGAAGAAATAATTGCTAAACGAGGACAAACTGATCAAACTATTCACTTAAACAAGCCTAAAGATTTCAAATATTTCAATTCACGAGAAGGTCTGGGGGCTAACAATCCTGAATATCTGAAGATGGCTTGTAATGTGCTTCCAACACTGTATGATTCCAAATACATACATGTTGATGTTTGGCAGAGTTTCCTTCGCATAACAGATGAGGAAGAAGAAACTGAAACGTTTAACAGAGCAAAGAAGGAAAATGCACAAATTAGTTTTAACTATGCTGATTAAATAAAACATATGAAACTAAAAAGGCAAAATTTGAAAATGATGATTATTTTCCAATTATAAAACCAGAAGAATTTGAAATTAAAGGAAATGCCGTTCTTCAACAAAAAGTAACACCAAAGATTTATGTTCCTTCTCTAATTCTAGAAAAGAAAATTTGTCAACTGGAAAATGAAATCGACAAAACACATAAGGCATTTGACAAAGAAAAATCAGTTTTACAATCCAAAATTTTTGAATTGGAAACTAAAATTGATAAAACACATAAATCTTTTGATGAAGACAAATTAAAGTTGCAAACGACAATTAAAAATTTAGAATCTAAATCATCTCATCTTCAGAAGTTTAAGAAGCCTAGTGCATCTTTGATATTAGATTCTCCTTTAACGGTAAAGAGTAAATGTAAAAACTCAAGAATGTTTTCTCCTATAATGGCATATCGTGATTTATATACAATCAAGCAAACTGAGATTAATAGAGGAAATTCTAATCCTAAACCGAAATCACAAGTAAGTTCCTCTACCAAATCTAAGCCTAGGAGATCCACGGTTCCACCAAACTCTGATAAGAAATTGCATGCTCTCAAACAAGTTAATAGAGGAAATTTCGCACCTAAAACTCCAAATAAATTAGGTTCTTCTTCTAGACTTCAGCATTCTCAAATGTATAAAACTAAAACATCAACCGTGTTGAAACATTCGACCGCTTCAAAGAAAATCTTTTCCAAAACTAAATCTTTAAGATACTCAAGAAAAGATTTACTTTCCTTGGCACCTAAAACGACTTTTACACAAGTGCCAAAAACATCTCCTGTTTATGTTTACAAAACATCCTCGATCTTAAAAGCTAAATGGGTTCCCAAAACTCCAACATCTCAAATAATTCCTCGGAAATTATTTGAAAGTGAAACATCAAGTTTCAGGTTTTCATGGAACTCTCAATCTTTAAATCAAATCGATACAACTTATCGGTGGTTTCAGTCCCACTCTAACATTGTCGGACCCAAACAAAAATGGGTACCAAAAGTTGTTTGATTTGTTTTGCAGGAGAATGACTTATACACATTTCAGTGTATAACTCGCGCTTCATCTAAATGACTTATATACACTTCAGTATATGACTCGAGCTTCATCAAAGGACTTATACATACTTTAGTGTATAACTCGTTTTTCATCATGATGGCTTTCAAATACATTTGTTTGAAACCCGCTCTTAACCAGATTTTCACATAAATGTAAAAACTCTTTCCCACCCCTCTTAAACTGTGTACTTTTCATTATATTTATTTTGTCGAGGGGGAGAAATATTAATTCTAAGGGGAGAATTAGTATTTCCAGGGGAGAAACATTCTAATATCAATACTTTTATACCCGTTTGAATTTTTTTTTATCGAATAATTTTTTTTATCAAACGACGATACCTTCCTATGGTTTGCCAGAACCGGCCTAACCTTCCAATGGAAATATTTTTTAGCCAAAATTGGTAAATGTGAGGGTATAAGTCTAGGCTATAGATTTAGGTGAGTGCAAGGTGATGTGAAAACATGATAATATCAAGAAAACACACCTTTGAGTGCTTCCAAACCGAAAATAAACCGGGCAACCTCACAAAATTGTGTTCATTCATGTGTTGAATGTATCACCAGTCTTCACTGGCCCAGTCAAGCATTTGCACTCAACCACCAACCACTCAGATTCCTCTCAAAAGGAATTTGTTTCAATTCATCAGGGGACGTAGCACATAATCTATCGACAACTCATTCGGAGTATGTTGGTATTGAAATAATTAACCTTCTGCCCCGGGTTACATCTTCAATTGAATGCACAATGTGTCTAGATCTAACCGAAAAATATTTCCAATTTAGGACACATACACTATTGAATATGAATCTCCGTGTATTCATCGGAACACTCATAGTGGCATCACAATCTGGTGTTTCACGAGGATTGAGTGGAAATCCTGCTAGAGCTAAAATCACGCCAACTCTAAACGCAGGTCACACATTTGAATCAATGGTTGTGCAAACGACTATCGATTCATACCGTGTGTTAACGGATACTCTATGTGAGTCCGGTATTTCCTCAATTGTTCAAGTTGATGTGCCTAAACTTTTAAATCATAAAGGCAACAACTTATGCCGGAAACACATTTTCCGATGAAAAATCCATGTTATTCTTACAACGTAACATAATATATGCTGATAAATTGCACATGAGCGTTATAGTTCACTCTCAAATTACTCCTATGATCTGCTATAACCGGCATGATCTTCCCCAGGAGCCACCTACAATATAGGACAATATGTAAGGGTACATAGGTCTAGGTGAGCAGAATCAAGTATCACGGGATCTTGATTGGGGTGCGCTGAGATAAAATTTGAGAGGGGGAATGTAGTATGGGGTGTAATTCAGCTAAACATGGTAAAATGAAATGAGGGAGTAGTCGAAAAATGAAAAAGTAAGCTTGAGTGAGGAGGGTGTGACAGGGTTAAAGAAAACGAAAAACCCTTACCAAACTGATAAAAAGCCGGGTAGCCACGTCTCTATCAGATTGCATGTGTTGCTCTCTGATATTGAACAAGACATCATGGAACCCAGTGATGCAATGCACAACCCCCCCAGCTACTCAAGTATTTCTTAAAAAGTACTTGTTTCATTTCCACAGAGACTATCTCATATGCTATCGACATCTCACTTGGAGATTGTTGATATTGAAACAGAGGACAAGTCTCTCCAGTCCTCGCCTTCGTTTGTCCACTAATTGAGTCTAGAACCGAAATACACTTTTAGGACACAAGGAATAATACCAAGCTTATCTTTGTGATAAAGCCGGAACATTCATAGTGATACTAACATTCTTGGTATTCCACGATGATTGAATGGAAATCCTACCAGTGCTAACATCTATTCCAACACTGAACGTAGGTCACACAGTTTGTGTAACTGTTGTGTTAACGGGTAATCTATGTGATCCCGGTTTGCCCTATTTGATTTGATCATTGAGATTCAATGCCAAACTATTTGATCGGATATCTACGTTATCAATATCGGTTCGGTTTTCGATAATACAATATGATGTATATTGATTCATTCAAAATATGAATATATCATTATTCATCATATTTGTATTCATGGGCTTAGAAGATTTTCTTCATTTCATCTCGACGAACTTCACATTTTTCATGATGATTCCGATAAATCTTTATCATCATGAGGGGGAGAAAATTTTATAAGAAGTTCAGTTTATGAAGAAACATGCTTACAAGACTTAAGAGAATATATTAGCCCAGTTTACTCCACATCAAAAAGACATATGCACCGATTAAGGGGGAGTAAACAAGAAACCGAAGAAGATTTGTTAAAGAATAATTGTTTGTTTGAGGGGGAGCGTAAACCTTATCCACATTTTCCTCTCAACAACAATTATCAATGATCATAAATCGACAAAGCCACAACTTCAACAAAAGACTTCCGCTACAAAACAACTCTATCCATGGGTCTACGTTTTCGTCGATTTACATGAAATAATTTGTGAAGAAAAAGAAACCGACTTATCTTCAGAAATTTCTCACAAATCCTCAACATTTCCATTTCAAATCTTAAACTGACAAATCATTCTATTCAAACCACAAATTCACATTCATTATTCATACACAAGCTTAACTGTACAAATCTTTTGTATCATACAAAATACACATTATCCACATTCATTCAAATCTTAAATGTATATATCATTCTTTCCTATATACAAACATTCATACACACACTCACATTCAAAACCTTTAACTTTCAAATCATTCTTTACATAATTCAAAACCATCATTATCCCATCCTCACAATTCTCTATCCAAAACTAAATTCCCAGCATTTCTAAATCCCAGTCAAATTCCTACCAATCAGATGTTTCATTTCCAGAATTTTCAAATTGATTAATATACTCGTTTGAAGGAAGACAGGGATGTAGTTCTAAAAGTTCGAAAAGAGGGAGATTGGATAATGATCAAGACAAATTAAGTCAAGACTCCATGAAATCTTCTGAGTTACTTTATATTGGTTGAAAAGCCGATTAAAAGTTTCATTCTTATCTGATCATCATAAGCTGAAACTAATATTACATCAAAACTACTTAAACGATTAATTCAGTTTCAGACTTTGCTCGAAAAGAAGATTTCAAGAACATGCTATCCAAACTATTGATACAAAGGGGGAGATTGTTAGGGTCAAATATATTGTATCTAATAGTGTAGGGACTAGTTATGTAACATTGACTAAATGGTAAACTAGTCTTAAGGCTTAATTAGTGAGTAGATAAGCATGTTTAGTAATGAGGTATAAATACCTTATGTTAAGACTTAATTTGTAAGCTTTCCTTTCACTAATTGATTAACCATTTTGAAAGCTCCAATATTCCCTCCATCTCTCTCAACTAACTCACACACACTCAAACACCAAGAACACACACACTTAAACAAATCTTCTATTTCTCACCTTGAATCATCATGAATTAGCTCAATCTTAGTTGAATACGATCTAACAAAGAACAAGAACGGATTGAAGGTCATTTGTTGTGACAGAGATGACAATTACACTAATTCAACAGCAAATGTGTTTACAAAGAAATCTTATTTCGTGTATAAATTTTATGTAACATTTTAATATGTATCAAATTTTGTACAAACTCATCATTACAGCTATCGATTCTTATGTTATTTTTAAAATTATTAATATTTGTTGGTATTTTTCTACAAAATAAATCTTGAAGCATGCCCGCCCAGTCAGGCTGGCTATGAAGCTAGTATGATTAAATATACAATCACATGTGATTTTAGTGTAAAATCACATGTGATTAAGTATTATACGTAATCAAATAAATATTAATTTTTTAATGAAAAAAAATAAAAAATTTAAAAAATTTAAAAAAAATAAAAAAATAAAAATAAATTTAAGTAAAAAATTAAAAAAAATTGAATTTTTTTTAAGTTCCAAATGACCAAAATATCACTACATGTATAAAATATGTGATTAATCTTCACCATTAGTTCTTATTGATTAATGATTGAGATTTATTTTTCAGGACTTAGTAAAAATGATGGAGCTACTTGAATGTTTCTCTATTAATTTATTATACTTCCTCCGTTTCAAAATAAGTGATACAAATTAGCTTTCACGTTTTTTAGGCAAAAAATTGTAATGAAAGTTAAATTAGATTAATTGGATAGTTAGTTAGTGATGAGTCTCATATATTATGATTAAAGTGAGTTTAATGATATTTAAAAGTAAAAGTAAGGGTAAATGAGTAATTTTACTTTATTAAAGGAGATAATTAGTGGGTATGGGTGTCACTATATTTTACCAAACAAAGAAAGTTTCAAAAAGTATCAGTTATTTTGAAACACCCCAAAATGAAAAGTGTATCACTTATTTTGAAACGGAGGAAGTAATATATCATTATTCGATTTCTCTATTTTAAGCCAACCCAACCTCATGTTACTTGTGCAGAGCCGATGCAAAACTCCGGTTCATGACTTTTCAATTGGATAATTCGGCTTCTAACCACCGTCCAACCCCATCGGGATCGTAAAAGGCAGGAATGTAGGATATGAGTTCATTTTCGTGTTCGTTTTGTATTTTATTCACTTTATATATATTTCTAACTTTTTACGTGGTTTGATGAAAAAGTTCATTACTTATTCATGTAACTAATATAACGTGAATGATTAAAATCATAACTAAAACAATATTATAAAAACAAACATACAAGTTGCAGATTTATATTAGGTATACTCGTAATTCAACATGCATACATACATTTGATATACTTGTAGACGGATATGAGGTTTAAGTTATTGATTAAAAATGTTCAAACCCCTAGAATTATTTTTCACTGTAAAGAAGCTAGATCGCATAGACCCAATACCGAACAAGCAACATATTCCAATTAGACGATGAGGTTTAAGTTATCGATTATTTGTTGACATATGTGTATCAGTTTAAAAGTATCGATTAGACGATGATATAGTAAAACTAACAAAAGGAATGAATCAACATATTCCCTCCAATTTATAGTTAGAAAGGTTACAAGTTTTTTTTTCTTCAAAAAAAGGTCAACCTAGCTAGGTAAGAGCTTCGGCATTGTAATCACCCTCACCTAGACAACCGCAAATATATTATTATATAACAAATATTGTACCACATACAACAGCAAATAACAACCAAACAATACAAATACTAAACAAAAACAGAGCAGCTAAACATCCTTGCAAAACTGCATCTTCACATTCCAATCTGCAGCAACTTGTAGAACCTGCTTAGACTTTTTAACTTTCAAGCACATCAATTGCAGTCCTATAGTTATCAGCATTCATGCTACTGTATTAGTACCATAATCAAAAGCTATTAAAATCATAGATTTAAAACATGAAGTTTCATATATTTAATCGAATCTTATACAATTTCAATTATATTTAACGAAGATCGCCTGTTATGGTTTAATAAAATCGGACAACATTAATGAAAAATGTAAATACTTCGTATGTGAATATTGCTTATAATCCGACACATAAAGCTAAAAAAGGAATTCATGGCATGAACTCACGTGAGAGGAGGGGAATATATTATTTTTCTCGAAGTGCTAACATTATCTCTGCGAAGTGACCAAATTGGATGCATTTTCCCTTTCTGTTACCTCATTTGCTTTCTTTATTTTCCTTTTTTCTTTTATACTAAAATAAATAATTTTTTTATAATGTAGATTTTGAAATGCAATAAGTCCAAAGGATATATAATTCAGTAAACCCAAATATAATATATCAATTATTATAGTGTCCATTTGTAGCATAATTATTTTGATGGTGAATCTATCAAGAGTATAAAGTTGAAGATGCATGTCTATGCACATGATTATGTGGTAAGTTGATCTCAGAATTTTAAGTGCACTATGTCTGAATCTGAATATTTGGTTTGAACACCTTAGATATCAATGCTTAAATTTAGCCATCTACAGTTCTACACATACTCAGTATCTTAACCAAAGTCTAAGTTATGCTTTTTGGATATGATATGGATTGAAATTGAACTCTATTTGGATCGCTTGTTATATTGAAAATAAGTATTTATGGAAATAAGAAAGTGTTCACGGTTCACTCTTAAGAGAAATAAAAGAACATGTTACATTGGTTTATCTACAATTGACGTAATAATCACAATGACCTCATGTTTGACAGATGTCCAATCTATATATCTCTATATTAAAATAGCAAAAATTAAATATTAGTCCCACAAAAAATTTCTCATTTCACTATATATATTTTGCTTTTGTAATTCAGTTCCTACGTAATTCCGAAATACGATGTTCGTTGTAATTGAAATCCTTCCCCAAACCCTATGAATTCAATTACGCTCCTTTAGTAAACTAATAAATTTGAATATTTTATATGTTTCAAACTTTAAAATCGTTCAAAAATATTTAAAAAATTACAAAAAAAAAGTTAATTTTTTTAAAAAAAATATACTTCCTCCGATTCAAAATAAGTGATACACTTTAGATTTCACGGATTTTGAGGCAAAAGTTTATAATGATGATTAAATTAGATTAATTAGATGGTTAGTGGGAAATGGGTCCCACACTTTTTGAATAAAGTTGAGTTAATGATGTTTAAAAGTAAAAGTAAGGGTAAAGACGTCTTTTCATTTTGTTAAAGTAGATAGTTAGTGGGTGTGGTTTCCATAATTTTTTGCCAAATAAGGTAATTTTTCAAAGTGTATCACTTATTTTGATACACCCCAAAAAAGAAAGTGTATCACTTATTTTGAATCGGAGGAAGTAATAATTTTAAAAATTTTACAAAAATTAAAAAAATAAAAATAATTAAAAAAATAAAATTTTAAACAAATTAAAAAACTAAAATAAAAAAAAAATAAAAAAATAAAAGAAGTTAAATAAAAGTTATTAAAAATATGTATAAGTATAAATTTGAATTCCACCAAGAAAAGTTGTAATCAAACACGCAACGGAATTCAATTACGAAGGAATTAAATTCTGTCCGTATAAATTCAATTCATTCGTAATTGAATTCTATTATAGAAAATTATAGTATGCCAAACGATCCCTTGATTTATTAGTTTCTTTGTCCCAACTCAGTATGTGGGCGTTCTTTCTTGCAATTTTTTTGTAAGCTGAAGTTTGAACTTCTTTTTTTAAATGATCGATCACATATATATGATTATTATGTAATATTTTTGTAAACTTGTAGGAATATTCATATAAATATATAGATTTATAATTTTTGTTGTAAGTGTGTTTAATTTGATATAGTTTAATTATTCATTCATGTTGATTTTATTTTATTTTTACTTGATGATTTCTATAAATGACCTCGATCTCATCCTAAAAAATGACAAAGTAATTGTGATGTAATTGTAAAATAGTTGTAAAGCTGAGCAATTTGATTTTTATGTAAATTAAGTACATTTTAGTTGATTTTGGATCTTCTTGACCCATTTAGTCATTTGACCAGTTTTCTTCAAAAGTATTTATTTATCTTTTAATTTCTTACCAGTTGAACCATTTGAGTTTAAACATAGTTAAATTGGCCAGTTAGTCAGTAAATGGTTTGAAATTGCCACCTAATATATTAGGTTTCCTAATCTTTGCTAAAGCATGTTATGTAAATAACAATGTTGTACAAATGACAAGATGATTTCCCATAGACTTCTCATTTGATTAGTATTTTTACAGAAGTAAAAAATTATGAAAATGTGTTATCTTGAATTGCTTGATATATTAAAAATTGTATATAAATATCAAGTTCAGTTAGTCTATATATCTATTATTATCTTGACAACTTGATATTGCATATGTATCCGACAATTTGAAGTAGTAATTGCTATGAATTTTTACAAGCCACCCGTGATTCATCACGGGTTATATACTAGTACATATATATAAATTAGAGTAAATTACAGAATTTATCCCTGTGTTATTCACGATTCTATGTTTTTCTCCCTGTACTTTTTTTCGTGTTTTTTGTCCCTGTGCTTTTCTAAATTCTACATTTCTATCATTCCGTCCAATTTTCACCGTTAACTGACCTCACATGCCAAACATGTGAGGATATTTCTGTCTTTTGCCACAAATAAGCTGTACTTTAAGTCTTAAAATTTATTCTTTCATTTTTAACCTTCATCATCAAAAACATCAAACCAAAAACAAACCTGTAACTATTTCAAAATCATCATCTTCGTAGATCTTTGTTAGTTTTGAGTTTTGACTCTTTGAGTGTGTTGTACAAGTCTCTCCCGACTACCATCATCATCTCTATCATTGAAGGACTTAGAGCATCTCCAACCATAAACTCTATATAATTCCCTCTATCTCTATAAATTGTGGGACCACTCACTCTAAACAATATCCCAACTCCAACCATAAACTCTATTCTTCCCTTCAAAAGCTTTTAAAAAATAGTGGGACTCATATCCACTAACACTTGCACTCACAAATAAATGTTGTAACGTCCTGAAATTTTAATAATTAAATAATATTATTTTAATCACGTTATATTAATTATAAATAATTTTATATTATTTGGGCGACCTTTAGTTAGACGATTCGTATTATTTAGACGACCCTTAATTTGGTGGTTCGTTTCTATTACACATTTTATTTGGTTATTTAATGAGCGTGAGCGTGTCCTGAAATTTATAGTAATTTGATTAATATAAAATTAACATTATAATTAATTAAAAAGAAAATAGTTAGACAATTATTTTAATAGTTAAACATTTTAATGCGTTTCGGTTAAATGAGTCGGGTTTGTTTCGTGGCGGGCTAACATTGCCGAGTGAGAAAGTGGAGCCAGCCCCTAGGCCAAGGCTCGGGCCAAATGAATTATGTTGTCGGGCTAGTGGTTGTGGGCTTGAGGCATAACACAAATCTAATTTTATAAGGAGTTAATTAACCCTAAACTCATTTAAATTCCCTTCCTAGTTTGCGGTCGTACCTCCAAATTATACCTCTACGTTTATTCCCTGTGAAAGAAGTAGACAATTCATCTAGAGTTGGGCGTTGGAATTCTTATTGCTACCGGTGAGATCAAGAGGAACATGCCACGTGAGTAGGTGATTTTACATGTGGGTGGTGGTGCCTTGAGGTTGTTATCTCTTCC
Source organism: Calendula officinalis (assembly GCA_963853835.1). NCBI lineage: Eukaryota > Viridiplantae > Streptophyta > Magnoliopsida > Asterales > Asteraceae > Calendula > Calendula officinalis. The sequence goes on along the minus strand of OY970827.1, from coordinate 68,666,244 downwards.
AGCCAAAAACAATAAATTAAAATCCCCACCCATCCGTTTTCTTTATTTTCTTTTCGTCATCAAGCAGGTAGCGGATTCAACTATTGAATATCCGTCGAGCAGTGACGTCCGTGGTTAACTGTTTTGGGGGTGCTTCTTGGTGGTGATGCCGGGTCTTCATGTTTATTGCATTTTGGTTCGTAAGGGTATAAATCCTAACCCTTTTCTTTATAGTTTCGAGTTATTTAGTTTTGACCCAAGCCGTGATCAAGTTTATGTTTAGTGATATTGAATTGTTGATGGTGTTATTAATCTGCGTTTTTGGACAGCTTGCTGTCAGATTATTCGTGACTGTTTTTCACCCGCTTCGGGTCAGATTCGGGGCTCGGAGTCTTCTGAACTTTTGTAGCCCGTCACTGTACCTTTCTGTGGATATCTTTTAATAGCTTGTCCAAATTACGGTTTCCGAGTTATGACTCTTTTTGTGAGATACTGCAGTTTTCGGTAAACATTTTGGTCAATTCATAAATCGTTAAGTAACACTTTATTAAATCATCGTTTATTTTTATTATTGTCAATTGGCTGGGTTGCGAGGATCGGTGTATCTGAGGCTCGGACACCGTGAGCCGTGGTACGAATTTAGAGACTCGAAATTCTCGTGTTGTTTTGTTACACCGTGTGTTGTCAACCGAGAGGGAAACCGAACCCGTAGGGTTCTTGGTTTCAAAATCGGAAACTTTTTATAAACTTTAATCGGGTTTATATGACTTTGATACATTTGAGAAAAAAATGAGTTTTGGGGCTGTCGGGTTTTTCGGTCACGAGTCGGGTTGATTAAAACGAGTTTTTAAATAGATTAGATTTCTGGCAGATTTTGCCCATATTGTTCATGTCTGTTTTTAACCTGTCCAAAATATGTTTTTGGCATTTTGGCCTGAGAGGGAGTCTAGTTCTCTGAGTTAGCTTTCCTTTGCCGCAAACCGCTCGTCAATAGGACTTACGGTTTAAAAGTTATTGTTGTTTCCGTATATTGTAGCAAAGAATTCTATATTTGCGACGGGACTGACTTGTGAGACTATTTTGAGACCTTTCTGCTCGTTTTCGAGTTTCCGGGCCTTCTGATGAGTTCTAGCTTTCTGAGTTTTCTAGCTATTTTAAAAATTTGGTATTTTTTGACCATATGGTTTAGGAGTTATGAGTGTTCCCGTGAGACTGACGGGTGCTGTCAAATTTTATAAAAACAAGCTTTCGAGTCAAGTTTTAATTCGGGATTTCTTTATATGTTTTAGGATCATCTAAGAGATGACCTGGTGTGCTTTTGATTGTTAAAGACCCTTGGAGCTTACATATTCCAGGTGAGTATTCTCACCGTGTATTCAGTTATAACGTTATACATACATGACTTATATGTTACATTACTTGCACCATAATTGCTATCGGAGTTTGATCTGTTATCTGAGTTTGATCTATTATCTGAGTTATCTGTGATCTGAGTTATCTGTGATCTGAGTTATCTGGGTTATCTGAGTTAATTATGTTAAAGAGATAAAAACATAATAATACACATCTGGGTTTTAGGCTATATGCCTATTTGGGATCACCTCCCGTCTGAGTTTTTGGCTTACGCCTATCTGGGGTGTGAGGAGGGGCGATCGACCCGAATCACACAAGCGCGCTATATAAATAAAATCTGAGTAATAAAATCTGGGAAACAAATCTGAGTAATTAACTGAGTAGATTCTGAGTAGGAGTACACCGATGTGCCTCATGTGTTGTATGTTATGATTGTGTACATTTTGAGATTATTCATTCAGCTTCCCAGCTGACCCAAACTTTCCCCCACATTTTTTCAGGTACCAGTAAAGGAAAGGAGAAGGTGGACGGTTGACCGTTGTATCTTTCCTGTGCTGATGTGGACAACATTTAATATTTTAAAACACTTTATTTTATTTAAACTATTTCCGCAATAAATACATTTTTAAATGAAAATACTATTATTGGGATTTAATTATTCAAGTTATTGGGACCTTTTTATTTAAAATCTTGCACTCAAAAAGTTTTAAAATTTTACAAATTTTTGGGTGTTACAAATGTGGGGCCCATGGATAGAGTTAATTCCTCCCACTTCAAATATAGAGTGAATTTTTCTCTCACTCTATATTTAAAGTGAGTAATAGAGTTGGGTTGGAGAAGATAAAATTTTAAATATAGAGATAGAGGCTTGGATAGAGTATGGTTGGAGATGCTCTTAAAAATGTCTCTCAATATTTCAAACTCACACTAAGAGCATTAGGTGTGGTAACACAAGTCAGAGTGCCACCTCCGCGCCACCTATGCGCCACATCAATGTTTCACATTTTACATTCAAAACCTCAAATACCCCCTCTACTATAACTTAACCTAAAACACTTTTTTTGGACCCACTAAAATACCCCTTACCCAATAAAACTACCCAAAAAACTCTCTCTCTCTTCGCCAGCCTCGTCGAACTTACGGCGAACACCCTGACTCACCCAACGGACGGTGGGTGAATTTTCGCCAAACATATGCCACATCATGGTTTTGATCCGGCGAGGGGAGGGGGTCCGCCACCACACCCCTCCCTCTAAATCTCACATCCGTTCCTTGGTATTGCACAGCCACCACCACCTCCGTTCCTTAGTATTACGCAGCCACCCCCGTGCACTTCCGTTCCTCCGTATCCGTCACACCATCACCTCCGCACATCCATCATCACCTCTGCAACCCCATCTCTGGAGACGCCACAATTACCATCGATGCCGGAGTGGCGTGACTTCGCCGGAGTTGCAGGTTTTCGCCGGAGTTGCAGGTCTTCGCCGGTCTTCAAAACCCTCATTAACAAACCCTAGATCTACACACCACCTCCCTTCCACCTAACATTTCCGCCGTCGTACACCACCGCTTCCGCCTCCACGTCGCGATAATCAAATCGAGCTGCAACACTAGATCTAAACCAGTAACCCTTCCCGCCGTGCACCACCGGTTCATGGTGACCGGAGAGAAGATGAGAGAGAGAGAAGATAAGATAACAAGGTTTCATATTGTAGATACGAAAGCAATATTTCACTATGAACATCAATTTCTTATATTCTATCGATGTATAAAATTCTCTTTTGAAGTCTCATATCTGTTATCAATACATCTAATCTTTTGCCTATCTAATTTGGTTCCTTCCCAACAACTATGACATATTTTCTTGGTCCATCTTTCTGTTCTTTCTTCAGATTCTTTATTAACTGTGTTCATGTACTTATGAAGGCTAAATGATGTACTAATTAGTGTATTTAAATTTTGAGATGGCCGGAAATTCGCCGGAGAAGACGAGCTGCAGGTGACCGGAGAAGAGGCGGTGGCGGGTGGTGGTTCTGTATTACAGAATATAGGGATCATGATGAAATACATGGCGAACTTGTACAGTACAAAAATGAGATGCATGTGTGATTTGGTGAAGACGAAGAAAAGGATAAATAGACTAAAATAACCTTACTTTTTTGGCATTTAACGTCCATTAACGGCCAAAATTGAACGTAATGACAGAAATGCAGAATTTAGAAAAGCACAGGGACAAAAGTTCCGAAAAAAAGTATAGGGACAAAAACGCAGAATCGGGAATACCACAAGGACAATTTCTATAATTTACTCTATAAATTATATAGAAAAATTGTGGTATTAAGTCATGCATTGAAAAATATCACGACTCGCTAAAACTCACCATAACTTAAGACTTGATAATAACGTCACAACACGCTTTACATTTTTAGAACTTGATTGTGAGGACTAGTGTCCCGTTAAACTTGGATAGTTGGATTACCATAATTATATATGCATGGCAATTAAAGTTATATTAAAATTTTCTCTATATTTAATAACTGGAATAAATATAATTATCTTTTTTGAAAGAAAAAAAATCAAATAGATGAGATAGTCTTAATAGTTAATGAACTCTACCAGATGTTGAATTTATTGATGATACGAAGTAATTGGACTCATTTTAGTTAGTTTATTTTAAGCAACACGAAGTGCGAACTTCATACGAAGACGAACCCAATCACGCTATTGGTTGTATATTACTTTAGGTTACAAGAAGTCCAGTTTCTGAAAATGGATAACTTTTTTATTTGAATAGAAATAGTTAAGATCCATATTTGGGCCGCACAAAAAGCCCAAATTTGTCTTAAGAAATTAATGAAAAGGCTCAATATTTTTAGGGACCAATAACTACATAGTTTGGGTTGGTCTACTTCAATTTGGTAGATAGATTGTACGAGATGGCGCCAAGTTGTACTAAGATGACAAGTTGGGTACATTTTTTGTTAGAGATGATATTATCACCTACACAAAGAAAAATTTTAATTTTTTTAACATTATTCAAGAAATCTAAAGGGAATGTACAGGTTACTACGTGCAACACAGTAGGACAGGCCCTAGTGGGCTGCTGGTAGGAATGGTACCCGAGACCTCCTTTGAAAAATTTTAAGTGTTTACCGTTTAACCCTATGGGATATTGTTGTCATGTTATTCTTTTTTTTTTTTTTTTCATATATTACACACCCAATTTCATATTTTTGTGCTAGATAAAAATGGATTCATGAACCTTGTTCTTTCTTGAATGGGAATGTGATACTCTTTGCATCCCATGGCCCGTTTTTAACGAGAATTCTGCATCAAGTGTTAACGCAGTTGCTGCAAAGAAATAGATCCATAGAGGTTCTTTTTGCTTTATATTTAAAGCCATATCTTTTACTTAGTTCTAGCAAGTATCCGATTCTTATTTGTGGATGATTCATGTTGCATCTATTATGCCCTTCGTTTATTCTTTTTTAGCAAATGTGAAACATGTTAATTAACGTTAATAAATAGAATCCCTAACTTCCCGAAAACGAACAATGTTCTCGCAACTTACGTGTATCTCGTGCATTCTAGAAGATCCATGAAACATACGTGAGCGTGAATAACGATCAAGGAAATAAAGTTTTGTTTGTGTTATTCATGATAAGTGGTACATGTATTAATAAAATTAATTTCAAAGTTTGGCACTGAGTTTGTCACCACTGTCAATACGAGAGTTTGGTCGGAGTTTATCATGTGTTTGGTATAGTGAGAGAAAATTGATATGACACTGATATGACACATGTACCCAAACCTTTAGTCGCCATTATACTTAGTCTAACGTACCAAAAAGATTAGTGAAACGTGATATTGATGTTTTGTTAGTAGAATATATTATCTTTTCATCAGATGTTAAAGAGATGAGGTACTTATGGGCTAAGAAATTAAAGTGATCGAGATCTTTTTCACATTAAAGAGTCAGCAGTTAATCTAGCATATTAGTGGCATAATTAGGTTGATGTTCACTGAATTGATATTGCCAAAAAAGGGTGTGGAATGCTTTCTCAATTAGACTTTTTGACTATACCTTCCACAAATCTTAAATCTCAATGAACAATAATGTAATATTGGAGTTTGGGGCCAATGGATCGGGCCAAACCAAACCAAACCAAAGTTAAGTTTAACTAAAAGCATCAACTTTTTCAAAGAATGATTCACCTAACCAGGGTAGGTGTAGATGATTCACTATTATTAGCAATTTGTAATTAATTAGTAGATTATCACACATAAACACTTGACGTTTACAAGTTTTGGTACAAAATCAACTTTTTAATGTTAATTTGAGTCAACAACTGGCAGTGGCGAATCTAGGACCAAAGTTAATCGGGGTTCACTTATAATTGACCAATTAAAATTAAAGATTAAAAATTAAATACCATAAAGCACTAAAACAAAGTTAAATATTATATTTGGTTGGACATTTCATTATAAAGATACACCAGGCTAGAGATTCTAAAGCATTTTTAAGTGGGGCCCACATAACAATTTTCCCTTAAAAATAAAAATTATGAGATTTTTTATATATGGGCTGGACCAACAAGTGGGGTTCATGGACCCCTCTTAAATACACATGGATTCGCCCCTGACAACTGGCCGTAGGCCTAGCGATATCTAGAGTGTTCGGTGTTCCTCATATAAATGGTGTTGGTTCATTGATTCATATACCTTTTTGGAACATGAAAGGTGTATGATAGGGTGAGTGTGTGTTTGCTATTAAAAAAGAAGATAAATTTGAGCTAGAGATTTCGGGTTCTATGATAAGTTCTCTCTACGTAAATTATGTTTCCCATATAACCCTATAGAATGAACCGTGTGAATGTTTTCTTTCGCTCTAGCGATTATTGCTTGTGTTATATACAGGGGAGGACCTAGTATGGTACACGGGGTTGCCCGGGCAACCCCTCAAAATTTTAGAATTAGTATTAATTTTATATCTTTATCATAGGTGACACCCTTAAGAAAAAACATGCTACGAATATTCTTATGTAGTAGGAAAAAGAAATAACATATGTTTATTTAAATGTATGTTAAAAAGATAGTTTAAAAACATATTATCAACGCCCAATAAAAAATTAACTAAAGCCCATTACTCTTTATTAATTAAGTTTCTATTATTTAGGGTTTCATAAACTTTAATTAAATTGGAAAACCTAGAGTCACCGCAATTAAAGATTTCAAGAAGAAATTTTTGTAAAGACCACTGCAATTAAGATTTAAGTTTTTTTTTTTACCCAATTACTACAATGAAACATATAACTTGATTTCTCATCATGTAAAACAGTCATTACAATATTAACTAATACAATCATCGTGTAAGTTGTAACAATGTTAGTTGATAAATGAATTGTAGCTTCATCTATTTAATATAATTCTTTTTGGAATGGATATACTCAATATAATTGTTTATTTAATAAAACTTGTTGATAAAGATGATTAATTTGATATTAGATCTTATTAATTTGATGTCTATACTTGTTTTAATGGGTGATGATTTTTAGACTTTTTTTTTTTTACATATGTAATGAAATCGTACTTTTCAGTTTTTTTATGTTTTTTATGTAGTAGGAATAAAATATTGTGCAACCCCTCAAACTTTTTCCTGGATCCGCCACTGGTTATATATGATTATTTCACAACACTTGCCTCCACTCAAAGGGATACGTCGTTTGCCATATACTTAACGTTCCTTAATAAATTGTAGTGTTTTCATTTTAATACATGTGTTTGATAAACTAGCACATAATAAGATACCCAAATCAGGTAAGCGACCATGGAAATTAAGGGCGGAGGTTTCGAGTTGGCGAAGAAAGGCAGCGGAAGAGTGGTACGAGTGGGACCAACAAGGATTTTCCGGTGAAACAGAGGTGGTGTGGTGGGGGTGGTGGCGCCAATTTCCAATGACAGAAGACTAGGATTCTTAGAGGGAAAAAAATCTTGATATCATGTTATGGATTGTGTAAGTACCCGTTAGGATTATACATTGTAATTATACGAATTATAATATATAATTATATAATTACATACGGGTGAGTTATATATAGAACTCATTTTTTGTGTAAAACACTGTAGAACCCTTTTAAACCAATCAGAATTTAGTATATACATATGCAAACCAATAACATTTAACCTAAATCAAACATATACTTAAAAGAAACATCTAAAAAACTGAAAATATACATGCACAAATAACACTTATGATACATACATTAATAACATACCTGCGTGATAACATATATGTATACATACCAATATTTGATGGTCCATCATCAAATCCCTTTATACTTCCTCCGTATCAAAATAAGTGACACAAATTAGCTTACACGTTTTTTGAGGTAAAAGATTAATGTAGAGGTTATAATAGATTAAAGTACATAGTTAGTGGAGAATGAGTCCCACTTTTCTTGAATAAAGTGATATTAATGAGTTTTAAAAGTAAAAGTAAGGGTATAAGGGTAATTTCACTTTATTAAAGTAGATAGTTAGTGGGTATGGGTCCCACTATTTTTACCAAATAAGGAAAGTTTTCAAAGTGTTTCACTTATTTTGATACACCCCAAAATGGAAAGTGTGTCACTTATTTTGATACGGAGGAAGTATATCTTTAAAATCCGTTCATTTTGAAAATCAATTATTTATATTGGGTTTCTACCCAAAATATGAGTTCTCTATATAACTCTCCACTAATTACATATACTTCCTCCGATTCAAAATAAGTGTTACACTTTTCTTATATGGATGATTCAAAATAAGTGTTACACTTTGAAAAATTACCTTATTTGACAAAAAATAATATGATTCACACCATTAACTATCTACTTTAACAAAGACCCATTTACCTTTACTTTTTACTTTTAAACATCATTAACCTCACTTTATTCAAAAGGTGTGGGACTCATTATCCACTAACCATTCAATTAATCTAATTTAACCATCATTATAATCTTTTGCCTCAAAAACCGTGAAACCCAAAGTATAGCACTTACTCCCTCCGTCCCTAAATAAAGTTCCCATTTGTGTTGGGCACAACATTTTAGGAGATAATTAGTGGTGGGGTATTTGATATTACTTTTGATTAAAATATAAGGTTTGATTGGAAAGAGAAAGTGTTTTAAGAGATAGTTAGTGGTGAAAGTATTGATAATAATATTATTATATTAAGTAGGCCATTTATGTTTGAGAAATGAGAACTTTATTTAGGGACAAAACTTGAATGAGAAATGAGAACTTTATTTAGGGACGGAGTGAGTATTTTGAATCGGAGGAAGTATATGTTATTTACACAAATGAACCCTATACTATACATTATACAAGCAAGTGATACACTATAATAATTAACTATTTAATTGATAACGTTTACAAATTTTAATAAAACCGAAATTGGTTAACAAGTTTAAAAATAACAATTACAAATAAACTTCATAGTGAAGTTTTCTCGACGAAACTCATCGAAGTAGTAGAATGCAACTTCTATATTTTAAGATAAACTTCACCATCTGTACACTACAAATTACATCGTAAAAAATTAAAATGTCACCAAAGAAGATCGGAGCAATCTTATCTCATTTAGATATCTGATTTTGACCCCTGAAATATTTAACTACTCCGTATTAAAATTTTCTATAAATATGTCTTTATTAATAAAATCTAGCTATTAAGATAACTTGTGTACATAAATATGCACACGTTATTTAACTACCGCAAGAAAGTTAATAAAATCTACTATTTGTGAGTATTTTATATTACTACTACTTATCAAAAAATAAGGTGTGTAATACATTAATTCTTTTTTCTTATATTATCTATTGATTTTGACATTTGTCTCAATTAAGAGAATACGTACATTAGTATACATAAATGATAAGCCTCAATGTCATTTCTCTTTAATAAAATGTCCTTTTCCCTGGGAAAAAAGGTTATCGGAGGATATGATATTCATATTCAAAAAGAGGTAAATCATTTAATAATCTTAACCTTTCTAAATAAAATTCCTATAAATAAATATTATATATAAAACTTTTATATAGAAAATATAGGTTTTTATTAATTCTAAAATTTTTGAAAAAAAATAATTTATTAATTTATTTTAAATTTGCCAAATGAACATATTAGAAAAAACCCAAAATATAAAGCAATAATCCAACTATTGTTAACACTTAAAACTAAAGAGCGAATCTTAGCCCAGTATTATTAGAATTGAGGTTGTGGTTTAGAAAGTACTCCTCCGTTCCATAAAAAAAATTACATTTTATTTAGGCATAATCTTTTAGGAGATACTGTAGTTAGTGGTGGAGTCATTTGTAATACTTTTAATTAAAATATAAGGTTAGATTGGAGAGAGAAATTGTTTTATTGGTGGAATGATTGATAATAATATTATTTTATTAAGTGGGCCCCCAAATTTGAGAAATGTAAACTTTTTTGTGGGATAAAATTTTAAGGAGAAATATAAACTTTTTTATGGGACGAAGGAAGTAATATTCTTTTAACAATATTTGTAGAGTAGTTTTGTATTTCCGTACAAGTCCTTAACAACATTTAGTAAAATTTAATTACATTAAATAAAATAATTATCGTATATTATTTTTTCTTGGGTAAATTACAGAAATTGTCCCTGTGGTATACCCGATTCTGCATTTCTATTCCTAAACTTTTTTTGTCGGTTTTTTTGTCCCCAAATATTTTTAGATTTCAGTTTTCTGTCCTTCCGTCCAAAATTATCCGTTAACAGACGGTATATTTGTCCATTTCCCCAAATTACCCCTATTTTAACTTTTTTCCTTTTTAATTTTACATTTTTCTTCTTCCTTTTACATCTTCCTCATCTTATGTTCTTCCCCAATCACCCCTGTGTTCTTCCGTCATGAAACAAACCTGCAACTAACAATTTCAAAAATCAACAAAAACAACAAAGAACTTGCAGGTTCTAAGAACCCTTCCGCCGCCTTCTGTCTCATAATCATCGAAATCATCAAAATCGGATGGTAAATGAGGCTGAGGAAGATAATTACTAGCATCACCATGGCGTAATTGACTTTGAAATAGTTCAGATTCTGTCTGATTCGAGACATGGCGTCTTCGTAGCTGATCGGTCGAGAGACGGCGGAGTAATCGAAGAAGTCTCGCCATGGACGGCGTTTGGCGACGAAGTTCTCCGTGTGCAGGGAGAGGTAGGCGGGGCGGTGGAGGTGGTGGCGGCGGCTGTGCTTCTAGGGATTCCGCTGTAACCGACGTTTGAGGTCTTCGACATTGTTGATGATCAGTAACAGAGAAATCGAAAACGATTATAGTAGATTGAAATTAGAAACCCTAGATTTTGGGATTGGAATTTTTGTGCAACCAGGATCTGAAAAGGTGCTTGGATGTTTCTGTATTTTTTTTTAAACTGCAACTACACACATTCTAATTATGAAAAGGGTCTTGCAAAAAAGATTAAAAAAAATTCTTACAAATGTTCTAAATTTTCAAATCTCTTTGATTAATCAAATCCCCAAGAAAAGTTAGTGATTTTGGGGGTGTTTGGTTGAAGCCCTAATGCAGAAAGAATGATGAAGATGAAAGAGAGAAAAAACATGAAGGAGGACAAATAACGAAAATACCCTTTCTTTTTTGGCATTTCACGTTAGTTAACGGAGGATTTTGGACGGAAGGACAAAAAACTGAAATCCAAAAATCTTTAGAGACAAAAAAACCGACAAAAAAAGTTTAGGAACAGAAATGCAGAATCGAGTATACCACAGGGATAATTTCTGTAATTTACCCTTTTTTCTTCCAAAAATTGGCATTGGTTTTTATGACTTGTAGTCTTGTAGAGTGGGATGATGGAAATGCTTTAAAAAGGAAAGTTTTTGTACTCTAAAATTCAACCATCACCTCTCCTTTTAGCAAGAGGTTGATGTCAATCTCCACCAGTTTCTTTTTCTTCTTAAATGTATTAAAGTTAAGGGATTTGCTAACCATTGCCCTTAGGGCAATGGTTAAGAATGGATAAAGTGGTTTTTGTATAATTAATGATGCATAACTAATCAAATGTGGTTATTAAAATGCATGAGGGTGGTTTTTTATTAGTTAATGTACAATGATTTAAAGCCAATAAAAATTTCTTAAACATTACCCTAAGGGCAATGGTTAATATTTTCCTAAAGTTAAAGGTAATTTAACTAGGCTCAATGCTATTTTCCATCTTCAAAACTTATAAAGTCAAAAGATATGTTTTTAGTTTTTTCTTAATATTTTTTTTAAAATATACTTGTATCTTCAATTTTATTTATTATTTTCAGTAACCAATTACGTATTGATTTTAATTAATTACATAATATTTAAGATATTTTGTTATTATTTAAATTATGTACCAATCGAATATGTACGCTCAGATGTCCTAAGTCAATAACTTCTATTACCAAATATGTTTTTAAAAAAAGGTAAATTACAAAAATTGTCACTGTGGTATACCCGATTCAGCATTTCTTTCCCTAAACTTTTTTTTTTCGGTTTTTTTGTCCCTAAAGATTTTTGGATTTCAGTTTTCTGTCCTTCCGTTCAAAATCCTTCGTTAACTAACGGTATTTTTGTCAATTTTCCCAAATTACCCCTATTTTAACTCTTTTTATATATATTTTTTTTTGTCCATTTCCCAACTTCTTACAAACACCATCAAGGCATAACCACCATCCACCACCGCCAGCAGAACCGCCGTCCGCCACCGCCGCACCTCCGGTCGTCTTCTCCGGCCGAACCGTCACCACCATCGCACCTACCGCCGCTCGTCACCATCGCTTTTTTGCTCTTTTTTGATGTTCTTGATTCTGAAAATCGCATATGAATCAAATATCTATTTCGAAAATGATGGATTGTTTGCTGATACAATTAGGACCGCGACTGAGCCGTAAGTTTCAATCAGCTCAAACAAAATCATAAGATAACATACATATTATCATCAATTATCATGGAAACAATACAATCAACAACGAAATTACAATAAAATCAATTAATAAAAGCTTTCCAACTCACTGCACCTGTTGACGATTAACGGAGACGTGATCAGAATCAGTATCTGAAAATTCGTAGCCGTCATCACCATCATCATCATCGCATCACCACTGTAGTAGTAATCATCATCGTAAGAATCAACAGTGTTCGCATCAAGCATGTCATCTTCTGAATCCATTAAAAGAGATGAATAAAAACGGTGGGAAAATTAGGGTTTTGGTCACTTGAAATCATAATCGTGGGAGAAATTGATGATTGAGTATTTGGGGATAGAGAAAAGAGATTATGGGGTTTTTTTCAGTTGCGTGAAAGGGGTTTCCCAAATTAAATTTGAAATATTCAAATCAATTCGTGTGATATTCCAAAATCAATTCGTGTGATATTCCAAAATCAATTCGTTTCCCAAATTGTGTCAGAGCTAGACTTCCAACACCAAGATACTATTTTAAATTAGTATTAAAAACGATTGCTGGTGTTGATGATGAGAGAAAAGAGAGAAGGGATGAGTTAACACCATCAAATCTGGAAATCAAGGTTTTAGGGTTTGAATGATGAAATGGGGAAGAAGATGAAAAAAGAAAAAATTAAAAGGGAAACTGAAAAGGGAAAAAAGAAAAGGGAAAAAAGAAAAAGACGAAAGATTTTGGACGGAATGACAGAAAACTGAAATCCAAAAATCTATAGGGACAAAAAAACCGAAGAAAAAAGTTTAGGGACAGAAATGCAGAATCGGATATAGCACAGGGACAATTTTTGTAATTTACCCTAAAAAAAACCAAACTGTATATAAACCTAACTTACCAGAATTTGTGATATTAAGACATTTTGGATTAAAAAAACCTTTATGAACGCGCATGGACTTAGCTACTTCATATATGTAAAGAAAGTCGTATGAATATAAATATACATTCTAATTATAAAGACTTAGATTAATACTTCCTCCGTATCAAAATAAGTTAATCACTTTGAAATTCATATTTTTTGAGGCAGAATAAAGTAATAAGAATTTTGTGAAATTTGTGAAAAATAATTTAAATTGCTTGATACAAACATTTTCTGCAATTTTTGTGCTAATAGAGTAGGTTATTTTATCGAATCATATGGTTAAAATCCTATGTTAAAATTTTGGAACTTGAAAAATCCTAATACAAGTGAATGCAAATAAAAATTCCATTCTTGCTAAATTGGAAGAATTGGATAAGAAGGCAATTGAGAATCGGCTTTCCGCAACCGATATTGATATCAGGGAGTGTGATTTAGTTTAGCTTTTGAAGATCGAAAAAAATGAAAAAGATCAAATTCGGAAACAAAAAAAGAAGTAGAATCAAATGGGGGTTAATGGAGATGAAAAGTCACATTTTTTCCACTCTACTGTTCGAAATAACACGAGGAAACTCCATAAGCAGTTTTATTTGAAATGGTAAAATAAAATTGATATAATCTCTAACGATATTTTTAATCACTTTTAGGATAGATTCCATGAGACAATACCAAATACGCCGGATTTCATCAGCAGCATATTTCGAAAAGTAGAGGTTGAAGATGCTGAAAAGCCAATTTCAATGGAAGAATTGAAAGATGCACTTTGGGAGTGCTATGGTCCCGAGGCTTCCGAAATAATCTACTATTAATTTTTTCTATTTATTTTACTACTCATCTGATTAATAAAAATATCCAAATCAAATAATAAAATTAAGAAAGAGAATTAATAAATTATATCAGTAGAAGGATTAAATAGTAGGAGGATTTAATATGAACTATGAGTTACGTTCAATGAGATCCATTATTTTTACGAAGTCTCAAAGAACAAATGTCAACCATTGATCAATAAGACCTAATGGTCAAAATTTATCGCATATTATATACATTGTAGGGTTTATTGGTCATTTTCTTTTTTTTTTAAAAAAATTATTTTTTTTCTTTTAATTTGATTGTAGTACTTAATCACTTAATCACATGTGATCTTACACTAAAATCAAATGTGATTAAATACCACACGTAATTATCAAATAAATATTGTTTTTTAACAAAAAAAAATAAATTAAAATAAATAAAAATAAATAAATAAAAAAATTAAAATAAAAAATAAAAAATGTGCCAAATGACCAAAATACCCTTTCATGTATAAAATATGTGACTAATCTTGACCATTAGATCTTATTGATCAATGGTTAAGATTTGTTCCTTGAGTCTTCGTAAAATTAATGGACCTTCTTGAACGTTTTCCTGTATGAATTAATATAATTTTTCTATGTGTTGAAAACTGACTTTTTATAATTGTATAAAGCATTTTGAAGATACAGGTCGTTTGTCGAAAGGGGTCAATCCAGCTTTCATTGGGTTAATTCATAAAGTCAATGATCGTTTAGAAGTCAATGATTTTCATCAAATTAGCTTATCGGGTGTTTTTATAAGACCATTTCAAATAAATTGGTTTTCGTCCAATTCTTGGTAAAATTATTTCTCCAAACCAAACAACATTTATAACTGGGATGCAAATTCTTGAGGGGGTAATCTTTTTAGTTTCTTCCGCTTGATCGAAGGCAAAATTTTAACAAATGAGCCGGATCGTTGGGTTTGGGATATTGGGGATGACGGGGTGTATGAAGTCAAAGGTGTGAGAAGATGGCTTGATAATCTGTTTCTCCCGTCTTCTCCGATTTCTACTAGATGGAATACACTTGTACCTCGGAAAGTAAACATTTTATTTTGGAAGGTCAACTTGAATAGGGTCTCGTCTAAAGTCAACTTGTCCTTTAGAGGCGTCCCTTTGGACGATCTTCAATGTGTTATGTGTAGAGATGGTATTGAAGATATGGACCATATCTTTTGGAGATGTCGGGTTGCAAAAGAAGTGTGGCGGGCCATTGGGCATTGGTTGCAAATTGTGGATACGGACGTTGAAGATTTGGACGAATTATTGGTTTTGATCGACAACAGTTCATTGACGGCCCGGTCAAAGTTGATTATAGAAGCGGTGTGTTTCACGGTGGTTTGGGTGTTGTGGCGGTTTCGTAACGCAATTACGTTCAATAATGGGGACATCCGGAGGAGCACCATTGTGGACACAATTAAAGAGGTCTCGTTTCTTTGGATTTGTAATCGTAGAGTTAAATTTAAAGTTAGTTAGGCCGAATGGCTTATTTTGCCTTGTAATAGATAAACTTTTTGTTTTGGTTGCCTAGTCTTTGGCTAGGTTTTGTTTTTTAATGAAAGCCGTTTCCAAAAAAAAGTTTTTCATCATTACCTTATATATACAATAGCCATTCAATGGTACTATTCATTAGCATTTTCAAAAACTCCGTTATATAAGTACCATTCCGTTCATCTTTGTTGGCATAATAAACGTGTCATTTTTACGGGGAAAGAAGAGTAAATGTGGCAAAGCATGAAGTATATACCTTTGTGGACATGTGTCAGACATACTGAAACATTTCTTCAAACGTGTGAAAGGTAATTAAAGCTTTAGAAGAAAATTTACGTTAACCAAAATTTTAATCTTAAGAATATATTAGAGGCATAATATTCAATAACCAAGCAAATTAATAGGTAAAGTTCTTTTTTCCAACTTTTGCAACAAAAACAAAGGAAGGATAAAATACTTAAATTCCATTACAAGATATGCATTTACATTATATTTCAAGAAATTACCAATAATAATAGTACTACTTTAAGTCATTATTAATTCTATTTTCATTGTTGTTGTTACAAGTATATGATATGATTCTATAATTTTTTATCATAAATTCAAATAAAAATATTAAATTGACATTAACAAGATTTTAATTTTGTTTAAAAAAAATAAACGTTTTAAATACCCGTAGCAACGCACGGGCTAAACGTTGCTCGTTAAAGTTAAATTAGAGAAAACTTTTTATTGTTTTAATTGTAAGTTCCTTTTGTCCATCATGGAACAAATGGAGATCTTAGGTTCTATGTTGCCTCACATCGGCATCTATCTCTATCTTAATTAACGGTTTCCCGACTAAAGAATTTTTTATGTAGAGGGTGCTTCGCCAAAGGGAACCCGTCTCTCGCCTTTCTTATTTCTTCTTGTAGCAGAAGGAATACAAATTTCCATCTTAGAAGCTTGCAAAAAGGGATATTTTAATGGCGTTTCTCTAAAAAAACGGCTCCAATATATCTTTGCTTCAATTCGCGGATAACGCTATCGTTATAGGTAGTTGGTCATTGTATTGGTTCCAACTGTCATTGGCATGTGATCAAATACAAGTAACAAGTGTCTAAATTAAATGATGAGATTAAGAAAAAGATCAGTGGATTCCACAAGTCAATCATTTAATGGGTAACAATACGAAGTAGAAAGATTTAGTAGGAAGTAATACAATTTTTGAAAGTAAAATCCGGCCAAAAGTTGTGTATATTGTGCGGGGGTGAACTAATGTAAGGCAAGTATGATGGGTTAAATAGGACCACATCTTTGCTAAGAAAAAGGATGGTGGTTTGGGAGTCGGTAGTATTAATATGCAAAAAAATTTGGCCCTCTCGGCCTCTTGGGTAAATGATGGTGGTGATTTCACACCAAAAAAGATTCGCTTTAGTGTCGGGTTATTAAAGACGTATATGGTGATGATGGAGGACTTAATTCCACTCATTGGGATGGAATTCGAATCGTTGTTGGTTGAATATTATCAAAGGCGGTTATAAAAAATGGGTAATTTAAACATTTGTTGCACGAAATGCTTTAATATAATATGAAAGTGGGCAATTGCAACAATATTAGTTTCTGGAAGGATTCTTGGTTGTACCCTCATTGCAGTCTAAAAGAAATATTAACCAGGGTCTATTCTCTTTGAATTAGACAAAGATTGTGCGGTAAACTAAAGATAGGCTTCAATTAACAATTGTTGGGCTGGGATTTGGAATTGGCATCCGGACCAAACCGATAATCGAGAGAATGGTGACATCCGGATCGAGGATCGAATAGATGACATCTTGGGTTGAACCCGACCGAGAACCGGTGTTTTTCGATCTTTTCTTCATGTTCCGGGTTTAATTTTTTTTCAATTTTAGACTGGATCGAACCGGACTGAGAATCGATTTTGCATGAAAACTAAAATTGAGAAGTAGACTGGTTTAGCTCGGTTCGGCGGTACCAGTCAATTTCCTATCCATTTGCACATGCCTAGTTGGAATCACGGCCCATAATTCAATGAACAAAATATATATGTTATGGATTGGGATTTTCTCATTAATGAAGATGAGAGGTCATGTTCCATCGTTTGCAAAGTTCAAATAAGTAGAAGCACTACTATATTACAATAAGGGATCCATATTCTTTTTATACGAGGAAACATAACTTCTCATGCTCACTTCAACTTGAAAAGATTACACAACTCATATGTTATTGAGTCATTCAGAAACAACAGAGTAAATTGAACACCTAAAAAGTAAAAAATTCCAAAAAAGGTTATCAAACATTCATTCTTATGGATGCAATACATGATAACGTATTTGGAAGAAAAAAAAACTAAATTATTGCTCATTTTTATTATATTTATGATTTTCATTTTGTATATAGTTGTCATCTCTACTATATTATAAAGAGTTTACCCCTTCCATATTTAGTAAGGCTGAAAATTCAGCCAACACACTTGCTAATTATGGAATAATATTGCGTTTATTAAAAAATGAAGGAGGCACGATTCGAACCGGCGACATTTAGGAAACCAGGGAAAAGCCCAAGCCACTGAGCTACTTGAGGACACAAGAAATATTTGAAAAAGTAGCTATATAACAGATATCAAACACACAATGGATTTTTCTTGGGCAACTCAATCGTCTACAAACCACCGAATAATATATCTGGTTACAAGTGTGCTTCTTGGGAAACTCAATCGTCTGTTTGAATATTGGGAAATGAAAGTCATTATTGGGAAAACACGATATGGGTAGGAATTCAAGCAACATATTATATATTAATGGTCTTCTTGAATCAAGCAATCTGCCAATCCATTTCTAGGGTTCTTTACAAACCCCTCTACCGTTCTTGGTTCGCTCCTAACTGATAATTGTTGCCTAAACATGACAATTCATTTTTTTCTTTTTAACTTAAGTAGATTTGTTGTTTATTTTCAGGTTTTCCGCTGGAGCAAAAGACTATGGGGCTCAACTAGATGCAGGACGGGCTACCAAGCAGACGCATGGAAGAAAGTCAGAAACCACTCAAAAGCTAATCTGCATATAGATGGTTATGCATTTGTTGCGGTAATTTAAACTTTTTTTTTTCTTTTATGCATGTTTTGTGACAGGCTTAATATAAGGTGTATCTTTTACTAAAACAGATGGGAGTCTTGAAAACTTTTTAGGCACCTTTGTTGGTTGGTTGTGATGGACAATCAATGAGCAACTTGCAAAGGAACGTTTGAAATACTCAGTATATATTATTGTCGTGAATCAAGGTTGGTCGACACTAATATTAAATCTTTATATTATTTCAGGGGGAAAAGGTTAACAAGAATGGTGATTTAGGGCTATGATTCTGTGTTAATCTTCGGTATAACAATGTTATAAAAAATATACTCTAGGTTTTAATCTCTAAGTCTCTGTATTCACCACTTGATAGATATATTATGTGTGATCTATTAACTTATAGGGGTGATCATAGGCGGGTATGTTGACCAAAGTGCTGAGAAGAGA
This sequence comes from Calendula officinalis, assembly GCA_963853835.1. Classification (NCBI taxonomy): domain Eukaryota; kingdom Viridiplantae; phylum Streptophyta; class Magnoliopsida; order Asterales; family Asteraceae; genus Calendula; species Calendula officinalis. The sequence goes on along the minus strand of OY970827.1, from coordinate 68,647,209 downwards.
TAAGGTATGTGTTTCTGTTGGAACTCCATTTTACTGTAACAATTTCATTTGATTGCCTTTAACATGAACTTATTACAATTCCCTTTGACAATTTAATTTGATCGCCTTGTAGTTTCATTTATTTATTTAATATCATCAATTTTAGTATACTAATGAGTAATGACCATTTTAACACACTTACTTCTAAATGGGCCAATTTGGCAATTTGGATTTTATCTATAATGGGTCAAATGGGTTAAGGTAAGGGATTAAATTCAAACGGAAACAAGTCGAATGGTTTCTAATATAATTCTACCCATTAACATTTTTCACTAAAATTTATAGAAAAGGTTGACCTGAACCGACCTGTTATCGCCACCTGTACATGACAAGAAATTTCTTGTACGCTTGTAGGTACATTAAGAGAGGAAGACAACTCATGCTTAAAATGGTGTTGAAATTTAGAGAAAATAAAATTAGTAGAACGGAATATCTTGTGATTTAGCAGCAGGTGTTCTACTTGCAAAAATTATAAGGTATATTGTGTATAGAAACTCTTTGCTAACTGAAATTATAATTTGTCCCACTTGCTAACTACAGCGGTAACATTCATAACTTTCTTCACATTTATGTCACAACATGTCATTACCATATTTAGTGTACCATTAACAGCTGGCTCAATTTGTTCTACCTGCAAAGAAAGTAATTATAATGCTTTGATTTGGAAACAGGTCAAAAAAATATAAAAATATTAGTTAAAAATGAAACACGTCAAATATGCTTAGTCTGTAATTTGGACAAAAAGTTGACCCTTCGCCTTAACTATGGTGCAATGTGGTTAAGTTATGCACTATGAGTGCACAAATTAGCATAAAAACATATTAGTATGAAACATAGTGATTTATTATGATTGTCAATGCTCATAACATAGTGATTTATTATGATTGTCGATGTTCATGTAGGTTAACATGTCAGATTTAATGAGCTTTTTACATGTACAAGTTCAAAATTCGGGGCAACCCGGGTCACCCTAACCGGTTTAACTGGGAATAGTGGAAGAGCTCACGTCAAAACTTAATGGTTTTTTGTTCTCATTCAATTTCTATCATTCCATTTTTGTTTCAATATCTGTCTCACTCTTTCTGTTTCATTTTCACATTTGTGATGTTTGTTTCATTTTCACGTGTAATTGAATGACCTTTTCTGCCGTAAAATATAGCTTCAGTGTACTCGTCACCGCATTGTGCGGGTACCAGCTAGTTATATGATAATGAATAGAAAATCAAGAAGCGGAACTAGAAAGAGAATTAAAAAAAATATCACCAAACTCAAGAAGTCAAGATAATATTCTAATAGTACAAGTTGGAGGGTACTCTTGCAAAAACTATAAAATATTCTAAAATTAAATTGAAAGGTTCCAAAATCCATAGCCAAAACTTGATTCTCCTCCGTCATCGTAAAACTTTAATATTTTATTTTTTTACACACTTTATGCTTAACAATAATAAAAACATAAAAGATTTATTGAAAAAAAAATTGTATTGATTTTTTATTGATTTTTTTGTTTTATCATTCTGGTCATAAATTGATTTACACGTGAAATTAATTTTCTATATTTTCTAATCACATTATTTGATTTAATTACATGTATTGATAAAATAAGTAGAAACATAAGTAGAAGATTTAATAACAAGTAATATAATCTCTAATACTTCTTCCGATTCAAAATAAGTGATACACTTTTTTTTTTGGGGTGATTCAAAATAAGTGATACACTTTGAAAAGTTTCCTTATTTGACATAAAAAATGGGACACACACTCACTAACTATCTACTTTAACAAAAGTGAAATTACCCCTTTACCCTTACTTTTTACTTTTAAACATCATTAACCTTACTTTATTCAAAAGGTGTGGGACTCATTCTCCACTAACCATCCAATTAATCTAATTTAATTATCATTATAATCTTTTGTCTCAAAAATCGTGAAACCCCAAGTGTATCACTTATTTTGAATCGGAGGAAGTAAATCACTTTGATAGACTTTTTCTTTATAATTTCAACATATATAAAACGGTGTAACTCCAGAACTTTCATTATGCATATTTGATAATTTCATTACATTATTGTCCTTCTAAGAACCCGGCCTTTATGTTGACTAGACAGTTTATTTCTATGTTCAACAAAAAAGGTGCAACTTTATGAATGCATTTTTGTTCCTTCAAAATCAATGAAAATAATGTAGTTTTATAGGCTGATATTGTAGCACCCATCAAAATATGTACAAAATTTCCACTTGGAGTATAAAGACGACCAAAAAATCACAATTTTAAAAAGATCACCATAGGAGCATTTGATGCCATCTTTTCTGTTCATCCCCACCTCATCCCACCCCCACCCCACCCTACCACACCCCAACTTGTGCCTATAAATCCCTTCCCTTCTCTTCCTCCTTCCTTCCCACCACTTAAATAGAAAGTAAACCTCTTTCATTTTATCTCCAAAAAGTTAACTACTTGATTGCTTATAGATGACACAAATGTCCATTTGAAAGGGCTTTTCAACACTATATATATTTTGTCCACTATAGCGTGTGATTGTGAAAGTGATTTATGTTACAATCTTTCTTTCCTCAAAAAAGTGAAGCGTGTGTGTGTGAGAGAGAGATAGAGAGGGAGGGAGAGGGAGATTTCTCTAGACAACTCTCTCTCTTTTATATAAAACTTTTTTCTCTATCTCTCCTTGCAAATTGATACCTCACTTCCAACTCCCAACTCTCCTTTTCAAAAGATTCACAAGAGAAATGGTGAGTTCATCCCCTCTTCTTTCTTCTTCCCCAACAGTTAGTTTTGACCATTCATAAAACAAAACAAAAGTTGACTTTTTTCCCTTCTTCAATTCTTGATCATCAAAATTGATCACTTTTACCATTAGGGTTTAATTTCTTGATTGTGTTGTTGCAGGAGATGGAACAAGAACAACAATCAAACATAGAAGGCTATGTGGATTGGAAGAAGAAACCTGCGGTCAAAGGCCATCATGGTGGCATGCTTGCTGCCTCCTTTGTCTTAGGTACATAAAGTCAAAGTGAAGATCATATCTTTGACTTTTACATACATACTGGAAATTGGGTTTTGAGATGTTTAATTTTTTTTGACCAAATTATAATTTGTTAATTTTGCTGATTATATTGTAATTAATCAGTTGTGGAAGTGATGGAAAACTTGGCATATCTGGCAAATGCAAGCAACTTGGTGTTGTACATGATACAACACATGCACTTTTCACCTTCAAAAGCAGCAAATCATGTCACAAATTTCATGGGGACTGCTTTTCTTCTTGCTCTTCTTGGTGGCTTTTTATCTGATGCTTTCTTCACCACTTATCAAATCTACCTCATCAGTGCACTTGTTGAGTTCTTGGTAAATCTCTCTCTCTATATATATATATATATGTCTCTCTCTCTCTCCGTACATGTGTGATCATCTTATTGGTAGGTTTATACTTCCTCCGTTTCAAAATAAGTGATACACATTTCATTTTGGGGTGTTTCAAAATAAGTGATAAACTTTGAAAACTTATCATATTTGGTAAAAGGTAGTGAGACTCATACCCACTAACTATCTCCTTTAATATAGTGAAATGATGATATGTTTACCATTACTTTTACTTTTAAACATCATTAAATTCACTTTAATCAATATATGTGGGAATCATCCTCCATTAATTATCCAATTTAATCTAATTAACATTCATTATTATATTTTACCTAAAAACTGTGAACTATAAATCGTATCACTTATTTTGAAATTTGAAACGGATGAAGTATATGTTCAATACCATTTCTTTAAAATTCTTAATTTCTTATATACAAAGGTATAGTTTGCGTCTACTTAAAGATAACTTCAAATTCATGAATTATAATTCCACATAGGAGTTGTTGATTTTTTTTCTTTGTATTAGAAAATGTACAAGTCACGACGAGAAGCATGGCTTTATAGGGTAAATTTTTGGTACTAAATAGAAATCAGGGAAGAAATATAAAGGGAAAATTATATTGTATTCTACTATATTTTTTTGCTTCATCCCACTACGGTACTACCTATAAACTAATTAACTGATCCACTAAGTACAATAGATAATTAATTTTTTTAAATAAAAATTAAATTTATCTCTCGTCAAAATGTCAAGAGATAAATAGTAAAACTTCAAAACGTGTAATTATGACTACGTAAATTTATTAACTATACAAGATTGCATGATTGATTTAGGTTTTAGTGGTTTAACTTTGGAAAAAAATATATATGAAAAAGAAAAGCAAAAAAACCGTGCCTCAAAGGAGCATAATTTGCACTTTAATTTCTTTGCCAGTGAAAAAACGTGTCAACTTTTTATAGGTTACTAATGCAATTAATAGCGTGAAACTATATAGTCATAAATATCATGGTATATTAAGGTTTTCCTTTAATTTATGTTTTGTTTTCTTTATATCACTTTATGAAATTTAGTAAATATATAACATGGATAATGTGATACAACAGTTACACATCGAATAATTTCTTCTAGAAGACAAAGTTGAAACATGTGAATCAAATTTGCCCTTGAAGCTAGATTCCCTTAATCCTACGCTAAGTTAATTAAAAGAAATGCGAATTTATATAATATTACAGGCCAGCACTATATTATCGTATCATATCATATCTTTTCTCACTAGAGAGAGAAAAGGAGAGAGGTGTACAATATTTAATTCACCCATTACAGGTGTTAACTACTTAGTAAAACTAACCGTTATAAAAATGTAGTCAAATAGTTGAATAACTGATAATGTTATTATATTAGTAAGCTGGTATCGTCAATTATAAGTTAGAGAAATGTAAATTATGGTTTATATAGAAATATAAAATAATGTTTAGAAAATTTGATTCCTTCGATTAGGTTTAACACCAAATTATATCTACTAATTAAAAGGTATTTAATTTAGATTCTAATAAGTACTCGAACACTTCTATTTGATTACATTCTGCAATATTTTTACCAATATGATTACTATATTTTACATTGTATGCTATTTGTCGTGAATAACTTTTTGACCCGCTATATAACCATTATAATTATAATTATTAATGTTAACCTTAACAATCAAAGGGCAATACATCATACTCTATATCAAACATCTTTTTGTCAATGGTACTAAAGTTAGAAATGACATTTGTATATTATGATTATGTTAATATATTTAATTTGTTAGTAGCGTTTCCGTCCCAAAACGATTGTAATTTTTTTAGTTTAATATTTATTTTAATGCGTGGGCCAATGGCTCGTGAAAACACATGAATGTATGTGAAAGCGGTGAAAACAAGATAGACTTTGATACCATTAATGTTTTGTCTTGTCTCCGATAAGACCGTTTCATCAGGGCACGTTCCTTTATTTTCTCAATAAATGATATGTTTCGTTTCTATTTCTTTTTTGCCACGTGGCAAGACCTCTCACTTGGCATCTTTAATGTTGTTATACACTTGTCACAAGTATATGGCATTCCAAGTCAAAATATTACGGGCTACAACTTATAACACATCAACGACTTAAGTCCTATGGGTCAGAATTGTAAATATGTCCTTTGCTTGTTGACGAGACAAAGGTCTTAGGATATGTTCAAATATTTGTTGAAATATATGAGTAAAAAGAGCACGAGTCGTATGATTCTCCTAGGGTACAAGTACGTTTTTTTGTTGGTTTGAAAACGACATTTTTAAAAACAAGCTGCTGTGTCAAGAGTTTAAATCTCACTAACATTATAACAAATGATACCGGTAAATACTAAATTATTATAGTGTACACTTACAACACTAAATTATTATAGTGTACACTTACAACGTTGAAGTTTTTGGAGTCAGTAGTAATTAACTACAAGTCAACCATCATCTTAAGATAGCCCTAGTGAAAAACAATGCTTTTTATCTCCCAAAAGATCAGAGCATAGTAATAGAGTGATCAAATAAAAGTTTGGAAACAATCACTGGAATACCAGTTAATTAAGCCATTTACATTATAATCAAAGACTCAACTTTCATATTGGGTAGCTGGCTAAACAGAGATCACTCTTTATTTACCCGTTTAGTAACTACTACTAATTTATGTGAAAACTATTCCTGGATAATTTTGTAGACGTAGACTTCATATTTGGCTAATGGTGTAATAACACGTTGTTTGTGATGTTAACATGCGTTGTTAATTAAGTATTTTGTCATTATCTCAAGATATTTACTTATTTCGCAATATTTAACATATTGTTACCGATTAGATTTTTAATTATAATATCTGTCAAATCAAAAAGTACATATCCTTTACTATCATATGATTAAGATGTTCTCTAATTGATGACTTGATACAATGTCCCTAGCCTATTAAAATAGATAGTATTCTTTTTATCTGATTATTTCAAAATAATAAAAAGATTTTGTTATATTAGTAAGTTTTTTAGAAATGATCTGGCGTAGATATGCCTTACTCAAAGTGGCATTTTAGTGGGTTGTTTAGATTTTGGATTTATTTTGCTAGATTGAGATAACGACATCCACAAAGTCTAGCTTTATCTATGATCCGGACCAATTAATTTTTGTGAAGTTGTAATTAACCAACAGTAAAACAAATATTATAGATTTATATGACATTGTTATTACATCATTAACACTATGGTATTCAAACATATGACCAGGGTCTCGTGATACTAACAATACAAGCTCGTTCGTCGTCGCTAAAGCCACCCGAGTGCAACCCTACAGAATCCGCACTCCCGTGCCAAGAAGTATATGGCTCAAAAGCCGCAATGCTCTTTTTAGGTCTATATTTAATCGCGTTAGGCGTAGGAGGTATAAAAGGATCGCTACCATCACATGGGGCCGAACAATTTGATGACAACACCATAAAAGGAAGAAAACAACGGTCAACGTTTTTCAACTACTTTGTTTTTTGTCTTGCCGTTGGCGCTCTCATTGCTGTTACGTTTGTTGTTTGGATCGAAGACAACAAAGGATGGGAATGGGGTTTTGGCATTTCTACATTAACCATTTTGTTGTCGATACCGGTGTTCTTAGCTGGTTCGAGCTTTTATAGGAACAAGATTCCTTCCGGAAGCCCTCTCACCACAATTTTTAAGGTAACATATCATTATGATTTCGAAATATTTAAAGTTATGGTGTGTAGGAAATATTTTTACAAGCAAAGCGTTTTACAAATTTTTTAACTTTGATTATTGTGAATAAAAATAACAAAATTATTGAAATATTTTTATGCAATTTGTCCATAAATATACTGTGTAATCCCGTTACTGTGCAAATAATAAGTCGTTTAATAGATAAACATTGATTCAGGTATTGATTGGAGCGATGTTAAACAACTGCATCGCTAGAAGTCCAAGCAATGCAATCGTAAACATGTCGCTGTCGCCAAACGATACCGACCAACAACAAACCGTCACTAAAGACATCCAAGAAATCGAAACTCCGTCCTCAGGTCTCAGTTTCTTAAATAACGCCGCCGTAAACAAACCGGCGTACAACTTTCTCCGGTGCTCAGTCAAACAAGTTGAAGATGTCAAAATTGTCTTACGAGTACTCCCAATCTTCGCTTGCACCATCATGCTCAACTGTTGTTTAGCTCAACTGTCCACATTTTCCGTCCAACAAGCCTCCACCATGAACAGAAAGATCGGATCATTAACAGTCCCGGCAGCCTCCCTCCCGGTTTTTCCGGTGATGTTTATCATCTTTCTTGCTCCGATTTACGATCATATCATAATCCCGTTTGCACGTAAGGCTACCAAATCTGAAATGGGTGTTTCACATTTGCAACGGATTGGAATCGGTTTACTTTTTTCAATAATGGCTATGGCGGTTGCGGCTATTGTTGAGATTAAACGGAAACGGGTCGTCACGAGAACTGGGTTCGATGCTAAAGAGCCGTTACCGATTTCGTTTCTATGGATCGCTTTTCAGTACTTGTTTCTCGGGTCGGCTGATCTTTTCACTCTCGCCGGATTAATGGAGTTTTTCTTTACTGAAGCTCCGGCGAACATGAAATCTTTAGCAACGTCGTTATCATTTGCTTCGTTGGCTATGGGGTACTATTTGAGTACGGTTATTGTGTCGGTTGTGAACAGCGCCACCGGCCACTCTGGATGGTTGTCCGGCGAGAACTTGAACCATTACCATTTGGAGAGGTTTTACTGGTTGATGTGTGCGTTGAGTGCACTTAACTTTCTTCATTATTTGTTTTGGGCTAACCGGTACAAATACCAATCTAGAGGGGCTAGATGTTAAGTTATGGAGAAGTTGAAGGTGTATTGAAGAAACTGGCACAAAGTCGGCTTCAGATATGATTTACATTTTCAGCATGATGGTGATATAAATAATATGGATCGGGCAATTTATAGTTGTACATTAAACACGCTTTTAGTTTTTTGTATTCCATTTTATCAATGGTTTTCAATTTTTATGATATCGAGCCATTGAGGCCTATACTGAGTTTCATCTCCATTTTTTCTTCTAGACAATGACAAGAAAACAGGTTTTAATTGATGTCTTTATAGTCACTCAATTACATTTAAATAACTTTAGGTGTACGTTTATTTTACCATTGGATAAAACTCGATTATATGTTTATATTTATATTTATATTATATGTAGATGTTTATCGTATTCCATGTTATAATTACGCAAAATTTTGTAAGTCCAAATGACTTGCATACTGTCACGATCCTTGGAAACGATGGGTAAATCCATCCATAAAGGCGTGTAGGGACGAAATATTCCATCTGAAAATCTATGGTTAGTCATTTTTCATATATTCCAATTTGTAATCTTTACATGCTAATAAAGTATTTTACAAAATTATTTGTTTTTTTTGCAATATAACTTAATTAGCTTCTCCAACTTTCACTTTAAAAATAAATTTTAAAACAAAATTTTAACTTCAATCGATATATTTTCATTTTTTTATCATTTATATTTTCAATATTCATTTAGAAATATGTTCACATATTTAAAGCGCACGCATAACTACTACAATAAATTAATTTTTTTGCGACAATATATGTCGTTGCTAATGTAATACTTTGTGACGATAGTCTACGCAATATAAGTAGTTGTAAAAAGTTCGCCTATGGTCAAAAATTAGCGACGGAAGATCACAAATATCATCGCAGAATATAAAAAACATAAAAAAAGGCTTATTGAAAACAAAATATATTCATTGTATAGTATTTATATTCCGCGACAAGTGGCTAGAGCGTTTTAAGCTGTTAAAAATAAATTTTAACGGGTTTTATGTTTTCTGGAAATGTTTTTTTTCTTTTAGAAGAAAGATGGTGATTCACTTGACTTTGTCCATATTATTTCACTAATATATATCATAATTTTGGCTCAATCTTGGCATTACTCCTCACCCCACCGTACACTTGGGAAGTCATTGACTTAGCGAGGGTAAGTTGCTTTTGTCAATGAGATTGAAATGGGTGATAATATAGTCTCATGTTTTAGGTACCTATCTCTCTCCCAACTTAAGTTTGTTGACCAAATTTTAAGTCAAAATGTCCTTTTGCTTCTTCCTATATATGATTGGATTATTATTGGTAAAATCTTTTGGCAATAACGTGAGAATCGTATTTATGAATATTTAAAAAGATGTCATTAGTGGAGACAAATGTGTTATTGCAATGGTTGAATTTTATGACAAAAGAAACCTTGGTAGTTAGCTCAAGTTTAGTTTTTCTACGCTTCATTGTATAGATATCGACAACTAAAGATTTTCGGTTGAAGTAAACTATCGTTGCCACTTGGGAGCTTCAAATTCTTTGACGGGACATGGACTTCATAGTATTTTGTTGCTTTTGAGTTTTTTTCTCGACCCTGTTGAGAATTTTTTGCTCTTCTCATCCCCTATTTCACACACACACACACATTTTTCGTATACATTTTTCTCACATGTATATACTTGTTTTGTTTTTATAAGAATTCACTCACATTTCTTTCACTTTCCTATTTTTCTCTCTAACGTTGTGTTTGTGTTTTTACTTTGGTTGTCCATTAGGCTTTTATGACAATTTTGCTATTCTTTTTGAGAAAAAATAATAATAAAATAACAGAAAGAAAAAATATAATTTTTATATTCCTGATAAAAAGAAAAAAGCTGAATGTACACGGCACAGAGTGAGAAACGAAAAGTTTCCACGCGCGTGGGTAGCGTCTGCTCATATTTTCCAGACACGTCATCACTTACGAATGGTCCCCACAACCACCCACATTATATCTTTTCTCTCTCCTGCCCTTAACTGACCACGCTTTCCCTTTTCAAAAATCGTCTCCCTCGATGGGCAACCCCTACTTCCCTTAAGTCAAGGGTATAATTGGGAATTTGTGTTCCTGCCCCTATTCTACGGGCATCTCTCAAATTTGCTTTTTGCTAGTTTTTTTTTTTTTTTCTTTTTTTTTAACGGCAAGTTAGTAAGTTAGTGTTTGACATATGCAGTGACATCCAAGCGGGCAGTGAGTATTCCTCGAAACATATCTCCTTTTTTTTGGGGAATAAACCCCACCACCTTATCTCTACTATATTATAAAGCATTTACCCCTTCCATTATTAGCAAGGCTGAAAATTCAGCCAACACACTTTCTATTTTTGTGTCTCCATTAAGTTTTAAAAAAACAGCAGTTGTCAAGGTTCGAACTCAGTACCTCCTCTAAGAAAACATAGCGCTCTAACCACTGGGCTACAATAACTTACGTTGATCTTTTTGGTTCAATTCTCTTTATTAACTGCTTGAGATTTATGTTACAAATAAAGAAGTTTGAGGGTTTGGGAAAAAGATAAGTTTGCATCGGGTATTGTACAGTGTCAGTGGTTGACGTTTCGATTTCCTCAACACTTGCACGCCATACATTAAATGTGAACCCTTTAATCATTTAGGTTTCACTTTTCAAAAGCCATTAACGCAAACAAGTCACACGCATGCGACCTCCAACTCTCCCCGACCTCTGACTCTCCCGACCTCCCACCTCCGACTTCAGGTAAGTTTTCACAACAGGTTTGCTATTCTGTGTTGATTAAACTTTTTAGCTGTAGTGTGTATGTAATCGTGATAAAGTTGTTTTTTTTTTTATTTTCAATCTCTCTCTCTCTCTCTATAAGAACATGATATAGGTATATAGTATATAGTACTGCTGAATGTATCCTTGTTCTTCTTGAACGAAATTTACATTATAAAGTTTCCTGGCTCAACACAAATAGGAGAAGGGAAGCCAGATGAGAATCAAATCCAAGCCAAAATATATACGAGAGGGGAAGCTCTTGAGATTGTTCACATGAACCAGGTATATATTATTACATACAACTATGAATTCTTATTTGTTAATGTAATTGTTTTATTTTGGTATGTTGCAGGACAACTACTTGGAAGAAGCTTTCAAAATGTGTTACCTGCTTCAAGATATTAATGAAGATCGTCCAGAGAGGCCGCCGACAATATTGGGTGTACGGGAACACATCTTACAGGAAGGCTTGATCCATATTTAGATTTAATTATTTAATTATTGTTTTTTGACATGAATATAGACATGTATTTGTTATGATCTTTTTGGCTCAGTGTTCATTCTTCATTGGCCTGGTTGATGTCAAATCAGGAACCGAGCTTTGTTACCATTTGTCAACATGTTCTCTCGAGGTAAGATTAGATTTATTCGATCTTTCATGAAAGAAAAACTTGTGGTTTTCTTGGTAAGATTAACATAATGCGAATTAAGACTTGAAAAGTTTCCATGTATTAAACTAATAATGCGTAGTATTGGGTGCATTCAGGGTTCGATTCTACTACGGGCATCCTGATGTCTTTGATAGAATCTTCCACATTACACAAGGTGACATCAGCAAAGATTTAAAAGGCATTAACCTAAGTGAAGACATTTTTGAACGTAAACATGACCATACTCTGATAGAGGAGTTGGTTTACTTAGATTGATTGAATACTATATTAGGTAGGGTTGTGTTCAAGGAAGTCCTTAATTTTTATGAAGTCTCAAGGGACATTGATCAACCATCGATTAATTATAAGTAATGATGAAAATTAACCCAACCTGCCTAACCCGCCCTTTTACAAACAGACAGTAAATTAAATAATGTTGTGCATGGGCTTAACTTTTTTAACTAATTATATTTGTTAGTTTTTTTTACAGAATGTGAAGGCGTAGATGCTTGGATACTATAACGAGGCAATTGAAGGTAGATAAACATTTATCAACTTCAAATCACAATTTCAAACAGGAGAGCACATCCAAATGCTATTGTGATTATTTAACCTCATATAATGATTTTATACGTTGTGCATATTTTATGTATGCATTTGCTTTAGAGTCAAGCAATAGAATAGCAGCAGTATTAGTTGATAGGCTAAGAAAGTTACTTCAGTATGTTTGGTTGAAATATGCTTCCCGTTGTATTGGAATAAAGATTTTGCAAAGAAACCCTGAGATTATCAAATGATTATGTGTTGGGTTTCAGTGGACAGATCATGTTTACTGATATGATATAGGAAGGTGGATGGATGGATGTGTAATATATATCAAATTTTGCTCCTAAGCATTTCAACTGTGAAGATATCGAATTTAAATTTGGTATTATATTTGTGAAATTGCTCCTTGTCAAATTAGTTGCAGATTTGTTCCCTAAATTTGAAACTTTTTGCATAATTGGGTCTTGGTCCACTTACAATACCAAAGTACTCTTGCCTCTCTACTGTTGTTAATATTTTTTTTTATTTTAATTGATTCTATTAATGGTGAATGAATTTGAAACAACAAGCACCTGGTGGCCCCATGTATCCAACCGGAGCTTTTCGTGTTTTAGGCTGTGAGGTATAATCTTCAATTTTTACCTCTTTAGGGCGTTTTTAGAGTTAGGATGTTATCTGATGCAAAACTTGGATTTTAACCTTAATTTGTGTCCTGTGTAGACACAAGGAGAAGCAGTTCATAACTTTGTGATCAAGCTGGCACTTTTCATGGTTACTATATTTTATTCCTTCTTTAGGTTGCAAATGAAAGTATGGAAATTTACCGGTTCATGTTGAACCACCCGTTTCCAAACCACCGCCAGATTTACTGGTATTGGATAAACGCTAAACCCTGAAAAATATAAGTTAGTTATATCCATGAATATACGGAAAATGATTTATGGTTTTGTATTCTATGGTTTTGATGACCTGAGATGCCTTTGAATTGAGTGTTGACTATTTATTGTTGACCATTTGACCTTGTATGCAAGGGTGGAGGCCTAGACGATATAATGACTCTCAAAATAATGTATCAATGGTGATGTCTTGCTCCCGGACAACATTTGCTTCGTATAAATTTTGATTTTAAGGTACCCGCCGCCGCATTGCGCGGGTACCAGCTAGTTTCTCCTAAAGAATGCCCCCAACAAGTCTTGAACCAAGACCTCTTGAAGACAAACTCCCCAAGACAACCTTTGATAGCCAATTGATCTAGACCAATTGATTTTTTTTTTTTTTTTTTTGCTAGTCTTCGATTCTATAATTCACCGTATCTATTTTGGATATTTACATATTACTCCCTATTTTTATAGCAATATCAAAAGTTTACTTCTAATCTAAATATTTACCCGTCCTAAAATTAAATGTTGAAAGAAGATATCATATAAATTTATTTTAAATATATACTCCCTCCGACCCACGAAAAACTTCCCATTTAGGTTTTGCACAAGTTTTTAGGTGATAGTTAGTGGGGGGTCATTGATAATATTTTTGATTAAAATATAAGGTTGGATTGGAGATAGAAATATAGTTAGTGGATATTAGTGGTGGGGACTTTAGTAATAATAGTTTTTTTTATTGTGTGGAGCCCATCAAATATGGGAAATGAGAAGTTTTTTGTGGGACAAAAATTTAGAGTGATATGAGAAGTTTTTTATGGGACGGAGGGAGTATAAGGTTTTGTTAATTACAGTAGGGCTGTCATTAAGATGTAGTTACGTGTATAAAACGTTTATACTTTTATTGATGGTGGTTTATTCTTAAAATACAAGGGAGGTTATTTATTAATGTACATTAATAAATAACTAACTAGTCACTAACTATCTTTCTCTCTCCAAATCAATCTTATATTATAATCAAAATTATTACCAATGATCCCACCACTAACTATCACCTTAAAACTTGTATCAAAATGAAATGAGAAGTTTTTTATGGGACGGAAAGAGTATTCTTCTGTTAAACTGTTTATAAAACAGGGTTTATACAAATATTGGGTGACCAAGAAAGTATAATGTTGTAAACGTATAGTAGTTAATTTTATCAAAGAGAAGACTCAAAAGAGATCAACATCATATAACACAAAGATAAAAACATCTTTAGCATACTTACTTACATTAAAGAAGCCCATTTTTTCATTTTTTTTTGGTAATATGTATCGTACAGTTATATTTTTAAACATACTTATTACATCATCTATTTTTATTTATTATTTTTCTCATTACACACTTTAGACGGAGGTTTTTTAGAAATCAAATTTTGCTACTTTTAGATAGAGTTATTATTGTCTACATCTTACATCTATATATATTATTTTTAACAAGATTAAATATCTTGTTGATGATGCTTAACAAGTTTAAAACTCATATACTTGTTGAAAAGCAGTTTAAAGAAGGATTTTTGTTTAAAAAAAAAAAAAAAGGGCACATTCAAATTCTATAATTCGTTAAAAACAAAACGGCCCAAGGGGGTATATAAATTTGGTGGGGTGTTTAACACTTCTCATAAAGATGGGGTCTACTTGAAAATTACACACATTCTGCCCCATTTTTCTGTTTCATCTCTCTCTCTCTCTCTAGGTTTATAATTCTTTTTAATTTTATTTTAAGTTCTTATTTTTTGGGAAGATTGAAGTGGTCATTCTTTTGTTAAATTTTCTCCTTTTTATCTTTTGTGAGTAGAAGACATAAGAAGATGGTGGGTGTGCTTTTGAACTGAGATTGTATATCTGATACAGCTTGCACCCTCTCCTAAAATCTTGATTGTGATCTAAATATCTTATTTACAGTTGTAAAAGACATTAAATTTCTTAACTTTTTATCATTTTCCGTTAAAATTCAGAATTGGGTATATGAATTATTATTAAAAATCCAATCTTGGTGGGGTTTTATGTTACTGATTTTCTTGTTGTAAGTCAAAAGTCCATTTTTTCTCAGTTTAAGGCATGTGAGGTGAGCGTGTCACCATCTCCTATCTTCTCTTCAGATGGGTTTTAAATTTTAATTATCACATCTGATTTTTGTTGAAATTTGAGGGTTTTGATGATACCCATTTGGTTTGAAATTAGGGTTTGTTTTGAAAAATGAAATCTTGTGATGAAAAAGAGGCTGAATCTTGGCATGTTAAGAAACCAAAAGGTAAGAAGAAGAATAAAAATAAAAAAAGTGATGAAATTGGTGTCGGAAATGAAGATGAAAAGACCACAAATGGATGTTGGAATAGATGGAATATTATTGGCAGTTGTATTTCTTCAAGATCTAAAGTTGATAGTTCAATTAGTGGTATCAGTACTCACTGTGGTAAATTCACTTGATCCCTAAAATTTTATTCTTTCCTTTTTTATTGCATATTTTGGTTAGATTTTAGACATTTAGTGGGTGTTTGCTTGTGTGTTACGAAAGTGATAATGTGTTATAATAATGAGATAATCAACAAATTTATAAGTATTTGCAGAAAGTAAATCAACAAACGATACAAGCAAAGACCAACCGGTTGTTCCAACGATTTCATCAACTACCACAAGTACAGCAGAAAGCAATTCATCAACCCAAAAACTGGAAGAAGAGTTGAAAATTGCTTCCCGATTACGGAAATTTGCTTTTAATGATTTAAAAATGGCAACCCGAAATTTTAGGCCCGAAAGTCTTCTTGGTGAAGGCGGGTTCGGGTGTGTGTTTAAAGGATGGATTGAAGAAAATGGGACCGCACCTGTGAAACCGGGCACGGGCCTTACAGTTGCGGTTAAAACCCTTAATCATGACGGGCTTCAGGGTCATAAAGAATGGCTGGTTAGACTCTTTTTATTTGTTTTTTTTTTAGTAAATTTCATAAATAGTCCCTAATTTTGAAATTTATAATACCAACAATCAGGGATAATTGATGTTACAAGTTTCAAAATTAGGGACTATCCGTGTAATAAAAAAGTTTGATGGATGGAATCAATTTAATCATATAAACCAGTAGCCAGTGGGATGATTTATGTAATTCACTCTTGTTTTTATTTTTTACTTTACTTCTTTAGTTGTGATATCGTGTTACTTGTTCATTTTTTTATAATTATGAAAAATTATATTATTTGCAGGCAGAAGTAAATTACTTAGGTGATCTAATTCATCCTAATTTGGTTAAATTGATCGGTTATTGCATTGAAGATGATCAGCGGTTGTTAGCATATGAATTCATGCCTCGAGGGAGCTTGGAAAATCATTTGTTTAGAAGTAAGTTGATTGCTACTTATTATCATAATTATTTACTATTTACATAATGTTATTAATTAATTTACATAAACAATTAATGATTATTTGTAATTTTGTAGGGTCTTTACCTCTACCATGGTCAATCAGAATGAAAATTGCATTTGGGGCTGCAAAGGGTCTTGCTTTTCTCCATGAAGAAGCAAAAAAGCCCGTCATTTATCGCGATTTTAAAACCTCCAATATTTTATTAGATGCGGTATGCAATACCAGATTATTAATTATGGGTTTTCGTCCTTTTTATTAATTAATATTTTTTTTTCTCAGGAATATAATGCAAAACTTTCTGATTTTGGTCTTGCTAAAGATGCCCCAGAGGGTGATAAAACTCATGTATCTACACGAGTTATGGGAACGTACGGTTATGCAGCCCCTGAATATGTCATGACAGGTTTGACTTTAAATCTTTGACTTTTTTCTCATGTTTGTGTTGACCGTTTTTGGGTCTTTTTATGTAGGACATCTCACTTCAAAGAGTGATGTATATAGTTTTGGTGTCGTTTTGCTTGAAATGTTGACCGGAAGAAGGTCAATGGACAAAAACCGTCCAAACGGTGAACACAATCTTGTTGAGTGGGCCCGGCCCCATTTAGGAGAGAGAAGAAGATTCTATAAACTGATTGACCCGCGTCTCGATGGTCACTTCTCAATAAAAGGGTCCCAAAAAGCAGCCCAATTGGCGGCCCGTTGCTTAAGCCGTGACCCGAAAGTCAGACCACTAATGAGTGAAGTTGTTGAATCTTTAAAGCCATTGCCAGCCCTAAAAGACATGGCCAGCTCGTCCTATTACTTTCAGACCATCCAATCCGAACGGGTCGGGTCGAGCCCAAACGGGCGAAATGGGGCCAGAAATCAAAACGGGTCGCTTTCGAGAAACGGGTCGCAACATCCGAGAAGTCTCTCGATTTCAAGTAGCACGCGGGCATCGCCTTTTCATCAACAGTTGAGACAAAACTCACCCAAACCGGTTGAGAAGCAATAGAGAAAAAGGCTTGTTTTGTATTGCTATTATCCGGTTTAATTTCCTAGTATTGTTATTATTAATTTTTTTTTTTGCTTTTTAAAACTTAGTTCTTAAGCAGTATAAGAAACAACAGAAACAGATGTGGAATTTATGTTGTTGCGATGAATTTAGAGTGATCATGGCACTGTAATTTATGAGGAGCTCTCAAGTTTTTTAAAAACATTTTCAAGTACAATTTGCTTTCACGCTCTTCTTTTATGGTCATAACTTTGTGAGTAGTGTAAACTTATTTTAACTTTTAAACAAATTGGAATAATGGTTTAGTTTAACTTTGATCTTGTTTTTGCTTAAACTCTTTAACTATTAAAATTTTAATAGAAGTATATTTACCAAAATTAAGGATAAATATATAGCAAAAAACTAAAAGGTTAAAACGAAAATTGGGTCGAAATTTGAGAATTAAATTATTATTAATAGAAATATTATATTTTTTATCTGAAATTACCTGCCCATGTAGAAAGTAGTGTATGGCTTTTTGGATTTTTTTTTGTATAAGTTTATGATGAAAAATCAAGTACAAAAATATAAAAAGTAATACAAATCTATCTATATAATTTGTGATTCTTGGATGGGTTTTGAGTTTAGTCAAAAAAATGGTTTGAATGTGTAACAACCAGAAGAAACCGTAACACAATATTGCCCGGAGGCATACGGTTTTGTTCCTGACATTGATTGCTCCACCAAAAAAACCTTGTACTAAGAGAGGTATCAACACCCTTTTACAACCGATGTGGACGAAATGTTACCGAATAGAAGAGAATAATAAATCTAACTACTAAATTAGAGAAGATGATCAACGCAATTTAATAAATGTGCCTCAGCTTAAACAGCAATTGTTAATAATGAGACCAAATAAATGTTCAAATATTACAAAAGAAAATAAAAATGGCAGCCAAAGTCCTCAAGGAGCTACACTTAACCATAATAACCCCTTCACAACATTCTCAATGTGAAAAATCACCTTATTTTACTGCCATTAATAAAACATTTTCATTTTTCAAGGCTTTAAAGCAAGAGCAAGTCCAACTTTTGCACTCTTTTCGATTGCCCGAGTGTCCACCTCACCCGAAATAGTAAACAGAGATTTCGGGCGCCATTCATGCTGCAACATAGCACTTGCAATCCCAGAATTGTTGACCCGGGCTTTGACCGAGGTCAACGGGTCAAGTGAATGCTGGGTCCCGATTGTTAAAGTATTCTCGTTGCTCGAGAACCCGTGAGTCAACTCTGCACCAACAGCTGTGTTGGTCAACGGGCTTACAGTGTGGTAGTAGGAAGCAGTAAGAGAGTCTGCTTTATCATTCCTGTAAAATTCACACATCATTAGTTTCAAGGATTAAACCGTCAATTAATGAAAGTTTGAGGATTAAAACATAATTAACATATTTGATAACTACTCACAGCATCAAGGATGCAATGAGGTCAGAAGTTGAGAAACTTAAAGCTGCATTATATTTGGTGAAATTTCCAGAAGCAGTATCGAAAGAAACATCGGTTCCAACTGCAACTGTGTTGTTTCCAGCTACACCAGAGAAGTTGACTATTGGGCTAGCGGTCAAACCGATACTGGTACTGATTCCTGCATTCTCGTGCAAGTATTGAAGTTCAACCTGTAACCAAACACACATGAAACTTAATACTTCTAGAAAATACAGCTCAGAAACAAACCATTATAATTAAAAATTGAAATTAACAACTAACATACCTTGCCAGATTTCTGATCAGGAGCAATAAAAGTGAGGATGGTTTTTAGCCCAGGTGCAGCTTCATCGATTGTGAAAGTTGTGAATAGCTACATGATTGTTGTATCATTAGATGCTTGTTCCTATTATTCAAATATAGGTGTAACAGAATAAAGTTATGTTTGTTACCTTTGAGTTTGTGTCAACTTTGAAATCAGTTGTGATGTTTTTGTTGACCAGTTTAGTGCTGACATCTGCCAGATAGAACTCGCCTTTCTTAACTCCCGATGAAGTAATAGCCTGAAATATTGAAGATAATTTTAGAAACATAAGCAAGATTTTTAAAACCAGTTTATTACTTTCTAAAACAAGCTTTTTATGATCAACTAGAACTGAACAAGAAGCCCAAATTTATATATAAATACAGCTTAGGACATCAATTATAATACGAGACAAGTGAAAAGCAAAAATATACTCCTAGAAAGCAGGGGAATTTGCAGGTTGCTATTAATATATGAAGCATATATAGCAAAAACACTTGTATAAACAAGCAATAGCATTACCATAAACTGTAATTAGTCATTTTCATAATAGCAGACCAAACACTTTGGATTCATTTTATTATCCTTCCTAAGTTTCTTCTTCCCAAAGAAACATCATGTTATCACATACCGAAAATCAGAAACAATTATGTATTCGGTATTCCTATGCTCATATAAAAAATTATATTCAGATATAGATATACAGGAAGAGAGAGACAGAGAGAGAGAGCTTACAACTCCATTGGCGGTGTAGGTAGTGATAGAAAACTTATGGTCGCTTTGGTAATCCTTATACAGAAGATCTGTAACACCGATTCAATAATCAATATATGCAAACAAACACACACATTCGCAGCAT
Source organism: Calendula officinalis (assembly GCA_963853835.1). NCBI lineage: Eukaryota > Viridiplantae > Streptophyta > Magnoliopsida > Asterales > Asteraceae > Calendula > Calendula officinalis. The sequence continues at coordinate 68,627,053 of OY970827.1, read as the reverse complement.
ATACGAATAGATATGTAAACCGGAAACAAACACGATGCAAAATCAACAAACAATTTCTCAAAATGAGTTACAATATATAAAATCTAACATAACATCGATAATTGAGACAACAAACACACATAGAAACCGAATCGAGACAGAAACAAACAGATTGATAATGATAATGTATAGAAAGTGCGAAAATTGATGGAATTACCTCTGGCTTTTTTGCCGATATCGGGATAGAGACCTGGACCTTTCCCCATCGCTGTTCTTGTTCGAGAAATGTGTGTGAGAGAGATGATCGTCTGTGTGGATTTCAAGCACAAGGCAGACGAATAAATTGAATCGGAAATGAGTTGTTGGGTTGCACGTGTTTTTTTTTCTCAGTCGGAGATTGTGGACCGTTGATCTCGTAATTTGTCATTTATTAGCCGCTTATTTTTTTCGAGAAATGATATTTAGTCCTACCATTTATACCTACTAATAGGTCTATCTACTTGATAGGATGACATGTGTATTCCACTAATTCTCTCTCCTAATATTATCTCTTGATTTTGACATGTGTCTTCATCTAATAAGTAGGTCTATGAGTAGGTCTAAGTGGTAGGCCTAAATACCATTACTCATTTTTTTCACAAAAGTAAAGAAATAACAATTTGCATTAAAAATCGCCACAATTAAATAATCCTTTATTTAAATCATGTTATGCTTACATAATTTTAATACTACTATATGTTTGCTCTAAGTACATAAAATAAGATATATTTAGTGAGGTAGAAATTTTAAGTATAATTGAAAATAATTATTAGTGAACTTATATCAATTTATGAGATAAATTATACTTCCTCCGTATCAAAATAAGTGACACAAATTGGCTTACACGCTTTTTGAGGTAAAAGATTAAAGTAGAGGTTAAAATAGATTAAAGTACATAGTTAGTGGACAATAGGTCCCACTTTTCTTGAATAAAGTGATATTAATGAGTTTTAAAAGTAAAAGTAAGGGTATAAGGGTAATTTCACTTTATTAAAGTAGATAGTTAGTGGGTATGGGTCCCACTATTTTTACCAAATAAGGAAAGTTTTCAAAGTGTGTCACTTATTTTGATACACCCCAAAATGGAAAGTGTGTGACTTATTTTGATACGGAGGAAGTATGTATTTTCAGTTAGTTAGAATGTTTTTAGCTGTGCCCTATCTTGTACCTTTAGGGATGAGGAACCCTTATATTATTAGAATACATACGTATAAATGGTTTTTTGTTGAACATATATATTTAATTGTTTATGGTCTTGATTTCAGTTCGTGGAGCTACTTCGTTTTTTTGTTAACAGATAATATAAATTTATTTTTGATTTTTTTTGTTGAGTGCCAAACTTTAAAGGAATATGCTAATTTTCCACATGGTACAAAAGAACATGAGAAGAATATGCTGTAGAAAACTACAATGTGCAATAAGCACCCCTGATATATTTGGAAATGCAAATAGTACCACTACTCCTTACGTATCACATAATCGATCCTTCATAATCTTCCTTTTATATTCTTTTTCAAGTTTCATATAAGAGAGCGATGTTTCTTTTGTTTCTCTACAGGAAACAAATTTTTGTGAAACGGTTTAGTGTCTAATTGGCAAGATTAGATATTAATATAATACTTGGTGTCGATTCTTAACAGTTTCCCAAAAGCGCCGGGACTCAAAATTAGCTTTGTGCCAAAAAGGAGGAATTACTTTGTGTCTAGTAGCGGACCCAGAAAAAAAATTTAGGGGTAGCACCGGTTGCATATTTTTTTTCTCAGTGGTGTCACATATACTAACAGAAGAAAAATAAAAAGTTTTTAACACTATATTAACACTATCGGAAAATTTTCAGGGGTTGCACAGGCAACCTCGTGGACCATACTAGGTCCACCCCTATTTATGCCTAGTTTGATGTGACACTTCTAAAAATGGCGTTTGACGAGAATGGTATAAGGAGAAAATCTTTATGGGAAGGTGTTGTAGACAAATTTCATAGCTTTATGGAAATTGCCCCTTACCGAATGGTCGATCAACTTAGTGGTAAATGACGTGAAATAAACAATAAGATACAAAGTTTAACGCTATATACAACAAACTTATGTCAGAAAAAGGTAGCAAGGTATGTGAGTATGATGTGTTGACGGCCACATAAGAACAATACAAAGTTGAAAAACACAGACATAATTTTAATCTCAAACGACATTGGATGAGGTCCAAAATGAAAAGCAACACTTACTTTGGACTAGCAACAATCAAGGCGATCATGGAGTTCACACTCGGTCAGCGTTTTCGATGGTTGTTTTCGTATCAACCTTAATGCATTAAAATAGCATTCTAATTTTGACAACTTTAATCTATTCCTTTTTTTTTAAGTATTAAACATCAAGTAGTTAGTTACTTTTTGCTATACAAAAGGGGCAGTGTGAAGCTAAATTTAATGGCTCCGAATATATTTAGCTTGACCTGACAGCTATAAAACAATATAAAACAGTTTAATAGTATAATGAATAGAAATTCCGTAGCCAACGCAGGTTTGAATAGATTCGATTACAAAGTTTAATTTAATTTAAAAATTCATATCCTCAAACTAATAATATATCATACTTTATTGCATCAACAACTTTTCCTCGTTTTTTAATTGATTTTCTTGCTTAACGATACCTAATTATATTAGAGTAGAACTATGGAAGATGTGGAATATATAGAATCACAGCTTTACTTTGAGATCAAAGAGTTTGCTTCTAAAACAAACATCTTTGGTAGAAATATGTGATGGAAAAAGATTATAAAAGTAAGTAATACCATGGCCCATGGGTATGCAGATGTATATAACATATATATATGTATGCGTATTTTGCAGTATATTAGAAGTTATTTGTGTAACATAACTTTTAGCTTAATCAGTTTAATGATAAAATAAAGAATTTATTTGCTAAAAAAATATAAAATAGTAAAAGAAAAGTTATTAGATTAATTTAATAGTAATATTTGGGTAAAAGGTGATGTCAAATTGACAAGTCACTTTGGGTAAAGTATTTGACTATTTGTATTCGGTAGTCACGTGGTGGAATAAATTTTTACTGAAAAACTGAACATACGCCTATTTTCTCTCTTCTACTGTTCTTCAATCTAACCCTAAATTCCCTCTTTTTAGAAGCTAAAACTTCAATTAATTGATCTCCAGTTGATTGCAAATGGCTACTGATAGTAATTGCGAAGGTTCTCCTTCCTTCTTCAAAGTCGTTCTCAATCCTTCTTCCCCTCATCTGGTACTCTTCCATCCTCTTCGATTTCCATGTACTTCCTCCGATTCAAAATAAGTGATACACTTTGGATTTCACGGATTTTGATGCAAAAGTTTATAATTATGGTTAAATTAGATTAATTAGATGGTTAGTGGGAAATGGGTCCCCCACTTTTTGAATAAAGTGGAGTTCATGATGTTTAAAAGTAAAAATATGGGTAAATGAGTCTTTTCACTTTGTAAAAGTAGATAGTTAGTGGGTGTGGGTCTCATTACTTTTTGCCAAATATGATAATTTTTCAAAGTGTATCACTTATTTTGATACACCCCAAAAAGGAAAGGAAAGGAAAGTGTATCACTTATTTTGAATCGGAGGAAGTATGTATGTATTTATGTGTGCATGTATGTATATATGTATGTATATGTGTATGAAAAGATGAATTTTTGTCTGCAGTCGTTGCCGAAGGCTTTTGTGAAGACGAATTTTAAAAAGATCCCTAAAAACCCAACACTCAAGACGGAAACAGGGGAGCATTCATGGAAGTTAGAAATCAGAAAAATTGGTGAAGATTACTGTTTTGCCCATGGATGGGAGAAATTGGTGAAAGATGTCCAATTGCGCAGTAGGGATATTGTTGTCTTTTGGTTAATTGATCCCTGTACTTTCAAAGTTTTATTTCTTGATGCAGATGGGTGTGATAAAGATCTCCCATTTAGTAACACCAGTTGGGTTCTCTCTCTATATATACAGTATACATACAAATTAATAAATTGAGCTTTAAAATTTTAATTTATCGATCAAAATTTTGCAGATGCTGATGATGATAATGTTGTTAATGGTCATGATGATGAAGACGAGAATCTTTCCTTTGAAAAAGTCATTTCTCTAAAAAGCCACAAATATCACATAGTAAGTAATACCACAAAATCACAAATGTTGTTGACCGTACAATAATAGTGTTTTAAAACCTGGGTCGACCTGACCGGTTCAACCGGGACCCTGTGAAGGAGCGGGTCAAAAGAATCCAGGTTTTAGCATGCAATCTCGTTTGAACATCAATTTGGAAGTCTATTTCGTCAAAATTGGAAACCGAATCTGGCGATTTGGAAAATGATACGTCTGATTTTTAGAAACCAAATCAGACGATTTGAACCGTGAGTCGGCCATCGTACAAAGTCGAACTGTACTGGTACTGTCCCGTACAAAATAGACCCCGGTACCAAAACTTTGGCTTAGTTATTTTAGTAGAGAATTTCACCAAAACCATGATGTTTAACTAAATTTAAAAGTAAACAAAAAAGGTTTGGTTGCTATTATATGTAAACAATTCGTTATCATCATATTAAGAATATTTTTGTTGTAATTTGTAGTTGTTGCCGAAGAAATTTATTGGTAGTGCGGGACTAGAAGATTCAACAGGGTTAATGGTGAAGGATCATGAAGGAAAAGAATGGATAATGAGAGTAAGATACGACAGAACCAAATACTATTTATCAGCAGGATGGTTGAATTTCCGAGTCTACCACCACTTATCAGACGGTGATATTTGTTTATTCAAATTCAACAAGAAAGAAGGTGTTTTGTATCTTGTTCAGTTGATCAAGAACAATCAGACAAGAAAATGAAGTTAAGATTGAAGACAAGTGGTCGGCAGTTGAGAAACGTTGTGGTGAGGTGAATGTTAAGGTTGAAAATGAGGAGATGGGATTGGGAAGGCCGCCATTGAAGCAAGCGGGTGGTGGTGTGAAAGTTAAGATTGAAGATGAAGAGGTTGTGGTGGTGAAAAGAAAGATGGTGTCTGGTGGTGGTGTGGTGGAGAAAGTTGAACCAGTTAGGAGTAAATTTGTTGTTTACTTTTAACCAGAAAAGAGAATAACTATGTGTGGTTGTGGTGGAGAGAGGACCAGTTAGTGGTGGTTATATTGACTTTGTAACCTGTTGTAATTAGAGCTCATAAAATGGAGTAACTTAGGGCCTTGTGTAATATTACCTGAAATAAAAATAAAAATAAGAGAACGGACAATAAATAAAAGAAAACAACAACCATACCAGTAAGCAGCAAAATCATCATATCCCTCATCGGTGCTCCAATCCTTTTAATAACAGAACAATCAACTATCTTAATTTGTGTCATTAGTTTTTTTTTTTTTTTGCTTCCCCTTGTATTTATTCGATTTGTGTATTCTGTTGTTTTTTCGCCAAGGAAAGGAATTCGAGATTTAGCCTGATTAGTCAAATTGCAATATATTGTGGAATGTAGTTAAGCATTTGGTAACATATCCTTATTAACTTTTCAAGAAGTTAATAAGTTAAAAAGTTATTTGGAAAACATGAAAAATACTTTTTAAATAACTTTTTAATAAAAGTCTTGAAAAGTTGTTTTTGAAAAGTAAGGAATCCCTTACTTTTCAACCAACTTATTAACTTTTCACTAAAACAAAGTAATAAGTTAATAAGGTAACACAAACATTATGTTTTAAAACTACTTTTCAAAACTAAAAAGTTAATAAGGACTTTCAGGACTTTTAGTTAAAAGTCCTTTTATAGCTCAAAAAGATTATCCAAACATACCCTAGGTTGCCAACTTTGACAATATATTAAAAAACTATAAAATGTTGCTATGTTAAATGAATGGTACAATGTTTTGATGGAATTTCTCTATTTTCTTATGAATTGAAAACGAAAATGAAATGATATAGAAGTAGGGGTGTGCATGGGGCGGTTTAGGGCGGTTTTAGGTTCAAACCGAACCGAATCCGCTAATTTCGGTTTTAGGATTTTCAAACCCAATGGTTTCGGTTTCTAACGGTTTCGGTTTTAACGGTTTTTAACCTTTAACGGTTCGGTTTCGGTTTTAAAACCGAATCCACCTCGTCTTAAACATAGATACATAATTTCATGCACTAATCTTTATTTTTTCAAAATTACATACACATTTTAGTAATAATATCTAACTTACATTATTAAGTTTAATGTCTAATAACATATTTTAACAATGAATATCATTTTCAGCACAAAATTCAAACTATAAACATATTTTGTAGCATATAATAACGATATAAGCATTAATGAACCATAGTAGATGGACTTTCAAATACTTAAATATGCCGACTTCTATTTAATAAATATAAAATTAAAAAAATATATATAATATATTAAATATTAATGGGGCGGTTTCTTAATGGGGCGGTTTTTGGTTAAAACCGAAACCGAACCGAATCCATCGGTTTTTTCAAAATCTAAAACCAAAACGTCGGTTTTGAAATGTTTTCGGTTTTATCGGTTTGGTTTTGTCGATTTTAACGGATTGAATGAGCACTGTGAACTATCTGCTTCAAAAAAGATAATTGTAAAAACATCAGAGCAATATATCGTAGTGTAGAACATATTTGAAGTAATGGGGATCACATTAGTAGGAATATAGTTATTTCGGTTTTTCAGTTTTTATGCTCACCCCTATATAGAAGTATGTTACGTCACAAGTATTTCAACAAACAGACCCTTCAAGTTTGATTAGTAATAATAAAACCCCTTGATATTTCAGTTCTATGTGGGACCTTGTATAAATTATGTGGTCACAATCTAGTCGACATGCCTGGAAAGACTTTCATGATTTGCGTATATCCAAAGCTTGCAAGATATTTTAAAAATGGTCTGTTCTCCACTCGAAAACGTTATTTATTTATAATTCTACTTTGATATGTTTATTGTTTTATTCCGAGAATAAAACAACGTGTTTTATAATCAAACCTTGATATTACCATTGATATCCTTTTCATAGATCACTTTCTGGCACAACATCACGAGTAAAAAGCATGTCGATATATGTTTGGTGATTTGTATCATTAATATGATTTAAGTGAATAGGAAAAAATTATTGACCAAATATAATCTTAATAAATATTAAACAAGTAAGAGTGATGTAAAGTGGACACTTGTTTAAATTTATTTTGCTTAAAATACACTGTCTCAGCGGGGTCCGGGGGCAACGCCCCTGGCTGGGGTTGAGCTTGAAATACATGACATGAATCCGACCCGTTTTTAACCCGAAGGATCCGACCCAGTTTTTGACCCGAATCATTTTCAACCCGGGTTTTATACCCGAAGGATCTGACCCGAATCCGTCCCGGTATTTGGCGATTTTAAGCAGTTTAAACAACCTTACGGCGGTTTTTCGGTTTTTCCACAAACTGGTGATTATGTCTACTTTTGGTCACTTCTTCAAGGTAAGAAATTCATTACAAAAATCAATTCTCCGTTCTTGTTCAAAACTTTGATTTTATCCGATTGGAGATTTCGATAATATCATCAAAATATTTTAATCTGAAAGTGATTACACACTTCAAAGTGTTCCAAGCAATCAAAATCTGTAAATTTCTAACAAAGATTAGAGTATTCTGTGAAAATGGCGAGTGTTAAATCTGCGAAAACAATGACAAGCAAGTTTGATAAGTTCATTTTTCTTTCATTAGTAAGCCACCTTTTTTAAAAGCAATTATAGTAATTCTGTTTTTATACTCTTTAAAATGACAAGTTCGATGACAGAAGAAGAAGACATTTCCTCCAAACCAATACTAGCAACAGATGATTCACGTCGACATTTCTATCAGTAAAGCTAAAACATTAATTGGAATTTTATAGTATTTTCACTTGCACTATTGAAAATAGAGTTAATTACAATTTACGTCCCTGAAGGTGGCGCAATCTAATGGATACCATCCCTACAATTACGGTTAATCTGGTTAATAAAAGTTTACGTCTCTGTCTCAAACTACGTCATTTTATTTAACAGGACAAATGTAGTATATATATGACGGTTTCTATGGGCTAGTTAATTTTGTTACTGAAAATGGTGGATTCATCTGATTTTTGTAACATCTCAAAACTTAAAGGGTGTAAAGTGTAATTGATAAAGAGTTGGATCAATATTAACAGAAACCAGAGCACCACCTCACCTGCAATACAAATCTCCCTGTTTCTCTCTCTTCTCTCAAAAAATGGCAACGGTTCCTCTAGGGACTTATCTCCACCATTGCTGTAGCTTAGAAAGCCCTAAATTCCCTATAATTCTCAAAAAATCTAAACAAGCTTCTGTCTATTGCAGTAGGAAAGGCAGTTTTATGCTTAAAAATGGCGCCAAAACCTGCAAATTCAGACCGTATTTTGATTCTAGGGTTCTGAACACCACCTTTAGAGCTGCTTCCAATAGCTCAAGCTCTGATACAGCTGTCCTTGATGCCCCTGTGTCCGATGACGTCATCTTCCGAGAAACATTTCCATTGCAACGCATCGAAAAGGTTCCTTTCAACTCAATTTCGTGTGTGTGTGTGTTTTATGTTTTAAAGTAGATTATGCCAATTATCAATTCGAAGATGATAGATTAAGTATTTAAAGGTGCATTGTGCTAATTAATTGGTTAAAAGTAGCTTCAGTAAAGTATGAATCTTCGGAATTTAATTACTTGATTGACAACTAATTTGAAATTATTGAGTTTTGATTGACATTTCATCACTTGGATGTCTACCAAGTTAAACAAAACTGCCATCAAAATTTCACGATGATAAAAGGCCTTTTTATACAATATACACTGTGTCATAACTAAAGTACCCTTTAATGCATATAAGTTTCAATAAAATTAGCAAATCAATTACAGGAAAAAAGGGCATGAAAAACACAAGGCCCTCTTAATAATGCTTCATTTCTTGTCAGTGATGTCACATCAATCATAAGTCCAATATCAAGTGGCTGTCTTCTTGTATTTTTCCATGTATACAACTTGTTGTTTGTTTATTTTCGTTGGGGTTTTAATGGTTGAGATTCACTGACAGGTGGAAGGAAAGATACTAATCAGATTAATTAACGGTAATGATGATGAAAATTGGGAGCTAATTATAGGATGTAATCTTCCAGGGAAATGGGTTCTTCATTGGGGAGTTAATTATGTCAACGATATTGGCAGGTTTGGTTGATCATGTACTAACACTTTTTTTCTCTTGTGTTACATAATTTATTTCATTAATTTAAACTAACTATACGTATATAAATACATATATATACTTGTAGTGAATGGGATCAGCCTCCTGTTGAAATGAGACCCACAGACTCTATTACCATAAAGGTATTTGATTTATTCAATTTATAATAGTCAAACACAGTCAACGCTTTTTAGTCGCATACTTACGGTTTTTTACCTCATCTTTCAGGATTATGCGATTGAGACCCCTTTGACCAAATCGTCAGAAGCAGAGTCAATTTATGAAGTGAAGATTGGTTTTAACACTAAAAGCTCACTTGCAGCTATTAATTTTGTATTAAAGGTACTAGTTGAAGTTAATTAACAGTGGTTTAGGAATTAAGATCTTCATTTGGTTTGCAATTAATTAATTTTTAATGATTTAGGATGAGGAAACTGGATCTTGGTATCAGTATAGAGGGAGAGATTTCAAAGTGTCACTTGTCAATTTCTCCAATGATGACAGTAATTCTCTAGGCACTAACCAAGGTTTTGCCACGTGGCCAGGTTAGTTCATATCACTTTTGCTAATCACCATATTTTATTCGGTACATTTTATAAAATAACAACCTAAATCACATGTAAATAATAAATACTCGTACATTTTAGGGCAATTTTCCAGCGTGGTGATCCAATCAGAAGTTACACATTCCGAAGATGAAAATAATAATGGAAACTTGAAGGAATCGATCAAAAGTTTCCATGAAGAACACTCAATTGTAAAAGAAACTGTAATTAACAATACTATGAATGTTTACATGAAGAAATGCTCAGAAACATCTAAAAATCTTGTACATATAGAAACCGATATTCCTGAAAAAGTTGTTATTCATTGGGGAGTTTGCAAAGATGAAAATGAAAATAAAAATTGGGAAATTCCTTCTGAACCGTATCCCGATAATACATTTTTATTTAAAAACAAAGCTTTACGCACACAATTGCAGCAAAAAGAAGGTGGAAATGGGTGTGATGGAGTATTTCCGTTACATGAAGAAACTATTGGATTTATTTTTGTTATAAAAGTCGGTAATAATACGTGGATTAATAACTCGGGAAATGATTTCTACATAACCGTCCCAAAATTTGAAAATAATGTTCCACAAATTGTGGAAGAAGAAGGTTCTGCATATACTGATGAAATTATTGATGAAATTAGACATTTGGTGACTGGAATTTCATCTGAAACAAAGAGTAAAGAAGCACAAGAATTGATTCTTCAAGAAATTGAGAAATTAGCTGCAGAAGCGTATGGTATTTTTAGAAGTTCGGTTAAAAGTTTACCAGCGATTATAGAAACCGAAGATGTTGAATCACCAGTGGTGATAAAATCAGCAACTGGTTCGGGTTTTGAAATTCTTTTTCAAGGGTTTAATTGGGAATCTAATAAATCTGGAAAATGGTATATTGAAATGGAAGAAAAAGTTGCTGAGCTGGCATCACTTGGGTTCACTGTTGTTTGGTTACCACCACCAACTGAATCCATCTCACCTGAAGGATATATGCCTAGAGATCTTTATAACTTAAACTCAAGGTAATGCATGTGTGTTTTAATAGTTTTTTTTAAGATTAAAATAATGTAAAAATGTTAATCAGGTACGGGAGTGTTGATGAGTTAAAAGCCCTAGTGAAGAAATTCCATCAAGCTGGTATTAGGGTTCTTGGGGATGCTGTTATAAATCATCGTTGCGCACATTATCAAAATCAAAATGGAATTTGGAATATTTTTGGCGGTTTATTAAATTGGGATGATCGTGCAGTTGTTGGCGACGATCCTCATTTTCAGGTATAATTATAATTATAAACGTTCACATTTTTTTAATTAAAATGCTAATGATATAAAACATTGTAAAAAAAGCGTCTTGTTTGTATTGTGTAGGGGCGAGGAAATAAAAGTAGTGGAGATAATTTCCATGCTGCCCCAAACATTGATCATTCACAAGAGTTTGTTAGAAAAGATCTGAGTGAATGGTTATGCTGGCTTAGGTTAGGTTACACATTTATTTACTTTTTTTATTTATTTTATAATTAAATATAAAGTGTTGCAGGAAGGAGATTGGGTATGATGGATGGAGGTTGGACTATGTGAGAGGATTTTGGGGTGGTTATGTAAAGGAGTATATGGAAGCAAGTGGACCCTATTTTTCAGTTGGTGAATATTGGGATTCGTTGACTTACACTTATGGTCAAATGGATCATAATCAAGATGCTCACAGACAAAGGATTGTTGATTGGATTAATGATGCTAATGGGACCGCTGGAGCCTTTGATGTCACAACTAAAGGAATTCTTCATTCTGTAAGCATAACTTCAAATATTCATTTCTCATCTATATATCTGTATATATAATTTGTTGTATATAATAATTAATTAATTACAGGCAATTGAAAAATGTGAATATTGGCGATTATGTGATTCAAATGGAAAGCCCCCTGGCGTTGTTGGTTGGTGGCCTTCTCGTGCCGTAACATTTATTGAAAATCATGACACTGGTTCTACACAGGTACATATTGTAAATTACATATATATATATATATATATAAATATAAATATAAATATAAATTGTTTAAGGTATTTTGTTTTAAAGGGTCACTGGAGATTTCCGGGTGGAAAAGAGATGCAAGGATATGCTTACATTCTAACTCACCCCGGGACACCATCGGTTTTCTATGACCATATGTTTTCGCGCTACAAGAATGAAATATCCGCACTAATTTCACTCAGGAATCAGAACAAGATACACTGCCGGAGTACAGTAAGTATTATAGACTTCCATCACTTTTTGCTACATTTTAATCGAAAATTAATAATCTAATACCCTTCTTTTTATGTCATGTAACATTTAGATTAAAATTAGCAAGTCAGAGAGAGATGTTTATGCAGCCATAATTGATGACAAGGTGGCAATGAAGATCGGGCCGGGCCATTATGAACCCCAAAGTGGGTCCAAGAAATGGTCCTTGGCCCTGCAGGGTAACGATTACATGGTATGGGAAGCTGAAGCATCATAAACTCATTCACATCGCAAATAATATTGTATACTATCATTACGACTTTGTAACATATAAGTACATATATAGCAAATAATATCAATTTGTAAATTCAGAGTCTTGAGGTTTATGGTTATGTCATAATAATAATAATAATAGCCTTTTAATCTATATATATTTCACTTCTAGTAATGGATAATTAATTGTTTAATGGAGTGCTCATACTTGCCAAAAACCAATATGAAAGGCCCAAGAAACTAAAATCCTGAAAAAACCCCACACGTGTATAGGACCAGGACTATTGTTGAATTTTATACCTCTGGCTGGGAAATTGTCCAATAACCCAAATTAACTTGTATTAGAGACCAAATTAAAAAGTCGTCAATAACAGAGACCAACATGGAGTCGTCACCATACTTGCGATCAACGTGTTGTCACTTGTTTCGTCGCTGATTTGTTAACATAATGGCTAACGGACGTTAGTGTCGAAAAACATGGTCGCTAGTGTTAGTGACTGGAAGTAGTCACTGATTTTGCAGCAATGACGAAAACCCAGCGATGACTAGATGTTAGTGACTAATAAAGGGGCGTCACGTCACAGATGAGATTTTTTTGTATTGGAATAAATAATCAGATTCAGACAGCAAGGTTTGGTAATTGGTTTCTAACATAATACTCCCTCCGTCCCTAAATAAAGTTCTCATTTCTCCTTCAAGTTTTATCCCTAAATAAAATTCACATTTCTCTAACATAAGGGGCCCACTTAATATAATAATATTATTACTAATATTTTCACCACTAACTATCTCTTAAAACACTTTCTCTCTCCAATCAAACCTTATATTTTAATAAAAAGTAATACCAAATACCCCACCACTAACTATCTCCTAAAATGTTGTGCCCAACACAAATGTGAACTTTATTTAGAGACGGAGGGAGTAATCCATTTATATTGGTAAAAAAATTTAGAAATTATTTTATTGGGCTTTGTTAATGATAATATTAAAGACTGATTTTAACATGTATTAAATGTTTGTACATTCATTGATGAAAAAATAATTACTAAAATTTAGTGAGTTGGTTACATTAATATTATCCTCTTATTAAAACTGACATTATCATTTTCCTAGTTTAATAAAAAAAAATTTGGGTCCTCCTATTCAAACGCCCCTCTCTACCAACTACACACCCTTAATCAAAGTCAACATACTTTTTACTTTGAAAATTGTGTTCAAGACCAATGAAAGTTGAGAGATGGCATGGTGGTTATTAATTTTACTTTTAACCTTTTATTATTTTTATTTTTATTTTTTTACCAACTATTTTTATAACTTCATTTTTTTCATTTTTTCGAAATATTTTAAATAGTTATGAATTTTACTTTTTTTTATCTTCTTATTTAAAATTAATTTTTTTTATAATTTATAATGATTATTGAAAAATATTAATTTTTCGACGAAAGGTCGTCACCATTTTTTTAAATGAAAACTTGTCATATTTATTTAATTTTTTATTATTATAAAATATAAAATAAAAATTATAAATCTAAAAAAATATATAAGTATAATATAAAATAAAAATTATAAATTAGAAGTTATAAAATAAAAATACTTAATAAAACTAATATTATTTAATTAATAAATATTTAATTGTTATTATTTATTAGGGATGTTTAAATAGATTTAAATAGTGTTCAAATATAGGCAATCCCTTTTTTTTTTTTTTTGGCTATGTAAAATGACTCCGACAAGCAATCTATATCTCTCATTTTGATTGGTAGAGCCGGACCAAAATACAATTTAAAATTACCGAATAAAGTGTTGTCCTTGTATGATTCGTCGGCGCACATAATTTCTGGCAAAAAATATTGATCCGGTAGTATCTTTTGGTAAACCGCTAATTACTGAACGTGTACAAACAATTTTGTTATATAAACAAGTCATTGGCATGTAAGTAAAATGGTTCGCTTTAACAAATCATAATAAAAGAATAAATAAAAAAATAAAGTACCTTAGAGATAACCAAAAAACATCATCAAAACAATAAACATACAATGGGGAAACATTGGTTTGGTGTATTTTTCACCTTAGCTTTTGCCTTTGCGGAACAAGCTGCAGCACGCGATGTTAGCAACGACCTCCAAGTGTGAGTAAGTCTGTTTTTTTTCGGGTTTTCCTTTCGATTTTAATGTTTTTTTAATTTAATTATTTGACATGTACGAACGTACAAATTCTTTTCAATAGGGCCGAAAATTTAGCAAGGAGAGAGCTAGAAGAATGCCAAGCAAATAACATAATCGACAAATGCTGGAGATGCAAGCCCGATTGGGAGGCAAACCGACAAGCATTAGCCGATTGTGCACAAGGTTTTGCAAAAGGAACCACTGGTGGCAAAGGTGGCGAAATCTACAAAGTAACCGATCCTTCAGATGACGATGCAGCCAACCCAAAAGAAGGAACCCTAAGATTTGGTGTCACCCAAAATAAACCGTTGTGGATCGTGTTTGAAAAAGATATAGTGTTCAATTTGAAACACGAGATGGTGATAAATAGCGACAAAACAATCGATGGTAGAGGTGCAAAAGTTGAGATCACGGGTGGCGGTCTCACGATTCAAAATGTTAAAAATATCATCATTCACGGTATTCATATCCACGATGTGAAAGAAACGGAAGGTGGTATGATTAAGAATTCTGATGGTCCAGCCGGTATGAGACAAAAGAGCGATGGTGACGCTATTTGTGTTACGGGTTCTACCAAGATATGGATCGATCATTGCACACTAAGTAAAGGTGTCGATGGGCTCATCGATGTCACCTTGGCTAGCTCGTACGTAACCATTTCCAATTGTAAATTCTCCCAACACCATAAAGTAAGAAACATGTATCTATCTCAATTCAAATCTTATTTCTTTTTGGATAACGTACACACGCTACAAAGAAATTGTCATTAATTTACTTACATAGGTGTTAGTGACAAATTAAAAAGTGTCACTATACCTATGTTTCTAAAAAGAAAGTTATAATTTTGGAATTTAACGACACTTTTGATTAAATACTATTATGTTATAGGTGATATTGCTGGGAGCAGACGATACACATCATGAAGATGATTCTATGCTAACGACAGTTGCATTTAACTTGTTTACGGACGGATGTGACCAAAGAATGCCTAGGTGTCGACATGGGTTTTTTCAAGTCGTTAACAACAATTACGATGGTTGGGGCACGTATGCGGTTGGTGGCAGCTCCGCCCCAACTATCCTTAGCCAAGGAAACAAATACAAGGCTCCCGATGATCCTAAGAAGAAAAATGTACATTTCCCATAAGAGTCTAGTCTAGGAATTAATTGTAACTTATGTTATAATAATTGTGTTTGTTTTTGTGAATTAAGGTGTTGGTGAGGGCCGATGCTCCAGCGGAAGAATCGGCAAAGTGGAATTGGAGAACAGAAAAAGATAGTCTTGAAAACGGAGCTATATTTACACCATCGGGGAGTGACCCGGAGTTAACCCCTGAGCAAAAAGAAATGATGATTCCAGCTGAACCAGGAGAGTCTGTCCCACAACTCACCAGTGCTGCTGGTGCACTCACATGTTCCCCTGGATCACCTTGTTAAATAAGGACCCATTTTATTTCTATGCTTTTATAATTCTTATTTTAGATCTCCATTTTTTTATTTTTTATTTCACAATTGCATGTTGTTGTAATCTACTCCGTAACTAGTCTATATACTTTTATACGATACACAAAAGGTTGTTTACATTACAAAATATTTAAATTGTACAACATTCGTGAAAGAATCGCAAGTGAAGCTAAATTTTAAGATGAATCTGAATGGGTAAAGCAATAATAGGCTGACGTCCACTGAATAATTGGGACTAAGAGGGTTGTTACCGGTAAGTAAGACTTCAATTCTACCCAAAACCGGATACATAAAAAGTTTAAAAAATTAAATTCCGCAAGTGAGTTAAACTAAAGGTCAATTAGATTTGGTAAAATGTTAACATTATATTGAATTCCAACCCAAATTTGATGCAAGTACAATTTCAAAATTACTCTTATATATACATTTACGATAGAATATTACTGTTCATTAGGGATAAAAAAGCGAAAATTGATTTTGCTACCACAACTTTTAATGGTTATACCATATAGTACAGATTTTACAGCTAATTATTCAAGTATATTAAACATTTATTGTGGTACATACCTTAAAAGTTGTGGTAGGAAAATCACCCCCTTAAAAAAGCGTTCCGTTCCAATATCTAAAAAGCGTTTCGTTTCAACACTTTGGCTCATCTCACGCGCTTGACCAAGCATGACATTGACCAAACATTTAATTCTTTCCCATGTTTAGCCCCTCATTCTTAAAGAAATTCACATATACATCCCTCAACTTATATACACAAAACATAACTAATAAAATATCTAAATTTTGTTTCTATAACTCATATATATTATAATATTATACAATATTCGTATCAAAATAAGTGATACATTTGAAGAATCACAATATTTGAAACAAAGTATTAAAAGGTAATTTAGATAGATTAAAGTGAATAGTTAGTGGAGAACGAGTCCCACTTTTTTGGAATAAAGTGATATTAATGATGTTTAAAAGTAAAAGTAAGAGCAAAAGTGTGATTTAACTTTATTAAAGTAAATAGTTAGTAGAGAATTAGTCCAACTTTTTTTTTACCAAATAAGATAATTTTAAAAGTGTAACACTTCTTTTGATACACCCCTAAATAAAATGTGTATCACTTATTTTGATACGGAGGTAGTATATGTTATGACCCTACACTTTTTTGACCATAAGCACAAATAAAAAACTAAATCTGATATAAACCAACTTTTAATTTTTTTTAAGAAAATAGACGATTTATAATCTCGTAGCAACGCACGGGTCAAATATTACTCGTTGTAATCCATTAATGAAAGCCCAAAAACTCTGTAACTTTCATAAAAGCAAATTAAAAGGACCAAAGAAATTACAAATCGTCAACTATAATATCTGGTTTTTCAAAACTTGATAATTTACTCAACGAGATACGTCCTAAAAAATAACGCACAGTAGTTAGTGAATTATATAATCCATCAAGAAGGATTCTGAGCTGGTAATTCGTTTACATTTATTTTACGCCTATGATACAAAATTTGGTTATTTAAAATTGATAGTTAATTCAATGGAACTATCAAATGCAGTTTTCGGATAACAAACTATATAAATAGAAATCATACTCAAAATTTGGTATCTAATCAAAATTATAAGTTTTGTTCAAGCTAGTTCTAATTTTTTTTCTACACTCATAAAGTATTAATCTCAATCATTAATCAATATTAATTAATTATGAAGATTAATTACATGGTCTATACAAGGAGGATATTTTTTTCATTTGACACTCACAAATTTTTTATTTATTTTTTTTTTCATTAAAAAAAATTAATATTATGTGATAATCACATATCATTATATACTTGATCACCTGTGATTATACAAAAACATTAGATGTGATTGTATATTGATCAAATGTGATTATACAAAAGATATCATTATATATATGATAAGTATATAATCACATGTGATTATACAAAAATATCATATGTGATCAAGTATATAATCACATGTGATTATCACATAATATTATTCTTTTTAATGAAAATAATAAAAATAAAAGAATAAGAAATAAATAAATAATAATAATAATAATAAAAATATTAATAATTAAAAATCTTATAATAATCATATATGATTAAGTATACAATCATATGTGATTATCACATAATATTGTTTTTATAAAAATAAATAAACATACTTATTTAATTAACAAAATAATAAAAAATAAAATGATGGTATATAAATAATTTCCATTCACCATAGAATGAAAAATTAACCAATTAATAAGATAGAAATAATCACAAATACATAGCAGTTAACTATTGAGAAATGATGTGCCTACCCATATGTACACACCTCTAAACTGTCATCCAATAATTCTTTTTTCTTATATCAGTCCTTAATTTTAACACTTACCATGATTAAATTGGTAAACATACGAGTAGGAACAAATGATATGAACAAATATCATTACTCTTAATTATTTCTAAGGAAATGTTAAACGAATACAATTTATGTTGGGAGGACTTCGACAAACACTTTCTATCTCTCATTTTATTTACTTTTTTGACAACAAAAATTAAGGAATGTGGTATTGTTCTTCTAACTAGATCTTGGTAGTTTCTATTTTTCTCTTGGCTTCGAGCATTCACAGCAAAAATAGTGACAAGTTATTGCTTGGTAAACCACTTATTACGCAATGTGTACAAACACTTTTTCACTTATTTATCTCGAACAACAAACGTAGCAAGCAAACACAAAAGTGATTCGTTTAAGAATCGTAACATCAAAAGTAGATAACCCGTACAACGGGTTAAAAGACGAATCACAAAATGGTGAATCGTCATTTCGTTTTCTTTTTCGCCCTGACCTTTACTTTTATAGGGTCATCTATTTCAGAACGGGCAAGGGAAGATGAAGGTACCATTGCAGATATGGTGGACCGTGGTGCGGAAAGCGGTTCACAAGATAACACCGGCGCATATAACCCTGAGATGTTCTCGGGAAAATTCGCGGGAGATGTTGAAGCGTGAGTTCATTTTCCCTATAATATTTCTACAAATGTGGTGATTTTTACACCACATTTTTTAATCTATCTATCACATTTGTTGCATTATATGTTTGTATAACATGTAAGAATACTTGTACAATATGATATAAGTATAAAAAATTATGGTATACAAATTAATTCCCTTTCTATAAGCATTTAAATACGTTTATTTATCGTGTGATTAATTAAACTATGACTTTTTTTTAGATCTTTGACGCAATTAAATGAAACAAGGAGGGTCCTAAAGCAATGTGTAGCACAAAACGCAATAGACAAATGTTGGAGATGCAAACCCGATTGGGCGGACAACCGAAAAGCCTTAGCCGATTGCGTGCAAGGTTTTGGTAAGGGCACCACCGGGGGCGCGGCTGGGGAAATCTACACGGTAACCGATCCGTCAGACGAAGATGGTGCGAAGCCGAAAGAAGGGACTCTACGTTTTGCTGTTGGCCAAGAAAAGCCTTTGTGGATCATTTTTGACAAAGATATGGTAATTAATTTGAAACACACACTTGTGGTGCTTAGTGATAAAACAATCGACGGTCGCGGTGCAAGAATCGAGATCACGAACGGTGGAGGCATCACCGTTCATGAAGTCAATAACGTCATCATTCACGGGATTATCATCAACGACGTTAGAGCAATGGATGGGTATTCACATAGATCGGGTTGCGACGGTGACGCTATCGCCATTAAAACCTCAACAAAAGTATGGGTCGACCATTGCACGTTTACGAAAGGCCCCGACGGGCTACTTGATGTCACCTTGGGTAGCAACTCCGTAACTCTTTCCAACAACTTATTCGACGAACACGACAAGGTAATTAACAACCATCGATCCATCTCATCATATTCAATATGACTATTTATTTAATGGTTTTGTTAATGACAACCCCTTAGGGCTGTCTTTAATGGGTAGTTACATACATAAAAATTGTATGGGTTAGTTATTGGTTGGTGTACAAGTTCATGATGCGTATGTTGTCCTTATCATTGCCGTGTGTTTAATTAGTTTTATAAAAATACGATATATAGATTATGTTGCTCGGGGCAGATGATAGTCACACTCAGGATAAAAGCATGCAAGTAACAGTAGCATACAACATGTTTGAGTCGGGATGCACGCAAAGAATGCCTAGATGCCGATTCGGGTTTTTCCATGTCGTGAATAACAACTACAATAAATGGAAAATGTATGCTGTCGGTGGTAGTGCGAATCCTACTATTCTCTGCCAAGGCAACAAATTCTTGGCTTCCGATGACAAAAATTTAAAACAGGTACGTATAATCGTATAGTGTATATATATATACGCGAAATTAACCAAATATAAACTTTGCTTAACTATAGTTGAATTTTATTTAAAAAAAATGTATGAATTTTGAAGGTGACACAAAGGAATTATGCTACGGAGGAAGAGTGGAAGACATGGAACTGGAAATCAGATAATGACTTGTTTGAAAATGGAGCGTATTTTGTCGCATCTGGGACTGACCCTGTGCTAACACCTGACCAAAAAGCCCATTTGATTCCAGCTGAACCGCCAGCAAACGTGCCCCAACTCACCAATGCGGCTGGTGCACTCTCATGTGTGGTCGGACAACCTTGTTAATTAGCACCTTTAATTTTTTTTTTTTTTTTTTTAATTTTGCATTGTTTACAGGTTACTTTCAATGGTCATGATTTTTTATTTACTTAATCCTGTAAAGAAGCTGGTGATTGGTTAATAAAAATGATAGTGATAATTAATTCGGAATTGTTGGGTTTGTGTTTGATTTGCTTTCGAGTTTATCGTTTGTTCTCATTTCTCTAACTTTTATGAATCGAATATTTCAGAATTTCATATTTTATTTTGGTTAAAAATAACAATCTCAAACACGTACCCTCTTCGATAATTTCACATGACTTATTAATGAAGAGAATAAATTTCTACACCATAAGTTTTAATACTTACACCACATCGTACAAGTTTAACAGCTAATTGTACAACCAAACTAAATAATAGTTGTGGTACATACTATAAAAGTTGTGGTGTAAAAATCGTTCCCTATTAATAAAACATGAGTTTTCTTGCGATTGACAACTACAAAGGTCCTCTAAGCTCTTCAAGATACACGGTATGTGTAAAGTCGCTATAAACAAGGAAAGCTTCATAGTTCCTCAATGTATCGTCATGATGATCACCGTTTTTGGCTGCGATTATGAGTTTGTACCTTGTTTGTGAAATCCCATGAGAAATCTCACCTTTGACCAAATGGTGGTAGATCAGATTGGTTTTGTATATATAATTTCCTTTTACCACTGCGTATTTCGCATACTCCACAATCTTTTTACCGGTCAAATTCTTGATGGGACTCCAACCAATATTGGAATGTGTGTTGGTACCTTATGAAGGGGTGGTAGCGATGAGAATGTGTGAGAAAGAGTTAGGAATGAGTGTAGGAATTTATAGGAGTAAGTTCACATGTAATATGATGTTGTAATCTTATTTTATGGTAAGAAAGGTGTTACATGTGAAAAGCGGAAAATTCTTGTTTATACATGTGCACGGCACAATAATTGTATCGAGAATTGAGAAAATAGTTTTGACCAGACCAAGGACCGGACTAATAACGTCTTGGATAGGATCGAACTGGACCGCGAATCGGGGTTTTCTTATTCTTTTAGACTTTTTTAGACAAATAATAAATAAATAATTTAAAATAAGGTTAAAACTATAGATTATAAATGTTTAGGGGTTAGAAAAATAAAAATAAAAATCAGGGAATGGAATATAAATTGCTTATAAAGCATTGGGAGTGAAAAATACATAGGATAAAAATGTGTCAATCGGGTTTGTTGGGTCGGGTTAGACTCTTGTCGGGTTGACCCGATCGGGTTGGTCTGATTACACCTAAGTTGTGATTTTACATAGAAAAGCAATATTTAAACACATGGTTTATGGTCATATACTCATATCTACCTAGTGGCTTAAAGAGTATTATGCATGTATTAACCGAATAACAGTGCATGTTGGAAGTGTGGTCAGATTTAGACTAATTGTTTTTTTTCTTTCTGGAAATCTGAGTGAACAACGACCATGAACAACATTGCTTATAAGCATCAAATTCTTCATTAGATGGAAGGCAACATAATACATTTAAATTTAAAGGAAAAAACATATGTGGAAAGCATCTTAAATTTTAAAGAAAAGAACATTTAGACTTAAGTCGGGTCTAATCGGGTCAACCCGAAACCCGATAAATTTAAGCAATCCTAACCCGATACCCGACCCGATGTTAACTTCAGGTTTGTCGGGTCGGGTTTTGAAAATCCGATATCATCATATGACCCGAATATACCCGACCCGACTAGTATAATTGAGTTCGGGTTTGGGTCGGGTCAGGTTGACCCTTTTGACACCCCTAATTCCACACATCATATGAAATACTTAAGTTTTGTTTATTCAGATTAAGTAGTAAAATAAATAAATAATTGAAGTCACATTTAATTGGTACATTTATTTAGTGTCTGGTTACTTAACTGTCTCGACATTTTCCACAATCTGAAATTAACTTGAATTTAAATTGTCTTATAACATATGTTTGTTTGTATTAAATCTATAGAATATGAGTAGTTTCAATATCCCTAACATGTTTAAAAGGTCAAATGACATGTACCATCCATGACTACATTTGTTTATTTAGATAACAATTTTATATATAAAAAGCTTTTAAAATCTTAATGCTAGATCAAGTTGTTTATGAAATTGGTTAGATGATGTAAGTGAGATTTAATTCATTGACCCAGTGATTATCTTATGAACTTGACAACTATGTAATTACTTATATAAAACAATGAACAAAACTACAAAAGTATGTGATTTGAATTATTCATAAAAAAAATCATGTAATTAGTTTGTTTCATCTATAAAATATAATTTAATATAATTATATAAAGACACCGAAATATAAGATTGAACCTTTAAGTTCATTAGGCTGTGTAGATGAACTTACAAATGAAATAATATATATATATATATATATATATATATATATATATATATATATATATATATATATATATATATATATATATATATATATATATATATATATATATATATCCTCCCCTATATATGGAGCTACATATGATTTCTTCATGACACCTCATCACTACGCTGCATTTTGATTGGTGGACAATGCCATGTGTAATTCATTCATTGGCCCAATCATTCTTCATAAACTACACATAACGATAAGAATTAGCAGTTAATTTTGTCCCGAAAAATCAGGCGACCAAATCTGCCCAATCGGGAGATACTAAATTTCAAATCCGAATGCAATCTTACTCAACAAGGAAATCGCCTAATTCTCGGGATTTAAAAAAAACATGGATACATTCTGGATCTATACTTAATTACTCACTCCTAATACGAAATCTTTAGATATTACCTTCAAATAACTAATATTTAAACTTTACAAAATTTGAATTTCGGATATATATTTATTATAATTATAATTATAATTATAATATATACTATTCCTTACTTATCACCTATAAAATTATGGAAACTTTACCACAACTTAACCTATTTAAATCATACCCTGTTTTAACGTTTAACATAGAATTTAATTGCAGCAGATGCTACTCTTCTAATCACAAGTATATAGCCTCAATTCTGTAATGCTTAAGCAAGTTTTTTTCAATGTCAATTTTGGTTTCGAGAAATACAATGTCAAATTCAATTCGACAATGTCAGTTTTGAAAACACTTTGACATCTTTAGATTTTTTTCAATAATCTTAACAATTATAATATTTAATTAACAAAAATTAATCCCTATTATTAAACTGAAAACAAAAATAATTCAATGTTTTCAAAACACACTAGAAAAATCAGTTTTAACCGCCATTGAGCCAATAAATACCAAAAGCAGGACTCCAAATAAAGTTAGCTGAACCATATGAGGAACCAATGCTTTCATTTTCTTTTGATTTAACCGTTGATATAAATCAGTATGAGCAAGTTTCTCAAACCTCATACACTCACTATTTTCCGCATTGTTTGCTTTCACAAACAGAATAGACGGCAACACATAAAACACGTCAACATTGATTTTACAAATCGTCAAAAATATAAATAATAAAATATAATAGTTTATAAAATTCATGAAGCATATCTCATTTAGATAAATAGACATTGCAGCAATACTTAAATTTGCTTTATTTGATATGTTAAACAAGCACTTCGCCATAATATTTACTTGCCAATGCCATTATAGAATCACTTGCAAAAATTTAATTTTTATAAGGGTTTTGCAACCATTGCACTAAGGGCAATGGTTAAGGGTAGTTTTAATGGTTAATTTACATTTAAATAAGTATGAGTGGTTAATAAAATGCATAGGGTTGGTTTTTATTAGTTAGTTTACAAGTTTTTAAAGCCTAAAATATGTTCTTAACCATTGCCCATACGGCAATGGTTAGCATTTTCCTTTATTAATATAAAAATGAAATAAATATTATTATTGTTTAAAAACAGTCAACAAATAGTCAGCAATTTGTAAAATCAATAATTTATGCCAATTACACTAATTCAACAATAAATGTCATTTACAAAGAAGTTTTATTTCGTCTCTAAATTTTCTGTAACACTTATTCATGTATCAAAATTTGTTTCTTATCATTACAATTATGGATTGTTATATTATTTATACAATATCAATATTTTGTTATTTTCTTACGTCAGTCTCGAAGCATGCCCACCCATTCGGGCGGGCTTTGAAGCTAGTATATATATATATATATATATATATATATATATATATATATATATATATATATATATATATATATATATATATATATATATATAAAAAAAGTCCCTTGTTCGTACTCAAACACAATGTCAACCGATATTTGCAGTTGACCTTGATTACAAATTATGTATGTCTAATTGTATTTTTATTTTCAGTTATGCACTAATATGCCAAATTGATACTATATACTTTCAGTCCCACAAAAAACTTCTCATTTCATCTTTAATTTTTGTCCCACAAAAATCTTCTCATTTCTTACATTTGATGGGCTCCACATAATAAAATATTATTATTACTAAGGACCCCGTCACTAACTATCCACTAACTATCTTTCTCTCTACAAATAAAATTTATATTTTAATCAAAATTATTATCAATGACATCACCACTAATTATCACCTTAAAACTTATGCCAATATGAAATAGGAAGTTTTTTGTGGGATATAGAGAGTAATATAGTAAATATATACGGTAGGGCTGTCAAATCGTGACATCGTTTCTTGTTTTTGAGTAACACGACACGACACGAAAACGTTCAACACGAAAACAACACGACACGAAGTCGTATTTTATTTTGCTAACACGAACACGACACGACTAAAAAAACGATAAACACGACAACACGACATAAATAATAAAAATAACAAATTTCTTACTTATTACATGCTAAAAACACGACAAACACGACAAAATCGTAACTATCGTGTCAATTTCGTGTTAATCTCTGAACACGAACACGACACGACACGACTTCGTGTTTGTTTTACACAACACGAACACGACACGAACACGAATTCAAATTTCAATTTCGTCCCAATTTCGTGTCGTTTCGTGTATTTTGGTCGTGTCGTGTTAGGTATTGACAGCCCTAATATACGGAGTATTAAAATGTCCATCATTTCAATTTTATGAAAGACCTATATTGGAACAAATTACCAAGTATGTGACTTGAAACACATGTGTTTGAAACATATGTGTTTCACTTTTTGAAACACATGTGCTTCGTAGTTCGTATGCTCCCCTGTGTTTTAGAAACTAATGTTTTTAGTGAAACACATGTGTTTCGTGACTTGAAACACATGTGCTTCGAAGTAATATGTTTGTTTGTATTTTGGAACACCTGTGTTTTAGTGAATCACATGTGTTTCAATACATCAATACCACCACCACCTCCATTACCACCAGCACCTTCACTGTCAGCCACCAACACCGCCGTCGGCCACCGGCGGCGGATGGCGGCGCTCGGCAACGGCGGCCGGAGGTGGCGGCCGGCGGTGGTGACCGGCGGTGGTGGTCATGACTTGAAACACACGTGTTTGAAACACTGTGATTTAATCTTGACCATTTTGATCCAATGACAAAGATTTATCCTTTTGGATTATACAAAACCCTTGGACTACCTAGAACACAACTCGTATATTATAATATAAAACATGTTGAGGTTATAAAATTGTTAGTTAATGACATCATGAAAAATATTATACGACAAATGGTTAAATACATTAACGAGGTCGGCGCGAGTTGAAAATTACGTTTTTGTTCATTGAAGTACTTATGTCTTCGGTAACGTGATTGCGTTTGAAAATTCAAATTGATATTTGCATATCATATTCGCTATTTTCTGTAAATTTAAAGTAGTCAATTGAGAAATTTATTTTTTATATATTTAAAGTACATAAACTACTTGTTATATAGTACAAGAAAAATATTATTTAGTGATACACGAATATAAGTGACAAGATAAAAAATGACACTTACATAAGTTTCGTGACGCCACTGGAAAAAAAACTGTAGGTTAAAAATATACTCCCTCCGTCCCATAAAAAAAAATTCTAATTTCATCTTAAACTTTTATTCCACAAAAAAGTTCTCATTTCTCAAATTTGAGTGACCTACTTAATAAAATAATATTATCACTATTGATTCCATTAAAAAACACTTTGGAATGGAGAACTAATGATCATACCACTAACTCTTTCCAATCTAATCTTATACTTTAATTCCATTAAAAAACTCTTTCCAATCTAATCTTATACTTTAATTAAAAGTATTACCAATGATCATACCACTAACTATCTTTTTAAAATTTGTGCTAAAAAAAAAATGAGAACTCGTTTGGAATGGAGAAAGTATATTTTAGGTTGTAGTGATACTTTGTGTGAAAAAAACTGTGCCTCTAAAAAGTCGAAAGTCTATCCCAATCTTTTTGTGTAACCGTATATAAATACCGACTTCTATAGTTACTTTTTTCGTTTGTATTTAAAGTGAAATGTTTAAGGTATTATTTAATTTTTGTGTTGTTTTAAGGGACACATCTCAATTTTTGATTAATAAAGTCTAATCTTCAAGATTAAATATATTTACTAATATTCATTTGGTATATTATTTAAAGATATATAAAATAATTTTTTGATATCCAAATATTCAATTAAAAAATAATTTATAATGTGAAAAAACAACATTAATATATGTTTAGTATATGGGTCTTTCTATTGTATGCCCCCTAGGCATACAATAACGAACATTTAATGCCTCATAATTTCCTTTTATACTTGGTATTTTGTATTAATGGCTTCCTAGACATCTTGTAATACCTACTTTACCCTTATTATAATTAAAAAGTGAGGGGTTTTATAAATTAAATGCAGGGGCATAAAAGTCTTTTATTATTTGGTAGTATGTGCCCCTAGGGCATAAGTTAGAAAAAGCCATATAAGCCTTAGTATTTTTATTAGTATTCACTAGCCTATAACCCGTGATAAATCACGGGTGACTTGAATAAATTTTCATGAAATTTTCATAATTTTAGTAGTATTTTGCTTCCTTTAGAATGCTCTATACTCATTGAAAATTTTGTCCCTTTGAAAAAAATTCGTTGTAAAAACATATATTTATATTTTATTAAGAACATCAATTATGGAGAATACTTATTATACTCATAACATAATATAAAGTAATATAAAATTAGATTTCACTCTCAACCTGTTTGACCAATTTCATGTTGGGCTAATCTATTTTTTCAATTTTATCCGTATAATTAAAAGTACAATTTAGTGAATTTCAACCTGCTTGACCAATTTCATGTTGAGCTAATACATTTATACTTTGATAACCCAATCAATCCATTCATATGTTAAGAGGTTGAATGTGGCCCCTCTAGATGCAAGCATATATCGGTGTCCATTAAGTGTTTGAAGTTTGAACCACTGCACACAATCATAAATATTCACTGATTGTTAGTTTATTACAAAAGGTAACCAACTTATATGTAAAGTAATGATAATAATTCAAGTAACTTACCTTTCGTCTCTTTTTAATCCCGGAGCTTTACTACACCAGAAGAAGTTCCAGCAGCTACTAAGCTTTCATAAGATATAATAGGGATTAATACAATGTTAATATGATATGAATAGTAAGCAATATTATAATGATATAATACAATGTTTTCCGAATAGTTTGAAAATAAATTAAAGGTAATTAATTAGGGATTGCCAATTTGCCATGCAATTTAAGGTAAACAAACATTAGTTTTACCAATAAATGATCGATTTAAAGCTAAAGAAGTCAATCTATATCAAATAAAGTTACCATTTTATGAATTTATAAACCTCATCTTGAATCTTACAAACTACAGCATTGCAATTAATCCATGACAAAGGCGCCCCTCCTGCATCATAGTTCATGACAATAGCAAGGTGTGTGGGAGTGATCAGTGTTCACTTGAAAAGCAGACAAAAAAAACCATACTTTTTATGAAGTATGCTATGTGTGAATATCATTTGGTTTGTCCAATAGCGCCCCTCTTCATTTACTACAATAAATTGTTCAATAGCTTCGACATAAAATTACCCGTGAATAAAACCAGAAAACTCAATACCTGTAAAATTATTGGTATTTATTGTTCTTCTATAAATATAAACAAATCCTTTAATTTACGAAAAACTGCAGGTTTTTTAGGGATTGATATGGAAACCAAATAACTTAGATAATTAATCCTTGAAACATGTTTCCATATTTTATATAATACTTCGTATTGTGTTTTTTTTTTGAACAGCAAAAAAAACTGGATTACTTACCTAAATATAAAACTGGATTTTATATAATTTAAATAAAAAAAGAGTTTAAACCTACCATGCCACAAATCATAAAGCCAAAACGTAAATTTTTAATAAAAGTTGGGGTATTTTTATCATTTGTTTTTAGATGGTGATTAAGTGTAAGTTTTTAAATAAGATTAAGGTGAGTTAAAATTCAGACATAAAAAAGAGGAAATTATGTTAATCAGAAGTTGTGATATAGTCCGAATAGGGTTAATGTCACCCAAATAGGCTTCAACTAATGACATTTCTGAAAACAAAAAGATGGTAGTATAAATTAATTTATTTTAAAAGTTGGGGGAATTGAGCTCATAATATTAACCGTATAAAATAATTATAAAGGTATTATAAACTGAACTCTTGCTAACATTGTAGTGATTTTAAGCTAACGATCATTAACTCTTATGATTAAAATATGTATCCAATCTATATTATAAAGTATTTAGTATATAGGCTGAAACATTAAGAGTTTGATGTAGGGAATGATTTTGCAATTTATGGCTTAAAAGTTAAACCCTTTCTTAACAAATAAGATTCAAAACTTGACCCAAAATTTATAAACAAAGAAAGAGAACAAACATCACAGACCAACTTTTTAATATACATCGTGAATTAAGTTGAAATTTTAAATAAAGATACCTAAAACATTAATCTATAAGAAATTACTCAACAGAAAATTGAAGTAAGAATTGAAACACTGTAGAAATGAAGGATACAGAAATATGAAGCTAGTAAGCGAGGAAACCAAGCTAGGGTTCTTAAAAACACAATAGAAATTAAGGAAGATGCTTTCGAGTAGTTGAGAGGCGAATGGGTGGAGAGATTGAAGAGACCTCTGGCACCATTGTACTAATGAAAGCACTTGAGGCTGAAATTTGGGCATAATGGCATCGTTTGTCGAAGATAAATCCACTTTTCAAACCTAAAACTGAAAGTCAATTGGAAGCAAAAATCAAATCGAGGAGCTTCATGAAAATTACGTGATTGTGAAGAGGAGGGCTTGGAAATAGGAAATGGGAGGAGATATTTTAGGAATTGAATCAATACCGAAATGACTCCACATATAATTTGAAATCAGGCTGGCAAAACACGTGAAGTGAAGGACACATAGCAATGAGGTGGCATCCTACATGGCTCCGATTTACGACATATTAATGACATGGAATGAGTGACGTGGCAAGAATTCAAAAATACTTTCTTTTATTATATATAAAGATTTGGTATATTACTTAAAAATATATAAAATAATTTTTTGATATCCGGATAATTTGAAAAATCAATATACAAATCTGAAAATTCAAATACCCGCATTTTGGATATCTGAATTCCCGGATTATTTTGGATTGGATATCAAATTCGGATATTAATATTTGAAGGGTTTTGATAATAACAGTCATAATGGCTCTTATTAAGTACTCCCTCAAAATTTTGTCCCACAAAAAAGTTCTCATTTCCCCTCAAAATTTTGTCCCACAAAAAAGTTCTCATTTCTCCAATTTGAGGGTCCACATAATAAAATAATATTATTACCAATTACCCCACCACTAACTATTGTCTAAAAGTACATTCTCTCTCCAATCTAACATTATATTTTATTTAAAATTATTAGCATTGACCCCACCACTAACTATCTCCTAAATACTTGTGCTCATTAGAAATGAGAACTTTTTTATGGGACAGAGGGAGTATATAAAAAGTTGTACTGTAATATATGGGGGGAAATTCCTAAAATTAAGAAGTTTGTTATTGAATTAATGTACAAATTTTTTAATTCATGTCTTATAATAGAGTTTGTTATCTCTAAACGGGGTGTCACTTTCCTCTCTGAGTTTTGCACGCTTTGCAATCTTGATGAAGATTCTAAAGATCATCTTTTCACCGCTTGCAGCTTTGCCCGGGATCTTCTCGGTAGGATTGGTGACTGGTGGGGTATCGTTTTGAATGACTCTCTTTCGACCCCCCTCATCTTTTCTTGGGGCAACCGTATTGGGTTTTTTGGTTTGCGGCTTAAAGCCTTTGATGGAGTAATGTTTGTCTTTCTTTGGGTGTTATGGAAAATCCGTAACGAGAAAGTTTTTGGCCGTCTAACGAATCGCTCGATTGATTTGGCATTTTCAGACATTCAAACTTTCTCGTTTCTTTTGTTGAAGAATTGATCTAAAGCTTCCTGCTTGGTGAACGACTAGCCGATGTGGGTGTCTAATCCCGAGGACTGTTTTTAGTTTGTCTTTGTTTTTGCTTGGCTTTGGTTGTTTAATTTTCTTATCTTTTTTTTTGTTTGTATTGACTTGGTTGTTTTTTGTTGCTAGCTCCTTGCTAGCGTTTAATATAATTTTGGGTGGGTGTTTTGAGGGTAATGGCATTAGCGTAGCTCTCAAAATATCCCCTCTGCCGTTTAAAAAATAATAATCACAACCCATATTTAAATACCCTTATAAATGAAAGAAAAGAGAAGAAGAGAGGAGAAGTAAAGAGAAAATAAAAGATATTAAGAAGAAAATATTTTTATTTTTTGTGTTCCTGAATTAGAGAGAAGGAAAATAGTTTACATATTTACAATTTTATCCTTAAAATATAAGTAATTTGGGTAAGGTTAAGGGTACTTTGGTAATTGCAATTATTCTTAATTAATTAAAACTTCTTTTCTCTCCAAATCTTCCCACTCCAAATCTTCCTACTTTTAGGAGGAAGATTAAGAAAGAAAAAATGCCATAAATTTCATTCATCTTCTCTTTCTTTCTTTTATAAAAAAAACTTTAGAACACAATATAATTTTTATTTCTAACGGCTTTTTTTTAAATTAATTATTAATAATAAATAACATAAAGCTCGTTAATATTTTCGTTGAACGGGTGTTTGTTTTCCAAAACATAATTTGCTTACCAAACATCTAGTTAACTTAAAGGAGTTGTCTTCAAGTATAAGAGTTTTGCATAGTCCTAAGAGACAAATTCTAACCATTGGATCAAAATGATCAAGATCAAATCCCTTAGCCACTGCCACCTACAGCCACCGCCAGCCGCCGCCGCCGACCACCGCCGACCGCCGCTGTCCGCCGCCGGAGGCAGCGGCCGCCGGCGGTGGTGGTGGCTGACAGTGAAGGTGCTAGTGGTAATGGGGGTGGTGGTGGTATTGATGTATTCAAACACATGTGCTACAACAAAACACAGGTGTTCCAAAATACAAACAAACATATTACTTCGAAGCACATGTGCTTCAAGTCATGAAACACATGTGTTTCAAGTCACTAGAAGCACATGTGTTTCAAGAAGGTGCTGGTGGTAATGGGGGTGGTGGTGATATTGATGTATTGAAACACATGTGCTTCACTAAAACACAGTTGTTCCAAAATACAAACTAGCATATTATTTCGAAGCACATGTGTTTCAAGTTACGAAGCACATGTGTTTCAAAAAGGTGCCGGTGGTAATGAGGGTGGTGGTGGTATTGATGTATTGAAACACATGTGCTTCACTAAAACACAGGTGTTCCAAAATACAAACGAGCATATTACTTCGAAGCACATGTGTTTCAAGTCACGAAACACATATGTTTCATGTCACGAAACACATGTGTTTCAAGTCACTAAAAACATGAGTTTCTAAAACACATGGGAGCATACGAAGCACATGTGTTTCAAGTCACGAAACACATGTGCTTGGCTGTACATATACACTCCTTGATTTTCAAAAGAATTGTTATTAGTGAAGCACATGTGCTTCTAGCTTACAAACACATGTGCTTCATTACTTGAAACACATGTGCTTAGCTGCACATATACATTCCTTTATTTTCAAAACAACTGTTATTATTGAAAAACATGTGCTTCTAGTAACGAAACACATGTGTTTTAAATCATGAAACACATGTGCTTGGCTGTACATATACGCTCCTTTATTTTCAAAACAACTGTTATTTAGTGAAAAACATGTGTTTCAAGTCACGAAACACATGTGTTTCATGTCACTAAA
Organism: Calendula officinalis; assembly: GCA_963853835.1. Lineage (NCBI taxonomy): Eukaryota > Viridiplantae > Streptophyta > Magnoliopsida > Asterales > Asteraceae > Calendula > Calendula officinalis. The sequence continues at coordinate 68,594,270 of OY970827.1, read as the reverse complement.
AACATTAGTTTATATAACACAGGGGAGGAGCATACGAAGCACATGTGTTTCAAGTCACGACCACCACCGCCGGTCACCACCGCCGGCGGCCACCTCCGGCCGCCGCCTCCGGCCGTCGTCTCCGGCCGCCGGAAGTGGGTGGGATATTGATGTATTGAAGCACATGTGTTTGTATGATTTGAATCTTGATCTTGACATTTGATTTTTTCTTGATCTAATAGATATTAATTGTCCCTTAAGACTAACTAAAATCCTTGGACTACCTTGAACATTTACCTAACTTGAAGATAAGAAAACTAGTAAAAAAAAACTAGTAAAAAAATGAACAGATTATTAAATTTTTAATACTTAGTGAGCAATTTAACTAACCCAAGAATTAAAAACTTTTACATGTTACTTTCATTATGTTTGATTTGAAAACTTGCTTTTTCTTATTCTATTTTATTGCAAGTATGGAGTAAAAGACTTTAAGCATACGGTGGTGAAATTTATTAATAAGAGCACTTTAATTAAATAATCTTTCAAAGTTTATGAGTTTATCCAATCTGATCCTTAGGTAAATATTACTAGAAGGTCAAGAAAAGATTTGAAATATTCATGATAAGTGTTAGGTTATATATATCACAGGTAAAACATAAATATTTAATTAACTTGTTATAAATGACAATACTTTTTAGAGAAAAAAAAGAGTAAAAGACATTGTAAATTATTAGACTATATTAATATTATATTATATTTGGTCAATGGTTTATACAAAAGATAGTAATATTTACACCACATGTTTTAATCTATGTACCATAAGAGATGCATTATATGCTTATACAGTTTGCAGTAATACTTGTATTGTGTTGTATAAGTATCAAAAGATATGGTGTAGAAATTAATTCCTTTATACAAAAAATATTTAGAAAATCTGTTATACTTCCTCCGATTACATTTGTATTTTAACGGATTTCGAAGTAAAATAGTGTAATGGAAATTATGATAAATTAAAGGGATAATTAGTGAAAAGGGTCCCACCATAATTTTTATCTTTATTGAAGAAAGAGAAATTAATGATGTTTAATAAACTTAAGTAGGGATAAAATGGTAATTTTATAGATAAAATATGTCAAATAAGGAAAGTGTTGCACTTATTTTGAATCACCTCTTTTTGGAAAGTGTTGCACTTATTTTGAATCGGAGGAAGTATATAATATTGTTAGGACTATTTCTGTAATAGATTTTGACCTTTAAGTCCGTTAGTTAACTTTTCCTTAGTTAAGTGGTGAGGAGTATATAATGTTGTATTTTGACTTTGGATGTAAGCTTTCCCACACTTAATTGAATTACAGATAAAATATGTCAAATAAGGAAAGTGTTGCACTTATTTTGAATCACCTCTTTTTGGAAAGTGTTGCACTTATTTTGAATCGGAGGAAGTATATAATATTGTTAGGACTATTTCTGTAATAAATTTTGACCTTTAAGTCCGTTAGTTAACTTTTCCTTAGTTAAGTGGTGAGGAGTATATAATGTTGTATTTTGACTTTGGATGTAAGCTTTCCCACACTTAATTGAATTACAGATTTTGAAAGCTCTCTTCCCTCCTTCATTCTCTCTCAACTACACACACTAAAACACCAAGAACGCACACACTTAATTCTTCAATTCTACTCAAATCATCATGAATTAGCTTCATTTCAATCACATTAGATCTCTCAAATATTCTATTCTATGTTTAAGTACAAATATTTTGGTATATTTTTTTTTGAACGGCAAATTCTACATTAAATTTAACCTATCTTGACAGGACTTGAACTTCTAACCTTCAGTTGTGAGGTAAACACCATACTCTAAGGTCCAAGACCCTTTAGTATATTTTGGCGTAGTTAATAATTTTTTTATTTAAAGACATTTAACTTTTCTTTTTAATTAATGTAGATTTTTTACCACTTCATAGTTCATACGTTACTGGTCTAGTCAACTGGTTATATCCACGTCAGCATATTTGAGTTGATTAAAATTTAATATGTGATACATTATATATTAATAAAAATAAAATTTTAATAACTCAATTGATCTTTTTCTAAAGTTCAATACCTCGTTTAAAAAACCCCTTCAGTCATTCAAGTTACATAAAAAATATTTATTTCTTGACTGTAACTTAACACTCCATAAATTCTTTTTCAATTGACGCGTGAATTGAGAATGTAAAAAAATACATCCCCTAGTAGTTTTTTTATTGAATTGATTAATATCTTAAATACGGTTGAACTAGTTATATTATATTAGCCAACCGTTTATATTTGGGGTTCTTGCCGGGGGTGATGACATTACCGAAGCTACTGATCGGGTTCCCTTTTGCTGTTCAAAAAAAAATTAGCCAACCGTTTGAACAAAATAATATTTCGTTAAAACATTTATAATGAAGCAATTATCAAAAATAAAAATGAAATATAAATATACAAAATAATCCTATTATAAAAAAATAAAAAATAAATAAAAAATTGAAATCTAATTTTCAACTATATTTTTTTTTAAAGTTCTAAAACTAGTGAAATTTTCAAGGTAGTCCATTAATTTTATCTAGTCCCAAGGGACATTTATTAGCCATTTGATCAAGAAAAATTTATGGTTAAGATCAAGATTCAAAACCACCACCACCACTACAAGCACATGTGCTTCTCCGGCGGCCGGAGACGGCGGCCGGCGGCGATGGGCGGTGGTCGGCGGCGGAGGACGGCGGCAGGAGGTGGCTGCCGGCGGTGGTGACCGGTGGTGGTGGTCGTGACTGGAAGCACATGTGCTTCGTGACTTGTTTTGATTTTTTTTCTGTGTAGTGAAGCATATGTGTTTCATAACGTCAAGCACATGTGCTTCGTGATTTAAACACAAATGACTTGCTTGTAAATTACATTTGTTCAGAAACAAAAACACATGTGCTTGGCTTTATGAAGCACATGTGCTTCATAATGATATGTTCGTCACTTGTTTTGATTTTTTTTCTATGTAGTGAAGCACATGTGTTTCATAACTTCAAGCACATGTGCTTCGTGATTCAAACACAAAAGACTTGCTTGTAAGTTACATGTGTTCAGGAACAAAAACACATGGACTTGGCTTATGAAGCACATGTGCTTGGCTTTATGAAGCACATGTGCTTCATAATGATATGTTCGTCACTTGTTTTGATTTTTTTCTGTGTAGTGAAGCACATATGTTTCATAACGTCAAGCACATGTGCTTCGTGATTCAAACACAAATGACTTGCTCGTAAGTTACATGTGTTCAAGAACAAAAACACATGTGTTTGGCTTTATGAAGCACATGTGCTTGGCTTCATGAAGCACATGTGCTTCATAATGATATGTGCGTCACTTGTTTTGATTTTTTTTTCCGTGTAGTGAAGCACATTTGTTTCATAACGTCAAGCACATGTGCTTCGTATGCTCCCTTGTGTGTTTAGAAACTCATGTTTTTAGTGACTTGAAGCACCATGTGTTTCGTGACCTGAAGCACATGTGCTTCGAAGTAATATGCTGTGTTTCAGTGAAGCACATGTGCTTCGATACATCAATACCACCACCACCCCCATTAGCACCAACACCTTCACTGTCAGCCACCAGTCCACCACCACCACCCGGCGGCGGCGGGCGGCGATCGGCGGTGGTCGGCGACGGCGGACGACGGCGGCGGACGGCGGCCGGAGGTGGCCGCCGGCGGTGGCTGTTGGTGGCTGTTAGGTGGGGGATTTGATTTTGACCATCTTGATCCAATGGCTAGGATTTGTCCCTTGAGACTATGCAAAACCCTTGGACTTCATAGAATACACCTCTCTAAAACTAATATAAAACTTCCATATTTATTCTATTTATCTTTTTTGGAGATTCAGCCTGCCAGTTGAACCGAAATTTTATTCCAAGCAGCCGATTCCGACCGAGTTATAAGTATCAATTTAATCGGCTTATTCCGATCCACTACCTTTACATTTTCCGATTCAGTCGGTTCAACCGGGTGGTTCAACCGAATTTTTAAACTACAGTTGAAATCTTATAAAAGCATGCATATATAAAGATTTTTGTAATTTAACCTTTTAACTGTTTTTAAGGAATAAAAATTGTGATTCTGAAGTTTTAATACAAATTACCACCATCAAGGTATGTTGGTGGTACGTAGTCTCGGGTTCAAACCTCTATAAGTACAAATTTTAGGAGTGACGTTCAAAAAACTACAAAAAAGGTATTTTGCTTAAGTGACGCATATGTCAAATTGAATATGGAAAATCCAATAGACACCACCTGTATTTCTAGATTTGTAAATGAGGAGACTAGAAATCAAGATAGATTACACTGAAGTAAATGGAAGGACCCCATTTATAGTCAAAATTATGGCCCATCGGAAGCTGACGACGGGATTCACCAATCGCCGCCATGGTCTCTCTCACGTCTCTTTCTACGTACAGAATCTTCAACTCATTGATTTTTCTCCTTTTTTGCTCCGGCGTTGCTTTTGCTACCCAAACAGTCATAGAAACAATAATGGATCTCACCCATGGTTCTAAAAAGCCGGCCTTGGCTTCGCCATGTCTCGAAAAGGCTTAAGGTTTGACCATGCCGCCACGCCTTGGTCCAAAGTTTGGACGTTGTTAGAACAAATCACAGTTCAACTTATTACTGATGCTGCAGTTAGTACTGATCATGGTTATTACTGATGAAGACTATGGTTACTACTGATGGGGCAGAAACACTTGAGACGGATGAGTTGATACTGGTGAAGAGTATAACTAACTTACTACTGATCATGCACATATTGAAGATTACTACTGATCATTAGTAGTTACTACTGACGTTGGTTTTGGACTTACTACTGATTATCAGAGTTACTACTGATCATCACATTTACTACTGATGATGCATATTTACTACTGGTGATTGCAGTTACTACTGATACGTATATTTGGAACAAATCAAGTCCGAGATCTTCGCAGAGTTAGTTATAGAATGTTATTCAATGTATATCTTTTATAATTCGATATAAATCAAGTCCTGGAATAAATAGGGTAAATAGTTAGGCTTCAAGGACTGCTATAAGTAGTTCCTTACGAATTATAAACGTACGTGTGTATTGTTAATCAATAATATACATTGAAGCTTTTTGTGAATCACCGTGTTCTTAATATTATTGTTCATTGTTCGTTCAATATACAGTATTCTATTGTTCTTAATATATTAATACAAGTGTTGATCCGCTGCAACTTCTTCTTATTAGTAGATCTGGGTTGGCAATAACTTGTTTTGGTTATTCGATCCTGACAAGTGGTATCAGAGCTTATTGGTTCTAGATCTACGAATTTTAAGAACAACAAAAAGTTTTAAATCTTTAAAACACACAGATTGTTAATCATGACTGATAACAATGAAAGTACTCAAGCAAATAAAATCCCGATACTCACTCCCAATAACTTTGGAATGTGGAAGAATCGTATTAAGCAATACATGCTTATTACTGATTATTCCATGTGGGAAGCTGTTGTTGAAGGAAACAAAACCGTTCACAATCAAGCAACAAGTGCTGCAACTGAAGCAGACAAACTCAAGTGTGAAAAGGATAAGAAAGACAGAGGAATTGAACTCAAAGCTCTAAGCACTCTTCTACTGGCCATTCCTAATGATTATCAACATCTCTTTGTTGAATATGATGATGCAAAAATGTTGTGGCAGGCACTGAAAAAGAGATTTGTTGGCACCAAAAGCACCAAAAGAAACATGAAGTCTGTACTAAAACAGGACTTTGAAAATTTCAAAGGCCAAAAGAATGAATCCCTATCTTAAATCTTTGATAGGTTCAACAAACTCATTGGTGAATTGAATCAAGTTGGTGTGAAACCAGACAATGATGATGTCAACAGAAAATTTATCAGATCTCTTGGAGAAGAATGGTCTATGTACACAGTCATATATAGACAAGGTGATGCTCTGGAAGAAAAAGAGCTGGATGAATTGTACATTGAGCTTAGGGTGTTTGAATCTGAGGTAAGCTCTAAAACTCCTATGTTATCTTCAAACAATGCTGCTTTTGTATCCAGTACAGGTCAAATTCAAGAAACTACTATAGGAAAGGCTGCAGATTGTGAAGATACTGCAAGAGAATCCTTCTTCACTAGTCATGTGCATACTGCACTAATTAGTGATGATTTGGAACAATTGAATCCTGATGATCTTGAAGAAATGGATCTAAAATGGCAGATGGCTATGCTGAGCCTGAGAACCAAAAGGTTCTTGAAGAGGACTGGTAGAACAAACCTTAACTACAACAAAGGTGACAAGGCTGGATTTGACAAGACTAAAGTCAAATGTTACAACTGTAACAACCTTGGGCACTTTGCTAAAGAATGTCCTCAGGCAGACAAAAGATCAAACTCAACTGCTCTTGTTTCACAACAAGGACAAGGTTATGATTGGAGCTTTCAAGCAGAGGAACATGCACATAATCAAGCTCTCATGGCTTTCACTGATTCTCCTACTAAGGTACATTCTAAATCTTGCACTCCTGAATGCATTAAAGCATATAAAGATTTAGAAAAACTTAATAAAGAAACACTTGAAGAGATGATTCTAAATAGAAATAGAAGAATTGAATATAATGGTTGTATAACTGATCTTGAAAATCAAATCAAAATTTATAAAATAACCGATCAAAAGATAAAAGAAGAATTGCTACAAACCACTTATGAAAAAGAACATCTTGAATTAAAATTAAAAGAAACTTTGATCAAACTAGAAGAATATCAAATGAAAATAGAACAAAATAAATTAACCATTAAAAGGTTTGAAAGAAGTTCTCAAATTGTTAATGAATTAACAAGTAATCAAACCACTGAAAAAGTTGTGCATGGAGTGGGATATCATGTTGTACCACCTCCATATAAATTCATTCCCCCACTGAAAGATAGTTCAGAAAGAATCATAAATGAATTAAAAAATGAAAATCAAACTGAATCTAATAATGAAACATCTGAATCAAATGATTCTTCTGAAAATGATCAAACTACAGACTCAATTGATACAAGTTTTCACACAGCACAAAGTCAAAATGACTCTCCTAAATATGATGCAGAAAATATACCAAAAATTTTAAGAAGAGGAAATGAAAGAAACAAGAACCAACTCTTAGATCAAAGAAAACCTGAAGGTGCTAAGGATAAGAAATTAAGATGTGTTATTTGCAACAAAGTAAACATTTAGCAAAGGATTGTCACTTCAATCCAATTAACTGCAAAGAGTTCAATGAATTTAAAAATTCTAAAGTAAAAGCAAAAACACAAAGAATAAAAGATACTACTGATCCATCAGTAGTAAATAAAACAAAATCTCAAAAATCCGAAACACCAAAATTGGGAAGAAAGGCACCAAGGTTTGTGCAAAATAAAAGAGTTGGAAGCCCAAAGAACAACAATTATTTCAAAAATAATGGAAAAACAAATCAAAATAAACAATATTTTAATTTTTCCAACATCAGTAGAAACTTTAACAGGTTTACTACTGATCCTAACCCTAATTACAATGCTGTTGGGTACCAGTACCAAAACACTACTGGTAAAAACCCTAATTTTAAAAATACTACTGCTGCCAAACCAAATGTTAAAAACACTACTGGTTATCCTAAACATGGTAATTACCCAAATACTACTGGTCCATCCGTAGTAAAGTATTCAAAAGCTAAATATAATGGGTATAGACCAAGGTCAGTAGTAAACTAAGACACCAGTAACAAATCCAAAAGGACAGTAGTAAAACAAAACACCAGTACTAAACAGGTATGGGTACCAAAAATGTTTAAAATTAAATCTTCTAAATCTTACTTTTAATAGGATGAACCCAAGACATATAAAGCTTGGGTTCCCAAACTTAACTAATCTTTTACTTACTTGTGCAGAGCATTCAGATCCCTGAAGAAGGTAGAACATGACACATTGATAGTGGATGCTCAAGGCACATGACTGGAAATCTGCAAATTCTTAAGGATTTCAAGCCATTTGATGGAGGGTATGTGGCCTTTGGTGAGAACCCAAAGGGAGGTAAGATTACAGGCAAAGGTAGAGTTACTAATGGTAAAATTACTTTTGATGATGTATTTTATGTAGCTGAGCTAAAATACAATCTTGTCAGTGTGTCTCAAGTATGTGATAAAAAGAACAAGATTCTTTTCACAGATATTGAGTGCATCATTCTTTCTCCTGACTTTGTTTTAGATGAAAAATATGTAGTTTTGAGAACTCCAAGGAGAAACAACTTGTATTGCCTGGATATAGGGGGAGAACTCATTTCTTCAAATGAGGTCAACTGTTTTATATCCAAGGCAAACACTACTGAATCAGAACTATGGCATAGAAGGATGTGTCACACAAACTTTAAAAATATCAACAATTTAGTAAGAAAGAATTTGGTAATTGGATTACCACAAAAACAGTTCATGTGTGATCATCACTGTGTTGCATTCCTAAAAGGTAAACAACATAAGTCTTCTCATAAGTCCAAAATTGTAAATTCTATTTTTGTTCCTTTACAACTCTTACATATGGACCTTTTTGGACCTACAAATGTAATGAGCATTGGAAAGAAACAATATTGTCTTGTTATTACTGATGACTTTTCCAGATATACATGGGTTTTCTTTCTCAGGACAAAAGATGAAACAAGTGAACTCATCAAGAACTTAATTGTTAAACTGGAGAACACATCTGACCAAAAAGTTAAAGCCATAAGAAGTGATAATGGCACAGAATTTAAAAATGCTAACTTAATTAACTTTTGTGATCTTAAAGGTATTGACAGGCAATACAGCTCACCTAGAACTCCTCAACAAAATGGTGTAGCTGAAAGAAGAAATAGAACCATCATTGAAGCAGCAAGATCAATGTTAGCAGACTCAAAATTACCAATTACTTTTTGGGCTGAAGCTGTTAATACTGCATGTTATGTACAGAACAGAGTATTAATAGTTAAGCCACATCATAAAACACCATATGAACTTTTTAACAAAAGAAAACCTTCCATAAGTTTCTTAAAATCATTTGGTTGTCCTTGTACTATTTTGATTACAAGAGAACAAATTGGTAAGTTTGACTGCAAAGCTGATGATGGAATCTTTGTGGGATACTCTACTCAAAGCAAATCATACAGAGTGTTCAACAAAAGATTAAGGATTATTGAAGAAAGCATCAATGTATCTTTTAATGAGAATATACCTAATGAACAAGGAAATGGTCCAGATTGGCTATTTAACATAGACAATCTAACCAAATCCTTTAACACTAACTTGGATTTAAATGCAGGTGATTCAAATTGTCATACTCAAAAGGAAGGAACATCATCTTTCAATTTTGGTCAAGAAGAGATGAGATACATAGTAGTTAATACTATTCCCACAGTTAATACTAAGAACAGTAATAACTCAGATTCTGGGAGCAGTAGTGAATCAGATAATGAGGACAGTAGTAATTCAAATACTACTGATCCCAGTAATAACTTAAATACTACTGATCCCAGTAGTAACTCTGAACCAGCAAATGATGATGAACCAAACATCAATAACAATGAAGAACCTCAAGAGGAACAAATCCCTGAGACAAATGAGTCAAATCTTGAAAATCAACTAGTGGTTGATAGAGCTACAAACTCAAGAACTCAAAAGAACCATCCATTAGATAATGTTCTAAGTGATGTTAACTCACAACTACAAACAAGAAGCAAATTAAATAAAAGTCTAACTGCAAACATGTGTAACATAAGTTTAATTGCTAATGAATGTATGTTTGAATGTTTTCTGTCTCAGGATGAACCAAAGAAGATTCAACAAGCAATGAAGGATTCAAACTGGATTGAGGCAATGCAAGAAGAACTCCTTCAATTCAAATTACAAGCTGTTTGGACACTTGTACCTTTACCCAAAGGAAAAAGAGCCATTGGAACAAGATGGATCTTTAGAAACAAGAAAGATGAAAGAGGTATAGTGATCAAGAACAAAGCCAGACTTGTAGCCCAAGGATACACTCAAGAAGAAGGAATAGACTATGATGAAGTATATGCTCCTGTTGCAAGAATTGAAGCAATACGAATATTCCTAGCATATGCTTCATACAAGAAGTTTAAAGTCTATCAAATGGATGTGAAGAGTGCATTCCTGTATGGGAAAATTGAAGAAGAAGTATATGTGTGTCAACATCCAGGTTTTGAAGATCCAGAAAATGGTGACTATGTATTCAAACTAGACAAAGCTCTGTATGGCCTACATCAGGCACCAAGAGAATGGTATGATACATTATCATCATACTTGTTGAAGAATGATTTTAAAAGAGGAGCTATTGACAAGACTCTGTTCACAAGAAAGGTCAAAAATGATATACTACTAGTTCAAATCTATGTAGATGATATCATTTTTGGATCAACAAATGATTTATTGTGTAAAGAGTTTGAGGATCTCATGCAAACCAAATTAAAGATGAGCTCCATGGGTCCAATAAACTTCTTCCTTGGACTCCAAGTGAATCAAAGATCAGATGGTATTTTGATAAACCAATCAAAATATGTCAAAGATATCTTGGAGAAGTTTGCTATGAAAGACTGCAAGAGTGCAAGTACACCAATGGAAACACACAAACACCTACATCCTGATGATGAGGGGGAGGATGTAGATGAACACTTATATAGATCAATGATAGGCTCTTTGATGTACTTAACTGCATCAAGACCTGACATTATGTACAGTGTTTGTGTGTGTGCAAGATATCAAGCAAGACCTAAAGAACTACACTTGCAGGCTGTCAAAAGAATAATCAGATACTTGAAAGGCAAGCCATCACTTGGTCTATGGTATCCACATCACTCACCATTTGAACTCATAGCCTACACAGATAGTGACTATGGAGGTGAATGTCAAGATAGAAAGTCCACTACTGGTGGATGTCAATTCTTTGGATCAAGACTGGTGTCATGGCAATGTAAGAAACAAACAAATGTATCCACATCAACTGCTGAAGCAGAGTATGTAGCTGCATCTGCTTGTTGTGCTCAAGTACTTTGGATTCAAAACCAGCTTCTAGACTTTGGTATCTCTATCCTTAAAACTCCTATTTTTATTGATAATCAAAGTGCTATTAGTATTGTGAACAATCCAGTAAAACACTCTAAAACTAAACACATTGAAATAAGATTTCACTTTATAAGAGATTGTAATGAAAAGAAGTTGATTAAAGTAGTTAAAATTCATACTGACAATCAATTAGCAGATCTTTTTACAAAAGCATTTGATGTAGGAAGATTCAGCTTCTTAGTTAGCAGTATTGGAATGATTTTAATAAATTAATTTCATAATCAAAATCATGTGTAAGAGTTTTTCTGTTGTAAAAAGTTATTTATTTTAAATAAGTGTTTTACTACTGGTAGGTCATTACTACTGGTGTGTATTGAGTATGCACCAAATACTACTGGTAAGACAATACTACTGGTAAACAATTGTACTCACATATACTACTGGTCTCTAAAAATGGTGGTTACTACTGTAACACCACAGTCTAGAGCCATTTTTTTTTTAAATAAGCATACGGAAGCGGTTTAAGAAGCTGTAAATCCTAAATTATTACACAACATAAAAACTTTACAAATTAACCAAATATTTAAACATTTAAAGGTGTTACTAAAACAGGCTCGACCCGGTATACAAAATCAGAGTGCGGTCAGACTTCCAAAACCCGACTCTAGTCAAGCCTAAACCACAACCTGAAAAGAGTCAACAAATGAGGGATTAGCACAAAGCTAAGTGAATAGAAATAAACGTCAATTTGCATAACCACAACAAATTAGAAAAATCGAGAGAAATCAATAGGGAAAACCCGTCCAAACTTCCACAAGCAATTGGACGTTATAAGAGGATCGACGGTCGGGCGAGGACCTTCAACTGTTGTCGGCCAACAACAGTCAACCGATGGCTTCTTTACTAGAGGCACGGTGATCCCTCCTTACATAACGAATACGAAGGAGTCCGATCGCCCCCACCAAGAGTAACGAAGCGTAGCCGAAAACCACCATAGCTAACCTCTAAAAACATGTGCACATACTACCATTAACCACTAGACCAAGAAAGAACTTGTAAAAAGAATTGCAGCCAAGAAATCTGTTCCTGACGAAGTTCGCGTCGTGAACTCAGAGTTCGCGTCGCGAACTAAGAGTTCACGAATCGGGAACTACATCACGACCAAACCCCAATTTCTCTGACTCGAGTTCGCGATCGCGACCACAAGTTTGCGACGCGAACTCCCTCAGATGCCAAATTCCTGCACTTTTTCTCAAAACTCTACCATTCCCTAATTTTGTACATCACACAAGAAAGAAGGTTAAGTCCACTCACCTTAGCTTCCTTTCCATGCCGAGCTCAATGATCTTATATCACTGAGGCTCCTTCCCTTTTCCTGTACAAAATGAATACCGAATTAGTTACCCGAAACCATCAATTATGTAACAAGTACTATAAGCCAAACACCATTATTTGAGGTCAATCAAATGGCAACAAATGCTTGCATTTCAACACATAATACTCACCATGTCTAGAATTCCATCAAGTTAATTCTAAACCAATCTTAATGCATTTCAATCAAATTGCACACATTAGGCCCAAACGGGTCAAACACATATTCAAGCTCATACTTGTCAAATAACAATTTCATATTGTCAAGTTCCTTACTTAACATTAATCTAAGCAATTTGCACAACATTTGTATACATGTGTAAGTTATTCATCTATTGACCTAAAATAGGTCAATTTGCACAATTTGTAACCAAACGTGTCAAAATCCGACATTAACATAATCATACATCCAATTAGACAACTAACACATATTTGACATGAATTTGACAATTAAAGTTTACAAGTCATACAAGACTAAAAGTCAACTCCCAGGTTTGACTAAAGTCAACAATCTACAAATTTAGCTAGTTATGACTAAATTTCCTTCTTAGCCAAACACTACCAACACCAATGCATTTTCATTACAAGCAACTAGAAATTCTTCATAACTAACAATCATCATTTAACAAACATAGTTAGCCTAACACAACATTAAGAACATCAAAATACACAATTCATCAAAATAGGGAAAAAGCCACCTTCTTCCTAAATCCACCATTGATGGAGCTTTATGAAAGCTTCACCAAATGAGTTATAACTAACAACAATTCATACAATACTTGCAAGAACTCAATTAGACACCAAATCATGCATCAATTTCGAATTATAAGCAAGATTCAACAAGAATTCCATCAAAACCCACTAACTCAACAACCCTAGTTCATCTAAGCTCAAGAACATGAAACCCTAGCCAAGAAAGGAGAGAACTTACTTAGTTTTGCTTCTAGAATCCGAAAATCACAAGGAGAAGGTAAGAACTTCAAGCAATTAACATCAATTTGGAAGAAAACTCAAGTGTGTGTGTAGTGTGTGTGTGTGTCGAGTTCCAGAGAGAGAAGGAATAGAGAAAACCCAAAAATGACATCTGCCCTTTTCACTTAACACGTAAACCCTTCTCCCAAAACAGGTATTTTCCAATTAAACACAGTACAGAATGCTAGGTTCACAGATAATTAATTTAGACCTAACTAACTCCAATTTTAACAACGAAGATATTTTTAGAACCCCGGTTCAGAAATGAACCCAAATATGTAAAAATCATTTTAACATTTAAATATCTCAGTTTTACTAATTTTTAACCCCATGGTTAAAAATACAATTAATTCATATAAATTAAATAAAATCATATAAAATAATAAAACAATAAACAATAAAATATTACTTAACAAAAATAATAAAATACTATAGGTCGGGTCTCGGGATGTTACAACTACTGCTAGGGTTGGTAAATTAGGTCAGTATTAAAATTCATTAGTTACTACTGATGTCTACAGTCACTACTGATGTCAAAATCCTTAGTTACTACTGACGTTCATAGATACTACCGACGTTTTCTACTGGTATCTAATTTACTACTGGTCTTTAAATTGTCAAAGTTACCAAACTAACCCCCACGAAAATAACCGTTGTGTTATGATTCGAAGGGCAATTTAGTCTTTTTGCAGATCAAATCGTAAGATATAAATAGCTGAAGTCGATTAATTTAGCATTATCCACACATCGATTTGCTAAATCCTCTCGATAAACCCTAAATCGCGATCATAAACCCTGCACCAGTAACAAACATTCATAATTGTTCTCTCAAAACAAACGATCAAACACAAAATCGACGACAATGGCAACTCTACAATCTCTTGATGTTCAAACAATTCTCAAATACTCAGAGTTTCACAACATGTGTGCGTATCTAAAGAATCCAGACGGAACAAAAGATTTTCGTCCAATCGTCAACTTTTTGAAGAACTCATACAAAAAGTTTGCATTAAATGTAAATCCAAAAGCATATCAAAAACACTTGGTTGATTTCTGGACCAATGCTGAAAGAACCGAAGGGGCAACTATGTCTATGATCAAATCAACCGTGGATGGAAAATCTATCACCATAACTGAACAATCCATCAGACACCATCTACAACTGCACGACGACGAAGGTATGTTTTCTCTTCCTAAGGAATACATTGTTGAAATTTTAAACAGAATGGGATATGAGGGAAGACTTGACATTCTCACTTTCCAAAAAGGTCTTCTCTCCCCACAATGGAAATTTCTTGTACATACTATTCAACACTGTATTTCTCCTAAAAGAAGTACATGGAATGAGTTTAACAAGTCAATAGCATCTGCTGTTGTTTGTTTATGCACAGACCAAGTATTTAACTTTTCAAATATGATTTTTGAGGGAATGTTGGGAAATCTTTCTACTTCAAAATTTTTAATGTATCCCAGATTTCTTCAACATTTAATAAATTGTGAATTGCAAAACTTGTCAACTCCCAAAAATATTTTTACAACACCTGAGTTGAACAAGAAAGTTTTCTCAAATATGAGAAAAAAAAATTAAATTTTCGGGCAAGGAAACCCCTCTGTTTCCTAACATGATCAAAGATCAACCAAATCTTGGAGAAGGTTCAATTAAAGACTCAACCCCAGTTGAACCTCAACCCACTCATTCACCCCCAAATGCAGCCCAAACACAATCCCAAACAGTCACTCAATCATCCACCCAATTAGATGTCCTGAATGTGTCCCAGGAACATGAACTCAATCTGCAGAGTGCTACTCTTCACTCTGTAGAAGACCAGCCAATAGCCAAATCAGTCTAGAAAATATATAAAAGGAAGAAATCTTCCTTAAAGGACACCAGGGGACCCATTGAGTCAAACCCCAGGCTCCAAGAGTTGTCCTCCAAGGAGGAGAGAGGGCATGAGGAAAGGGCTCTCACTACTGATGCCCCAAAGGTGGGTGCACAGAATAGTGAGAACATCACTAAGACCCAGACCTCGGCAACTCTTAGTGATGACTCTTTTGAGGAATTACTAAGAGGACCCCGGTGCCAAGAAACCACAAGGGGGGGGGGGGGGGCACTACTGCTTCTTCTAGGAAGAAGAGAGTGTCCAAACAACCCATTTCATCACAAAGAAGTGATGAGGGTAGAACTGAAACTATTGATTTGGCGGAAAGGATGGAAAACCTTAAAGCCAATGTACCTGTTAGTGAGCCCGATGATCTTGCTAGAAGGAGTGAGGGCAGTATTGAACAAAAATAATTGACGGATAGGATGAAAAACCTTGAAACCACTGTACAAGATTGTCTGAAATATTTAACAAATCAAGGAAAAACCATGACCTACATGAGGAAGCATATCAACACAATCAACAAAAGAATGAAAATGTATGATCATAGGCTTCTTCAACAAACAAAGATTATAAGGAGACTGAAAAAGAAGGTTGATAATAGTGAAGCTCCACCAGTTGAGTTCACTAAGGGGGAGAAGGAAAACATACAAAGCATGATAGATGAATCTATTGCAGCAGCAACTTCTCTCAATCTTAAAGAAACAAAGGTTGATGAAGGCCTGGTTAATGATGAAAGCCTAGAAAAGATGGATATTACTGATGAGGCTACTACTACTCTCCTATGGAAGAACAAGCTAAACAAGAAGCATCAGTAGTAACTCCTACTACTACTGATGTCATAGCAGTAGTAAATCAAGAAGAGGCAGCAAACACTACTGATGCCCTATCAGTAGTAATTCCTGAAGACATACCAGTAGTAACTACCTTGGCTACTACTGATGATATTATTGACCTGCCACCACTACTAGAGCCTGCAGTAATAATTCCACCATCACCAGCAACAAGATCAACACAATTGGTGGTGAAAGATATTGATGATGATATCAACTGGCTGGAAGTTGATGAATGTACTCTACCTCCACATCCCAAAATACTTCCCACGTCACAAATACATACTTATGGTCACAAATTTAGAATTGAAGATGCACCAGATAAAAAGAGTGATAATTACATAGGAAAGGGAAAGGAAATTGCTGATGAAGACCAACCTAACAGAGCACAAGGTCATGAAATGGTCAACAAAATCAATTATGCTAAATCAGCCAAGCATGATAGGTGGAAAGTAAAAAGGGAAAATTACTTGAAGAAGGTTGAAGCCTCTCTAGCCATTGAGAACAGAAAATTAGCAGAAAGGGCTAGAATACTAAGACAACCCTTCACAGAAATAAAATTGGCAGATATAGCTGACATATCAAAACTGCCACAATTTCAACACAAGGTCAAAACCAAACAAGTTGCAGAAACCAGAAAAGAATTACAACGAAGAGAACTACAAAAAATAAGGCAACTTGAATCTAAAACAATAGAACTTCTTGAAGCACAAGTACAAGAATGCAAAGAGATGAAGGCTGATATGCCAGAAAAATTTGCAGACAAGAAGAAAGAAATGGTCACATTTTTGAAGTCAAGAGGTCACAACACAAAGGCCTTTGGAAGAATGAAGTTGATCAATTTAATTGAAAAGTACTGTGTGGAGAAGAAGAAGGATCTTCTTGAACAAAAGATTAAAGAGAAGGACACCACAAAGCTTGAACAGATAAACTCCAAAGAAATGAAAGAAAGAAAAACCATAACTGGTGAAACATCTGGTGAACTCTCTTTAACTACAAGAAAAAGGAAGGCTGATCAATCTGAACTAGAACAACCAAAGAAGAAACTACAAATAGTTCAAGTTCATGATCTTCCTATTGCTCTCCTAGAAAGCAATCCAATCATCAAGTGGAGATGTATAGATGATGTGATTGAGATTGTTAGAGAAGATAAGGTCACTCAAAGATTTAGAGCTTGGAAACCTTTAGTCATGTCCCTAACCAGAAGTGACATAATCAAGATGTTGATTATTGGTAAACCAAGAATGACCAAGAAGACCTGAAAGAATTCAGCTGCAGGTTACATTACAGAAATGATTAATGCTGCTTTCTATCCAGATGAATATCCAGAGAAGTTTACAAATCCAGAGAATATTCAAGCCTGGAATGTGCTACCAACAGTCAACATGTACTTCTTTGAATATACAAGTAAGAAGTGTGATTTATTCCTATATGAAAAAGAGTATCCTCGCTCTGAGAAAACTCTTTATCAACTTTGGTGCATGAATTTTATTAAGCCTAATGATGCTGTGATGTTCCAAAACAAGTTAAATGAATTTGTGAAAAAGATCAGCAAATATATTATTGCACAAAGGAATAAAAGAAACCAACAGACTTTAGAAGGAGATCAAAGAAGAGCAAAATTGTTGGAAGAAAAGAAAAAGGAGAAGCAGAAGTAAGAAGAAACTTGATTGATTGAAAGAGAATCAATAAGTTTAGGGGGAGATTATTAGAACAAATCACAGTTCAACTTATTACTGATGCTGCAGTTAGTACGTACTGATCATGGTGGCCGCCGGCGGTGGCTGTAGGTGGCTGTTAGGTGGGGGATTTGATTTTGACCATCTTGATCCAATAGCTAGGATTTGTCCCTTGGGACTATGCAAAACCCTTGGACTTCATAGAATACACCTCTCTAAAACTAATATAAAACTTCCATATTTATTCTATTTATCTTTTTCTAGAAAACCGGTTTTTTGGAGATTCAGCCTGCCAGTTGAACCGAAATTTTATTCCAAGCAGCCGATTCCGACCGAGTTATAAGTATCAATTTAATCGGCTTATTCCGATCCACTACGTTTACATTTTCCGATTCAGTCGGTTCAACCGGGTGGTTCAACCGAATTTTTAAACTACAGTTGAAATCTTATAAAAGCATGCATATATAAAGATTTTTGTAATTTAACCTTTTAACTGTTTTTAAGGAATAAAAATTGTGATTCTGAAGTTTTAATACAAATTACCACCATCAAGGTATGTTGGTGGTACGTAGTCTCGGGTTCAAACCTCTATAAGTACAAATTTTAGGAGTGACGTTCAAAAAACTACAAAAAAGGTATTTTGCTTAAGTGACGCATATGTCAAATTGAATATGGAAAATCCAATAGACACCACCTGTATTTCTAGATTTGTAAATGAGGAGACTAGAAATCAAGATAGATTACACTGAAGTAAATGGAAGGACCCCATTTATAGTCAAAATTATGGCCCATCGGAAGCTGACGACGGAATTCACCAATCGCCGCCATGGTCTCTCTCACGTCTCTTTCTACGTACAGAATCTTCAACTCATTGATTTTTCTCCTTTTTTGCTCCGGCGTTGCTTTTGCTACCCAAACAGTCATAGAAACAATAATGGATCTCACCCATGGTTCTAAAAAGCCCGCCTTGGCTTCGCCATGACTCGAAAAGGCTTAAGGCTTGACCATGCCGCCACGCCTTGGTCCAAAGTTTGGACGTTGTTAGAACAAATCACAGTTCAACTTATTACTGATGCTGCAGTTAGTACTGATCATGGTTATTACTGATGAAGACTATGGTTACTACTGATGGGGCAGAAACACTTGATACTGATGAGTTGATACTGGTGAAGAGTATAACTAACTTACTACTGATCATGCACATATTGAAGATTACTACTGATCATTAGTAGTTACTACTGACGTTGGTTTTGGACTTACTACTGATTATCAGAGTTACTACTGATCATCACATTTACTACTGATGATGCATATTTACTACTGGTGATTGCAGTTACTACTGATACGTATATTTGGAACAAATCAAGTCCGAGAGCTTCGCAGAGTTAGTTATAGAATGTTATTCAATGTATATCTTTTATAATTCGATGTAAATCAAGTCCTGGAATAACTAAGGTAAATAGTTAGGCTTCAAGGACTGCTATAAGTAGTTCCTTACGAATTGTAAACGTACGTGTGTATTGTTAATTAATAATATACATTGAAGCTTTTTGTGAATCACTGTGTTCTTAATATTATTGTTCATTGTTCGTTCAATATACAGTATTCTATTGTTCTTAATATATTAATACAGGTGTTGATCCGCTGCAACTTCTTGTTATTAGTAGATCTGGGTTGGCAATAACTTGTTTTGGTTATTCAATTCTGACAGACGTTAAGGCTTGGCGTATGTTAACCCCAAACTTGACTCATTTTTACCCGTTATAAGCTGTATTTTTAAATGTATTAAAGATATTGAGTCATATAAGCCATATATATAGGTATATATATAGTTATTTAGTTATAAGAATCGTTCAATAGGTCGAAAATGAAGAAAAAAATTGATTAACTATGTTTATTTTATCTATTTTGTATAATTATATATACTTCCTCCGTATCAAAATAAGTGACACACTTTCCATTTTGGGGTGTATCAAAATAAGTGACACACTTTTAAAATTTTCTTTATTTGGTAAAAATAGTGGGACCCATACCCACTAACTATCCACTTTAATAAAGTGAAATTACCCTTATACCCTTACTTTTACTTTTAAAACTCATTAATATCACTTTATTCAAAAAAAAGTGGGACCTATTCTCCACTAACTATGTAGTTTAATCTATTTTAACCTCTACTTTAATCTTTCACCTCAAAAAACGTGTAAGCCAATTTGTGTCACTTATTTTGATACGGAGGAAGTATATAATTATAATTTATATACGAAATTGCCGCCTTAAGTCACGCCTTGAAAAACGCCATGTCTCGCCACGGCTCGCCATGTCTCGAGGCTTGACAGTGCCGCCACACCGCGCCTTGCGTTATTTAGAACCTTGATCTCACCTATGCATGCTGACTTATTAATTAATGAAACAAATAGATAATGTTACGTAGTCTGTTGAATCTCGGAAATATTTAATTAGAATATTGAATTATAAACACATTAAAACTAGGGGTGGTAAACTGGTAATTGAGTTTGGGTTAACAGGTTCAGGTTAATAAGTTGACAGATTTAGATTAATCAACTCAAACTCGACATGTTTAAAATTATGGGTCAGAAAAATCAACCATAATATAGATACATGTAAACCATCTAACCCAGATTGGCGTATCATAAATACAAAAATCATGAACCCAAATACAAAAACTAAATCTCAGATTCATTATTAAAATGTAACAAAATCCTAATTTTGTCAATAAAAAGAGGGATTTTATAATATTTACATCATTTAAAAAAAATTAAAAGTACTTTATAAAATTAAATATGTTGACAGGTCGACTCGTTTATATATATATATAAGTCAATCTGAACACGGCCCGAGTTATAAACGGATTTGATGGGTGGACCTGATTTTTACCCGAACTCAATTAATTAGGCTCAACTCAAATTTGATTATTTTCGTGTCCGATTCATGTCAGATTTTGTGTTGTGTCGGGAATTGCCGCCCTTAAATAAAGCAGTCATCCATCAAACGTAAAACATATTTTTAACGCGAATGCTTTAACATTTGAATTCAACCTTCAGAAATCAAAATTAAGCCCTCTAAAAGTTTATACGTGTTGCAAACTGGACATCTGCACTTTACTTTAGTTTTCATTTATTTTTTATTAAAATTAAAATTAAAATTGTAAGTATCATGAGAATCATTTTATCGTTATCCATACGTTATTTTAGACGGATTTGGCTAAAGAAACACAATTGCATAGTTAGAGACTGTATTTGACGAGAATAACAATTTACGTTGTAAAAATGCTTTTGAGAGTTGCTAGCCATATTTGCAGCTCTTCATTTCATCGTATTTTCTTCTCTTCATACTATGATAATACAATATGTTCAAACAGATAGTATAATAAAACCCTATAATAAAAGTAGGAGTTCATAATATTTTGGGGGTTCTATTGGCCAGTTGACATTATTTTGGCAATCCCATTTGTTATGGGATTTTGATAATAACAGCATTTAGAGCTGTCTCTAAATGCATAAAGTTGTATATTAATTTATGTGAAGAAGTGGTTCCTAAAATTCAGGGGTTGCTATAAATTGATGTAGAAGCTTCTGTTGCGTGTATATTAACAGCCCTTAAGGTTGTCATTATCAAAATTCTTTGTTATAAGTTAATCGTTACTTTTCTTGTAAAAATAAACGTGTAATTAAAAATAGATTTGACCTTTACCAACTACGATAAATAAGGTGGTCCTTTTGACCTTTTCCCACTCCTTAGAAAACAAAATTTAATCTAAAATATCAAACTTAACATCCATATACTGATATACTCTGGAGATATTTCGGTAATGGCTACGAAGATGTTACGGTTAGACTACGTACATTTAAATAAAAATTCGGCTCTAAATAAAAGTTTGGCTTTCCGGATAACCTGAACACGGAATAATCTCACCCATTACTCGTTTTTCAGACTTATCTTCTCCTATATATGAGGCCTAATTTGGCCTGGGTTTGACAACTAGGCAATTCCGAGCTCTCTCATTGGTCGGTTTTGCCACGTGTAATTCTCCGATTGGCCCACACAATACAAAGTTGAAATCACACGGCAATACATTAGGAATTTTCATTGATTTTGACCATTAAATTCGGTATCCCACATTAAATTCTGTATACGGTTATGTATGAGCGCATGCCTATTTTTCTAAGAAAATAAACACAAAGTTGAAATCCTTTGTCGCCAGCAGGTTTCCTGCTCCACCGGTGAATTTGACGATGACCGGAGATCACATCGGAGCTCCGTCAGCCGAATTAGGTATTTTCAACATCTATCTATCTATGAAAGTGTTCTAATTTAACCTGTTTCAGCTTCACAATAACCTTAAACCCTAACACCCTAATTGAACACATATTGATTGCAATTGATCTCTCCAAGGAGGATAACTTTGTTTAATTGAATTATATAAACCCCCAATTTGATCCCGGAACTGTTATACATCGATATTTTCATTAATTAAGGATAACAAACGATTAGCATTACAAAAAAAAACTATTATCCCCCACTTGTGAAGATTGTAGTAATCATCTCCATAGAATATGTGTTTTTTAATTGATTATGGCGATCATATAATCAGATGCTTAAAAATACGGATATTTAGCTAATTTTGCATTTATACTGATGATCAGTCTGTTTATATAAAATAACGATGTTTCTTACAGTAGAAGTTAATATATCAACTGAAATAACAACCGACAATGGTGGCAATAATATTGCATGTGAACAAAAGGATATTGAAGAACCATGTATAGGTATGCAATTTGATTCTGAAGATGATGCTAAGAAATTTTATGAGGCCTAATATCATATACATGTTCTGTTCTGTAATGAATACACAATCGTATATGTGTATATTCATTTTGTGTATTCATTACATAATCATATGTGTATTCATTATGTTACAACAGCTTCGTAACATGTTTTTCTTTATCACGTATGAGTAGCATTTTGAGTAGATAAATTGTATGTGTATTCAATCATGTTTTTCTTCTATAGAATTAAGAATCATAATTATGTTTATAAATAACTTCTTTATTTATTTATCAATCTCATAATATGTTATATCATATCATTTGATTCAATTTCTACACCAAATATATGAAACAGATATTGCACATGTATGTAAAAAGTTTGTGGATCCCCTTCCTCCGAATCTTGAGGAATATGTAAAATTGGTTCAAGATAACTTGCCAAACGTAATTGACACAAATATTCTCTAGAATCAAACATTGCAATTAGAAATGAATAATATAGCACGTCACTTACTATAGTTTTTGCCATCATGTGTCCACATTTTACTTTTTATGTAAAATACTAATACTAATAGATTGGACTCATAAAAGAAAACCGAATGGTAATGAGAATTTTGATGTTTAGAGGGAAGAACTAAGGAAACAAACTGGTGCAACAGCTTATATCAAATGCAGCTCAAAAACTCATTAGGTAGTAAAAATGATAACCTCATAGCCATTAGACACCGAATTTTATTTCTTTATTTCATTTTTCAAATACTATCTCCCTATTAAAATTAGGGATACATTTGAAAAAATACGATTTTTTAGTAAAAAGATTAAAAGTTAGTTCAAGATAGTTATTGGAGAATAGGTCATACTTCTTTTAAATAAAGTGATATTAATAATTTTTAAAAGTAAAATAAGGTAAAAAAATAATTTCATTTTATTAAATTAGATAGTTAATGGAAAAATAGTGTCACTTTTTTACCAAATAACGTAAGTTTTGAAAATGCATCGCTTATTTTAATCCATCATTAAATAAAATGTGTATCACTTACGTAGGTAGTAATATGCTTATATTTAGTGGACATGTCATATAACATTTACACTTATTTCTTTATGATCATTTAGAATGTCAAAGTGTTTTTTTGATACTACAACCAACGTCGTGCTACAACCACCAAAGAGGAAGGAGGTTGCAACAAGACAAGAAATGCATAAAATTTTGGGGTTGTTTATTTGCTTAGACATTTTATTTTTCAATTTTATTCTATTTCGTATTTATTTATTTTTGTTTTATAAAATTGTGTTTGCGATCAATGGGTATTTTTTATTATATTCATGATACATGCTATTGTTACACGAATGACAATTCTCTTCGTTGGAGATTTAGTCATGTCCACCAGTATTCGATAAAATGCAAAAGTTTTTAGTATTGTTTTCTTCTCTTCCTTGTGTCGTAGTTTATGTGTTTAGGGACAAAATTTGATATTAATAACACAAAGATCATGTAACAGGAATTAGTACTAACATGTAACAGGAATTAGCAAACTTAGCAAATACTTCACATAATATGTAATAAGAAATAATACAAAATATATAATCCACTTTTAACAAATTAATAACAAATCATCTGATTTTATTATTGTTTCTCATCATTTTAATTGTGGATTGTTATGTTATTTCAATAATATCACTATTTTGTTATTTTCCTATATTTCTTTCGAAGCATGCCCGCCCATTCGGGCGGGCTTTGAAGCTAGTATCATTGATATAAGGGAAATGCTAACAAGTGCCCTTCGGGCAATGATTAAGGAAAAAAAAAGAAGCTTTAATTTATTGTAAATTAACCATAAAAAATAACCGCCCCATGAATTTCATAGCCATCTCAAGGTAGTTATGCTTCAAGACTTGTACATTCGTACCCTTAACTATTGCCTTAAGGGCACTTGTTAGTAAAACCCTTGATATAAATACAACCTAAAAGATGTTAATAAAAGAAGAATTTTTATGTAGTCTTAAAGGATAATACTTAATAATTGATTAATTA
The DNA here is from genome assembly GCA_963853835.1 of Calendula officinalis. Lineage (NCBI taxonomy): Eukaryota > Viridiplantae > Streptophyta > Magnoliopsida > Asterales > Asteraceae > Calendula > Calendula officinalis. The sequence continues at coordinate 68,569,643 of OY970827.1, read as the reverse complement.
TAAGTAATGGTAAAGATTAATCACATATTTTATACATGGAGGGGTATTTTGGTCATTTAAAAAAAATTTATTTTTTTATTTCACTTATTATTTATTTTTTTATTATTTTTTTAATTATTTAAAAAATATATTTTTCTAAAAAAATTTATTTTTTTCATTAATAACACATAATTTGATTGCATAGCGAATCACATGTGATTGCATACCGAATCACATGTGATTATACTAAAACATCAAATGTGATTATATATACAATCACATGTGATTTTATACTAAAATCACATGTGATTAAGTACTACACGTAATTATCAAATAAATATTGTTTTTTAACGAAAATAATAATATATATAAAAAAATTAAAAATAAAAAAAATAATTTTTTTTAAGTTTTAAATGACCAAAATACCCCTTGATGTACCATTAGATCTTATTGATCAATGGTTGAAATTTATCTTTTGAAACTACGTAAAAATTAAGGACTACCGTGAATGTTACTGTGTGAGTGTTATGTAAAATATTAGAGAAATTAAACATACTGATAGAGATTGACATTTTACTATGGATTATTAATCAAGGGCGAGATTCGAATTTATTATGTTTGGGTTAGGTCAATGAAGATTTAACTATTCGGATGTATCGAAAACTAGGATTTAATCAAATACTAAAATAATGAAAGTTGGACTAAATTTATTTATATTCTTTTAACAAACGCCATTTTAAAAACAATAATTCACATGTATGAAGCAACATGCAAATTCAAGTCTAGCAAAAATAATACAGTATAATTTTACAAGTTCTTTGGTCAAACCCAGTTGGCGAACTTAAAGACTATTATAAGTAACAGAAGTTATACATTTTGCTATTTGCAATACAGACATCAAAAGCTTGATCAACTTCAATTCCATGGAAGCTACCTTGAAAATGAAGAAATCTATGTTCAGTTTTTTTGAGGTTGAAGAAGAAGCAAAATCCAATGACACGATTCATCTTCATGATGACCAAACCCTAGAATCAAAAATCTCACCCCAGGTAATTAATTTTCAACTTGGATTAAATTAGTTAATTAGTAGTTTAATATCTTGCTAATTATTGGTCAAATTTGTTTGTATTTACTAAAATCTCGGTTTATTCGCGGTTTGTTGATTTTATCGTGCACTTATGTGTTAAGCATGCAATTAATGAAGAAAAAAACTAATAGTGTCTTTGATCGTATTTGTGTTCTTTCAGGATTATATGGTTTCATCAACTAAAGCTGAAATAGGCCAAGTTAGAGAAGAGAACGAAAAACTGAAACATAAACTATCAACGGTTTTGAAGGATTACAAGTCGTTACAAATGGATTTTAACAACTTTTTCCAACAAGAAGTTTCCAAAAGTTCTGGAAGCCAAGAAAGTGATGGAACTGAACTCATTTCTCTTAGTCTTGGAACAGTTTCAAGTTATAAATTACCTAAGATCGATGGTCCAAAGAAAGGTGATTGTTTTACCAAAAGCAAAGAAGACAATGATGATGATGATCAAGAATTGAAGCTAGGGTTGGGTTGTGAATTTGACCCGACTCGAACTAGAGTTGACTTTAAGGATATGGCCAAGAAAGACGAAACAATGCATACACAGACCTTAGAAACATCGGTTCATGGTTTGAAGACCGATAGAAGTGAGGATAATGATGTTTTAGATCAGATTCCTTTGAAGAAAGCTAGGGTTTCTGTGAAAGTTATATGTGACACACAAACGGTATTTAATAACAGTTTTTTAATTAAGGCATATTAATGTATGTATGGCAGATGCTGATTCTTTAATTATGAATTAATGATGATACAGATGAATGATGGATGTCAATGGAGAAAATACGGACAGAAAGTAGCGAAAGGAAATCCATGTCCTCGAGCATATTACAGATGCACGGTGTCAACTACTTGCCCAGTCAGAAAACATGTAAATTCTTATTCTTGCTGCTTTTTTTGAAATTTTTTCTCCATCATATTTGGTCTTTAGAATGGATATTACTTACAAACAGGTCGATTCGAATTACGTTTTTATTTGTATTTGGTCAAATGGGAAGAATAAATAAAGAACAAAAAAACTAGCTAAACAAGAAACGCAATATTAAAACGTTTGTAATCATATTTGAAGTAAAAAAATTAGATATTAGTGTTTTTATGTGTTACCCGACCCATTTTTTTTTAATCTCTAGTCTTATAACGTATGAAATTAACCCATCCTTGTGTGTTGATCAAATCATCAAAAGCTTATAAATTTGAGTACTATCTATTCTAATTTCTATTTAATTTCAACCAATTATTTAGGTACAAAGATGTGCAGAGAACAGATCCGTATTAATCACCACCTACGAAGGAACTCACAACCACCCACTTTCACCATCAGCAACCGCAATGGCTTCCACCACTTCTGCCGCCGCTTCAATGTTAAAATCCACCTCATCAACTTCACAACCACATCTCACCACCAACGCCGCCATCTCCACCACCACAAACCACCCTAACATAACCTACAAATCAAAACCACCTCAATACCCATTTTATCTACCAAACACCACAATTTCCACCTATCAATCACACCCAACTGTCACCCTTGATCTCACATCAAACCCCCATTTCAATACAACAAATCCATCAAACTTTTTAATAAATAATCCACCAAAATTCTCTTCTTCCACATGTCTTAACTTTTCTTCTCCATCACTATCTTCTTCTTCATCCATTGAATTAAATTACAAGAATCCTATTATTCCCTTTTCATATCTTGGAAGACAAACCTCATTAAATGATAATTTCAAGATTAACTCTATAACTACTTCTGGTTCACAACAACATTCAGCTGACACAATTGCAGCTGCTACAAAAGCTTTAACATCAAACCCGTCTTTCCGGTCAGCATTGGCGGCATCAATTACATCACTCGTGAGAAATGTCGGTGGTGGGGCCCGATTATGATGATATTGTAACATCAAAAGTGAACACAGTTTTGTAACTTTGTTTCCACTGTTTTTAGTTTCTCTTGTTTATTATACATATCTAGAACATATACCATACTAAGCCTATCATAAATGTAAAACCTATTTTGTTGGTGTACATAAGCCAAATCAATGTGAAATAATTAAATGAATTTCGGTCATTTAATAAATTGTTACCTTATTAAAAAAAACACGATTTATTCATAAACAAGACATAAAAACGATATTACTACTGACCGTTGGATCAAAAAATGATATCATCATCTTTCTTTTGAGGTGCAGCTGAGAAAGGTGCAGGTTTCATTGAAGTAACTTCTTTAGCAAGATTCATTTTTTTAGCAGCTTCTTCTTGTTTTTCAATCTCTCTCTTTTTGTACCCTTGAATCTTTTTAAGTCTGAAAAAATCCTCCCTTTCAAGTTCATCCAGCTCACCTTTTATATAAACCACAGTGTTCTCCAATCTTGGTTTGACCACATTCTCCAAAGCGTTGACTCTGCGATTAGTGGTCTTAATCGCACCATCAAGGGTCAGAAATGAAGTTTGTAAAGAAGCAAGATCAACAAGAACTTCAATGGCTTTTAAATAAGCAGAACGACATCCTTGTACTTGTTGACCTCCTCTTGCAAGTCCTGTTAAATCATTTTTTGACATTTCTCCTTCTGTGAAATACTCAAATTTTGGCAGTTTAACACCTGCAACGTTATCTTGGCGGGAACGGACTCTAACAGAAGCAGTTTGGACATTTTCTAACACAAAGTGTTTGATGTTTTCACCTGCAACATATTTGGCTTCAGTTAGTGCAAATGATGAAGATTTCATAACCGTTCCCATTGATTCTTTTGTGTTGACGATGTTTTTGAGAATTTGGCGAAATTGGACAGTTAGGGCATCACTTTTCTTTTTTAGAAGAGCATGGCCTCTTGTTGCACCAGTAAGGCGAGTTTTCACAACTGCTAGCATTGTAACTGTTGGAACAACATTCAATCGTTGACTTTGGCCCGACATCTTGTCAGATGATTAAACCTACAAAAATGATTAAGTCTGTATAAATGTAAAAAAAGTGCAATGTTTATGTGACTATCATCAATTTCCTACCAGAGACAAGAACAACAATGCTACCAATTGCATAATGCACAAAAGAATGATACAAAAACAGTCGATTTGAGTGACATATATACAGAAATTGATCTTTTAGTGTCAAATGTCGACAAAATATTCCGTTCGTGTAGAAACTTTTGACATTTACATCGACAACATACAATTTGCTATTCTATAATCTAAACATTATGGAGATTGAAAGACCTTTAAAAGCCAATGTCAGATTTGAGTATGAAATGCAGAAGGTTATATCTCCGAAACCAAAATTGAATGTTTCAGAGGCCATGATACTTAGGAAATAAACTTAAATCATATTAAATTACTTATTGAATGAAGATCTCAATCCATTTTAGAGTTTGCGATCAGATTATAAACAAAATTAGCATAATATTTATGAAATAGATCAGACTAGAAAAAACGAGAATATGCGAAAATCAGGGGTCGGAGAAGAAAACCCTCAAAACAGAGCGCCAACCTTAAAATGTGAGGATCTGCAAAATGCAGAAATTGTTCTTGAAAGTTTTCTTCCGAATTTCTGAAATTAGGGAGAAATTATGCTTCGATTTTTTTTTTTAGATCATGCAATCATCCTACTGAGAGACTATCAAATGTTCTGTGTTCTCGCGATCGTCGAGAGAGAATTTGAGCGAGTACTTTTTGAAATTTTATAGTTTTCTAAAAGCTTTTGTTTAGACCACCAAAGTTTCGAATTTTGACGAAACTTCACATGTTTGGTTACAGATTTTATTTTTTATTTTTATTTTTATTTTTCTATTTTTATATCAAAAAAACTATTGAAAAGTTGGGAAAATGTTCTTAAGAAAAAAACCAAAAATATTATATACATATCATGTATGAAATCATAAGATCACTATGGGCGACCGAAGCAGGCAATGGATTGTATTGCAGATCCTATTAAAAAGTTTTTTTTTATCTGGGTATGTAATCGTAGCGTTAAGTTTATATTAGGTTGAACTGATTGGTTAAAAAAAACCTCACTAATTTTTTGTAATTTATTTGTTTTGCTAGTATCAATGAAAATCGTTTAAAAAAAATTATGTAAACTCTAATGTTCACATTCCCATGCAAGAGAGTTTCAAATATTCGACAATGAGGTAGCGTGTACCAAACTGAAAGGACTGAACTTGCAAATATAGTAACCTTGGAGGGAACAAGTGAAACATTTTTCTTGCACCTTTCATTTTACCAATTCTTCGCCACATCTCCATCAACCATCCCGCCACTTCATATGCCATTTACACGTGGCAAAATGAACAAAACTATCAACGAACCTACATGATTTCTGGTTTCTTCATTCTCCGTTTCAGATCTTCTTCGTCATCGTTTGTTTCAGATCCTGTTAATCAGATCTTCAAGACGCACAGAAAACGAGGTAAGAATTGTCTTCTTTTTTCGAATTTAAATCGTGAGTAGCTCATAAAATTGATCAATTTGTACGAATTCTATTGAATATATCATCATAATAATTAGATACAAATTTCAAATGATTTGGTATTGGAATGATAATCTCCCTCAGAAATAGTCGAAATCGTAATCATTAATGGTGATTCTGACGAAGAATAATGTTTATCGTTCTCTTTTTTGCGATGATTTGATGAATAGAACAATTAAGGTTTTTTATTGTGCTTGATAATACATTGCATTTATAGTTAGAGGCAAACATGTCAAATACAAAACCAGAAGCAAAATCAGAATCAAAATCAGAATCAGAATCAAAAGGGGGAGAGAAATCAGATGCTACAGAATATGATGCGTACTTTGAGATGATCCAAAGCAGGAAACAATTGTCTTCTTCATTGCAGGAGAAATTAACTGCTGCTTTCACAAAAATTCCTGTTTCATCTTTTCCTCAAGTATCCAGAGGCAAAGGTAATTTTATATTAACCTGTTAAGTTACATGCTTTCACATAATCTGTTTTTTTTTTTTTTTTTGTAGTGATTGAAATTCAAGCAGACACAACGATCTCGGATGCAGTCAAGATTCTTGCAGAATCAAACATAGTATCAGCACCAATTAGAAACCCGGAAGCAGGGGAGACTACTGACTGGAAAGAAATGTATCTGGGAATCCTTGATTACTCAACCATAGTTTTATGGGTGTTGGAAACTGCAGATTTAGCAGCTGCTGCCTTAACCGCCACATCAGCAACCGCAGCAGGGCTAGGTGCTGGTGCTGCAAGTGCTCTTGGAGCCGTGGCTATAGGGGCCACGGGTCCAGTGGCTGCAGCCGGACTAGCCGTTGCTGCAGTTGGTGCAGCCGTTGCTGGTGGTGTGGCTGCTGAAAAAGGAGTGGCCAAAGATGCCCCAACTGCAGCTGATGAATTGGGGGAGGATTTTTATAAAGTTATCCTTCAAGAAGAGCCTTTTAAGTCTACCCAGGTGATATTAGTGACACTTTTTCAAAATCACTAAAAGAAAAGTGATTTTTAGTGACACGTAAAAAGTGTCGTTATGTGGGTTTTAGCGACACTTTATCAAAAAAGTAGTTAGAAGATGTTTTTCTACCTTAAAAGTGTGAGTAAGTAAGGTTTTATTTACTTCAAAAAAAGGTTAAAAAAGTATTACTCATGCACCTTTTTGTGTCACTATAGAGTTTTAGACTTTACGCACACGTAGGTGAAACACTCTTTTAAAGGTTAGTGTACTTTTTACCAATCTTTTTTTATTTTTAGTGACACTTTTTATGCTTCATTGACACTTGAATGATTGTCATTAGATGGAATTTTTCTTGTAGTGGATATGACTAGAATTGAATTCTGAATAATGGATGCCCATATATGTTTATTTTTAGGTGAAATCGATTGTGAAAAGTTATCGTTGGGCCCCATATATTCCGGTTTCAACGGAGGGTTCCATGTTAAGTGTGTTGTTGCTGCTTTCAAAGTATAGGTTGAGGAATGTGCCTGTGATTGAACCCGGGAACCCGTCCATTAAAAACTTTATTACTCAGTCTGCAGTTGTTCAGGGTCTTGAAGAATGCAAAGGAAGAGATTGGTTTGACACCATCTCTGTTCATCCTATAACCGAGTTGGGACTTCCATTTGTTGCCAAAGATAAGGTGAGACCGCTCAAATTTCCATTTGAAAAAAAATTCCAACTTTAGTTTTCTTTTAAACCTTGACACTCAAATTCTTTGATGGTCAGGTTATTAGCATCCAAAGCGATGAACTAATTCTTGAAGCATTCAAGAAAATGAAAGATAACCAAATTGGAGGTCTCCCGGTTGTGGAAGGCCCAGCAAAGAAGATTGTGGGTAATGTTAGCATCAAAGATATCCGGTTTTTACTACTCAAACAGAAGCTTTTCACCAACTTCAGGTATTTGTATATAACCATTTTATCTTAACCGTGATTAATCTCTTGCTTTAATTTCAGGAAGGTAACTGTTAAGGATTTCATGAACACAATTGCTACAACATCAGAGGAGAACAGGAAGATTGTTTCACCAATAACATGCAAACTTGGGACAACTCTTGGTGAAGTGATAAGCATTCTGTCTTCCAAAAGTGTTCATAGGATATATGTGGTTGGTGATAGTGATAAAGTCATTGGTCTCGTTACACTCAGAGATGTCATTTCTTGCTTCATTACTGAGCCACCAAATTACATGATGGAACTCCATGGATCTGATGTCAAAGAAATGTTGACCACCGACAAGACTAGAAACTCAGGTTAAATAACGTACATGGAATACATTTCCCATATTCTTCACTGAATTAAAACCCGGTTTTCTTTTTCCACATATATCTTTTGATTCAAGAACAGACAAGTTATTGTGATTAAGGTGCTATTTCTTTGCAACGCATATTCAGCATTCGATGCGTTTGTTTAGCGTCTCTGAATGAAGATTATACTAAATGGGTCAGCAAGAATCATTCTACCCTATAACATATGCTGAATCATTAAGCAGGCAGAATACTTCTACTTCCTCCGATTCAAATTAAGTGATACACTTTGAGTTTCACGATTTTTGGGGCAAAATATTATAATGATGGTTAAATTAGATTAATTGGATGGTTAGTGGGGAATGAGTCTCACACTTTTGAATAAAGTGGGGTTAATGATGTTTAAAAGTAAAAAGTAAGGGTAAATTAGTCATTTCACTTTGTTAAAGTTAGTGGGTGTGGATCCCACTATTTTTTGTCAAATAAGGTAAATTTTCAAGTGTATCACTTATTTTGAATCACCCCAAAAAGGAAAGTGTATCACTTATTTTGAATCGGAGGAACTAAAAAAAGTTTGTCACGTTCAAAATAAATTTTATACATACTCTTAATCATTAAGATCATTGGATCATTTAACGCTTAATCATTTTGTTCTTAACCATGTATGTGCCGCTATGTTCTTTAAACCACTCGAATAACAAAAATTACTTTTATTTAATTATTCTTTTTATAATAAGTTCAATTGGTCTTAGAAAATGCAAAAGGCAAATAGATAACTGCCAGGTGTCCAAGGATGAAATTTCCCCAACCCAACGGTATACCCGTGACCAACGTACACACACCCATAACTCGCCGATACTCCACCGTATATTGTGGCTCCAGTGTCAAAAGACCATAACACCCTCCCTGTATTAGCATCCATTGCATAAAGTGGACCATTTGGAGCCACTGACCCAGCAAACACAACACCCCTAGTCAACGACACCGGTCCTTCAGCCGAGTCATTGCTCGGGTTAGCCGTGGTCCACAAAATCTGACCCGTGTTTGCATCCAAAGCCACCCAACCACCCGCGGTGGTGGTCTGGTTAGACGGTGCTAAAGTGAATGGTAAACGAGCACCATTGGCTATGTTGGTGTACACCCTCCTTCCGTCTGTGGCTGCACCCCATATCCCTCCTCCCTCATTGCTTCCCGGTCCCGCAAGCTGCAACAAAATCAAATTAAATTAAAAATATTTATCATTAGCGACAGAAATAAGAGGTCTTGTCGCTAAAAGGTGGATTTTAACGATAACCAAACGATGTCGCCATTGTCACGATCTAGAGCCCAAGCGAACCCACTCTTTTGAACAGCCACAACAACATCCCGCAGCATTCTGTTCGACTTAATCGTGAGCAACATTGGTGCCTCGCCAAAATCAGCATCCACATTCGGTCCAGGTGGACAGTCGGGATTATTTGGAACCAAACACGCAAAATAAAAAATATCATAACCGCCAAGTTGTTGAGACCAAATCACTCCTCCCGAATTGATATCGAAAGCAATTATTGAATTAAACCGAACATCGGAACCGGTACATTGGTCGGGTTTGGTTGGTTTTGTGGTTTGGTTGTTTTGCTTCTCTTGGCATTCTGTCACGTCTGGCGGTGCGGTGTAGAGGTTTCCGGTGGCGGCATAAACAATTCCCCGGGAAACATCGATGGCGGGACTGCTTCCCCATATGGCGGCACCTGAATAACCGCCAAGCCGGCCGCCATTATCAGGGACAGTGTATGTTTGCCATTGAATAGCTCCGGTTCGGGTGTCCAGCTTCACTAGGCTTCCTCTAAATGTACAACATTTTTCAGCCGGTAATGATTCTTCCAAAGATGATACTCCTACATAAAATCCCCTAAAAATATTGTAAAGAACATCAGCCTATATGTATTTTGGTGACCAAATTAGGATCGTCGCTAGAAATATTAGCAACGAAACTTTAACATAAAACCCCCAACAAAATATCAACAAGAACATTAGTCTGCACTCTACAGTCTACATGTAAAATAAGTCGCGAAACTAGGAAAATCTCTATTTAGCGACAAACAATCGACAGGAATATCAGCCTAATATAGAATCAATGACAGAAATAAGAAAGCCGCTAGACTCTTTCTAGCGACAAAACAAATACCAAGCTTTAGTGCTTCTTGAGAGTTGAGACCACTGACCTAGAAAAAACGGTTCCAGATGCAGTGATGAGAGCGAGAGGACGGGGGTCGATTGTAGTTGACCAGACGAGCTGCCCGGATGCCCGATTGACAGCGATCACAACAGCAGGCCCATAAATCCCGACAATCAAGAGATCACGGGTAACAACGGGAGTAGCTCTCGCGACAGTTACATTTACCGACACTCCAGTTCCGGGCATTCCGGTCAGTTGGGTTAGATTTTGTTGCCAAATAAGAGCTCCATTGAAGGCATTGAGTGGATACAAGAAGCCGTTCCATGCCGGAAAATACACGACACCATTAGCGACAGCTGGCGTCGCTGATATGTCACTTCCGGTGAAGAACTTCCACCTTAGCCTGAGGTTTTGCACCGTTGCAGGGTTGATCAGATATTCACCCGTGGCGAATCTCCGGTTAGCTATATCTCCACCATGATTAACCCACTAAAAATTCCAATAATAAAAAATAAAAAAAACTAAAAGTTAATTAACTTTATATATATAATATAAACATGAAGATGAAAAAGATCAACATCTTAAATTAAGCTTAATTACCTCTGTAGATGCATGATGTACAAGTATGAGAAGGCAGATTGGGATGATAACTCTAACAAGATTTCCATACAATGACATGGTTCTTTTTTTAATGATTAATGAATAGTAATGGTTTTAAGATTTCCATACATTTTTATAAGTTACTTGGATCATGTGTTTTGCTCTTGGTTGCTATGCCTTCTTGCAAAAGGAACACGAAAAAGAAAAAATACCACAAGGTATTGAGCATGAACGTTTTATTGCTTTTATATTTCAATGTTCGGGTTTTAAACTGAAAAACTTGATTTTCAATTTTTCATTGCATATTAAATTATTAATACTTATTTTCTTCGAAAATGCAAAAAAGGTATTGGTAATTTCGGACAAGGTGTCTAAACTTTTATTTAAAAGTATGGCATTTTTTTGGGTAACTAATTACTTTTGTAAAACATGCTTTCCCTCGACCTCCAAACAACCAACTTAAATCCCCTTATATAATGATTATGAAACGTATAATTACCCGAACAAATACTATGCTAATTTCGGGGTTTACAAACAAATATAAATTGTTCACAAAAATGTCAGAAACTCATTCTCATACCTTTTTCGGTCAATGTAAGCCTTTACCTTTTCTTACCATTTTTTAACGTGTACTAAATAAACTTCTTTAATGACCGATTATATGGATTTTATACACTTTGGTCTGTCTCGAACTTATACTGTGATTGTATGTATCATTCTCGTTCACCTTCGCCTTCACGTAAATAAGAAAAGACGCAAAACCATCTTTTGCATGGAGACCAAAAGTAAATGTCATCAACTATATTTTTTATTAACTTAAAACGTCTTAGTTATTTTCACCCTTACTTGGGTAATTGATTTTGTAGGCGTATTTCGATTTATCAATTTATTTCATATTTCGTTTTATCAACTTATATAATATAACTAGAAAATATATAAATTATGTGTTGTATTTAAAAAGAAAATAGATGTTTTATTATGACCAGAGAATATAATGTTAGGAAGCAAAAAAAATATACTTCCTCCGATTCAAAATAAGTGATACACTTGGGGTTTCACGGTTTTTGAGGCAAAAGATTATAATAATGGTTAAATTAGATTAATTGAATGGTTAGTGGGGAATGGGTCCCACACCTTTTGATTAAAGTAAGGTTAATGATGTTTAAAAGTAAAAATAAGGGTAAAGGGGTCATTTCACTTTGTTAAAGTAGATAGTTAGTGAGTGTGGGTCCCATTTTCTTTGCCAAATAAGGAAACTTTTCAAAGTGTATCACTTATTTTGAATCACCTCAAAAAGAAAAGTGTATCACTTATTTTGAATCGGAGGAAGTATATCATTGATCCGACGGCTAAAAATCACATTGATTGGCCGTGTCCCATTTTGATTGAATGCTAAGACGGTGCTAACGTACGGACCAATTGGTTGGCCGTTGGTTGTCTTTGGTTTAAGAAAGCCATCAACACGGCTCCCTTGGTCCGTACACACTTAAATCTTTTCGATGAGTTATTTAGTGGGTATTGATATTTTATGTGTGTATTATACGTATAAAATATTAACTGAAATAATATTATTGGTATATGCGTCAGTTGGAGACTTGGAGTACCAATTGACATGATACTGATTTGGTAAAAACTAAAGTGTCAGTTGTTGTCATGGTTGGGAGCATCTAAATAGGTTACTATGACTTATCGATTTCCAACCCATTAGTCTGACGGCTAAAAATAGTCAATTAAGACCGGTGTTAATGGTATTTTTGGTTGCAAACCAACTCACGTATGTTTTTGTGTACCTTTGTCACGGCCCTTCGATTGGCTCGCGTTTGTAGTTTACTTCCCCAAACTAAAGTGTAAATAGATGATGTTAAAAGTAATTTTGATGGGTATTTGTATTTATTGTGTGTGTATATTTTATGTGTAAAATATTAAGTGAGTGTGTATTGTTGGCATACATGAGTGTTAGAGTTAGAGTGTCAGCTGATATGACGTTGATTTGATATAAATAAAGTGTCAGTTAATATACAATTGGTAGCGGTCTAACACTAACCTGGAAATTTTATTCATAAAGCTAGTCTCATCAATTGGTTTTAACCGATGAACTATACTTATTGGTGAATGAAATAATTTTTACAAACACCTCCATATATAAATTTAGGAAAATGATAATGACAATCCTTATAGCCATAAGGACAATCAATAAGAAAGCAAAATAGATATAAAACAGCCCCTGAATTTTAGGATCATTACTTTATCAATGAATGTACAAACCTTTTATGCATGTTAGAGACAGCCCTTAGGACTGTCATTAACAAAACCCTTAAATTTATATCATCGAATATTCAATTATAGTAGAATTATTGATGCCGTACATACACCCACCACGGAACTTGCCGTACTTTTGTAGAATATTCGATTATAGTAAAATTATTTGTAAAATAATGTTGTATTATATATTCCAACTTATTTAATCAAATATATTATATAAGTGTTTAAATCAAAGGATGTGATTATGAAATAATAAAATTAGTAGATTTCATATTTAATTCATTTTATGAGTATGACAATAAAATAGAAAGATTTAGTACTTCCTCCGATTCAAAATAAGTGATAACTTTCCTTTTTTGGATGATTCAAAATAAGCGATATACTTTGAAAAGTCACCTAATTTGGTAAAATATAGTGGTAAAATATAGTGGGACTCTACTTTAACAAAGTGATATAACTCATTTACCCTTACTTTTTACTTTTAAACATCATTAACCATACTTTATTTAAAAGGCGTGGGATCCATTTCCACTAACCATCCAATTAATCTAATTTAATCATCATTATAATCTTTTGGCTTATAACCGTGAAATCCCAAATGTATCACTTATTTTGAATCCGAGTAAGTATTAAATAATAGTAGTACTTCTCATATTTGAAGTGCGTATGCAAGATAAACTAAAATACTCCCTCCATTTCTGAATAAATTTTCATTCCTTATTCAATTTTTGTCCCAAAATAAAGTTCTTATTTTACAAGTTGATGGTGTTATTTAATAAAATAATATAATTACCAAGGACTCAACTACTAACTATCCATTAACTATCTTTTTCTCTTCAAATCAACTATATATTTAATCAGATTTATTACCAATGACTCACTATTAACTTTCTCCTTAAAATTTATACATAAGAGAAATGAGAACTTTATTTATAGACAGAGGGAGTATTAGTTAAATAATTAGTCACATGACAGTTAGAAGCAGACAGCTTTGACATTTCAGGTTCTCTACATTATTTGTATTCCGTACTTTTAGCAACTTATAACTCCCAAAAAATCATCTAATATAAAAAAATTGTATAAATAGCATGCATCTTGCCATTCGATCCTTATTAAAAATCCAGTTGACTTTTATTTAAGTTAATCTTGTGTGTTACAATATGAAACCATATTGTATTAAAATTTTGAGAATATCACTATTAAATATTGGATTGTGTAGTACATTACTAAACATATCCCTACCGACGGCTTACTGACGAGGTCGTGCCAAAAACAATACATCAATAAACTCATAACTAACTCATCCCCGTTTTTTTTTAAATTAAATATTTAAACAACCTCCCCCCTCCCCCTCCCCTCACAGCCCCCACAATGCATCCCCAAACACGTCTCCACCACGACGGGTTGCTACCGACGCACGCTACCGATGGGTTGGTGCCAATGGCGTCAATCCTCGACGGGTTTTTTTTGCCTCTTGACGTGCTGCCGACGGCCCCTTGGCAGGTGTCTTAAACAGTATTCAAACTTTGAGCAAGTAATTTTAGTAATTTTTAACCTAAACGATGTAATTTAACTAAAGTACAAGAAAGAAAAATGGTTTGACACATCCAAAACTAGACATGTACCAAATCGTAAAGCGGTTTTTTGTAATGACTAGAAACCATGTATACTGAATACTGTTATATAGATGATTTTGATATGTTATTAGATAGAGGAGTGATATTGGGTCCAGAACCGATCAGGATGGACTTAGACCTGAAATACCAGAGAACTGATTTCTCATGATTAGTAAACACGAGAACCAAACTAATTTTACAGAATACGGTTCCGGTTCGGTTCGGGTAAAATCGGATAGACCCGATTGGAACCGAAATAGTAATTGGAGCCGGTTTCGGTTGTTTGTATCATATATGTTAGTTTATGCATATAAATTAAAATGATTTACAAATAACAATTATGTAATAAACATGAACTCAACATTGTCAATAGTATTATACCAATACAAATTACAAGTACATAATTAATTAATTTATGTTTAAGTTTTAGACCCGATAATTTGTTCTATACCCAATGTACCCGGGACCCGAAAGACTTACTACCCAATTTCACGAAAAGTTGGACCCTATAGCCGAACTAATTTTTAGTAATCCAGTTACAGTTTGACACGGGTACAGATTCGTATTTCCGGTTCTATATCACATCCCCTTAATTTTTTTCATGATTATCTGCACAAATATAGAAAATTAGATGATGACTCTGTAAAAACACAGATGTTAATATATTAAAGAATACGTAAATATGTAACACAGTTGCATCACCCTAGTTATAAAAATTAAAGAACCGGAAGATGTACTTTCGCATATCTCGTTATCAAATGGCCGATGGTCCTCCAAACGATATATTTTCTGTATGTTCAGTTCTCGGGAAATAACTATTGTTTTTGGAATAAATGGTTGCCCCATAGGGTAAATTGTTTTATATTTAGAGACACTTTCTTAATATAATTCTCACAAAAGTAAACTTATGCAAGAGAGGTTTTACATTACCTTCTCTATTACGTGTCCAATATGTGGTTGCGAAGAGGAAACAATGGAGCATTGCAGCAGCTTATTCATAGTACTAGCAGGGTACCCGCGCAATGCGGCGGCGGGTACCCAGAAACCATATTTCGTGACGAGCAAGTGTTGTTCGTTTACACAGTAATAATTGTTGCTAGAAATAAATAATTAAACGGAAATATGGATTTTGATAAGAGTTGATGATTTACAGCGTTGTATATTTAATGTTATTGGGTAAAATGGTTTTCGAGTAACAGACTTTTGTTATTAAGTGTGGGTGGTGTTACCAAAGTGTAATGTATAGCAAGTGGTTAACACATAGTGATAAGTTAGGAGATGTCTTGGGTTCGAATCTTATTAGCCACGAATTTTTTTTTAAGTTAGAGAACTAACTAACAAAAGTGGAAAGGTCCTTAAAATCAAGTTTAAGGAGCTCCTTAAACTTGCCTAATTGGGTAGGCCTAAATGCTTTATATAGTAGTAAGATTGTTATTAAGTGTGGGTGGTGTTACCAAAGTGTAATGTATAGCAAGTGGTTAACACATAGTGATAAGTTAGGAGAGGTCTTGGGTTCGAATCTTATTAGCCACGATTTTTTTTTAAGTTAGAGAACTAACTGACAAAAGTGGAAAGGTCCTTAAAATCAAGTTTAAGGAGCTCCTTAAACTTGCCTAATTGGGTAGGCCTAAATGCTTTATATAGTAGTAAGATAATTGAATCGGGTACTTCCAGAAAAGCAAGGAAATTCCTACAAAAGAAATGATATTTAGTCTTACCATTTAATCTTACCTTATATAGAAAGCAATAAACAATTTGTTAAGTATACAAGATTATCGTTGCCAAGATTACAAGTATAATTATAAACTTTAGCTTTCACATGGATAAAATATAAAGATAATTGTAAGAATGTGTCTTGATGTCTATGGAGTTTTTGTCCTACGCTTTTCATTTAATGTCGTTTTTATCTTTGTATGTATTATAACTCCTTGCCAGAAAACACTTTATCTTAATATAATTGTTTGTTAGTCACACATGAGGGGCGTGTTCAGATGTCCCACATTGTATAAAATATGAACCAGTAATGTGCTTATAACTTTATAAGAGTTCTGGGATACTCATCTTACAACCAATTGATTTTAAGATGGAACCCCACAAACTTATGGATTTCTATGGATGATAGCATTGCTAAAACTCTCATTCCATTTTCTGCCGTTAAAAAAAACGAATTTATCTTTCAGTCTATAGCATAAAACAATCATAAACTGTGAATCTTTAAACCTTTTGACTTTCTTCCATTAAAATATCACTTTTATCCAAATAATTAACTTGTAATTGTCACAAACGATAACAACCCCTATGAAATCCGTACCAAACCAAATTAGAGTTGACCCATTCAATATGAGAAATATGTAAAAAGAGAGATATTACTTTATGTGTGAAAGAATTTTTATATAATCTTAAGGGATAAATCTTGATAATTGATCAATAAGATATAATGATCAAGATTAATCGCATATCTTATACATAAAGGAGTTTAATCATTTGGCACTTATAAAAAAAATTCAATTCTTTATTTTATTTTAAAATTATTATATTTATTTTATTTTTTATTTTTCTATATTATTTTTTCATTAAAAACAATATTGTTTGATAATCACATGTTGTAATTAATTACATATGATTTTAATATATAATCATATGTAATTATATATTTGATCATATTTGAAAATTTTATTTCATGTTTTTGGTGTTAGAAAATTTTTAGAGAATCGGGAATTTGAAAATTATGAATGTGCTGTTAGCCGGTGGTGATGTGGACATCGAAACAGAGTTACAGAGCACACATGGATTAACTCACAACAAGAATTATACACACACTGTCGTTTTGCAACATAACTCAGCTTCTGCCCTTTGACTTTGGCCTCATCATCTTACATCCCAATCTTTTTACTAGGGTGTCAAATTTGTACCAAACAAAACCAACCAACATGCTACCAACCATACCAAGTATAGTTAGTAGTCAATATGTTGATAGCCAACATGTTTGGTTGGTAGTACCGTACCAATTGTGTAGTCATGGTACGGTAATGGTATAAAATTTTTAAATATCACGGTATACCGTACCAACCAAGATATGTGCATTATATGATTCTTAGTTTAATATAGTGTACCAAACTACCAACCTATTTGCACAACTGATTGGTTACGTGTCTCTCCTGTTAACTTCAACATACATGAAGATCCAACTGAAGATGCCCTGAAGCGTTATTATGAATTAAAAGAACTTGAAAAAGGCACGCTATATGTGTATTATTCAAGTTATGAGTTCTTAGACTAACCAACTAATAAATTACGTTTTTGTTATGTTGTTTGTAGATAATATTTATAATCAAGGGTGTGAAGTAGGCGAAAATGCTACAAGCTAGTATGTTACGACAAGATAGCTACATCTTTTGTTACTTTATCGTACTATATTATGTTTATATAGCACATAACATATTATATCATTTCGCCTATTTTGTTTCCGTGTTCGGAAAACTTGTTAATATGTTTAACTAATCGATAATGATAAAATATCATTGTTCTTTTGTTTTTAATTTTTTTTAATTTCGTATAAGTTTGTGATGTTGGTATATACCATTACCAATTTGTACCAACCAAAATTGTTGGTAGCCAAACAAATTGGTACCAAGTGAACTTGGTATGGTAATGGTAGCTAAATCAGTGTTCCAATTATAGTTGGTGCGGTACACGGTATGAAGAAAATATACATGTTACAGTACCATGTTCACCCCTACTTTTTACACGGATATCGTTTTTTATTACTCCGTACTATCTTTTTACTTATTTTCGTATTTATTAATATAGTGCCAGAAAAAGAATTAATGTATTTCATATGTTAAATTATTTTTATATCTAGGAGGATAGAGTAGGAATATTTAGTAGAAAAAAATATATTTTTTCTTAAACTATCATTTAAAAAGTAGGTAATACAACCAAATGCTATTAATGTTTCGTAAGATCATGAAAATATTAAATACCTATAAACAAATTATATCAGACGCGATAAAAAAACCAAAATATTTGATCCAGAAAAATACTAGAAGATTGTCATGAAAAATGCACTAGAGTGGACCCAATAACATGCCAATTTGTAATATTTCATCAAAATTAAATAATCCCATTCGTACAAACACTGATGTCACACGCTTATATATAGAAATAGCAACCCCCGTTAACTTCACTCAAACATATCCCAAATAAGTTCAAGAAGATTCAATTAAAATGGCTTCCAATTCAAAAATGGTTTCAATTGTCATCATGTTTATGACATTTTTATGCACCAAAGCCTTGTCACAATGTGAAGATGAAACCAACAACCCTTGTAACAACAAATCCAAGGCTTTAAACTTAAAAATCATCGGTATTGCCACAATTCTTATCACGAGCGTAATTGGGGTATGTCTACCTTTAATCACTCGTTCCATCCCTGCCCTTAGTCCAGACCGTAGCCTTTTTGTTATTGTTAAAGCTTTTGCTTCGGGTATTATTTTGGCTACTGGATTTATGCACGTGTTGCCGGATTCTTTTGACATGTTAAGATCTACTTGTTTAAGTGATAACCCGTGGCATAAGTTTCCATTTACGGGTTTTGTGGCTATGTTATCGGCTATTTTTACACTCATGGTGGACTCAATGGCTACAAGCATGTATACTACCAAGAACAACGCCATATCGGCTGAAAGTGGTGAGGTGGTGGCCGGAGACCAGGAGCTGGCGGCAGCTGGTGGTGGTGGCATGCATTTTCACGGACACCATCATGGTCAAAAGGGCGCAATAGGACAACAACTTCTTCGTTATCGTGTCGTAGCCATGGTTAGTTCACATAATTGAATAATAATGTTTGACTCAGAAACTAACTTAATCATTTTAAAAAATGGGGTTACTAGCTTTCTAATTTTTACAACATAAAACGTCGTTTTTTGTATTCATATATTTGATTATTAAATTCTGGAAGGATAAGAAATTTTGGACATGTTAGTAAAAATTAATTGCAAAAAACAGGACATACTTGACATTCTTGGTGACTTGTTGTAGTCAGTCGTATTACGTGAATAACCATATAGTTTTACTTAATTCCCACATGATTATATATTTATATCTTACAGACAATAAAATAACAGCAAATTGAAGTTATGATTGAAAGACTATTACGGTAAATGCTTTTTATATCTATAAAGATCCAACTAATTGAAAAAATATATTCGTTAATGACATGTATATGTGTACATAGCACACGTATTTTATATGAGAGTTAATTTTTAACATCACAAAATCACTTCAAACACCAACATATTAAAGTAATAATTATGATGTTTGAAGTGATTTAAAGATATTTTAGAAAATTTTATACTATTTACATCATTTTTTAAATAATTTTTTATAAAAGTAAACGGGTAGGTGGGTATGTAAGTCAACCCAAACACGACCCGATTTATATACGGGTTGCTGTTTTTTACCCGAACCTCAACTCAAACCCGATTATTTTTTACCCTTAACCAAAACTATATTAAAGATAAGTAGATCGAAACTATGTTCCTTAATATGTACATGAGTTAACAAATCAACATAAAAATGAACTTTCAGGTGCTAGAACTTGGAATAGTGGTTCACTCAATAGTGATTGGGCTTGGAGTTGGCGCCTCAAATGATGTATGCACAATTAAGCCACTGATTGCAGCTCTTTGTTTCCATCAAATGTTTGAAGGCATGGGTCTTGGTGGTTGCATTCTTCAGGTATAATCATTTCTACACCACCTAAATAATTAAAAAATTGTATGTATAAATCTAAACTAAGATATCTAATAACCAAATAAATAATAACAGGCCGAGTACAAAACCGTTAAAAAAGCGATAATGGTATTTTTCTTCTCGATAACGACCCCATTCGGGATTGCTCTCGGGATTGCTTTATCAAAGACATACAAAGAGAATAGCCCGAGTGCTTTAATAACCGTAGGATTACTCAACGCTTCGTCAGCTGGATTACTTATTTATATGGCATTAGTTGATCTTTTAGCTGCTGATTTCATGGGGACCAAGCTTCAAGGAAGCATTAGGCTTCAAATTAAATCTTATGTGGCCGTCTTACTTGGTGCTGGTGGGATGTCTCTAATGGCAAAATGGGCTTAATTAATTAGAGATTTATACTTACATTTGTGTCGTTTTAATTGATTGGACAAGAGAAGTTAGTTTCTTCACTTTGCAATGTAATATGTACCAACTTTGAATTTTGATGTTTACCTAGTGTTGGAAAACTAATGTTTAAAGGTAATATTGTTTTGCTTACTTTGGATTCGTCTAACTAAATGTGTATACAACACATATAATCAATGGTTTTGGTTTATGATAATTGGTTACTTAAAGATCGCCCTATTATACATGGAATTTTCTAGAGATTTCGAGTTTAAATGAAGATTGTCAGTGATGCCATGCGAATAGTACAACGGAAAATAGTGATCCAGAAGATTGGATAAGCACTGAATCGGTTTTATGACATCATCATATGTTATATAAAATTAGTCATTCCAAAAAAGAAGGGATATTAATATTAACAATAATACCAAGTCAAAAGGAAATGAGGTAAGGTTGTCTTGAGTTTGGTATCAATGTAAACAAAACATCACCTCACCTTCGACCTCAAAAGTCTCTTTAACACCAAGTCAAAAGAATCAAACATCTTTTTCATATATTACTTTCTTAAATAAGAGGAATTTGTCAAACACTTCAACCACAAAAGGACAACAAAACATTATAGTTATGTTTGATAGCAAAATTTTTAGAGCTTTTTAGTATCAGAGTTTTTAGCTTTAATAAAAAAAAGCATCTAAAAACTGGAACTTCTAAAATGAAAAGTTATTGTGACACCCTTAAGTAGTTGAATATCCATTATTTTTAGCCCTTATATATGTCTTAATATGTCATTTTACGTTTAGTTTTTGCTAAACATACTCTACATCTTTTTATGAGATCATCTGCTTCCAATTATACAAATATACTTAAAAATCACTTTCAAAACACACCTCTAGAGGCTCTTTACTTTACCAAAAAAAATACAAACTTAAATCCTATTCTAAGCTTAACGAATCTGACAAACAATTATGTTCAAAATTGCCTAAAAGATAAAAACCAATTATTAACCTTTAATTACATATAACCTATAGCCTATCTATCTATATTATAATAAAACAAGCTTTTATAGGTGGCCATGTGACACCTCTTAGAAGCCAGAATGACACATGACATTTTAATAGAATTTACAGTTTTTTAATTGACCGATAATTAAATATTAATTGCCATTAATTTCGGATCCTAATACCCAAAATAACAAACTCCATTTTAAAATACGAAAGAAATAATTAAATGCATGAATTTCGTATTTCAATGATTAACTCCATATTTAATTAACAAACTCCATAATTATCTCCATTTTTTGAAATCTGGTGATTGAAAAATTCAAAATGTTAATGACTGCAAATTTTCTGTAAATACGAAATCTTTTTAATGCCAGGAAAGTTTTTCTGTAAATACGAAATCTTTTTGATCATATTGGAATACGAAATCATATAACATTTTCTGTTAAAAGGAAATTTAGGAATCTTTTTAATGCCATAAAATATTTTTAGAAACATAAGACTTTTTAAGAATTTTTAAAATTAGGACTCTTTTTAATAAAATATACAGATTTAAATATAGACCTTTACAACTTTTTATTAAATAATTAAATTCGGTAATTACCTTAAATGATTTATCCGGTTTCCATTTTCATAATTTGTTGTTGACGATAAAATTTATAAAATAATAAACAAACATATTCAAAATTATGGAATTTTTTTTATTTCATGTTTTGATATTTAATACATCATTATCAGAGACAAGATGGATCTTCAAGGAAGTAGAGATAGAAGAAAAGCTAGAAAATTATATTTGGATAGTAAAAAATCAAATGAACTTTCATCTACATCAAACACCGTAGATAATAATACATATGGCACTAAGGATAATGAACTACACAACGCAAAAGAGAGGAGGAAAATTCGAAAACTATATTTGGATAATTAGAAGACTAAACATTTATCTACAATGTCAAGCATTCTAAGTCCATCAACTCCAAATTTTAATCAAAGCTACCTAAATGGTATTGGGTTTATTCTTCTTTGTATCATTATTTATAATATGAATTTTGTAAATACTAATATCTTTTACTATATGTTTTTTGCAGTTATGTCAAGTCATCCTCCTGGTTTTACACCCTTAAATAACGAAAATAATATTGTTTATGGAAATAAAAGTAACAATCTTCATAAAAACTCATGTTATGGAATTACAGATATACCATCTTTATCTTCATCAAAAAGGGTTAGAACACCATTTTCTAACATAACAAATGGTAAGGCTTTTGAATTAAATATAATTTATGTCATAATTATTTTTTTAATAGACCTATTTTTTTAAATTTGTGATTTGTAGTAAACTCAAGTAATACACCTGGTTATAACACAATATTAACATCATCATCTTCATCAGGAATTGGTAGAACTCCATTTTCTAACATTTCAAATGGTAATTTGTATTCAACATATTATTCGAGTATTTAAAATTTATGAAAATAGACATAACTATAATCTATTAATATTTGATTCCCTACATATTATAACATATAATTTAAAACTTCGCAGTTAGTACCTCATCTAGCAACGGTAGAATTATAAAAAGAAAGGTTGGTCATAATATATCAGATATTCCTGTATTTGATTTGGAAGTAGATGAAGATGATATTATTGAAGATATAATTCCAAGTGATCATGTAGGCTTTTCAAAAGGTATCCAATTTATGACAAATTATTTTTCTACTTTTAAATATTATTCGTATTTTAAAAATCATCTTTTCAACTTAAAAATTTACGTTATAAAATATTTCCTTTTAACAGATTATCTGGATCATTGTGATAAAAAATTTGTGTGTGGAATGTGTCATGCAAAATTCTGGAAGGCTGAAGCCGATAGATGCACAGACATATAAAAAAAATAGTTATTCAATCTGCTGTAATTATGGTAAAGTTGAGTTGCCTGATTTAAAAGTTCCACCTCCAAACTACCAGAATTTGTTTCGGGCAATGGATCGAAAGAGCAAATATTTCCTTAAGAACATACACAAATTTAACTCAATGTTTGCATTTACCTCAATGACTGGACAAATTGATAACTCGATCAATAAAGGCAATGCTCCATACTCATTCAGACTAAAGGCAAAAATGATCATAATATCGGAAGTCTTCTACCAACAGATGGAGTCAAACCCAAATTCTCACAGCTATACATATATGATACAGATAATGAGAATTCAAATAGGCGGTCATGTTTCAGGTATATAGAAATAAGTAATTATTATTATGGTTATTAATTTATAGTTTTTAATTACATATTTTTTACATCAAACATTATACTAATTTTTTATTAAATAATTAATAAATCATTATTTACTTGAGTTCATATGTACTTGATCTAAAAACAGTTATTCAGCAATGGAGCTATCTATTATTCAAGAAGTTAAACAGATGTTAGATGAAAAGAATATTTTAGTTCAGGTTTATAGGATGGTAAGAGAAACATTTAAATGTTACCCTGACTTAGATCTCAAATTACGAATTATAGGGAACAGAGTACAAGATGGAAGAACATACAATTTACCGACCGCTTCCGAAGTGGCCGCCTTAATTGTAGGTGACATCGGTGATGCAAACAAAAGTTTGGACATTATTGTGCAAATTAAAGATGGGTCGCTTCAACGTGTTAACGAGACACGTGCTTCTTATATTGCACTTCAATATCAACTAATACTTCCATTTGGTGAAGATGGATACAGTATAGACATTCCTCATAGACATGTTACTGATACGACGAAATTAACATGGGCTAAATGTACAATGCGTGAATGTTTCGCGTATAGAACTCAAGACCGAGATCACATTTTTTCATTAATTCTTAATTCAAGAAGATTGTTACAGCAATTTTTGGTTGATGGCCTTTCTATGATCGAGACCGAGAGATTAAATTACATACGGAATAAACAAGCTGATCTTAGGTGTGATACTTTCGAAAATATAATAAATCAAAACAACCAAGGCAATACAAATATGGATAGCATCGGTAAACGTGTTATATTGCCTTCTTCTTTTACTGGTGGTGCACGTTATATGAGGCAAAATTATTTAGATGCCATGTCCCTCTGTAGCTGGTATGGGTATCCTGATTTTTTCATAACGGTAACATGCAACCCTAAGTGGCCAGAAGTTAAGAGATTTCTTAAGGACACAACACTACGTCCAGAAGACAGGCTTGATATACTATGTAGATTATTTAAAATCAAACTCGATGCCTTAATTAAAGATATAAAAGAGAAGGAGTGTTTTGGAAAGACTCAAGCTGGTACGCTATTTCAAATATCTTTATATTTTATTATTTAAGACTTTTGTAATTCAACAGATAATTTTTGTATTAATGGTAATATGTTTATAATGCAGTTGTGTATACAATCGAGTTTCAAAAACGTGGATTGCCTCATAGTTATATATGTGTTTTTTTACCTTCTGATGCAAAGCTTCATACAGTTGAAAATATTGATCCTTTCATTTCGGCAGAGATTCCTAATGTTCATGATCATCCGGATTTGTATTCTCTTGTAAGCGAGTTTATGATTCACGGCCCGTGTGGTGGTGAAAACATACATTGCCCGTGTATGGTAGACAATAAATGTTCAAAGAATTTTCCAAAAAAATTCAACAATCAAACATCAGCTGATCGCAACGGTTACCCTCTGTATAGAAGGCGAGATAATGGAGCTTTTGTTGAGAAATCGGGAGTGAAATTGGATAACAGAAGTGTAGTTGCTTACAACCCCTATCTTTTGAAACGATACCAAGCACACATTAATGTTGAGTGGTGTAATCAATCCGGGTCAATAAAATATTTGTTTAAATATATTAACAAAGGTCCTGATAGAGCTACTCTTGAAGTTGTACAAACAAACAATGAAGGCGTAAACAAAGAATCGGTAGATGAAATTAAAGAATATTACGATTGTAGGTATTTATCTGCTTGTGAAGCTACGTGGAGAATTTTTGGGTATGACGTCCATTAACAGATGAACAACGAGGTGTTTTTGATGATATTATGACATCTGTTGATTCTGATACCGGGGGTGTGTTCTTTGTTTATGGTTATGGCGGAACTGGTAAAACATTCTTATGGAGAACTCTTTCATCCGCCATAAGGTCTAAAGGGGAAATTGTATTAAATGTAGCTTCGAGTGGTATTGCTTCTTTATTACTATCTGGAGGTAGGACTGCGCACTCTCGGTTTCACATTCCTTTTTATCTTAATGAAGATTCAGTGTGTTCTATAACGCCACACAACGATGTGGCGATGTTAATAAAAAAACATCGCTTATAATATGGGATGAGGCGCCAATGGTTCATAAGCATGCTTTTGAGGCGTTGGATAGAACACTTCGAGATATTTTAAGAGATGGTAATAATGTGAACACTTATCTACCATTTGGAGGAAAAGTTATTGTTTTTGGTGGAGATTTCAGACAGATTCTACCGGTTATACCAAACGGGAGCAGACAAGATATAGTAAATGCAGCGTTGAGTTCTTCATATATATGGGAAAACTGCAAAGTTAAAACGTTAACGAAAAACATGAGGTTGACAGTAGGAAGTGATATAGCTGATATTGAAGAAACCACATCATTTGCAAATTGGCTTTTGATATTGGCGACGACAAAATTGGTGGGCCGAATGATGGTAATGCAATTATTGATATTGACCCAGATCTTATAATTTCTACATCTGCAGACCCGTTAAGTACGTTGATTGATTTTGTTTATCCTTCTTTGCTAGAAAACATAAATACTCCTGGCTATTTTCAAGAAAGAGCAATACTTACACCTAAAAACGAGGTTGTTAGGGATATTAATGATCG
Organism: Calendula officinalis; assembly: GCA_963853835.1. Classification (NCBI taxonomy): domain Eukaryota; kingdom Viridiplantae; phylum Streptophyta; class Magnoliopsida; order Asterales; family Asteraceae; genus Calendula; species Calendula officinalis. Next base: position 68,543,259 of record OY970827.1, on the reverse strand, counting down.
GTTTTTAGCAATTTTCCCCGGAGAAGCCAGGGAATATTTAAGTTCAGATAGCATTTGTCCTGAAGAGTTTTTGAATGAAGAGTTTGATGAAAGTTTGTACTCACCAGATGTCCTTAATGGTATTAAAATAGGTGAATTGCCAAATCATCAGTTAGTTTAAAAGTCGGTGTTCCCGTTATGTTATTAAGAAATATTGACCAGAAAAATGGTTTATGCAATGGTACTAGACTTCAGATCGTGGCTTTGGGTGTCCGTGTTATAGAAGCAGTTGTTATTTCTGGGAACAATGTTGGATATCGTATTTTTATATCAAGATTATCTTTGACACCATCTGACGCCAAAATCCCCTTTAAATTTAAAAGAAGGCAATTTCCACTTTCTATTTGTTTTGCTATGACAATTAATAAGAGTCAAGGTCAATCATTGTCAAAGGTCGGTCTGTATTTGAGAGAGCCTGTTTTTTCACACTGTCAATTGTATGTGGCCTTATCTAGAGTCAAAAGCAGAAAAGGACTGAAGATATTAATAGAAGATAAAGATGGCGGTGTGACGAATAAAACTTCAAACGTAGTATTTAAAGAAGTATTTAGAAATTTGTCTTATTTTTTTTATTAAACATTTTTCATAATTTGTCATTGGATGTTGGACTTCCTTTTAGTTATATTTCGATAATAGTCATTCAAATGTTATTACCAGTTTTGCAACCCACTTGATCCCGTTATGAATATATTTCCTTTTTATTGTATATGATAAAAATATAATACAGGTCAAACTAAATCTGGTATAATTCTTGTATTATATATTCTTAACGATCAGTATAAAGAGTGACAGCCCGTGATTCTTCACGGGTTATAACCTAGTATAGTAATAAAAGAAGATTCTAATACAGATTAAAACCGTGACAACATCATCATATACATACAAACAACTTAACTTAACCTAACCAAAATTATTCTTACATTATCTAACTTGCGTACTTTGTCGTGGGGTCGGCAACGGAGATGCGGTAGGCGTCAACCGACGTTGTCGATGTCCAGCTGGCGATTTAGGGACCGGACTATGAACTTTTGAAACATTTTTAGCAGAAGACTGAAGTTCTTCAAGATTTGCTAGAACTTCAGACATTTTAGGTCTTGTTTTAGGTTCCATACTAAGACATTGTAATGCAATTGTAGCTGCGGTGTATACGGCTTTTTGAGGATATTGTCCTTCTAATTTAGTATCCATGATCCTAAATAACCGCCGTTTGTCTCCTAAATAAGGTTTTGTCCATTCCACTAGATCTTGTTCGATACCAATTTTTTCTTTGTCGACTGCACGACGACCTGAAAGTAGTTCCAGTAAAACGACTCCAAAGCTGTATACGTCGCTTTTTGTTGTTAATCGACCTGTTTGTAACAAAACGAGTGTTAGATTTTGATTTATATACTGTATATATAATGATAAATGTTATATACAGGTTAGCTGGTAAAAGAAATGTTTTAAGACCCAATAAGACAAACAAGGAAAAATGGAAAAGAATGTCGACATTTTAAGCAGAAAAAAGAACCTTTTTTTTAATATCAAAAGCGTCCTAAATTATTTTATTTAAAAAGCTAGATTATTATAATATAATTTTTGTTAAGATATATTTAACACACTAACTATCTGTCTATTTATAAAAAAGATAAATTGGAGACAAATTATACATTTGGACCCAAACCCGTTTCCACCCATTACCCAAGCTACCCGACCCGCCCATTTTGCAACCACTAATCAAGACTACAAACCTGTAGCAATGTATTCTGGTGCTGCATATCCGTGTGTACCCATTACTTGAGTCGACACATGGGTCCTATCACCAGTTGGGCCCGCCTTAGCCAAACCAAAATCCGATAGTTTTGCATTAAATTCCTGCATCATGCAAACAAAATGTCGTTATATTCAGTGATTTCAAAGTTTTTAGGGTTTTAAAAAATAATTTAATTCTTATCATACTGCATCAAGAAGGATATTTGAAGCCTTGAAATCACGATATATAATTTGGTCTTTAGCATCATGAAGAAAAGCTAAGCCTCTTGCAGCACCAATTGCCACTTTTAGCCTTGTCGACCACGAAATTGGTTGCGGCCCCCCTGTAAATCCATACAAAAACATTCAAATTACAAAAAATCTAATAAAAACGGTGAAAAGATAAGCAATTAAAACATACGTCTGAACAAATGATTCTCCAAGCTTCCTTTAGGCATAAACTCATAAACCAAAAGTCTATCATCACCCTCAGTACAGTAACCAATAAGTTTCACCAAATTAGGATGGTGTAACTGCCCAAGGTAAGTTACTTCCGTCTAAAATAATAAAAATAAAAATCAGCAAGAATTATGAAAATAGAGTTTGCAAAAAACGGAGCACGAAAAAGATGCTAACCAGCCATTCTTTGTGACCTTGAAATCCTTCGGGTTTAAGTTTTTTGACAGCAATGACCATTCCGGATCCCGGTTTTGAAGCCAAATGAGTATATTCATCAATCCAACCTTTGAAAACACACCCGAATCCACCTTCACCTAAAAGACTATCGTGTCGGAAGTTTCTAGTAGCATTTTTTAATTCCATAAATGAAAAGGGTTTCATATTTGGAGATGATAATATTTCGCCTTCAGATCTTGGTGTACAGATACTACTATCAATACTACTACTTCCCCCACTGTAAGTTGAAATTGTCATGCTAGAAGGGCCTGAAGATGAACTGGTTTTGCTGCCGACTTTTGAAATCCCTAAGAACATTAAATCGGTTAGAAATGATATTCGTATCAGCATATGCATAAGAGTAACTGCAAATGAGTTGATTGGATTGGTTTAATTTTGGACTAAATTAGCTGGGGGTTCCAATTTTAGGAGCTGCAATTCAACTCGTTAAAACTGAAATTGAAGAGTGTAGGGTTCAAATTAAGCTAAAAATGGCTTCGGCCCCGTTTATAAATAGCCCGAAATATAAAAAAATATGTTCATATTGATAATCACAAGCATGATAAAACTGGAATTGAGTAGTTGAAATCAAAATTGGTTGAATTTTGGACTAAATTAGCTTGGATTTTAGTTCTATAACTACAATTCAACTCATTAGCCTAAATCCATGATGACCCCCCAGAAGTTCGTCATTTCCAGAAATGATCAGTTGAAAAACAAATTACAGAATTTAAAAACGTACAATTGCATAATTTATGCAATGAATTCAAACAAGTTACCGGAATTGCGGTAGCTGATAGTAGCGTCTACTTTAGCTGAAGACGAATTCAAACAGTTACCCATGTTGATTGAGAAATTAATTAGAGCAAATGTGTCAGGATCGATTAACTATAAACAAGTTAATAAACACCTTAGATCTAATTGATGATAGAAGTTGCAGCGGATCAACACTATATCAATAATTAAGAACAATGAACTGTAAGAACAATATGAAAAATATTAAGAACACAGTTTCACAAAAAGCTTCAATGTATATTATTGGTTTAACAATACACACGTACGTTTACAATTCGTAAGTAACATACTTATAGTAGTCCTTGAAGCTAAACTATTTGCCCTAGTTATTCTAGGATTTGATTTACATCGAATTATAAAAGATATACTTTTATTTACATTCTATAACTATCTATACGAAGATCTCGGACTTGATATCTTCCAAAAACGCGTATCAGTAGTAACTGCAATCACCAGTAGTAAATAAGTAACATCAGTAGTAAACTTGGTGATCAGTAGTAAGTCCAGAAACCAACGTCAGTAGTAACTACTAAGATCAGTAGTATCTTCAATAAGCTTGATCAGTAGTAACTTAGTTATAGTGAACACCAGCATCAACTTCATCAGTAGTAATGTTCTGCCCCATCAGTACTAAGTATGTCAGTACTAACTGCAGTATCAGTAATAAGTTGATCTGTGTTTTGCTCTAACAATCTCCCCCTAAACTTATTGATCATCTTTTAATCAATCAAGTTTCTTTTGTTCTTCTTGTTCTTTTCTTCTCTTCTCTAGAGTTCTTTGATTTTGTTGAAGTCTTTGTTCAATAATGTATCTGCTGTTCCTCTTTGTAAAATAATTCAGTTTGTTTTGGAACATAACAGCATCATAAGGTTTCATCAAAGTGTTTATGAATATCTGATACATAGTCTTCTCAGAATGTGGATATTCTTTCTCATATAAGTACAATTCACACACTTTGCCTGATTTCTCAAAGAAGTACATATTTGCAGTAGGAATGACATTCCAAGCATACACATTACCTGGATTTGTAAATTGTTCTGGATAATTATCTGGATAAAATGCAGCATCAATCATCTTTGTTAAATATCCAGCTCCAGATTCTTTCCATGATTTCTTTGTCATTCTTGGTTTCCCAATAATCAAAAGTTTGATTACATCACTTCTTGAACATGATCTGATTAAGGGTAGCCATCCAGTAAATCTTTGTACAACTTTGTCTTCCCTTATGACCTCTATGACATTGTTCTGCATTACTCTCCAGTTAATAATTTGATTATTCTGTAATGGAGCAACTGGCATTTCAAGAACAGGTATAATTTGTTGTTTTGATTTCTTCTTAGAGCTTTGTTCTTGATCAACAGATTTTCTTTTCAGTGATTGGGGAGTTGAAGTATTACCAACAGTTGTAACACTACCAGCTTTGAGCAAATTTAAGCTGATTGGGATTAAAGTTTTGGCTTTGGCTTTCTTTGATTCTTCAGCTTCTTGTTCAGCCAAGTCTCTTTTCTTTGCAGTGCAGTATTTTTCAATTATGGTTATCATCTTCATTCTTCCAAAAGATTTTGCACTGTGACCTTTTGTCTTTAGAAAGTCTATCATAAGAGCCTTTTGTTCAAATATATCATCTGGTAAATCACCTTTTGTTCTTTTGCATTCTGCTACAAGATCTTCAAGACAGTTTAGATGTTCTTCTTCTACTTTTCTAAGCCTTTTGAACTCTGCTTCTTGGGCTTCTATCTGAACATCTTTAATTTGAACAGGTGCTTGAACAGGCATTTCTCTTTGATTCTTCTTTTGTTCAAGAGATTGATACTTAGCTACCTTCTCCAAATATCTCTTATGCTTCACCTTCCATTTATCTTGTTTATCAGCTCTAACAAGATTTATCTTGTTTACCATGTAATGACCAAGAGCTCTGTTAGGGTAATCTTCATCATATATTTCTTTACCCTTTCCAATGTGTGCTGAAGGTGGAGGTGGAATATATTTCATGTCTGGCACTCCACTTATTATAACTGAAGGAGAAAATGTTCTAAGTTCATCTTGTTGAAGTATTTTTGGATGTGGAGGAAGTGAGCACTCATCAACCTCAAACCAATTCACATTATCATCAATGTCAGGTATGATAAGTGGTTGATCAGGTGTTGGTGGTTTGGTAATGATGACATGTCTCTCTCTTTCAATAAGCTCTGGAAAATGTAGTTCTTCCTCTTCAGTAGTAACCAGAGTAGTTACTACTGGTGTGACTTCAGGAGTTACTACTGATAGGGCATCAGTAGTATTTGTTGCTTTTAATTCCTCTTCTTCATTTACTACTGTTATAATGTCAGTAGTAGGAGTTACTACTGGTATGACCTTTTCAACTTGTTCTTCCATTGTAGTAGTAAAAATAGGCTCTTCTTCTGTAACCATCAACTCTGGGCCTTCATCAACATTTGTTTCTTTTAAGTTTAAGAGGGAGGATGCTGCTGCTGCAATAGATTCATCAATCATTGTCTGTATATTATCCTTCTCCCCCTTAGTGAGCTCAACTGGTGGAGTCTCACTATCATCAATCTTTTTCTTCAATTGTCTGATGATTTTGGCTTGTCGATAAAGCCTGTGCTCATATAATCTCATTCTTCTGTTGATGGTGTTTACATGTCTTTTCATTGCAGCCATTGTTTTCCCTTGGTTTGTTAAGTATGTAAGGCAATTTTGTACAGTGGATTCAAGAGAATCCACTTTATCCGTCAATTGAGTGATTTTAATACTGCCCTCACTCCATCTAGCAAGATCATCGGGCTCACTAACAGGTACATTGGTTTTAAGGTTTTCCTTCCTTTCCATCAATTCCACAGATCTGCCCTCATCACTGCTTGGTGATTCATTGGGTCTTTTAGACATTCTCTTCTTCCTAGAAGAAGCAGAGATGTCCCCCCTTGTGGTTTCTTGGCACCGGGGTCCTTTGAGTAATTCCTCAAAAGAGTCATCACTCAAAGTTGCCGAGGTTTGGGTCCTAATGATGTTTTCACTGTCCTGTGCACCCACCTTTGGGGCATCAGTAGTGAAAGCCCTCCCTCATGTCCTCTCTCCTCCTTGGAGGACAACTCTTTGAGCCTGGGGTGTGACTCGATTTGTCCCCTGGTGTCCTTTGAAGAAAGTTTCTTTCTTTTATAAATTGTGGAAATGTTTTTGGTTTTGTCTGGTAGGTCTTCCACAGAGTGAAGAGTAGCACTCTGCAGATTTATATCAAGTTCCTGGGACACATTCAGGACTTCTGTTTGGGTTGGTGATTGAGTGGCTATTTGGATTGGTGTTTGGGCTGTATTTGGGGGTGATGGAGTGGGTTGAGGTTCAACATGGGTTGTAGCAATGGTTGAACCCTCTCCAATATTGGGTTGATCTTTGATCATGTTAGGAAACAGAGGGGTTTCCTTGCCCGAAAATTTAAATTGTTTTCTCATATTTGAGAAAACTTTCTTGTTCAACTCAGGTAATATAAAAATGTTTTTAGGAGTTGACAAGTTTTGTAATTCACAGTTTATGATATGTTGTAGAAATCTGGGATACATTAAAAATTTAGAAGAACTAAGATTTCCCAACATACCATCAAATATCATGTATGAAAAATTAAATACTTGGTCTGTGCATAAACAGACAACAGCAGAGGCTATTGCCTTATTAAACTCATTCCAAGTACTTCTTTTTGGAGAAATACAATGCTGAATGGTATGTATTAAAAATTTCCATTGTGGGGAGAGAAGACCCTTTTGAAAGGTTACTATGTTCAGTCTTCCCTCATATCCCATTTTTTGTAAAATTTCAGCAATGTATTCCTTAGGAAGAGTGAACATACCTGAATCGTCATGTAATTGTAGATGGTGTCTGATGGATTGTTCTGTTACTGTGATGTGCTTTCCATCTACTGTTGATTTGATCATTGAAACGGTTGTTCCTTCTGTTCGTTCAGCATTGGTCCAGAAATCCACCAAGTGCTGTTGATATGATTTTGGTTTGACAGTTAAGGCAAACTGTATATATGAATTTCTCAAGAATTTTACGATCGGACGAAAATCTTTTGTTCCGTCGGGATTCTTTAAGAATGCAACCATATTGTGAAATTCTGAGTATTTGAGATCGGTTTGCACATCAAGAGCTTGTAAAGTTGCCATTGTTGTTGAGTTTTTTTGCAAGAATTTTGTTAGATGAAGGGTTTTTGATCGTAAACTAGGGTTTATCGAGAGGTGTTTAGAGAATCGAAGTGAAGATAATGCTAAATTAATCGTCTGCCGCCTTTTATATCTTTCGATTTAACCTGCAAAACTACGAAAATATCCTTCGAATCATAACATAACGGTTATTTTCATGAGGGTTAGTTTGGTAATTGTGTTTATGAAAGACCAGTAGTAAATAAGATATCAGTAGTAAAACGTCAGTAGTATCTACTAACATCAGTAGTGACTAAGGATTTTGACATCAGTAGTAACTATAGACATCAGTAGTAACAATTAACATACAAGACCAGTAGTATATGTGAATACCAGTAGTACTGACTTACCAGTAGTATTTGTGTAAACCTAAAATACACCAGTAGTAATGAACTACCAGTAGTATTTTGTGCATACATTTTCACACCAGTAATACAGCAATACCAGTAGTAAAACACTTAAGAAAATAATATTTTACAACACTAACTTTACACATGATTTTAAGTGAGATTTTAAGTTATTAAAATCATTCCAATACTGCTAACCAAGAAGTTGAATCTTCCTACATCAAATGCTTTTGTAAAAAGATCTGCTAATTGATCATCAGTATGGATTTTAACTACTTTGATTAATTTCTTTTCATTACAATCTCTTATAAAGTGAAATCTTATTTCAATGTGTTTAGTTTTTGAATGTTTTACTGGATTATTCACAATACTAATAGCACTTTGATTATCAATAAAAATAGGAGTTTTAAGGATAGAGATACCAAAGTCTAGAAGTTGATTTTGAATCCATAGTACTTGAGCACAGCAAGCAGATGCAGCTACATATTCTGCTTCAGCAGTAGATGTTGATACATTTGTTTGCTTCTTACATTGCCATGACACCAGTCTTGATCCAAAGAATTGACATCCACCAGTAGTGGATTTTCTATCTTGACATTCACCTCCATAGTCACTATCTGTATAGGCTATTAGTTCAAAGGGTGAGTCATGTGGATACCATAGACCTAGTGATGGTTTGCCTTTCAAGTATCTGAATATTCTTTTAACAGCCTGCAAGTGTAGTTCTTTGGGTCTTGCTTGATATCTTGCACACACACAAACACTATACATAATGTCAGGTCTTGATGCAGTTAAGTACATCAAAGAGCCTATCATTGATCTATATAAGTGTTCATCTACATCCTCCCCCTCAACATCAGGATGTAGGTGTTTGTGTGTTTCCATTGGTGTACTAGCACTTTTACTGTCTTTCAAATCAAACTTTTCCAAGATGTCTTTGACATATTTTGATTGATTTATCAAAATACCATAAGTTCTTTGATTGACTTGGAGTCCAAGGAAGAAGTTCATTGGACCCATGGAGCTCATCTTGAATTTAATTTGCATCAGTTCTTCAAATTCTTTGCATAATAAATCATTGGTTGAGCCAAAGATGATATCATCTACATAAATTTGTACCAGTAGTATATCATCTTTGACTTTCTTTGTGAACAAAGTTTTGTCAATGGCTACTCTTTTAAAGTTATTCTTCAATAGGTATGATGATAATGTGTCATACCATGCTCTTGGTGCCTGATGTAGGCCATATAGAGCTTTATCTAATTTGAACACATAATCACCATGTTTTGGATCTTCAAAACCTGGAGGTTGGCAAACATATACCTCTTCTTCAATTTTCCCATATAGGAAAGCACTCTTAACATCCATTTGATAGACTTTGAATTTCTTGAATGAAGCATATGCTAGAAATATTCTTATTGCTTCAATTCTAGCAACAGGAGCATATACTTCATCATAGTCTATTCCTTCTTCTTGAGTGTATCCTTGGGCTACAAGTCTGGCTTTATTCTTGATCACTATACCTCTTTCATCTTTCTTGTTTCTGAATATCCATCTTGTTCCAATGGCTCTTTTTCCTTTGGGTAGAGGTACAAGTGTCCAAACAGCTTGTAATTTAAATTGAAGGAGTTCTTCTTGCATTGCTTCAATCCAGTTTGAGTCCTTCATTGCTTGTTGGATCTTCTTTGGTTCATCCTGAGACAGAAAGCATTCATACATACATTCATTAGCAATTAAACTTATATTACACATATTTGCAGTCAAGCTTTTGTTTAATTTGCTTCTTGTTTGTAGTGGTGAGTTAACATCACTTAGAACAAGGTCTAAAGGATGGTTCTTCTGAGTCCTTGTAGTTGTAGTTTTATCAACTACTAGTTGATTTTCAAGATTGGACTCATTTGTCTCAGGCAGTTGTTCATCTTGTGATTCTTCATTGTCATGGATGTTTGGTTCATCATCATCTTGGTCAGAGTTACTACTGGAATTATCTTCATTAGGATCAGTAGTATTGTTGTTGTTACTGGTGTCAGTAGTATCATGAGAATCTAGGTTATTGTTGGGACCAGTAGTATTTTCAGTACTATTACTGGTACCAGTAGTATTGGAATTACTACTGACCTCATTCTCAGAGTTACTACTGCTTTCAATATTTGAGTTATTACTGATATCAGTATTAACTATGGGAGCAGTATCAACAATTATGTATCTCATCTTTTCTTGACCAGTATTAACAAATGATGTTCCTTCTTTTTGATTATGACAATTTGAATTACCTGCATTGAAATTCATATTAGAATTAAAGGATTTGGTTAGATTGTCTATGTCAAATAGCCAATCTGGACCATTTCCTTGTTCATTAGGTACATTTTCATTAAAGGATACATTGATGCTTTCTTCAGTTATCCTTAGTCTTTTGTTGAATACTCTGTATGATTTGCTTTGAGTAGAGTATCCCACAAAGATTCCATCATCAGCTTTGCAGTCAAACTTACCAATTTGTTCTCTTGTAATCAAAATAGTACAAGGACAACCAAATGATTTTAAGAAACTTATAGAAGGTTTTCTTTTATTGAAAAGTTCATATGGTGTTTTAAAATGTGGCTTCACTATTAATACTCTGTTTTGAACATAACAAGCAGTATTAACAGCTTCTGCCCAGAAAGTAATTGGTAATTTTGAGTCTGCAAGCATTGATCTTGCTGCTTCAATGATGGTTCTATTCCTTCTTTCAGCTACACCATTTTGTTGTGGAGTTCTAGGTGAGCTGTATTGTCTGTCAATACCTTTAAGATCACAAAAGTTAATTAAGTTAGCATTTTTAAATTCTGTGCCATTATCACATCTTATGGCTTTCACTTTTTGATCAGATGTGTTTTCCAGTTTGACAATTAAGTTCTTTATGAGTTCACTTGTTTCATCCTTTGTCCTGAGAAAGAAAACCCATGTATATCTGGAAAAGTCATCAGTAATAACAAGACAATATTGTTTCTTTCCAATACTCATTACATTTGTAGGTCCAAAAAGGTCCATATGTAAGAGTTGTAAAGGAACAGAAATAGAGTTCACAGTTTTGGACTTATGAGAAGTCTTGTGTTGTTTACCTTTTAGGCAAGCAACACAGTGATGATCACACATGAATTGTTTTTGAGGTAGTCCAATTACCAGATTTCTTTTTACTAAATTATTCATGTTTTTAAAATTTGTGTGACACATCCTTCTGTGCCATAGTTCTGATTCAGTGGTGTTTGCCTTGGATATAAAACAGTTGACCTCATTTGTAGAAATGAGTTCTCCCCCTATATCTAGGCAATACACATTGTTTCTCCTAGGAGTTCTTAAAACAACATATTTTTCATCCAAAATAAAATCTGGAGAAAGAATGATGCACTCAATGTCTGTGAACAGAATCTTGTTCTTTTTATCACAAACTTGAGACACACTGACAAGATTGTATTTTAGTTCAGCAACATAAAATACATCATAAAAGGTAATTTTTCCATTAGTAACAGTACCTTTACCTGTAATCTTACCTCCCTGGGGATTCTCACCAAATGCCACATATCCTCCATCAAATGACTTGAAATCTTTAAGAATTTGCAGATTTCCAGTCATGTGCCTTGAGCATCCACTATCAATATGCCATGTTCTTCCTTCTTCTGGTATCTGAATGCTCTGCACAAGTGAGTAAAGGATTAGTTAAGTTTGGGAACCCAAGCTTTATATGTCTTGGGTTCATCCTTTGAGAAATGAGCTTTTGGGGATTTAACTTTAAAGACTTTTGGTACCCATACTTGTTTAGTACTGGTATTTTGTTTTACTACTGTCCTTTTGGAGTTATTACTGGTGTGAGAATTTCCTACTGATCTTGGTTTATACCCATTGTTTTTAGCTTTTGAATACTTTACTACTGATGGACCAGTAGTATTTGGGTACTTACCATGTTTAGAATGACCAGTAGTGTTTTTAGAGTTAACACCAGTAGTGTTTTTGAAATTTGTTTTGGGAGCAGTAGTATTTTTGAAATTAGGGTTTTTACCAGTAGTATTCTTGTACTGGTACCATACAGCATTATAATTAGGGTTAACACCAGTAGTAAATTTGTTAGAGTTTCTACTGGTGTTGGAAAATTTAAAATATTGTTTATTTTGATTGGATTATCCGTTGTTCTTGAAGTAATTGCTGTTCTTTGGGCTGCCAACTCTTCTGTTTTGCACAAATCTTGGTGCACTTCTTCCAAATCTTGGAGTTTCAGCAATTGGAGTTTTGATTATATTTACTACTGAAGGACCAGTAGTATCTTTTAACCTTTGAGTTTTTGCATTTTCTTTAAAAACTTTAAATTCCTTTAACTCCTTGCAATTTATTGGATTGAAGTGACAATCCTTTGCTAAATGATTCACTTTATTGCAAATAACACATTTTAATTTATTTTCTTGATCCTTTATTGTTTTCCTTTGTTCTAAGAGTTGGTTTCTATTTCTTTGGTTTCCTCTTTTTAGAATTTTGGGTATATTTTCTGCATTATATTTAGGAGACTCATTTGGACTTTGAGCTGTGTGAAAACTTGTATCAATTGATTTTGGTGATTCAGTTTGAGATATTGTAAATTCAATTGATTGCTCATCATCAGAAGAATCATTTGATTCAGATGTTTCAGTATTAGATTCAGTTTGATTTTCAGTTTTTAATTCATTAATGATTCTTTCTGAACTGTTTTTAAGTGGAGGAATGAATTTATGTGGAGGTGGTACAGCATGATATCCCACCCCATGAACAACCTTTTCTGTAGTTTGATTATTAGTTAATTCATCTAGAATTTTAGTGCTTCTTTCAAATTTTTTAATTGTTAATTTATTTTGTTCAATTTCAAGCTGACATTCTTCTAATTTACTTGTTAGTTCTTTATTTTTTGTTTCATAGAACTCTTTCTCATCCACAGCTTGAAGCAATTCTTCCTTGATCCGTTGATCAATCATCTTGTACACCTTTATTTGATGTTCTTGATCAGCAATTACACTATCAAACTCATGATTTCTTCTGATTGCTTTTGCTAGATCTTCATTTAATTTAGTGTTTTGTTTTTCTAGATTTTTAATAATTTTAGCACATTCAGGAGTACAAGGTTTAGATTTTACCTCAGTTTTGTTGTCAGTAAAGGCCATGAGAGCTTGATTTTGAGTATGCTCTTCTGCTTGGAAGCTCCAGTCATAGCCTTGTCCTTGTTGTGACACAAGAGCAGTTGATTTTGATCTTTTGTCTGGTTGAGGACATTCTTTTGCAAAGTGACCAAGGTTGTTACAGTTGTAACACTTGACTTTAGTCTTGTCAAATCCTGCTTTGTCACCTTTGTTGAAATTGAGACTTGTCCTACCAGTTCTTTTTAAGAATCTTTTGGTCCTTAGGCTCAGCATAGCCATCTGCCATTTAAGATCCATCTCCTCAAGATCATCTGGATTCAATTGTTCCAAGTCATCACTAATCAATGCAGTATGCACATGACTAGTGAAGAAGGATTCTCTTGCAGTATCCTCAGAATCTGCAGCCTTTCCTGTGGAGGTTTCTTGTCCTTGACCTATACTAGACACAAATGCAGCATTGTTAGAAGAAATAGAAGGGTTTTTGTGATTTACCTCAGTTTCAAACACTCTGAGATCATTATAGAGTTCATCTAACTCCTTTTCTTCTAGAGCATCTCTTTGTCTATACACCACTGTGTACATGGCCCATTCTTCACTAAGAGACCTTAGGAACTTCATGTTAACATCTTCTTGATCCATCTTTACACCAACTTGGTTGAGTTCACCAATTAGTTTGTTGAATCTGTCAAACACTTGAGTGAGTGTTTCATTGGGCTTTCCTTTGAAATTTTCAAAGTCTTGTTTGAGAACAGACTTCATGTTTCTTTTTGTACTCTTTGTCCCAACGAATCTCTTCTCCAGTGCTTCCCAAAGTAACTTAGCATCATCATATTCAACAAAGAGATGTTGATAGTCATTAGGAATGGCCAGTAGGAGAGTGCTTAGAGTTTTGAGTTCGATGCCTTTATCTTTCTTCTCCTTCTCACATTTAAGTTTGTCTGCCTCAGTTACAGAGCTGCTTGCTTGAAGTTGACCAGTTTTGTTTCCTTCACAAACGACTTCCCACATGGAATAATCTGTAATAAGCATGTATTGCTTAATACGATTTTTCCACATCCCAAAGTTATTGGGAGTGAGCATAGGGATTTTGTTGGCCTGAGTGCTTTCATTATTATCAGTCATGATTAATAATGTGTGTGTTTTTAAGATTAAAACTTTTTGTTGTTCTTAACAAATAGTAGATCTAGAACCAATACGCTCTGATACCACTTGTCAGGATCGATTAACTATAAACAAGTTAATAAACACCTTAGATCTAATTGATGATAGAAGTTGCAGCGGATCAACACTATATCAATAATTAAGAACAATGAACTGTAAGAACAATATGAAAAATATTAAGAACACAGTTTCACAAAAAGCTTCAATGTATATTATTGGTTTAACAATACACACGTACGTTTACAATTCGTAAGGAACATACTTATAGTAGTCCTTGAAGCTAAACTATTTGCCTAGTTATTCTAGGATTTGATTTACATCGAATTATAAAAGATATACTTTTATTTACATTCTATAACTATCTATACGAAGATCTCGGACTTGATATCTTCCAAAAACGCGTATCAGTAGTAACTGCAATCACCAGTAGTAAATAAGTAACATCAGTAGTAAACTTGGTGATCAGTAGTAAGTCCAGAAACCAACGTCAGTAGTAACTACTAAGATCAGTAGTATCTTCAATAAGCTTGATCAGTAGTAACTTAGTTATAGTGAACACCAGCATCAACTTCATCAGTAGTAATGTTCTGCCCCATCAGTACTAAGTATGTCAGTACTAACTGCAGCATCAGTAATAAGTTGATCCGTGTTTTGCTCTAACAAAATGAAACCTAGGAATTGAGAATATAAAAGGGGTGATGAGAAAAGGAATTTGCGTTCACAAAACGATGTCGCTTTCTATCAAACTGAGAAATAGATATCATGACAGATAGAAGAAGACATAGGTGGAGAAACTTCGTGACAGACCAGCGCACACGCTCATTTCGTTCTCAATTGACTCGGTATATGCCAACCACGATGGGTTAAATATAATTATAATATTTTTTTTATGGAAAATAATAATTGTCAATAAGAAGCAAAAAAATAAAGTAAAAATCACCGCCTGAATTTTAGGAACACTACTACGTCCATGAATGTACAAGCGTTTTATGCACGTTAGAGACAGCTTAAAGGGCTGTCATTAACAAAACCTTTTTTTATGGGAGTTGATTCGTACAAAGCAACTTTTATTTCATACAGAGCAAATTCATCCTAAATGACAACATGCCCTTCCCTTTTTTAACACATTTTTCATTTCTCCCCTCCCATTAAGGGCATGATTGTCATTTGAAATCTGTATGTATAAAAATTGCTCTGTACAAATCAGCTCCCTTTTTTTATTTATCAAGGCTGGTGCGTATATTTGGGATTGTTTCAGAAGATTTATTTGCAAAGCTAGTTATACGGTTATTAAGCTTAAAAATTTAAGTTTGTTAAAATTTAATTAGTTAATAAGCTTAAAATCTTTTTAAATAAGTTTTTTTACAAATCTTAGTGTGGTGTGAAGTTATGTGTACTACCACCCCGTCACATTGTGACAGGTTTTGAACGAGAGTGTGGTTATAGTCAAGGAAGAGCACGATTTGATAACCTAGTAGGCTTTAAAATTGTTCATGTGGTAGGACCTCTTTACATTTTGGTATTTTATTCAAAATTGTATGATTAGTTACTTAGGTAACATTTGATATTACGATCTCTTAGTTATATTATCTGCAAATTGCTTCATTTACATTGAATTTTAGAATTATTTATTTAACATATTGGATACTAATAATGTAAAACTAGTATGTTATTTGTTTTTGTTGCCAATATTTTGGCCTTTTATTGGTTTAGCTTTCCAAAACAAAAAATTAAATGAAGAAAACTAAAGTCAGTCTAGAGTTGGTCCACTCAGATAACAACAATTAGTAGTTGACCTGACTTTGTCTAGTTTCTTTCCCGGGCAACATAAAACACGTAAATTAAGAGATTTTTTACAAAAGTAGATTTGGTTCCTTAGACCGGTGCCATCGGTTGATCGGTTGGCCGCCGGTTGGCCACCGCCGGAACCGGCGCCGTTGGCACGGTCCGCCGGTTGGCCCGCCAGTCGGCAAAGTCGCGAGGGAAGAGACGGAGGAGGAGCGAGAGAGAGAGAGAGGGGGAAGAGAGAGAGAGCGTAATATTTTCTTTTTATTTTGTTTTTTAATTTTTTTTTAAGTTTTAAAAAAAAGTAATATTTAAAAAAATCTAAAAAATTCAAAAAAATCTAAAAAATTCAATTTTTTTTAAAAAAATAAACTTTTTATATAATGTCTTTTTTTAATTAATGTAATTTATTTTTATTAGTTATATGTTTTAATTAGTTGTATATTTTATTAGAAAAAGAAAAGTAAATGGTGGGGCCCAAAGTTGGTGAAGTGACGGAGTGCTGTTGGCATGGGTACGTCAGTTTAGTGTTAGTTAGTTTGTATGCTGACGTGGCGCTGAGTTGGCAGCAACTGACGGCGTCAGTTGCCGTCACCATTGGCACCGGTCTTAGTTTCTTGCATCGATTAAATTATCACAACATCTTTTTCTCTCACTTTTTTTCTCTACTAAAATTGCATCAGTTAGATTCTTTTACTTTCCTTTGGCCATAATCCGTTTCAACTTTCAACTATAGTCTATGTAATAATAGACATATTAGACCCATATTATGTTTAAAAAAGGTGACCTCATAACACATTCACACCTTGCTTTCTTTTTAGACATGTAAGCCAACTTAAGTTCACAATGTATAAGCCATATCATCAATTAAGCGTTATCTCAATATTTATGATTCACATTCGCACACTAAAATATACCCGTTTTGAGACCTATTAAAATACCATCTTATTCACTGCACACCAAAATTTCGATCTGGCGCGTACCAGGGAACTCGCATGCTATATTCTGCAGGGTTGGCGGTGTCGTGGCACGGACTTGGGGATGACAAGAAGGAATGGCGGGGTACCCCTTGATGACATCAGGTGATGTCATGATGCAGCGTGTTTTTATAATCCCACGTTTATATATTCGCATGTTTTATATTAAAAAATTAAAAAAAATAAACAAGAGAATGTATACGCTTAGGAAAGCAGTCAAAGTGGAATCAATTATTATCCTCTTTCTTATACTATGTCTTCGCCTCTTATAGTCTTATTTAATTCATGTAAATAATCATGGAGTAGTTTTATATGGTTACATGCATTAAAATTGCATTATATGTTGTTACTTTATTTATACTTTATAGTCTTTACAAAATATAATGATACTGGTTTTGGTTGACATTTTTTAAAGGAAAATGCAAATGCTCCTTCAAGTCCCATTTTGATTGCATATTGTTTTGAAAGGTAAAATAATTACATTTCCTTTTGTCTTCTCAACTCTCCAAATCTTAGTTGCCCAAGATGAAATCAAAATGTTTTTAACATATATTTTTCTAACTGAAATAGTGATCATCCAAATTTCATACCTAGTGTCGGATCAATGTTTTTTTTTGTATTTGTAACGCTATTGAACACTTAATTATTATAACTTAATTATTATCGATTTTTTCGGTGTGACTAAGAATTCAAGCATGTTAAGCATCTGTCTTTCATGTACCGATGAATTACCAACGGCGATCTAAAAATATACTTAAGATGGTCACATATTTGCTATATTAGCGACGATAACTTAGGGACACACGTTAGTCGCTAATCTATATCTATTTTTTTGCTTACTTACAGATTACCGACAAATTATTTTCTTCACAATTCCATTGTTAATCTGTAGTGAAATGGATGTATTTATTTTCGTGGGTAATCGCAAATCTATTAATCATGCTTTATATAATCATGTATACCAGATTTCCAAATTCGTCGAAAGATCAGTTGTTACTATTTATTAATAGATTTGGTGTTTTTGCACAACAAAAGAACTTCTAACTGAAATTGGTAGCCATAGATGGGCCAATGATAACTTAAAGGGTATGATTTACCGTTATAAAAAGATACAGGGACTAGACTGCAAATATTATAATAGGTAGATCGTGTCAATGCGTTTGCTTCAGCCAATAAGATGACAGTTTTAGGTCACTTGACCAATCAGAATACTCCACGTCGGAAATGCAACGTAGCTTTAGAGTACGTTGGAAGTCCACTCTACTGAACAACCGAACTTGCAACAAAATAAATTATAAAATAATATGAACTCTGCTTAGACAGAAGAGTCTCGATCATTTCAATTTTCAGTTAAGTTATCGATACTAATCGTCCATCCATTACTCCGATCAGGAAAAGGTTTGCCGGAGAATTGAATATTTTGGCCGGATCTAGACATTCCGGCGCTGATGGAAGTTCATGGCGTCGGTTTCCGTCGTGTTCTGGAGCTGACATTTTGCGTCGCTGGTATTTGGTCGGCTTACATATATCAAGGCATTCTTCAAGAGACCGTGTAAGGATTATCTATTCCTATGTGTTAATTTCATATATCAATCTTATCAATTGTTTGATTTAGCAAAATTATTTATGATTGATTATTTCTGAAGCTCAAATCAATGATGGAAAAAATAAAATTATAATGTATTGACAACGTTTATCTTTTTTATTGTTTTCTCGTCAATGCTGATGTGTTGTTACAGTTGATGTGTAGTATTGTTTAACAAATGGAGTGCTATAGAAATGCACACAAAAGGTATAGTAAGTCCAATAGTAGTAGTTGGCCTATAGTCAAAAGCCTAGCAAATATTTAAATCCGCATTTTTTGTCATTAGTTTGGCTTTACACGGGTTTAAACGCATAATGAATAGTTGTGTGTTAAACTTTAACCAAACATACAGTTAGTTACAAATATTTGATTTCAGGTACAAATAATTAAATTGATAAATATAGCTATCTATAATCATACACACAAACACAAATCTACATGCCATATTAACTAATTGTTTACTATGCATTTCAATTTGAAGTTGTCCTCAAACCAAATTAAAAGCAACATGTGATTTGAGTGTAGTTTCTGGCATAGTGGATATTGCAAGTACTTTAAACGAATCTCGATGTTAATTAGGCTGAATCAACGTTTATGAACTTGATAGCGTGTTCAATGACCTCTTGAAACTTATTAATAAATTGGCTGCTTAAACTTTCTAATAAAATGTCAGGTCTACTAAACGATTTGGCCCTGATAAGGAGAGGTTTGAACATCTGGCATTCTTAAACTTGGCACAAAGTGCTGTTTGTTTAATATGGTCATTCATGAGTAAGTATTTCTTGTTATTTCATAATTTTGGATTTAATCAAAGTAGTTAACATTTTGTGATTGTTGAAAAATAGTGATAAAAATGTGGCCAAGTGGTACTACTGGTCGTGCTCCTTGGTGGAGTTATTGGAGTGCTGGAATTACAAATACTATTGGTCCAGCTATGGGAATTGAAGCATTAAAATATATCAGTTACCCTGCTCAGGTATTAAATTCTTACTTTATTATCATTTATCTGTTTCTGTTTGTGTAATTCATTTGTTTATATTCACTTACAGGTCCTGGCAAAATCCTCAAAAATGATTCCAGGTAAGTTACAGCTTAATTATGATTAACAATTTATCATTTACTTAAATGATATTTATAATCCGTATTATTTTTATGCAGTAATGCTGATGGGGACACTAGTTTATGGTATCAGATACACTTTCCCAGAGTATATTTGTACTCTACTTGTTGCTGGTGGGGTGTCTGTGTTTGCTCTCGCAAAGGTAAATATATAACCTAGCTTGATAAAAATGTATTTGTTTCTTTTTTATAGAATAAAATAATCCTTATTGTATTACATCGGTAACCATTTATAATAACATAATATGATATTTATCCAGACTAGCTCAAAGGCGTTAAGCAAGCTAGCTCATCCTAATGCACCACTTGGATATGGTTTGTGTTTCCTAAATTTGGCATTTGATGGTTTCACAAATGCAACACAAGATTCAATCTCTACAAGGTATAGTTTATAAAAAAAATGCTAAAAAATTGTTCTTATTTTTTGTGCCTAAAATGACAACTTACTTTAACATGTCTCCCTGTTGTTTTACACGCCCTTTTGTCCAATTGAATTATTAAAAGATATTTTTGTGTCTCAGTTGGATCATTAAAATGTGTTTTCTACAAAATTTTACAATTTTAAAAATGATATTTTTTTATATAAAATGTTAAATTCTAAAAAAAAATGTTAGCTTTTCATATAGTGTTAACTAATTGGGACGCAACATCATCTTTTAATTACCAAATTGGACAAAACTTTGTACGTTGACTAAACAACAACAAATGAACTCTTACTAAAACTTCAACTAGAAATAAATTAATAAAGAATTGCATTTATATGTTGTTTAGGTACCCGAAAACAGGTGCATGGGATATAATGTTAGGAATGAATTTATGGGGTACAATCAACAATTTCGTGTTCATGTTCGGTTGGCCTCAAGCAAGTGGTTACCAAGCGGTTAAATTTTGCAAAACTCACCCCGAGGCTGCATGGGATATATTATACTACTGTTTGTGTGGTGCAATCGGTCAAAATTTTATATTTTTTACAATTAGTAGATTCGGTTCTTTAACTAACACCACGATTACAACAACTAGAAAGTTTGTTAGCATTGTGGTTTCATCGTTGCTTAGTGGTAATCCTTTATCTAGAAAGCAATGGAGCAGTGTAGTTATGGTGTTTAGTGGTTTGTCATATCAGATTTACCTTAAATGGAAGAAAGTACAAAAGAAGAGGAAGACTCTGTGATTTTGATATATATATGTATACGCATTATATTTTGTGGCAGTTAAAAACAGTTGGTTAGGTTTTATGCGGTGAAAATGTTAGCTTTGGAATGTAATGTAATGAATTAATGTATCTTTTTTGGGTTATTAACATATATAGTTCAAGATGAAATTCTTCTGTTTGTGTTCTAATAGAATGAGCCTACATACGTGTATCATCTATATGTATGTATGTGAATTTAATTAACGCAATTTTTGATATTATCTTGTAATTTGTATGTTTTCATGTATACCAGATGTTTAAGCAGGCAAAACGTTGGTTAATTATTATCTTTCATATCATTATGTAAACATTTAGTTTGAGAAAAACATTTAGTTTACTCTAGCTTCATTTAACATCAAAAGTTACACAGATCTTAAAAAAAATAAGCAACTATGTTGAAATTTTTTTCAAGATTTTCTTTGAAAACTCTAAAATCCATTATACCATTATATTGTAGTATAAATACATGTAGTGATGTACCTATACGTTTGTGTTCTTGAAACAGTTAATTCCCGTCTGAGTGTGGTCTTGAAACAGGCAAGTGTGTGGTCTTGAAACATACAGTTGTTGTACCCATATGTCGTTTTTATAGATGACTTTTGAATAGGATTTAGAAACATAATTACTTTTAAAAAAACATTTTATACAATGTTGAATTAATGGTAACATATTGCCCCTGTGCAAATTAGAAAGAAAAACATTGTTTATGACAGCAGCATGATTATTTAATCCTCCACAACTCTCATAATATCCAGCGCACAAGAATCATATCATATATTTATAAACAAAAACCATTCCCATGAATCAAATGTTACAAAAAAATTTGTACCATAATCCTCCTTCACTCTTTTATACTTCTACCTCCACCCACTCCCTAACTATGTGTATATAAGTGGGGGCATATATGTAAATACCAGCTACATGCTGATATATACTTGCACTCTCAAAGACAAAAAAATATGTTGTGTACAGAATTTGGCATATTTTGAGGCCAAATAGTTGTGAGGGAATATCAAATATCCGAATTTGAACTCCCCAAAAAAATAAACACACACAAAAAAGTAAAACTCAATTAAAATTTAATAGCAAGTGTCATTATACTTAAGCAGATCGGTATGAAACCATTTTGGATCCAGATCCAATGATGGGTTTGTTTAAAGGCAGTTGAGAAGGGCCTTTTTGCAAAGTGGCGATTTTGAACTTCTGGTGGTGGCTGTTGACTCCATTCCAAGTGTTTTCAGTAAGAAGCTTTTTTCCTGAAAAAAGAAAAACATGATAATATAAAACTAGCCAGTCCTTTTTATTGTAATATTAAGTGAATAATGACAAAGAAAATGTTAACAAAACTTACGCTTTCTGAAAATTGTGGGCTAGGAATTCCTTGCGCCAACGTTCGGAACAATGGAGTTACTTGAATTGGGGAATTGAACTCTGAATTTGGTAAAGGACATACACCATTATTATTAAGTTTGTTGCAACATGGTAACACATCTGTAACAAAAACAAGATAAATATACATCTTCAACCTATGAAAATGACAACTTTATATATATATATAATTATAATTAAATACCTTCATTAGTTGTTGCATCAACTTTTGGTTCAACTTTACATGTGGGCCCCATCTTACTGTCCGTTGAAGTGTTCTTTTGCTCAAGTACTGCAAGTGGAGGTCTTTTTTCTGTTTTAATTGCAATATGTTTCCTTGTTTTCATATGATGCATTGAAGTTTCTAGAATTCCACATGAATTTTGTGTTCTTTTTGTACTCGCGTTCGATGATTCAACAAAATTGTTCTCTTTAGTCGATGCTTCATTCATTTCTTTCTTCTTACGTAATACAGAAAACCGATTCTTAACAGCATTATCCGTCCTATTTTGCGCATAATAACAAATTAAATAAATTAATTCCATTAATGTAAAATTTAAAATCAAACTGAAAACATTATATATACCTGCCTGAAATAACTTTCGCTATCTCAGTCCATCTGTTGCCAAATTTCTTTTGGGCCTGCAAATTGTCGATAATCTCATTAACAAATGATTTCAGGGTGATTAGATTATTTATTATGTTCATAGAATTTAAGACGGGATTTAAAGATTTTTATAATATAACCTCACCTCGCATAAGAGCATATCTTCCTCTGGTGTCCATCCATGTTTTTTGAAATTAGAATTTAAATACGTGAACCATCTGCATTGGCACACTCACTAAAAATTAGTAATTTTATAACAAACAATATACAAGATCAAATCTTATGATTTTACCTTCTTCGGCATTGCCTTGTAGTTTTATCTTCAAACTTGGACGCAATAATTACCCAACTGCATATCAAATTTGTTAATTTATTAACAAAAAAAAAATAAAACAATTTATAACATTATGAAAAAGGTTAAACTGTAAATTATACTTATCGGTTCCATGAATACCGATTTGTTCCCTTAATATATCATCCTCCTGAAACCACAATATCTAACAAACATAAAGATCATAAAACAAAATAAAAATGAAAGTAAAAAAATTGTGATCAGGGAGATTAAAACTGAACCTCTTTAGACCATGAAACAATGTGTCTTTCTTTCTGCTTCAAATCACCAACATTATCACTACTATTACTATCACAAGCTTTGTTCTTCATATTCGGCATCTATGATTATGAATACCACCACATCTATCTACTTTATCTAAAAAAAGCAAGCTAAAGTGAATTTTGTGTTTACATAAAAATAAAAAAAGGGGCAAAAGGAACTCTAAATGTGCCTCTTTTTGGGGGAATAAAGGTTGCGTTTTAGTTCAAATGGACCACCACAACACATGAAATCGCAATCATAGTGGACTTTTTGGATTAAATTTGAATATCAAACACCTTTTCTACTCTAATTAACATGCAAATGGAAATCAATATTTTGAATTAAACTGATGAAACGCCGAAATTTAATTGGAATGTAACGATTTCAGTTTCAGCATCAGTACGATGAAATTACGAATTGATGTGTAATCGATTTATATAAATTAGGGCGTAATGATTAAATTAAAAAAAAAAAATTACCTTTTCGTAGGGCATGTCACGAGAATCGAGAAGGATGATGCTCTTTAGATCTTAAAGGTTTTAGATTAATTTCCAGTAGCTATATCAGCAAGTGTGCAATCAAATGAGAGGGAGAATCAGTTATCGGAAGAAAAAATGTCGTAATCCAATAAACCACCATACACGCACTAGTGTGTGTGATTTATGGAACCAGACTTCATCGAATTCGTGCCTCAGTTACAGTGCTTCAGTGTTATTCTTTCTCATTCATCTACTGAACTCCGCCGTGGTGGTGATTGTGGCGGCGGGGGACGGTGTGGTCAATTGGTCAAACCTTTGGAGGTGTGATACTGAATGATTCAAATATTTTATACCGTTTAGTCTGCAACTCTGCATTCTCATACTTTTTCAAACTTAAAATAGTGTTAAATTAAATAATAATAATAATAATAATAATAATAATAATGATAATAATAATAATAATAAAAATAATAATAATAATAAAAATAATATTAATATTAATATTAATAATAAAAATAATAATATTAACATTATTTGCTTTTATCTTCTTTTCAAAAATGTGTTGTATAAATTATTTTTAATTGACTATTTGTTAAAAATTACGTAAAATTATAGCTTTTGTTTATAAAACTTATATATATATTTGGCAAAATATATGAAGCTGATTAAAAGAAATTATACAAAGATTTAATCGAGCTGAGTTAAGTTATCACTGTGCAACTCAATAATAAAAATCATATCTTCAAACTTGATTAGAGTCTAATCAAGCTTATATTTCAAGCAAAATAATGAAAATGGGAAAAGATAAACATTAAACACAACAAAGTGTATGTAACGTCGTAACGTATGTGCAGCAAATGTATATAAAAGGTACTCATATTTAGAAGGTAAAAAATGTAATATTTTAAAAACTATTGTAACTCACTAGACTTTTGGTTTTCTTATATTTACACCTATCATTAACTTGTGTAATGGTCATTTATTCTATGACTCTTATAGTGCCAACTTGTGGCCTATATAAAGAGGTTGAGATGTATGTTTGAAAACACACCAAAATATATGAACTTGATCGTTGGAATGAAATCTTAGAGTTTTGGCTATTTTGTATCACAACACGTTATCGGCACTTTGCTCGAACCAAGTAATCTCACCAACTATTCTTCATAACATTAAGGTAAACAACGTCTCTTTACTCTATTTGATATCATTTTATTATAGTGGATAAAGATCCATCGAAATCAAAATATATGTGGTTTTGAAAATCATGTTTGGGGTTGGTCAATTGTTTTTTTTTAAAAAACACTTCATTTGATGATGCTTAAATTGAGCACATAAAAATCCATTTAATCTATCTAAAAGTTAATACTTGTATATGATAAGTCACAAAGCTTCTCCATGTAGTATTTTCATATGGACTTTTCAAGAGAAAAAAAATTGCTACTCTTTCACAAAAATTAATTCAGTTCATGGGTTTTTCTAATTCTAAATGTAATACTCATTTGGCCGATTATTCATCTTTTTTGGAAAAAAATTTAACAAACAGATTGAATTTTTTTTTAAAACCACAACATTTAAGCAACTAAAAGTTAGCCCAATATTTTTAATGAGTTGGGCTAACAAGTCCAAAAATTATAATAAAATTTTTCTTCTAAAAGAATGATTTTTTAAAAATCCATGATTTATGAAGTATTATGCTCAAATGATTATTTGTTTTTGGTATAAAAATTATTTTGAGATTCTTTATGTTGAAAGTTGTTTTCTTAAATAAATCATGAAGATAAAAATTAATCTTTTCTAAATGTAGTGATTATACTACAATTTCTTTTGTCTTCAAAAGTTAAAGAACTTGTGGATTTATGAGCATTATATGCACTTCCTTGAAAAGTTATTAATCATCCACAACTAGGCTCACCTATTCTTAACAATGTCTAGGAAAGATAGGCGGTTTTTCTGACTCCTAATAAGGGTGGTTCCGATACGCACAAGCGCTGTCTACCCTTACCGTCTTTCCTGGTTGTATTCGAATAGAGCTACCGAAAAGGGTTGACTAAATCATTTTTCTCTGAATGTGTTTATATACATATGCTGAATCGGTGTCTCATAATCGACCTGTCGTTCGATAAATGAGAACCTAATATCAATTGTGTTTTTTCGAACCTGCTGATTCGACACACAATTTGTGCTTATACAAACCATAAACATATAAACTTATCATCTTGAATGATGATTGATCCAGTATTTCTCCTCCCGTTGTAGGAAAATGTCTATCAAACTTGATTTCCCGATCTTGGATGCTGCCGGCAAGAACTATCTAGACTGGACTCAAGATATCCAGAACCATCTAGATACTCAAGGCATATTAGATGTCATCTATGACGAGGATAATCGTGAGGTTGAAGTTACCCGCGAAATGAATGCTAAGGCGATGATATTATTTCGTCGACATATGTCAGACACGATGAAGTCTGAGTTCATATCAATCACCTCACCCAAGACATTATGGGACTCTTTGAAACAACGTTTCGATCACCAAAAGACCATTTGGCTTCCTGAAGCCCGCCAAGATTGGCTCAATTTACGATTCCAAGACTTCACTTCGGTTACTGAATATAACGCTGAAGTTTGTAGAATTCGTGCACTTCTCCACTACTGTGGTCAACAGTTAACTGATACTGACTTGTTGGAGAAGACTTACACCACATTTCCTAGTTCTGACAACTTGCTTCAAAAGCAGTACCGCCAATCCAAGTTCACAACTTTCCCCGAGCTCATTACCCAATTGTTATTGGATGAGAAAAATAGCATTGTTTTAATGAGAAATAACAATTCTCGTCCTGCTGGGACAAAGGCAATTCCAATGCCTGATGCTAATAATGTTCGTGGGCCTCAATCGCGGAACGGAAACCGAGATAAGGGCCAGTCGTCCCGAAAACCGAAGCACTATGGTGAGCGTAAACCTCACCAAGCGAAGCGAGGTTCTGAATATAATCCATACCAAAGACCTTCAGGTCGAGGTTCGGAATATAACTCGCACCGAAGACCTTCAGGCCGTGATTCAGAATATAACTCTGACCGGAGGCCTTCGGCTTCTAAGCCATCTCGTACTGGGAACAATAACAGGACGACCAATCGTCCCAATGAAAGGGCACATACTGATAAGCATACCCTTTGTTACAAATGTGGTGATTATGGTCATATGCAACGAGTTTGTAAGGCTACTCCCGACGAAGTTCGTAACTATCATAACGGGAAAAGAGCTGAAGCAAATGTGGTTGAAACCAACACACGTGAGTCTTTTGAGACACCTGATTTTGTGGCTCAGATTGAAGATTAGAGCTATTGTTGAGCTCCTGTATCATGTTATTTTATGCTTTCAAGTTTAAATAATGTTCACTTTTGGATAATGGTTTGTTTACAATGAACGCATTTCTCGAAATAATTTAAAGTTTTTCCTTATGAAAATACTACATACGTGTGACCGATTTTAAATTATTTTTACTTTTAGGCATGCATATTGGGTCAGTTGATTGTCTGGTTGACAGTGGTACAACCCACACTGTCCTAAAATACAAGGATTACTTCATCAACATAACGCCTAAAGTAACTTCATTGACAACTATTTCGGGCCCGTCGACCCTTGTTCAAGGCTTTGGTAAAGCACAATTTACGTTGTCAAATGGTACTGTGTTAACCATTAATGAAGCCTTATATTGTCCAAGTTCCGGTCGAAACTTGTTGAGCTTTAAGGATATTCGAGAAAACAAGTTTCATATTGAAACTGCTTCAGAAAATGGTATTGAATACCTCTACATTACCTCTGATAAATACGACCAAAAGCGTATATTGGAGAAGTTGAGATGTTTGTCAAATGGTTTGTATCTAACCACGATAAAACACATTGAAA
Source organism: Calendula officinalis (assembly GCA_963853835.1). Classification (NCBI taxonomy): domain Eukaryota; kingdom Viridiplantae; phylum Streptophyta; class Magnoliopsida; order Asterales; family Asteraceae; genus Calendula; species Calendula officinalis. The sequence continues at coordinate 68,515,572 of OY970827.1, read as the reverse complement.
GCAATCTAGTCATTCGTCGAGCCCCCGTTGATGAGGGAACTTATATGTTATGGCATGAGCGGCTGGGACACCGGGTCAAAATACGATGCTTCGAACTATGAATGCATCTCATGGGCATCCTCTTGGAGGTATAAATTTCGTGATTAAACCAAAAAGCCTATGCCAAGCATGCTCGATTGGCAAGACACATCTCAAACCACTTCATGTAAAACCTACAAAAGTGGTTTCCCGTTTTCTTGAGAGAATTCAAGGGGATATATGTGGACCTATCCAACCAACATGCGGACCATTTAAATATTTCATGGTATTGGTTGATGCATCAACAAGATGGTCACACGTCGCTTTGTTGTCCACAAGGAATGCAGCATTTTCTAAACTCCTAGCCCAAATCATTAAGTTGAGGGCTCATCATCCAGATTATCCAATAAAGTCAATTAGACTTGATAATGCTGCGGAGTTTACATCGAAAACATTCGATGATTATTGCATGACATTGGGCATTGATCTTGAACACCCTGTTGCGTACGTTCATTCCCAAAACGGTCTTGCAGAAGCATTCATTAAACGAATACAAATGATTGCGAGAACTTTAGTTATGCGTACAAAACTTCCAATTTATGCATGGGGTTATGCGATATTGCATGCTGCTGCATTGGTCCGTCTGAGGCCCATGGCCACCCAACCACTTTCTGCGTACCAGCTGGTAACTGGATATGAGCCTGATGTCTCACATTTACGCGTGTTTGGGTGCTTGGTAAATGTTCCAATTGAACCTCCAAAGCGTTCGAAATTTGGACCTCAGAAACGACGGGGAATATATGTTGGTTATGAATCCCCGTCCATCATACGCTATTTAGAGCCCTTGACAGGCGATCTCTTTAACGCTAGACATGCAGATTGTGACTTTGATGAGGCAATCTTCCCGTCGTTAGGGGGAGATTTGCACGTTAACGTTGATAAGGAACGACGTGAAATAACGTGGCATGAACCCAACTTGTCTCATATGGATCCCCCAACTGCACATAGTGATAAGGATGTACAAAGAATTCTAGGTTTACAAAATGTTGCTAATCAGCTACCAGACGCATTTAATGACCTAGCAAATGTCACGAGATCAAATATACCTGCTGCAAATGTGCCTGCAAGGATAGACGTCCCTGAGAGACGCCATGTTCCACTTGAACATGTTGCACCGGTCGTACCCACCGTGCAAAGGACGCTACCATCAGCTGTCCAGTCTGCTGCTCTTCCTAAGAAAAGAGGAAGACCAGTCGGTTCCAAGGATGTTCTGCCTCGAAAGAGGAGAAATTCTTCTGAATCCGTTTTGCCACATGAGATCATTAAGGATCACGGGAGTGTATTGGAGGAGCGTGTTTCAGATGAAACACCAATTTCTCATCATCCCGATAACCTTGAAATATTTGTCGAGTATGCTAGCTTAGACGATATTTTAAAGCGAAACGAGACTGTCATTGATGATGTGTTCATATACGCAGTGGCCACTGACATTATGAGCAATGATGACATGGAACCACGTACTATTGTTGAATGCCAACGTAGAACGGACTGGCCTCAATGGAAACAAGCAATCCAGGAAGAATTGGATTCCTTAGCGAAAAGAAGAGTGTTTGGACCTGTTGCTCCAACACCACCCAATGTTAAGCCAATTGGTTACAAATGGGTGTTCGTAAGGAAGCGTAACGAGAATAATGAGATTGTAAGATACAAAGCTCGCCTAGTGGCGCAAGGCTTCTCTCAACGCCCTGGAATTGATTACGAGGAGACATATTCTCCCGTAATGGACGTTATAACGTTCCGCTACTTAATCAGTTTAGTAGTTTCCGAAAAACTGAATATGCAGCTTATGGATGTGGTCACAGCCTATCTCTATGGGGATCTTGACACGGAGATATACATGAAAGTCCCTGATGGACTCAAGTTGCCTGAATCAAGTAGTTCTAGACCACGGAACACGTTCTCGATAAGACTGAGACGATCACTTTATGGATTAAAACAATCTGGACGGATGTGGTATAACCGCCTAAGTGAGTACTTGATCGGACTGGGATATTTGAACAATGAGATATGCCCATGCGTGTTTATTAAGAAATCCACTTCGGGATATGCGATTATCGCAGTCTATGTAGATGATATGAATCTCATAGGAACCTCGAAAGAGTTGGTCGAAACTGCTGAAATCCTGAAGAAGGAATTCGAGATGAAAGATCTTGGGAAGACACGTTTTTGCCTCGGCCTGCAGATCGAGCAACGTAGAGATGGTGTTTTTCTTCATCAAGAAAATTACATCCAAAAGGTGTTAAGACGCTTTAGTCATCATGATGCAAAGCCGTCTTCTACTCCCATGGTCGTTTGTTCTCTAGACATTAAAAAGGACCCATTCCGTCCAAAGGAGGACGATGAAGAGATATTGAGCCCCGAGTGTTCATATCTGGGTGCAATAGGCGCATTATTGTACTTGGCTCAATGTACTAGACCGGACATCTCGTTTGCTGTGAACTGCCTGGCTAGGCACAGCAATGCGCCAACACGCAGGCACTGGAATGGTATTAAAGACATATTCCGTTACCTAAAAGGTACGGCGGATATGGGCTTATTCTATCCCTACGCGTCGTCGAGTGGATCAAACCCTAATGATACTCGAAATAACGCAACCCTTACTGGCTATGCTGATGCAGGTTACTTATCAGACCCGCATAAGGGACGTTCCCAAACTGGTTATGTCTTTACCATTGGGAACACAGCGATATCCTGGAGGTCTTGTAAACAGACTCTGGTTGCTACTTCGACAAATCACTCTGAACTACTTGCGTTCTTTGAGGAAACTAGAGAGTGTGTATGGCTTCGATCTGTAATTGGTCATATTCGAAGTACATGTGGTTTAGCTTATGACCCCGATGAACCAGTTGTTATGTATGAAGATAACTCTGCTGTCATTGACCAAGCGAAACATGGTTACATCAAAGGGGATAACACTAAACACATCTCTCCAAAATTGTTCTTTACACATGAACAACAGTTACTTCAAAAGATTGAAGTGCAACATATTGGATCGGAGAAGAATCATGCAGATTTGTTCACCAAATCACTGCCAAAGTATTCATTCCAGAAACATGTCAAAGCTATTGGACTTAGGAAACTCTCCAAGCTACCTAAGTGACATGTATCATGCACTTGTATATAAATAATAATTGCATCCTGACGTATGCTTTGCACCCTGTTGAGTGCATGTGAGGGGGAGCATCCCGATGAATGCTTGTGTGCTCTTTTTCTTTAGTTCAAGGGTTTTGTCCCATTGGGTTTACCTTGACAAAGTTTTTTAATGAGACACTAACTGTATCCCACACTCAATAAGAATCGCTGAATTCAGGGGGAGTATCGAGTTGATTACTTATTAGCCATTGTGCACTCTTTTGTCCTTCGTTAGAGTTTTTGTCCCACAGGGTTTTCTCTTAACAAGGTTTTAATGAGGCACATCATATATGGTTCCTTCCCTATCTCAAGACATCCTGATCGTACTCTTTTATCCTTCAACCAGAGTTTTGTCCCAAAGGGTTTTCTCCGTCAAGGTTTTTAACGAGGCGAATGTTTCAAGGATTGTCTGAAGATACAAGATGAAGTGCATGTATAGTTCAATATAAATCTAAGCAACCAAGGGGGAGTATTGTAACTCACTAGACTTTTGGTTTTCTTATATTTACACCTATCATTAACTTGTGTAATGGTCATTTATTCTATGACTCTTATAGTGCCAACTTGTGGCCTATATAAAGAGGTTGAGATGTATGTTTGAAAACACACCAAAATATATGAACTTGATCGTTGGAATGAAATCTTAGAGTTTTGGCTATTTTGTATCACAACAAAAACAAATCACTTTTGCTGCAATTAATTTATATACTTCCTCCGTATAACAATAAGTGATACATTTTCCATTTATGGGTGTTTCACAATAAGTGATACACTTCAAAAGTTACCTTATTTGGCAAAAATGTCGGACTCAACCTCCACTTACTATCCACTTTAATAAAGTGAAATTAACCTTATATCCTTACTTTTACTTTTAAAACTAATTAATATCATTTTATTCAAGAAAAGTGGGGTCCATCATCAACTATATACTTTAATATATTTTATAATTTTAACCATACTTTAATATATTTTAATCTTACTTTAATCTTTTGCCTCAAACTCCGCGATCTTCCAAATGTATCTATCACTTATTGTGATACGGAGGAAGTATTACATTACTCTGCTCGTACAATCAATGTTTTAAAACGGGTCAAACTTATCGAACCGCGAATTGAAAAGGTAATCAGTCAAAAAGTAGCATGTCAAATCAGTGGTTATAGCTCGATCATAGCCGGTCGATTGGAAGTAAAACTCCGATTGAACTAGTGACCGGAACAAAAAAATCATTTTTTTCTAAAAATCTTAGATGAATAAAATCCATGATGTTTTATAAATTTTGGAACTTAAAAATGATAAATTTAATTGAAAATAGGTTATTTACAATTTTTTTTAGAGAATACAAACTAGTTCGTGTAAGTTTTCTTAAACACTGAGTGTCTATTTACAGTTTTATATTTTTGTTGAGAAAACTGTAATTACTAAGAAGTCTAAGATGCATATTTATGCAAGTTATTGATTCTTAAAGACTATTACTGTATAAATGTTTTTGAAAGAAAATTACTTTTTAGAAATGGACAATTGGACATGAGGTTAATAGGTTATAGATGGGCTGAGGTCCATCAGCCACTGGCATGGGCTCAGATTTAGATAGCCCTTGGGCTTTTTCCCAAGTGTTAAGTATTAATGTATTATGAAATATGAACCATTATTTATTAGTAGGAGTTTGTTCCCTTTTTAACTAAAAAGGTAAAATTCGAAAGAAAAAAAAAAAAGTTTGCGCATTTCTGTTTGATGTTGTCTTAGCGTCACGTGTTCAAATCATGCTACAAATAAAATTGGATAGATCTAATAGGGGTTAAAAAAATTGTAACTGCGATCTTGTTTATTTATTTATTTTTTGTGTGTAAATGAATAATCTTAAGATGCTTCTTAATGAGCACTAACCTAGTAGCGACCTACATATTCATACAGTTATCAGCTAAATATTTTAACATTCTCCTAATAATTTTATAACGGGAATAAACGATTGAAATGCGTTTCCTTAATAAACAAAAAGAGTTAATACAAATATTATATTACATCACATGTCTTGCACGTGGCCACTAACAAGATTTACTTAACTCCATTTATTAATTACTAGCACTTGAAAAGATAAAATTTAAAAGAACATTTGCGATATCCATTAGAAAAAAAATAAAAAAGGACATTTTGCCAAGGTTTCATGCCATGTTCCGGTAGCATATACCTTCTTCACATGATCCGAGAAAGAATATAAACTTTAAAATAATAATAATAATAATAATGAAAAATATAATAAAATTTAATGATTGAAAGTGATTTACTAATCTGATCTTCCATTAATAATGTATCCTACACAAGCATCAGACTGTATCTGAAAAATAATTGCATAATTCTCGCTTTGCGAAAAGATTACGGACACATGCAAAGATTGTCGGTTCATATCTGCTACATATGTACTCCTATATGAAAAGTTATAGATAAATGATATTCATGACTACTTTTTATTCTTACTTTCATTTTGCTATTCACCTAAAAAATGATGTGTAATCCATTTATTCTTTTTTTAAATATCGACCATTGATTTTAATACAAATTTTGATTAAGTGAGTAAGTATAGAATTGACATAAAAGGTAGACATCAGTACCATTACTCAAAGTTATACTATTTCCTACTAAATTTTCATATTAAATAATCGAATCTATAAAGCGATTAATATGTTGAGTCCACTAATTATATTTCTTAATTTAATTATTTGATTTAATCATTTATATTAATTAATTAAATATATATAAAAATTTAGTGGAAAGTAGTATCATAATATGCATGTGTATATGCATATGTGAAATTGTATGCAAGTACGTCTTATTATGGCTTAAAAAATAGATGTCAAAGTCCCTAATTTTATTATTATCATAATTTATTTTAAAAATTATTTTTATTGACCTATAGGGGCGGGCTATATACATTAGAATTTTATAATTCAGTTTTTTCTATTGAGCTCTTTCAAACGATCTATTAAATTAAGATGTAAAACATTTAATATGTGTGACGATTGATGACATACATATCATTGTACACAAATTTAATTGAGGCCGCCATAAAGTCTCTAACTGCGTTTATGTTTTAAACCTGAAAGTATATTTTTATTATTATACCGATAGTCATTGCCATACAACCCTAACGCCATTTCTATACATTGCAACGCTTATTATACATGCATAGTGTATTTAATATGATCTCTTAATACAGTATGATACAATTTTACATATATAAAAGACACGTAACATATACGTAAATAAATGTGTGTATGTATACTTCCTCCGATTTAAAATAAGTGTTTCATTTTTGGGGTGATTCAAAATAAGTGATATACTTTGAAAAATTACCTTATTTGGTAAAAATGATGGGACCCACACCCACTAATTATCTACTTTAACAAAGTAAAATGACCTCTTTACACTTACTTTTTATTTTTAAACATCATTAAAATCACTTTATTCACAAGGTGTATGACTCATTCCCCACTAGCCATCCAATTAATCTTATTTAACAATCATTATAATCTTTAGCATCAAAAATCGTGAAACTCAAAGTGTATCTCTTATTTTGAATCGGATGGAGTATATATTTACTTAGCGCGATTGGTGTGTTAAGAGGCAGAAAGAGAGAAAGAGATGTGTGAGAGTGGGTCCCCAAATTGTGTTGGATGGTAGGGAGTGGGTGACAGGAGCTCACATGAACATGCCAGAAGGAATCTATTTTCATTTAACTACTATCCATATTTTTAATTGGGAAAATGGTATATTATCTAATATTTTATGCTATAAATCTTCCTAACAATATGATATATGTTTAATTGACATTCTTAAAGATTATACAACCACATTTGTTTATATTTTCTTTTCTCTGATGATTATGTACTCTTTTAGGTGCTGTTTGTTTGCAGCTTAATGGAACCATTCAGCGCTCAATGATTCAGCATTCAGCATTCAGTGCGTTTGTTTAGTGTCTCTGAATGAAGATTATGCTGAATGGGACAACAAAAAAGTGCTGAATCATTCTACCTTAGAGGATATGCTGAATCATTAAGCAGTCAGAATACTTATCAAAAAGTTTCTCACATTCAAAACAAGTTTTATACATAACCTCTTAATCATTCAGACCGTTGAATCATTCAGCGCTTAATAATTTTGTTCCTATCAAACAGCCCCTTAATCTAATTATAATTAGTCACAATCATCCAAATGTGACTGAATTCCCTGATATGAAAGTGTCCAAGCTATAACCAAATTCCTTGATATTAAGCCAAACAATTACCAACTTATATAAAGGATTAGGCCAAGTTTCAAAATTAGATTCCATCAAACCAAGATCTGTCTACTTGGACTTGATTGAAGATAATACATGCCACAAACAAATAAGGAAAATGTTTGAACAATGGATCCAATGTTGTTCCTATTTCAGCATTACATAGATGGCAAAATACAAAAGCCGACTAAAATTCAAGCCATCACATTGCAATCAAGAACCGAGACATGAAGACTGGATGGATTTGTCGACATCCCTCTCCCGGCTTTTGTAATTATAGAAGTGTTCAAAACAAATAATATAACGTACATTATAAATTACTCACTCCGTCTTTTAATAAAGTTCCCATTTCACTCAAAACATTTGTCCCAAAATTAAGTTCCCATTTCTCATACTAGAGGGACCCACTCAATATAATAATATTATTATAATGTACATCACCAATAACCATCTTTTAAAAATATTTTCTCTCTCCAAAAAATCTTATATTTTAATCAAATTTATTACCAATAACCCCACCACTATCTATCTCCTAAATTATTGTGCCAATGAGAAATGAGAACTTTATTAAGGGACGGAGGGAGTATATAATTTTTGTCTCGACAATATTCTTTCTAATATGTTTGATTTATTTGCCACGGGTTCTAAGGTAATTAAACCATCACCGTGAAGCTGTCAAGATTAACAAAATGCAAAGAAGTTAGTTGGTAACCTTAAATATAATAAGCTAAGTCCGATATTTGATTCAAACCAAATTTTTAACAAAAGTAAAGGAAAAGATTTGATGAAAAAGCTCTAACATTCATAAAGTGACAAAGGAGAAAAAGGTGATGGAGGTACAAAAACTAAAGGAGTGTGATGATGGCCAATGCCCCCATTTTCTTGTCAAAAGGGTCAATCTAAATAGACCCTTAGTAAATTTATTGGGATCAAAAATATATATTGTTGGTAACTTTTTGCACAGAGATACGTGAGAATCATTAGATAGAGAAAAATTATTTTATAATTAAATTTGGATTTTTTTTTTGTCTACTTAAATATATAATCAAATAAAAACCATGAAAAATTGTACGTGATTCTTTAAATAAATATTTTCCCCTCTAATTTAGATTTGTTAATAATTATAAATAAAAATTTGAATGTAGTTTCTAATATAAGATTTCCAAATAATAATTAGGTAAGAACATGTATTTGAATTTTCAGTTATGTAGGGGCGTAAATGAGTTGATACGAGCTCGAGCTCAACTAGGTTTGAGCTCGGCTCGTTTAATTTTAAAGAGCGAGTTCAAGCTTGTCTCATTTCGAGCTTTATGTGTGAAGATCGAGCTACTTCATTAGTATTTTTACACGCTCAGTCTCGGCTCGATTAGACTCATTTAAGCTCTCATATACATGAAATATATATAATTATTATATATAATTATAATATTTAGTATATGATGTTAACATTTTTTTGTATTATATTATACATATAGACTATATTATGAAAAATCAGTAATAGAAAATATATAAACTGGTCTATATACTAGACCTGGCAAAATCAAACACGATACGATAACTCGACACGAACCCGACACGAAATTAGTGGGTTTGGGTTAGAGGTTTCGACACGTTTAAGTAAACGGATTGCCTCGACACGACACGAAAGTTAAACAGGTTGGGTTAGTGTCAAAATTTTCAACTCGAAGGTAACCCGAATCACCCGTTTAAGTATGTATATAATTTAATAAATTTTATATTTTTATATATATTATATGTATATATTAAAACTGAGTAATTGTACTAGAAAATATTGATCTCTTATTCATATTGGGCTTAATATATAATTATATTACGATTTTTTTGGATTTTTGTTATGTTTTTTTGAATTTTTATTATATTTTTATTGGATTTTTATTATATCTAAACGCTATATGCGAATTTTCATGTCTTAAACGGGTTAAATGGGTTGGGTTGACACAAAATTAACCGTGTCGGGTTTGGGTCAACATTTTGAACCCGTTTATTAAACGTGTCGGGTTTGAGTTTAGGGGCCTCAACACGTTTAAGGTCTCGACACGACACGAACCCGACACGACATGACCCATTTCCACGTCTACTATTTACCTTAAAATATATATATCTATATATAAATACTTATACTTATTTATTATCACTATATACATTTTAGAAAATAAGATACATTGTATATCTACTACTAGGGTCCGGATCCGGTGAGGACTCAAAAACCGGTGAGGACTGCGAATACTCCAAAAAAAAAATCTAAAAATGATTCAAAACAAACTTTTTTCAAACAATTTTTTTTAAACATAAAAATCGCAGCCTATAAAATCCAATTTTTTTTCTTCCAAAAATGATCCAAAAAAAGAATATGGATCATAATTTTAATAAACAAAAAAAATATGGATTATTATTATGATCCACAAAAAAAAAATGGATCATAATTTTTTTTTTCAAATTTTTTTTTAGTCAAATATAGTATGAGAAGTAGTTTTTGTGTAATGAATATTAATTCTCTATTAATATATATTAAATAGGATCACTGTCAAATAAAAGAAAAAATGTTAGGAAAAAGTAAAGTGATGGAAGGCAACAGTGACGTCATAATTATCCTTCTCAAATCAAGAAAGCATCGAAATTTGTAAGGATTTTGGAATGACCGGGTCCTTTTAGTAGTACCCTCGTCAAAATAGGCAGGATAAAAGTTTGCCAAATGTTCCCATCAAGAAAGTGACCATTTCCAACTCTTGCTTTTCTTCTACACTTTCCATCTATTTGTCTTCTTTCTACCTTGGAATGTGTGTTTGATACCCTTTGTTTCCTCTCTCACACACAAATCCCTTTTACACACTCTTGTCCAGTTGCTAGATTTCTTTTCATCATTATCAACATTTATCTGTCTATATGTAATAACTTTAATGGGATAATTTGAATAGGTAAAGGTTGACACTTTCATTTAAAGGAGTGTAATTTTTCTCTCTATTTCTGATTTTATATTGATATATAATGAAAAAATATCTGCCGACGCGCAATCGATGCCCTTTTATTTCTTTGAATACAAGGATTATTCAAACACTAATCTTGAATTTAAAATAATAATAATAATTTCTTCTACTTTATACTCTATTAATTTAAGTACCAAAAACAAGAATTTAAAGCTTAGAGAACAAACACTTGATCCCCATCGATCCTTCAATATAGTCAAACCGTTTTCTTTTGTTTTTTGTTTCATCAATTAAATTGCGGTTGTTCTAACCATGGCCAAAACCCTGATTGATCTTCCATACCAACAAACATGTTGCTAAAACATTCTTCTTTAATGGAATTTGATTGATCGAGTTTTTGGCAATGAAGTTGATGATCCACTGGCCTTGATGACGAATTGTGGAATAGTTGATGAGCCACAATATTATTATTATTATTGGTATTAGGCCTATGGATATTTGATGGTGGAAAAAGATTAGGGATTGGCTGCTGATGGTGTGCAGGGCTTTCGATAGCCGGTGTTCTTGAGATGTCTAGTTTGATTTCAGAGCTGTTTTCACTTCTGTTGCTGCAAGATCCTTCTGTTTCTTTTATGTTGAGGTTTATTAGTTCTCCTGCTTCCCTATTTTTAAGAGCCATTATCTACAAATTTTTCATTTTTTCCGTTAATAAATTTATTAAAGTGTAACGTATAAACAATCTAACAAAAGATAGACCCATAACTAGTTATTATTGAGATACATTAACGGATAAATGTTAAAATTAGACGCTTTTTGGTATGCTTTAAAAAAAGAGTTTTTCTAACATATGATGTTAGGGTGCATTAATTCACTCCAAACTTCCTGATATAATTAAAAAATGCATTAAATACATATCTTCAAAATGTAACATATGGACCTCATTAATGTTTAATGACACTTTATAAGGAATTTTTAAGTAAATTAATGCACCCTAACATGTGCCTTGGGGGCACATGTTAGAAAAAACCCTTAAAAAAATATCTCAATGCTAAAATAATAGTATAAATTCTACTTCCTCCGTATCAAAATAAGTGAATCACTTTCCTTCTCGAGGTGTATCAAAATAAGTGAATCACTTTAATAATTTACGTTATTTGGTAAGTTTTTATATTTAAAATTACCATTACTTATCCCTCTTTAAACATCATTAAAGGTGTGAGTCCCCATCCATTTTTGTCATCTTCCTATATTTGACTTTTTCACTATTTAAAAAAAAAGCAACAAAATAGTAAAATGTGTGGGGCTCATCCATGATAATTACCCGATTTAATTTTACTAATATTTTACTTACATTATTTTGCCTAAAAAAAATGTAAATTTCAAAATGATTCACTTATTTTGATACGGAGGAAGTATTAAAAACTTGAAATCTGAAAACTAAACATTTTGTATCTATATACCTCTACTTGTTCATAGCATGTTGGACTAGGTTGATTAATGAAAATTTGGGCAAGACAGCTAGATAGAAATTAAAGCTTAGAAAAAAAGATAGTCGCGAGTTTGAACTGAGATTATAAGGGTTAGCATGAATGCATTATTTAATTACTGACGATCTTCAGTTATTATAGTTTGGGGGTTGAGCATCTAAATTCAATTCAAATCATTAGTAAGAAAATAAAGATATGATTTTTCATACACACACACATATATATGACCTCTTTTGCCTATGGACTATATTGACAATTTTATCCTTTCAAAAGCTACAAACTTTGGTCATGGCAAATATGGGAACTAGTGTAAAGATTGAATTTTCTGTCATTCATAAATGTTAATCATTTAAAGTTTCAACATACCATTTACGGAAAGTAACTATTACAGTTAGATCACTGACACTTAAAGGTAACTTATATATAATTGACTATATATAACTGACACTTAATTATGTTTATTCAAGTTAGAACTTATACTTAAAGATTATGAACTCAAATTAATATCAGTAGGTTCGATATGATTTGTATAAAGGTGTAATAGTAATTAGTTAGGTACCTCGGCATGAAGTTTATGATTTTGAGATTGAAGGGAATCATTCTCAGCTTTAACAGCTTCAAACTGTCTCTTGAGGGCATCATAGTCTTTTTCCAACTGTTTAGTCTTCCATCTTGCTCTTCTATTTTGAAACCAAATCGCAATCTGTCTTGGTTGAAGTCCAAGTGCTCTTGCAAGTTGCATTTTTCTTTCAGGTTCAAGTTTATTTCCCAACTCAAAGTTTCTCTCAAGTGTTTTCACTTGTTCCATGTTTAATCTTCTCTTTTTCTCTCCAGAAAGAAGCTGTGATCCATCATCCGATAACTCATCTTCACCGTTCATGTTTCCTTGATCTTGATCACATCCGTCCATGTTGTTCATACCCGAGTAAGACATCGATCTTTTCCCCAAGAAAGACGCCACGCCTGCATAAAGATAATCATGTAACTCATAAAGATTCAAACTTTCTTCACACCCAATTGGGATTGGTGCTTGAAAATGAAAAATAGAAATAGTAGAAACTTGAAACCCTAATGCATCAATGAGTTGTACATAGAGTACAAGTCATCATGATGATCTTTGAGAGCTGGGAGATGAGGTAAGTCAAGTTAGTTAATTACCACTGAAATCTTGAGTGGTGGTGCAAGGTGGGAAATTTGGAGAGAGAGATGTAGGGGCATGATGGTCATCTTCTTGGGAAGATTGTAACATAAAATTGTTGGAGAAGAAGGCCATTCCAGAGCAAGTCATCAGCTGTTGAAGCTACCTCTATAGCTTTTGTGTCAACAATTTAACAATTCTTTGTGGTCGTCTCATCATGTTTAGAGAGAGAACGTTCTAGAGAGAGGGTGGGGGATATTGTGCTAAAGGAAGAATGGGGAGAGTATATATGACTGGGGTGAACATGGTACGGTATATGTATATTTTCTTCATACCGTGTACCATACTAACTATAATTGGTACACTGATTTAGTTACCAGCACCATACCAAGTTTACTTGGTACCAATTTATTTGGCTACCAACAATCATGGTTGGTATAAATTGGTAATGGTATATACCAACATCACAAACTTATATGAAATTAAAAAAATTAATAACAAAATAATAATGATATTTTATCATTATCGACAAGTTAAACATATTAACAAGTTTTCTAAACACGAAAACAAAATAAGCAAAATGATATAATATGTTACATGCTATATAAACATAAACTAGTACGATAAAATAACGAAAGATGTAGCTAGCTTGTCGTAATTGGAGTCTTGAACAAATATGTTGATAGTTTAGTACATTATATTTAACTAATAATCATATAATATATATATCTTGGTTGGTACGGTATACCATGGTATTTAAAAATTTTGTACCATTACCGTACCATGATTACACAATTGGTACGGTACTACCAACCAAACATGTTGGCTACCAACGATTCTTGGTACGGTTGGTATCATGTTGGTTGATTTTGTTCGGTACAAATTTGACACCCCTATATATGACACCATTTGAAGGAATTAGTTTTCATACTATACTTTTTGATGCATTTATCATAATATATCAGTATTCCTGCAAACCATACAAGCATGTAAAGCAATCATTGTGGTACAAGGAATAAAAGATGTGTAAAAATCACCCCATTTTGAAAAATAATAATATAGTTATTTAATACTAATATATTAAATATTTGTATCTTTAATTTGACAATTTCTAAAATTTAAGATTTTTAATATAATCCCAACCTTAAAAGAATTCGTAGGTTTAGTCACCAGGACATCTTAATTTTTCTATTAAGACTAAATACATGACCAGTAGTAGTTACCAAACCGACACCAATTATCATCAAAGCATAAAGTACAACACCCAAAACACACGTCAACCAAACCACACCCAAATTAGATGAAGAATGTGTCGGGCATGGAGCTCGTAAGGGGAGGACGCATAGACTAATTAAGGGCGACGAGAAGAGGGAGACGCACCATTACAGATGGTCTAAGTTACTCTTGATCACCTTTAGAATTACGGAAAAATATAGAGAAAATAGTGACGAAATATTTATAGTCGTCATTTTATAAGGTACGATACTAATACAACTTTTATGGATTATAAAATATTATTTTATTATCATATTTCTCCATAGTTCTTTAGAAATTTTTGAACCACAAATACTCGAACACCTAACCATGTTTGGGACATGAATTCAAAACATTTTATTGATTCGTGAACATTCCTTGGCTATTGGCAAAAAAATATCATTTGATATCATTTATCGACGATGTTCTAACTTTTTAAATATCTTTCATTTAGAAAAGAGGTGAAATGACCATTTAACATTTATTCTTTTCAATTAATAATTTTTATGAAAATTACCATAATACGCAATCGGCAAGTGGCTGGTGCCGTTTTGGGTAACTATTAGTCTATTACGTCGTTTTGTACCATTCATTGAGGGTGGATTTGTAATTCTACATAGCTATAGAATTTCATTTACGAAGTACTCCGTATATACTTGTAGCCTCATAAAGTAAACTAATTGGTTTGTTTGCTCGTTGGTTATCAGTTTATCACCCATGTATTCCATATGACCCACCCGTGATCAATTAATTGTACATGCCCTTTATTTCTATTTGCTTAAATTTTTATAAGCCCATTTAAACTTATCCATATTCCAACTATATAATTTCACCAATGGTCTCTCACATGTTTTAAAAAAAATATAATGTCACTAATATATTAAATTATATAACCTACACTTTTATAGTGATCACTGTATGTTTTTACCCACACTTTTAATGTGTATGTACTATGTAAAACATTTTTATAAAGGAGTAAAAAGTTCTATTGTCATCCAATTTTAGTGTTACTTCTGTGTTAATTTTCTGATACTTTTATGAGTGTTATGAAAATTATTTTTTAGTGTGGACAGAGTGATATCATTACTAGAAAATAAGTGATACATTTTTTTTTTTTTGTGATTCAAAATAAGTGATACACTTTGAAAAATTACCCTATTTGACAAAAAATAGTAAGACCCACATCCACTAACTATCTACTTTAATAAAGTGAAATGACCCCTTTACCCTTACTTTTACTTTTAAACATCATTAACCTTTACTTTATTCAAAAAGTATGGGACCCATTCCCCACTAACCACCCAATTAATCTAATTTAATCGTCATTATAATCTTTTACCTCAAAAACCGTGAAACCCAAAGTGTATCACTTATTTTGAATCGAAGGAAGTATATTTTTTATATAAATTTATTTAATGGGAGTATGGTTAGTTTCTAGGGAAAGTGATGACAGGAATCCAGGAGATGGTGATAAGAGGGGCAGGCACTGCTACCTGATCCACCAACACCTATCATGCAATTCATCACCATCCTTTTCTCACATCAAAACAATCTTGATTTTTGTTTTTAATATCTTCTTTCTTTTTTTTAAATCTAATAAATTACAAAGGAACAGTTTATAGTTTTTCTTGTTGATTTCATTTTTTTTTTGCAACGTTCTTATACTCTTTAATAAGTAGTAAATATATTTTTCAAAATAAATAATTGTTAGGGTCATTTTAATTGTATTCAATAGTTAGGGGACTAGATGTGTAATATTGTAATAGTGTTAGTCTAGTCTTAGCCTTGGTTAGTGCTTAATTAAGCATGTTTAGAAGGGAGGTATAAATACCTTTCATGTGGACTTAATTTGGAAGCTTTTCCTCACATAATTGAATCACACTCTTTGAAAGCTCTTCCCTCCATCTTCATTCTCTCTCAACTTACACACACTAAAACACACACTTGAATCTTCAATCTCACTCAAATCAACATGAATTAGCTTGAATTCAATCACATTAGATCTCTCAATTGGTATCAGAGCATAAACTCTCTAAGAGTAGATCCAAATTCGAGCTAAATTCGTTCAGATCTGAGAATTTTTGAAGAAAAAGTTTGTTCGTCACTTGAAAATTAATGTTGTAAATTTTCTGTTTAAATTGATGAATTGAGTGAAGATTCGTGTTTCTCCATTGATTCTAATAACAATAGAATCAAATTTCGATCAATTCCATCAACAAATGATCATGATTCAGTGATTTTTGTGCAAAAGTTGAAAAAGTCAAAAAGTCTCTGAAAATCGAAGAATTCGAGCTGTGTTATTATGGATTGAAGGATATTATCGGATCAAAGTGTTAGGAAATCATTTTCGAGCATTTAGGGATTGGAATCAGTGAAATTGGTCAAGTATTGAGCGAGATTGGATCAAAATGGTGAGTTTTTGAAGTTGCGAACACGAACCAGTCAAGAACAAGTTCGGCCCGAACTTCACACTGTTATCGGCTCAGTGTTCGGCTACAAAGTGTTCGGCCCGAACATTACACTGTTCAGCTCAACTGTTCAAACTCTAGTTCGGTTTTATTGTTCGGCCCAAATTAATCTTCGGCCCGAACAAAACACTGTTTTCGGCCCGAACTAATCCTCGGTCGATAGTAAACTTCGGCCCGAACTACTCTTCGGCCCAAACAAGTAATCAAGTTCAAGTTCGGCTCATTAATAGTTCGGCCCGAACAAATCACTGTTCTCGAACAAATCACTTGTTCGGCTTCAAACTTCGGCTTCAAAACTTCAGCCCGAACAATCTTCGGCTCAAACATACTCTTCAGCCCGAACATAATCTTCGGCCCGAACATTGTCTTCGGCCCGAACACAATCTTCGGCCCAGATCCAAATTTTTTTAATTCCAATTTTCCTTAAAAATCATTTTCAAAATGTCTTCTAAAGATGCACTCAAAATCGGAACTGATATAAAACCACCGGTTTTGTATAGAGGAGAATATGCTCAGTGGAAGAAATGATTTCTCCACTTTATTAAGAATCAGGAGCTACACAAAGAAATTATTGAGTCACTCACTCATGGGGAAGCGGTATTTTATGATGACATCATTGTTGATGCAACTGCTACTCCTCCACTTATTGGTGGTAAACGTCTAATTCCTCCCGAAGATTATAATACTCAACAAAAATGACGTGCCAAAGCCGATCTTCAAGCATACTCATTTATGCTTCAAGGACTGCCAAATGAAATCTACAACAGTTTGGATAGCCTTGAAACGGGTAAAGAGCTATGGGATGAAATCAGAAAGCAAATGGAGGGCACAGTTTTGGGAAACAAAGCTAAAATGGTTTCTGCTTTGAACAATTATCAGACATTCAAAGCCACAATCGGAGAAGACCTGGAGAGCACTTATCATCGGTATTGTACATTGTTGAATGATCTTCGCAAAAACTACTTGCGAAAAGAGAATTTGGAGGTGAATATCAAATTTATCAATTGTCTTCTTCCTGAGTGGGAAATGTTTGGGAATAGTGCCATGCAACATAAGGATCTCAGTCTGATTGACATTCATAAACTATTTGAATATTTGCACCAAAATGAGCCAATGGTCAAAAACTTAACCAAAAGTCGTCAAGAGACAGCTCAAAACCGCCAAGAGACTGCAGATACTCTTTCATTTCTCACCAAGCAACATCATCAGTATCCAACATATTCTAAACTGTCAGAAAATGTAGAACCGTCTGCATTCTCACCACCTGATGATATGGAAAAAGATCTTGAGGATGTACTTCAGGCAATGTCCCTAATCTCAAACTATCAGAAGAAGTACTACTCCAAATCAACAAACAACAACCAAAGATACTCATCCAACTTTAAATCTGCTCCACCTACTTCATCTACAACACAACCAACTGAAAAGCCAAAGCTCATCCCATTGGATCCACAGAAAAAATGTTACAATTGTGGAATTGCTGGACACTACTCACGTGATTGCAAGAAACCTAAAGTCCGTGATTCTGAGTTCTTTAAAAGGAACATGCTGATGGCCAAACAAATCGAAGCAGGAAAAGTGTTGTTAGCAGAAGACCTTCAATGGATGGAGGAGTCGGATCCAGAAGATGAAGACCATGCTGCCAACATGTGCTTTATGGCAAGAGAAAATGCTGAAGTCGCTGACCGACTTAATGAAACCGATGGCGAGGATGGCAAGGTACACAATTCTCTTCCCTCTAATGAAAATTATTCCAATAATTCTGATACTTGTTTTGTTCAAAATCAGACATCTGAAGTTGATTCTTTAAAACAAAACCTTTTGAATGCACAATATTTAAATACTTAACTTCAAGATTGCTTAACTGATTTGGAAAAACAAAATGTACAAAATCTAAAACAACAACAAACAGTTTTCACACAAGAAAAACTAAGGTTACAACAGCAAGTATCAGAGTTTAAAGATAAATATGATCATAATTACAAACTTTTATCTAAAGTTTGGGGTGATTATCAAATTAACAAAAACAATATTGCACGTAATGAATAATTTTGAAGAAATTGAAAAACAATTTAACTCTCTAAACTCTCAAATCAAAGAGTTAACAGAGGAATTACATGATCAAAAAATTCTTGCATTAAAAGAAACGAGAAATAAACAATACATGATTCAGACGTTTAAAAATGAGACTCATAAATTGAATTCACATATAAAAAATCTTGAAGAATTAATTGTAAAACGAGGACATACTGATCAAACCATTCATTTAAACAAGCCCAAAGATTTTAAATATTTCAATTCGAGAGAAGGGCTAGGCGCTGATAATCCAGAATATCTTAAAAAGGCGTGTAAAATGGTTCCAACATTATATGATCACCGATATAGAGATATAAAGCCAAGCTTTATCAAAATGACAAACGAAGAGGAAGAAATTGAGACTTTTAACAGAGCTAAAAAGGAGAATGTGCAAATTAGTTTCAATTACACTGAGTTAAATAAAATATATGAAACTAAAAAGGCAAATTTTGAAAATGATGATTATTTCCCAATTATTACACCAGAAGAATTTGAGATTAAAGGCGATGATGTTCTTCAACAAAAAGTCACACCAAAGATTTACATACCATCTCTAATTCTAGAAAGGAAAATCTGTCAATTGGAAAATGAAATAGATAACACACATAAGGCATTTGACAAAGAAAAATCCGGTTTACAAAACAAAATTCATGAGTTAGAAAATCAAATGTCTAACGTGCTTAAAACATCTGTTTCTGGTCAAAGTGCTTCTCCAAAGCCAATGTCTAACACTGATAATTTCTCAACTCCTAAAATTCCAACTCGTTTAAAACAAAATTCTAATTCTCCTGTTTTAAATTTTTCAGATAGAATTTTAAATTCCAAGCATAGGAGACCAAAGCAAGGCGGGGTGAAAGAAGTTGATATGTCTAAGAAGTCTAATTCGTCTAAGTCTAGTATGCTTAAGTCAAAAGAACTTAAGAAGTCTAGATCTCCTTCGTTTTTAGCTTCTTCTTTTTCTAATTTCAATAAATGTACTAACTCAACAAACTTTATTTCTCCTGCTACACGTTATGGCATTGTGTATGATTCTGCAATTTATCGTCCTGTTAATCATTATGTTGTTAAAACAGATAAAAATGGTACAAAGGTTTATTTTGATCGAAAAACTAATAAACCAATTTCTCAATATGATACAAGATATTTTGTAAGAAAAGATGCTCCATGTGGTTCTCGACATGATGTACTTCATAAAAATGGTTCCATCATTCATTCATGTACAAATTGTTACCCAGAACCTTGCAAAACAATGCTCTCTGGATCTAAATCATCTCTAAATACACGTTTTTCTCCAAAAACTCCAAAATTAGTTTATCGTGTAGTTTCAGCACCCAAATCGTCAAACCTTGTTTATCGGGTTGTTTCACCATCCAAATCTACACACTCTGGTGTCTCACCTACTTCTCACAAACAAAATCAAAAACGATCCAAGTTTGTTAAATACAAATGGATTCAAAATGAAAAATCAAACTGGATTCTACATTCCCCTGCACAATCCTTCCAATGGATCATAAAAGTACCAAAAATAGAACCGCATCCTTGCAGTTCTCAAACTCTCTAAATTCATAATGTTTCAATCATTCTTCATAAAACATTGTTTACTAATCGTTTAGGACCCATATCTGATTGGGTACCTTTTTGTGTTAATTGTTTTATGTAGAATGTATGGTATCTTGATTCTGGATGTACACGACACATGACCGGAAACAAGAACTTGTTAACGAATTATAGAGACAAATATTTGGGAACTGTTCCGGTTTCAGTATTGGTCAGTTCTGTGATAAAACATTGGAAGTTAATTTTCGCACAAAGAAATGTGCGGTTCGCACTTATGCGGGGAAAGAACTTCTTACTGGCTCCCGTGACACAAATCTGTTTACTATCAATTTAAAAGATGTGGTTCCACTGGAGGAAGTGTGTCTACTTTCCACTGCAACATCAAATGAGTCATGGCTATGGCATCGCCGTCTATCACACCTAAATTTCAAATCGATTAACAAATTAGTCAAAGGTGGCCATGTGTAGGGGTGAGCAGAAAAAAAGGGTAACCGGAATTTGAACCGGAACCGCTTTGGAACCGTCGGTTCCGGTTCCTAAAATTATGGAACCGTCCTAGGAGGTTCCGGTTCCCAAAATTTAGGAACCGGTTGTAACACCTCATTTTTCAAAACACCCTTTAATTATATTTTTAAATAAAAATAATACAATGTCCAATGTTCTCAAAATCACGGTTTAACAGAAACCATTAAAACATTTATCAGAGTTATAAAATCCGGTGTTACAAAGATAATATCATAACCATAGGATCAACGGGATCTACCTACGAGCTCCCGAGCTAATCAACACTAGGCCACTTCTAACGCGACCCATCCATCGATCCTGAACCTGAGTACATAGCCAAAAACAAAGTAGTACGTGAGACAAAATAGTCTCGTGAGATACATGGGTTTTCGACCCGTTCTCAAAAGATTTATAAAATAATATTTATAACATTATAAATACTTATCCTTATCATTTCTTATTAATTCATAAATCATCTTCTATTCATTTAACCGTTTAAACTAATAAGCTTACCATAAGCTTACTCATCATCTAATCAC
Organism: Calendula officinalis; assembly: GCA_963853835.1. Lineage (NCBI taxonomy): Eukaryota > Viridiplantae > Streptophyta > Magnoliopsida > Asterales > Asteraceae > Calendula > Calendula officinalis. Next base: position 68,494,124 of record OY970827.1, on the reverse strand, counting down.
ATACTTGTAAGCTATCTCCAAGCTTACACTTTCTTTATCACATATGCAACGGACCTCTCCGAAGCCAACTCTCCCGATATGGGACGTCATAGGTAACTATCAAGGTAATTGGGAACCCCCATCTTACCGAGATTCATAAGCTCTCCCGTTCCCGGGCCGTCATGCTCACCCATCATTGGGTGTCGTAAACTGTGACATTCTACTCTTTGCGCAGGGAGGTACCACCCCAAGTAGACGTCTCATACTCCCCCATTTCTGGGCGGTCTTATTCCGGATATCTCATTAACACTTATGAGCCTCAGCTCCTTTCATCAAAATATGAGCATTAGCTCCTTTCATCAAATTCATCACTTATTAGAATACACCTATTCTAATTTATCATATTATTCTCTTTACTAAATCATTTCAAATCTTGACTTTACCAAGTCCTTTACTAATTTTAAAACATATTTATCTTTTATAGAAATCATCTTACTTTGACTCTTCTTTGACTAGAATACACGTTTATTGCTAGTCACTTATTACTTATTCTCTTAGTAATTCAATAACTACTTTCATTAGTATAATATACTAATCGATACTTATTACTTAAAAATCATTGTCTCAAGCTTTATTAATACATATTATTAATAAACCGATTATCAAGCTCTTTTAAATCATTATCTTTATTCATACATTTCATTTATGAAAACTCACTAATTACTTTTCATTATCATAACCTCTTTCAACAATCGTTTAGATATACTAAAATAGTCTATTCTAGCATTTTCTCATCATATCAATCTTATCTTTATTAAAACGTTTATTAATAAAGACTCTTAAAACATCATAGTTTTCAAAAATCATTTGCTATGTACCCAGTAAAAGTCTCATGTACTCACCTTAGCCAAGCTAACTCCAAATCGTGTCTAACAACACGAGTCCTTGCTTTCCAACTTGTGAAATGTCACCAATCTTTAGGTCTTCTTGACCTACCATCAATATCATCACAATAACTAGTTATTATCCATAACTAATCACTAATCAATCCATATTCACATCCCTAACCACCAAGTTCATCCAACTTGGTGGAATCTCAAACCCTAGTTCAAGATTTCCATCAATAAACCCAAATCAAACTTGTACACATCGATTACAAGCTTACAATGAGTGTTCTACACCCATGATTAGTCATCTTCCCCAAAGATGACATGGTTGGTTCCCCAAACCACCATGTTTACCCATACAAAGCTCACAATCAAGGTAGATGAGCAAGAAAATCAAGAATACTTAACCTTGATGTTTCAATCCTTCAAGATGGTGAAGATCTAAGCTCTTGAGCTCCAAAATCGCCCAAGTTTGCTTACCAAATCGGCTGCACAATGTGTGTGGTTGAAGGTGAAATGAAACCCTAGCTTACACACAAGTTTATATGTTCTAGACGCTCCTCGCGCCCCGCTCGCGCCCACCTCGCGCCGCGAAGTGACGCGGCTTTGCCTGCTGGTTGCCGCAATTTTCCAGATTTCGCGCCAGGCTCGCGCCTGGCTCGCGCCGCGACCTCGACGCGAGGTCAACGCGAGACCTTCGCGTTTGGACGTTGAACTTGCTGTTTGAACTCGCGACTGTCTCGCGCCTGCCTCGCGCCGCGAGGTCTGTCTGGGTCAGTTTCTTGCCTTTTAAACTTGTTTCCAACCATGTCTTGACCCATACTTGGTTACCCCAAGTCCCAAACATCCAAACACTCGATAAAACACAACGGAGACTCGATTAAATATTTTCCCACCTTTATTACTCAATATTTCCATTTAATATATTAACCGAAAATTCCGGTCGTTACACCGGTAACCGGTGGATAACCGGAACCGGTGATTATTCGGTCTATTTTTCTTAAAATATTATATATATATGATAAAATTAATGTCCAAATTTAACAATATGAGAAATTTTGTGTAATTTTTAATGAGTTTAGTCATTAACTGTTCTAAATATAGTGTTGTAACGATATAATATATAAAAAATCATATGTTTAAGTGTTTGGAGTTTATGATTATTCAAAGATTAGTTGATAAAATGACAAAAAATGATTAATATTTAAGCTTCACATCTTATTTTAATTTTACGATTTTAGAAACAGGGTAACCGGAACCGGCGCCGGAACCGGAGGTTCCGGTTCTGGTTCCGAAAATTGAGGAACCGGTACAAGAGGTTCCGGTTCCGGTTCCGGTCGGAACCAGCGGATACCCGGCTATGCTCACCCCTAGCCATGTGTCTGGTCTTCCAGATGTTTCGTTTGCTAAAGATCATCTTTGTTCATCTTGCGAAATGGGCAAAATGACTAAAAAGTCTCATAATTCTAAACCAGTTCAAAGTACTTCAAAACCGCTTGAATTACTTCATATGGACTTATGTGGTCCCATGAGCGTTCAATCTCTTGGTGGTAAACGTTATGTCTTGGTTATTGTTGATGATTATTCTCGCTACACATGGGTTCATTTCTTGCGTACCAAAGATGAAGCAACCGATATCATTATCGCCTTCATCAAGAAAACTCAAACAAATTTGGATTTAAAAGTTCAAACCATTCGCACTGATAATGGGACTGAATTTAAAAATCAAACTTTAGATTCTTTTCTAACATCAGTTGGTATAACCCATCAATATTCCGTTGCTCGAACACCTCAACAAAATGGGGTTGTTGAACGAAGAAATCGTACCTTAGTTAAAGCTTGATCTTCGCTATCACTTTATCAAAGATCACGTTGAACAAGGTAATGTAGAATTGTACTTCGTTTCCACCGATTTCCAATTAGCTGATTTGTTTACCAAGGCTTTAGACGAAAAACGTTTTAACTTTCTTGTGTCTAAGCTTGGTATGCTAAATCTCAAACCTTAAACCGTTTTACTGCTTTAATTTTTTTTAAATTTTTATTTAAGCTTCTTGTGTCTAAGCTTGGTATGCTAAATCTCAAACCTTAAACCGTTTTTTAAAAAAAAAAAAATTTATTGTTTTTGTTTTTATTTTTTCTTACTAAATAATAAAATGGCTTTCAAGTACATCAGCTTGAAACCCGTTCTTAAATGCATTAATTGGTTGAGGGGGGAGAATTAATATATTCACTTGTTAAGGGGGAGAAAATAGACATTCTTATGTCAAGGGGGAGCGTAACTGCTTTATAATTTTTGAAATTCAACTGTCGAGGGGGAGCATCCTTTTATTATCGCTAAATACTGTTTCAATGCTCCTTTCAAATTTTTTTTATTATAATTATCAATATGGGGTATCAATTTTTGTAATATCCGTAAACGATCTCATTACCAATCTCAATTGGTACTGATTGCATCTGTTTATTACAAAATTTCTTATTCTATCTTGATAATAATTTTTTTTTTACCTCAAACAGTTTTTCAACATCTTTCAAAATTTACAATAACACTAGGTTATCAATGTTGAGTATTAGCTTTTGCAATATTCGTAAACGATCTCCTTACCAGTTTAGGTTGGTACTGATTGCATCTGTTTATTGTAAATTCTCTTATTTCTCATTGCTACCTTTGTGTTCCTTCATTGTTGAAATTTTTCGATTGTACATCAAAATTTTCTCCTTTCAAATTTGATTATCATTTTTCAAATCGTTATTCAATACCAAACATTTTCCCTTACTCATATTGAGTTGTTGCATCACAATCTCATAAATACTTTATTAATCTGTTATGCTCAACATTTAAAAATTTTATATCTCACTTTGTGCTCACAATGATGTGTTCACAACGTAGGATACAAATTTTTGTCATATTCGTAAACGATCTCTTTACTAGTCTCGATTAGTAAAGACTGCATCTGTTTATGACAAATTTTTCGTCTCTTGCGTTGTGGCTCAATTTTTCAAAACCCTGATTTTGCACATAGAAAATTTTCATTTTTAAATGACATGTTTGCAACACTCAACACAATTTGCTGTTAAATTCGTCTATCTCTTTACTGATTTCAATCAGTATTGATGGCATCTGTTTTTAACACCATCTTGGACTGATTGTTCTTACTATTTTTCAAACGATTTTTATTTTTAAAAGTTCATTGGAGAATTAATTTTTCATCTTCTCAAAACTGCTCAGATTCAATTCTGACTTTCTCCAGTTCTCACACACTCAAAATCGTTTTTGATGCACATTGTTATGTCATTGATCTTTGTATATCCGTCGATCTCTTCTCTGTACACGTTCAGAGAAGATTGCATCTTTGTAAGCGGTATACTTCACTGATCTTTGATATACCCAAACAAATTGATCTCTTTTAAATTTCAAATATTTGATTAACAATGTCTCTAATCATCGTGTTTGTCATATCCGTAAACGATCTCTTTACTGAAGTTCTTCAGTCAAGATTGCATCTGTTTATGACTTCACGTGATTATTGACAATGCTATTCTTCATTTTCAAATATTTTTCTCAAATATTTTTAGATCAAATCAATTTTTTTGTGGTTATTTCATGAGTACTATATGTTTCTGGTTCTCATTCCGATCTTGACTCTCGATTTACACCGACACACAATTCCTTTCTCCGTTTCCAAAACGCAACTATTCAGCTTTATCATGAGGACCCTGATCATGATCCTCATGAGGGGGAGAAAAAGAGCAAGAAATAGTTCAAATATCGGATTTAAAACTGAACGACATCAAAAAGAACCACAAACATCCCATCAAAGAAGAAAATTCATAACTCAGGTACTCAAATCAAATGCAAATTCAGAAATTGTTAATATCATGTGACTAAGAGAATCAGAAAATGAGAATCAGTGTACTTAACGGAAAAACAAGTGAAGAAGAAGAAGATAACCGATTCATCTACAGAAATTCCTCTCAAAACCTCAACCATTCAAATTCAAATCTTAACCGTACTAATACATACAAAACATTCACATGTATTCAAGACTTAACTGTACAAATAATTCTAAAAACACACACACTTGTACTTAAACTTTCAAATCATTCTTTTCAGAATCCAAAAACATCATTATTCAATCCTCACTAAAACCTCTATCACAAAATCTCCATATTTGAGAAACCCAGAAAAATCCTTACCAAACTGATATTCCATATCCAGAACTTTCAAATACTTAGGAAACTAGTTTTAGGACTTCCTTACACCGACAGATTCAACGTAATAAAAATATTTTCGTTGAGTGTTTGAAATCTCAATTTCTTCTTAAGTTAATCAGATGTAAACATTGAAGAGCAAAACAATTTGAAGCACATCTGAGCATAAACGAATTTGGTAACGGACCAAAAGAAGAAATTGAAGAAGGAAGACTGGGATGAAGTGCTAAAGCTCAAAAAGAGGGAGATTGGATAATGATAAAGACATATTAAGTCAACAATTCATGAAATCTTCTGAGATACTTTATATTGGTTGAAAAGTCAATAGAAAGTATTATTTTTCACTGTTCAATCAAAAGCTGAAGCTGATACAACATCAAAACTATTCAACGGATAATTCAGTCTCAGACTTTGCTAGAGAAGAAGATTTCAAGAACAGGCTAATTCAAACTATTGATACAAAGGGGGAGATTGTTAGGGTCATTTTAATTGTATTCAATAGTTAGGGGACTAGATGTGTAATATTATAATAGTGTTAATCTAGTCTTAGCCTTGGTTAGTGCTTAATTAAGCATGTTTAGAAGGGAGGTATAAATACCTTTCATGTGGACTTAATTTGGAAGCTTTTCCTCACATAATTGAATCACACTCTTTGAAAGCTCTTCCCTCCATCTTCATTCTCTCTCAACTTACACACACTAAAACACACACTTGAATCTTTAATCTCACTCAAATCAACATGAATTAGCTTGAATTCAATCACATTAGATCTCTCAATAAATATTACAACTAAGTCATATACATGAATAAAGTTATGTGTTTCTTGGGGTGGTAGAAAGACATGCAACCAGGTTCGTGTTTTTTTGGGAAAACCCCAATTAAATTTTTTCTTTTCATAACCCTACCAAACACGTATATTTTGTCTATGTTCCCCTGTTAGGTACTAAATATGTTGTAATAGTTAGTCTAGGGGGTAAATGGTAACATTGTATAGATGTTAAGTTTTATTACCAAAATGGTCCTAACTAACCAAGAATTGAGCCATGGTATAAATACCAAAGTGTAAGGCTCAATTCTTTAACTTTTGCTCATTAATCACACACACTTTTCTGCAATTGTTCTCTCTACCATCTCTCTAACTTTCTCTCTCTAAAACCCTAATTTGTTCTTCATCTTTTTCACCAAAATCATCATCAAACATCATTGAATGGATTGATTAAGTGTTATTGTGCCTTTTAATTGGTATCAGAGCATAATTTCATCTTGAAAACGATCCAAATCCATCAATTGGTGTTAAAATCAGAAGAATCAGTGGGTTTTTGAAGGTTTTTGAAGAAAAAGGGGTTTAAGATCAAAAATCAGATTTAAGGTACTATTTCTTGTTATTATGGATTGAATAGCTTCCTTTTATTGATATATTAAGCTTAGAATCAAGCTAGGATCGAATATAATCCATACTGATGAAGAATTAAGGGTTTTAGGAAAAACCATTAAAGCTTCAAAAACCCTCTAAATTCAAATTTTCGAATAGATCTAGGTTGTTTTTGAGTAATATAGTTGCAATGGATTGAAGAAAATAGTATTTGGGTCAGTTTGCTATAAGAATCAGTGAATTTGGGCAAGAAACGAGCATTTTAGGATCAAATTAGTGGGTTTTCAGGGTCTGTTCGTAACTGTTCTGCTCAAGAAATTGTTCGGCCCGAGAACAGTAACAAGTTCGGCCCGAACTTCATCACAACTTCGGCCCGAGCTTCATCACAACTTCGGCCCGAACTTCACACCAAAACTTCGACCCGAATTTCTACAGAACTTCGGCCCGAACTTCAACACTAACTTCGGCCCGAACTACTACCCAACTTCGGCCCGAACTTTAACCCTTCTTCGGCTCGAACTTCTTTCACTACCTCGGCCCGAACTTCTTTTGAACTTCGGCCCGAACTTCCTTTACACTTCGACCCGAACTTCACTAGTACTTCGGCCCGAACTTCTTCTGTACCTCGGCCCGAACTTCTTTTGTACTTCGGCCCGAACTTCTTTTCCATATTTAAATATTTTTTTTTCGGTCGTTCTTTCTTCCAACAAGATATGACTTCCAAGGACGCCTTGTCCATTGGATCAGACACGAAACCACCTGTTCTCTACCGAGGAGAATACGGTCAATGGAAGAAACGGTTTCTCCATTTCATTCTGAGCCAACAAGCTGGTCCATCTATCCTTGAATCCCTTACAACCGGACCCGCTAAGTTCTATCGTGCTGTGGCTCCAGCCCTAAACACCGAACCAGCAATACCTGGAGGTGTAATCGAAATTCCCCCGGCGGAATACACTCAAGAGCAAAAGGATAGGGCTAGGGCGGATGTGCTCGCACACTCCTACATGCTACAAGGCATAACAAATGAAATCTACAGCAGCCTTGATAGCTTCAGCACGGGGAAAGAGCTTTGGGATGAAATTCAAAAGCAAATGGAGGGTACCGACCTGGGTAATAAAGCAAAGATGGTTTCGACCTTAAACGCCTATGGTCAATTCAAAGCTACCCCAATGGAAGGACTAGGGGAAACGTATCTTAGATTCTGCAACATGCTCAACGATCTCCGAAAGAACAACCTCATCAAAGAGAAGCTTGAGATCAACATCAAATTCATCCAATCCCTACTACCGGAGTGGGAGATGTTTGGAAACAGTGCAATGCAGCACAAGGATTTGAGCTCCATAGATATTCATGAACTATATGAGTACCTACATCAAAACGAGCCTATGGTGAAAGGAATCGTCAAAAACAGGCAAGATATGACAGACACCTTGGCAATGTTGACCAAACAAAATCTGGCTCTTAACAAAGGTATCAACGAAGCAATGGTTGCAGCACAAACAAAAGAGGTGGTACATGAAGAACCAGAAACTCTGATCCCAGCGGGGACACAAGATGAAATCGACTCAGTTCGTCAAGCCTTGGCTCTCATTTCCTCCTATAACAAAAAGTACTATAAGAAACCAACCAACAACAATCTTAGATCATCCTCAAATTTCAAATTCAATTCCTCTTCACAAACCCCGAACAACAAATCCTCATCTTCCTCCATCGAGCCACCTAAGAAATGTTACAATTGTGGTCTGACTGGCCATTTTGCCAAAGAATGCCAGAAGCCAAAGGTGAAGGACTCAGAATACTTTAAACGGAAAATGCTCATGGCCAAACAAGTTGAAAATGGGAAAGTTCTACTGGCTGAGGATCTACAGTGGTTGGAGGACTCTGATGATCAAGAGGAAGGGGAATGCACAGCAAGCCTGGCTCTCATGGCGAGATCTAACGAACTCAGAGCTGCACTGGGCATTCCTGAGAATGATGAAAATGAGGTACACTCTTTATTAACTGATTCAGACACTGATGAATCAGAAAATTCCTTGTTTAATGAAAAACTCCTTACTAAAATTGATGAGAAATCACACTTGACAAAACAAATAACTGATTTGGAATCTGAAAAAGATCAACTCTTAAATGATTTGAGTGAATTAAGTCAAGTTTCTCTTCAAATAACTCAAGTAAACAAGGACTTACAAAATCAGTTGTCTACATCAAAATCAGCTTTTCAATTTCAAATTACTGAGTTACAAAATGATCTACAAACACAAATAAATACAACGAATGTATCAAATACACAAATCCAAAAATTAAAAGATGAAAATTTAACCTTCCGTCGCCAACTTGAAACTCTTGTTCCTCAAGTAAATCAAATTAATAATTCAAATCAAAAAACACATGAGTTACAACAACAGTTGTCAACATTTCATGCTGCTCACACCAGTGAAGTAAATCGTCTAAATCACATAATTAATACAAAAAATCTTGAAATATCAAAACTAAAAACGATGAAGACGGTATCAAATGACAAAGACGACTCCAAGCAGCTGATAAATGACTTAGCTATCCAACTCAGTCGAGAGCAAACATGGATGAAGTCTGCTGACATCAAGATGAAGGATTACCAAGATAAGTTGAAGGCAGCTGATAACGAAATTCAAAAACTAAATGAACAAATCACAAACATCACAAACAATTTTAACAAGGAAATCGATGAACAATCAGCAACCATACACAGTCTTACTGTCAAGAAAGAAAATGCTGAAGAACACATCTCCAAACTGGAGCAGACGATTGTGAAAGCTGGTCACACTGAACAAACAATAAAATTAAATCAACCAAAAGAGTTCAGATCTTTCAAATCAAAAGTTGGTCTCGGCGCTGAGAACTCCCGTCCTCTGGAAAAAGCTGCTGATGTTGTTCCCACACTATACAATTACGATTACATGAACTTGGGAATATGGCAAAGCTTTCTTCATATGCCGGACGAGGAAGCAGAAATCGAGAAATTCAACAGAGAAAAGAAGGAATACGCTCAAATCAGCTTTAACTATTCTGAATTGAACTATACATATGAAAAGAATAAAGCAAAATTTCAAAACAATGAGTACTTCCCGATTGTCACTCCAGAAGAATTTTCCATTTCTGATAATAAAGTTTTAAAACAAACAATTGAACCAAAGCTTTATGTTCCACCGTTGATTTTAGAAAAGAAAATTGTTCAACTTGAATCTGAAATTGACGACACTCACAAGGCCTTTGATAAAGAAAAGGAAAAACTTCAAATCAAAATACATAATTTAGAGGACACCATTTTAGAATTAAAAACTAAAACGAGCAATGCTGTTTCCAAAAATTCTAAAGCCTCTCTATTAGGGCCAGCACCGACAAACCCAGTTCCAACGATCTTGAAGAGAAGCTCTAATCCACCTATTTTGAATCTTGCAGATGGAAGATTGGAGTCCAGAGGGAAGAAGTCCATGAAGCAACCAGAAGTCAATAGAGCCACACAGTCAAAGAAGTCTATTCAGACTGGATCCAGTATGCTTAAGAAGCCTAGTCTACTTAAGAAGTCTAGTTCACCTAAGTCTGTAGTTTCATCTTTTTCTGTTCAAAATAAATGTAATGACTCTAGACAGTTTATTTCTCCAAAAGAAGCTCATGGCATGTGTAAAAACTCTAATTTTGTGAAAACTATTTTAACAGCTTTTAGAACAGACTATGATTCTACTGTTTATCGTCCTGTCCGTTACTCTCCTGATTTTGGTGATGTGTATGTTAAAACTGACAAATATGGAACAAAAAGATTTTTTGACAAAATTACAAAGAAACAGATAACTCAAACTGATAAACATTTTTTTGTAAAACTTGATGCACCTTGCAGTATTCATAAGAACATCATCTCTCATAAATCTGGTAAACTTATAAACACATGCAGAACGTGCTATCCATATCTATGCAAATCACACGTCACTAAACCAGCAAAATCAACTCAAAAGATCTTATCATCTCCGGTTTTCAAACAACAGAAGAAATTTTCTCAAACTCCACAAACTTCTGTTTCTAACAAAAGATCAAAAGCTCAAAAGCTACCCTCAAAACAATCAAAGATGCCGTCTAAACAACCACAAATTTCTGTTTCTCACTTCTCTTCTAGTCGCACATCTCCTCAGGGTAAAGCTGCACAAAAGCCAAAACCGTCAGTTCTCCCCAAATTCGACAAACCATCCATTAAAAAGTCCACTCATGTGAAATATACTTGGGTTAAAAATGAAAAATCTCATTGGATTATCCAATCCTCTGAAAAATCTCTCAAATGGATCATCAAATCTGAACTGCCTCCTAGCAGTTCCCAAAAGCTCTAAATTGATCATCTCATAATATCTGCATAAAACATATGTCTCTAATCGTTCTGGACCCATACAAGATTGGGTACCTAAAATGTTTTATTTGTTTTATGTAGAATGTGTGGTACCTCGACTCGGGCTGTTCGAGGCACATGACAGGAAACAAAAATCTCCTGACCAACTTTCGTGAAAAATACTTAGGAACGGTCAAATTTGGAAATGATCACTTAGCAGCCATCTTAGGTCTTGGTGATCTTATCTGCCATAACCTGATAATCAGAAATGTTGCCTTTGTCGAAGACCTCTCACATAATCTCTTCAGCATCGGAAAATTTTGTGACAAGACTCTAGAAGTAAACTTTCGCACAAAGAAGTGTGCCATTCGGACATATGACGGGGATGAACTTCTAACTGGAACTCGTGACACAAACCTCTTCACTATTGATCTTAATGACCTGAGTACAACTGAAGAAGTCTGTCTCGTGTCTAAAGCTACTGCCAATGAGTCATGGTTATGGCATCGACGTTTGTCTCATCTCAACTTTAAAACCATGAACAAACTCGTAAAAGGAGGTCATGTGTCGGGATTGCCTGATGTTGCCTTTGACAAAGATCACAAATGTTCTTCGTGTGAAAAAGGGAAAATGACCAAAAAGTCTCACAAACCTAAACCTGCTCCCAGTACTTCCAAACCTCTTGAACTTCTTCATATGGACTTATGCGGTCCAATGAGCGTTCACAGTCTTGCAGGAAAACGTTATGTTTTGGTTATTGTTGATGAATATTCCAGATACACATGGGTTTATTTCCTTCATTCAAAGGATGAAGCCGCAGAGATCATAATCTCATTTATCAAGAAAACTCAAGTAAACCTGGAATTAAATGTTCAAACGATCCGTACCGACAATGGTACTGAATTCAAGAATCGGGTCCTTGACTCTTATCTTGAATCTGCTGGCATCACCCATCAATTTTCCGCTGCACGAACTCCTCAACAGAACGGTGTTGTTGAAAGACGAAACCGCACTTTAGTGGAAGCTGCTCCTACGATGCTTTCATTTTCAAAACTTCCTCTGTCGTTATGGGCAGAAGCCATCAGCACCGCCTGTTTTACACAGAACCCAGCTCCTCTCATCAAACACATGGAGGAGGACAACAAGACTATGAATACTTTCATGACTGGGCGGTTGTTGAGTTTGATTACAATCAGGTGCTGAACGTTGAACCACTCAACCAGTGGCGAGTAGATGAGAGTGAAGACATCTAGCCCCAAAATAACCGTAAATCAAGTGAGATGACTGAAGCCGAAAAACTTGAATCTATGTGTCATCTCCAATCTATAAATTTTGAGGTTGAGAACAATAAAAACGACAACGTTCAACAGGTTCTGAGAAAAGAGGCGGACACAGAGATTGATTTACCTAGTGACCCGGAAGAAGACAACATTGTGAGGGATGCTTTTAACGAATCAACTCAACCTGCCACCTCCCCTTCAAACGATGACTCCGACAGCGACAAAGCAGGGGAGGATGAACCATTTGACGTCAAAAGATATCCCTTCACCCGAGAAAATTATCACCGTTACTTCCGGAACTACGATCAACTGGTCGCCGCCAGAACTCCAGCACCGGAACCACCAACTGCCTCTCCTCCACATGATGTGCCGGTATTATCATATAGCGAGAAGAGAGCGGCGGATAAAGCTAACAAACGCCGCCTGAAGATCTCCAAAGCATGCCTCTTTCAACAAGTTAAAATGCCATTTCTTGAAGATCGCTTCTCTGCTATTTTCCAGGAGACAGAACTGCCTGTCATTTATCAGGATTTATACAAAGAAGTGGTACTGCCTTTCCGAGAAAAGAAAATGTATTACCTTACAATGCATTACCTTAGGGGCAAAACCGATCGATACAGCAAATTCCTTATAACACAACTCCTGGAGATAACGACCGACCATTTCTCAGGCTACTACTGGTACACAATCTTCCATATTCGCAGAGCAGATGATCAACTGTACACAATTACTGAAGGAGACTTCTATATTCTTGAACCTCGGGATATAGAATTTCTTTACAACACAGTACGCTTACTACCAGACACGCCTCATCCAATTAAAAATCATGCGAGAAATTTCGCTCAGGCTGCTCTGAAGCGCTTCATGCTTGTTAAAACATTAGCTGCTCGAATGGAAGATGTGCAGATGGCTATTGAGAGTGGTACAGCAAAGGTTCACTTAGCTGCTCCTTACAGATCACTTCCCTCCGAGATTCAAACTCGGAGAACAGTTGTTCTAGGTGAACCCAACTTGGGAATGACTTACACGAACTACTTCAAAGAAAGAGTCTTCTTTCGTGTGAAAGACATTGCCAAGTACTGTGACGGCACATTGAACATCCTCAAGAAGAAATTGGCGAAAAAGGGGAGGCACATGAACAGAGATCCCAGCAACCCAGAAAACACCTCTCTTCGAAGCAATATTGACACACTAATCACTGCCATTAAGGAAAGACTAAGCTGGCGAATAGTGATTAGACATTTTGAGGTTCACCTGGGTGTACGAGAAAGAAGAAACACGCCTACCTACACAACTGAAGTTCCTAACATGCCACTACCTTTCGGTCAATATCATGGGCTAAGATGGCAGGACGAATCAGTTAATCGCCAAAAACCGTATGAAATACGTGGGCGGCATTAACATTCAAATGCTGGGATGCACTTCACCTATTCCACAATGGCTTCTGATCAAATCAGATTCAGAACCCGCTCATAACCAGAAAGCATTAAGTTCAATCATACGTAACTGCAAAAACTCTTCTCCGCCCCTCCGATGATGTATAAGGTACGTTTCTACAACTGACAACTTTTCAATATCTTTGTTTTGTCGAGGGGGAGAAATATTAATTCTAGGGGGAGAATTATTATTTCTAGGGGGAGAAAATTCAGAAAACCAAAAACAAATTACCCAAATAAAAAGTTTTATGTTTGTAACGCTAATTATAAGTCGTTGTAATATCCGTAAACGATCTCTTTATTAGTTCTCTAGTAAAGATTGCATCTGTTTATTACAAATTCTTTTAATTCTCGTTACTCACTACTTCAAAAGACATACCTTCCCATGGGTTGCCAGATCCGGCCACACCTTCCCAGGGAAATATTTCAGCCAACTGGTAAATGTGAGGGTTTAGGTCTAGGGTATAGTAATAGGTGAGTGCAAGGTGATGTGAAAACATGATAAATCAAAGAAAACACACCTTATGAGTGCATCCAAACCGAAAACAAACCGGGCAACCAATTAAATAGGTGATCATTCATTCGTTGAATGTTTCACTAGACTTTACTGGCCCAGTAAAGCAAATGCACGCCACCACCAACTACTCAAATTCCTCTCAACAGGGATTTGTTTCATTTCATCAGGGGACGTAGCACATAAGCTACTGACTACTCATTCGGAGTATGTCGGTATTGAATAATAATAACCTCCTGCCCCGGGTTAAGTCTCTTTGTATGCACAGTGTGTCTAGTTCTCACCCCCAAGAATATTTCCAATATAGGACACCTGCACTACAAACATGGATCTCCGTGAATCCATCGGAACACTCGTAGTGGCATCACAATATGATGTTTCACGAGGATCGAGTGGAAATCCTGCTAGAGCTAAAATTACGCCAACTCTAAACGCAGGTCACACATTTGAATCAACGGTTGTGCAAACGACTACAGATTCATACCGTGTGCCAACGGATACTCTATGTGAGTCCGGTGTTACCTTAAAAGAACAAAGTTGCTGTGCCTTAAACTTCAAAATCATTCAGGCAACAACTTATACCGGAATCACATAAAATTCCGATGAAAAATCCATGTGAACTAAAATGCAACATCTTGAAAGCTGATTAAAATGCACATGAGCGTAATAGTCCACTCTCAAATTACTCCTATGATCTGCTAAACCCAGCATGATCTTCCCCGGAGCCACCGACAATATAGGAACTAAAAAGTGAGGGTCCCTAGGTCTAGGTGAGCAGAATCAAGTATCATGGGATCTTGATTGGGGTGCGCTGAGGTAAAAATTGAGAGGGGGTATGAAGTATGGGGTGCAAATCAGCTTATCACATGGTAAAAACAAAAACGAGGGTGTGGTTGAAAAATAAAAAAGTGAGTTGAGTGAGGAGCGTGTGTAAAAGGGTTAAAAGAAAACGGAAAACCCTCCCTAAACCGAACAAATGACCGGGTAACCTCATCTATATCAGATTGCATATGTTACTTTCTGATTAAGACATCATGGACCCAGTGATGCAATGCACAACCCCCACTGACCACTCAAGTACAAAAAGTACTTGTTTCAAAATCACGGAGATTACCACATCTACTATCGACATCTCATTTGGAGATTGTTGATATTGAAAAAGAGGACCCACCTCCAGTCCTCGCCTTCGTTTGTCCACGTATAGAGTCTAGAACCGAATTAAATTTCTCTAGGACACAGGCACTCTACCAAGCATATCTTTGAGATATTGCCGGAACATTCATAGTGATACCAAAAATATTGGTATTCCACGATGATTGAATGGAAATCCTACCAGTGCTAACATCAATGCCAACACTGAACGTAGGTCACACAGTTTCTGTAACTGTTGTGCAAACAGGCAATCTATGTGATCCTGGGTTACCCTGATACCTTCTCGTGCGAAGATCAGACGACCGTACTCCATTGTTATCAACAACGGTCACTATGTCTGATATAAAATCTGATGACTGTACTTCAATCTTATCAACAACAGTCAATAAATCAGATAAGGGATTCTATGACCGTACTCCAACATTATCAACAACGGTCAGAAAATCCACAACATATCAACATTCCGCACTGCTTCAACTTCAACAAACATCAGGAACCAAGGATATGCAGCAAATCGTCAAACGCCACAACTTCAAGAAAGGACTTCCGCTGCTAACCGCTCTATCTATGGGTCTACATTCAGTCGATTTGCATGAAGTCTTCTGGAATACTTTATATTGGTTGAAAAGCCGATTAAAAGTATGTCTGTCACTGATGATTAAAGGCTGATGCTGTTTTATCAACATAACTGCTCAACGGTTCAATTCTCAGCTTCAGCCTTACAAACACAGAAGTCTTCAAAGATATGCAACCTAGACTATTATTACAAAGGGGGAGATTGTTAGGTACTAAATATGTTGTAATAGTTAGTCTAGGGGGTAAATGGTAACATTGTATAGATGTTAAGTTTTATTACCAAAATGGTCCTAACTAACCAAGAATTGAGCCATGGTATAAATACCAAAGTGTAAGGCTCAATTCTTTAACTTTTGCTCATTAATCACACACACTTTTCTGCAATTGTTCTCTCTACCATCTCTCTAACTTTCTCTCTCTAAAACCCTAATTTGTTCTTCATCTTTTTCACCAAAATCATCATCAAACATCATTGAATGGATTGATTAAGTGTTATTGTGCCTTTCATCCCCTTCAAAATTACTTTCATCCATATCCAAATGCTACCCTCCATGTCAAAAAATAAACATCTTTCATAAAAATTCATATAGAAAAGGATCATAAAATTTGCGAAGTATGAAATATATATTTTCCATCATATCACACATATATTATATGTATCAAATACTTATATATTCTTACTGAGTTTTTTTAACCATACTTTGTCACAAAATCTGTTTTTGGCAATTGGCATGGATTCTTCTTTTCTAACAACTATTATTTGACAAGATACCTCACTCATATGTCTATATAACGTGTCTAATGTACAACGGAAACTTCAAAAAATTATGATCGCGTAGCAACTCGAGGCGTATTAAAACGTTCTAGATAAAGTCTTGGAATGCGAATTGAAGGTTGGATGCGTGCGTTGCATGAACTTTATATGATAGTCGTATACATGGGTGATACCGGCCAACAAAAAATGCAAGAGTGTGCGAACTCAGTGTTCGTTTGGTTGAGATTAAACGGTTGAAAAAAATTAATGCGAAAACAATAAAGCAGTATATCTATATCAGCCTAAAACAAATGTAGATTTTATTATATGATTAGACTTTGAGAAGAACATTTTACCATTTAAAGGTATAAAGTGTAAAGTGTAGTATACTTTTTATAATATCATAAGATTTTATATAAAATGATATAAAAGTGAATGGAAATTGCAAGCCTAGTATGGCATGATGCTAGTCTAGTATGGGATGAGTTCGTATCAAAGTGAATGGAAATTGCAAGAGAAAAGGGAGAAGGAAAAAAAAAGAGAGAGATAAGTTTTGAACTATGGTTAGTAAACAATCACCTCAACAATCCATAGTAAATATATATTTCAAATATATCTAAATATATATATTTTTAACCATGTTTTAATAATTAACCGGGTTAGTGGGTCAACAAAGCCGATACATATGATAGGCGAAGGAAAGGCCCCCCATTTCATAGCGCCT
Source organism: Calendula officinalis (assembly GCA_963853835.1). Taxonomy (NCBI): domain Eukaryota; kingdom Viridiplantae; phylum Streptophyta; class Magnoliopsida; order Asterales; family Asteraceae; genus Calendula; species Calendula officinalis. The sequence continues at coordinate 68,476,890 of OY970827.1, read as the reverse complement.
GATGAATGCAAGTTTGCTCGAGGATTGAATTAAATTATTATCAATCCGAACTTAACTCATTTAATAATCAGGGATCCGGGTCAATTGAGTCGACATGAACCCTTTTTATTTCGTATCGATATAAAATTAGATTTCGTATCAGGCCAAAAATTGTCACCCTTAGTGCAAAACATGAAAATAACCATTTTTCTTAGTAAAAAATGCATTGCGAATAAAAACTCCAAGGGGGAGGTGCCTACCATGCCCACCCTTGGTTCCGCCTCTGGTCGTACACACATCTTATTTTTAGCATCACTTTTGAACTAAGCATTAATTGGAATGATATTTTTTCCTTTTTTGAACTTGATAATAATTCAAAGGAAACACGCTTTTGATGAAAACCATGGACTTGGTACTAACCTCCAATAGTTAATATGGTGTGCACTGGTTCTTTATACAAGTTTGGAGATTCACCAAAAGTGCTTTTAAAGGCTTATAATTAGGGGTGTGTATAAAAACCGGAAAACCGGAACCGAACCGGGACCGAACCGGAACCGGCACCGAACCGAACCGGAACCGGCTTAACCGGTCCGGTTCCCGGTTCTTGGATTTGATAAAAATTAACAAACCGGGTTTACCGGTTCCGGTCCCGGTTCGGTTCCGGTTTTTTCGGGTTTGGAACCGGCATTTAAATAGGTATATAGACTTACGAGTTTTCACATATATATGTCGAAATAATAGGTTTATAGGCTTTTAATAGAAACATATTTTACTTGAAACAGCCCGTGAACCCCCGCAAACATCATACTTTTATTAAAAGTACGCTAAAATATTTAATTTATATATTTTAAGATGAAAATATGCACCGAAAATGTAAAATCGAATGGCAAACACAAAAACCGGGTTTACCGGTTCTAAACCCGCTTGAAGACCGAACCGACCCGGAACCGGTTTAACCGGTCCGGTTCTCGGTCCTTGAAATTTCCTATTTTCGGTAACCGGGTTTACCGGTTCCGGTCCGGTTCGGTCCGGTTCCGGAACCGAACACATCCCTACTTATAATCATTACGTATTGCAAGATTTAGTGAAAGAATGATGTGGGGTTCACACATCACCATCTACAATCCCATACATGCATGTATGCATATACATCTATATACATGATAATGATGGATCTGGAAATTGGAATTGAAGAGTTCTCAAATATATCTAATCATGAAATAATAATGGGTTTTGATAATGATAGTCATTAGGGCTATTTCTAAGTGCATAAAAAGTTGTACGATGGGGTAATTCCTAAACTTCAGAAGTTTGTTATAGATTGACGTACAAGTTTATATAGCATGTCTTATGACAGCCCTTAGGGCTGTCATTATTAAAACCCAATAATAATTGATCTTCCATGCTTGATACTGTATAAAGTAGTTTATCGTTATGAAATTGTAGCTTTTGAGGAAGTTGATGTCAAGACTTTTGCATATATTATTATAAATGTCACAAGCTATGAATTAGACTTGTTGTTATGTATAAAGTAGTTTATCGTTATGAAATTGTACATATTAAACTTAGTATTAGTTATGTTATATATTTGTGTAGTGTTGTGAAGTATATTTAGAAAAAAACGGTTTGATTCGTATAAATCCAAACCATCCAAATTGTAATTTGGTTTGGATCGGTTTGGATTTAAATTAGTTTGTACGGTTCGGATTGAACATTTAAAATCCAAAATCCATTTGGATTCACCTATTTGGTTTGGATAAATTCAAATTATCCAAACAAACACCCCTATAATGATACATGTATATACTTATCTTAAACAAACGCCACTATTTTTATTAGATATAAATGAATAGAAAATAAAATTCAGTTATATTATATAAAATACTTAAGGGATTTGCTAACCATTGCCCTAAGGGCAATGGTTAAGAATGATTAAAGTGGTTAATGTACAATAAATAAAGCATAACTAATTAGAGTTGGTTAATAAAATACATGGGGGGTGGTTTTTTATTAGGTAGTTTACAATTAATTTAAGCCACAAAATTTTCTTAACCATTGCCCTTAGGGCACTTGTTAGCATTTCCCAATACGTAAATATATATAATTATCAAACATAAACAAACATAATAAATGAACCTCAAACAATGTAAATATATGAACGAGACATATATTTGCATCTGTTTATTTTACTAAATATGAAATCTTGTATATATTTAATGTTTGTTTAACAAATTAATAAACGAACTTATCGTCCAACAGTTTATGACCAGTTTGATTAACGCTCGGTTAATTTACATATAGTAAAAGTTGGTACTTATTGACTGAGAAGACAATGAATTTTCACCATTTTGATATTTATGTGTAATAGAAAATTGTTAGAAATATAATGTACCTAAAATAAGAAAGATGGGTTCACATATGGTGACAATAGTAGGGCATAGTTTAATTAAAATTAATGGCTACAAGTCAAGATGTCCCTATCTCCACACATGACTTTATTGATTGTTTCATTGTGATTGCATTACACCATTGGAATGGGATGGATCCATGTTCTATCCCCCCACTTTATGTCTTTCTATTAACTTTAAGATTTTAAATATTAAATTCTTCATTTTTTTCTTATAACAAATTATTTAATGGATCTTCTTAGTACAATTAAATAATGTATGATTACTTATTCAATTTGTTTGATAATAAATACAATTTAGATATAAATATGTAAAGTTTGAGGTTTGATCATATTATAATTAACTTGAGATTATTTGAGAACCCAAAAAAGTTTAAGAATAACAAAAAATTATATGAATACTCTTTATTTCACATGTGATTTTTTTTTAATTTAATTTGCATACACTCATAGAGTCATGTCTAGTTTATATGTGATATCAAAACCCTCATATTGTGATATGATAATCTATAATAGTTCTTTGTTCCCAAGTTTCAATATAACTTTCTCCTAGTATGATTTACCTTAATAATTTCTAAATAATTAATATGACATAACTATAAGGGAGGGTTTCTTTGAGAATTGAAAAAATCATGAGAATGTGAGAATTTTTTTAATCATACATGATTACACTGTGTGTATTCATAGGGAATCATCTATGATTAAACTAGTAATCATCTATGATTAAACAGGGAACGGGCGCCCCCCTTGGCCGCGCGGCAGATTTTGCCGGGCTGTGACGATCCCTTGGTCGCGTTGTGAGCCCCCAGATCCACCCAGATCAACGGATGAGATCTATTCTCGCATTTTCCCAGTATATTAATTCTCAAAGGAACTCATTCCCATAACTATATAACTCCGTACGAATTCGTGTATACAAGATGTATTTATTCCATATCTTAGATACCGAAACTTGCAACATTATCGATGAAGAGAAATAACTTGATCTCAAGAATGTATACAACGATAAATTCAGTTTTGTCTTATAAATAATAACATGTATAGAATAATAATAGCAAAAGATTAAAATTACAAAATTTCACAATTTTTTTTAAACAGATAAAAATAGAACTGAAGAGAGAGAGGTGGATCTTGAGCACCACATACTCCTATGGCCATGCTTCTTTTCTGTTGTATTGGTAAAGACCATTGCAATAAAATATGTCAACAATTATAAGATACATGTTTATTAAAATAAATGTCTGGTTTGAAATAATGCAACTTCTTTTGATAAAAATAATATATATTAAGATTGCTGGTTTTCTATAAATCATTACAGAATAAAAGGTTGGTAAGATCATACAAGTTTTTTTGCTGTTTTGTTAAGCCGATGCTAACTATTTGTAATAATTAACTGCATTGCCTCAAATACAAACAAATAGAATAAACTACATTAATGAATGATTTCAACATATATTTTACTCTGCAGCAGAACTAACAGTTGACATTATAGTTTTTTTTAACTTGGGTTTCAACTGTTTTGCGAGTTGATTAATTCCGGTGGGACTATCCACTTTGCGGGTATCCCGGAGTTGACGTGGGTGAATCTCCATGTCCACAAATGGGTATTTTTGTTGCTTATAGGGATTAAATTTGGAATTTTATGAAAATTTCACTGGAGACCAAATCTGACTTTTTCGCCTATATAATGCGTTTTCCAAAAAATTAACGTTTCTACCGTGAGTTTTTTGGGTTTTCAAATCTAATGTATCCATGTCCTAAGATCCTGAATTCATCCCCACAACGCGTCACATTTCTAATATTGACTGACGAGAGTTGTCTAACATACTGCAAATCCGGGTCCCCTGATCCCGGATCTGTCCATGCAGTGTTCCAGGTCCCTAGTCCCAGATCCTTCAAATACAGGTCCCCCACCGTTTTAATATTTGGAGTTAACTATGGTTTGAGATGGATAAATGCATTATATTTTCCAAAATTTCACCAAATCTTACCATTTTTGTGTTAATTTTATATTAAGAAGGACTATTTCAGAATACTTCCTTATTTTCTTATACTATTTAATAAAGGGCGCTGATCCATACAGAACACTTTTTAGTAATATAGAGCAATTTTAGTTAAAAAAGACAATTATAACCTCCATACTATTCGATGTTATTGGTGATTTTTTTTTCCTAAATTGTTCAGCCCTCAAGTCCTAACCTTCATCCCCTCAAACATCCATTCATCCCAAAAAACCCAACTGAGAATTCATTTGAACAACACTACATTCATATGAAACAAATCTAAATTGAAACCCCAAATACAAATTTACAAATTGAATTTGATAGAACACGCATACAGTAAAATCTCTTTAAATTAATACTCGGTAAATTAATAAACTCTCTAAAGTAATAAATTTATTTGGTCCCGACTTGGGCCATTATAAAAGATTTCTCAACGATAAATTAGTAACACTCTAAATTAATAAATTTCTCAAGTCCCGACCTAATTAATTTAAAGAGTTTTTACTGTACTATAAAATCTCACACACGTACACACTAAAACAAACAAACAGAAACATTGAACTTCTATGCGTGATTGTGTCTGTGTGAGTATTTAAATGAGTATTTATGCCATCACAGATCCAATCACCGTAAATCGACCAGCAACCGCAGATCCCTTCATTACCCTGCTCTCCGTTTAGTATGCAGGTGGCGGAGGCACTGTTGGTAGTAGTTGGAATAAATATAGAGTTTTGAGTATGTATATAGTTTACTAATATGAAACATCGGTAAAATGATATTGCCTTCTTCATATATTGATTGAAAATTTTGCACCATCATTTGTTTCGTCAATATTTTTTTAAAGCCGACATAAACCATCACATCAAGAAATTTAAACTATCATTTCATAAATGTATAATCAATATCTTATAATTATCATAAAAAAACAAATAAGCAATAATTAGGATGAAATTTCGGTACAAAAATGTTAGGAAAACGAATAAAATAGATAGCGATATTAATTTAGAAAATGGAAATAGAAAAAAATGAATGGAAAACTGATTCCCATGTGGGTATCGTTGGTTGACGTCAGTGTTTTCTTGTAATCTGATGGTGATTTATGAACCACTTGACGTCTGCAACGTGTGATTTAAATTACTTTTAATTTTTTGGTTTTTATTTAAAAGGTTGGGTTGGACCCATCACTAACTCTGTACATTTTGGAAGCTTTCTACTACTTGCCTTCTCATCTCTAGCCATCACTTCTTAGATGCTTTTCAGATTTCGATTTCGATTTCGTTTTCTCTTTCTGTTGATTGTATTCATTTCTTTTTCCTTTTCTACACACAAAATTCTGTTAATAACTACTTAAAGTTAAATAGTTGTACCTTATGATTTTTTTTAAACGATACCTAATCTATTCTTTTTATTCAAAACGGGACTTGAATACATGATTTATAGACCATGAGCAACACCTTGCATCAATACCAATATACTATAAGTTTTAGATGTTGTACCTTATGACTAAATAAGATATTGTAACTATAATCGACAGTTAATGCACAATCAATTAAACCCATGTAGCCAAAGCTTGTTATTACAGCTTCTTAACATATGTTACAAGGGAACATGTTAGAAAAACCATGTTTAATGATTTTTTTTTAAGTGATCTTACACACAAGTTAATCCTAGTACCCAAATATATCATTTTTATACTACATGACAAAGGTAGAAAAAGGTCAATGTAGTAAAGATGGATTAAAAATGTAGGTATTTTGTCTCTGTTTCCAATAAGAATGGAAAGGTTGGGAAGCTTTAATCCACTTTAAGTTTAAAAACAAGTCAACCTTTCTTTCTTAGTCATGATACTTGGACTTTGACACTTAATTCGGAAATCACGTGAATTTAAAGAACCTAAAGAAAAATTCAAGGAATTCCGATTAAAAAACTGATTGTTGGGCCACCATTATACTGAATAATTGAATTTAGCACTAAAAAAAACATCCATCTATATATACACAAAAACAAGCAACAAAATGGTGGACTCCACATAGGCCCAGAGAAAACAAACCAAACCAAATATATAAAACGTTAAACCATTATATCCTAAAGCTATAACTATAAGCTATACTCTTTCACGTGTAACTTGTAAGTAATACAGTATCTACAATAAGGTACAAAATGAACGAAATTTAAACATTACATATGTGAATCTAATTATTGGTATAAAAAAAACATGTGTAGAAATTACAAAGGACTAAATTGTACAAATATCTTTACCGATTGAAGGAACGTATTGTTGTTATCCAAAATGGAAACCAATTGGTTTGTATGAATTAGTTGGTGTTGGAAGCTTTAAAGATGCTATAATGCAAGCAGCAAGTGCACTTACAGAAGCAAGAACAAATGCTGGTACATTTCCCCCACCAAATAACGCGTCCCATGGGCCCGCACCAAGTGACACAATCATCTATACATTATTATAAATATATATTTTTTTAAAACTTTATTATGTTTAATATAAATTAGTTTAGTATATGCAGTTTGAGCAAAAAATATAGAAAAACTACCTGTGGTATTACGATTGCAAGATTCAAAACTCCAATTGCCAATCCTGAAAGGAGCAACAAGTTAAACAAAGTTAAAAGACCGAATCATGCACACAAAAAAAAAAGTTTAAGGGTTAAACAGCAAATTAGTGAAAGTGTAAATGCATGAATACCTTGGCCACCTCCTGAATCAGCAGTTAGATCTGCTGTAACAGAGAATGGAACACTGTAGGTTATCTGCAACAAACAGAAACAATTACACAAAACAAAACTACAAAATATAAATAATAAAAATACTTACAGCAAGAGGAAGGCCCAAAATTGCAAAAACAACTAAAGAAGCAGTTTTAATTGCTTGATTTCCTCCAACTGGATTATCATTCCCTCGTGTTTCTCCAATAGAAATTATGGTTATAACTGCAGTTCCCGCCATACAAGCAAACACAATAAAATTGCTAACTGCCCAAACAGATTTTGAACCGATCCATTGACACATTGGTTCGATTAAAAATGAACTAATCCCAAGAACAATCTGTTTGTTGTATAAAATAAAATACATATTATGGTATGAATTATAAAGGAAAAATAAAATAAAATAAACAAATTTCAGTTCTTACTGAATTCAATAGTAAACCAAATGCACCTTCTCTAACACCTTCATCATAAGCTATAATTTCAGCAGGATTCCCTTTTGGATCACCGTGATAGACCTCTCTACCCATCCAATCGGTATCAAATAGAAAAAACGGGAACCAAGATAACTGCAATAAAAATTAATTTTATTAATTTCATTTAATAATGGAAAATATTAGATAAAAACAATTAATGTGTTAAGCTTACCCATGTAAGAGCCATTACTAAAAGAACTGAATGCATTCCGTTTGGTAAATGGCGTAAGCTGGTCAACAAGTTGACCAAAACTGCACCAGGACTGTTGCTAAAAGTCTCAACTTGGTCTTCCTTATTAGTTGACTCTGTGTTTGTATCTAATTCAAAAACACTTTCACTTTTTCTAGGTTTTGATTCTGTGTGGGCAGGTCCATGGTGTGGATCGACTAGAAGTGGATCGACATCTGATAATCTCAGATGCTGTTTTGGTGGTAAAGGAATTTCTTTTGCAAAGTAGAGTGTTACTATTGTGCAAAATGTAAGAAAAATCTGTTCAAATATCAACAAAATTTTACATAGTTATAACAGATGTATTAACTATAGACATTATTAAACTTACTACTGCAACTAAAAATGCTGCTTTTAAATTTCCGCATGCCTCACAACACGCTCTAGTTGTTAAGAAAGGGAACCAACTGCATATGAAAATTGTCACAAATGTTGATATTATAATTTAACATATATAAAGGATATTTAAATTGATATGTTGATTAAATATTTTAAATAAAGTATATTGATGCTTTATTACCTATGCCATTTACCACTAGAACCCGATGAAAACCCTAATATGTTTCCAACTGCCATCCATGTGCAAAATATAGCATTTGCTGAGTTTCTCTGATCAGGGCCTGATTTTTCAAAATATTAAAATTTCATAATACATAAATATCATGTTTAAAATACTTAAAATAAAATTGTAATAGAATAATCAAATGTCAAAAAGATGACTTAGGGTTTGTACCTGCTAAATCAACCAGAAGAGCTCGGGCAGGCCCCTAAAATTAGTAATATAATTACATTAATGTTAAAGTTACAAATATATATTAATGCTCAAATTAAATACTTGCCTGAACGGTGTTATTAGCAAGATCCAGCATCCAAAATCCTAAGATGAACACCAAAGCTGCCCTTGTACGTGTACCTTTATACGTGCTGCAATATTTAATCAGGTTATAAAAATTTAATATATTAAGATAATTATTTATAAAGATGCAAGTGGGGACCTGCAATGTTCATGTGTATCTCCAATTAAGTATCCAATGTCTGCAGAAAATCCAATAATTATCACCTAAAGTGCAACATCTAGTTTAGTGGAGATAATACTGAGTAATTAAGAAAGCTAGAACTAAATTAAAAGAAAAAAAGAAAGAAAAAAGAAAAATAAAGGTAGAAACATGGACTTTGTAATGTAATGCTTACAGCAACTGATATCATGAGGGATCCAACTAAAATAAATGGTCGTCTTCTGCCAAATTTTGAAGTGCATTTGTCACTCCAAATACCAACACAAGGTTGAACCTGAAAAACAGATAATCATACTAATTAGATTAGTTACAAAATTATATGAACATTAGACCTCAAATTGAGGAAGGATGTTATAGTAGCTTACCACAAGACCTGTAATAGGGCCACAAAGCCAGATAAATGAGGAGAATGCATGTCCTATTCCAAGTGTCTGTACCAAAGTAAAAGGAGATGAGAAACTAACTAAAAAAATGCTAACATAACATCTGCAAACCAGATATTCAAGTTCTTACAACAATTTTCATCTGTATAAAGTAAAAAAAACCAACACAAATCCCTAGAATGCTCACCACTGTTGGTCTAAATGCTCTGAATCACCAAATCTACATTCAAGCTAGCTACACCTGCTACGAAATTTACTAGAATAAGAAAAAGTAAAAGAACAAACCTGAATGTAAGGAGTTAGAAGCGAGAGTTGCAAGGCCCAACCAAATTGAACACCGGCGGCAACAGTACAGCTCAAAATCAACGTAATCAAGCTACAATTTTGCGTCTGTGTTCCTTGCGATGGTGAAGAAGAATTTGAGGCATTTCCGTTGGGAAATATATTCGACTTATCTGAATCAATCCGTCGATTGGCTTGTTCATCAAATTTAATCATTTCAACCTCTTCACCGACATCATGCTTGAGGTTTTTGTAAGGTACACGGATCGGCAACGTATCCATAATTTATTCAAATTCACACAAATACGTAACACATTGCCGACGAATACAGACCTAATTTGTTTCAATTCGTTGATATGATCGATTTCAGATCTGTAATTGTTGTAATCTTGCAACGGTGATCGGAGATGCAGAGTTTACAGGAAGTAAACGATAATTAACGCCGGGTCAAAGTTGGTAGGGGGAACCGTCTTGATGTTACGGATCCGATGAACATGATGTAATCTTGCAACGGTGATCGGAGATGCAGAGTTTACAGGAAGTAAACGATAATTAACGCCGGGTCAAAGTTGGTAGGGGGAACCGTCTTGATGTTACGGATCCGATGAACATGATGTAATCTTGCAACGGTGATCGGAGATGCAGAGTTTACAGGAAGTAAACGATAATTAACGCCGGGTCAAAGTTGGTAGGGGGAACCGTCTTGATGTTACGGATCCGATGAACATGATGTAATCTTGCAACGGTGATCGGAGATGCAGAGTTTACAGGAAGTAAACGATAATTAACGCCGGGTCAAAGTTGGTAGGGGGAACCGTCTTGATGTTACGGATCCGATGAACATGAGATCTGATATGGTTCACACCGTTAATTAAGACTCACGTTGACTTCCTATAGGTTTCATTCTTTACTCTATTTAAATTTATTAATTTCTATACTACTTTTTTTAATTGCTTTAATATAACTTAAACTTTAATGTAACGCGTATGAAAGGTAAAGTATCAATTTATCGAGCAAATCTAATGTATTAAAGCATCTCCAACCAACCTCTATCATTCCCTCTATCTCTATATTTGAAGTTTTATTTTTTCCAACTCACCTCTATCCCTCACTCTAAATATAGAGTGAGAGAAAAACTCTCTCTATATTTGAAGTGAGAGAGTGTCCACTCTATCCATGCCTCTATCCATGGACCCCACATACCCTTCACTCTAATTTCTTTTGTAATGTATAATAAATTAATTAAATATATGATTTCTATGGGTCCCATTAGTTTTAGAATGATTGATAGAGTTTATGGTTGGAGTTGAGGTTATATTTAGAATGAATGGACCCACCAATTATAGAGATAGAATGAGTTTTATAGAGTTTATGGTTGGAGATGCTCTTAGGTGTGTGTTGTTGCTTCACACTAAACATATTCTTTATGTTTTTGGTCTTGGCCTTCACAGCATCAGTCATTGCATGAAGGCATGAAGCCTTTATGAGCTGTAGAATACTAGAATTCAAGTTTTACTTTAGTATAATTATGAGCATCTTCTATATATTTTCAAAGTTTAAAGTTTCACTTTATGTTATAAGCATTTTGTTTTATGGACTTATTTTCACTATCTATACACTTTTTAAGGGTTTATAACTAATACTATAATTTAAGTGCATGAAATCGTAATGTTAGAATAAATTACAAAAACTAAGAATACGTTTATAAACTTAGATGTTTTTATGTCAAATAAGCATTATGTTAAGTTCGTGAGTTTTATACTTTCTTCTAAAATCAACCTAATAGATGCTATAAGAGCAGTGTCAACAGTATTGTCAGTTTCAAACTGGCGAGCGTCACTTGAGTGACATCGTTGGCACGTCTTTATCATATATATGTATGTATATGTAAAATATATTGATAAAGAAAGTGAAAGATGTGGAATTATTGTAACAAAAGGAATTATTGTATCTATCTTTCACAATTAAGTCTTTCTTAAGAAAAAAGAAAGAAAGAAAGATTATATACGACATAAACATCTTGGTTTAACTACCATTAACAAATTGAAGTTGAGATGCTAAGAAACCAAGCCTTAAAAAAGGACAGGACACATTCACGATATCAACATATAATAAGTTTTCTCTACTAAATGAGTTTTAATCATGAATTTATTCATATATATCTGACGCATAATAAAAAATTAAGCACACCTAATCCCACCACTTCACTTACCAACACCATTATTCCCCAAATCAGCAGCAGCTTTTGCAGCTCGACTTAAAGCATCAGACATCCAAAGAGCCCCTTTTGAAAAATAACTACTATTAACGACAGTTGTAGCAGCAGCTGCAGCTGATCTGCCAGTAGCTGAAACAATTGATTTAGTAGTATCAGAAATATGATAGTTTTTATCAACAGATTTAACTGCTTCAACTCCTGCAAATAGTTTATCAGTTAGCCCAATTCTTTCGCTAAATTCTGCCATTTTTGCAGCTGCATTTGCTGACACTTGATGAGATTCATCGAATGCTTTGGCTTTTCCTAAAGCATCTTTGCCTAAAATGTAGCCTTTTGACAACATTGTTTTGACCACATCTTGAGCTACTGTAACTGCTTCGCCAGCTGTATATGCGTATTGGTTTTCTTGGTGTGATGCCTGCATAAGCATATCAAATTAGGGAATTACTGAAATTCATCTTCATTTTCATTACGTTGTATAACATAACAAAAAAAGGTATAATTAGTTAATTACCAAATAGCACATCCAAAGTAAGCATACTTTAAAAAGGACCCAAAAAAAAAGATTTTATTACCAAAACTGAACAAAGATGAAAGTAGGGTGCTATTGTATGGCATTTACCCTAAACGTAATGTCATTTTATTTATTTATTTATTAACTATATAAAGTTAATTCGGTTGACAATTGGATGGAGATGATAATTTGATATGGTTTTCAGATTGTAAGTATGTGATTAATATTTTTTTCTTATTTTGTCTATTTGCCTTTTTGTAATGAAAAAACAATATTAAAATATAGTAATTAATGAGGAAATTATAAGAAAGATGAATTACATATGAAGTATTTCCATCTTCACCGATCCATGAATCTCTGTTCCAATACTCAGGCTCATCTGAATATTGTCCCCATCGTGTTATGCAAATAGTTTGGTCCAAAAGAGTTGCTCCCTGTAAAAGTTTGTCACCGAAATTAATAGATTATGCATTAATAAATGTAAGATAATTGAAAAATGCTTACCTAAAACAGAGTTCAACATGAGGCATTGTGATATTATACAGGAAAAATAAATCATATTGCGGAATAATTCAATTGTTTGCAAATATATGCAATTATATAAATTCAGTTTTTTCTCTATGTAAATTGAAAAAATAATTAGTCTTGAAACAATGTGATTTGAGATGACTTACACTAAGCAAAACTGCTGTTTCTAGAGCATAAGCATCCTTAAATGTCACATAAGCTGTACATGCATCTTCACCAGCTCTGTATAAAAACCACAAATGTATTCAATACTCGTCAGAATAGTGCGTTTATTAAAGTCAATACAAGCAATTTGATTACAACAAATTTACATTAATATTAATAGCCTATCATTTTAAGAAATAGTTTACCTGATGATGTCAATATGTTCGATTGTTCCACAAAAAGCAAAGAAATTGTGAACATCATTCTCTGTAGCTCTAGGGGACAAGCTTGTAACTTCAGCTATATGTTCTACAGCCATATCAAAATCTGCCACAATCACGAAGAATAAGAAACATTTACTATGATTCAAGATATACGGACTCAAATATCTATTTATCTAGTTTATCGTGTGCTCTACACATATTCACCAAAATTCAAATTTAGAAATTTTCAAATCCAAAACGCAACCAGCAAATCGAATTTGAAATTTGCATCTTATAAAGTAGATTACAAATGTGTCATCAACCTAACTCTCACTGTATCTGTAGTCAATAAGTAAACAATATCAGAAAAGGAAGAGTTTCAAAATGTTATGAAAAATAAGGTTTTTTTGATAATTAAGCAGCATAAACCACAACTAATTTCGATAACACGGATTGCACTCACCACAGGACTCAAAATCACCAACTGAAACGCCATAACCCTAACAGTTATTATTGAGGAAAACTACGAATTATGAAAATTACACTGGTATGATTACAGATCAATGAAATTGGTATTTGCAAATTCATTAATACAATAATAATTAAGACACTCGATCAATTGAAGACAAACACAAATAGGAACAAATAATGGATAGAAAATTAAAACTAAATCAATTGAAGTCAGGAGAATAAAATTAAATTTATCGAATTGTTACGTACCTCTTCTCTTCCGACGTGATCGAAGGAGGAGGAAGAACAATTTGCGATTGTGCGACTGCGTGAAATGGTTATGAGACGGAGTTTGATTGGTTTGACGGGGAATAGAAGCTTCTGCACAAAATACGAAGCGCAGCTTTACACGTTAGGGTTACCGTTAACGTTACCGTCATTATTTCGCCTCGATTTTACAAGGCCACGAAATATACTTCTTAGGCTGGTCGGTATGGGCCAAGAAAAAGTGGAGTGGGGTGAGGTGGCAACAGCAACAGCGTGGTGGTGGGTATTTCATATAGATCATGTGGTGTGGTTGCTGAGTTGGCAGATAATTTGACTATAAAAATTGGTGTGGGTGTTTTACTCATACCCCACAGCCTTAGTTCTCACAGTTTTAAATATATAATACACTTTATATTAGTTTCAAAATAAATTATTTTTCATTTTCATTTCTATTTTAATTTATCACAAAATAATTGTTTATTCATAAATTTCAACTAATTAAAAAATACATAAGTGAAAAATAGAAAATTTAATTAATTACATGATATAATTAATGTACTTTTTTAAATCGAATTGTATACTATATAAAAATGACATGTTAAAATTGACCTAAATGAGTCATAATACACACTCCCATGTTACAATATATGTTATCCTATAATGGATGTTACAATAAAAGAGTAACAATACTTTTCTTAAACCTAATTATCTACTACATGAGAATGTGTCGGTTGGCTATCAATTGATGTCGGTTTATTAACATTATTGGTATGACAGGTCGGTTGATTGTTTCAGTTTGTAGAGGGTTAAAGAAACGATGTAGAGAGTAATATTTGTGGAATTGTGGGTATTGGGAATTTTTGTGTATAAAATATTAAGTGAATGATTATTGTTGGCATGTGTATGTCAGTTGAGTGTCACCTGGATTGTCATTTGCAGTGTCAGTTAACGTAACATTGATTTGATAAAAATTGAAGTGTCAGTGTGTGTCATGGTTGGTAACAATCTTATAACAATCCAATGTCCGGGTCTTCTTACCTTTTAGTCTACTCATTTTCAATATTTCATTGGGTTTATCACTTTATTTTGATTCAAGTGGGCTTATACATACATACATACATACATACATACATACATACATACATACATACATACATACATACATACATACATACATACATACATACATACATACATACATACATACATACATACATACATACATAAGCTATTTTTTTTAATGGGCCCCTAAATTTTGTGGGCATTAATCGACGCCCATGATGGCCCATACTCAATACTTGCTCGGCTTTACACACATATTCACTAACAGATAGTCTGGTCAAACTCTGACCATCGACTAAACTTTTTAAATTTTGATGCTTCACTTCATCCGCATTAAAATCCGAATCATAGCGTGTTTGTGCGTACAAACATAGATGGTGATTCCTAGACACTCTTTATTAATCTACACTTACTAGATCGAAACACTACTACAATTAAGTACATATTATAACATTAAAATTGTAATGACCTTTAAATTCGTTACAATAGGTAGGTTTAATGTAACACAATTGTAACATTTAATATAATTACCACTATGTGTTACAATTAATTAAAGAGCGTTACAATAGACTTTAGTTTTTGTAACGCCTACTCATCTACTGTAACATCTATTTTTCTATTGTAACATCTCACTCTCTTTTGTAATGGCTCTTTATCTATTGTAACGGTCCCTCTCAAATGTAACAAGTTTTTTTATATCTAATGTAACGTCCCCCTCCCCGTCTAAATTTAATATTAAATTAAAAAACTAATTAAAAAACTTTGAGAACGCCTGCCTCACGCTTTTATCCCATATTTTCCCCAAAAAGTATTCTAGCCCTAATTACAAAACACGCTTGCTCGATCTTTCCTATTCTAACCCTAGCTTCAATCGATCGATCGAGGAGTTTGTGGAGTTCGTGCTTGCTGGAGTTCTCGAAGTCTTCGCAAGCTGTAAGCTTCGCTACAATCGATCGCCTGCTGCGTTTAAAAAAAATGGATCGCCTGCTGGAGTTCACGCCTACTTCCTGGTCGCGTACGGTGAAGACCTGCTCGCGCTCAGCCGCATCACGATTTGAGTTCACATGATTGTTTAGGACTGAATTTATCGGAATCACGAATCGATTAAGTCAGGCTCAAGGTATGTATTCTGATGAGTTAATTATCGTCTAGGTTTGTATTCTATCAGTTGTTGATTTTCTTAATTGAGTGGTTCTTGAGTTAGTAGGATGTTAGGGTTTGTTGATATTGCTCATTTTGATGTCTGCTCTCTAGAAGGAATTCACACACAATGTTACTCACAAGGTCACCGAGAACTGGATTAACACCAACTTTTTCGTCGGACCTGTTGTCGGCGTTTACACGTAGTTCACAACTCTACTTTATTTATAAATTTTAAATCGCTGATCATATCTAATCTTCAAACTTGATTGTGCTAGTCAGTGACTTTACGATTCATAGGTTTAATTTGTTGTAGTTTCTCATGAGTTTTATGTGATGATGATAACGTTTTTAGGTCAATTAGTACAATCTAAGGTATATTAAGAAAACGATTTATGATTTTGAGTTTACAGTTTACAAATGAACCGGGTTGTGTTGTGGAAGAGTGCAAATTAAAAGTGACATATCTTCCTCCACCCCAACCACCTTCACCTATTCTTGAGGAACCCGATGAGGGCCTTCACTAAAGGTGTCATCGAACTATCTGATCAGGTAACATTTTTAATTTCACAAATTTATTATATGCTTAATAAGACATAACTCTTTTAATATGTCATGCTCCAATTATGCAGCTTCTAAAAGTTGAACCAGTATTATTTACATCATGTATGTCGCATATTAAAATTATTCAATGTTTAGAAGTGAGAATGACAACAACCAAGACACTTAAAACATGTTTGTGCAGTTTACTTCACCTGGTCGCCCCATGTATCCAACCAGAGTTGTTCGTGTTTTAGGCTGCCAGGTATAATATCTAATTCTTAGTTTTTCGGGCATTTTATTGCATTAATTGTAGTTATTTCCCGATTTATGATTTTATGGTATCGGATACAAATTGCAGATGTTCCATAAAATAAGCATCAACTTCTGCGATTTGTATTATACCATCTGTTAAACGACGGTAATAAGGTTTTAGGTTTATTAGTATGATCAATGTCGGTTATAAACAATTGCTAAGTGTTTAACTTGCAGAAAGCTTCATAAGTTTGTAACACCAGTATTGACCTTTTGGGGGATGAATGCCATAATTCTAATTAAAATATATTGTGAATGTCAGTCTTGAATTTTTGTATTAATTTGCTTAAATTTTGGTGGATTTTTAGATAATTAAAGGGCATAGTACTGTTTATTAATTATAGTACAGAATATTGTTCGTTAACTAGATAGATAAATATATAACTAGAGTACATAATATTGTTCATTAATTCAGTAAAATATAATGATAATATGATATAATTTGCTAATTTAGTTGTTATAGGCAGTCGAGAATTATACCAATTTAACATGAAAGCTTTAACCTTTTCGTAACATGTTTGTTCATTATGCAAATTACAATTCGTTATTGAAAATTATAACACATTCGTATTTTGGGGGGATGTTCTTTTAGATTTGGATTTTTAAGCTTTTTAAGGTGTTAATCGTATCAATTAATGTTTATTTTGATTTATATAGTGTGCGAGAAAGTGGGAAGCAAAGGAACACGAACAACCACTTATAATGAGGTTAGTGGATTCACCTGTAGTTTACATTTCAATTCCAACTGAAAACATTCAGGAGGAACTCAAAGATGTCAGTTTGTAAACTGTTAGTTAAACAGCCAGCTTGTAAACTATTAGGTTAATGCTAATAAATGGATTACTTTTTAGGTCGAAAGATTTTATGAATTAAAATCTTAAGAATTGTAAACTTTTATATAGTTGTAGCATATATATGTTGAGAAAAAAAAGATTATTGGAAAAGTGACTGATAATTTTTCGTCCCTTTGTTT
The DNA here is from genome assembly GCA_963853835.1 of Calendula officinalis. Classification (NCBI taxonomy): domain Eukaryota; kingdom Viridiplantae; phylum Streptophyta; class Magnoliopsida; order Asterales; family Asteraceae; genus Calendula; species Calendula officinalis. Next base: position 68,459,041 of record OY970827.1, on the reverse strand, counting down.
TGAAAATCACAGGTTCAGGCTTGTGTAGGTGCACAAACAGCAGTATGGCCTAAGATGTGTTCTAGTTTTACACCAAATTACGAGGTAATAATTCAAAGATTATATGATCTGTCAAACCTTTGTTAACTCAAAATTTGAACCATTTCTTATTTAAACTGAAGTATGTTTTACACCAAATTAAAGTATGTTGTCCAACATGACAAGTTACTAAATATGAAATACAAAGGCTGCAAAACCTAGAAGCAAGTAAATGTTTTCTTTATCCAATTGCAGGGAAGTAATGTTCGACACCAATGGAAGATATGACGAGGATGAAACTTGACCGACTTATGATGCTTGTCTTCGTGTTTTTTTGAACAACTAGTTATTTATCTGTTTTCAAAATTGTATTAGTTAAATGCTAGAACTTGTTATTGTAAAGAATTTGATTATAATATGAAATTTTATTTGGATATTAATGTTTTTATGTAGATCTTTATTATATTATTTGATAATATATATAGCATTACATTTGTAATAAACCATCGTAGAAGCGTTACAATAGGCATATTAGGAAAGGGGTGTTACAATAGGTATTTTGGTGTTACGTTTGCCGATGGCGTTACAATAGGCATATTGGGTGTTATATTTGTCATACGCGTTACAATAGACCTATTGTAACGGTAGAAGAGCCTATTGTAACGGTACATCTAGTGGGCAGAATAGTGTTACAAAGACGTTATAATAGCCCTGTTATCGTTACAAAAGCGTTACAATAGACCTATTGTAATGACAACGAATGTAATGGTCTAAATGGTGTTACAATAGACCTATTGTAACGAATTTAAGACTTTAAGTAATGGATTTTGGTGTTACTAAAAACCCTTAATTGTAGTAGTGAAATAAATAACTTTCCATACATCTTGCATCGGGTAGTTAGCTCTAACACTATTCATCGGATCGAATTTGAAAAGATGTTCTTATAAATGTTTTTATTATGATAACACTTCATGCTTTTACATGATGATATGCTTTTACATGGATATAAATGAAATGACACAACATATGACTGAAAAGAGTTTTCTAATAATTGATTTGATTGTATGATTATACTAGTTGTTTTTTGTTTTTATTTTTTCCGAACAACCAATGCACAATCCCTAAATTTACAATATTTTTGTCTACAACAAGATTTGAACTCATGACATTACAGGACATCTAAACATCATATACTCATTGTTGTTGACACCATATTTTTAAGACCACCGGCTAAACCTCTTTAATGGTGCCAACGCTTCATTTTACTTGCACTAAAATCCGAATCATAGCATGTTTGAGCGTACACACTAATGTTGATTCCCAACCACTCTTTGTTAATCTACACTTATTAGATCGTCATAGATAACTTTCCTAAACATACTGCACGGGGTAGTTAGCACTAACACTACTCGATCATTAGATATCAATGAAATGACATGATGATATGCTTTTGCATGGAAATAAATGAAATGAAATGACATGACATATATTATAAGGAAAAGAGATTTCTAGTAGTTGATTTGACTATGATAACACTTTATGTACGTTGACACAACATTTTTAATTTAATATTTGGTTTTCAAGAAGATAATACTGACTAAACCCAACTTTGGTCACTATTGTCATCTTAACACCACATGACCAGCTTGATCATATACATTAACAAACACTCGTAGTGATAACTAACAGCACAATACCATAAAAAGCAAGGGGCCTTCACAACATTTGGTCGGCTTGACGACCAAATGAGGCAAAAATTCAGAAGGACACACTAGCCGAGCCATTTTAATATTTTGTAATCCACACAATTAAAACACTTAACATGTAGGTAGTGCGTGTCTAAAACGTACAACACAATCACTATAACCCCTCAAATTAAACAAGCTCGTAAGATTAAGAATCAAAGTATGACCAAGTTTACAAAATCTAAATTTAAGTAAATTAATAATAGACATTCATCATAGCTAGAATCTAAAAATATGCATGTCCTCAACGATCGATAGATGAAGGAGAATTGATCATTTCAGAAAAAGAAAAAAACAAGTTATAAATATCGCTAAATAATTAACCAGCTCATAGACGACATCCATAAGGTCATAAGGAGACTTATAGACAAACATTCAGGTGTCAATAATAGTCACAACTCACCACCAATCAGTGTCGTGGATCCTGACGGACATCGATATGTTTGGAATTCAGACCCACAAAATAGGAACAAGCTACCTAAGAACATTCACACTTGCAGATCGAGTAATTAATTCGGACCCACAAAGTTATTATACGTGACTCGATTCAGCCATTAGAAAGAGTTATACGTTAATCTATTTATATATGTGGGTTAGGGGTGGCAATTTCTAACCCAACACGAAATCCGACCAAAAACCAACACGAAAATAAACATGTTTGAATTGAGGTAAATAACATTTGGGTCAGTCTCGGGTCGACCCAACTGACCCGTTTAATAAACATGTTAGATCCGGGTCAACGATAATTTAAATGGGTCGACCCGCCAACCCGTTTAATTATTAAAATATATATATAGAGTCCGGATCCGGTGAGGACTCTTTTCCCGGTGAGGACTGCGAGGACTAAAAAAAAAAACACTAAAAATGATCCAAAACAAACTTTTTTCAAAAAAAAAAATCTTTTTTAAATATCTAAATCGCAGCATATAAGATCCAAAAAAAAAAAAGTTTTTCAAAAATGATCCAAAAAAAAAATATGGATCATAATAATGATAAAAAAAAAATATGGATCATTGTTATGATCCGCAAAAAAAAGTGGATCATAATTCTTTTTTCGAATTTTTTTTTGGGTCAAATGTAGTAATTATCATGGTGAGTTATATATATTTTTTTCGGAATTTTTTGAAATTTTTATGAGGTGTACTCGCGAGTACTCACCGTTTTTTGAGTCCTCACAGGATCCCACTTCTATATATATATATATATATATATATATATATATATATATATATATATATATATATATATATATATATATATATATATATATATATATATATATATATATATATAGTGAAGGATTATATTGAGAACCCTAATTTTAAAAAGAACTTTGAGAACCCTCTATTAGCCAATCACAAATTAGTAGTATATTTTCATTTATTTTATAATAATAAAATCGGTAGGGGTATTATAGACATTTAGCAATTAAAACCGAATTAAACATTTTTGGTAGTTACTTAAAATATGCCTACAATCTTGGATTGAATTTGGTCATATCTCTGTTATTCAATATAACCGCATCACGTGTATTATATCTCATACCCTAATTGTAGTCGTCCATAGACACCGTCGTCCATATTACTGCCGATTTTCTTATGGTTTATCATCGGTGTTGTTGAAGGCGATCGAGTTTGGTTATTTAATTTATAAATTCGTCAGACTTATAATCGTTATATACTACGGTTACAGTAGAAGAGATAGGTTCATCCCGTGATGTTTCAATCGATGATGAGATTGTAGATGTCCCTATGCAGGAAGTCAATAATGATCTCATGGATATAATGTTGCAAGATCATCCCGATGAAGAACATGCAATTGACGCGGGTAATGTTTTTTCAACCGAATTATTTTTTCATATTATAAAAGCAAAATTTTTTGGTTTGATTATTATGATGTAATTGTGTTGTTGTTTATGAAGTAATGGCAGTTTTTAGCTCTAAATATTTTTTCACAGTGCATATTTATTTTGTATCATATTTTTTGTCTAAACTTTATCGTTCACTACTGTACGTTTCTGTCTATATTGATTTCGTGTTTCATGTTCTGATAATTATTTTATCATGATTTCCCAGCTCAATCATCGGATTCATGAAATCCATGCTTATGAAGAAATCGATGATGTTGATGACACAAATGATTCTGCTGACAAGTATTCAAGTGACGGAGAATGGGGTTATGATGAGGAATGAAGATTGAATTATTTTTTAATTAAGACTATTTTTTTAGTAATGTTTCTAGACTTTTGCCTTTATTTCAATCGTGTTTCAATTTGAATTATTTTTAGTATTAATTTTGGAAATATGATATTCAATTGTGTTTCAATTTAATTTCAATATATATAATTTGTCTTATTTTGATCTAGTTAAACGGATTTGGTTTTGAATGAGTGTAGCATACATGTTATGTTGAATTAATATATAGCTTCTTTACTTTTATAAAATAAATGCATATATGTTCTGTTCATTAATATATAGCTTTGTTTACTTTAACATACATGTTACTAACAAAATAAACATACTTTATAAGTCATTTATGTTATTATCAGAATTTTCACACCTTATAGTTTCATACTTAGTGTATAACTTAACATTTTATTTTTACGATTGACTATAACATATATGTTTTGTTACTAACATAATTAACCAACATATAGTTTATATACGTTAATATATTTCACATGGTTGAATCAATGACATCTCCTAAACAGTTTATAACCATTAATGTGAAAAACTAAACAACCAATGTCGACAAACTAAAATATTCCAAATATTCCATAAAATAGTCAAAATAAGATGAACAGAATTCTTCAAAAAGCGAAAACACAAATGTTTCCCAACAAAAGCTAAATAAAATAAAAACCATTTTAAACTATAGCATTTTAAACACAAATGTTTCCTCTTTATATTGCATTCCGAAAGCAGAATCCATGCTGCATACCTAGCTTTCAATATCTTTATTTGTTTAACCAGCCTCAAAGGGTTACCATCAAAACCACCATCCCATTTCTTGAGATCTTGATCAATATATGATTCCATGCACCTCATCACAAATACACCAGAAGTTTTTTTTGTACCTTCCGCTCTGCCATTTAAACTGCCCGATGACCAGCTCAGATTTGTAAAATTGTCCGCCATACTATGATTTTTGCTCAACATGTACTTGGAAAATATGTTTTCATATATGTTCATGTAATAACAGTCAAAAACACATATATGTTTACCTTTTCCTTATTTTCTAGGTTTGGCTTTACCTGATAATCAAGTTTTTAGTAATCAGACATATATGTTCATGTAATAACAGTCAAAAACACATATATGTTGAAATGTGAATGATATGATTAAGACAATCATAGTTAAAACACAAGTGTTTCTTTGTTCTACTTACCTGTCTTACTAGCTGAACTGGTACCTACATCATCAGTTGTTCTTGTTTTTTTGTTAATTTTCCCGGTATTTGTTCCTATGAAACAAAATTATTACTAAGAAACAAATACAATATTTATAGATAATAAAACTGTCCAATCATGTGTTTGCATATCTGTTATTTTCGTTGATTTATCACCTACTACTTTGTTTTTCCCAGAATTTAAAACACTACTTCCTGTTTTATTAACATCTACATTTTGGAAAAAAAAAAAAACAAGTCATAGAAACCGACTATTTTAAAGAAATAATTTTAATATGATGTATTTTGCATATCTGATACATGATATGCTATAGATTTTACCTTCTTTTGATGAAGACCGAGTTGACACAAAATCATCATCATCATTCAATCTTTCACGTTTTTTTGAGTTCCTGGTAGAACCTACACGCAACAACAAATTCATATTTGTCAAAATCACAGCAGATAACAAACCCTAACAACACATATGTGTTACTCGAACTAACACATAACCAAAATTCACAATTTCCGGTGACAAATACACGCCAATATTACAATATTACACAGTTTTGTTCTCAATTTTACATATATGTCACCGGAAGAGGTAACCCTAAAAATGTTTATGTTTCAAACGTTCCAAACTATAAACCCAAATGCCCAATTTGATTCAATCGTGACACCCCATTGCTACAGTTTTGCAAAATTGCATCGTTTATTGACGTCGGAAACATGTAAATTTATCATTTTTATGTGTATTGCTGTAACATTTACCTGACATTTTGCACCGATTGGAACTTGATGTTCGATCGCCGTTCAAATCACCGGAGCTTCCTTATGACTGTAACGAATGAAAAACCCTATGATTCTTATACCGTTAAAACAAACATGCAATATATTTTAATTTTGGATAGAATCGTGTACCCCTTTTTCCCGATTTCTTTGTGAAACAACCGTCGAGTATGGTATCAAGAAGATCAGAATTACGGTATGTTTTTTAGAAGGTGGCGTAAATTTAGGGAGGAAGGTTAGGAAACATCGATAAACGTGCATGATATTTTTTATGATTTTTTCTTTTTTTTTTCTTTATTGAATAAGTACTAAAATACCCTTTTGGCTATTAAATATCCATCCAAAATTGGTCCACTAATTACAAATATGCCATTATATAATATTGACCACTAGATTATTTTTTTGATGGCTAGGATTAAAATTAAAGAGTTCTCAAAGTTCTTTTTAAAATCAGGGTTCTCAATATAACCCAACCCTATATATATATATATATATAGGGTGCAATTCAGCGCAGAACCCTTTTAAGCTACAGAACCGCAGAACTATCTTTCGACCAATCAAAATGCAGGAAATTCTTTTAAATATTTCTATTTAATTAAAATTCGTGGAGGGCAATTAAGGAATTTTACAAAAAAAGGATGTATATGGAAACTATATATATGATTACTAGTTACCTAAAATCAAGGGGGTTGGTTCACGAAATCAATTCAAATCAATATATGGTTTTTATTTTTTTACTGCCCTTGTAAATAACGAATGTTCGTGTACCATCAAGCTTGAAAATCCAATATTCCATTATGAAGAAGACATGCAATGTACAACAGCTGATGTAGGAGATTCTTTTTATGAAGATCTTGTTATTTTATGGTTTTTTTTGTTTTTCTGCTTAAATTTCCGTTTGTAAGACATGTATAACCCAAATACATACAATGTTTACACTTTCAATACATACATGTATAACCCAAATACATACAATGTTTACAATTTCAATACATACATGTATAACCCAAATACATACAATGTTTACACTTTCAATACATACATGTATAACCCAAATACATGCAATGTTTACACTTCCAATACATACATGTATAACCCAAATACATACGATGTTTACACTTTCAATACATACATGTATAACCCAAATACATACAATGTTTACACTTTCAATACATACAATGTTTACACTTTCAATACATGCATGTATAACCCAAATATATACATCTATCTCCAAGTCGGTGGTATCCTTTAATTCATTCCTTGTAGTTTACGTGTGACCCCAAGAGATACCTGTCACGTTCTTGTTATTTGGAACATCAACTAATAATGTCGGACCTGTGAAGAAATTCGCATAATAGTTATCATAACCTTAGAACATAGCAAAAAATATAAAGAATTTAATACCTATCATACCCTTTTATTTAATTCTTATTAAAAATATAAAGAATTTAATTCCCCTGCAAAAATCAGAAAAGAGATTGAAAAAAGCAAAAGTATTCGACTTTGAAGGATTTACATAATCAAAGTCTTTGATTCAAACTTCAAACACAAAATTGAGAGAGACAATAAACATATTTAGGAAGCCAAATCAGAGTATTACCATCCAATCCCGTATAACACGATCGAACAGCAACATCGCCCAAATCAGAGTCTAACTTCATCTTTAAAAAGTCAAAATTCGAAGGAGTATAAAATACCTCATCTAGAGCAGCAATTGATTCTTGATTGGAACACCCATACGACCACCTTGGAGTAACCGACGCCCACCACCATCACATTTTTCCGGTCACCGTTCACCTAGCCACGCAACAGCTTCCGTCGAACCAAAAATCAGCCTTCAAATCCACACTATTTCGCGAATTCGTCGATGGATCCATGTACTTTACATGTTTTTTAGTCGAACCATGTGATTCACCTTCGACCCTGCACGTTTTTTCGGCCGAGACAGCAGCTACATATAGAGAATTAGAGAGAATGAAGAATGTGAAGTGGGGTTAGGGTTTGGGAGAGAGAAGAAGAATGAGAGAAAGTAGGGGGTGGGGAACGGTTTTTCCAAGAGTTGGGTTTTTTATTTTGTAAAATTCCTACTTTACCCTTTTATTTATTTTTTATTAAAAATGTAGAGGGTTTAATTAACAAAAATAGCACGATTGATCTTGACCGTTAAATCTAAAATCTAAAGGTTTAAAATTGGTTCTGCGGTTCTGTAGTTTAAAAGGGTTCTGCGCTGAATTGGACACTATATATATATATATATATATATATATATATATATATATATATATATATATATATATATATATATATATATATATATATATATATATATAGGTGAAGGTTCATGCGAGAAGTGATTTTTTTGCGAGAAATGCGAGAACACTTTATGGCCATTAGATTATGAGATCAATGGCTAAAATTTACGATGACCTATTTGTAATTAAGATAACACTAGGGGTTAAATAATACTCCCTCCGTCCCTAAATAAAGTTCCCATTTCTCCTAAACTTTTGTCTCTAAATAAAGTTCCCATTTCACAAGTTGGATGGGGTTCACTTAATAAAATAATATAATTATCAAGGACCCACTACAAACTATCCAATAACTACATTTCTCTCTCCAAACCAACTTTATATTTTAATTAAATTTATACCAATGACCCCACCACTAACTTTCTCCTTAAAACTTGTGCCCAAAACAAATGGGAACTTTATTTAGGGACGGAGGAGTAAGAGTTAAAAGGGTAAAAGGGGAAAAAGACATTTTATTATATTTGGTAAACATTATAACTTCCCAAAAATCAAACCTCTCCCCTCAAATCTCTCATTTTCACGCCTGACATTTCAAACTCACCACAAATCGCCATGGAATCTCCTTCTTTTTCCATCATCATCATGTTCAACGCCTCCATTTTTTGTTGGATTTGTTCGGATCAATCGTCGCCGCATAGATGTTATTGGAGAAAAAAAATATACAGTGATGGTGAAAGAGGCGGTAGTGAATCGCGACACATCACATGCACCGCCGCCGCCATCACAACCACTGTTCAGATCTGCGTTGAACCAACCGGTGCAGACGCCCGCTCCACCGCCAAAATTTTATGTTTTCCGGCGATGTAAAGGAATTGATTTATGTCCTTCGTTCTTAACCATCATCATCGGCTTTTTTTGTTCGATTGTTTCCGTTCATTCAATCAATGGCCAGATTTAGCTTCTGGTTTTTAGCAGAATCAAAATGGTGGTGGTTTATTGAAACAGAAGATGATAATGGCCAGATCTAGACTTCTGTTTCCGTTTTCCGGCAAAGGCGGCTCAGGCGGATGGTTTTCTAAAAACTGTTGCGGTAGATCTGATGAACTCCTTTTTGTAATTCCTGTTTACAAATCTTCGTAGTATTGATGAACGGATGGTTTTCAAAATTTATTGCCGGAGATTCTTTTCCGGTATTGAGAGCTTATTCTTTAGCTTACCAATTGACTACACCGACATTGGCATGTGATTCTTTACTTCTTTACTTAATCAGAATCAATATTTGTCTATTTACTTTATTTTAATGTGTTTGAAAGTTTGAATGCAATGATGAACGGTTTTAATATTTCTTTACTATATTTTAAGTGTTTGAATGCAATGATGAACCGTATTAATATTTGTCCATACGTTTTGATTATACATTAAAATAGTATCAATATTTGTACAACCAAATGATAAACAATGATGAACAACAATTGTTCACTCGTGAAGGTTTGTTAACCAGTGATATGTTCATCATTGTATGTTGTTCACCAGTGAACGTATACGGTTTATTCCTCCAGATTTTGTTATTCGATTCATGATTTGGGTTGTTCAGCGGTGAACACGGCGAATCTGTACAGTTTCCAGGCAACAATGGTGGTTCCAAGCACTAGTTTTTCGGCGAAATTAGGCAATTTGTTGATGAACACCGGTGAAGACAACTTCTTATTAACTAAATATATTAAAAAGAAGTTAAAAAGACCAAATAATTTATTGATTTAATTGACAAAATTAAAAAGAAGTTAAAAAGACAATCATACCCTTATATATTAAAAATAAATAAAAAATAAATGAGTGGCCTAGATTACTTCTCGCATTTCTCGCAAAAAAATTACTTCTCGCATGAACCCTCCCCTATATATATATATATATATATATATATATATATATATATATATATATATATATATATATATATATATATATATATATATATATATGTATATATATATATATATATATATATATATATATATATGTATATATATATATATATAGGGAAAGGTTCATGCGAGAAGTGTTTTTTTTGCGAGAAGTGCGAGAACTAATTAGGAGCATTAGATCATAAGATCAATGGTTAATATGAAGTGTGCCAATTTTGTAAATAGATGAACCTACAGGGATTAATAGGTTGATGTGGAAGGGTATTATCGGAATAGTGGACACCAAATTAAATGGTATTTTCTTAATTGCATTAGAAAAAGTCGCTCATTTCCTAATTACTTGATTTCATATCCCTAAGCATACGGTATACTCATATACAACCATAAATTTCAGACTGTACACCAGAAAACCCTAAATTGGGCGGAATTCATCGATCAAAAACCTAAAAAATGGCAAAGACGGCAACTTTGACGCCTCCATCACCATCTCCGACGCCGCCCTAACCATCTCCGACGCCGCCCACCACCGCCTCCTCCACTCCCCACCGCCAAAATCTCCCCCTCGTATGTTAATCTGGTCCACTGGCGGCTTGTTGAAGAAGATTTTGACGATCGTTGCAGCTTGGAATGTAAAACTATCGAACGAGATTGTCAAGAGGTAACTATATGTTCCTCAATTTCACTTTAGATTGGTATTTATAAATACTGTTGTTTTTTTAGTTTGTAAATATTGTGATTTGGTTCATTCAGATTTTGGTTTGTTCATCCAGATTTGTACAGTTTGTTCATCTGAAGCTTAATTTTTTGTTGTTCTTAATGCATTCTTGGAAAGTTGGAATCGGATCTTCAAACAAAACTAAGTGTTTTAACAAAAAAAAATAAAAAAAGAAGAAGAAAAAGATCTAGAAGTTGCAGGAAATAAAATCATGTCAGTATATCGTGAACGGAATCAAGCAAAAGAGGAGTTTGCATAAATGGGAAGAAGTTATAAATTTTTTTTTTTTGAAACAAGAGATGTTCATTTGTGATTAATGTTTTCATTTATGATCTCTATTTATTTGTGATGTTCATTTGTGATTTTGCTATTGTTCATTGATGTCATATGTCGTTCACTGTTTTTCTGTGAAGGGTTTATGTTCAGTAATGAATTATTAGTAATTTTGTTAGTGTTTATGTTATGTAATGACTTATTCATAATTTTGTGATGTGTTTATGTTCAGTAATGAATTATTAATTGATATGTTAAGTCATGAATTATTAATAAAATTTTCAATCACATTTCTTTTGGACTGATGTTCATTAATGAATATACGTTTTACGCTTTATTGATATGATTCACTAATGAACTAATTATATTTAATAGCATTATAATGTTATAATTTCGTCTTTTCTATACAAAAACGTTCACCATTAACTAATTTTATGGAAAATTTAACTGATAATTGGGCTATCGAACTATTAATCAAGAAATTATTTTCAATAATTCCATTAAAATTTGATAAGATTCATTGATAATTGATTCCTATTGAAAAATGTTCCAATAATTTGCATGGACTGTTGAACAGGACTATTGAACACGTCCAAATGTAAAAGTGACTTTATTGGATGTGAAATAACCGTCCATTTTTTAATTCGATCCACAAATCTAGGAGTTGGAAGTTATTTGAATTTATTATTAATTTCCAGAAATTAATGTAAAGACATTAATACCCTTGTAAACTTAAAAGTTGATTTGAATAGATTAGTGGTTAGGATTACTTCTCGCACTTCTCGCAAAAAAAAAACACTTCTCGCATGAACCCTCCCATATATATATATATATATATATATATATATATATATATATATATATATATATATATATATATATATATATATATATATATATATATATATATATATATATATATAGGAGAGTTCATGCGAGAACCATTAATATTGCGAGAACTGCGAGAACATGTTTATAGCCTTTGGATTAATCTGATTTCAATTTAAACTAACAAGGGTATTTAAGTAATTGAATATGTGTTTTAAATATGTTAATTAAAAAAAGGGTTTTGTTAATGACAACCCTAAGGGCTGTCTCTAAGAAGCATAAAAGGGTTGTACATTCATTGATAAACAAGTAATTCCTAAAATACAAGGGGTTGGTTTACATTGATATTAGCCTCTTATTGACTGCCCTTAGGGCTGTCATTATCATTTCACTTAAAAAAACAGGAAACTAAATAAATCTCAGTTGGTTTGTAACTTACTATCCTAAAATTATGCATTGGGATATAACCTCTCCAAACCACCGAATTAGAGAAGCAAGCGTCAAGATTCACATGTACAAAAAACATTATGGTCAAAAATTGTAGGTAAAAAAAATCCAGAAATTCATCGAACGGAGATAATCATATATTGTTCATCATTTTGACTTTTTCTTTAAATTTTATTGCAGATTTGTTAAACTATTTAATTATGATAAATCAAGACCAAATTCTTTTATCCAAATTTGGTAACCAATTCGTGTGTTCAATGATGAATTCATAATCAACACCTAATTAAATTCGTAATAAATTACTGAATAAATACACAAAATTGCTAAATAGATTATTTGGTGATAAAACTTACAATCCAATTGATTACTAATGAATAAATTACAAACCGATAAATTTATGAACAAAATTTCATCATTGTTCATCACTGTCATCATAATTCATGTTCATTATTGCTCATCAAACTTACCAAGCATTATTGAACACATAAAAATCAAAATAAAAATAAAAAAATGAAAAAGAATGATGAACACAGATCTAGCCGAAAACAGTATACGACCGGTGAACACATATCTAAGCATTCATAGTTGAACAAATGGAATCATCCTAGTTCTGCCGCCGGAACCCTAATTTCGTCGGCGCCGCCATCGCCGGAAAATCGAAAACGAACAAGATCTAGCCATCATATTTGAAAACGACCCAAAAACACACACAAGTGTGTGTGTTCCCATATCCGAGATATAGAGAGATGAACACAGAAAACCGTTGATTGTTTCACTTAAATCGAGGACAAACATGTGAGAAAAACCCAGAAAAATCGTCATTTGCTTCAACGGAATCACGAGAACTGGGAAAGAGAAACCCAAAAAAAACCATGCTGGTTGCTTCACCGGCGGCGACGGGAAATCCGGAGAGGAGATGGGCGGCGGGGGAAAACCTCAATTCGTGGATTGACATTTCTTGTTTATGTTGGTCGAAACAGATTTGGGGAGGGGGTACCGACGTGAGCGAGCAGAGAGATTTCTTTGAAAAACACACACATGTGTGTTTAGTTTTAGGAAGAAGATGACAAATTTCCTTTTAATTAGAATAATATCTTCCACATATTTAGGCATCTTGCATTGTTACGAATATACCCCTCCGTGTTTTCTTTTTAATTAATTTTTATTTACTTAATTACAAGTTTACCATGGATGATCTTAACCACACATCTAATAATTTAATGGTCAATAAGTTGTTCTCGCAATAATAATAGTTCTCGCATGAACCATTGTCTATATATATATATACTTAATTTATACTTCCTCCGTATCACAATAAGTGATACACTTTCCATTTATGGGTGTTTCACAATAAGTGATACACTTCAAAAGTTACCTTATTTGGCAAAAATATGGGACCCAACCTCCACTAACTATCCACTTTAATAAACTGAAATTACTCTTATACCCTTACTTTTACTTTTAAAACTAATTAATATCACTTTATTCAAGAAAAGTGGGACCCATCATCCACTAACTATCTACTTTAATATATTTTAACCTTACTTTAATCTTTTGCCTCAAACTCCGTGATATTCCAAATGTATCACTTATTGTGATACGGAGGAAGTAGTTTACTAGTTCAAACGAAACTAATAGTTAGATAAAAACTAAAAGAGATATTAAGTAACTTAATGTTCTGGTATTTTGTTTTGAATTTATTTAATAGAGAAACGTTCAAGGACGTCCATCATTTTTACGAAGTCCCGATGAATAAATCTCAACCATTGATCTATAAGATCTAATGGTCAAGATTAATCATATGCTTTATACATGAAGGGGTATTTTGGTCATTTGGCACTTAAAAAAATTTTATTTTTTTTTAATTTTTTATTTTTTATTTTAAAATTTTATTATTTTTTATTTTTTTAATTTTTAGTTTTTTTTTATTATATTTTTCGTTAAAAAATAATATTTATTTGATAATCACGTGCACTACTTAATCACATGTGATTTTAGTGTAAAATCACATGTGATTGCATATTTAATCATATTTGATGTTTTAGTTCAATCACATGTGATTCAGTATGCAATCACATAATGTGTTATTAATGAAAGAATAATAATTTTTTTTGAAAAAAAATAATAAAAAATTAAAAAAATTAAAATAAAAAATTATTCTAAAATAAAAAATTAAAAAAAATTAAAAAAATATTATCTTTTTAAAATGACCAAAATACCCATCCATGTATATTATATGTGATTAATCTTGACCATTAGATCTTATTAATCAACAGTTGAGATTTGTTCCTCGGGACTTTATAAAAATGATGGACCTCCTTGAACGCAACTCTTAATGTAATAATAAGAATATTTTGACATGTTTAACCTATTTAATCTGCTAACATGTTTAACCTGTATAATTAAACTGGTTATATGGGTTAGGTTCGGGTTGAAGGTAAACATGTTAGAGTTGAGACATCTGACCCATTTTTATAAACAGGTCGGTTTCAGGTTGAACGTTTCTGACCCGCCAACCCACGAACCCAAACCCGTCAATCCGAACCCGACCTGAATTAGCACCCCTAATGTGGGTAATAAACTCAACGCGCCCTCTTCCTTTCAATAGCATAACTCAATCTTACTTAATTATATACAAATATTTTAAACATAAAAGTTATCTAATTACAAAGTTATGAAAGTTTATGATATGGATCATGTTTTGGAACATCTTACTTTTTTAGACTTCTCCCAGTACGTGTAAACAAAGATCTTCTCACGCCAATTGACACTTTAATTTTTGTCAAATTAATTTCACGTCAATTGACACTCCAACCGACATACTCATATCAACAATACACTTTCTCTTCATTTTTTTTTGGTCCCACCATTAAAAAATATACATACACAATACCGTATTAAAATACCACTTGGGCCCACCTGAACTCCTCCCTTCACGTGGCTCAACAAATATCGAATACAGTCTCTCTCCAACGTACAAACGACACCGTATCATTGGTTGGAGCAAACTGATTGCGTCACTTTTGCAACCGTGGACACCGCTGTGAGCAGTCAAATTAAGTTATTCATGTTCATGCATGTTACCTAAGAAGCATGAGTATTTAACCGAAATATAGACGATCTAACCAGAGTATATATCATATTTTTGAAACTGTCCATTCCATGATCACTCTTAAAATTTGTACCTATTAAGGTCTGAATTTGAATCTCAAACCTCTCTTAGTGTATAATATAATCTGGCGATGTAATACTCGTGTATTTAAACTACTGGAGTATAAGATTAAGAAATAGTTTATATATATCTCATCAAACTTTTAAATATATATGTAAAAGAATGAATTTTGAGGTTTTTATGAATTATGAGGATAATGTGGAACACGTCTTCATGATTTTGTGTCTTTGGTCAAAGTATCACAATTTCCACACATATAACCAACTTGGCAATGTGGGGTCAAAGTCACGTGTTAGGGTTAATCGTTTTGGAGGTTACCATTGGTGGTGAGGTTGACATGATATATATAAAATAAATGGCATAAAAAGAAACTTTCAAGAAAAAATAATACTAGGATATATATGTTGATATATGATAGAAGTAGTAATTAATTAATACATCATGGTTAAGACTTAAGAAACCCTATAAGGAAAATTGATAAAAAGTGCATATTAATTTGTAAATTATTAAACTAGTACATATATAATTAAAAGCTAAAATTTTATTAATTTATTATGAGATCTACTATATAGATAGTCACATAATTAAGCTCCTAATAATGGCTGCTTGAGCACTGTTGGTGTCTATGGAGTCCAAAAGCTCTGATAATTTTTCACTTAAGTCATCAACTTCTCTGTGCAAGCTTCGAATGTAATTACATGTCTCTTGCAATACCTTTGAAGCCGAAACCTACACACCCGAATTATAGGTAAATAAAAAACTAAATATTAATATAATGTTGTTTAGCCCGAAAAATTAATTAAAAAAAAGAAAAGAAAAACACTTGACATCGATCTAATATGACTAAATCATGTATGTAACATAAAATCATAACCTCTTTAATTAACACCATATATATGAAACTGTTGTTTGATATAACTTGTTATTACGGCAAAAACCAAATGTAGTACAATTATATCTGTTTAATTGTTAAAATTGGATAATTAATGGGGTTTAAAGAAAAAGAATGACATTCTTAAAACGTAGGATCCTGTTGGTAAACTTACACAAGACTTGTATGTATACGTATATAAAGGTATAAGTAGTGTTTAAAAAACTCATATCCGACAGATTCGACCGTTTTTAAAATATCAACCGGTTTAATTTTAAAACTGTATTTTAAAACGTTGGATATAAGATAGCTTAAAAGAAATGAAAATAGTTTTGTTTCATTGAAACTAACACTTGTGACAGAGAATCCATAGTATCTTTAACAAACACAAAGGGACATTATATATGGTTGAATGAGTCCAACACAGTCACATGCACCCCAATACGGGAAAATAAAAACTGGCTACTTGCGTTAGGTGCACCACAAGAATTTAATGCAAGTGTGTGTGTTTATGTGAACCCTATTACACCACTTATCTACCCAAAGCCAAAGGAAAACCACACAAGAACCATGAACAAATATCGATTCAACTTCTAAGTTTATCTCCAACTAGCTAGCTAGTAATTGCACTTTTGAACACCAATTGGCAATGATGTTTTGTACTTTATGCATGTGAGATTGTACTTTGGTTGATGAAACTTGCCACTTGAACCTTAATAATGGAGGCAAGGTATGGAAAATCAAAAAATATACAAGAAAGATTAATAAGCTACCTTGGAACTCTTAGTTTGATTAAAGCCATGCGGAATAAGTTGTTGTAACTTGGAAATGAGGTCGGCCATTTGTGCATCATTGATCGTAGATGAGCTAGCTTGCCGGGAACGAGATCTCCTGCTAGACATTTCCGGTGAGAAAGGAAGAGTTAAAAAAGGATGTATTGTTTATTCAAATGAAAAAACTCAATGAAAAATGATGACAAAGTTTGCATGGGAAAAAGATGTGAACTTGTGTTTGCTTTTAAAATGGGAGATTTCAAAGGGGGAGGGGGGAGAGGGGGGAGGGGTGCGTGGTTACATGCATCAAATTTTATTGGTTTAAAAATAATTGTTTATCTAAATAAGCAATAGTACTGTTACAGTAAAATAAGGTATTCTTTTTTACAAATTTAATACTTTCAAAACCAAAGCAATGTAATAAAAATGACTTCAAGATTTTGTTCATATATTTAAGAAAAAATATATCGAGTTGAACGAACTTTGAAAAAGGCAAGTAAAGTTATAAATAGATTTGTTTGAGATTGTAGAAATTGACGTTAGATTAGCACACCTCTTGCAACCGGAGCGGGAAACTTCTGTATGCATTAAAGATGTTTGCACGTGTCAGAATCTTTTACTATAAAACCGAAATGGTCAAATTGATAGAAGTCCAATTATCGATATTCTGAAAATAAATTTTTACTTATTTGTTGTGACACAAGGCTATTTTTTTTAAAAACAGATTGTAATTTCAAAAAGTTTAGCCAATAAATTCAACCTAAATATTTCAGCACCATTATCAATAGTTGTGAAACTCAATTTACAATGTCTAGTGGAAAGCACATTACCTTGATTAAAAGTCATGTGGTGTGTTGCACGTGTTTCCGTGTAGTAGTTCGGGACCTATGACGGTTGTTGAATCGACATAGAAGCATGATCGTGAATATGTTATATTGAGGCTGTTGACCATGATCGTGAATATGTTGATATTGACCATGATGATGTGAGAACCCGCCACATGCATTACCTGAAACAGTAAAGATAGTAGAATTATCCCCCTATTCCTCCTCCTTTTAGGAGCAGTCAAACCATTATTTTTAGTCTCTCATCATCCATTACCGGTGTTGTTTGAGGATATGTATAGGACTACGGACGAGCTAGTCAAAGCGTCATATGAGGGCTCAATGGCGTCGGTCCAGGTAATTTCATGTTGTAGAAGTATATTTTTTCGCTTTTAAAAAGGTAGAAAATGCTATGAGTAGATGAAAACATCAATGATACTTTCTCATAATTCATACTCTTCATCTCAAAGAATTAGATACTACCTCCGTATCAAAATAAGTGATATATTATCTATTTAGGGTGAATCAAAATAAGTGATACATTTCTAAAATTTACCTTATTTGGTAAAAAAGTGGGACTCATTGTCCACTAAATATTTATTTTAATAAAGTAAAATTACTCTTTTATCCTTACTTTTACTTTTAAACATTATTAATATTAATTTATTCAAAATGAGTGAGACCCATTCACTAACTATCCACTTTAATTTATTTTAACTCATCTTTTAATCTTTTACCTAAAAAATTATGTATTACTTATATATTTTGATATGGATATGGATGTAATATTATTTGTTGCCATTGTCATACTATCAAACGTAATCAAGCCAATAGATATAGTACATGTGAAATCATAATTATGGTCAATCACTCTATTAACTAGATAAACACATATAGTACATGTGAAATGATAACTATGGTCAATCACTTTATCAACTAGATAAACATGAATGTAAAGTAGATATTAATGAACCTAACCTATATCCGTTAACATAGTTAACACACAATGTATAACCTTATAATTGTGGTCAATACCCACATATGCAAGTACTTACATAAGAATAGTTGCAATTTGTTATGAAAGTTCTTTACTGCGGTTTTAGACAGCGCTAATAACATATTATAAATCAAGTGCTAATAAAATTTGGTATGCAAATTCTACCCACATATGCAACTTATATGTGTATTTATAAGTTACATTATATATAGATAACATCAATGGTACTTATTTTCTAATACAATTAATATCTATGTGATAGCTATATAATGATATAAAAAGATAATAACATCGATTCATTTATAATTATTCATAGAGTAATGATATTTGTGCATACTAAATGTGCCTACTCATGTGTCTACCAATTTGATCATGAGAAGTGTCAAAATCAAGTGATGATATAAAGAGAGAGAATTACTAGATGACACATGTCAAGTTAATTAGAAGTGGGTAAGCCTATATGTATGCACAAATATCATTTCTCTTATTCATAACATTTTCCTTTTATTTTCTTGCAAATTGTTCAAATTTTGCGAACTTATATCTTTTCCTTGACATTTTCACAAAAAATAATATAAATCTTATAAGAAGATACCGAAGCTTAAAAAGTCAATTACTATGCCATCTTTAACTAACCCTACATTCTGTAGACACGATTTATTTGTTCGATAATACGAAACCAAAAAATAACACTATTGACAATTCCATTAATTCATTCAAAGACACATGCATTTGCCTGCCAAACTGTACTGTAAGCCTACCGAAATGTTTAGTACATTTTGGTAAGAAATGTCTTAAATAACCTTCCTGTTTGTAACGAAGCTAAAACTCTGAACCGATAATTATGTGAAAAATATGATCTTTAGACATACATATCATATTATTTTCATGTTACAAATATTGGAATCTATGAAAGACCTGGGACACAGAAACGTTGTCAGAATTAATGATCCAATAATTAATGTTTTAGGCTTGTATTTTGAGGTAGGGGCACATATGTAAACTTGTCTCCTTATTATTGAGGTTTAAAACAATAGTGAATGAGGAGCTCTTTTAGGCACCAAACAAAACACATTAAATTAGGGTGTCTACCTATGATGTATTCTCATGTGCCCATTTCATTTCTTGGTCCACATAAAAATCTTTAAAATAATAAAAAAAATAAACATTTTTATATAAACATGTATTTGAACAAAATAAATTCCATTTAGTCACAAATTTATGCCACTTTCATTCCGAAATAAATATAAATTTTTATAAATGTATTATCATAACTTACTAAGTTTCTAATGGTACCCTACAATGCATTTTTCATTAAAAGCTTGCAAGTTCTTTATTTAACTGGTATCTTATGTTCACTAATTGTTGTAAATTGTAATTCTAATTGATCTTGTGTTTAGGCGTTTTGTCTTGATTTTTAATTGGTTGTTTGTATCTCTAAGTTTCGTTATGTTTGTTTCTTCCAATGTCTAATGATCCGACAAATAAAGCACAAATATGATGCGATCGATGTGATTGAAAGATCATAATATATCATCAATAGATATTCCTATAAAGATATGAAATTGATAAGGCAATGAAAGTTCAATAACAAATTTATCATATTTTTCACATGATAAATGACCTTTAAAGTCATCCTTAAATTAGTATGGATTCACCCTTTTCAACAAAGTCTCCACTATAATTTCAGTTTCATCCATTAGTAATTATATAACAAATGGTTAATAAGAAAAGATTTAGTTCACATGATAGTCTTCCTACATGTCAAACATCCTAATCCCTGTTGCTCCCTAGCATATGGATTGTTCAAACTAGAAACATAAGAATTTAATAAAAAAACCTAATAGATTAAACAACAATGTCAATACAGGGTCAGATCAATGCTACCAATATCTTGCAAGGTCACACGGTCGTGATGTCCCGTGGTGATCCAATGTGGCATTTCATGGTGGCCTCATGACAAATGGATTATGGTCTAAACCATAGGATTTGTGACCTAACTTTTTTTTTCTTTCCTTAATTTAATAATGGGTTAGTGATGTTGAATGGTTTCACACCCCATGATCTAATCGTTTTACTACTAAACAAATATGTAATCTCATATTAAAACAATGAAAGAGAAAACATCTCCCAGTAGGTCTTTTAATTTTTTTTGATGATCTCTATAATATACATGTAACTATTCCCTCTATATCCAAAAAAGGACCATACTTTATCCACATGCAACTACAGGAATTCTTAGAGACAAAAGTCAAACCTAATTTTCAACCATGTGATGTGTTCCTAAATTAGCCATTCTTCAGTCTCCAGCCCCCCAATTCCTCAATAAATTTGCAAATTATTATTTTTCGCTCTGGTATATTTGCAAACCTTTTACCATCTGGAGACCGAAAAGTCACATCTTTGACCATGCATTCACAAACCCTAATTATAGCATTTATCGATTTATTCATTCTTCAGTAAAAACTTTAATAAAACCCTTGATATTGACTATACGAATATGCAATCTAATAAAGAGTTGACCACTTTGAAACAAAAGGTCAAATCTTTTCTCACACAAGACAGTTTTTGATACCAATTTGCAAAGATTTGACCACTTGAGAAAGAAAAATCAAATCTTTTCCCACAAAACATAAATCTTGACACTTGTGGGAACCAACGAATTTAAACCCCAGTTGACACCTGTCAAGTTTTTTTGTTTTCGGATAAAACCCTAAAACTGAAAATACATATCAAATTGAAGAAAAACACAAATGACATAATAAAAGTGTCAAGAACCAACCATCACCTCATTCTTGTCTATTAGCATAACAAACAAACGCAATCCACATGTGTCTGCATTCAAGTAACCATCAATAAAACCTTAAGCATGTGATGTGCACATGGGTATGTTTATAAGAATTAACATAGTTGGGTTGTCTCAACGGGTCAATTGAACCGAGCCCACATTGACCCACCTACAATCGGTGGATGTTTCTAGTAATTCGACATTTCTTCACTAGCTAGATACATAATTATATTTTCTGCAAAATAAAGACCTAAAAATGAGCTCAAAAAACAGTATCAAAATAATATTGATTATACCTTTTTTGCATTTTTGGTCATGGGAAGCATTTCATCCTCTGCAATAACAAAAAGTACCGTCTCAAATCTCAATTCATGATAAAGGGGAAAAAATGAAAAAATTAATAATAATAATAATAATGAAACATGTTTTTCCATTTATTATATTTATTTATTTCCTTTTACTTGGGGCGGGATGCGGTGGTTAGTATTCGCCATGATGAAAAATAGGAGAATGTTGTTGTGGGGACCAAAATAAATATCAGCAATTGTTTGTAAGAGAATGAACAATTAATTCCTACAATTTAGGAGTGTTTTATTTGGTAAATTAGGAAACCTAATAATTTGGAGTTATCTTGATTATTTAAAGTTATGTAGACTAGTTTCATTATTAGATAAGGATTAGGATTTATCTTTTAATTATTTGTTTACCTGTCTTTCAATCTCAACAGCAGAAGCAGCAAGTCTCCTTTTAAGCATTGACTTATCCTGTTGACAAGTTTCCATCTCTATATCTGTCAATTAGACCAAACAAAAAATTAACACAAAATTATATTAAATTAATGGATAAAGGTATGTTAATATGTTAATATTTTATTAGATAGTTTCCACATTATATTTTATAATATACAGTAAATGCATAAGTACTCACCATAGTAGTAAGTTGACAGAATCGTGATCCGCTCAGTTGGCTGAACCAGGAGAAAACGAAGATAAAAATAAAAATTAATTAAAAAAAATGAACAAATCGCCTATTAATATCAATTTTTTAAAACATTTAAATGGTTGTGTATTCTGAAAAGGTGCAAAAAGTATACCATTACAAATATCCCTTCACGACGAGTGGGTAATTCCTCAAGTTTCTTCAGTGTTTCATCGCCTTTTGTAACTTTACCAAAAATTGCATACTAACCAACATAATTACCAAAAACAAAAGAATAATTAGAAATAGTCCAAAAGTATCATGTGCATAAATTGATAGAAAAAGTCAAATGAGAAAACCTCGTGGTCAAGGTGAGGAGCATCTCCAAGAAGCATTGAAAATGAGGATTGAGCACTATCCGGATCTGAATACCTAATACAAAATTTAAGTAACTATATCAATTATTAAGAAGTGTAATAATTGGTGGATATTAAAGGAAGCAAATTAAGTAATACCTTACATCAACTAGATATATATTAACAATAACTTGTGATCGTTCATTTGTAATTGCATAAACCAAATGGTCAACAAATACTGAATTATATTTAAAAAAATCGAAAAACAGAAAACGTGTTCAAAAAAATAAAATAAAAAATCCTAAAACATGGTAACTTTAAAATAAAGAAAAATAAAAATAAAAAAATGTAAATTTTGATTACCTTCCCATAGAAAGAATTCCTCTTACATGTTTAACATCACTGAATTCACCTTTAATGGTTTTTACAGCTTCTTCCCTTTGTTCTTCATTCATAGGAGCTGTTCTTCCACCAGAAACATCAGCCACTTGTGCAACAAACCCCTTATCCACCTGTGTTTGTTCATTTTTAATTTTTTATTAAAAAAATCAATAAATTGATTAGTTTAGCAAATTTTAAAAATATTACCCGGAAAAAGTGATTTGTATTGTAGCATCCCAAACGAACAAGTTTGTAAATGTGGTCAACTGTTTGTGGAGCCACACTAGGGTAGAAACCGAATTCGATGTCCCCGTAATTTGTCTGCATTAAAAATCATAACTTTAGATAACAAATTACAATTAGAAGGTGTAACATTGAAACATATAGCTAAGAATCACTCATCCAACTTAAAAGATTGATTAAATTTCGGTGTAAACTAGAGAACTATGACCAAAACACACATAAATTTAGGGGCTTTGCACAATCATTTTATAAAGAGATTAAAATCACAACCTTGTAGCAACCAATTGCATTTCAGAAAAAAGTGATTATTGGATCATAAACAGTCATAATCATTAACCGCGCTATCGTTGATTGATTAGCTTTGCTAAATGAAACCCTAAAAATGTGTCAGAGCAACCATAACTCAGAAGCTTGAGTCAGATTGCCAGGTGATTAAGTGATCAAAGATCATTTTTTTTTTGGCAAGTGATTGCAAATAAAATATGGATTGTATTTCTGAATTTAACCCTAAACCACAAACGAAAAGCTACATTTGCGAAATAAACCCTAAAGCACAACAAATTAACCTAACTTGGAAGCAAAAACAGGATCTATAAGTAAATACTGACAAAAAAAATTCACAACTATTGGAATTAAATTGCAGAGGAAACGATGTATTTGTGGGATTTTGGGGAAAATTGAACCTGGAAAACAACACGAGCTGATCCAAGTAGCGAGTCTTGACTCGATTCGGCGAACATGACGGAGAAAAAACAGAAAATGTGAAGAGCAAAAGGAAACAAGATCCGATTGAAGAACATCTTTGACTTGCGGTTGAGGATGTTAGCGCCTGATTTTACAATTTCAACTTTCAAGAAAAATACTGTCAACTAGCATGGTTTCTCGATCATGTTTGAGTGAGTCGACTCGGATACGTTGTTGAATAATTAGGGGTGTTACAGTTACATGTAAGTTTTGACATGGTTTAGGGGAGGTTTTTAAATTAAAAACGTAATATGTTATAATATTAATCATTCATTCTCAATTTTGTTGTCCATGTATTTTTTAAGTATGCTCCAAAAATTTTGTTAACTTTAAAATTCCATTGATCAAAAAATAAATAGACAATCAAAATAATTTTGTTACTTCCACGATATAATAAATATATTTTTTTAATTATGTAATTCTTATGTGTGAATAATATATTTTCAATAGGGGACTAGTATATACAAAATAGCATTAAGTTGTGATGAAGGTTATAAATAAGTAGTTGTTTGAATATTAAAAGGCAATGATATAAGGAAATTATACTTTATCGAATCTTGAATAAGAGTAAATGGTGTGGAAGATTCATCGCTTGTAGGTCAAGCACATGTGGCACCCGTCGTGGGTGTGATGCCACACCGTTGGAGGTATACGTTCGGGCAGTTTATAATTTAATAAGTTTAATTAGTTTGAGACCTTGGGTTATTCGGTTTCAAAAAATATATTTGACCAACCAATTCCCGAACAAAATTAATTATAATCAAATCAAACTAAACCAAACCAAACCAAACCAAACCAACCAAATAAACTATATTCCCAAATCCAAATATTTTAGTATTATCAAGGTTTTAAAAAACATGAGGTGTAGCGCGGCGGCATGGTCAAACCTCAAGCCTTAAAAGTCATGATGAGCTCATGACATTTCCTAAGTCGTGATGTAAGACGATCATTTTGTACATAAATTACAATTATATATGGCTCAATTGTTTTAATATGCCTAAAAACATAACTTATTACAGGTAAATGTGAGCCAGATTATACCTCATCATACAAAAATTTTATGCTTAAATCTTATATCATAGTGTGACATGATTGAATCTCAAACCTTAGGTGCTATAGCAAAAAGGCAAGGTAGTGTATTAGAATCATGAATATTATACATCATACCCCTTCTATCATACTTTATTATCGAGTCTGTTAGTTTCGTTTCTGATGCTTTTGCAAGCCCATCTAAGCCCGTTTCTGATGCTATACAGTGTTGTCTTTTGGGCTTTGTGCTTGGGTTTCTATTTAGACTTTTGTTGGGTTTTAGAAGAACATTAGGTTTTGATGAAGATCGAATAAATATTTCAGAAGAAGATTTAAGAAGAATATTACTTTTTTTTAAGTTAAAATAAGATAGAACTATTAGATGATTTAAAAAATATATTAAATAAAATACAACAAAAAATAAAAATAAATGGATGATGACGTTGGTGGTTTTGGTGAAGCCACGAAAGAAATAAAGAGAGATACCATGTAAAATAATAACTAGAGAAATTGTATTTTATTGATTGATTATTGGCATTACACGATTTCTTGTTTATAGCTAAAAGGCTTAACCTTAATAAACCCTAAATAACCCTAACCCATTTATACAACTAGCAGGGTACCCGCGTAATGCGGCTGTGGGTACCATGTGACCATTTTTGGCAGCGACCAATTGGTGGGTGGTAGTAGCAGTAATGACGCTAGCGGTTAGTGAATTAGGGTGGTGTTGATACTCGCGGATAATGGGTGGCTGTGGTGATAGGTGGTGGTGATTTCAACTTTTTAATATTTAAATTATTAATAAAGATAATTTAATGTCAAGTTCAAGACCTTTAAGTCATACATGGTGTATATTTTTAATAAACACATATTTATCCCGAAATAACTATGTTTTGACTGAAAATTAAGTTATACTAATTTCAGAAGATTTCAAATTCATTATATAGTAAAGATAAAAGTTCTCTTTTCTTTTAACACTTTTTTTTTATTACACTTATAGGCAAACAAAAAAATATATCTTGATTCTATGCATTGTCCAATACAATTAAAAGGGCATCTTTAGAAACATTAACGATCTATAATGACGTTTATGAGACTAAAACCTTCAAGATACTTCACTTTTATTTATTTGCTTCAAGAAACTTCACTTTTATTTATTTGTAGGCTTAAATCTTAATTTCATAAATATTTGATGGTCAAAGAAAATTAAAACCTTGAGAGAACCTATAATCAATCGGTTGTTGCACCATGGTGCAGTGAGAAAAAGATAATGTAGATGACTTGACAATGATGCATTACTTTGATGAAAAAAAGATATTAAATCCACTTTGAATTTACATAAATTTCTTTTCTTTTTAAACTAAGATCACAAAATAAACTTGAGAGCCAGAGTTGGTTCCCTCAGTTTTATCCTTTAGGGGATCATCCAAGCAAAAAACTTGAATAAATCAGTTAATGAAACAATTCCCTCCACATAACTTTATGCAACGGATCAGATCTCATTCTTAAACACAAGTGACATATTTGTCCTCCGTTAAAAAAAACCATAAATTGCAGTTGCTTCTTGAGTCAATTGTAATGCCCGAACCTTACATGTTGAATGCTCGCTTCATTAAGGTGAACTTGTACATATGTTGTGTCTTACCTTTTGCATGAACCTTACATGTGTTAGACAAAAAATATAATTAATTAAATAAATCAATTGATGGTGTTTAAGAATAAAGCATGTACTACAACGTAACACATATTTGTACTCTTCACATGTGTAATACCTTTTTACAAATTGCTGAGTGCTTACCTTCCTGCATTATTAATTTGTGTCATGTGTTAAAAGAATTAACAGATATAATGACCAAAAAGGGGAATTATTGTGAAAAGATATTTTTTTAGAAATGAGACTAAAATTACCGATCAACAAAATTGGTGACATACTTTTTTCACAGCCTGCACATCTTAGATGATAACATACCTGGATTTTCTGAGTGTGGTATCCTTACAGGTGGCAAATGTGTTGCCACTTCCATCACGAAATTATTGGTTGCAGCCGCAAGTTCACGAAAAGTTAATGCAGGAGCTGTAACACCCGTATTTTTAAAACATCGTTTAAATCATTTAAAATACATTTTCCCAATATCTGACATATTGTCCAAAATACAGTTTAACAAAAACTTTAAAACTTATATTAGAGTTTACAAAAATACGGTGTCACCGAGTATATCAAAACCATAGGCAACGGGATCTACCTATTAGCTCCCGAGCTAAACATCTCTAGGCCACTTATAGTGCAACCTTCTATCACTTCAAACCTGTACCTGAGTACATAGCCACAAAACAAACGTAGTACGTGAGACAAAATAGTCTCGTGAGATACATGGGTTTTAGACCCCAATAATAATCAACTCATAAATATATAAACGCATATATATACGACATCAATACCGCCAAGTCACCCTATTGTGACCCTATCAATCTTTGCTCTCCTATCAATCACATCTAACTATCGGGTTGCCCCCGAACTAGCTAGAAGCACAAACATACCTAATACATAAACATATATGTACCAGAATCACATTAACTTACTAACCGAAATCCATCGCCATTAGTAAGCTTCACATTGACTTATTAACCGAAATCCATCGCCATTAATAAGTTCCACATTAGCTTATTAACTGAAATCCATCGCCATTAATAAGCTTCAAGATACCGGCAAGAGGGATTCGCCCAATCTACCGATACCTGCCTTACTCGCCGAAATACGTCCAGTTAGCAAGACTACTAACGTGGATGAGTCGATGGGAATCCACCCAACTGCCCCTCACTCCACACCTATCGTGGATGAGTCGATGGGAATCCACCCAACTGCCCCTCATTCCACCCTCTCATGACCGGGGGTCCCCCGCATCATCACATCATCTCATTCTTACCATAACTCATCAGTTATTCCAATCAAAGCTTTCAGCTATCACATCAATCATCAAACAAGTTAGTTATCTAATCATAACTATATATAACTAGTTCTACATAGAGTGAACGTACCTGTATGGTCCCGTGGACCCGATCTTTAGCAACTCACACATACTTCTACATCTATGAACCCTATGAGGTCCATACTCACTTATTTCATAAGATACATTTCTTATTTATCGATATCATAATACTTTCATCTCTTCGTTGACTATAATACATAACTATTACCAGTCACATCATAATCATTTTCATATATATTCGTTCTTTCCTTTTATTAGTATATCTTACCAATAGGTACTCATTACTATAAAATCATTCACAATTGCTTTACTAATACATGTTTATTAATAAAGGCTCCGTATACATTCTTTTAATCAATTACTTCATTATTATGGTTCATTAACAGAGATTCCATAATTACTTTAATTTATCATATTTTACTTCAAATTCACCAATCATACTAGACATATTCTAGTATCACATTCTACATGCTTTCATACATTTTCAGTCACTATCTTTATCAACATATTTATTAATAAAGACCCGTAAAATATCATATGTATTTTCAAAACTATTTACTATGTACTCAGTTTAAAAGTCTCATGTACTCACCTTAGCAATAAAATGCTCCAACCGTATTCTTTACGTCAGTTTCCTTGCTTCATAGTTCAATCAACTTCCAAGACTTCACCAAAGCCTAATACAATTATCACAAGATTATCAACATCACATTCTACTACCAATGTGTCCATCTATCTCTAGATAACACTTATTAACACATTTCCCCCAATTATGGTGATTTACCAAACCCTAGGTTAACCAACCCTTAAGATTCTTACAAATCATAATCATACACTTGCTTCCTTTGTTAATATACCATCTATTAGGTGTATACATCACTTATATCACCATAACCCATACCCCAAGGACTAGGGTTTCAAACTCATACATCAAAATACATAGATCTTAAGCTACGAAGATCACGGAGTGAAGATATACCTTTAATCTTCAACTAGGAGTGAAATCTATCAAAGATTTGAGAAGAAATCAACCAAAATCTGCACTTGAGCTCCAAAATCGCCAAAAGGAAGAACTAGGGTTTGAAAATAGCACAAATGGCTGAAAACCCGATTTTAATGTCTGTCGAACAGACTTCGCGTCGCGAACTAGTACTTCGCGTCGCGAACTATGCGCTTCTTCCACTTCGCGTTTGCTAACCAAGTCGTGAACTACATCGCGTCCACTGGTCTTTTTCCCTGACATGACTTCCCGATCGGGAAGTCCTACTTCGCGGCGCGAACTTGGTGTGCAGCCAGGGCTGCACTTTTTCGTCCTTGTCTCGACCCGGTTTCGTCCATAACTTTCTCATACGGTGTCCAAATGACACGAAACCAATTCCTACGTTCTTTAAACGATTTATCCTTATTTATCATATTTTTATTCAATTTATTTATTTACAAATTTCGGGTCGTTACAGGAGCCTAATCTGATCAATAAAAAAATATCAGATCAATAAAAAACCTGCAAATCAGATTCAGTAGAAAACATTGCATCCATAAGTTGTATACAATTGACACAAGCACCATATTGAGAAGTTTTGACAAGCTCAAATCCCAACTACATGGTGTATCTCTTCGAATTCAGGCTTTCCATAACTTCAGTAAACATCACTTTAGCTGTTACCTAAATAAATAAAAGAACAAATTAAAACCACTTTATAATCCCCAATTGTATTAAGAATTAGTTACTTACATGTGGACGGCCACTATTATCATAACGAATTGCATATCTTTTCAGCTCTGCAATCTTGGTTCCTGAGTTCCAAACACAACTAACATCAAGAAAAACTCAAAAGATAAGAAAAGAAAAAGTTTGGTGAATGCTCAAGTTGTACCCTAATATTATGAGTTGCAGTTGATGAATGCTCACTCTGGTACAATATCAGTTCCAACTGCAAAGACTAAGGCGCCACAAGTTGAAGCACCTGCGATTGAGGATGGAGGAATTAACAGTGATTTACAAAACGGAAGAGGGGTTTCAGGGTTTGTAAGGAACCCTAAAAATGGATTGCTAGATTGCTTGATATCCAATCAATATTGTGGTTTCCAAACATCCCATTTTTCTATTTCCAAGCTGGCGATTGATATGCCCCAGGAAACAACACGCTTGTCAGGACCATTCGAGTATTTCATTGGATGAGCCATAGGTGTTACTCCCTCCGTCCCTAAATAAAGTTCTCATTTCTCTTGGGCACAATATTTAAGGAGAAAGTTAGTGGTGGAGTTATTGGTAATAAATTTGATTAAAATATAAAGTTGATTTGGAGAGAGAAAGATTGTTAGTGGATAGTTAGTAGTGGGGTTCATGGTAATTATATTATTTTATTAAGTGGACCTCATTAACTTGTGAAATGAGAACTTTATTTAGGGACAAAAATTCAAGGTGAAATGGGAACTTTATTTAGGGACGGAGGGAGTATTTCATTGGATAGGCCATATGTTGGGAGACGTTTGGAAAAGAAGTGTTGTATATATAATTTCCATAATAAAGACGTGTGTTGAAGTAGCTCAGCTGGTTTGTGCTTCTTGATTTACCGGCATGTCAGGTGTTTGATTCTCAACTTTAGCATTTTTTTAATAAAAACAAATCTCTCCCAAAATAGTAAGTTATTGGCTGAATTTTTAGACTATTATTTAGGGAAAGGCCTAAATACATTATAGATAGTAGAGATTACTCTATCCCAAATCCATCATACGTTAATTTGTTCCCTCATGGCTGATACCACCTCAGCAATTGGATGTGGCATTAACGTTGTTCTGATTTGTTAATTAGATATCTTGCTTGTATTTGAAGGTTTATATATTTCTGCACGTAGATTATATATTCGCTATATTCTTTACAAAGCAAAAGAAAACCTAATTACTATTTGTTGAATATATGAAGTTGTTAGAAAAGATAAAATTATTATACAAAAAGACATTTTACCATTTGTTTAACGAATTTTTTTTTTTTCTATGGATTGAAAATAGAAAAATTAAAGTACACTGATGAACGTTAATTCGAAGAATTGAGTTGTTATTCCAGTGAATTTTGACTAAATGTTATGCGGATCATGTTTTGAGTTTTTGTTCTTGTTTGGTTCTTTTTTCATTTATTGCTCGGTTTGAAACATTTTATTTTGTTTTAATGGTCCTTTTTTTAAACGGCTTGTATATGCTTTGGGTACCTTTCTGGGCTTTTCAAAATAATTAAAAAATAAAATTATTATCTTTAATACTTTGAACAAGATGTACAAGTTGAAACAGTGACGGCCAGTATACAGAAGCCAGAAGTGTGATGGGGCCTGGCGCTGCAACATGAGCATAACTGTGCTCTAGATTATACTTTTATCTTGGTTATTGTCTAATATAATTTGATAATAAAATATTGACATACCACTTTTATTCAAGAAGTTTAAAGGAAAATAATTAGAGATTGATTAAAAAATGTCCATAACTACTTTTAGCTTAAACAAATATGGTAGTTTAATTTTACTTGTTTCTATAGAATAATTTACTAATGGTAAGTTGATAACTGTTGAAAAGAAAGGTCTGTGTTTTCGAGTTTTTTAAGGAAAAACTTTTCTAGAAAATGCATATATTTTTTTTATAAAGTTTTACAAAACTTAACATTATTATAAAATTTCTCTTGCAAAATATTATAATGTTTGACTTTAAAAAGTATTGAAATATGATAAATTATAATTTATAATTATAGAAATAATAAATTATTCACATATAAATATATACATGGGTTTTAAAATGTAAAATTGTTAAATATATGGACTAAAAGAATCAAACATTGAAAGTTGTTCAAGTGATTGAGGAAGATCATGTGGTTGAAGTGACCTCTTGCAAAAGTCATTCATTTCAATGGTAAAAAGTCATTTTAGAGGTTATTCAAATAATATCAACATTTTCTTCAACCTCACATTAAAGATGTTTTGAGATGTGTGTAAATGTCAAAAGTGAACAAAAATCGAAGTATTACGATAATATTATTTAAAAATACCATAGTATGTTCTTTGCAAAGAATTAACTTTATGTAGATAAATAAATTCATTTTTGTACTATTTGTCACCAAACAAAACCTTGTCCTTTCTGGATAAATGGGATGGTCAATACCTAATTTAGTTTTTCTTCTCTATTTATTCTTTTTTTTAACAAAAAAAAAACCTTTGGGAAGAGATTACAAAGAGTTTAAAACCACTTAATCTAGGAAATCTTAAATTTATCATTTATATTATATTATCATTATAAGTATATTTTATATTTATTACAAATATCATAAATAATAATATATTCTTTGAGTTGTGTTCTAGGTATTCCAAGGATTTTGTATAGTCACAAGGGATAAATTTTAGCCATTGAATCAAAATGGTCAAGATCAAATCATAGTGTTTCAAGTCACGACCATCACCGCCGGTCACCACCACCGACCACCTCCGGCCGCCGTCCACCGCCAGTTGATAGTGAAGGTGCTGGTGGTAATGGGGTGGTGGTGGTATTGATGTATTGAAACACATGTGATTCACTAAAACACAGGTGTTCCAAAATACAAACGAACATATTACTTTAAAGCACATGTGTTTCAAGTCACGAAACACGTGTTTCACTAAAAACATGAGTTTCTAAAACACAGGGGAGTATACGAACTACGAAGCACATGTGTTTCAAAAGGTGAAACACTACATGTGTTTCAAGTCACGACCACCACCACCGGCGGCCACCTCCGGCCGTCGTCCGCCGCCGTCCGCCGGAGGTGGGTGGGGTATTGATGTATTGAAGCACATGTGTTTGTAGTAGTGGTGGTGGTTTGAATTTTGATCTTGACCTTTGATTTTTTCTTGATCCAATGACAATTAATTGTGCCTTGTGACTAGATAAAATCGTTGGACTACCTTGAACATTCCTCTATATTCTTTATATAATGATTTATTTTGTTAATTATTATTATTAAAATTTTAATACTGACAGCCCAAAGGGTATCTATTAAAATTATAAATTAATTTATAAGGGAGTACTTTTTTAAATTTAGGAGTTAGCTATAGATAAATACAATTTTTTATGCATATTGTGACGTTCTAATAACAACTCATTATCAAAACATTTATTTTTGTTGTTGATTTTAGTAATTAAAAATCTATAATCATCTATATTGGTAATTAAATTTTGGATTTTGATAATGATAGGTCTAAGCGCATAAAATGTTGTACATGAATTCATGATGAAGTTGTTTCTAAAATTTAGGTGGTAGTTATAGATTGATGTACGAATTTTTGATGTGTGTTTATTGACCGCCCTAACACTGTCATTATCAAAACCCTTAAATTATTATACCTGATTAATAATTTATGTGCATATACTTTTACGTTTTTTAACCTAACAATGACCGAAATAATTTAGTTAAAAACTTATAATTACTAAAAACGTATCTTAAAAGTTTAAAATTGTCAAATTAAAAGAAAACATTATCTAGAATATATTATTATTTTATGAGGGTTATTTTTATTGGGTGAGGATCCATAGAAAAGCATTACTAATTAGAAAATATAAAGAAACAATAATGACCTTTAGATGAAGAGATGGAGGGACTAGATTAAAAGCATAAAAAAACACGCGCATCCTTTTTTGTTGGGCTGAAATCTGGATTACAACAGGTAAAAAGGGCAATTATGTAAAATTAAGCCTCTCACCTAAGAATAGGGGTTTTCCACCTCTCTGAATAACGACGTATCTCTCTCTCACTCTGTAACTCACGCAGGCGACGAGGAACTAGGATTTCAAAAGGTTTCAATCGAATAACCACAAATACAAGGCATCAATCGGTGAATAATTAGTCTAGGGTTTCAATCGACGATTAGGTCTTTGTCTTAGACTCAATCGACGAAGGAAACACCTGTTTTGAATCCCGATTTTAGGGCTACTCTCAGCCGAGATTTTAGGGCTACTCTAGGCGATTCAAGCAGATTTCAAGGCTATTCAGTAAGTGCTTCTTTTTCGTGTGTTTAATTGTTACGGTTCATGTCAATAGCAGATTGTTGTTTTGATGTTTAAAATTGGTTTTCGAGTAATGATTTTGATTGAGATTATAAATGTGTTACAATAAGACTGAAAATACATTTGTAAGTGTTAACTAAACTGTTACAAGTTCATGTGGCTCACTTCAATTTTATGGATACATGAACACTAAATTTACAAAAAGTTGGTATCACATTACGTATTTAATACGTCTTATACAACATAAATGAATACAGAAAAGGAATAAATGCAATGATAATTTGTTATTTTCATGCATTTTTAATGATATTACGAACTTAAGAAGGTCAATAAGGGTATGATGCTTGATTTATGTTAGGGTTTTGCTATATAGTTTTCTTATATGCATTTGCATTTTCATATGAGTATCTATTTAAATTTTATTGACACAAAATGCTAATATGCTTCCTAAATTGCAGGTAACACTAGGGTTGTAAATCAGAAAGAAGTTGAATTCTTTCATTAACAGCTACAATATGCATAAAAGATAAAAAAACACAAGATTCTACAAGATGGAAATCGATGCAATTTAGGGTTAAAAATGATGGTAAAAGAAAGAAGAATACCAACATAGATGAAAATGATTTTTTGGTAGAAACAGAAAGAAGAAAAAATATTGATGAAGTTTCTGAAGGTAATCACTCATTTGCATTTTTGTCTATTCATTTGCATTTATGTGGATGCATTTGCATTTTTGTGTTTAAGAAAAAAAAAAATCTCTTTTAATTTGAGGTGATTATGTATGTGTACATATGCATTGCACTATTGGAAAAAGAATTATGTAAAACATGTGCAATTATGCATTACCAAAGTAGAGATTCAAGGAACTTCAGATGATAGTTGGTGTTATGCGGATCTACCTAAAAAAAGAAAAAGAAAGGTAGTAGAAAAGGAGAAGGAAACAGAGAAGGAGAAGGTGATAGAAAATGAGAAGAAAACCAAAATGAGGAAACATAAAAAGGGAAAGAAAGTAAAAATCTGTTTGTATGCATTTTCACTTTATGTGTGTATAAAATATGAAGTAGAAAAAAAGTCTGTTTTGTGTGTAACAACTATGTACTAAGAAATAGAATAGGTATATGTGTTCGACTTGCATTTATGTGTGTAGAATGTAAGGAAAAATGTATACATTGTTATTATTTTATGGTTGGTTTTTGTTGATTTGGAATGATGGATGGTTGTATAAGTAATATACATTATTATTATTTTGAATTTTGTTTCTTTGTTTTAATTATAATCTTCAATAGAACAAGTGCAGGTACAAAAAATTTCATCGAGTGATACATGAAAAGGTAAATAGAAATAGAAACTTTGAAAAAAAATGCATGTAACGAAAATGCAAATACAATTGCAAGTATGAAACTTTAAATGAAGGTTGTTGTTGGTAAGATATTGATTGTTGGTTGGTTTTTGTTGACATGGATTAATGGATAGTCGTCATAGAAGTAATCTTGGTTGTTACTTAATTTGGTTTTTGAGTAATGAAAAGGCAGATGCATGTGTTTATGTTAATGCAAATGTAATTATGAAAATGCAAAATCAACTAAGTATTTGAAACAGAAATAGAATGTAAAATTTGGGAATCAACTGATAGTATTTGAACAGAAATTGAAAATGCAACTAGATGTTCGAAAATGCAAATGCAAGTATGAAAATGCAAATGTAAGTATGAAAGTGATAATGCAAATGATAGTATTTGAAACAGAATTGATATGTAATTTTAGGGACTACATAAAATGAAAATGTAAATGACAATATTTAAAAAAGCAAATACAAGTACGTAATTTTTTCTGGAGAATAACTAAATAAAATGATAATGCAACTGACAATATTTGAAGCAAAACTAGTACTTAAAAGTTCAAAGAATAACTAGATAAAATGAAAAAGCATATGTCAAAGTAAATTTAACTACGTTTGGTAAGAATATAAAATAAAACCAATAAAGAACTGCATCATTTGGTAAGAAGCAAAACCATCACTCAAGAAAGTACAACCATCATTATCTGCTACTTGCGTTGTTTTTTGTGCATCTTCTACTCTCTTTTTTTCTTTTTGGACAAGTGTGAAAATTATGCGGATCATAACTAATAAAAATAGGGAGAAAATGTGGTTAAACATATGATTTTCCGACTCGGATCTTGACGAAGTACACATCAAACCAGAGATATCCAAGTCTCTAAAATATGTTGGAATCCAAAATTTTCTTAACCCAAACATGTCAGAGAACCAATTATTATCTTCAAGATTAAACTCAGGAATGGTGGCATGCCAAAGATGATAAAAAAAAACTTCAGGTTCCAACTTGTCTGATCCTGGTCTTTTAATACCAACTTAGGCTGAGAAGGATAAGCTTTAATAAAGCATTGCATAACTAATTGTAGGACGCAACATTCTCTTTGCTCAACATAGCAGCACCAAATACGACACATTTTTTACGATTGTCTATACCAGTCAATGGTATAAAAACCATATCATATCTATTAAAAAAACAGAAAGTAAATCATAAAATAAAAATGCACAGTAATATAAAAATGCAAATGCACATGAATATGAATATGAAAATGC
Source organism: Calendula officinalis (assembly GCA_963853835.1). NCBI lineage: Eukaryota > Viridiplantae > Streptophyta > Magnoliopsida > Asterales > Asteraceae > Calendula > Calendula officinalis. Next base: position 68,421,963 of record OY970827.1, on the reverse strand, counting down.
AAACGCACAGGAAAATGCAAATGCACAAAAATATGAAAATGTGTAACTTACTTATTAGTCCTATATGTAGCATCAAAAGACACAACATCTCCAAATGCACAATAATTTCTCTTTGATTGGTCCTCTGCCCAAAAAAACCCACTAAGCCTATTATCAGCATCAAGAAAGTGATCAAATGAAAAATCACTAACAGCTTGTTTCCTCTTGTTCAACAAAGCAACAACAATTTGGCAATCATTATTCCCAATGAAGCCCAACAAGGCCCTTTTCAAATCCAATTCGAAGAGAAGCTGCAACATGATCAAAATCTATATAAAAAAAAAATTAAAACTAAAAAACACATTGTTAAACTCTAGAAACTAAGTGCATAAGATGAAAATGAAATTGAAAGTACGAGAATGCAAATGCATGCACTGTTTAATATCTCTGATGAATATGCAACCGCAAATTCTAGGCAGCTGTTTAATATTTCAGATGAAAATACAAATGCAAATCCTAGTCAGTTGTTTAATATTCCAGATGAGAATGCAAATGCAAATTCCAGTAAGTTGTTTAATATTTCATATGCAAATGCAAATGTCAGTCAGTTTTTTAAAATTTCAGATGAAAATGCAAATTCCAGCAGCTGTTTAAAATTTCAGATGAAAATGCAACTGCAAATTCTAGGCAGCTGTTTAAAATATTTCATATGAAAATGCAAATGCAAATATCAAATATAATTAGCACCAATTCACAAAGGTTAGAAGATGTGTGAGCTACCTGGATCTGGATCTGATTCAAATATACAATATGGATCTGGATCGGATTCCCTTCTTCGAAGCCGATTTAGGGCTCGCATAGGAGTTGTGCAACCTGGAGTTGATCGAGGAGGAGAAATCATGTGAACAACAGTTGATTGAAGACTATAAATCACGTGACCTAGAGGTTATTGGAGGAGAAATACCTTAATCATTCGCATAAGAGGAGGAAAATTCACTTAATGGCTGAAGAACATACCTGAATACGATCGGAGCTGATTGAATCACGCAATTGTTGTAGAAAACAAACGAATTAATGCCTGAATCACGTAATTGTAGATCTGAAATCACATATTTGAGCTAACTGATGTAATAAGGTAATAATGGTTCGGTTTGAAGCTGATTGAGGCTAATACGTTAGGGTTTTTATTGTTCCATATATTTGGATCTGAAATCCCGAAATTGTTAGGGTTCTTATTGAGGATGAGAAGCCATTGATGGAGGTGCAGAAGAGAAGGGAAGAAGATGAGCAGGGGAAAATCACGAAAGGGAAAAAAGAAAGAAAGAGAGGTACATATGCTGGAGGAGGGGGTAAAATGACATTCATACCCTTAAGCCCCCTGAATGTTTTAATTTTGATCAATGCTCCTAATTGCTTCTTTAGCTTCTTTAAATAAGCTAACTTCTTTCTTGATCCATATTCTTTCTTATTTATATCAAAGTAAAAGAATAAAAGATAACCCGATTCATGAGACAAAAAGCTTCCGAACCCGTCTTTCACTTTTCTCTTTATACATATCTCCAATTCTCTCATTACTTTATCTTTACGATGTCTCATGACCTCATCGTCAACATATATTTTGAAATATGGAGTACTTTATTTTCTCTGCATAAGAATATGCGTAAGAAATAATCACACTCACTTTGTTAACCTGTGTCATATTAACGTCACGTTAACTTTTTCTTTCATAACCAAACACATGACTAAACTATGATCAAACCCACGTAAAAGACAATTAAACTTTTTTTTCAATTCATTAATAAAAAAAATATTTTCATTAAACCTAAATCTTCCCTAATGTGAAACGAAACAGAGAAAGAAACCAGAGAAAGAAAGGAGATGCGAAGGAGGAAGAAGCACGACCTGCAACGGTCGCCTAGGCGACGAAATGCCTTAGGAGACGCGTTGCATGCTTTTCATGTAAGGGAGGCGGGACGTGTCGCTTATGGCGACGGAAGGCAGGCGGAGGGGTGTGACGAACCCGTTACGCCCACTCTAACAAACTTCATTAATCCACCCGATACATTTGTCTCTCTTCCACTCATTTCCCCATGAAATTTCGAATGTTTTTCTTTAATTGTGACATTTTATATTTTTTAAATATTATTTATTTTTGTATGTGTATATCTTAAAATCATTTGTTTGTATGGTAAAAGTTATTATTATTTAAAAACAAGTTATGTAGCAAGAGTTGTATTCAGGGAGGTTCTTGATTTTTATAGAATCTCAAGGAACAAATCTTAGTCATTGGATCAAAAGATCCTTTAACCACCACCATCATCAAATCACATGTGATTCAATATACAACCACAACCATCATCAAATCACATGTGATTCAATATATAACCACCAATGCTACCCGTGACCACCTCCACCCGTCGCCGTCCGCCGCCTCCGCCCGGCGCAATCACATGTGATTGGGTACGCACGCAATCACATGTCATTGCAAGCAGCCGACATTGGTGATGGTGCCAGTGGTGGAGACGGTGGCAGACAGATTGGTGGTGGTGGTGGTGGTCGACCGTGTTGAATCACATGTGATTTAATACACATGGGGTGGTGGTCGGGCGTGTTGAATCACATGGGGTGGTCGGCGGTGTTGAATCACATGTGATTTAATATACATGGGGTAGTGGTGTTGATGTGTTGAATCAGATGTGATTCTAGTGGTGGTGGTGATTTGGGGGTTGATTGATCCAAATGAGATATGCTTAATTACGTCGTGACAATGTTCTTTTAAGAACCTTTTGAAAACGACAAATATAATATAAAAAGCAGCCAACTTAGCAAGAAGCTAAAGAAGGAAAAAGTTTACATAATAGACAAAAAGGGGGAAATACATAGTTATATTGCTCAATATATAGTTATAAACAGAAAACCTTAATCACCCCAAGCTCTATATAAATGTTCCCACACCAAAAGTCTCTCTCCGGCCTCATCCCATTGTAGATTTCTAACATCTCTTGCCAGTTGCCTCTATATACCACACCACCAAATTTACACTTTATACCTTCAATTTTCATTTGTTTTCGCCTCATGGCAGAAACTCAAACGAAACGCACACGAGAACAAGAACAAGAACAAGATCTTTTTTCATGTGAAATGGAAATAACAAAACGCCATAAGAATTCTTACAACCAAATCCTCTCGATTCTTGACGATAGCACACAAGATGAACAACAAGAAACCACCCAAGATTTAACAGATTTTTTCACGTCTCTGCAACAAGAACTTTCCTCATCCGACCCGTTACCATAACTCACCATTGAACCCGACCCGGCTGTAAAAGATGAGCCGGAAGATGCTGGTGGAGATAAAGAAAAGGTGATTAGACGCCTTCTTGAAGCTTCTGATGATGAGCTCGGAATACCCAATAGAGTGGCTGACGGAGATGGCGGTGGTGATGAAGTTTCCACCGGAAAGGATGGTGGGTTGGCGGTGACATTATGTGATGCATTATGGGAGCTTGAAGATGACGCTACTAATTTTTATACTTTAATGCATTCTGAAGTTATTACGTAATGGTTGTTTGTTTTTAGCTTTGGTTGGTTAGTTGGGGGGGTTAGAAGGGACGAAAATGATATTATTAGGACTTAGGAAGCGTGGAAGAGAAAAATAGTAAGGGTGGAAAATGAAAATATATGTAGATTAATCCTATAAACTTTCATTTTGGTCCATCTCTTATTAAGGAAAGCATATATATTCTGCAGGAAGCAAAAATTGTTAATTTATGTACATATTTTTTTTCTAACCATGGTAGGGACGTGGTGTTCATGCTATAGATAAGTAGCGAAATGATGAAAAAGATGGTGGCAGACCGTAGCGAGATTGGTGATAGCTTAATGAATGTTAAAAATAATTAGTTGTTTAAAATTTAACATTCAGTTGACAGTAAACAAATAAAATGGTAAATAAAATAATTGAAAATGTTAACTTTTTTGGCTAAAATATAATTAAACTTGTGACAGTGGGAGCTCATTTATTAAAAGAGTTGTATTAAATGAGATATTAACTTTCAAAATGAGGTATTTAGAACAAAAGAATCAACAAATTAAATGAGTGGAAAATTATCGCATATTTATAGATCAACAAACTCAAGTGAAGTTTATAACTAATGAAATGAAAAGGATGCCAAGCTCCGCCCTATTTTCTTGTAAGTTGCAAATTGTTGGATTAAAAGCTTGTCAAAGCTCGAACTCAAGCACGCTTAACTACCGGGCTCATGTGAGTCTGTTTTTGCCAACTGGTTTCTGACTAGCTGGTGGGTGTGCTTAAAATCCAACCTCCTTATTTGGAATGGTCGGTATGCTGAAAATTAAGATTTCTTATATGGAAAGTCTCACATGTATTAAATATAGTAAAAGATTAGTAAAACTTTATTTTTATTTTGTTTTAAGTAACACACTTATTTTAGGAAAGATTTACTTTCATAAAAATGTGCACAGAGAATCTATAATTTTTCATACCTGATTATGTGACCAAAACGATGGTTAATTCCATCATTAATAAACCACTTAGAACTGCAAAAATGCAGTTTCAAACCTGCATAAAAACTGATCAAAATCGGCAAAACTTGGTCGGGTTCGGGTTTGAATTTCAAAAACGGATATTCTAAGCAGTTTTTTATAAAGGAACATTAACCAATTAGACCCCAGCCAGGGCCGATGTCCTTTGGACCATGTTATAAGGGCACTGCCTCCGAAACTCCGTTGAGTCAGTGTATTTAATCATAATAAATTCAAATAAGTGTGCACTCCGCACCACTCTACGTGTTCAATATTTGTTAAGATTACATTTGATCAACTAGTTTATCTCATTACACTTCATATTAGTGACATAAATCACCTAACATATGTCACACGCTTTCGACACGTTTAGCGTTTACATCGAACGGGAGAACAATACAAAGGGATAGCGTATGAATTTGAAATATAAAAATGGTATATTATTCTGTCTGACACTTTTCAGTTCTATTACTTGAGTAAACGCATAATATATTCCTTGGTCTTGATTGTAAGCATCCATCAAGGTTCCATAATAATTCAAACACCTCCAAATTGTTGGAAAAAGTTGTGATAAAATGATTTTTAACCAACTTTGGACCTATATAATTATATATATATATGTGTTATATATAATTATTGGTTGGTAGCTATGTGTTCTCCTATATGAGAGCTACGCAACGGTATATAGCGTGTCCAAAGTCGAGTTGTGGTGAATGAGCTACGCAACGGTATATACCGTGTACATTTGTTGGTTTATAAGGTTGGAAGTAGTATGGAAGATTAAAACCTTATACATGGGTTTTACCCGCACGCCTACGCGCGCGAGCGGGGGGGGGGGGGGGGGGGTGCAAATAATTTGGACTGAGTTGCCCGAAATGGCTTGAACTCGTGTACGCCCGAGCGACCTGCGGGCACGAATGCAGCTCCGAAATTCCGGGCTCGTGCGGGTCAATTTTTGCATCTAGTCGACACTGCAGTGTGCTCGTACTGATCAGTCTCATACTGACCTCCTCTGTACTGACTGGTCAATACCGACCACCTCGGTACTGAGTTTTTCGACACTGCAATCTCATACTGACCTGCGCAGCAGGCAGTCTCATACTGACATGCGCAGCAGGCAGTCTGATACTGACTTCCAATACTGAGTTCCTGCAGTACTGATCTGCGCAGCTGGTGTCTGATACTGACCTGCTGATACTGAGTTCTGATACTGACATGCGCAGCAGCAGTCTGATACTGAGTTCTCGTACTGACCTCCTGGACTGACCAGAAGGACTGAGCAGTTTCGAATTTTCAGCAGTAATTGCAGATTACTGTTTTGATTTCTTGTTTAATGATAATGAATGCATTTAATGTTTTGAGTAAACATTAGTCTTCATTCTACACTATAAATAGAGACCTTGGGTCTCATTTGTAGACACACCTTCTACACCTACTTCTTCTTTCACAGCTTTCTCTCTTAAAGAAAACACTCTAAACTTTGGTTAGTGTTCTGGCTTGGATTATATCCGGTAGTGTAAAACTACTCGGTTGTTTTACCCTGGGAAATAGACAACGAATCTATTTTAAGGGGATCGTGAATTTCACGAGACTCAACCAAAACCTTGTAATTGTTTGTTCTATTTACTTTGTTTCAATGTTTTGTAAACGTATTCGTCAATTTCCCTTATTGTAATTGTATTTTATTAATGAAAATTGGTATTAGCTCCTACACAAATATCATAAAATGAAACTATTGGAAGCTTGAATACATTTTGTTCACTATAAAAATATACTTACACTAAAAAATGATTTTGATACATATTATATATACCTACTTGTGTATTTATTTATTTGATCAATCGCAGTGTGAAAGTTAACTAATGATATGAAAAAAAATAAATTAATTGATTAAATACTTTATCTTATCATGAATAACAACATAAAATAAGAATAGATAACAACTATAATTCTATAACTACCATTTCTCCACTAAAAATAATATGCTCCAATATATGCGCACACTAAAATTTTCACATCCAATATTATTTATTAATTTAAATAGCATATTTCTACAATATAGTTTACTATTTGGGTTTTTATATAATTCTTTATTTTGGTCAAGATATAAAACTAACTTAATTTTATAAAAAAAAGATTATTTACCATATACAAGTTAATTATTAAAATAAATTTTGGAAACTATCGAGTTATTTTTATAAATATAATACCGGAGTAGAAAAAATATTAAAATATTAAAGACACGTTTTATAAAAAATAAGTTATATTAATAAATTTTAATTTTATAAAAACTTGAATGATGTTTAATGTAATGAATACTCCTACACAAATTGGGTGTAATTTGACTTTTGACATTTATCTATACTCTAAGAGCATTGTGTTTGGGAGGTTAAATATCCATTAGACACCCTTTTTCATCTTATAACGCGCCTATACCACACTACACCCCATCCGTTAAACACCCTCGCCTAGAGTGCAATGGTGCGGTAAAACCTTTAATTTTTTTATTTATTTTTTTATTTTTATATATTGTGAAATTTTTTGTGGGTACTAAAGGGGTGTTATATGATATTAAACTAAATAGAGTAGTTTTGATGTGAGTGTTATAAGATGTTATAACGAATAACATCGAATTTGACTAGTAATAAGGATTCCTTTCTCTCGTACTCGAGCCAAAGATTTTTCCCGATTCTATACTTCCGTATAAACCAGATGTATGTGTAATTTACAGCAGTAAACGCCTTCAATTTGTTGCCAGTAAGGTTCAAAATCAGCCCCCAAACTTGTCAACTATCTCTACAAAAATTAAAGTTTCATTTACTAGCTCTAGCTCCAGTTTCCAACTATTTCTTGTCAAACCAATCCAACTTCTACACATTATACTTACAGAACGCCTTATTACAATTGATTGTCTGCCTTATTACAATTGATTGTCTGATTATGAGACGTGAATTCTAACATTGTCTTATGGAATAAGTTTTACCAATAATTGTAGAATATATACATGTTTAAGTGTCAGGATCGATTAACTATAGACGAGTTAATAAACACCTTAGATCTAATTGATGATAGAAGTTGCAGCGGATCAACACTATATCAATAATTAAGAACAATGAACTGTAAGAACAATATGTAAGAATATTAAGAACACAGTTTCACAAAAAGCTTCAATGTATATTATTGAGTTAACAATACACACGTACGTTTACAATTCGTAAGGAACTATTTATAATAGTCCTTGAAGCTAAACTATTTACCCTAGTTATTCTAGGACTTGATTTACATCGAATAATAATAATATACATTGATTTACATTCTATAACTATCTATACGAAGATCTCGGACTTGATATCTTCCAAAAACGCGTTGTCAGTAGTAAAATTAATCACCAGTAGTAAATATGAAGATCAGTAAACTTGGTGATCAGTAGTAAGTCCAGATACATCGTCAGTAGTAACTACAATGATCAGTAGTATCTTCAATCTTTGCATGATCAGTAGTAACTTAGTTATAGTATCATCAGTATCAACTTCATCAATATTAATCAATTCTGCCCCATCAGTACTAAGTATGTCAGTACTAACTGCAGCATCAGTAATAAGTTGATCTGTGTTTTGCTCCAACAATCTCCCCCTAAACTTATTGATTATGTTTTAATCAATCAAGTTTCTATTTATTTCTTCTTTTCTTTTTCTTTTTCTTCCAACAGTTTTGCTCTTCTTTTATCACCTTCTAATGTCTGTTGGTTTTGTTTATTCCTTTGTGCAATAATGTATTTGCTAATCTTCTTTACAAATTCATTCATTTTATTTTGAAATAGCATAGCATCATGAGGTTTAATGAAGTTCATGCACCATAGTTGATAGAGAGTCTTCTCAGAATGAGGATACTCTTTCTCATAAAGGAATAAGTCACATTTCTTACTTGTATATTCAAAGAAGTACATGTTGACAGTTGGTAGCACATTCCAAGCTTGAACATTCTCTGAATCTGCATACTTCTCTGGATATTTTTCTGGATAGAAAGCAGCATCAATCATTTCAGTAAGATAACCTGCAGCTGAATTCTTCCAGAACTTTTTAGTCATTCTTGGTTTACCAATGATCAACATCTTGATAATGTCACTTCTGGTTAGGGACATGACCAAAGGTTTCCAAGCTCTGAATCTTTGAGTGACTTTATCTTCTCTGACAATCTCAATCATATCATCTATATATCTCCAGTTGATGATTGGATTATTTTGTAGGATAGCAATGGGGAGATCATAAACTTGAACCATTTGTAATTTCTTCTTTGGTTGATCAAGTTCTGAAGCAATTGTCTTTCTTTTCTTTGATATTTGAGAGGATACACCAGATGATTCTCCAGATATTGTTTTTCTTTCTTTCATTTCTTTGGAGTCTATCTGTTCCAGTTTAGTGGTGTATTTCTCATTAATGTCTTGTTCAGTAAGATCCTTCTTCTTCTCTACACCGTACTTTTCAATTAAAGTGATCAACTTCATTCTTCCAAAGGCTTTTGTGTTGTAACCTTTTGATTTCAAGAATGTGATCATTTCTTTCTTCTTCTCTGCAAATTGTTCTGGCATATCAGCCTTTTGCTCTTTGCATTCTTGTACTTGTGCTTCAAGAAGTTCTATTGTTTCATGTTCAAGTTTCCTAAATTTTTTCAGTTCTCTTCTTTGTAATTCCTTTCTTGTTTCAGCAACTTGTTTAGTTTTGATCTTCTGTTGAAATTGTGGCAGTTTTGATATATCTGCTATATCTGCCAATTTGATTTCTGTGAAAGGTTGTCTCAATATTCTAGCCCTTTCTGCTAATCTTTTGTTTTCATTTGCTAGAGAGACTTCAACCTTCTTTAAGTATTTTGCTCTTTTTACCTTCCACCTATCCTGTTTGGCTGATTTGGCATAATTTATTTTGTTGACCATTTCATGACCTTGTGCTCTATTAGGTTGGTCTTCATCAGCAACTTCCTTTCCCTTGCCTATGTAGTTCTCTTTCTTCATATCTTGGTTAGATTCAATAGCAAATTTGGGACCAAAGTATTGTATCTGTGACATAGGAAGTATTTTAGGATGTGGAGGCAGGGAGCATTCATCAACTTCTAACCAGTTGATATCATCATCAATATCTTTTACCACCATTTGTGTTGTTTCTCTTTTTGGAGATGGTGGAAGTATCACTGAAGGTTTTAGTAGTGGTGGTAGCTCAATAATCTCATCAGTAGTAACCAAGTTAGTTACTACTGGTATGTCTTCAGAGATTACTACTGATAGGGCATCAGTAGTGTTTGCTGCCTTTTCTTCATTCACTACTGCTATGATATCAGTAGTAGGAGTTACTACTGGTATCTCTGTTTCAACTTGTTCTTCCATAGTAGCAGTAGTAACAGGAGCATCTTCTGTAACCATCATCTCTGGGCCTTCATCAACTTCTGTTTCTTTTAAGTTTAAGAGGGAGGATGCTGCTGCTGCAATAGATTCATCAATCATTGTCTGTATATTATCCTTCTCCCCCTTAGTGAGCTCAACTGGTGGAGCCTCACTATCATCAAGTTTCTTCTTCAATTTTCTGATGATTTTGGTTTGTTGATGAAGCCTTTGCTCATAGAACCGCATTCTTTTGTTGATGGTATTCACATGCCTTTTCATGGCAGCCATAGTTTTTCCTTGATTGGTTAAGTACTTGAGACAATCTTGTACAGTGGATTCCAAGGAATCCACTTTAGCCGTCAATTGGTTGATTTTAATACTGCCCTCACTCCATCTAGCAAGATCATCGGGCTCACTAACAGGTACATTGGTTTTAAGGTTTTCCTTCATTTCCATCAATTCCACAGATCTGCCCTCATCACTGCTTGGTGATTCATTGGGTCTTTTAGACATTCTCTTCTTCCTAGAAGAAGCAGAGATGCCCCCCCTTGTGGTTTCTTGGCACCGGGGTCCTTTGAGTAATTCCTCAAAAGAGTCATCACTCAAAGTTGCCGAGGTTTGGGTCCTAATGATGTTTTCACTGTCCTGTGCACCCACCGTTGGGGCATCAGTAGTGAAAGCCCTCCCCTCATGTCCTCTCTCCTCCTTGGAGGACAACTCTTTGAGCCTGGGGTGTGACTCGATTTGTCCCCTGGTGTCCTTTGAAGAAAATTTCTTTCTTTTATAAATTGTGGAAATGTTTTGGGTTTTGTCTGGTAGGTCTTCCACAGAGTGAAGAGTAGCACTCTGCAGATTTATATCAAGTTCCTGGGACACATTCAGGACTTCTGTTTGAGTTGGTGATTGAGTGGCTATTTGGATTGGTGTTTGGGCTGTATTTGGGGGTGATGGAGTGGGTTGAGGTTCAACTTGGGTTGTAGCAATGGTTGAACCCTCTCCAATATTGGGTTGATCTTTGATCATGTTAGGAAACAGAGGGGTTTCCTTGCCCGAAAATTTAAATTGTTTTCTCATATTTGAGAAAACTTTCTTGTTCAACTCAGGTAATATAAAAATGGTTTTAGGAGTTGACAAGTTTTGTAATTCACAGTTTATGATATGTTGTAGAAATCTGGGATACATTAAAAATTTAGAAGAACTAAGATTTCCCAACATACCATCAAATATCATGTATGAAAAATTAAATACTTGGTCTGTGCATAAACAGACAACAGCAGAGGCTATTGCCTTATTAAACTCATTCCAAGTACTTCTTTTTGGAGAAATACAATGCTGAATGGTATGTATTAAAAATTTCCATTGTGGGGAGAGAAGACCCTTTTGAAAGGTTACTATGTTCAGTCTTCCCTCATATCCCATTTTTTGTAAAATTTCAGCAATGTATTCCTTAGGAAGAGTGAACATACCTGAATCGTCATGTAATTGTAGATGGTGTCTGATGGATTGTTCTGTTATTGTGATGTGCTTTCCATCTACTGTTGATTTGATCATTGAAACAGTTGTTCCTTCTGTTCGTTCAGCATTGGTCCAGAAATCCACCAAGTGCTGTTGATATGATTTTGGTTTTACAGTTAAGGCAAACTGTATATATGAATTTCTCAAGAATTTTACGATCGGACGAAAATCTTTTGTTCCGTCGGGATTCTTTAAAAATGCAACCATATTGTGAAATTCTGAGTATTTGAGATCGGTTTGCACATCGAGAGCTTGTAAAGTTGCCATTGTTGTTGAGTTTTTGCAAGAATTTTGTTGCTGATGAAGGGTTTTTGATCGTAAACTAGGGTTTATCGAGATGTTTTAGCAAATCGAAGTGAAGATAATGCTAAATTAATCGTCTGCCGCCTTTTATATCTTTCGATTTAACCTGCAAAACTACGAAAATAGCCTTCGAATCATAACATAACGGTTATTTTCATGGGGGTTAGTTTGGTAATTGTGTTTATGAAAGACCAGTAGTAAATAAGATATCAGTAGTAAAACGTCAGTAATATCTACTAACATCAGTAATGACTAAGGATTTTGACATCAGTAGTAACTATAGACATCAGTAGTAACCATTAACACACAAGACCAGTAGTATATGTGAGTACCAGTAGTACTGACTTACCAGTAGTATTTATGTAAACCTAATACACACCAGTAGTAATTAGCTACCAGTAGTATTTTGTGCACATACATACATACCAGTAATATAGAGATACCAGTAGTAAAACACTTAAATAAATAAATGACTTTTTACAACAAAACTTTACACATGATTTTTATTTGAGATTTTAATTTATCAGAATCATTCCAATACTGCTAACCAAGAAGTTGAATCTTCCTACATCAAATGCTTTTGTAAAAAGATCTGCTAATTGATCATCAGTATGAATTTTAACTACTTTGATTAATTTCTTTTCATTGCAATCTCTTATAAAATGAAATCTAATTTCAATGTGTTTGGTTTTAGAGTGTTTTACTGGATTATTCACAATACTAATAGCACTTTGATTATCAATAAAAATAGGAGTTTTAAGGATAGAGATACCAAAGTCTAGAAGTTGATTTTGAATCCATAGTACTTGAGCACAGCAAGCAGATGCAGCTACATATTCTGCTTCAGCAGTGGATGTTGATACATTTGTTTGCTTCTTACATTGCCATGACACCAGTCTTGATCCAAAGAATTGACATCCACCAGTAGTGGACTTTCTATCTTGACATTCACCTCCATAGTCACTATCTGTATAGGCTATTAGTTCAAAGGGTGAGTCATGTGGATACCATAGACCTAGTGATGGTTTGCCTTTCAAGTATCTGAATATTCTTTTGACAGCTTGTAGGTGTAGTTCTTTAGGTCTTGCTTGATATCTTGCACACACACAAACACTATACATGATATCAGGTCTTGAGGCAGTTAAGTACATCAAGGAACCTATCATCGATCTATATAAGTGTTCATCTACATCCTCCCCCTCAACATCAGGATGTAGGTGTTTGTGTGTTTCCATTGGTGTACTAGCACTTTTACTGTCTTTCAAATCAAACTTTTCCAAGATGTCTTTGACATATTTTGATTGATTTATCAAAATACCATCAGTTCTTTGATTGACTTGGAGTCCAAGGAAGAAGTTCATTGGACCCATGGAGCTCATCTTGAATTTAATTTGCATCAGTTCTTCAAATTCTTTGCATAATAGATCATTGGTTGAGCCAAAGATGATATCATCTACATAAATTTGTACCAGTAGTATATCTTCTTTGACTTTCTTTGTGAACAAAGTTTTGTCAATGGCTCCTCTTTTAAAGTTGTTCTTCAATAGGTATGATGATAATGTGTCATACCATGCTCTTGGTGCCTGATGTAGGCCATACAGAGCTTTATCCAGTTTGAACACATAATCACCATGTTTTGGATCTTCAAAACCTGGAGGTTGGCAAACATAGACCTCTTCTTCAATTTTCCCATATAGGAAAGCACTCTTAACATCCATTTGATAGACTTTGAATTTCTTGAATGAGGCATATGCTAGAAATATTCTTATGGCTTCAATTCTAGCAACAGGAGCATATACTTCATCATAGTCTATTCCTTCTTCTTGAGTGTATCCTTGGACTACAAGTCTGGCTTTATTCTTGATCACTATGCCTCTTTCATCTTTCTTGTTTCTGAATATCCATCTTGTTCCAATGGCTCTTTTTCCTTTGGGTAGAGGTACAAGTGTCCAAACAGCTTGTAATTTAAATTGAAGGAGTTCTTCTTGCATTGCCTCAATCCAGTTTGAGTCCTTCATTGCTTGTTGGATCTTCTTTGGTTCATCCTGAGACAGAAAGCATTCATACATACATTCATTAGCAATTAAACTTATATTACACATATTTGCAGTTAAGCTTTTGTTTAATTTGCTTCTTGTTTGTAGTGGTGAGTTAACATCACTTAGAACAAGGTCTAAAGGATGGTTCTTCTGAGTCCTTGTAGTTGTAGTTTTATCAACTACTAGTTGATTTTCAAGATTGGACTCATTTGTCTCAGGCAGTTGTTCATCTTGTGTTCCTTCATTGTCATTGAAGTTTGGTTCATCATCATCTTGGTCAGAATTACTACTGCTATTGTCTTCGTTGAGATCAGTAGTATTGTTTTTGTTACTGGTATCAGTAGTATCTTGAGAATCTAGGTTATTGTTGAGACCAGTAGTATTTTCAGTACTATTACTGGTACCAGTAGTATTGGAATTACTACTGACCTCATTCTCAGAGTTACTACTGCTTTCAATATTTGAGTTATTACTGACATCAGTATTAACTATGGGAGCAGTATCAACTATTATGTATCTCATCTTTTCTTGACCAGTATTAACAGATGATGTTCCTTCTTTTTGATTGTGACAATTTGAATTACCTACATTGAAATTTATATTAGGATTAAAGGATTTGGTTAGATTGTCTATGTCAAATAGCCAATCTGGACCATTTCCTTGTTCATTAGGTACATTTTCATTAAAGGATACATTGATGCTTTCTTCAATTATCCTTAGTCTTTTGTTGAATACTCTGTATGATTTGCTTTGAGTAGAGTATCCCACAAAGATTCCATCATCAGCTTTGCAGTCAAATTTACCAATTTGTTCTCTTGTAATTAAAATAGTACAAGGACAACCAAATGATTTTAAGAAACTTATAGAAGGTTTTCTTTTATTAAACAGTTCATATGGTGTTTTAAAATGTGGCTTCACTATTAATACTCTGTTCTGAACATAACAAGCAGTATTAACAGCTTCTGCCCAAAAAGTGATTGGTAATTTTGAGTCTGCAAGCATTGATCTTGCTGCTTCAATGATGGTTCTATTTCTTCTTTCAGCTACACCATTTTGTTGTGGAGTTCTAGGTGAGCTGTATTGCCTGTCAATACCTTTAAGATCACAAAAGTTAATTAAGTTAGCATTTTTAAATTCTGTGCCATTATCACATCTTATGGCTTTCACTTTTTGATCAGATGTGTTTTCCAGTTTGACAATTAAGTTCTTTATGAGTTCACTTGTTTCATCCTTTGTCCTGAGAAAGAAAACCCATGTATATCTGGAAAAGTCATCAGTAATAACAAGACAATATTGTTTCTTTCCAATACTCATTACATTTGTAGGTCCAAAAAGGTCCATATGTAAGAGTTGTAAAGGAACAGAAATAGAGTTTACAATTTTGGACTTATGAGAAATCTTGTGTTGTTTACCTTTTAGGCATGCAACACAGTGATGATCACACATGAATTGTTTTTGAGGTAGTCCAATGACCAGATTTCTTTTTACTAAATTATTCATGTTTTTGAAATTTGTGTGACACATCCTTCTATGCCATAGTTCTGATTCAGTGGTGTTTGCCTTGGATATAAAACAGTTGACCTCATTTGTAGAAATGAGTTCTCCCCCTATATCCAGGCAATACACA
Organism: Calendula officinalis; assembly: GCA_963853835.1. NCBI lineage: Eukaryota > Viridiplantae > Streptophyta > Magnoliopsida > Asterales > Asteraceae > Calendula > Calendula officinalis. The sequence goes on along the minus strand of OY970827.1, from coordinate 68,406,582 downwards.
TTGTTTCTCCTTGGAGTTCTTAAAACAACATATTTTTCATCTAAAATAAAATCAGGAGAAAGAATGATGCACTCAATATCTGTGAAAAGAATCTTGTTCTTTTTATCACAAACTTGAGACACACTGACAAGATTGTATTTTAGTTCAGCTACATAAAATACATCATCAAAGGTAATTTTTCCATTAGTAACAGTACCTTTACCTGTAATCTTACCTCCCTGGGGATTCTCACCAAATGCCACATATCCTCCATCAAATGACTTGAAATCTTTAAGAATTTGCAGATTTCCAGTCATGTGCCTTGAGCATCCACTATCAATATGTCATGTTCTTCCTTCTTCTGGGATCTGAATGCTCTGCACAAGTGAGTAAAGGATTAGTTAAGTTTGGGAACCCAAGCTTTATATGTCTTGGGTTCATCCTTTGAGAAATGAGCTTTTGGGGATTTAACTTTAAAGACTTTTGGTACCCATACTTGTTTATTACTGGTGTTTTGTTTTACTACTGTCCTTTTGGAGTTATTACTGGTGTGAGAATTTCCCACTGATCTTGGTTTATACCTATTGTTTTTAACTTTTGAATACTTTACTACTGATGGACCAGTAGTATTTGGGTACTTACCATGTTTAGAATGACCAGTAGTGTTTTTAGAGTTACCACAAGTATTATTTTTGAAAGTTGTTTTGGGAGCAGTAGTATTTTTAAAATTAGGGTTTTTACCAGTAGTATTCTTGTACTGGTACCATACAGCATTATAATTAGGGTTAACACCAGTAGTAAATTTGTTAGAGTTTCTACTGGTGTTGGAAAATTTAAAATATTGTTTATTTTGATTGGATTTTCCATTGTTCTTGAAGTAATTGCTGTTCTTTGGGCTGCCAACTCTTCTGTTTTGCACAAATCTTGGTGCACTTCTTCCAAATCTTGGAGTTTCAGCAATTTGAGTTTTGATTGTATTTACTACTGAAGGACCAGTAGTATCTTTTAACCTTTGAGTTTTTGCATTTTCTTTAAAAACTTTAAATTCCTTTAACTCCTTGCAATTTATTGGATTGAAGTGACAATCCTTTGCTAAATGATTCACTTTGTTGCAAATAACACATTTTAATTTATTTTCTTGAGCCTTTATTGTTTTTCTTTGTTCTAAGAGTTGGTTTCTATTTCTTTGGTTTCCTCTTTTTAGAATTTTGGGTATATTTTCTGCATTATATTTTGGAGAATCATTTGGACTTTGAGCTGTGTGAAAACTTGTATCAATTGATTTTGGTGATTCAGTTTGAGATATTGTAAATTCAATTGATTGCTCATCATCAGAAGAATCATTTGATTCAGATGTTTCAGTATTAGATTCAGTTTGATTTTCAGTTTTTAATTCATTAATGATTCTTTCTGAACTGTTTTTAAGTGGAGGAATGAATTTATGTGGAGGTGGTACAGCATGATATCCCACCCCATGAACAACCTTTTCTGTAGTTTGATTATTAGTTAATTCATCTAGAATTTTAGTGCTTCTTTCAAACTTTTTAATTGTTAATTTATTTTGTTCAATTTCAAGCTGACATTCTTCTAATTTACTTGTTAGTTCTTTATTTTTTGTTTCATAGAACTCTTTCTCATCCACAGCTTGAAGCAATTCTTCCTTGATCCGTTGATCAATCATCTTGTACACCTTTATTTGATGTTCTTGATCAGCAATCACACTATCAAACTCATGATTTCTTCTGATTGCTTTTGCTAAATCTTCATTTAATTTAGTGTTTTCTTTTTCTAGATTTTTAATAATTTTAGCACATTCAGGAGTACAAGGTTTAGATTTTACCTCAGTTTTGTAGTCAGTAAAGGCCATGAGAGCTTGATTTTGAGTATGCTCTTCTGCTTGAAAGCTCCAGTTATAGCCTTGTCCTTGTTGTGACACAAGAGCAGTTGATTTTGATCTTTTGTCTGGTTGAGGACATTCTTTTGCAAAGTGACCAAGGTTGTTACAGTTGTAACACTTGACATTAGTCTTGTCAAATCCTGCTTTGTCACCTTTGTTGAAATTGAGGCTTGTCCTACCAGTTCTTTTTAAGAATCTTTTGGTCCTTAGGCTCAGCATAGCCATCTGCCATTTAAGATCCATCTCCTCAAGATCATCTGGATTCAATTGTTCCAAGTCATCACTAATCAATGCAGTATGCACATGACTAGTGAAGAAGGATTCTCTTGCAGTATCCTCAGAATCTGCAGCCTTTCCTGTGGAGGTTTCTTGCCCTTGACCTGTACTAGACACAAATGCAGCATTGTTAGAAGAAATAGAAGGGTTTTTGTGATTTACCTCAGTTTCAAACACTCTGAGATCATTATAGAGTTCATCTAACTCCTTTTCTTCTAGAGCATCTCTTTGTCTATACACCACTGTGTACATGGCCCATTCTTCACTAAGAGACCTTAGGAACTTCATGTTGACATCTTCTTGATCCATCTTTACACCAACTTGGTTGAGTTCACCAATTAGTTTGTTGAATCTGTCAAACACTTGAGTGAGTGTTTCATTGGGCTTTCCTTTGAAATTTTCAAAGTCTTGTTTGAGAACAGACTTCATGTTTCTTTTTGTACTCTTTGTCCCAACGAATCTCTTCTCCAGTGCTTCCCAAAGCAACTTAGCATCATCATATTCAACAAAGAGATGTTGATAGTCATTAGGAATGGCCAGTAGGAGAGTGCTTAGAGTTTTGAGTTCGATGCCTTTATCTTTCTTCTCCTTCTCACATTTAAGTTTGTCTGCCTCAGTTACAGAGCTGCTTGCTTGAACTTGACCAGTTTTGTTTCCTTCACAAACGACTTCCCACATGGAATAATCTGTAATAAGCATGTATTGCTTAATACGATTCTTCCACATCCCAAAGTTATTGGGAGTGAGCATAGGGATTTTGTTGGCCTGAGTGCTTTCATTATTATCAGTCATGATTAATAATGTGTGTGTTTTAAAGATTAAAACTTTTTGTTGTTCTTAACAAATAGTAGATCTAGAACCAATAAGCTCTGATACCACTTGTCAGGATCGATTAACTATAGACGAGTTAATAAACACCTTAGATCTAATTGATGATAGAAGTTGCAGCGGATCAACACTATATCAATAATTAAGAACAATGAACTGTAAGAACAATATGTAAGAATATTAAGAACACAGTTTCACAAAAAGCTTCAATGTATATTATTGAGTTAACAATACACACGTACGTTTACAATTCGTAAGGAACTATTTATAATAGTTCTTGAAGCTAAACTATTTACCCTAGTTATTCTAGGACTTGATTTACATCGAATAATAATAATATACATTGATTTACATTCTATAACTATCTATACGAAGATCTCGGACTTGATATCTTCCAAAAACGCGTTGTCAGTAGTAAAATTAATCACCAGTAGTAAATATGAAGATCAGTAGTAAACTTGGTGATCAGTAGTAAGTCCAGATACATCGTCAGTAGTAACTACAATGATCAGTAGTATCTTCAATCTTTGCATGATCAGTAGTAACTTAGTTATAGTATCATCAGTATCAACTTCATCAGTATTAATCAATTCTGCCCCATCAGTACTAAGTATGTCAGTACTAACTGCAGCATCAGTAATAAGTTGATCTGTGTTTTGCTCCAACATTAAGAAATACATAATTCGTTCAATTATTGACATATGAATTAAATATTTTCTCTCCTTTACCTTCATACTAATTATTATAAGGAATAATCGTGACGTTAAAAAAAATAAAAAATTATTGTAATATAGGGTTGTAGGTTGAAGTATCTTATAAACATGTATGAGCCATTATTAAAGTGTAAATGTGTCTGATATTTATCGTAAAAAAAGATAAACAGTATAGGATTTTAAAACAAGCTTTTCCCCAACACCCGTAAATTTCGAGAATCACCTATGGGCTATATCCAAAAGAAGAAAAAAAAAAGGTTTGCGTTTACAAGGGGTTAAACACTAAAATTCGCCGTGAGCAAGTTACGCAAGTGTACTAGCAACTTGCATTTGAGGTGGACCACAAAGGATTGATTAAGATATGCAGGGCCCCTTTTTTATATGTGAGAATGTCTTTTTTTTTTAACGATAAATTAAAATTAATGTGTCGACATATACAGTGATATTTAAGAGGGTAATATATAATCTTCGAATATATCTTTTTTTTTGGGGGGATAACCCCCACCTCATTTTTTATCTCTTGAGTAATGCCCTCAGCAAGTCTTAAACAAAGACTTTTTAAAAACAAACCCTACAAAGCAACTCTTAGTTGCTAACTGATCTAGACCAATTGGTTATGTGAAAATATCATGTGTGTAGATTTTTATGTTTGGGTTAATTTCACATAATAGTAACGAAGTTTCAAAATTGTTCCATTTTGGTCACTCAAACTTTAAATTCACTCCATAATAGTAACCAAGTTTCAAAAGTATTTCAATTATGTGAAATCCACCTCTGATTACAAGTTACCAAGTCACTTTAATTTTATCTCACTTAAAAAGCCATTTAATAATAATAATAACTAATTATTTATTAATTTAATTTAGAGTAAATTACTGTTTTTGTCCCTGTGGTTTATCCGATTCTGCGTTTTTGTCCCTATGGTTTTTTTTTCTTTTTTTGTCCCTGAACTATGCCAAATTCTGTTTTTTTGTCCTTCCGTCCAAGTCTGTTAGTTTTCCACCGTTAAAACCCCTCACGTGCTTAAAACATGAGGGTATTTATGTCTTTTTACACCAAACCAGATCTGGAAATCATAAGCTAAGGGAAATCAGATCTTTGAAGAAGATGATGATGGAGGATGAACAAATCATAAGCCGTTTGATTCACACCAGATCTGGGATTTCTTTACTGTTGTACTATGTGGTTTTTGTTGTGAAGAAGATGATGGAGGAGGAACAAATCAATGGAAATCAGATCTTTGAACATCACCTTCTTCTGATTCTTCTCCCTCATAAATTCCCCATGTTTCTCAGCCTGATCAGGCCACCGTAACACCACCGCCGCCGCCACCAGATGAATCACCGTCGCCACCACCTGATACATCACCGACGCCACCACCAGATGCATCACCTACGCGGCCACCACCTGATACATCACCGCCACCACCACCAGCAGTACCCGATTCTCCTCTACCATTGCCGCCAGCGACTGCCGCACCTCCTCCGGCTGAAACCTCCCCACCTGAATTTTCTCATCGGAGGCGTCGATCTTCAAAACATTCAAAGCTTCGAGGTGTGACGGAGGTGGTTTAAAGAACACCTGACAGATCCACCATTGAAAATCAGATTGTTTGATTTGGTGGTCGGAGGTGTGACGGAGGTTAAGGTGGTCGGATCAGATCCACCATTGAAAATCAGATCCACCATTGTTTGATTTGATTTGGTGGTCGGAGGTGTTTGATTTGGTGATCCACCTAAGGAAGAAGCATGATGTTTGAGGGGGAAAACAAAACCCAGGAAGAAGCATGATGTTTGAGGGGGGAAACAAAACCCTAAGGAAGAAGTATGATGTTTGAGGGGGGGAAAAAAGAAATAGAAAAGAAAAATTGGAAATAGAAAACAAAATTGAAAAAGACCAAAATGCCCTCACGATTTCAGCACGTGAGGGGTTTAACGGCCAAAAAGAAACGGAGAGTGGACGGAAGGACAAAAAAATGGAATTTGGCATAGTTCAGGGACAAAAAAACAGAAAAAAAAACCACAGGGACAAAAACGCAGAATCGGGTAAACCACAGGGACAAAAACAGTAATTTACTCTTTAATTTAATTTATTTATTCACTAAAAAAGCCTACTAATGACAATGGCTTTAAAAGGTCCGATCATAGCTACCAATACAACAAATTTACTAAAGGTCTCCCCACAATACAACTAATTTATTATATCTATTTGCAAAAATCAAAACTGGTGCTACTAATCATCAACGAACGCAAATATCAATTATATACAATAACAATAAGATAAAAAAATCAAACAAAATCACAAGTAAATTAAACACAAACTCAAGATCAGGGTATAATATTAAACTTAAACAATAAACTGCTCACAATGTAATACCCGAAAAAAATGAATTCAGCAGATTCACCAACAAATAATCATAATAATAATATAATCACAACGGATCTCATTCAATGATTTAAATTAAATGAATTAATTAGTTATTACTATTAAATGGCTTTTTAAGTGAGATAATGTAACGCCCTAAAAATTTACGTAATTGAATTATTCACTCTTATTTAAATAAATTATGTGACTTTTATTTATATGAGTTCTTTTTATGTGTTAACTTGATGAGTATGTTTGATACGAGAAAAATAAATATACCTTATTCTTTTAATGGCAAGAGTGTCATTTATTTTGTGGTAATTAATCAAGGGGGTTAATTATTTAATAACTAGGGTGTTATTAAATTCTTGAGAAACTATTGATAAGCTAGTTAGATGTGTCGTGACATTTAATTCCGAGTTAAAAACTTAGACGTCTACTAATTCTCGAGGCTGGCCGATAGGCCAAGGCCTTAAGCCCTTCCCTACTCGTTCTTTTCTCTCTTAAAATCTTTGGGATTTTATGCTACCCGGTTAAGTGGTCTCGGCAAAGAATAAAAGAAAAGATGAGCCACCTTGTTCTCTTGTTCATTCGGCTAAGGGTATTGGCGGCCCAAACATTGCATGATCCTTTCACCGACAAATTACTTCATGATGGACTCTCCTCCTCGTGGGCATGAGGCCCTTGACTAGCTGCCTTATCAATTAAGTTCCCTCTATTTTTAGAATACAAATCTTCCGCATCAAGTCCTTCCTTCACCGAAATTTTTCCACCTTGAAACCCTAAAGTGGCCGCTGCTCTTATTCTCTTCTCCCTGGTGCGATCAAAAGTAGGAGAGTTCTAGCATCTTGTTGGGTGTTCATCGAGCAAGAAGAAGCTGCGTGTGAGTGTCATTGTTCCATTACTTTTGTTGGTTCGGTAAGATGCTTCCTTCTCACTCGTTTTTCCTCCATTTATCTGTTGCAATGCCTACCCGCGTTCTAACCATGGCCTTGCTTTCTTGGTTTCGATTGATTAAGGGAGCAGTAAGATCAACGTGACCTAAGCAGGAGGAGGAATCGAGCAAGCAGTGGAGTCAAGGACTCGAGCAAACCGTCTCTAGCCGTCATTCGCTTACTCTCGGTAGTTCCTTCTTACCGCATTCTGTTTTCCTCGTGATGACTGTGTTCGAAAATTATTTAACCTTTTGTGTAGGGCTATGATATCTTAGTATCGAATAAGCAGGGCTGCGATTGGTCTAAGAGTTCCAAAAATTTGGTTTCAACTTGTATTGTTGTGTGTGTTAAATCTCGAGTTGTAGAGTCCATAGGTCATATGCGTGTTTTGGATTAATTGTGCAGATGAATATGCGAGTCTTGGTCACTGTTTTGGGGCGTCGGGTTTGTCAACGGGTTGGGTAAAAATCGTAGTTGAACGGTTAAATGTTTTGCTAACCGAAAACCGGGAACCGAACCCGTAGGGTTCTTGGTTCCCTAAAACGAATAGCCTTCTCTAAAATAATGGAGTGGATTTATTTTAGACGTAATCCGGAAGTAAAAAGTAGTTTTGGACTGTTTGGGGTCTCAGGAATGGATGGGTTGATGTCGGTATTTAAAACGGGTTCTATTTTTATATGCTGAATTTTAACAGAAACTGGTTGCTGACTTCGGGACTCTTTTTACCACACTTAAAACACGTTTTTGGACTTCTGGCCTGTGTTGGTCTCTAGGTTTTTGAGTCCTCTTTCCAATTCCGCTGACGGCTCGTTAATCTGATTTACGGTTTAAAAGTTATCGCTGTTTTAGTAAACCATCGCAGATTTGTTTTCGGTTCAGCTATGCTGTCTTGTGAGACTGTTTTGAGCATTTTCTGTTTGGTTTTAGCCTCCGATGTCTTCTGTCAAATTTTAGTCCTCTGAGTCTTCTAGCTACTCTAAAAATTTGAATAAACTCTAGTGGGCGGATTGAGAGTTATAGTCGTTCCCACGAAAGTGCTGAATGCTGTTTAGTTTCTGCTGAAACAACCTTTGAGCCCAATCCTAACCCAAGCTTCATTGTACATTGTAGGACCTTCTAGGACCGGTTAGAGACGCTCTTCAGTACCGAGAATATTTAGGAGCTTACGGTTATTCGAGGTGGGTAATCTCACTATAAACTTGTACTTACTTTCGATTCATGATTTTGTGCTATGTGTTGTGAATTGTCTTGTTGATTGAGCTTGAGTATTGATTGGGTGATTTATTTGAATTATTTGTGATTTGAGTTATCTGGAGCCTGAGTTATCTGAGTTTTGAGTTCTTGAGTTAAAACATTAAACATAATATACTTGAGTTGTCTTGGCACCGAAGAGTACTGGTGCCAGACGTTTTGACTCAACACCGAAGAGTACATGTGTTGAGCCTTGAGTTGTGTGAGGCGGGTCGAGGTTGATCTCTCGTCCCAAGTCACACAAGCGCGCTATACAAACTTAAAATATGAGAAAATAAACTTGAGTAATTGAGAATTGAGTAGAGTCTCTAGGGATCACTTATGTGGCTTGAGTTGTTTGTAATTACTTGTTTATTTTGATATTATTCACTCAGCGGTGGCTGACCCCAATCACTCCCCTATTTTCCAGGTACTAGCAAGGGCAAAGAGAAGGTCAACGGTTGATGGGCTGTATTTTCATTTATTGGATTTGGAGTTTTTGAAAGTTTGTTTTGAGTCAAACAAAATTTTAAAATCTTTTTATTTATTTCCGCATTAAAGACCACGAGACGGTTTTATATATTATTAATGAGTTGGGACCTTTTTATTACTTGTACTTGGGGAATTTAATTAATTAAATGTTTTTAAAATTTTTAAATTTCTCCGAAATTTTGGGATGTTACAGATAAAATTAAAGTGACTTGGTAACTTGTAATTATAGGTGGATTTCACATAATTAGAACACTTTTGAAACTTGGTTACTATTATGGAGTGAATTTAAAGTTTGAGTAATCTAAATAGAACACTTCTGAAACATCATTACTATTCCCCTTTATGTTTTAGGCGGGTGGGGATCGTTACCACTACTAGTTACACCAAAATTTTTATCACATCAAATATCATCTAAATAATCACATTATATCTCTTTGTAGAAAATACCTATCACACCATCACGGCACCACATCAACCTAGATGTGGAGTGTAACGACCCGAAATTTATGAATAAATAAATTATTTAAAAATATGATAAATAAGGATAAATCATTAAAAAGGCGTAGGAACTGGTTTCGTGTCATTTGGATACCGTATGAGAAAGTTATGGACGAAACCGGGTCGAGACAAGGACCAAAAAATGCAGCCTGGCTGCATAGGAGAGTTCGCGACGCGAACATGGGTTCGCGAACGCGAACATCGGACCGCGACTTTGACATTTTGGAGATCGGAGTTCACGGCTGGCTCACGATCGGGAGGTGTTCGCGACACGCATAAATCGCGGCGCGAACTTCAGGTTCGCGGCGCGAACTCTTCCGACCAGGTATTAAATGCGGGATTTCAGCCATAAATGCCATATCAAAACCCTAGTTTTCTCTCTTGGCGATTTTCGAGCATAGCAGCTGATTTTGGGTGATTTCTTCACAAAACCTTAGGAGATTTCTCTCCTAGTGAAAGATAAAAGGTATATCTTCACTCTTTGATCTTTGTAGTTCAAGATCTATGGATCTTGAAGCTTGGGTTGGAAACCCTAGTTCTTGGGGTTTTCTTAAATGGTGAAATAAATATTGTATACACATAATAGATGGTATATTAACAAGGGAATCAAGTGTATGGTTAAGATTTGTAAGAATCTTAAGGGTTGGTTAAACCTAGGGTTTAGTAAATCACCATAATTGGGGGAAAATTGTCAGTAAGTGTTATTTAGAGATGGATGAACACATTAGTAGTAGTAAGTGATGTTGATCATGTTGTGATAATTGTATTAGACTTTTGGTGAAGTCTTGGAAAGTTGATTGAATAGTGAAGCAAGAGATTGGGTGTCAAGAACACGGTTGGAGCATCATATTGCTAAGGTGAGTACGTGTGGACTTTATTGAGTACATAGCCCTTGTATTACTTTCCTTACTTGTGTCACGGTCTATTTGCTTATTTGTATAGATTGGTAGTTGTCAGTTAGTTATATTATTGATGATATTGAACTAACTTGTTTGATGATTGACGTGATAGCCGAGATCTAGATAGACATAACTAACGAGTTATGATATGATTGAGATGATGTGATGACGCGAGGGACCCCCGGTCATGAGGTGTGGTGTGAGGGGCAGTTGGGTGGATTCCCATCGACTCAACCACGGTAGTAGTCTTAATAACTGGAGGTAGTCCGGCGAGTAAGGCAGGTATCGGTAGATTGGGCGAATCCCTCTTACCGGTATCTTGAAGCTTATTAATGGCGATGGATTTCGGTTGATAAGTTAATGTGGTTCTAGTTAGTTCGGGGGCAACCCGATAACTAGATATGATTGCTAGGGAAGCAAGGTTGATAGAGTCACAATAGGGTGACTAGATAGACGGATGAGTTGCTTGCAATATGTTTATTGTTATATGATACTTACCATTATTGTTGGGTCTAAACCCATGTAACTCACGAGACTTTTTGTCTCACGTACTCCTTGTTTGTTTTGCTATGTACTCAGGTTCGGGATCGAAGGCTTAGGTACGCATGGATATAGATGCAGGGCCTAGAGTTGAAGAACACTAGAACGGATTTAGACTTAGCTTTGGTTTTGATATATTTTGTAACACCAAACTTATACTCTGATTTCATACCAAAGGTTTTTGTAAATCCGTATTTTTGGGATAGTTCTCCTCTTTATTAAATGATTATTTTGGCCAAATGTTTTGTATTAAAATTTGAGGTGTTACAACTTGGTATCAGAGCCATAGTTTAAGTGAATTAGGTTGGATGACCATCCTATTCTTAGACTGTAGTTATAGGAATGTAAGATTCCTTAAGATCGATAGGTTTACCTTGAGACATTATAATAAGTTTAGGGTTGAACTTAGAGGACCTATGAAAAATTGATGTGTTATTGAATATTGATTGTTATGGGACTAATGGGTTGTACATGAGATACTAAATGTTTAATGTCTTTCGTATAGTATTGAACGAAAGAAATGGTGAACACGCCGCGAAGTGGGAAAGCCCCGGAAAATCGGGAGGAAGAAATACCTCATGTCGAGGTTGTGGTTGAACAAGAAAGTCAACCGTCGATGCATCGAGTTGATGAATCGGAGGTCGGAGCTAATAAGACTCCGGTAACTATGACGGACCTCCAAACTATTATCGACCAAATCAAAGGGACAGTGGCCGAGGAGGTGCACCGTATAATGGGGAACCGTGATAAGACGGAGGATGACCGTGAGTCCGAGGCTAGGTCGGATGAGAGGACCGGGGGTAGTGACACCGGTGAAAGAAAATCATCTACGGGTGGTCAATGTGATGCTAGGGCAAAGCCCGATGAGAAAGAAGGCTGCTCGTTTAAATCCTTCATGGCTTGTCAGCCAAGTGTGTACACGGGTAGTTCGGACCCGAAAGTGATTATGAGGTGGATCCGAGAGACCGAGCGGGTCATCGGAAGTAGCAAGTGTAAGAAGGCCGATATGGTGACGTATGCGTCACAATTGTTGAAAGAAGATGTCATGGTTTGATGGGATATTGTGTATGAGACCCTCGGGAGGGAGGTGATTGAGGTTATGACGTGGGATGAGTTCATCACGAGATTGAAGAAGAAATTTTGTCCCGAAAGGGATTTGGAAAAGATGCACGAGAAGTTTGTGACCCTTAAGAAGGGTGATATGTCGATCGAGGAATACTCGAGGGAGTTCACGGGATTGCTCCCGTTTGTTGCTAAAACCTACTCGGATGAGAGGTTGAGGGTGGTCCGGTATGCTACTGGGTTACCGCGGGACTACCAATTAGAGGTTAAACGGGCGGTCACACTTGATGAGGCCATTAGTGCCGCCCGAGGTGTGGAGGAGGTGAATGTGGCACGTGTTTCCGAGAGGGCCCATGTGGGCGAGAATAGGACAGCCGAAAGCGGCTCGGGTACGTTCAAGAAAGGGAAGTTCACTCCGAGCTTCTCTAAACAAGTAAGTGTTGGCTCGTGTAAGAAGTGCGGGAAAAATCATACCGGCGTATGCCGAGGAGAGTCGAAGGCTTGCTATAGTTGTGGCAAGATGGGGCATCTAGCCCGGGATTGTAAGGCCAAGTTGTCGGCCGATGTGGAATGCTATTCTTGCCATGAAAAAGGGCATTATAGCAATGTGTGCCCGAAGAAAGGGACCGAGTCGATGGTGTCCACGGCTCAAAAGAAAGTGGAGCCGACAAAGGTGAAGGGGAGATCCTTCCAACTTAATCGGGAGGAGGCGAAGGAGGCACACGATGTGGTGTCAGGTACTTTGTTCATTAATTCCTTGCCAACTTATATCTTGTTTGATTCGGGTTCCAATTATTCGTTTGTGTCTCATGAGTTTGGTTGTAAGTTGAATGTGCCGTCCGAAAAGTTAGATGAAATGTATGAGATAGAGGTAGCCGATGGAAAGACCTCAATGGTTGAAAGTGTTTATAGACATTGTGAATTAGAAATAGATGGGAAAAAGTTTAAGGTCGATTTATTGCCAATGGGAATAAAGGCTTTCGACGTGGTTATTGGTATGGATTGGTTGGGCTTGCACCAAGCCAAAATATTGTGTGATAAGAAGATAGTATCGATCAAGACTCTTGAGAACGAGAAAGTGTATGTGTATGGGGAAAAACGACATCACATGCCTAATGTGATTACCGCCATCAAGGCGAGGAAATGTTTATCGAAGGGTTGTGTATCGTTTATTGCACATGTGTTAGATGGCCGAAAAGAAAAGAAGGCGGTTGGTGATGTTAAAATTATTCGGGATTTTCCCGAGGTGTTCCCCGATGATTTACCCGGTTTGCCACCGGAGAGGCAAGTTGAGTTCAAGATTGATTTAGTGCCGGGGGCGACGCCGATTGCTCGTGCTCCATATCGTTTAGCTCCCACCGAGATGCGGGAATTGATGACTCAATTGCAAGAATTGCTAGACAAAGGTTTTATTCGTCCGAGTTCGTCACCGTGGGGTGCCCCGGTTTTGTTTGTCAAGAAGAAAGACGGTTCGATGAGAATGTGTATCGACTACCGCGAGTTGAATAAGGTAACTATAAAGAACCGTTACCCGTTTCCGAGAATTGATGACTTGTTCGATTAATTGCAAGGTGCTAGTTACTTATCAAAGATTGATTTGAGGTCGGGTTATCACCAAGTTCGGGTGAAGGAAGGAGACACCGAGAAGATGGCCTTTCGTACACGATATGGTCATTATGAGTTTCTAGTGATGCAGTTTGGGCTTACGAATGTGCCGGCTATTTTTATGGATTTGATGAATCGGGTTTGCAAACTGTTTCTTGATAAGTTTTTGATAGTGTTCATTGATGATATATTGATTTATTCAAAGACCGAGGAAGAACACGAGAGTCATTTGAGACTTGTGTTGGATGTGTTAAAAAGGGAGAAGTTGTATGCCAAGTTTTCGAAGTGTGAGTTTTGTTTGCGGGAAGTACAATTTTTAGGTCACGTGGTATCACGTGATGGTATTAAATTTGATCCTTCGAAGATTGAGGCGGTGTCTAATTGGGAGGCGCCGAGAACTCCTACCGAGGTGAGAAGCTTCCTTGGGTTAGCCGGGTATTACCGAAGGTTTATTCAAGATTTCTCGAGAATTGCGGTCCCACTCACGAAGTTAACATGAAAAAGTGAGAAGTTTGTGTGGGATAAGAAGCAAGATGAAGCGTTTAGCTTGTTAAAAGAAAAGTTGTGTAACGCGCCGATTCTCACACTACCGGATGGTATGGAATATTTTGTGGTGTATAGTGATGCTTCAAATCAAGGGCTCGGTTGTGTGTTGATGCAAAGGTACACGACACACGACTTGAAGTTGACGGCGATCGTGTTTGCCTTGAAATTGTGGAGGCACTATTTATATGGTACTCGGTGTACGTTATACACGGATCATAAGAGTTTGCAATATGTGTTTACTCAAAAAGACATTAATATGCGACAAAGAAGGTGGATCGAGTTGATCAACAACTATGATTGTGAGATTGTGTACCATGCGGGAAAGGCGAATGTTGTAGCCGATGCCTTAAGTCGAAAGGTCTATGAGAAGCCGATCAAGGGAAGGTCAATGCGTATCGAAGTCATCTCGAGTATCATCGAAAGAATCAAGAATGCTCAACGAGAGGTTATGGGAAAAGAAGAGTTAAGACAAGAACGGTTGGGTAAGAACCAACATTTTGTGGAAAATGTGTAAGGGTTGAAAACTGTAGGCGGTCGAATTTGGGTTCCCAAGTTCGGGGGTATCCGAAAGGAGTTATTGCATGATGTGCACAAGTCAAAGTATTCAATTCACCCGGGAAGTACAAAGACATATCAAGATTTGAAACAAGTTTATTGGTGGCCCGGAATCAAGGCGAGGGTAGCCAAGTACATCTCGAAGTGTGCCACGTGTGCACAAGTGAAAGCCGAGCATCAAGTACCGTATGGGGTAGCTCAATCATTGAAAGTACCGGCCGGAAAGTGGGAAGACATAACTATGGATTTCATAGTTGGTTTACCAAAGACAAGTAAGGGTCACGATGCCATTTGGGTCATAGTTGACCGGTTGACCAAGAGTGCGTTATTTTTAGCCATTCGGGAAACTTTACCACTTGAAAGGTTGGCTAAGTTATATGTTGACGAGGTGGTTCGACTCCACGGGGTTCCATTGTCAATTGTATCCGATCGAGACGCGAGGTTTACCTCGAGATTTTGGAGATCATTATAAGATGAATTGGGTACAAGGTTGCGGTTGAGCACGGCTTATCATCCGTAAACCGACGGTCAAAGTGAAAGAACGATTCAAACGGTTGAAGACATGTTAAGATCGTGTGTGTTAGATTTCGGGGGTAAATGGGATGAGCATTTACCATTGGTCGAGTTCTCATATAATAACAGTTATCATTCGAGCATTAAGATGCCACCTTATGAGGCGTTGTATGGGAGAAAATGTAGAACTCCATCGTGTTGGCTTGAAGCGGGAGAGACCAAGCTCACGGGTCCCGAGATCGTGAGGGTGACGAACGAAAAGATTGGTGTAATACAAGCCAACATGAAGGCCGCTCAAGATAGGCAAAGAAGTTATTCGGGTTTGAAGAAAAGACCATACGACTTGGATGTCGGTGATATGGTAATATTGAAGGTGTCACCTTGGGAAGGTGTGATGCGGTTTGGAAAGAAAGGAAAGTTAATTCCAAGGTATGTTGGACCGTTTAAGATATTGAAGCGGATCGGGCTTCAAGCATTTAAGTTGGAACTCCCACCCGAGCTTCAAGGTGTGCATGACACCTTCCATGTGAGTTATTTTAAAAAGTTTATCGGGGAGGTTGAAAATATTATCCCATTGCAAGAGTTGCGGGTTGATGCCCCGAACCGGTTGATTGAGGAGCCCGAGGCTATTCTAGAAACAAAGACAAAGAAGCTTATGAATAAAGGGATCGAGTTGGTATTGGTCAAGTGGAAGCATTCCCTTGTACCAAATTTGACTTGGGAAGTCAAGGACGAGATTCGGAAAAGGTACCCGGATTTCGTGAACTATGATGAGATTTCGAGGACGGAATCTTCTTAAGGGGTAGATAGTTGTAACGACCCGAATTTTGTGAATAAATAAATTATTTAAAAATATGATAAATAAGGATAAATCATTCAAAAGGCGTAGGAACTGGTTTCGTGTCATTTGGATAAGGTATGAGAAAGTTATGGACGAAACCGGGTCGAGACAAGGACCGAAAAATGCAGCCTGTCTGCATAGGAGAGTTCGCGACGCGAACATGGGTTCGCGAACGCGAACATCGGACAGAGACTTTGACATTTTGGAGATCGGAGTTCACGGCTGGCTCACGATCGGGAGGTGTTCGAGCATAGCAGCTGATTTTGGGTGATTTCTTCACAAAACCTTAGGAGATTTCTCTCCTAGTGAAAGATAAAAGGTATATCTTCACTCTTTGATCTTTGTAGTTCAAGATCTATGGATCTTGAAGCTTGGGTTGGAAACCCTAGTTCTTGGGGTTTTCTTAAATGGTGAAATAAATATTGTATACACATAATAGATGGTATATTAACAAGGGAATCAAGTGTATGGTTAAGATTTGTAAGAATCTTAAGGGTTGGTTAAAACTAGGGTTTGGTAAATCACCATAATTGGGGGGAAATTGTTAGTAAGTGTTATCTAGAGATGGATGAACACATTAGTAGTAGTAAGTGATGTTGATCATGTTGTGATAATTGTATTAGGCTTTTGGTGAAGTCTTGGAAAGTTGATTGAATAGTGAAGCAAGAGATTGGGTGTTAAGAACACGGTTGGAGCATCATATTGCTAAGGTGAGTACGTGTGGACTTTATTGAGTACATAGCCCTTGTATTACTTTCCTTACTTGTGTCACGATCTATTTGCTTATTTGTATAGATTGGTAGTTGTCAGTTAGTTATATTATTGATGATTTTGAACTAACTTGTTGGATGATTGACGTGATAGTCGAGAGCTAGATAGACTTAACTAACGAGTTATGATATGATTGAGATGATGTGATGACGCGGGGGACCCCCGGTCATGAGGTGTGGTATGAGGGGCAGTTGGGTGAATTCACAACGACTTAACCACGGTAGTAGTCTTACTAACTGGAGGTAGTCCGGTGAGTAAGACATGTATCGGTAGATTGGGCGAATCCCTCTTACCGGTATCTTGAAGCTTATTAATGGCGATGGATTTCGGTTGATAAGTTAATGTGGTTCTAGTTAGTTCGGGGGCAACCCGGTAACTAGATATGATTGCTAGGGAAGCAAGGTTGATAGAGTCACAATAGGGTGACTAGATAGACGGACGAGTTGCTTGCAATATGTTTATTGTTATATGATATTTACCGTTATTGTTGGGTCTAAACCCATGTAACTCACGAGACTTTTTGTCTCACGTACTCCTTGTTTGTTTTGCTATGTACTCAGGTTCGGGATCGAAGGCTTAGGTACGAATGGATAGAGATGCAGGGCCTAGAGTAGAAGAACACTAGAACAGATTTAGACTTAGCTTTGGTTTTGATATATTTTGTAACACCAAACTTATACTCTGATTTCATATCAAAGGTTTTTGTAAATCCGTATTTTTGGGATAGTTCTCCTCTTTATTAAATGATTATTTTGGCCAAATGTTTTGTATTAAAATTTGAGGTGTTACATGGAGGGACCTTACCAAATAGGGAGTGATGTTTATACCACATGTTTTAATTTATATACCACAAGAGATGCATTATATACTTGTACAGTTTACAGTAGTATTTGTACTATATGATATAAGTATGAAAAGATGTGGTATAAAAATTAATTCCCTTAGCAAATACCCATCCCTTCTCTAACAACCCCAACCATGATGGCCACAACCGTCCCATGAAACCCCAACGGCGTGAAGGGGTGGTGTTTCCCTTTCAACTACAACGTGGTAGTGACTCCACATCAGCATGAAGATACCCATACCCACCATCCTTAATACTTCGTATAAAGTTTATAAAACAGCTCCTGCAACTTTGAATGATGTTTTAAAGTTTGCACCTGTCTTTTATACTTGTTCTATTTAAATACATTACTTTTTTAAGGAAAAATATATATTAATATTTAATGGATATAAATTTGTTCAATACACATATTATCTCATTCAAGGTAAATTAATATTATCACATACGTATCCCACAATTTTTCTACTATTATAATCATAGATTAACTGTAATACCTAGTTAACTATTTTTCTTAACTTATGTCAAGAGCACAATTTCAATCCTAATTTTGATTTTTTGAAAGAGATGCCAAGGAGGATTGGAAGTGCGAAGCACTAAAATTGAGCATGATGTATAACGAGGTTGTATAAATCCTTAAAAAAATTGAGTGTACCTTTGTACACCATTTCAATATTAGATGATCGACGAGTTTACAAATTGTGGTGAACATCAGGGGTCATTGATGAAATTTTTTTACTTTTCTTTCCTTGAAGGCTTGAAGAGTTGAAGATTAATGGGTTAATGGAAACTGTAGGTCTTAAACAGCGTTTTGGTATGTAGCAATAAAATAGAAATGAAATAAATGTATGTTTACCTACAATAAAAATCTTAATATATCCTTTTCTGGTTACGGCATTTCCGCCGACTCCAGGCTATGTGCTTACCGGTGATGACCCTCGTATTACTTAGATCGCAAAGTTAGGGCATGTTTGGGAAAGCTTATTAACGGGGCTTATGAGCTTATTAGCTTATTAAGCTCAAATTTGCATGCTTATTTGAGCTTAATAAGCTAATAAGTTCATAAGCCCCGTTAATAAGTTTTCCCAAACATGCCCTTAGTTGAAACATAAATTATAAAAAGAAAAAATTTGTAGGTTTTGACCTGTTAAGTAGCAGTAATATATGAAAATGAAAATAATAATATATGTTTATGTTTATGTTTATGTAAAATGGTGGGATGAAATGGATATTATAGTAAATTATGGAGTAATTTTGTTTGTTGACGTGCTTATTTCTTTTCAATCTTCATGCTATAAGTCGTAATTTTTTAAATTTGAATCATATTTTATTAACAACAGATGAATCTTTTTTGTCTTTATTACTAGTTTATTTAATTTGCCTGGGATTTTGTGCACGTAATAACCAGTCTCACGACCGACACTACTGAAAAAAAACAAAGAAGTTTTAGTGGAGAGCATATGACATCTCATCCTGCATTCACAGTAAACAAGTTCACCAAAACTTCTAATTCATTTGAGTTATTGTCTAAGAGCATATAGTGTATGCTCGATAAATCGTTGTTAAAACTTTTTTTGGCAGCATTAAACTCACTGTGATGTGAGAGCTGATTATTATATTTTAATACTATAGTGTAAATGTAACTTACAAAATATATTTTAAAATATTAAATCCTGTAGTGTGAAAAGGAATTTTTTTAGGATAAAGTTTTACAAAAGAGTACAATATATATTAAAGGATATATAAGTGCAACTATTTTTTAAAAGACCGAATTAACTAAAACTCAGGAAATAAAAATATAAGCAAAATAGGTTTGTGAGTGTTTATAGGCCCGCTAAAGGGTGTTTAACGGTGACAGAGGACACCAAAGTGTCGTCAAATTCGCGCCAAACAGTCCGGTCCCATGCCTTTAACTGTCGCCAAAAGGTTAATCAAAGGATTTTTTTTTTTTTTTAGGTTTTGTTAATGACAGCCTTAAGGACTGTCTCTAACATTTATAAAAGGCTTGTACATTCATTGATAGAGTAGTGATCCTAAAATTCAGTGAGCTATTTTTACTTTGATTTTACCTTCTTATTGACGGCCCTAAGGGCTGTCATTATCTTTCTTTCTTTATTTTATTTTAATTGTGATTGATTGTGATGTATTTTTAGTGGGCTTCAAATGAATGTTAAATTAGAGAGGTAAATTTTAGGTGTGTATAAAAAGCATATTAAGATAATAAAAAAATAGTTTTATATTTTAACTTAAAATCATTGTGCTTATAGGTAAATATAAGTTATCTCTTCAGACAATATATCTTTTTTTAACGTCAAATATTAATCTATTTTTAGATATCAATTATGTGCAGTATAAAACTTGAATTCTCAATCACAAAAATCAGGACCAAACACCCTTTTGGTCGGATAAGATATATGATCATTAAAGTAATGATTTTAAAAGACTAATTCAATCAAATACGAAATATGTCACGTATTGCGATTTAAAAAAGATGTACTGCACAACCGATGTATACGTGGAGTGATAGAGACGGGTGAAGTAAATAGCTTTCAAAATTGCCACCACCCTCTTCCAATGGTCGTATACTTGTTGATTTATATCACTCTATTTTTTTTAACTTCTAACAAACATTACTTCCTCCGTATCAAAATAAGTGACACACTTTCCATTTTGGGGTGTATCAAAATAAGTGACACACTTTGAAAACTTTCCTTATTTAGTAAAAATAGTGGGACTCATACACACTAACTATCCACTTTAATAAAGTGAAATTACCCTTATACCCTTACTTTTACTTTTAAAACTCATTAATATCACTTTATTCAAGAAAAGTGGGACACATTCTCCACTAATATGTACTTTAATCTATTTTAATCTCTACTTTAATCTTTTAACTCAAAAAACGTGTAAGTTAATTTGTGTTACTTATTTTGATACGGAGGAAGTATAATTTTATATCATTTTATTTATGTCGGGACTTAAACATACAACCTTGTAAGATATTATAAATACCAGATAGCATTGAGTTATAACCCATTTGAAATATCACTCTTCAAAACTCATTCTTTTTATCATGTAACCCTAAATACTGAATTAGGAAGAAATTTAAAGAAATAAAATAAATTAAAGAATGAAATTAGCTGAGATATAATATATATCCCTTTGTTTATGATTAATCTTTATTTAGTAGCAAAAATTAGATTTAAAAAAATAATTTTTAATTACCTTAATGCCATTAATTTTTTCATAAAAATCAAAACAAGCAAAATTGAAACATAAGATTCCAAACTTGAAAAGGGTGAAAGTAAACCAGGGAGGAAAAATATATGATTATATGATTGCTTAAAAAAAACTTTGGAATAAATAATGAAATTGGATTTTCAGTTTTTTAAGTTTAATTTTATAAAAAAAAAAAAAAAAAAAAGAAGATAGATAGGGCCCTATTGATTATTGAGAAAAGTACAAAACATTTTTAATATTTCCTCTATTTTAAATTAATTAATATAATGTTGATTTTATGGTGTTTGAGATGAAATATTATAATGATTTTTAAATTGAATAGTTAGTGATGATGAGTTTCACACATTTTGAATACAATGATGTTAATATTGTTTAAAAGTAAAGGTAATAGTAAATTGATCATGTTACTATATTAAAAGATATAATTAGTGGGTGTGGATCATGCTACTTTTACCAAATAAGGTAAATTATCAAAGTATATTACTTATTTTGAAATTGTAAGAAAATAACAAATGTATTACGTTTGGTTGGAAATTTGGTATAAGAATATAAATAGGTTTGTAAGAAGAATAGTTGAGAGATGATATTGTATCCTTTAAAAAGTTCATTTTATATTTTAAAAATAAAGGAGATAGACTGAGAGAAAACAAAAAGGGCTTACAAAAAAGGTGTGAAACCGATCATTTAAGTGGAATTTGAATCTATAGGTTTAAGAGCATCTGGACGAACACTCCGCATGGTTAGTGTGACATTAGCACCATACTATATAATTCAAGATTTTGTTTATAATTCATTTTCAGGCCCTGCATTGGGCCTTAAGTCCAATAGCCTCAAACTCTGAATTTTCCACCATGCGTTCAAAACAATGAATGTCGTGCCAATAGTTAGAAAATCTTGGGCACAAAGTCAACTTTGTTTTTTATCTTCAAAATTAATCGGACAAATATACCAAAAAGTTTGTAGTCTAACGATATAAGGTGTTGATAGATATTTTTCATTGACATGTGATATTGATTCGAATCCTTATTATGTAGATTTAAGAGGGGATAGTGAGTGTGGTTGTCACATACATAATCTTAGGTATAAAACTTCCAAAAACTACGTAGTTTTGCTTAAAAAAACTTAAATCAATGTTTTCTATTAATCCAATTTAAGCAGGTTGTTAAACTTATCCGGGTTCTATACCAAAAAACTGAGAATGATTACTACGAGTGTTGGGCTAGGGTTGGTTTAGATGAGCTTTTTAAGTATTTTAAGCAAAACTACGTCGTTTTTTGTGGTTCCACGCCTAATGTTATATACATGACAGCCACACATTCACTTTTCCCATTTAAGAGTAATTTAAAAAGTGTGTTAAGTTCAAACAAAAAATGGGACAATGGTCGGACATAGATCTACAAAGTGCATTAACCTTTGTATTTTCAAATGAAAGTAATAATTTGAAGAAACCAAGAATTTATCGATATTAATCATTTCATTTTTCGTGTCTACGAAATCACGTTAATCTTCGAGTACCAACTCATGAAGCCCATTAGAATTGATGAGCTCATTAAACGATCCATTTTATATCATGGTTTTACAAGATATTTGTACGGAATTCCACAAATTTCTTTTCATAGTAATCGACTAGCTTAATGGTGATCAATAAGATCTTTTTTTTAGTATCTTGTATCCTAAGCAAATTAAATTTATTAGAAGAAATAAAATCATGAATATCACAAATTCTAAGGGCTCCCAAATCCAACAATTTAAAGACATAATCTTCATTAAAAAAAAAAACCATTGGCCGATTAGCTTCATGACTTTCATACCAGCCAAGTCAAACTCGACCTCCCTTTGAAAATTCGATTTCATAACTTTAAAAGCATTCTGCCTTTTTGATTTACGCTTGGGAAAAATTTCAAGCACTGATTTCAAATAGATTTTAAATATAAATAAATAGAAGTAAATATTCATAATAAAGCAAACTCAGATATAAAATCTAGAAAACGTCTGGTAATAACAAAACAAGCTGAATTTAATAAAGAAAAGTAAACAGTAACAAAAGACTTGAAAAAACATCCTAGAAAGAGAGTGAGGTTATTCTTCATCATCCTCGTCAGCATCACCACCTGACGCCTTCTTAGCAGCCGCCTTCTGGTTCTTTCGCTTCACTCTTCCGGGCCTACCACCTCCAAACGGGCTCGTGAGTGAAAAGTCAACATGTTTCTGTGAGTCAACTCTGACCATGAACGATGGTACATTCACCACCTGCCTTCCAACCCTAAAAAGCAAGCACAATTAAATTCTTCATTTCAAAAAAAGGCAGATTATAAAAAACAATACCTGATGTGTCTCTGCTTGATGAGAACTCTAGCATGGTGAATAGACTTAGCCATACCAGTTTTGAACACAAGTGTCTGAAGACGACGTTCTAGAAAGTTCTCAACAGTAAGAGCCAACACATAATCGAGCTTGTTCTGACTCTCATCCAACAAACCGTACCGATTCATTCTCCTCATAAGGGCTTCACCTTCAAAAATCCTACGTGGATCTTTCTCTTCAAGGGTCAAAAGCATTCTAGCAGCATTACGGATGCGACTTAGAGCGTATTGCACCCTCCAGAGCTCCCTTTTGCATCGAAGACCGTATTCGCCAACAAGCTTCAATTCAGCATCCAAACGCTCCTTCTCGTAAGGACGTCGAGGCTTCTTAAATGTCTTTCCATCTAAGAATTTTTTTTAGCATAACAGTACAGATTAATAATAATTCAATTTCTCCAAACAGCATTTAAATCAATCTGTACAAATGAATCTCAACATTTTAGTATTTCGTTAACAGAAACTACATGATCGTAGTCTTGTCCCCATAAAAAAAAAAAAAACTTAACTGTAACAGTGAAAAATACAATTTCAAATCAACATATATTATCAATTGCAAAAACATCTATGGATAAGAGGTTTTTGTGATCTAAAACTGTAGACTAACAGATCACAAAGTAGAGATAACTCATATGCTAAAAGGAGAGGGAGATGAAATTACAGTTGCGGTAGAAGTTGACGTGAACCATTGTTGTCCGATGCGGCGAATCCTCCTCTGACTCCCGGCGGCGACTACCTTATAGAAGCCTTAAAAGAAACCCTAATATAAAATATATAGGTTTTAGGGTTGGGGCAAATATTTCAATTGATATGATCTGGTGGGCCGTATGTTATATCTTGGGCTGGTACCTTTAGCCCACGTTTTTAACTTAATCAAAGAGCATAACTAATTAACAAAAATCAGTATCTGTTGGATATTTTATACTTATTTCACATATTTCACACAACTGATTGGCATACTAATAACGTTATTTTAACATGGCCCGTAATTTTATATATTGTTGTTTAAACTTTTTAACATGGCAATGCTGAAGCTCTATCCTAAAGGTTTCCATTTTTTTAAAAAAAAAAAAAAAAAAACTTTTTAACATGGCCCGTTAATAATGATTGATATTATAATATTTATTTATTTTTATTTTTTTTATAAAATTCAGTTGATCTGATTAACACAAAGATGAATCCCAATATCAAGTTACTAACCCCATTAAGTTGTAGCTAGGGGTGCACTGTGCACAAAGAGTCAATCTGATCCGACCCAAACTTGTATCCGATTATAATAGTTGGGTCGAGCGGCTATGGCATGTTAAAAATCAAATATATTTTTTTCAAAGATAAATTTATTTATCACCCATTAAAGAGACCCAAAATGTACAAAGAACACTGAAAAAATGAGCAAATAGGTTTTGTAGCATTTAGTGTGTGTTATCTAGATGAAGATAGCCAAGGCTATTATAAAAAGAGGTTTATGTTAGTAAATAATAACCAATTTTCATCTATCACGTATTGAATCTTCATGTTGTTAAATGTTTAATGGTTATGTGTATTGATCACCGTCGTTGTTATACTACTTTCCTAGCACAATAAGTGATACACTAGTATTTATATGCGCTTCAAAATAATTGACACATTTCAAATTTTATCTTACTTGGTAAAAAAAGTGAGACTTGTTATCTATTAACTATCCATTTTAATATAGTGAAATTACATTTTACTTTGCACACCCATAATTATAAGTTAGTGGTTGATGTTATAATATACGCGTTACTTTGTGAATATTGGGCTAGACGCGTAGCTGAGTTGGCAAAGACATTGGTGCTTTGGTTAATTCCGTATAAAAATATCATGTTTCTATTGTTGTCTTACCTCGGCGAGCGCGATTAACTTCCACGTGATGGGCTTGGGAGCGTTGGTATTTGGGGTTGATGTACAATCATTTTGATAATGTTATTGAATTTTTTTTTTTCTTCATTTAAAATTCGTTCCAATCTATTCTATTTAATCTATCAACTTCAAGTTAGCAACAAACAACTTGTAGAAAACAAATGACATTTACATTAACATCATAACATTCAACTTTCATAGCAAATAGTCAAATACCCTCGTCAATAAACCATTTCGCAACGGACAAACCTATTGAAAAATTCACTTTTTTCTCACAAGATCCAAAAGACAAGACAATTTCAGTAACCATAATTATCGTCAAAGATCGTGTAACCTCCCCTCCTTGATCTCGCTTCTCTATCAGCCTACAAATCGAACCCAAAAACATATTGTTACACTCCATGCATAAAATCCTTCTTTATCGTCTTTGTAATTTTTTAAAGCTCTTTATTAGTTGTTTTTAATATATATTTGCAGTTCAAAAAAAAATCTACGTTATAAAACAACAATTTAATTAAAATGTAAACTAAAACTTACCCTACTTATAAGCCTTTCGAACTCTTCGGGACCATTTTCCGCTATATACTTTTCAGCGGCAGTTAATACATCATCCGGTTTACTGAAAATACTCTTTTTCTTTCGTGGTAAATACCATATTTGAACTTGTGGATTTCTATAAAATGGTCTAATGAAATGCTTATAAACATAAGCAGCCCCATTAAAATAAGGCAGAACTAACCAACACGTAGCAAATAACTTCGCATATGGCCAAATCGGGAACCTGATTCATGGGCAATTTGGTCAGTTTACTCAAAACTTGTACCATTATTTGTTATAATTTAGTAATTGTGATTTTAAATATATGTAGATATGTTTGTTTATTTACCATTCAAGAAGCTTTGAAAATGTGAGCTCAAATAGAGTGATTAATGAGTAGAGAACCCAATAAGTGAGCCATTGTTGGTCATCTGTTTGAGATCTGGTCTCTATAGCCTTGATCGAGGCATATCTGGTGAAACAAAATTAAACCCATCATAAGTTCAAGTAAACACTTATTAAAGTTCAATTAATGTTATTTGAGTCAATATACTTAAACTTTCGATGCAGATGAATTCTTGACTCAAAATACAAAAAATAAAAATATTTTTTTTTTTACAAAAATGATCGACCAATTTGGTAGATAGGTATTCTTTTAACTAGTATTTTTGTACAAAAGAGCGCAACGCAAAAACAAGTGTATAAAAAAAAATGAGAAAATAGAACCACGATGATACAAACCACACATTTGTCCCAAAAAGGACAACATTATTTTGTTTTTTTTTTTTTTTTTGAACAGCAAACACACACACCTTCTACAGTCTACACTACTCCTAATTCTACACTATTGTCCACAACGAGACTCGAACCCTTGACCTCAGGCCACCATTTGTATTATTGTACATTTTTTATTTTTGAAAGGCAATATAATCTAGTCCATTAATTAATACTATATATGTCCATTATATGGCTCGAACTCCCGACTATATTGATGAAGTACAAACACCCTATCATTAGGCCAAAGTCTTATAGTTTTGTTCCTTATATGATTATTAAAAAGCCAAAAAAAAACATGTATTTTGGATTTGTGACAATTGACCAATGGTTTATTTAACTGTCTTAAGAAATGTTGTAACCATTTGAAACATATTTCAAAGCACACAAATCACTACTTACAGAGGATAAACAAGTGCAATCAGAGGCCTGCGAAACAAACAATAAACAAATCAATATAAGCAAAACGTAAAGAAGTTTAGAATGTTCATGAGCCATAAACTTTAGGGTATAATATGTCATGATCATAAAATATTGAGGATTTTTTTGATAATTAAGAGTTATACGAGTAATTATTATTATTTAAGATTATTGTATATGATTTTAACTTGCAAAAATAATTCAACACAAAGGTAAAAAAAAACTTCTTGATCTAACAAACTAAACCATTAAAAAGGAGTAGAAAATGAGAGTAAAGTTTAAGAAAGTACCCAACAAGGACATCAATATTCTTGGCCACCACAGAGAAAAAGTTTTGAGAGCCCATCTTTAATTTGTATCAAGAAATTACTAACACAGGGTTTTATAATGTCAACAAATACTATTTAGTTGTTAAAATGATTACTACTTTATTTAAAAGATAATATCCGCAGATATATAAATATAATTTACTTTTAATAATAACAGTTAAATTGTTGATGCAAACTAATTGAATGCAATGCAATTCAATCACAATTACAGTAGATAGAACAAGAAACAGAGATTGAATCAATAGATTCAATCGATTATGATAGAAAACCACAATTCGAGAAGTGGTGATCTCCCAAAGAATGACTTTTACAAATCACAAGTACAAAACAGAATCCCTACAAATGACAGCTTCCCTCTCTATTTATTAAGAAATCTGCAACTAACTACTACCAACTAATTCTCTAACTAACTATTATGCAGAAACTCACATGGAGAGAAACTAACAATGAGGTCTTGGGTTCAATCCCAAGCATAGGAGATTTATATGTAATTATTTGCTGGTTCAAAAAAAAAAAAAAAAAAAAAAAACTATTATGCAGTTACGAAAATGCCCCTGGAACTTCTTTAGTTGGCTGGTCTCCCCCATTCGTATCAATTGTTAAATACATAATATTTACAAGAGTTTTTGTAAATGAGTAATGATATTGATTTCTACCATTTGTAAAATTCTGCACATAAATAAAAAAATTAATTTGACTGTAAATTTTTAATTATTTGAAAAAAATCTTTTGAACCCTTTTTAAAATTCTGCATATAGATAAAAATTTATTGGACTGATCATGTTCAAAAGAATAATCACGATTATAAACATGCAAAGAAAAGTAAAAAAATTGTATTGAAAAAATGAACATGCATGTTTGCTCCAAGCAATATCATTATAATCACTTACTATATGAAACTTTTTATTTCACAACAGAAGCTGTATAACTATCGGTGTGGATTTCGTAATTCAATGTCGAGGATCTACAAGTTTGGCACTTGGTAATTTAGGGGTGGCAATTCAGGTCGGGTTTGGGTTGGCGGGTTCGGGTTCATTTGTTGGCGGGTCAGAAACGTTCAACCTGAAACCGACCTGTTTATATAAATGGATCAGATATCTCAACCCTAAACTGTTTACCTTCAACCCGAATCTGACCCATATAACATGTTTAATTAAACGGGTTAAACAGGTTAGCAAGTCAAAAGGTTAAATGGGTCAAACAGGTCATACATGTTTTTATTATTCCACAAATTCATAACAAAAATACTAAAATAACATATTAGTAAGTAGTTTTTTAGTTTTTATTTAACTATTAGTTACGTTTAAACTAGTAACTATAAACTGAATATAAATATATATTTTTTAAATATATTTTAATAATTAAACGGGTGACGGGTTGATCCATTTAAATTATCATCGACTCGAGCCTAACCTGTTTAATAAACGGGTCAGTCGAGTCAACCCGAGACTGACCCAATTATTTTTTACCTCAACCCAAATCTATTTATTTTCGTGTTGGTTTCAGATCATATTTCGTATTAGGTTAGAAATTACCACCCCTACTTGCATGGTTGTTTCACTCAGTTCGATTACATTATATTTGGCTCATCAAAAAGCAAAATTCTAAATATCAAAACTACTTTCAAATTATATCATATTCCAGTTTCATTTTTCAATATGATATTTTTCTCTCCATCAATTGTATTGTTTTTTACTAAAATTTTTCACTTCATTCTTCAATATATGAAATGATTGAAATTTGTAATCCATTAATTTTTATATATAAATCTATTTATTTGATTTGAATATTTATTTAAGTAAGAAATTCTAATAAAATTCAATACCATCCATCTTTTTCTCTCAATCAAATAAGGTAAATAGGGTCGTAAAAGAAAAGTGACAAGGTTGAAAGTATGCAACTAAAGGTGAATTTTAGTTGGAAATTTGGGAGCAAATTCTGGAAAAAGGAATCCTATGAGTCGCAAAAAACGAGGCACCGAAAGAATTATAGAAAGATGAAATGTAACCAAATTTAATACGAGTATTTATTTTATTTAATTTTGCTTTTAAAATATATACTGTACATTTTTTAATAGGTCATTTACCAAGTATTACGGAGTATATGACAGTAACTACGATTTACATATTTGGTTATTTTGTTTGTTTCATGCAAAATAATTATAATAAAAATGTTTAGTATGGTGTTCACCAAATGCCTTTGGCGGTCGGCAACCGAGTGCTAAACCTTTTAACACAATAATGGCCCTTCTGGCAAAGAAGCCTTCCTGTACCTTTGGCGATTCGTTAAACTCGTTCTTTCGCTGAAAAAAGTATTCATTTGGCGAGGAGGAGATTCTAATACCAGGGATGGAGGGTATTAAACATGTGTTAAAGTTCTAAAAACAATTTAAAAAGGCTTTAACACCAACACTATACCTAAAACTCTAATCTGAAACTATACAAACTCTTCCTTTTCTGATACTTACACGAATTCGTTTTATATTGATGACATAAATATATTGGGTAACATTGGCACAAAAAGAAAAAAGAAAGTACTCCTTAGAGCATGGTTTGCTATCAAAATTAAAGTTACCAACATAAGTACATAACTCTATAATATGAATATAATTTCACCTCAAAATTATCATAACCTCTTAGAAAATCCATTCGGAACCAAACTTTTTCTTTTACTCCAAATTAATCAATATATTTATATAAAAAACCCCCTTTAATTGGGTAAAAGTTATTCATCAAATCTTTGACGCGGCCAACAACATGCTTTGGTGGCCAATAAGAAGCCTTTAATACCACCATATTGTGAGCTCTTAACATCAAAAAACGATTGCAGCAATTTTATCGGACTCTAATTATAGAAAGTAAAAGTCCGATAATTGCGGAAACCCTAATAGTGTTGCACACCTTTTTTTTTTTTTAAACGGCTAGTTAGTAAGTTAGTGGTTCGAGCCTAGACAGTGACATCCACAAGGGGCAGTATGCCTTCCCTCGAACCTTCCACCTTTTTTGTCCACGACGGAACTTGAACCAATAGGTCATGGGCAACACCTTAAATCCTCCTTGGATACCACTAGGCTACAAGCCTTGTGTTACACACTTGCAAGTTATAATTTACAACTACAAAACATGAACAGTTAATAATCAATGTTAAAAACTCCTAAAAACGAGTTATGTGTTACTTTTAGGCCCATTAGCAAACTTGTATAATATACTACACTAATGGATTTCATTCGTGTTAGCCCATTTTGTCTGCTCGCTAAATACCCTAACTTTTAAAGGATCCTAAAAAGTTGTCTACGACATTTTTATTCATTAAATGATTACTTGCTTTGCATGTAATGAGATGTGATAATCACCAAATTACGAAAAAGAAAAGGGTGCAGTAAATTAGACTGAATGGTTTATTAAAACTTTTGAATTTGGTCCTTAATCTTAAAAAGTACGGATGATCCATAATATGAAACTTTATCACACTTTTGATCTATAACAACATCCACGTGAAATGTCTCCGTTTAATCTTGTCATGTACAAACTATACGAGGGTAAATAAGTCTTTTTATTAGAACATTAGTTTTATAATATCAAATATAAAACCTAAAAACACATTTTAGCCGTTGGACTTGGAGATGATAGAATTATAGAAAGTTTTGGAATTTGAAGAATGAAAGGATGGTTGGTTAACGGTTGGTGAAACAACTTTGCAACGTACGTGCATGAATTTAAGCGCACCACAATCATCGTACCACCACTTAATTATTTCCTGTAAAAAATAAATCGACATCTTTATGTTTTTGACCCGTCAGTCACTCCACATTTAGGGTAAATTACAGAATTTGTCCATGTGGTATACCCGATTTAGCAGTTCTGTCCCTAAACTTTTTGCTTCGGTTATTTTGTCCTTAAATATTTTTGGATTTCACTTTTCTGTCCTTCCGTCCAAAATCATCCGTTAACTGACGTGAAATGCTAAAAAAACAAGGGTATTTTTGTCCTTTTCCTTTTTCCCTTTTAATTTTTTCTTTTTTAATTCTTTCCCTTTTCATCTTCTTCACCCTTAATCTCCTTCCAAAAAAAACCCTAAAAGCATTTTCATGAATCCTTCTTCTCTAATATCATATTCGAACTCATGGATTTGGAGATGGACGAGCTTCGTCACGGAAGAAATTCTGGCAATGTCGTTAATCAGAATCCAGAGAGTCCGATTAGAGGTACGAACACTTCTGAAAGTGTTAATACAAGCTCTAGGGTTTTGAATTCTAGAGATTTGAAAGTTTCGTTTCTGAATCCCCATCTATTGTCGAAAGTAGTAAATATTAAACCGGATAACGAACGAGCTGATCAAATGAAGCAACATAAAAAATCATCATCATCAACAGATGACGATGATGTGGAATTAGATGAGGTCCGATTAATAGAACAACAACAACATCTCATGCAGAAATCGAGCAATTTGAGCAATTCAATTCGTGATGACAGAACAGGCGAGGTTCTAAAATGTACATCGTATCAAAGTGTAACATCCCAAAAATCAGGGAAAATTTAAAAATGTTTAAATAACTAAAATAATCATTTTCCCAAAAGTACAAGTAAACAAACGGTCTCATCTCATTAAAATAAAAATAAATCATCTCATGGTTTTAAATGCGGAACAAATAAAATAATTATTTTAAAAACGTTTGACTCAAAATAAAATAATTGTTTTAAAAGCTTTTGACTCAAAATAAACGTTTGGAATCCAAATCCATAAAAGCTCATCGAGTAACAGTTCATCCAATGCACTTGTTCTAGTACCTACAAAATGGGGGGAAGTGTTTGGGGTCAGCCACCGGTGAGTGAATAATATCAAAATAAATAAATAAATACAAACAACTCAAGTCACATAAGTGATCCCTAGAGACTCTACTCAATTCTTAATTACTCAAATTTATTTCTCAGATTTTATTACTCGGATTTTAATTTATATAGCGCGTTAGTGTGACTTGGACCGAGAGATCAACCTCCACCCGCCTCACACCACCTCAACACCTGTACTCTTCGGTGTTGAGTCAAAAAAGTCAAGTATATTATGTTTAATGTTTAACTCAAGAACTCAGAACCCAGATAACTCAGATCACAGATAACTCAGATAAATCACACAATCAATACTCAAGCTCAATCAACAAGACAACTCATAACATATAGCACATAATCATGAATCGAAAGTAAGTACAAGTTTATAGTGAGATTACCCACCTCGAATGGTCGTATGCTCCTCGAAGTATCCTCGGCACGTACAAGTCACAACTCAGTTCCTAAAAGGTCCTACATCACGTTATAAGGCTAGGATTAAAGCGCGGCTCAAATACTCGACTCATAGAAATCTGCCAGAACCCGACACCCCCGCGGGAACTACTATAACTCCCAAACTGTGTGTTAGATTATTCCCAAATTTTAACCACTTCTAGAAAACTCAGATTACTACAATTTATTGTTTCACGACCCCTGCCCAAAACAGACTCTAAGTCTCTCAAAAACTGGTTACAAAACAGGATGGATGGACCGAAAATCTTTTGCGACACTTTACTAAAACAGATATATCTTTTAAACCGTAAATCAGATTAACGAGCCGTCAGCGGCAACGAAAAGAGGACTCAGAAAACTAGAGACCATTTCAGACCAAAATTCCAGAAACGTATTTTAAGTGTGGTAAAAACAGTCCCGAACTCAGAGGACAGATTCTGTCAAAATTTTAGTTCGATATTTAAAACCCGATTTGAATCCCGACAACAACCCGCTTATTCCCAAGACCCCCGACAGCCCCGAAACCCAATTTTACCTCAGAAACTTATTTATGAATAATCTAGCTCTTTTCTTTTAAAAAAAA
The DNA here is from genome assembly GCA_963853835.1 of Calendula officinalis. NCBI lineage: Eukaryota > Viridiplantae > Streptophyta > Magnoliopsida > Asterales > Asteraceae > Calendula > Calendula officinalis. The sequence continues at coordinate 68,373,797 of OY970827.1, read as the reverse complement.
TCTTTCCCGGTTTAGGAAACCAAGAACCTTAGGGTTCGGTTTCCGTTTCTCGATTAATCAAACGTCTCGGTTGTAAATAAAAGGTTTTACCCACACCTATACCCAACACTTACAAAAACAGTGATCAAAATCCGTATCTTAATTCAAGAAAATAATGACTCATATTTTAGAAAACTAGAATTCCAAAAACGTGCTCGTGAAACCGATTAGATGTAAATATGACGAAATCCAGGATCTCATACAACCGAACCCGAATGCTCGGTCCATCCTCGGTTTGATCACACTACAACTTCTCAATTCCAATTGCATCAATCAATACAATTAAAAACAAAATAGGTACACTTTAATTATAAGGAAAACGGTTGAATCAAAAACATCATTAACAAAATTATCACTTATATTGAGATTACTCAATCCAATGTACTCAACTATTTCATTATAAATGTAACTATAAAAGAAACGGTATAAACAAACAATCAAAAACATTAAATAAGAGGGTTAGTATTATACCCTATGAACCAAGACGTGATCAAACGGTAACACCCGAATCACGAACCACAACAATTCGTTATTTGACTAGAATAAAATACCCCAAGTTTCCTAGCAACCTGCTCAGTGCTCACCGGAAATAAATAAGAAGCAATGCCGCCTACTAAAACTAATAATAATGCAACCACCACCGTTTAAACTTGCTGACCTCCAGAAAATAATCACCAAAATAAATTGTCCCAAATGTTGATTATATCACTCACGCAAACCAAGAATCTCCAAAAGAATTCTTGGATTTCTTTTCTCTGCTTGTCGGTGGATCAAAATCCAAAAGAAAATCATTCCCTATTTCGCTTTCTTGCTAACGCCATAGGTGACTAAGGATCCTTCACTTGCCCACGAATTCTCGAGTTCTCAAAAACAATGTCGGCTGGGATAATAGTCTAGGTGACTAACGAACGCAAGGATACTTTAGGGGTTTAATGGGGTAATTAGGTTTAGAATATAATACCACTTAGTTAGTTAAGCCTGCAATACGCAAACTCGGGCCTTGGCCTTTGGCCAGCCCGACACAAAATAAACACGACCCATAAAATGGTGGACCGTCTAATTATTATATCAAAAGACGAAATAGCTGCAACCATATAATAACTTGTCGTCTAATTCTTACGAGACAACTAACTATTTATTTACCCACTTAAATAAAAGAATTAATAAAGGTAAATAGCAATTACTTAATTAATTAAACATACATGTTTAATTTGGTTAACGCCAAATATAAACGAACCGTCTAATTACAGGTCGTCTAAAATATGAACCGTTTAACTACAGGTCGTCTAATAAATTCATTAATAAAAATATTAACTATTTAAAATGTTTAATTCATTTTTCTAATAATTAAAATTAATTAATTAAATAACTTATATTTATGGGCATTACACAAAGAAGACTCTCTCAACCCTTACCCATCACTAAACCCATCAGTAGCGCCACGTCATCACATCCTTACTGACACGTTACTGACACGGTCGTGTCAACCCTACCCATCACTAACTCATCACTAAACCCATCATTTCCACATCATCATTTTTAATTAAATTAAATAATTATAAAATAAATAAATTATATTGATTTAAAAATACATTAATTAAATAAAAATATGATGTTAAATTAAAAAAATTACATTTATAAATATATTAATTTAAACTTATTTTTTTCTGAAAAAAAGTATTATATTTTTATTCCTAAAACAAATATATAATTTATTTTAAAATTGAAAAAACAATTATAAAAAAAAAAGAAAAAAAAAGCAATTTTTTATTAAATAAATGAAAAATGTACAAGCTTTTAAGCTTGATGTACAACCCCAACCCCCTCCCCTACCCTTCTTCCTCTTCCCCCTCCCCCTCTCTCTCTCTCTTCCCCTCTCTTCCGGCACCCACGACGCCCAGCACCCCGTCCTCACCACGACGGATTGCTCACGACGGCACGCACGACGCGTCCGTGCCAACGGCGTCGGCGGGCAACGGCCAAAAAAGCCCCACGACGGGTGCCCAGGACGTGCCGTTGGCACGGGTCTAATGGGAACCAAAACACACCAATCGAGATTGATTGATCCACCAAAAGCTGATGTTGAGGCTCCATTAGAAAGATATTGAACTTTGAAGGTGGGTTTGTTGAAGAAGGAGGTTACAAATTATAAAGAAATGGAAAAACAAAAACAAAAACAAAAAATGTAAAAAGAAAAAAAAAATGTAAAATTAAAAGAAAAATAGTTAAAATAGGGGTAATTTGGGGAAATGGATAAAAATACCGTCAGTTAACGGAGAATTTTGGACGGAATGACAGAAAAGTGAAATCCAAAAATCTTTAAGGATAAAAAAAACCGAAGAAAAAAGTTTAGGGACAGAAATGCAGAATCAGATATTCCACAGGACAAATTATGTAATTTACCCCCACATTTATTATTTTTGTACCATTATACACTAGATATTCTTGTCTCCTATGGTACTGTTACTTTAAAATGCTTTCCACCTACAATTGTTACTTCATTTCAGAATTCCTTCACACTCGTAATAAATAAATTGCATTATATTTTACTAAATATTCTTATTTTAAACCTCCTACCCATATAATTCATTAATTTTATTTCTTAATCTTATCATTTGAATTGGATACTTATATTAATTAAATAAGTAAGAAGATATAATAGAAAATAAAATCATCTTTCTGATATGAAAAATATGAATTGCATTTCAAGTTCTTATATGTTATTTATTTATTTGTAATGTGAAATTATATTTTTTATTTATTTATGTAAGAGATAGTTGAATTCAAACTTAGATGTCAGTGATGATAGCTAGAAATTTAGTGGCAAAATTGGATTTGAAATTTTATTACAAATTTAAGTATTTATTTTAAGTTACAGAATAAATTAAAAGTGCTAATCACGTTCTCAAGTACTGTATTTGAGAAACGACATGTACAACTCAGGAATATGGACTTATGTGAGTAAAATGTGAATGGTTGATGATGCAGAAACAATAGTAAACAGTGGCAGGGCAAGAATTATGGGTTGTAGGGCCAAACGCACTCTCATACCCGACTTATATACATGCGAGTATTTCTTGTGCAAAAAAAAAAAAAGAAATGTTGATTTTCAAACTTCTTTCGTTAACAAACTAAAATCTAAAATAAAAAGTATATCACCTATTTTGAAAGTTGAGGGGTTATTTTAAAACTTTTAAAAGTAGAAAGGTTTGTTTAGAAACTTTCAAAAGTTGGAGGGGCAAATGGTAGATTTTTGAAAAAAGTTGGAGGGGCAAGTTGGGTTATTTTAGAGAAAAAAAGGAAGAAGTATTTTTTTCATAAGGGCAAAAATGTAATTAAACATGTCATGCTAAATGTTATAGTATATAAAATGAGAAAAGATTCGAACACTATCCACACAAAAAGATAAATACTGGTTATTGTATTTATTGAAGATAATATTAAATAATTATATTTTCCAAATCGACAATGTATCTTTATTAAATAATTCGTTCTTTATGTTATAACAAATACTCCCTCCGTCCCACAAATAAGTTTACATTTCTCTTGGGCACAAGATTTTAGGTAATAGTTAGTGGTGGGGTCACTGGTAATACTTTTGATTAAAATATAAGGTTGGATTGGAGAGAGAAAAATAGTTAGTGGATATTAATGGTGGGGTTCTTAGTAATAATAATATTTTATTATGTGGGGTCTCTCAAATGTGAGAAATGTAAACTTTTTTGTGGGACAAAAGGTTAGTGAGAAATGTAAACTTTTTTGTGGGACGGAGGGAGTATATTATTTGTGTTTTTTTATATAAACAATAGCATTATTAAATGCTACAAGATCGAAGAAATCTAACAATTTAACAAAGTCCAAACTAAAATACATAACCCGAACATTAACCGGTCTGGAATTAAGTGTAGCGCTATATTACAAGCTTATGTTTTTATGATCTTAATTTGTATTTACTTGAATGATGCTATAGATCTCCATTAAAGTGGTTTAAGACACCCACCATTGAAGAGAAAAAGAAAGAAAGAAAAAGAAAGAGAGACAGAATTCAAGAAATTGCTCTCAGGCTGCGGAAATACGCTTTAAATTATCACTAATTATGAAAACTGGAAAATAAAATTTGAAAACTTCACTAAATCATTTTCTTGACAATTGAACTTCTGCAAATTAAACAAAATGTGAGCATGAAAGTTAAAGACCACTATTAGAGGGTTGCTAACTCGGTTTAAAACCGAAGGTCTTCGATAAATTGATATTGATGTCACCATATCTTCAGTTCACTTTGCAGAAAGATATGAGAACGAAACATGGGGCCCATTTGAATAACAATGAGTGTTTTATGTTTTTATTTATTTTATATGTGTAAGAATTAAAAACTGAAGAGAACATGTATTGTTGGAATTGAGTGTGTTAGTAAAATATTATGTTGGAGTCTCAGTTGATGTGACTTTAATTTGATAAAAACTGAAGTGCAATAAGGTCTCTCTCAACCGTGACGCGTCACTAAACACATCCATACCGATGGGTTACTGATGAGGTCGTGTCAACAGCAACACATCACTAACCCATCACCCACTTAAAAAATATTTTAAGTCATAACTTAGGAAATTAAGAGTGAAACTAGATATTTTATTGGAAGTGAAATTAGATATTTTATATATTATTGGAAGTGAAATGTACAAAGTAGTTTTTAATTTTTATATAGTTTTAAGGGATAAATATCAATAATTGATTAATAAGATCTAATCGTGAAGCTTAATCATATATTTTATACGTAAAAGAGTATTTTGACACTTACAAAAAAATTCGAATATTTTTTATTTTTTATTTTAAGAAAAAATTATTTTATTATTTATTATTTTATTATTTTATTTTTTTCCGTTAATAAAAATATTATTTTGATAATCACTTGTGGTCGCTCGGGCGTGCATGAGTTCAAGCCATTTCGGGCAACTCAGTCCAAATTATTTGCACCCCCCCCCCCCCCCGCGCGTAGGCGTGCGGGTAAAACCCATGTATAAGGATTTAATCTTCCATACAACTTCCAACCTTATAAACCAACAAATGGTTTCAACTTTTTCCTATGTGGGATACTCTCCCACATCCCCCACTTCCAAGATTTCTTGTATCAAACACCCTACTTTGAGAGTCGATATCTTATTCACCACAACTCGACTTTGGACACGCTATATACCGTTGCGTAGCTCTCATATAGGAGAACACATAGCTACCAACCAATAACTATATATAACACGTATATATATAATTATATAGGTCCAAAGTTGGTGAAAAATCATTTTATCACAACTTTTTCCAACAATCACCCACATGAATAGAGATCGATTGAAAACACCACAAAATATCGATAAATGTTCAACAGTTAAGTCTTGCAAAGGATAGGTAGGTGTTAGCCTTTGAACCTTCCCTTGAGAAGCACACTTAGTCTCCTAGCAGTCAGTAGACGCGATGTCCTTGAACTGAGTCCGCCTTTTGTGTAGACGACGGTATACATTCTCACAAGACTCTCCCTAACTTGTTCATATCCTCTTATCGTGCCCGTCTTGGTCATGGACACTGCCTGGTTCTGCGAGAGCTACTAAGAATTGTGCCCAACAATCCCATTCGAAGCGACCCCACTTCTCTCTCACATAGGTGATTCTCTACCACGAATCATTAAAAGCCATAGTGCTTATCCTCATTGTCACTGAACTAGGAATGGACTAGGAAGTAGTACAATGTACTCCCTTTAAGAATGTATGGAGGAATTCCGTTACCCCCACAGTGACATCCCTTCGTTTATACAATTAGGTTGTCCTATTGAACCTAGATCTTGGGATCTCCAGTCAACTAGGTTAGGTTTCCTTCGCATAAACTTTTATTCCAAGGGCTTTAGTCCCATTCCATAACTAACTCTCTACTTAAGCCTTTTTCATAAGCGGATCCGCAAGTTTATCATTTAACTTTTATAGTCAATCATGATAACTTCACTTGAGAGTAGTTATCATATCATATTTTGTCTCACCATTATACATTGTACACTTGACTAATGTAAATTTGAGACAATAATATATACCATCAATTATTTAGAATATCTTCTTTAATTGATGTTAATTTTCTATTAAGATGAATTAATACCTTAGCAAGGTACCCCCACATTCGTAAGTATTTATTAGATGATTTTCTTTCAAATCAAAATGCATACGATGTTTCATCTTATCCTCACGGGTTATCTTATAAAAGATAAGTAGTCGACACACGACTTACCCCCACATTTGTACATATTAATGTATCAATCACTTCATATTTACTTTTCTCTAAAGTAAAGTTACACTCTTTCGTGTACATCAAGGAGTTTTGGTTATTTCTTTCAACCAAATGGAAGGATGTATTCGTTATATTTGTGAATTTGAATCGATGTGGAATGTATTTTAAAGTTAATTTAAATAAAATAGGACTTTAAATTAAAATTTATTGACATAAATGTAAGTAACACAAGAATAATAAACATAATAAAGTTTTATTCACAATAATCATTTATTCAAATAACATTTAATTTAAACGACATTTAATTTAAACATGCCGTTAAGGGCATAGCCCTTCCCCACAAACATTCCACTTTTTGTTAGCACAACCTTGTCCGATTCAAACACTAAACGAAAACCAAACTTGTTCAACAACCACCCGGAAACAAGATTCTTACGAATCTCCGGCACATACAACACATTGCTCAACACAAGTACTTTTCCCGAGGTCATCTTCAAGACCACTTTTCCTTCTCCTTTCACATCGGCCGTCGCCGCATTCCCCATAAACAACTTCTCACCATTGTCAACCTCTTTGAACGTGGCGAATCGGGCTCGATCAAAACAAACATGACGGGTAGCACCCGTATCAACGAACCAACCACCATCATTAGTTCCTACCAAGTTTACTTCCGAGATCATTGCCGTGATATCGGATATCATTGCCACAATGTAACACCTCAATTTTTAAAACACCTTTTAAATCATATTTTTAAGTAAAAATATTACAAATTCCAATTCCCAAAATACGGTTTAACAAAAACCTTAAAAACATTTATCAGAGTATTAAAACCGGTGTTACATTATAATATCATAACCATAGGATAAACGGGATCTACCTACGAGCTCCCGAGCTAATCAACACTAGGCCACTTCTATCGCGACCCTCTAATCCATCGATCTCGAACCTGAGTACATAGCCAAAAACAAAGTAGTACGTGAGACAAAAATAGTCTCGTGAGATACATGGGTTTTCGACCCATTCTCAAAATAATAAAAAGTCCTTACTATTTAATTCTTTCGTTTATTCACTTATTAATTATCAACTTATTATCTTATCGTTTATTCATACTTACTAGTAAGCTAACCGTAAGCTTACCCATCACATAATCACATACATGTAAGCTATCCTTAAGCTTACCCATTTTATCACATACGCCCCGGATCATTCCAAGGCAAACTCCCCCGATGTGGGTTATCATTAAGATCACATGGTAATTGGGGTTCTCCCAAACTTACCAAGATCACCAAATCCCCCGTCTCGCGGGTTATCGTAATCCCCCTTTTTATCGGGTTATCATAATCCCCCTATTGTCGGGTTATCGTTCTCATAGATATACTACCCTTGCGCAGGGAGGTACCGCCCCAAGTAGTAATCTCACTCCCCCATAAATGGGTTATCATTATCCGGATACTTTTGTTACACACATTGAACATCAAATACGGGCCTATGCCCCACCAATTCATAATCAAACACAAATTAGAATACATCTATTCTAATTATCATATTATTCTCTTTTAGCATAATCATATTTCATTTATCTTTCCTCATCATTATCATCGTATACTTTATCCTTAAATCTACTAATAAGATTCATTTCTTATTATTCATATTCATAAATATATTACCTTTACATTGACTAGAGTTCATACATATCACTAGTCAAATCATACTTGTTCTCTTAACGTGATAACACTACTTTTATTAGTATGTTTTACTAATAAACGTTATTACTTTAAAATCTTTATCATTTGCTTAATTGTTAATTCTTACTAACAAAAGCCAATTTCATACTCTTTTAGCCATTATCATTACTAATACTTTTTCTCAATAACCTCATTAATCATTTAATCTAATCACACTTACTTGCAAAATCATCAATTTCGATAACTATGTTCTATTAGCAATTCAATCAAATTTCATTATCTTTCTAATCACCTTCTTTATTAAAAATATGTATTAATAAAGACTCGATAGATATTATCCATTTTCAAAACTCTTTTACTATGTACTCAGTTTAAAAGTTCACATGTACTCACCTTAGCCAAGCTAAATCCAAATTGTGTCTATTAACACAAATCCTTGCTTTCCATCTTGTGCAATGACACCAAATCTTTAGGTCTTCTTGACCTACCATCAATACCATCACAATAACTAGTTATTAACCATAACTAATCACCAAACAATCCATATCTACATTCCTAACCACCAAGTTCATCCAACTTGGTGGAATCTCAAACCCTAGTTCAAGATTTCCATCAATAAACTCAAATCAAACTTGTACACATCGATTACAAGCTTACAATGAGTGTTCTACACCCATGATTAGTCATCTTCCCCAAAGATGACAGGGTTGGTTCCCCAAACCACCATTTTTACCCATACAAAGCTCACAAATTAACTACCAACTATCAAGGATCAAGAATCCTTACCATTGATGTTAAGATCCACAAGATTGATGAAGATTTGAGCCCTTGAACACCAAAATCGCCCACTCTCTCTCTAGAAAACGGCTGCATACTTCAAGGGTTTCAAGAATGAGAAAACCCTAGCTTTTCACGTTTTTATACTGCCAGGCACGAGTTCGCGCCGCGAAGAAAGTTGGCGCCGCGAACTTCCCGCATCGGGAACTCCTCGCGATCGGGAACTGGTCGGGAACTCCAAGATCAAAAACCCCAAACTTGCTGTCCAATGTTCACGACCGTGAACTGTAGTTCGCGTCGCGAACTGCCTAGTGCAGCTAAGGCTGCACTTTTTGTTGTTTAATCCGACCCAGTTCCGTCCTTTACCATTTCAAACGGTGTCCAAATGACACGAAACCAATTTCCACGTCTTTTAAACGATTTATCCTTATTTATCGTATTTTTCTATAATTTATTTGATTCAAAATTTCGGGTCGTTACAACTATCCACCCCTTAAAAGGATTCCGTCCTCGGAATCAACTCGAAGATTTCCAATCCACATTCGAGCGAACATTCCGTTCTCGTTCTCTCGTGGTTATTACAATCGAACTTTTCCCAATACAATTAAATCCACAATATACCTTTAAACATTCACTTAATTCCGTTAAGCCCGAACGGGTTAAAAATCAATCTTAAGCCCTTAGTACCTCAAACGGGTCAACATTTCATAACCCGACTGTCACACTTTCAATCCTTTTACCAAACCCCTTATCCACATTGAGATCATATGACTCAATCATTATTAATAGCCAATTAACCAAAACAATAGTCAACGCCTAGCTTTGATCAAGCTGTCAACATTGTCCAATCTTTGACTTGAGCACAAAGTCAACCATATTTTGACAATTTCCTTACTCACCACGGGTCTTATTAATCATCATTTTCTTTACAATCGACCTTGCATTCGTGGTTCAACAACCATCATATTCGATTCCCAAATTCAATTCGAAACACCCAATGGTCAAAGTCGCACCCTCCGACTACAATTATTTCCATTAATCCGTTAACTGTTATCGTACACATGTAGGTGATACATTATGCCCTTATCCCTGTCTAACCATTCTAAACGACAGTAAAAACCCAATTTTGATCAAAGTCAACAATCCACTAGTTGACCAACATTGACTTATGAATAAAGTCAAACTTTGCTAAATTCCACATATTCTTTATTACTAAGGCATCGCTTCCCAAGCTTTTCATTCCCGATTTCATATATAAATTTCCTTTCTCAGTTGTTACCTTTTTCCTCGATTTTGATTTCCACAATCGATTAACAATTTTCATTTAAGTTGATATCAATCTCTATTACTCTTTTACCTTCATTCTAATTCTTATACCATTTATAATCTCCTTCAAACATCCTTATACCATACTTGAAATTTCCGATTACCGGCTCTAGAGCCTCAATCATATCCAATTTGTGGTCTAACCACCCTTTATACCTCTTTCACCACCCATTGGTTACTAACAAACTTTGCTTCCTAAAAGCATTCCCTTTTTCATAAACCATGAACTTGTAGGCATCTCCGACACCTACTTATACTTAAACACTACCCGTGTTTTCAACCCAAGTTCTCACTTGCCATAAAAATCATAACAACAACTAACCATACGGTTCTTCATACGTCAGATACAAACATCATATCCCTTATAACAAATTATACTTTAACTATCTTATCGAGATGATCGGAAAGCCTCCAATCCGTCACGACTCCAAACTATCATAATGATCGGAAAACCTCCAATCCAAAGCGACTCATCAAATCTCGTTAACCGGAAAGCCTCCGATCTAACAAGATCCATTCAATACCATTCTATCTTGCATACAATTCATGTATGCATCAATCACTTAGCATCATGCTAACATTTTCTTTCATAACTAATCACATTCTCTATTCAATTTACATTTCCTCACATTACACATAACATTACTTTCTAAAGTCATATTCCTTTCATAGACAATTACTCCCACTTATCCCTTTATACCACCCGGTATACACATAACATTTCTCATGCTTTCCACCAATCTACTCTTTTACCAATCGTCTTTAGTCGATTCATTTTCTCATCATTAAAATTCTCAATCTTTCTTTCACCACCTAGGTAACCACCATTTCATTCCATTATCCATATTTTACCGAATCACCCAGTCAACTCGAGTCAACTAATTGACTCCAATCCATAATCCAAACATAACCTATTACATTATTTCCATATTATTATTTTTTCAATATTTAAATATTACCCTTCACTTAGCATATCATTTCTGGGACAATTTACCATTAATTAACCTTTTTCCCTTAGCATCGAATCTATCATTCATTATACAAACTTTTGTCATGACTAATTGTCAATTTGTTTACTCAACCATTTTCGAATACTAAATTCTGTCATCCCCGATGCTTATCCCTTCCAACATATTTTCTATTCACGAGTTTGAAACTTCACTATATTTTTCATCATTCTCTTCCTTACCGTTATCATATGGTAATACCACATCACTTATCCTTATTCCCGCCAAGTGCTACAATTTTACTTTCGAGCTTTTTCCTTACATGGTTTCCCATCCATATATCAATCTCACCGAGTCTTAGTACTTTCGCGTACTACCACCCTTTCATTGGAATATTTAATATTCCCGAGATAATATATCTTTTAATATCCTAATTATCCGCGACGTACCAATCGCCAACTCACCTAGGCATATTATTTCTTTACACATAACGAACCGGGGAAACCGTCCCCCGTGTACAGTTCCACACCAAACGATTTACCCATACTTATACATACCATTTCACTTAAGCACCAAATTGTGCAACAATTACCCAACAAACCACGAACCTCATACCATCAATTTTATAATTGAGGAAACTTACCACACTTTTGCACCTTTCGCATCAACATGATTTGACGAACTCTGAACGAGTTTTTCTTCCTTTGTTGACTCCAAGCTACCATCAAACTTCCTCTTTTCTCCACTTGATAACGATTCATTGATCCTTCGTTAAATTACCTTCTCCACATTCCTAGCAATAAATTCTCTTAGAAATTCTTCCAAGTACTCTTTCGGGACAAAACTTCCCTATCAATCTAATCGCGAACTCTTCCACGACATCTGGTACCATATTCTCTTTTCCAATGCTTCGAACATCGCATTCCGCCGCGACCACACATCACTCTCCCAGTAGACGAGCTGTAGAAGTCACCATATCTTCCTCCTAACACTTGCTAATCTTTAGCACTTGCTCAATTTCACGAATCCACCGAATCACGGCCTCCGGTTCCGTACTTCTCAATTACACATCCAACTTACACGCCATCAATGTCTTGAATGAACATCATTCCTTTTCTTCTGATTCGGAATCACTACCATCATCACCGCGACATGACAAAACTCAATTATAATTTCTCTTCTTGTCCTAGAGGAGCTTGTCCCCTTCTCGCGTTCACCCTTTTGTTATACCAATATGTTCACAATCAAGATTCAAACGATGACTCAACGGTCGAATAAAACACATTTATACCAAATCATGACATTTCTCTTAGGGATCGACCCTATCATACTCGCACGTTACGGTCTCAAAAGACTAATCATGGACATCCTATGGGAACATATGGTCCTACTTAGCATAGCTTAAGACTAGGGAGGTCAAACCTACCTAATTCACTTAAACTATAGCTCTGATACCAAGTTGTAACACCTCAATTTTTAAAACACCTTTTAAATCATATTTTTAAGTAAAAATATTACAAATTCCAATTCCCAAAATACGGTTTAACAAAAACCTTAAAAACATTTATCAGAGTATTAAAACCGGTGTTACATTATAATATCATAACCATAGGATAAACGGGATCTACCTACGAGCTCCCGAGCTAATCAACACTAGGCCACTTCTATCGCGACCCTCTAATCCATCGATCTCGAACCTGAGTACATAGCCAAAAACAAAGTAGTACGTGAGACAAAAATAGTCTCGTGAGATACATGGGTTTTCGACCCATTCTCAAAATAATAAAAAGTCCTTACTATTTAATTCTTTCGTTTATTCACTTATTAATTATCAACTTATTATCTTATCGTTTATTCATACTTACTAGTAAGCTAACCGTAAGCTTACCCATCACATAATCACATACATGTAAGCTATCCTTAAGCTTACCCATTTTATCACATACGCCCCGGATCATTCCAAGGCAAACTCCCCCGATGTGGGTTATCATTAAGATCACATGGTAATTGGGGTTCTCCCAAACTTACCAAGATCACCAAATCCCCCGTCTCGCGGGTTATCGTAATCCCCCTTTTTATCGGGTTATCATAATCCCCCTATTGTCGGGTTATCGTTCTCATAGATATACTACCCTTGCGCAGGGAGGTACCGCCCCAAGTAGTAATCTCACTCCCCCATAAATGGGTTATCATTATCCGGATACTTTTGTTACACACATTGAACATCAAATACGGGCCTATGCCCCACCAATTCATAATCAAACACAAATTAGAATACATCTATTCTAATTATCATATTATTCTCTTTTAGCATAATCATATTTCATTTATCTTTCCTCATCATTATCATCGTATACTTTATCCTTAAATCTACTAATAAGATTCATTTCTTATTATTCATATTCATAAATATATTACCTTTACATTGACTAGAGTTCATACATATCACTAGTCAAATCATACTTGTTCTCTTAACGTGATAACACTACTTTTATTAGTATGTTTTACTAATAAACGTTATTACTTTAAAATCTTTATCATTTGCTTAATTGTTAATTCTTACTAACAAAAGCCAATTTCATACTCTTTTAGCCATTATCATTACTAATACTTTTTCTCAATAACCTCATTAATCATTTAATCTAATCACACTTACTTGCAAAATCATCAATTTCGATAACTATGTTCTATTAGCAATTCAATCAAATTTCATTATCTTTCTAATCACCTTCTTTATTAAAAATATGTATTAATAAAGACTCGATAGATATTATCCATTTTCAAAACTCTTTTACTATGTACTCAGTTTAAAAGTTCACATGTACTCACCTTAGCCAAGCTAAATCCAAATTGTGTCTATTAACACAAATCCTTGCTTTCCATCTTGTGCAATGACACCAAATCTTTAGGTCTTCTTGACCTACCATCAATACCATCACAATAACTAGTTATTAACCATAACTAATCACCAAACAATCCATATCTACATTCCTAACCACCAAGTTCATCCAACTTGGTGGAATCTCAAACCCTAGTTCAAGATTTCCATCAATAAACTCAAATCAAACTTGTACACATCGATTACAAGCTTACAATGAGTGTTCTACACCCATGATTAGTCATCTTCCCCAAAGATGACAGGGTTGGTTCCCCAAACCACCATTTTTACCCATACAAAGCTCACAAATTAACTACCAACTATCAAGGATCAAGAATCCTTACCATTGATGTTAAGATCCACAAGATTGATGAAGATTTGAGCCCTTGAACACCAAAATCGCCCACTCTCTCTCTAGAAAACGGCTGCATACTTCAAGGGTTTCAAGAATGAGAAAACCCTAGCTTTTCACGTTTTTATACTGCCAGGCACGAGTTCGCGCCGCGAAGAAAGTTGGCGCCGCGAACTTCCCGCATCGGGAACTCCTCGCGATCGGGAACTGGTCGGGAACTCCAAGATCAAAAACCCCAAACTTGCTGTCCAATGTTCACGACCGTGAACTGTAGTTCGCGTCGCGAACTGCCTAGTGCAGCTAAGGCTGCACTTTTTGTTGTTTAATCCGACCCAGTTCCGTCCTTTACCATTTCAAACGGTGTCCAAATGACACGAAACCAATTTCCACGTCTTTTAAACGATTTATCCTTATTTATCGTATTTTTCTATAATTTATTTGATTCAAAATTTCGGGTCGTTACAAGTTGCATATGTTCATCACTATGCTCCACCACATTGACTTCATGTGCATTTTCTCGTTTCAGTTGCTTACAATCCGAAGCCCTATGACCCTTTTGGTCACAATTGTAGCACGTACCGTTGAACTTGTGGAATTTCTTTTTCACAATCCCATCTTTTGGTTTCAAATGACCATTCTTGTTCTTGACCACATCTTTGCCTTTGTTTCTCCTAGAAGATTCCTCATTCTCAACAACATTAGCTTTTGCCGACTCGGGCAAGTAACTAATCTTTTGAGCAACTTTATTGTCTTCTTCAATACGAAGGCGAACAATAAGATCTTCGATGGACATTTCCTTTCGCTTATGCTTAAGGTAATTTTTGAAGTCCAACCAACTAGGAGGTAACTTTTCAATAATAGCCGCGACTTGGAAGGTCTCACTAAGCACCATTCCTTCGGCATGTATGTCATGTAACAACACTTGAAGTTCTTGCACTTGACTCATTACGGTTTTTGAGTCAATCATCTTGAAATCCAAGAACCGGGCAATGACAAATTTCTTTGTTCCGGCATCTTCGGTCTTGTATTTGCGATCTAACGACTCCCATAAGAGTTTGGACGTCGTTATTTTGCAATACACGTTGTACAAAGAATCAATCAAGCCATTCAAGACATAATTTCGGCATATGTAATCCGAATGCTTCCATGCATCTACCGCGTTCACGGATTGAACATCGGTCTCCCCATCAACGATCGTAGGAGCGGATTCGGTCAAGAACCTTGCAAGGTTCAACGTGGTCAAGTAGAAGAACATCTTTTGTTGCCATCTTTTAAAGTTCAAACCATTGAACTTTTCGGGCCTTTCGGCATGGTTGGCAACGGTGTTCACGGCTACTTGAGTTCCAACCAAAGGAATAGCATTCACAAAAGGTGGAGTCAACACGGTGGATGCCGGCGGCGTATCCATTCCACTTTCCATCTTTCAACTGAAAAGTACAAAATAAGACAAATTAGTCTTAATCCAAAATTATATAAGTTTCTCACATACAACTAGCTAAAAGATATATTTCAAGTAACATCCTTATAGGAATCAACTCAAGAAGTCAAAGACTATCTTGTATCTTTTCAACTATTGTAACTTTCGAAACTTTATAACTATCAACTACAAGTTTCATAAGAAACTCCAAAATTCTCAACTTTGAAAGCAAAATTCTAGATGCCAAAGCAATCCATAGATAAAAATCCTGAAGAATCTTAGCTTTTCACAAGTATGAGAAAATCTATTTTAAGTTTGTAGGAGCTAATACCAATTTTCATTAATAAAATACAATACAATAAGGGAAATTGACTAAACGTTTACAAAGATTGAAACAAAATTAAATAGAACAAACAAGTAACAACGTTTTTGGTTGAGTCTCGTGAACTTCACGATCCCCTTAAAATAGATTCGTTGTCTATTTCCCAGGGTAAAACAACCGAGTAGTTTTACACTACCGAATATAATCCAAGCCAGAACAATACCGAAATTGAGAGAGTTTTCACAAGAGAGAAGCTGTGATTTAGAAGAGAAGTAGGTGAAGGTATGTCTACAAATAAGACCCAAGGTCTCTATTTATAGTGTAGAATGAAGACTAATGTTTACTCAAAACATTAAATGCATTCATTATCATTAAACAAGAAATCAAAACAGTAATCTGCAATTACTGCTGAAAATTCGAAACTGCTCAGTCCTTCTGGTCAGTACGAGAACTCAGTATCAGACTGCTGCTGCGCAGGTCAGTAGCATAACTCAGTATCAGACACCAGCTGCGCAGATCAGTATTGGAAGTCAGTATGAGACTGCCTGCTGCGCAGGTCAGTATCAGACTGCAGCGCAGTACGTGTCGAAAAAACTCAGTACCGAGGTGGTCGGTATTGACCAGTCAGTACGAGCACACTGCAGTGTCGATGAGGTGCAAAAATTGACCCGCACGAGCCCGGAATTTCGGAGCCGCATTCGTGTCCGCATGTCGCTCGGGCGTGCATGAGTTCAAGCCATTTCGGACAACTCAGTATCAGACTGCAGCGCAGTACGTGTCGAAAAAACTCCGTACCGAGGTGGTCGGTATTGACCAGTCAGTACGAGCACACTGCAGTGTCGATGAGGTGCAAAAATTGACCCGCACGAGCCCGGAATTTCGGAGCCGCATT
The DNA here is from genome assembly GCA_963853835.1 of Calendula officinalis. NCBI lineage: Eukaryota > Viridiplantae > Streptophyta > Magnoliopsida > Asterales > Asteraceae > Calendula > Calendula officinalis. The sequence continues at coordinate 68,356,901 of OY970827.1, read as the reverse complement.
CGTGTCCGCAGGTCGCTCGGGCGTGCATGAGTTCAAGCCATTTCGGACAACTCAGTTCAAATTATATATATAACACATATATATAATTATATAGGTCCAAAGTTGGTGAAAAATCATTTTATCACAACTTTTTCCAACAAGAACAATAGTAAATTAAAACTAAAATTTATATGATTTTTAATTGTTGGATCGTTAACAATTAACCGCGCGCGTATAAACAACAAAATCCATATATTCTCGTCTTTGGAACTCACTAGCTATGATACCTGCATAAATTGGTATTGATGTAATTAAGAATACTTGTGATCACTCATTGTTTCTGTGTTGTTGACGACCATGATCAACATGACTGAAACCATTTAAATGATCGGAAACACCACTAGAACCCGATCTATTCGAGCTTACTCCCGCCATCATTGTTGCCCCATCTAAAATTGCCGTTGGGGCACCAAAGTTCATAAAATGTAACCCTTTATAACTGTTGTTATTTGTGATATTATTATTGGCAGATGGGAAATTCCACGTGGCATCACCAGAAAAAACGTGACTAGAACGAGTAGCAGGACTACTACTAGCAGGGTTTCCCATCAATAAGAACGACGCCGTTTCTGATCGCTACCGTCCGGGATACTAGACTGAGTCATGTAGTTAGACGGATCCGAACACAATTCGTCGGTTTTCCCTACCGGAGATGAAAATTCCAGCAAGTGATGAGACGCTGGCGCCGTCGGTTGACTTGTGACGAAGCTAAAACCGTTTCTTAAGTAAGATGTCGGTCCGGCGGAGATCGTGGAACCGGATCCGCGGAGAGAGATGTTAAGTGAAGTGAAGTTGGCCGGAATCGTTCCGGTTCCAGTGGCGGAAGGTTCTGCTTGCTGGAGCAGCCACTGGATGGTCTCACCGTCGGACTTGTGTCCCAGTTCTCGGGTGAGCTGGAAGACTCTGGCGGCACAGACGGCGGGCATGCGGCCACGACCGTCGACTTTTGTGTGTCTGTCTTTTGTTGCTGCTCTCTTTTGTGGTGGCTTTTGTTGCAGTTCCACCTGCGCATTTGCATCACCGTTAAGGCCACCAGAGCGTTCTTCAAGCAGCTGTAATGGGTGGTTCGGCCGCCGGAAGTAAGCTTGTTCATCACCTTCCATTATGGTGGTATGTGGGTGAGATTTTCTATCTGAAAGTTGTATATTCCCGGAAGAGTGGGGGATATGTGTGGTTTTTTGTGATTTTATCACCCTGGAAATAGTATTAGAAAGGAGAGGCTGTCGTTAGCAAGCTTTATGCAACAAAAATATTTGAAGAGTTTTTTATTTACATTTTCTTTTAAAGTTAATATCATCATTATCAAATTATAACAAAAGTAACTAACATAAGTAACCTATTTAGTCTATTAAAATTGACAAAGAAATAATAATTCAATTTGTTTAAAATCAAAGATTATAATTAATCATAACTAGTTTGTTAGGTAATTTTAATTATTATAATTGAAAGAAAGAGATACAACTAATGCCATCAAGACAATATAAAAATGCAATAACTATTTTTAATTAAGATACAACAAAACATAAAATAGAAAATTTCCATGTTTTTTCAAATGGTGTAATATAAATCACCACTTTTTATTAGTGGTAATTTTTACAAAGATTTAAAGCTGTATGGATAATTCTAATTATGTATAGTTACCTCCATTTACTACTATCTTTCACCATTCTTTTGCTAAATGATTTTTGCCAATCAACTTCCTTTAAGCGTCGATCATATATGCAATGGTATTAAAAAATAAGGCTACTCGGGAGAGTTCTTCATGGTGTAAAGACATCCTGGGTGGCAAGCAAGTGAAGGTACATGGAATACCGTCCCCTTCACGGCATGTAAACTTTTCATGGTGTAAAGACATCCTGGGTGCCAATCAACTTCCTATAAAATGATGTGATTTGATTGCTTAGATAGCATTTGATTTTCATCAAACTTGGTGTGATCATAGGCCGGGATCCATACCAAATGCTTAAAAGACCAGGTCGGGCCGGCCAATCGAACCAGAAAACCGGTATGGTGTCGGCCGGATGTAACCGGATCAATATGAAAGATGTGGGTTGGACTGAACCGTCAGATTTTTACCGAATCGGGCCCAAGAGACCGGATTGGCCCGGATTTTTTACTTTTAAAGTTTTAACATGATGTTTTTTTATGCTTATATGTGTCATCAAATGTTTTAATTTAATGTTTCATTCGTGAATCGTCACAAAAAAATTTTTTATCATCTTCAAGATTGATATTCTTCATAATCGATAATATTTTGGATTTTAATTACTTACAAAAAATTTTATAACTAACTTTTACAATATAATGAATAATTTTGTAATTTGATTCAACTAATCTGATTATTTTTAAGGCATCCTTTGGTCTGATTTTAAATCTGATTTCTTAAAACATATATTGCCCATTCCCAGCCGCATAAGAATCGAAAGATTACAATTTATCAAAAGACTCGGTTAGAGAATTTAGTTATCTAACTGTAATTTCATTGCGAGTTAATTATATATTACACCAATCTATATAAGAAAACAAAAAAGTGAAAATCGTTGCGGGGAAATGAATAAAATGATTGCAGCGTTCCTTAATTGCAGGCATTTCATAATGCTTTATATGTCACAAAATGATAATTGTTGATAACTAAAATCGATGATTTGTTAATAGTTTATTTATTTAAATAAGTAAACAGGTCATTTCATGATATATCTGTGTAATAAATTATTTAAAGACATTCATATAGAAATAAATTAATTATTGTGTCTATCTTTAGAAGTTTAATTAATTAAGTTGGGAATATGAAATTCTAGACTTCATGATTAAAGTGAAGTTTTTATTCGCTTTCCTATCTTTTCTTTTTGAAGTTACTCTCTCCGTTCTATAAAAAAAAATTCATATTTCACTTTGTCACAAGTTTTATGGTGATATTTAGTGATAAGGTCATTGGTAATAATTTTAATTAAAATATAATATTGGTTTGGAGAAAATGATAGTTAATGGATAGTTAGGGGTGATGTCTTTAATAATAATATTATTTATTATGTGAAGTCCATCGAACGTAAGAAATGAGAAGTTTTTATAGGATAAAAATTTAGAATGAAATAATATATTTTTGGGTGAGATGTAGGGAATATTACTCAAAAAGTGTGTATCAATTGATTTAGGGAAAATCCCTAAAATTTTACTCCGTACAATTTATCACTGTCATTAATTCAACAAAACATACCAATTCAATCGGCAAAATAAATAATAGAATAAATTACAATAATCGTCTTTGTGGTATATGCCATATTTCACCCATATGTCCTTGGAGTTGTATTTTATGGAGTCCAAAGGATTTGTCTAGTCCCAAGGGACAAATTCTAGCTATTGCATTAAAATGGTCAAGATCAAATCCCCACCTACAGCCACCGCCGGCTGCCGCCTCCGGCCACCTCCGGCCGCCGGCCGCCGTCCGCCGCCGCCGGCTGGCTGACAGTGAAGGTGCTGGTGCTAATGGGCTGGTGGTGGTATTGATGTATCGAAGCACATGTGCTTCACTAAAACACAGCATATTACTTCGAATCACATGTGCTTCAGGTCACGAAACACATGTGCTTCAAGTCACTAAAAACATGAGTTTCTAAACACACAAGGGAGCATACGAAGCACATGTGCTTGACGTTATGAAACACATGTGCTTCACTACACGAAAAAAAAAATCAGAACAAGTGACGAACATATCATTATGAAGCACATGTGCTTCATAAAGCCAAGCACATGTGCTTCATAAAGCCAAACACATGTGTTTTTATTCTTGAACACATGTAACTTACAACCAAGTCATTTGTGTTTGAATTACGAAGCAAATGTGCTTGACGTTATGAAACACATGTGCTTCACCACACAGAAAAAATCAAAACAAGTGACGAACATATCATTATGAAGCACATGTGCTTCATAAAGCCAAGCACATGTGTTTTTGTTCCTGAACACATGTAACTTACAAGCAAGTCATTTGTGTTTGAATCACGAAGCACATGTGCTTAAAGTTATGAAATACATGTGCTTCACCACATAGAAAAAAAATCAAAACAAGTGACGAACATATCATTATGAAGCACATGTGCTTCATAAAGCCAAGCACATGTGCTTCATAAAGCCAATCACATGTGTTTTTGTTCCTGAACAAATGTAACATACAAGCAAGTCATTTGTGTTTGAATCACGAAGCACATGTGCTTGACGTTATGAAACACATGTGCTTCACTACACAGAAAAAAAATTAAAACAAGTCACGAAGCACATGTGCTTCCAGTCACGACCACCACCACCGGTCACCACCGCCGGCGGCCACCTCCGGCCGCCGCCGACCGCCGCCTACCGCCGCCGTCCGCCGCCGCAGGCCGCCGTCTCCGGCCGCCGGAGAAGCACATGTGCTTGTAGTGGTGGTGGTGGTTTTGAATCTTGATCTTGACCATTAATTTTTCTTGATCCAAGGGCTAATAAATGTCCCTTGAGACTAGATAAAATTAATGGACTATCTTGAACATTTCACTATGTCCTTATATGTAATTTTACGTTTAATATTTTTAGCTCTTGTTATTTTCCCAAACACCTTTTCACAAATAAAATATTTTAGTTTTCAACTTTAAGAGCATAAGGTGTGTCCCGCCAAACAGGCGGTCCGCCAAAGGATTTTTTCTTTTTCTTTTTTGATTTTATTAATTGTGATTGGTTGGATATAGTTATTATAGATTCCAAATAGGTGTTATAGAAATGTTAAATCAGAGAAGATAAATTTAAGATTAGTGCTAAAACCATGTTTTTTTAACAACTACTATAATTAAAAACTAGTAAGAAGCTAGAAGACTACAAGGAAAGAAAACCAAAACAAAGCAAAGACTAAAAACAAGACATATGATTGACACACCAACGTGCTAAAACCATGTTAACGGGGCAAAAGAAACTTTTAACATGACTTTAAAAGGGTGACCATACTTTGTGCTCTAACTAAAAACTCTAGTTTCCTGCTAATTACTAATAATTCTAACTACCCATGGCCTATAACATAGTGATATTGATGTTACCCATAATTTATAGATCATTAATTTAAATCCTGTTGTGAACAAAGTAGATATTAAATGTCATAAAATAAATTAAAAAAAAATTCTAACTAACAACTAATTTTGACAAATAAACATAGCAACAAGAGAAATGATATGATTTATATTATTTATCTCTATTTTATGTTGCTACTTATTATAAAGTGACATATGTAATTCACTAATTATTTTTTCTTGTATTATTTTTTGATTTTGATATTTATCTTAATCAAAAGAGTATACATATAAGAGATGTATTCAAGGTACCCCTTAATTTGTATGGAACCTCAAGGGATAAATTTCAACGATTGATTAATTACAATAATGGTCAAAATTAATCACATATTTTATACATGGAGGGCGGAAAAAAATACTTTTTTAGAATTTTTATTACTTTTTTAATATTTTTATTTACTATTATTATTATTATTATTATTATTATTATTATTTTCGTTAACAACTTATAATGTGATTGTATACTGAATCGCATGTGATTGTATATTAAATTACATATGATTGTACAATAAAATCACATGTGATTCAGTACCACACGTGATTATTAATATAATATTTTTTTGACGAAAAATAATAATAAAAAAATAAAAAATATAATCCATCCGTCCCGCAAAAAACTTCTCATTTCATACTAAATTTTTGTCCCACAAAAACTTCTCATTTCTTATATTTGATGGGCTACACATAATAAAATAATATTATTATTAAGGACCTCACTACTAACTTTTCACTAACTATCTTTCTCTTTCAAAAACCAATCTTATATTTTAATCAAAATTATTACTAATGACTTCACCACTAACTATCATCTTAAAATTTATGCTAAAGTGAAATGAGAAGTTTTTTGTGGGACGCGGGGAGTATAAAATAAATAAAAAAAAATTTAAAAAATAAATAAAAAATAAAAAAAATTGAAATTTTTTTGTATGTGCCAAATGACCAAAATACCCCTTTATATATAAAATAGGTTATTAATCTTGACCATTATATCTCATTGATTCATGATTAAGATTTGTCTCTTAAAAATACACAAAAATTAAAGACCAACATTTCACATGATAAATATAATTATACACTAATATTATTTCTCATACCAACAAGGCAACAAGTATTGTGGGATATTCGTATGTGGGTCCAAACGGGGCTTATTGGCCACATCCCACAGGTGATGTTTGAAGAGATCACGTGCCATTCAGTGGTGAATAGATGGCTTACCATCCAATTCTGTCGGAATCTAACCATATATAGACATTACAAGTTATATTACATTTCCTAGTTTGTTTGGTTGTAATCCAAAACGTGAAACGGTGTTTGTTTCGACACAATCCTGTCTCAAGAAACCCGTTAGGAATCCATCTCAAAACTATCGCAAAACAATCCTATGTCCCAAAGTCCTTCTCAAAAGGTATTTGCCAGGTGTAAATTTGTGACGGCATTTTCCGTCGCAAATCACTATCAATAGCTATTTAGCAACGATTGTCCGTCACAATAGACCCTTCCTATGGTAGTGATTTTGCGGGCCCAAATTGTGAGGTAGTACGGGTTACACGGGCTCTATAGTAGCTACGTCGTTGACGTCTAAACACCCCTTAGTAATTCATTTAATTTAAATGATAATTAATTTACTTTGAGTTGTTTAAATAAATATAATAAATTTGTAGAATAATCATTACAAAGATAATCGATTTGCTTACGGCCTTACAGGCGATCAATGAAAATGGTATACATAGTAATTGCAATTCCTATGTTATTTTTTATTTAGTTAAAATATAGGATGAAAGGGCCATTTTTTTATTTATTAAAGTGAGTGATTATATGTAGCTTTCAAAATATATGTTATCGCAAAGCTTCAAATATGATAAAAGGTAATCTTATTCTTGCACGGTAACATAGTTTAAAACAAGAGTCTCGGGAAAATATAAACTTGGTTCTAAACGGTGAATATGGAAAATCATATGATAATATTACGCTCTGCCGACAGCGGACAGACGCACCATATCAATTGACCGACAAGGGCAAATATTTGACAAGGCAGGTGATTTTCTCAAAGTTATTTTTACTTCCTACAAGGTACTCCCTCCGTCCCACAAAAAAGTTACCATTTCCCTTTGGCACAAGATTTTAGGTGATAGTTAATGGTGGGATCATTGGTATTATTTTGATTAAAATATAAGGTTGGTTTGGAGAGAGAAAGATAATTAGTGGATGTTATTGATGGAGTTTTTAATAATAATAATATTTTATTGTGTGGAGCCTACCACATGTGAAAAATAGGAACTTTTTTGTGGGACAAAAGCTTTAGGAGAAATGAGAACTTTTTTGTGGGACGGAGGGAGTAATATTCTTGTTTTGACCATAATTCCCTCAGAAACTTTTTCTCTCAATTTTGAGTTTTCTCTCTCCCCTTAAATCCCCTTAAACTTTTTCATGTGACTAAACATGATCCAACCCTTATAAACTTTTCCAAAATCACCTTCACCTAAAATAGTATCGGTGCGTAAATTTATCACTCTGGCGTCGCCAAATGTCCTTTTAACAACAATTTTGCGAGCGATGCCTTGTTCTCTGAGAGATGTTACTAGCATTTCTAGTTGGTCTCAAGCAAAAATTTAGAAGTTTAAACTTTATATCGATACTTTATCGATGACAAATTACCTATATAACATTTGCTAGGGGCAAATCCTGTAGATGACCAGTTGGTGAGCAGTGATTACCTTTTTTTTTTTTTTTTTTTTTGAATTTAGCTGTTCATATTTCAATCAAAGGCAGCTACATCATTTGCTAATGACACACATATAATGATCGTAATCCAATCCATAAAATTTAGCATCAATTCATCGACATACCACCTGAATCGGAGCTTGAAATTAACAACTCCCAGATTTGAAGCTCCGATCAGTCAATGTAATTAGATTAATCTAAAAAAAGAACAATAGGGTTTATAGAAAAACAAATACACTAGAAAACTCCCTACAACTCTCAATCACACTTCAAATCAAAATAAGAAGAATTTCACATATTAATAGAACATATAAAAAATGAAGAAGAACCCCAAAGCTTGAGACTTGAGAGAGAGAGCAAACACCCAGATGGAAAATTACAATTAAAAAACTCACAATCGGACCCCTCTCTCTCTCTGACAAATATCTACCTAACTTACCAATATTTACACATAAGACCTTCTATTATAAGTCTTTTTACACCTGCAGTCCTGCACTACAACTACACAAAATAATGATATAAAAGCTTACTTTTTTTTTATACTTTGGCCACTTAACAATTTCAGCAATAAAAAACAGATTAACAAAAAGACATATTTTTGTACATTCAATTATTCAAATATCATATTACCTTTATTTTAAGCACTTTTCATTCATCGAAATCTCAAACATTTCAGTTGTGTTTAAATAATGTCTTTTTTAAATAATACTCCCCCATCCCACAAAAAACTTCTCATTTGGCTTTTGCACAAATTTTTAGGTGATAGTTAGTTGTGGGTAATTTTTTTTTTTGGAAACGGCAAATGAAATAACGGAAGCCTACTCGCAATTTTTCAGCGAGCACCCCGAGTTCGAGCTCCGCATAAGCGGGCAAACCCAGCCCCCAAAGGGATTTCCAAGGAAAATTCCCCATATGTGCTCGTGTGAGGTATGAGTTAAATTACGCTAATGCAACGCTCCCAAAGGGATTCGAACTCACGACCTGCAGCCCACATGGGTATAAACCCAGTGCCTCAGACCAGCTAGGCTGGCCATCATTGGCTGTTGTGGGTCATTGATAATACTTTTGATTAAAATATAAGGTTGGGTTGGAGAGAGAAAAATAGTTAGTGGATATTAGTGGTAGGGTCTTTAGTAATAATAGTTTTTTATTGTGTGGAGCCCATCAAATCTCTACTATATTATAAAGGGTTTACCCCTTCCATAATTAGCAAGACTGAAAATTCAGCTAACACACTTGCTAATTATGGAAATAATTGGTATTCAAAAAATTTGCATTACCCTGGATTCGAACACGAGACCATCAGGTTAATCACAAAGCTCGCTAACCAGCTGAGCTGCATGAAACCACATTCGATTTTTCGAAATCAATAAATATAACCTAATCTACGGTCTCCTTCAACATGCATACATGTCTCGAAAACGCAGACGGCTCCTCGATTCCCATTGCATCGGTTCCTTCACCCTAGCACGTGTATCATCACCACTGATTCTCTCACCCCGCCCAATCCCCTTCTCATCCTTCTTCAATCAACTGCTGCTTCAGCTCCCTCAATCACCTCTCCTACTCCTCCATCTTCTTCTACTCCTAGATCATCACATACAATTGCAATATCTGGTTGAGCATACACAATGTCATCACTCCTATTACCATTGCTCTTCCTACCGGCGAGCCCGTCGTGATTATCCTGTCATTATCTGGTTCAACAGTCATGATTCACACCCCTCATCCATCTTCCAGCCGTTTCATTCATATACGAAACACATAGGTTATTCTATCTTAAAACCCTAATTTTCCTTCTACCTTTATTTTATTCATTATCTCTTTTTTGTTTGGATCTACATCTCCTCTAACATTCTCATTTTGTTTTTGTTTTTTTTAATTAATTTGTTGTTTCAGTTGACGAGCTACTTAACAATACCTTTCAGGTCTATGTTTCATCCGTATCAATTTATAATTGTTCATATCATTTTGTTTTGTTATAGATCTGAATGTTTATTAAAATCATGTGATACCATTTGCTAATTCATTATCATTTTGTGCTGATCTGAATCACTTTATCTGAATCCGAGGTCAACATTTAGACTTCATATAGTTAATTGTCTTATAATTCAGTGTATTGAAAAGTTAGGTCCAAGCCTTGAATGAGGTAGTTTTGCTTCTGGGATGATGAAATTGACTACTGATCTTGCTCAGTCATATTCTTCAACAATTAAGATTTTGAACTGCTCGATTCACTTTACATGTTTTACGGATTATAAAGATTATTTTTAGAATAACTTAATATTTGGTAATCATATCAACTATTGTCTCTAAACAATCTAATTTCTAGAATGGAGAATATTCTGCGGGTCAACTCAACCTGATAATTACAATTTATTTAACATTTTTTTTTAGTTTAGAGTTGATTTTGTTTCAGGTTAAACCGATTCACAACTTGTTTGCAACTCTTTTTCTTGCGAGCATTTGAATGTTGATACACTAACAAGGCTGCTCTTTTTGTAAGTTACAACGTGTATTGATTGTTCCGTCATTAGTCTGACGGGTTTTATTGACAATTATGGCTTATTAATAACTTTTTGTAGGTAGCAATAACAACATTCTGGCGCAGATTGGGGAATTGGCTAATTAACCGGTTTGCAAATCGGGAAGTGGAAAAGCAGGTTTTGGAATTTGCAACTCATGACAACGATTTAGGGCTTTATAGACATCAAGGTGAATTCTTTACGTTTTCCTTCTAAAGCGATTAAGGGTTTTTTACACAGATATCAAACGGATTTCAAATGGCTGAGCATATCAGAGATTGAGGGTTCTAATTTTATGCTTGAATTGGTAATATTTCAATTTTTTTGAATTTTTTAATTTGCAGTTCTCGAAGTAACAGGCGTTTAGAGTTCCCCTTAATTTCTTTAGGCTATGGAGCAAGGTTTTAAACAAGGTAATCTATACATTGAGGGCTCTGGTCCACAAATGCAATCGCCAAAGAAAGCCTTCGTTTACTCTTTTGTTAAACGGGTGAATCTGGTCAAACGAAGCAAATAGTCAAATTGGTAAATCTCTTCAAACAGGTCAATCTTGTCAAATGGGCCAATCTGTTGAAATGGTTCAAACTGGACAAACGAGTCAATTGGGTCGATCTGGACAATCGGGTCAATTTGGTCAAAAGGGTCAATTTGGGTCAAAGGGGTCATACGGGTCAATCTGTCCATGGTATTGTTTTAAAATTATATTTCCAATTATTCAGAGTATCGGTCTAGAAAGTTACTCTGCTTTGGGTAACTCTTGTGCGCATCAACTTTTTCAGAAAAAAAGATGCTGAGCTGGCATATACTAAAGAGGTAAGTTTTTAATACGGGTCAGTTAGGGCCGACTCACAAAAAGTAACCTTAGTATCACAAAATTTTCTTTTACCGTCAAATTTATCAAAGGTAAGATTTTGCATCAGTTGCTGGAGAAATTTTGCTGTCAAATTTATGAACCAGTGATGTTTGTATAACAACTTGCTGTCAAAATTTGCATCTGGTAGTATTTTATGATCGAATTGAAAGTTATAGCATAGTAGTTTTAAGAGACGTTTTTCTACTGAATTTATTCAATGTGTATTTTGATTTAATTAGTTATATAAATTAATAATTATGGGCATATTGCAAGTCAATCTGGATGTTATATAATTAATAAATTTCTTAAAAATTCCAAGTAAATCACATGGTTAAATATATAGTAGACCTCACATCAAAGATGAACTCAGGTGGTTCACTATGGTCTTTGAGATTTTGAAGTTTCCAACGTATTTCATTAGGGGGTACCTGCTCCCGAATCAGTTCGGGTCTGCGAGATCATATCATAAATTAAGGTCGATTTTGGATGTGAAAGCTGCAACGAATAATAAGGATAAAATTGTGATTACGGGCTTAATTAGTAGTAAATGGAGTCGGGTTTAGATTAAGAAAAAAGCTAAGAAAGATGAGTTTGCGAAGAATAAGGAAAAACAGTCACGGGGTCGTGGTTTGGATTCGCTTTGAACGAGATGCTGATTCTCGATATTTGATGTTTAGAATGTTTTAAAATTCGGTCTGGCCTGTTTCAGCCTGAAGTCAGTCAGGATCAATCCTAATAACATGGATATTGTGAACAATTTTGAAACTGATGATTATGTATTTGTACTGTTTAATGAGGGGATATAAACAGTAGTTTTAAATTTCAAGAGTTCAGTTTTTAGGTGGTGTTTGGATAATTGAATGTACAATGAAAGCTGGCCCTAAAACAGTATACCGAGGGGGAAACAGCTGTTGAAAGTGTTATAATGTCACATAACTTTTAAGTGTGTTGATTTGTATAGTATTTTTGTTATTCGGTTTACTACATAGAAGTAAATAGAAGTAATGTATTTGAGATTTTTATAAATTAACAAAATTTAATTCTTAGCTAACATGTTTGGTGTTTCGGGATAAATTTATATCTATCGAAAAAGGGTTGATCTAAGACTCAAACTTTAGACCTACATCTTATTTGTTAAAGACTCTAACTAACCGAGTTACTATGATAGATGTTGATCATTTTGAGTGTAATTAACTATGCATCACGTTATGTGAATATGTATCTCATATTATTTTATTGACCACTTTCACCCATCACCACCACAATCACTACTGCCTTCATGAATCATCACTACGCACCATCTTCGTCCACCATCACTACTGTCTCCACCCACCATCACTATCGACACAGGGTACCCGCCGCCGCATTGCGCGGGTACCAGCTAGTATAGGAAATGAGAAGTTTTCTGTGGGACAAAAATTTAGAGTGAAATTGGAAGTTTTTTATGGGACGGATGGAGTAATTATTTATAGTGGATAAATAATATTATACTTCCTCCGATTCAAAATAAGTGATACATTATGGGTTTTACGATTTTTAAGGCAACAAATTATAATGGTGGTTAAATTAAATTAATTGGATAATTAGTGGGGAATTAGTCCCACACCTTTTGAATAAAATGGGGTTAATAATGTTTAAATGTAAAAAGTAAGGGTAAATGAGTCATTTCACTTGGTTAAATTAGATAGTTAGTGGGTATGGGTCCCACTATTTTTTGTCAAATAAGGTACTCCATCCGTCCCAAATTTATTGTTCACTACAAAAAAGCACACAGTTTAGGAAAAATACATTAATTATACTAAGTCACCAATCAAATTTTCTCTTACACACTTAAATGTTTTTTGATTGGTTGAAATTTAGGAAAATATAGTTTTTTGGGACAAACTAAAATAGTATACTAGATAATAAAAATGGGACCGGGGGGGGGGGGGGGGGGTAGTTTTTCAAAGTGTATTACTTATTTTGAATCACCCCAAAAGAAAAGTGTATCACTTATTTTGAATCAGAGGAAGTAATAATTATTTTAAATTTACACCACTATTTGATTGTTGTCGTCTTTCTCTTTAAACCTTTCACGAGACTATGTTATTACTATTATTATTACTACTACTACTATTGTTATTACATAACTTATGGTGTTTAAATTATGTCTTTTTATACAATAATACTTCCTCCGATTCAAAATAAGTGATACACTTTCCTTTTTGGGGTGTATCAAAATAAGTGATACACTTTGAAAATTTACCTTATTTGGCAAAAAATAATGGGACTCACACCCACTAACTATCTACTTTAACAAAGTGAAAAGACCCCTTTACCCTTACTTTTACTTTTAAACATCATTAACTCCACTCTATTCAAAAAATGTGGGACCAATTTCCCACTAACCATCCAATTAATCTAATTTAACCATCATTATAAACTTTTGCCTCAAAATCCGTGAAATCCAAAGTGTATTACTTATTTTGAATCGGAGTAAGTAGTAGTTTTTCTATGGTGTCTTTTATTTGATTCATTTTATTATTCGAAATTATTTTATGTGATTGTAGTGTACGAATTAAGTAATTTGCAACTAATCCGATCTGTTTGCATGTCTTCTAATGATCATGTTTTCCAAAGATCAACGACGTTAATAATTGTACAAGTTGCCCTCACGAAATTAATAACATATTATTTTATAAATATGATGTGTGTCTTTACAACCCGTCGCGAAGCGCGGGCCCCTAATTCCTCGTGATTGACATTTATGAAGATATATTTTTCTTTATGCACTTGATACTATAGTAACATATAGTTAATTAGGTGACTTAGGTATGCTAGGTTGACCCATGACTGTGTAGCTTAGTGGTATTGGTGTAAAATTATTAAGGTGTTGCCCATGACCCATAGGTAGGGGTGGTAATTCAGGTCAGGTTCAGGTTGGCGGGTTCAGGTTCATGGGTTGGCGGGTCAGAAACATTCAACCCGAAACCGAGATGTTTATATAAACGGGTCAGATATCTCAACCCTAACCTGTTTACCTTAAACCCGAACCTGACCCATATAACCTGTTTAATTAAACGGGTTAAACAGGTTAGCATGTCAAATAGGTTAAACGGGTCAAACAGGTTATACATGTTATTATTTCATAAATTCATAACAAAATACCAAAGTAACACATTAATAAGTAGTTTTTTATCTAACTATTAAAATTAGTAAACTATAAACTAAATATAAATATATATTTTTAAATATATTTTAATAATTAAACGGGTTGGCGGGTCGACCCATTTAAATTACCATTGATCCGAACCTAACCCGTTTAATAAACAGGTCAGTTTAGTCAACCCGAAACTGACCCAATTATTTTTTATCTCAACCCAAACCTGTTTATTTTCGTGTCGGTTTCAGGTCGGGTTTCGTGTCGGGTCAGAAATTGCCACCTGTACCCATAGGTCATAAGTTCAACTCCCACTATGAGCAAAATAGGTGTACATTAGCTGCCGTTCAAAAAAAGTACGCTAAGATTGGATTTTATACCATTAATTAAGATTGTTTTTATTCTAGCTTTACTTTGAGATATAAAATTGACATAAAGTCACTACGTGATTCACGAAAAGGAAGAAAAAAAAGCGCATAATTAAGACCCCTAATTCTTTTTGCATATATTAAAATCTTTAAGTACAGAACATATGATCGATTTAAGCCAGAAAAGCCAATCAAATGAACAGATGGTGTGGATGCAACCCTCATAGCAGACAATTGACATTTCCACCTGCATAATTGAAGCAACCATGACTGTCTAGTCATATTCACACTTGTCTTTCTTCTATGGTTGAAATTTCACACCTATACATGAATAATGCAATCACTTACCAACCTCACCAAAAAGACAAAAACAAGCTTTAATTCTCAATAAATTACGAGCTCGGCTTGATAGCTCAACAAGTCAGAAAACAATTTCGACGAGTATAACATAAAAATAGTCCGCGATAATATTATTTCCAAGGAATTACGGTTGAGCGTCTAACATTTATACTGTCAAGGCCCCCAAGAGTACCATGAAACCTTAATTTTAACATCATTTGTGAATTAATTAACATTCTTACCTTAATTTTAACTTTTGGATGAAATTTCACAAGTACCGTGAAAAAAATCTTACAAATATATACATATTAGATAAGGCTCGAAGCTCGAGTTTAGCCGTTATAAACTCGAGCTCGAGCTCGACTCATTATATATTTTTAACTTGTTTTTGGCCTCGAGCTCGAGCACAAAAGCTTGATTTGAAAGAGTTCAAGTTGCATGATAAAATCTCTAATCGTGTACAACACCAAATGACTTCGAGAATCATCTATACTTCCTCATTGACATGCTTCACTTGTTTACATGCCTTTTCAAATAGCTTTGTTTAGTTTAAATATTAATCGGGAAAATCGTATTAATTAGTATCATGCCATCTTCTGATTTTTTTGGTTGAAGAAGGACCACCTCTCCTATCTTTGATGGAAATTGAAATGTAAGCTAGCTATATACAAACCAAATGTTAGACCTAAGATGGTGATCACGTATATAACATTTTAGGCCATTTAAGGCAAGACGGTAAACAAGTTGAGGGCATTAAAATTGTACACGTAGAGATGGATATGTGGCCACTTTAAATATCATATGCTCCCATTGTTTCATTGAAGAGAACATGGAAAAGTCAGAAGTTTGACTCTTAAGGACACCAATACCAAGTTTCAATTCTGTTCATTTATTCAATTCACGTAATAATATACTCCCTTCGTCCCCAGAAAAAAAACTTCACATTTGACTTTTGTACAAGTGTTTAGGTGATAGTTAGTGGTGAGGTTATTGATAATACTTTTGATTAAAATATAAGGTTGGATTGGAGAGAGAAAGTTAGTGGATATTAGTGGTGAGGTCTTTAGTAATAATAGTTTTTTATTATGTAGAGCCCATCAAATATGAAAATGAGAAGTTTTTTGTGAGATAAAAATTTAGAGTGAAATGAGAAGTTTTTTGTGGGACGGAGAGAATATTAAT
The DNA here is from genome assembly GCA_963853835.1 of Calendula officinalis. Classification (NCBI taxonomy): domain Eukaryota; kingdom Viridiplantae; phylum Streptophyta; class Magnoliopsida; order Asterales; family Asteraceae; genus Calendula; species Calendula officinalis. The sequence goes on along the minus strand of OY970827.1, from coordinate 68,340,648 downwards.
AAGTACATGTTTATCTCATTCTAGTTATATGCAAGTGTGTATGTGAATATGTATGTATGCATGTATAAGTTTGTGGCACATAATAATTTAGTATATAACATAGTTTAACAAAAAATGAAATGAAAAAATCGACATTTACACCCCAAAAAAGAAATAATAAAGTATTCCCTAGGAAATCCTTCGGAAATTCCTACACATTTCCTAGGGATTTAGAAGTTCCCTGGGAAATCCCTCGGAAATTCTTACACATTTCATAGGGATTTCCGAGGAAACTTTTTCGAAACGTTCTTTTTGGAATATTCTAGGAATTCCCTCGGAACTTCCGAGGGGTTTTCGAGGAAACTATTTTCAAGTGTTAGTTTTTGAGTTCCCTAGCAATTCCCTTGGAACTTCCGAGGGTTTTCCTAGGAGATTTTTTATTCGAATTTCCGAGCGTTAGTTTTTTAGTAGTGCCTAGTCAAGCTGGTAAATGATTATGCATAGAGGGATTGAACACGTGATCTCTAAGAAGTCATTTGGGAGTCCTTACCATTAGTACAACATCATATGGTTCATTTTTAAAAAGATATTCCTGTTATAATAAACTCCATAGATCACATTAACACCAACAAATTTATTAAAACGCATTATAGTAGGTTAACTCACACCCCTGATACCCAAGGCTTGTAGTCTAGTGGTATACAAGGAAGATTTAAGGTGTTGCACATGACCTACCTATTGGTCATGGGTTCAAGTCCCGTCGTGGACAAATCGGAAGCCTACATCTGATTATCAGAGCCAGGTTTCGATCCTGGGACCTGTGGGTTATGGGCCCACCACGCTTCCGCTGCGCCACTCTGATTTGATGGGAATTTTTAGTTTTGTAGTGTATTAAATATTCCAGACACACAACCCAATATATTTTACCCAATTTTCTACATCTTAATTTCCCGCTTTATTCCTCCCTCCGTCAACACTAAAAACACGACGAATCATCATCACCCCTTTCAATTCCTTTCACCTTCTTTTACAATTTGAATTCAATCAACACCTCTGTATTCATGTTCTTCCTTACAAACTTTTACAAATTAACAACTGTTCGTGGTTTAAATTTGGGGATTACGAATGAATACTAATCCGAAGGAGAGGAATTCTCAGCTTGAAGTATTCAAGCGCAAAGCTGTTGTTTATCAAAAATATGCTGATAAAACCTGGAAGTTACTGGAACATGCCATTCATGAAATCTGTAATCATAATGCAAGTGGACTTAGCTTCGAAGAGCTATACAGGTATGATTACTTTCTGTAAATTTCATAAACATCAGATAATTCGATATGAATATTGATTCATTATATGCTTAGTTGATTTCAGTAGATTAGGTAGCATTAAGGTTCAGATGAATTCGTTGGTTAATTATAAGCTAATTAAATATATGTATTAATTCAGAAATTCATACAATATGGTGTTGCACAAATTTGGGGGGAAATTATACACAGGACTTGTACCCACCATAACTTCACACTCAATGAATATGTCAAAATGAATAGAAAATGCTCTACGGAAATGTTTCTAGAAGAAATTAACAATCACAATAAAGCGTTACATATGATTCGTCACATATTAATGTATATTGAGGGCATTTGGATGATTTAAAAATATGATTTTGATTCTAAAGTTGTATTAATTTGCTATTTTGCTTAATAATATTGGACAAACTCCGTGTTGGCTTGGTTTCTTATAAAAACAAATTCAAATGTTACGAAATACGAATTGTAAAACTTGCATTTAAGTTAAACTTTATGGATAATTATACAAGCTCTCAACTACACGAAAACTTCAGTGAAATAGCTTTTTATTGTTTAATTCATAAATATCAAAATTTACAATAAAAACTCCTCTTTGAATAATTTTTTCTAGACTTCTCATTTATTATTTAATATATAGAAATGCAATTAATCATTTAATCCACCTTCTCCATTTCTCCCGTTCGTTAAAGATAAAATAAAATATTCTCATGCGTGACATGTGTCTTCATAGGAAAATTGCTTTCATTCTTCACAACAACAACCCATCTTGCGCTTGGCATCTTTTATTGCAAACACTTACTTACCTTGTCGGTTATCTGATTAGACAAAGTGTCAGGTTATTCAAAGTTTTATAAAATTATATACATAATGTTAAGATAATTATTAAAATAGAATTATAATAAACTTTTTTCTTCAAACGAGACTTGTGCAACTTTAGTTTTCTCAAAACAGAATGTGAGACAGGGTCTGGGATGGATTGATTTCTCAGGAGGTTTGATGTGTAGCGATAATGATTATTGATTGAGAATTGAATTCAAAAGATAAAAGTAAATGATGAGTTTAAATATGATGAAACAATATGAATAAAAGAGAAATTAAGAAGAAAAATCACCACGGATGATCATTGTGGTTTATCACTTATTATATTGACAATCATTTATCTTCGTTTTACTAAAAAAAGGCCCAAATGTATTTTGGTCATTTAAAAAAGGTTAAGGACAGTATGGACTACGGATGTAACAAAGTGTAATAGATGTAATTTAGGAACTGATATTGTAATTAGTAATATACCACAAGGATCTTCCGCGTAATTTACTCCATATAAAATCTTCTAACGCTTCAAAATAGAGATCAAACTGATTTTGAGGGTCAAATTGTCTCATTGGTAGTTCGAAAATTATGTCTTAATTAATCATCTATACAAAGTTTACCAATTTATCGTAGATGCTTGCTTGATTAGATCTAATGTTATCTTATTATCATTTCAAAATCAAGATTTTATTATAAAATATGAATAAACTAAACAAAGAAATCTTGCCTCCCACAACATCCAACCAAAAATGGAAAGGTGTCAAGGTACAAATATCTATGCTAGTTTAAAATTAAGCCCTAAATAAGAGCACAAGTCCTACACTACTTGCCTTTAAAGTTCAGATTAAAGGATAATATATTATAAAAATCACTCATGTCACATCAATTCTAGAGATACCCAAATTACCCCTCAAGCTTTGACCATAGAATGTCAAAGACTAGAATATAATTCGATACTACGGGTTACTAAAAATGTCTAATTAATTAGAGAAATGATATTTAATCCTACTAATATTTGATCATATTTATAATTCTACTCACTTAATAGGTAACATGTATTCTCTCCGTCCCACAAAAAACTTCCCATTTGACATGGGCACAAGTTTTAAGGTGATAGTTAGTAGTGGGGTTATTGGTAATAATTTTGATTAAAATATAAGATTGGTTTGGAGAGAGAAAGATAGTTAGTGGATAGTTAGTGGTGGGGTCCTTAGTAATAATAGTATTTTATTAAAATGGGAAGTTTTTTGTGGGACAAAAAATTAAGGTCAAATGAGAAGTTTTTTGTGGGACGGAGGGAGTATAATTTACTAATTATATCTTTTAATATTATCTATTAATTTTGATACATGTCTTCATCTAATGAGTAGGACTATTAGTAATAACAAATGATAGGATTAAATATCATTACTCAATTAATCATGATATCTTAAATAGTAATGATTTCAATTGATTTCAATTCATAAAGTTATATGCTTTACGAGTACGTGTTAACGAATACTCTCTCCGTCTCACAAAAAACTTCTTATTTCACCCTTAATTATTGTCCCACAAAAAATCTTCTCATTTCTTATATTTGATGGGCTCCACATAATAAAATATTATTATTACTAAGGATCTCACCACTAATTATCTACTAACTATCTTTCTCTCTCCAAATCAATATATTTTAATCAAATTTATTATCAATAACCTCACCACTAACTATCATCTTAAAATTTGTGTTAAAGTGAAATGAGAAATTTTTGTGGGACGGAGGGAATATGAAATTAATATTGCTAAACAATTCTTAGAAGCAAATTTCATTAACTATATCTAAATAAAAGTTATGCAACCTATTTTATATATAGATGATGTTAATAGTAATGTTTTTAGGTATGAACAATAGAATTCACAAAAATATTGTGTCATAGGTTATAATCGATCGCCAGCGTTATATTATAGCCCAATCGTAACTCATGGCTATATCGTATGGAAAATTTCTTTTTTTTTTGTTTTTCTTTCTTTATTTTGTAATTAAATCATGGTTAATGGTATGTTTTGGATGGTATTATAGCAATATTATAGAAGAGATAATAATTTTGAATTAATGTTATAACAATGTTACAAAGCATAAAATCGCACAATTTGCTAGGATACATAGCACTCTTGATAGATTAAAATAGATATTGATCGATTTATTTAACGAGAACGTAATTAACTAATTAAGTAAATACATGAAACCTAACTACGAGTAATATATAACGAGATTCTAACAAGGGCAAGTTGGGTAATGGAAATGGGTGTTGCTAGAAATAAGATAACCGAAAACCTAAACAACTTTCTATAAATAGAATATTTAATTTAAATATAAAAAGGCAATGATTAGCGGAGGGGAAGAAAAGAGATTAGGGTTAACCTCAAAAAGTACTCTAAAATCCAACCACCGTTGTTTCGTACCAATTACTTCTCTGAAAGTAGTACCATTAATGCATCAAGAACAGATAACTGCTTACTTTGACTTTGACCTTTTCAAATTTGAATTAGTCTCCAACCCAAATTCAAACAAGTTCATACAGTTAAATCCCAATTAAGAGTTTCTTGGTATTTCGAAGCCTTAAAGTTAAGATATCGGTCTTAATTTTGAGCTTGTTTGTTACAGAAAAGGAGCTGAATTTGGATTAATTAATCTTTGACCAAATGAACTAACAGCAGATTGCAACCTCAAAATAAATAAATTAAAAATATACTCCGTATGAAGAAAGATATAATCTTTAAATAATGGGGTTTATTCGAGTTACCCTCAAATGGGTTAATTTAGTTGTGTTGTTACAAAATTAAGATGAAGAAGACGACCCGTTAGTAGAATCTTGTAGATGAACATCACCACTTCCATTTTCCTGATGAGTACTGTCGTTACTAGTTACTAAATCGGTGGTATTGGCTGTGCCGGTGGCGGTGTCTTTTTCTTTTTTTCCGAAAGTGTTTTTGTTATTATGCATCCAAACTTTAAAAATACCTCTTCTGATTCCGATCTCATTGCAAAAATCCATAACCATCTTATCATCACATCTTTGCATCTTCCATCCCACTTTCTCGGCAAAATTTAACATTTTTTCTTTCTGATCTTGACTGAATTTCGTCCGGAATCGCTTTCTCCCACGGATCTTGATCGCCACCGGCGTTGCTACCGTGTGGTTTTGATCCGCCGCCGTGGTGAGTGACAGAAATAGGTGTTGTCCGTAGGCGTAGTTGGTTGGTTGAGGTTGTGGCGACGGCGGAGATGGTGAGGTGGAGGTTGAGGTTTGGTGGGGGCGGTGGAAATCGATAAAGTGAGTTCTGGTGGCCGCGGCGGCGGCGGTGGGTTCCCGGCGGTGGAAGTTTCTGTGGCAGCCACACGCCGCGCATGTAAACGATGCCGGAGAAGGCATGAACTCACCGCAGCCATCTAAAGCGTGGCCGCCTATACCTGCGGCATGGTTTTTGAGGCATTCTCTATATACCGCCGCCGTGTGCGGCGGAGGAGGATGGTGGTGTGTTTGTCCGTTTGGGTATGTCAATAATTTGATTGATTGGGAATGAGGTGGGGCTTCATTTTCAGGGTTTGGGATTTTGGCGGAGTGTTTTTGGTCCATAATTTGATGTTAGAATTAAACACACATAGGTAAGAAAATCTTGAAAATTTCAAAGAGTTTTCTTGTGCTTAAGCTCAAATGGTGATTATAGTTTGAAAGATTAGGGTTTAAAGAAATGGGATTTTGATAATTTGTTTATAATGGAGATGAGAAGAGAATTGCATGCTCAAAATGAAAAGCAATTTGGATTATATGGAGGGTAGGGGATTTATACATCATCTAATAAACCATATGGACATGCCTTCCACTCAAATAATACTCTATCCGTCCCAAAAAAAAAAAAAAAAAATTTCATTTGTCTTTTACACAAGTTTTTAGATGATAGTTAGTGGTGGGTCATTGATAATATTTTTAATTAAAATATAAGGTTGGATTGGAGAGAGAAAAATAGTTAGTGAGTATAGAGCATCCACAATGATTAAACTCTCCAATGACTTTTTATTTTTGCCACATCATCTAATAACCTATTAGTTGAAAACTTCTCCAATGGTTAACATTTCCAAATACCTTTTCACTAATATTATTAATTTACCTTTATCTATATCAAATGTTATATAAATGCCCCTTCACTTATGTAATTTAACAATTTTTATAGCATTACAAAACTTAACATTATTATAAAATTTCTCTTACAAAAATATTATAATGTTTGACTTAAAAAGTATTGAAATATAATAAATTATAATTTATAATTATAGAAATAATAAATTATTCACATATAAATATATACATGAGTTTAAAATGTAAAATTGTTAAATTAGGAACTAAAAGAATCAAACATTGAAAGTTATTTAAGTGGTTGGGGAAGATCAAGTGGTTGGAGTGACCTATTAAAAAAGTCATTCATTCCAATGGTAAAAAGTCATTTTAGAGGTTATTCAAATAGTATCAACCTCTTTTTCAACATCCCATTGGAGATGCTATTAGTGATGGGGTCTTTAGTAATAATAGTTTTTTATTGTATGAAACTCATCAAATATGAGAAATGAGAAGTTTTTGGTGGGACAAAAATTTAGAGTGAAATGAGAAGTTTTTTTTATGAGACGGAGGGAGTATATGATAATATGTAACTTTTTCTGTAAATAAACATAAGTTATATTTGAAGGTAAATTTTGATATCATCTGTAACTTTTTTTGGATAATATATTTAATGTCACTTGAATTGCATTAAGATATCTCCAATTATTTAAACAAATTTTAAGTTAAATGGTTCGGACAATGATTTTTATGACTTAATTTGGTATGTAGCACAATATTTGGTGGCACGAACTCATCTTTTTATTTTTATATTTATTTTTCTTTTTCTAATCTTTTCTTTAATTTCTTCAGATAAGTAAAGAGTTTGGAGATAAAATTGAGAGAGAGGGGGGAAACATAGAAAGAGATACGGGAAATGTCAAAATTAATTCACTTGTATTGGAATATCACTATAGATTTATGAGAAATGATATTGATTTCTATTATCTATGTCTATTTATGTATTTATCCATTTGATCATGACAAATGTCAAAATCAAGAGATAATATTAAGAAAGAGAGTTAGTGAAATACACATGTCGAGTTTAAAAATTAATAGACATATAAATATGTGCAAATGGTAGACACTAATACTTTTTCTCTTAGAAAATACCTTTATAATATTTACACACGTTGGTTTTTAGTTGCACAGGTAATTTATGTAAATATTTGTTTTTAGATTTAGCAAATGAGTAAAAATTCTCATTGAGGTATTGAACTATTAACTTATTTAAAATACAGTACCTAATATCACATCTAGAAAATTCGCGTCCTATATGTCATTTATGTATTATAATTTTTACTTCTTACTACATTATATAGTATAAATTTTACAGTTAAATATATAAATATACTAAGAATAGTTGTTTATGATTATGATTAAGGAATACAATTTGAGTTCCTTTTTCTAGCATAAAATATAATGAAATATACGTGGCGCCTTAAGAATCATTGGTCTGTCTCGATTATACAGCTTTATAAATTATATTCTAGTTTAAACTTACATATTTATCAGTGATATGATATATTTGCTCCATAAAAATTGTAGTATAATATGCATATACACTACTTCCTCCGTCTTAAAGTTATTATCTACAGATAAAAAAATATAAGGTTTAAGAAAAATGCGTTTGTTATACTGTCTAACTAATAAAATTATATATTTACCACTTAATTATTTTTTGATTGGTGGAATTTTGAATTTGACAATAATTTTAGGACAAAAGAAAAAAATGAACAACAAAATTGGGACGGAAGGAGTAATAAATAAGAAATTGGTTAAAACTTAAAAGGTAAGTTGTTAAGTCTTTACATCAACTTATCCAGTTATCCCTACTTCTTTGGTCTACTTCTCTTCTTCACTTAGACGGGTGCCAACCATAGCGTTAGTTTACCGTGAGTTTGGGGACACCATTGGCACGGGTCCGCAAGTGGTCCCGCCGGTTTTCACACGCCGGTTTGGAGACCGAGGAGAAGGAAGCGTTAGTTTGGGTGGGTGGGCCCAAAGGGGTATTTTGTGTGTGAGTTTTCTAATGATGAGCCCTAAAAAATTAAAGGGAAGTTGTATTGTTGGCATGGGTACGTCAGTTTAGTGCCGGTTGGAGAGTGAGCTGACGTGGCGCTGATTTGGTAACAACTGACGGTATCAGTAACCTCCACCATTGGGAGCAGTCTTAGATGAGTTTGTACCAGTGAGAAAGAGAAAGGTAAAGATAGAGTGATTTTGTTTTCTTTTAAATAATTTCATAGTAACATATAAAAATAATTTTTTGATGTTTTTTTTCTTTTTATAGATTTCCTTTCTATTTTTTTAATAACAAATTAATATTTATATTTTATAAAAAAAATGGCCATGTTATTATGCTGATGCGACAAAATAGAAAAAGAAATGATAATACTGACATGAAATTGTCAGTTTATTATCAATAAGGAAGAGATAATACGTGGATACAACTATTTTTTAATAATACATTATATTTATGTTTAATGCATGCAAAAACACATAAAACTACCCGACATTCCGCCGTCCAACTATTTTTTTGAGTTGATATATGATATATACATTTTAACGAATTCAAAAGTTAAGGATGCTTGGTTCAAATTGGAGAATGGGAAAAGGAAAGGTAAAGGGAATACAATGTAATGATCATTACCCCCAATTTATTGAGTAATGGGTTATTATCCACTAATGGGTAATGGAGAATTACATTATATTCAACCAAACATCTATTTTCATTACCTTTGCCATTATCTACCCTCAAATACCCTCAAACAAGCACCCCTTAGACTATGCGGTATGGGCATAGTCCCGTGGTCGTGGGGCTGAGGTGGCCACTCGGCCACGCCGTTAACGAGCGGGGAACACCGCCCCCCTACACGGCGTGGGGAGCGGTGGTGGAGAATCGTGGGCACGGCAACGGTGGTGGACGGCGTGGTGTTGCTGCAAATATGACCGTTGAACGGTCATATGACCGTTAAAATTAAAAAAAAAAAACTTTTTTTTTTCTTTTTTTTTTACTTTTTATTTCCCCTATAAATACACACACTAATACATCTTTTTTACTCACACCTTTACCATCTTTCTCTCTACAACCTTTCTCTCAAAATAATATTTTTCTCACATCTTTTACTACCAAATGGATTCCAACCAAAGCACGCCTGATTCCAACCAAAACACGCAAGACAATCTTGGATTTGCACAGTTCGAGCCATATGTTAATTTGCTCAGCTCAGGCACTGCCATTCCACCAAATCCCCAATACCAACAACCTCAATACCAACAACCTCAATACCAACAATTCCAAAACCCCCATTTCCAAAACCCCCATTTCCAAAACACCCAATTCCAAAACCCCCAATTCCAAAACACACAATTCCAACCAAATCAGTTTCAACAAAGTCAATTCCAAAGTGCTCAATTCCAAAGTACACAATTCCAACAAACAGAGGCTGGCGGTAGTCGAGCAAAAAAGAAGTCGAAAGGAAAGGGGAAAGCCAAAGAAAAAGAAGTTATTGATTCTGACGGTCCATTGACTTGGACCACTGAAGAAGAATTCGCTTTGTGTAAAGCTTGGTGTGCCTCGTCAAAAGACCCAAAGGATGGGAATAGCAAGAAAAGCAAAGGGCTATGGGACGCTGTGTCCAAAACATTCCACGAGCTTATGGGGCGTCCAACGTACCGAAACCACGACAAACTTTCTGGTAAATGGCGTCAACTAGTCACCAATTTAACAAAGTTTAACGGTATCTACAACAAGCTCATGTCTGAGAAACGTAGCGGGATGAGTGATTTTGATGTTATGGCAGCGGCAAGGCTAGAATACAAGGGTAATGGGCGTAATGGTTTTGAGCAAGAAAAGCAGTGGTTGGTTGTCAAAGACGACCCAAAATGGTTAGCGATGCCGACTTCACAAGAGCACCGACAACAACAATCAAAGCGGTCTCGTAGTTCCCAGTCGGTTGATGTTTCTGATGGTCATACGACTACTTCGCGTATCGACCTTAATGCTGGGGACGACGACATCCCCGATGACTTATTCGATGAAGTCGAAGAAACCCCCACTCCAAGCCGACCGGTAGGAAGAGATAAGACCAAACGAGCACTACGGCATGCGGCGCAACAGGCATCGTCGAACACTACGATGGACGAAGTCGCAAAGTTGTTGGCCGATCATGGTGTGTCGTCAAAAGAGAAGGTTGCGTTGAGGAGGGAAAAACTGCAGGCCGACAAGACCGCTAAAGAGGGAAAAATTATGCTCAATACCATCTCCATTTTGAAGCATAAAGAGGAGGATTTGGAGGGGGAGGATCTCGAGATCTTGCGGGAAGCGAAAGCGAAGGCGAGGGCCGCTTTCCGCAAGTTAAGCTAGTTTTTTTAATTTTTAGGATTTTAATTTTTTTTAATTTCTAGGATTTTAATTTTTAATTTCAAGTATTGTATTTTTATTTAATTTCTTGGATTTTAATTTTTAATTTCTAGTATTGTAATGTTTTAATTTTTAATTTTAATGGAATTTTAATTTTATGTTTAAAAAATAAAGGGAAAAGAAATGATGAGTTGGAAAAAAATTGGTGTGGGGTGGAGTGGTGGGTATTTCCTGGATAAAGTGGAGTTGTGTGGTGTGGTGTGGTTGCTGAGGTGGCAGATGATGTGGCAGAAAAAATGGGGTGGTGGTGGTGCCCATACCCCATAGTCTTAATTTAAACAAGTGGAGAACGCAATGAAAATTGTTGTCAAAGACTCAAATGTGGCTTTAATTGAATGAACAGATACATTAGTGGATTAGCGTATGAACAATGCCGCCTTACTTTCCATAGAGCGTAAATAATGTTTTTGATCTGAGGATTGAGGTTTTTCATAAGTAGTTTCTTAAAATTTGGATAAATAATAAATTTATATAATTGTCTATATGTGACATCTTTTATATTGTTCATTTAGTAGGATTGATTATCATTGCTGTTGTTAGAGAGTCAGGTACGATGGCTCAAGCCAAAGCGTCTCATTAGCGCTACTTCAGCGCCATATTATCATTTCACATTCAAAACCCCAAATACCCCTCTATCATCACTAAAATACCCCTCACTCATAAAATATTTAAAAAAATATCTCGAACCTCCCCCCCCCCCCCCCCCACCCCCCACACACACATCACGCCATTGCAATGCCTTAGGCAGCCATTCACACCACTTGTATTATGGTGGCACGCCATTTTGGGCTTAGGTGGCTTTTGGCGGACACACCCATCGTCACTACACCTTGCTCTCTTATTATATGCATTATGTCCAAGGTTCTGAAATACACGTCATGGCGGCGTCAAGGCGTGAGACGCGACGTCGACGTTATGAAATAGATTGTGGCGGCTAGGCTAGGCGTGACGTGAGATAAGGCGTGATAAGGCGCAATAAGACACGCCTTATGACGAGTTTTTTTAAGGCGGATGGGTAGACTAATTTTTTTTTAAATGATGACATATATTATTATAAATTTGAATGTAACACTTTTTGTGAATGTTACATATGAATTTTATATAAATCAATAGATCTATAAAAAAATTAATTTCATATACGTATATATATAAATTATATAAAACATTTGTCGAGTTAAGTTATGTTTTAAAAATGTCATGGCACCCCGTCATGACTTGAGGTTTGATGATACCGTCACACCACGCTTTACGTTTTTTAGATACTTGATTATGTCTTTGGATAATAACAATGATTAGTTTTGTATATTTGATAAATTAGGTTTTAACTATTGTGTTTATTTTCATTAACCAAAAAATATCAAAATTAGGCATCATAGAAAACCACGTTTCTAGTATTTTAGCATGAACATGCAGCAAGTATGTGAGATGTGTATGTATGTATAAACAACCAAGATAATTTTAAAAGTCGTGACTTATAAAAATTGTGTGATAATTAATTAGCCTAAAAGTATACTTTTCTCTCGAGTCTATCTTGATGAGCATCTCCCTATAATTAAAGGGAGCTAATTTATACAGATTAATTTTTATTCATACAGAATAATTTCATGCTAAATGACATTAATGTCCTTCATTTCCTTTTATAACACTTGACATTTCACCCTTCCATTAAGGACATAATTATACTTTGATATGAAATTGCTCTGTTTGAATAAAAAATATTTTGTACGAATCAACTCCCATAATTAAAATTGTACATAGTCATGCTATTTTCGAATTTTAGACTTTAGTTGAATGTCTTAATCTTATTTCCTTTACATTTTTTGGTGTGGGGCAGAAATAAAAGTCGTGGTCAAAATTTGCACTACTAATTCTCGATAATTGAGGAAGATATATTCACGGCAGCATAATGCTGACAAATAAAGTAAATTTAAGTTTTTCTTCCAGATGTCAACACTTTGCAAAAACAATTTTTACGCATAAGACTTCGCATCTTCAATTTCTAAACTCATAGTAGATTGTGTTTTAAATAGTGATATATAATTAATTATCAAAAGACTTAATTTTGTAGTTCAAGTTGATTTCATACGTAGCGTAGGTACCTTCTTTCGTACAAAAAAAAGAAAAAGAAAACCATAATCTTGTCAAAAGAAATTTGTTAGTTTTCTTTCTCGGTGACACAAAAAAAAAGTCCAATCATAATATTTTTTTCTTTATTCAGTTAAAACTAAAATGTCATTTCTAATAATAACCATTTCGATTCTTTTATTTTTGTAAAATAAATAGGGTTATTTTGTAGATTTATTAGGCCTTATAATACATATTAGCTTAACGGGCTTTTGGGTGCTGATAAGACCCACGACTCGATAATCTTACTACTTATTAATTCATTTAGAACTACCATTTTAATGAATTTTAAGGAGCTCCTTAATTTTAAGTTTAAGGAGATTTCCACTTTTAGTAAGTTATTCAACTAAAATAAAATCAAAAAGTGTTGCTTACAGGATTCGAATACAAGACCTCTTCTAAGTAATCACTATGTGTTAACCAATTGCTATAAATTACACTTTATTTCAAACCACCAAAACAAATTATAAGAGGTTGTACATCATCGCATTTGACAAGCCCTTTTATTTCCGTTTCATTTTATAATTCCGGAAACTATTGACTATACTAAATTGTCTTACCATCTTTTATTTCCGTTTCGGTTTATATTTACGGAAACTATTAATTGTCTTACCACCAAATTAATTGACCTTTTGACTATACTAAATCTTCTTCACGCATATCTTAACAATATAGAAAGCTTTTGTTCATAACACTTCGACCAAAACGCCTCGACCACAACCTACACATAAACACAACCTACACATAAACACGATGCTACAAATCAGGCGACGTTATACCCGCCTGCGATTTCCGGCAACAATTTTACCCATGACATATGCTCCGGTGTTAAGGTTTGTTGTCCGTTTAAGATCATATATATATTAACAATCGATTGTCATCTTCTCATACTAATTTTCTTTAACTTTGCATATTTCAACTATCTAGATGTAAGCAACTAAAATGTCTTCAACCACACATATTGGTACTTCAATGCTCACTGCACCACCACATCCACATGCAGGGGATTCAACTTTTGAGGCTCAAGAGGTACAACTTTCATAACAAATTTTGAAATTCTATTATGTCACATTGTGATCAATAGGTGTGTATTACGCCTGGGGGTATTTTATTCTAATGAAATTTTTTCATTCTATTTTTGCAAGGCTTTTGGACCATACGAGACAATTGAAAACTCTCAAGACCTCTGGAAACCTCAGTACTGGTATAACTGCATATGTGTCAGCGTTAAATATGTTTGGTTTGACCACAAACAAAACAAACTATATTTGTTTTTGCTTGACAGATTTGTAAGTAACTACTAATTGTGCACGTTAATTATGTAACGTTGAAATAAGGAAGTATTCGTATCTTTAGCAACGTTGAATTTTGTATTTAAAGACGTAATAAATATTCAAATTTAACAAATTTATCTATATCTATATCTATACTATCTATGTAGCATTTAGGACTACTAAACATAGCAACTCCTTAAACTTAAACTTAAGGACATTTCCACCTTTAGTAACTCACCACAAAAATAAAAAAAGTGTTGCTTCCAGGATTCGAACACAAGAACTCTTGTGAAATCTGACTGTGTGTTAACCAATTGCTCTAAATGACAATTTGTTTTAGAACAAATAAACAACCAACTTTAAATAGAAAACATATTTTATCGAACTTTCCATGATCAAAGTATTTGTTTGTGTGCTCACATATTCTTTAATTATAATCACTAAGTTTGTTGGTTAACTTGAATGTATTACAAGTATTATGTTCTAGATGATAATGATTACTAATTGCAATTTTTAAAGACGGAAAAAATCATTCATTTGTGCAATTATTGTTGGCAAAACCGTGTAAACGAACAACACTTGCTCGTCAGAAATATAGTTTCTGGGTACCCGTCGCCGCATTGCGCGGGTACCCTGCTAGTTAGAATAATAACAAACTAGTGAGTGAATTAAACAACAAAACTATAGAAATAATATTATTTAATTGATAATCAGCTCACCTGCTAACTTGCTAACTTACTTTCAAGAGGTAAATTGCTCTTCCAATTGGTACTAAAATTAATAATGTTAAAACAATTAAAAACATCAAATAAGTCTAAAAGTACGAACCTTTGATTCAAACATTGAAATTCTCAAATAGCCACAATAAAGGCGATACACCATATTTCTCGAATTAAAGCATAAACTGAATTACAACTCTAAACGATCTATTTATAATTAAAGACATCCTAATCGTATTATAGTTCTAATCCTTAACCTTTTATCTAAAATAAACATATATATATATAGTGTATGGATCAATAGAAAATGGTCCTTATTTGAAAAAGTTGAATAAGCAATGTATTTTCGTAAAATATACATATATGTATACATACACATACATAAATGTAAAGATACATATATATTCATACATATATATATATATATATATATATATATATATATATATATATATATATATATATATATATATATATATATATATATATATATATATATATATATATATTCATGCCCGATATATATGTATATATACACATATATATACATATGCATTTTACGTAACTTGCATTTTCATTTACGAAAATGCAAATGCATACCGTATATATATGTGTATATATATACATATATACGGTATAAATATGAACATATGTATATCTATGGTATGAATATATATGTATATATACATATATGTACGTATATGTGTACATATATGTATATTTTATGAAAATGCATTGCTTCTTCAACTTTTTCAAATAAAGATACTTCTTTCTTGATATATATATATATATATATATATATATATATATATATATATATATATATATATATATATATATATATATATATATATATATATATATATATATATATATATATATATAGGGCCCGGATCCGGTGAGAACTCAAAAACCGGTGAGTACTGCGAGGACTCCAAAAAAAACTTTGAAAATGATCCAAAACAAACCTTTTTCAAAAATATTTCATTTTTAAACATATAAATCGCAGCCTATAAGATCCAAAAAAATAATAAAAAATTTCAAAAATGATTAAAAAAATATATGGATCATAATTTTGATAAAAAAAATGATCATTATTATGATCTTCAAAAAAAAGTGGATCATAATTTTTTTTTCAAATTTTTTTTGGGTCAAACGTAGTAATAATCATGGGGAATTATATATATTTTTCGGAATTTTTTGAAATTTTTTTAAGGTGACCTCGCAAGTCATTACCGTTTTTTTAGTTATCACCGGATCCCACTTCTCTCTCTCTCTCTCTCTCTATATATATATATATATATATATATATATATATATATATATATATAGATAATATTAATAATAATACTCCCTCTGTCCCTAAATAAAGTTCCCATTTCACCTTGAATTTTTATCCCTAAATAAAGTTCTCATTTCACAAGTTGATGGGGTCCACTTAATAAAATAATATAATTACCATGGACCCCACTACTAACTATCCACTAACAATCTTTCTCTCTCAAAATCAACTTTATATTTTAATCAAATTTATTACCAATAACCACACAACTAACTTTCTCCTTAAATATTGTGCCCAAGAGAAACGAGAACTTTAATTAGGGACGGAGGGAGTAATAACTAATAAAACTCATCTAATAAATAATAGTCTACTAAAATAACAATCAAACAAATAATCCAACCCAAATACGAATCCTATCAAGTACATGAAAGCTTAACGGGCCTTGTCTTACATAAAAGCTTGACGGGCTTCTTATTTGATTTTCATTTTCGTCTCCGAAACAGTGAAACACTCCCAAAACATGTTCAATCGGCATTTTGAGCGTATTTCGCGCTAGAGTCCTAATCAGAGCTTCAGACATTAAATTTGCGAGCATTGATGCAGTGTTTGATGAGATGCTAGCTGTAATTCGAACAGATTTCTCTCATGCTGTTTTGGAATCTGGTCAATTTTTTTTCTCATAATCGAACTACATTATTATGTTTTGTAATTAGGTTTTATTTATCATCATCGATCTAGTTTTATTAGAAACTTTCACTGTCTGTAGTATTCATCCGTAATTTTATCATCTGTAAAATTACATGTTTGTAGCGTTAGATTCGTGTGGAATTTTTTTTTTCAATTTTGTAGGTGCTCGCAAAGCGATTCGAATTGCCTGATAATTTCGTGGAGTGAAAATGCCAGGAACTTAGCTATATAGTTGTAAGTTTCACTTGTAGTGTACTGTGTTACAGAATATAATGTGTTATGCGTCTCAAATTTGACATATAATGAACATTTTAATACTTACAAAATTTAATGAAGTACTCATAAGTTCTGTTACCCGAATATTGTTTTCCCTTGAAAGAAAAGTGAATACAAAATTGAAGTCATTAGAAAACCAAATAACACAAACAAATAGAAGGAGTTCTTGTGATTAGAGCATATATTAGAGAAGAATCCAATCACTTGAGTGGAAAATTGTTTTAATATTTAAATGTGACTGGCTAATTCTGCAATGTTATCAATTCATAAAAATAGTTCATTCAAGTGGCTAAATCTGGAAGCCAGATTGGTGAATTTGCTGCTTCAACCAGCAAGCAATTCCAAAATAACATGTGCATAACACAAGCTGATTACGGTTTAATCATGACATTTTTCCTTCTAATTCTAGATAAATCATGCAACTATAGGTCTAGCTTCCTGTCCTTTTGTTAGGAACATCTTCCCTGCTCCCTTTCAGTTCCAAATGGACCAAATCCCAGAAATTTATTTTATTTATTTCAAATAATGCATTGGGATTGACAAACTAGTTAATTATCTAAAGATGTCTTTTTTTTTTATAACTCGCCTACCGATGCCGATCTTGTACGATTTTTGTCACAAATAAAAGGTTTCATACTTTTGATACATACACGTAACACCGATATGTTTTAACTAAAGCCAGTTGATTACAGTCAGCTTGGAAATTCTTGCTTATAATAACATAATATTAGTAGTGACTTTTTTGGGCTGGAAAGGGATTATATATCATGTTAACTCTGTTTCTTTCATGTCGATGTTACTTTTGTTTGATATGTAACAAAGTTTTCTATTCAAAATAAACAATTGAGCCTTTTGTGAACCTTGCATATGCAGACTGTTAGAATAATATGATAGAAACCATGTTTCTGTACGATGAACAATGCTACAAAAATACATTTTTAAATAGACGACTGCAGATGGAATAATATGATATTAGATTAGGGACAAACAATATCACTACATCTGTATAAATGTAAATAACAAATGAAGAACCATCTTTACTGTCGATCTTCCTCGTGTTCTTGTTTTCATTCTTTTTCAAACAAGAATCAAGAAATAATCAACATATTTGATGAACTCTTTCTGATCATGACAAAATTCACTTGCTTAAATTCTGATTATGCACATCACTCTATAAGTCTATAGTAACAATACCTCCTATAACATAATTAAAAAAATATATATCATAACCTTTTGTTTTTCCTCTGAATTCTTTCAAGTTGTAGCATTTAAATCTTGATATTAAGATCGATTGTGAATCGGGTCTGACCCTTTTCGAACAGGTCTTTTACTCGACTGATAAGAATCAAATTTCTTGTTAGGTGATTTCTTCACGTGAAGATTCTTCATGGAACCCGCTTTCAGCATACGATGATGATTCATGCCTATATTTCTGAATCCAGAAACCGTATATGGTTCAACTGCCAATATTCCAATACAGGTAAGAAGGATAAATAATTTATGAGTATTTGAAATCATAATTTTGTTTTTTTATATGTAGTGAAGTAGAGAGGTTGAATATAAAGAGTAGGAGTGAGACAGTTAAATCCCTCTTGGTGTTGTGAAACACTGGTTAGATATAAGCTTGTGATTTATAGAATAAAGCAGGGTGGGACCCACTTTGGTTATCCCAATCATAAGCCTTCTATTTAGCCAGATTAAGGCTGTTAAATTAAAAAGAAGAATCTGACTAGTGTACCCTTAAGAAGCCTAATACATTCTCATGATTTCATGCTAATGTGGCCTAAACATTCACATAAACTTGACTAATTAGTAAAGTACTCTGTTTTTTTTCATTTTTTACAAAGGGTATTTTGGTAAATTTGCATTACTTAGTTAGTAAGAAAAGAGTTTAAGCAGCCTTGAGTGAGAATTAGCAGAGGGGAACAGTGTTAAGGTATTTCAAATTTAATTATTTTTTTTAAAAGAAAAAAACTAGTATTCACTTTATGCCACTTTGAAAATCTCACTTTAGAATTCCAAGCTCTGTTCCCCATGCAACTAAAGAAGAGTCTTAGTTTATAGTGCCATTTGTGTTCCTTTACACTTTTCTGCATTCTCTAATTTGGCCATCAGTTAAACATCATAAATTCATAATCATCATCATCATCATAATGATAATGATAATGCATTTGTTTTATATATGATAATGAGATAGTCACATAACTAGGATGAATTTAGATCGTTTTAGATACCATTTCAATTGGTTATTATGGTTGTATCTACTAGTTTTGATCATATATGTTTGGCCCGTTGGCAACCGAATTGGGATGAGAGTAGAGTAAGTGGCTTTGTGAATGGTACGGATACATACAACATAGGGATTAAATGTGATGTACTTGTAAAGTAGAATCTGATGGTATGATTCCAGCTTTAACAAAATTAGCCAACATCCAAAATAAAGTGATGGTTTGTTTAAAATTTGGGGATGTTGGCTTTACCTCAATCTGGTTCTGGTCTTAAAGAAGTTGCTTTTGTCAACTTTAATGCAAAATCTTGGGTCCATTCAAGTTTGTAGCATCAAAATCCTCACCTTCCCTGCCACAAACAACCAACAAATTAGTTAATACATTTGAACCATAGCCCGAGCCACTGGTTTGACCATTTGAGATGTGGTCGAGCCTAGTAATGCCACCGACCCTAAGTGAGCAAACTTAAATTGGTCGACCTTAATGAACCGCTACAACTTACAATGCGTGGATGATATTTTATGTTTTGTTTTGTTTAGTAATTGTATTTTCTCAAGGACCTTTATGGATGAATTGGGTTGTTAGGTTTATAAATGGCAAATTGTTAACAATGAAAATAGGTTAAAGGGGTCAAGCGGATCGAAGTCACTCAAAAACCATTCTATTTTGAAAATTAGATTATCAACGTGATAACATGGCCTCTTAAACCATATCTAATACTCAACTGTCCCAAAATAAGTGTCCACTAGTAAAAAAATTACACAATTTTAGAAAAATACAATTATTACACATTCTACCACTAACATGTCATATTTATCTGTTTAAAAATGAAACGATTGGTTTTAATTTGAAAATATAACATTTAATTTGAGATAAACTAAAATAGTTGGATGAATATTTATTTTGGAACAGAGAACTACTTTAAAAGAAAGGAAAAATGTTAGTCGTTCAACCCAATTAGACTTATGTCAAAATTTACTTGTTTTAACTTGCCAACTCTTCGATTTTGTCATGTCTAAAATTTTGTACTCTACAAGAATTATTTAACTATATCTCTCCTACTCTCGTGTGCGCACAAAATGTGCTTGTTGTGACATATATAGAGAGGAGCGAGGGGACCGAGTAGCTTGCTGTATACCTTATCGCAATGGTATAATGGTTATATGCAAAGTTACAAGTAGAATTCGATTCAACAAAATATTGGTTAAAATGGGAGCAAAGGTCTATTATAATAATAATGCAATCGGGATGTGACCATAACATATGCCAAAGTAGATGCTTTGTTGTCTGCTTTACATTATTATTCCCCAAACAATCATATGCTTCCTCGTTCCATTGATAAAATATAATTATTTTATAATAACATTTTCTAAATCATGACCAACTTAAAAAATATAAAATAAATAAGGAGGTTTATTACTAAAACGTTTTTTAAACAATCATAATAATAGTAATATAAAGTTGTATATTTTATTCTTCTCGCTTGAAATTATGACGTGTTTCTTTTCCATATGCAAGTTCTAGCAATGTTAGATATACAGCAGGGGTGCCGAACCGAAACCGAAAACGATGAATTTTCAAAACCGAAACCGAATCAATAACATGTTATCGGTTTGGGTTCGGTTTGGTATCGGTTCGGCTCGGTTTTGGTTAGGTTTTTTTAGGCCAAATGTTCATCCTTTTCCCAAAACCGAACCAAACTGAACCTAAACCGATAGAACCGAAACCGAAAACGACGAATTTTCAAAACCAAAACCGAACCGATATCATGTTATCGGTTTTGGTTCGGTTCGGTTTCGGTCGGTTTTTGGTTCGGTTCGATTTTTTCGTTCTAAATGCTCACCCCTAATATACAGACATCCCGTTAGCTACTTCCTCCTCTTTATTGGTTTGATTTTATTAGTTTTAATGGACTGGTTTCAGTTTTTTAGTTTTTATACTTACCCCTAAAAATAATATACTTCCTCCGATTCAAAATAAGTGATACACTTTAAGTTTCACGGTTTTTGAGACAAATGATTATAATGATGGTTAAATTGGATTAATTGGATGGTTAACGCGGAATGAGTTCCACACATTTTGAATAAAGTGAGATTAATGATGTTTAAAAGTAAAAAGTAAGGATAAAAAGATCATATTTCACTTTGTTAAAGTAGATAGTTAGTGGATGTGGGTCCCACTAACTTTTGTCAAATAAGATAATTTTTTAAAATGTATTACTTATTTTGAATTACCCTAAAAAAAGTGTATCACTTATTTTGAATAAGAGATATTGAATGTCGAATTCCTCTAACAATTAAGATTAAATACCGAGATATGATATGATATACTTTTGGAACAAAGATCTTTCCTTTATCGAACGATGCCAAACTATTTGTTCATATGTATGCCTCTTACAAGGTGACATGTAAATATTCAATATCAGGTGTATTTCTCCTTTTTAGAGATTGTCATACACATGCTTGGTCATAAGAGAATCTTTAACTTGCAATCTATTAAAAGAATTAATTTCTACATCATAAAAGTTCATTTACTACGTAGTATATATTTTACAATTAACTATACAATCATACTCCCTCCGTCCCACAAAAAACTTCTCATTTCACCCTAAATTTTTGTCTCGTAAAAAACTTCATATTTCTTACATTTGATGGGTTCCACATAATAAAATACCATTATTACTAAGGATCTCATTACTAACTATCAACTAATTATCTTTCTATCTGAAAACCAATCTTATATTTAATCAAAATTATTACCAATGACCATACTGCTAACTATCATCTTAAAACTTATGTCAAAGTGTAATAGAAAGCTTTTTGTAGGACAGAGGGAGTATTAAATAATAGGGATAATTGTTTTTATATCCTTATAAAACTCATAAATTATTTCTATATATTCTTCTCATATTCATAAATTATTTCTATATCCTTATAAACTTTGTAATTGCTTTCATATCATTCTAAATCTTTAAAATTCTCTTTTATGTCCAAAAACTTATTTTAATATTTATTAAATCATTATAATATCAATAATTATCAAATAAGTATGCAATATATTTGTTGATTATATATTAAAAATCATGTTTATTTGTCTGCATTATTGATATTATCACGATTTAATAAATAATAAAATATATTTTTGGACATAAAAAAAAGTTTAAAAGGTTTGGAAGGATATGAAGGTAATTATAAAGTTTAGAAGGACATAAAAATATTTATGAATATGAGAAGGATACAGAAATAATTTATGAGTTTTACAAGAATATAAAAGCAATTATCCCTAAATAATAATTATGATGAATCCTATAAAAATATAATGTAAAAAATCACTTATATAGTATTAAATATCAACATGTTCTTATGATGTTAAACTATTCAAATTTTATGGCTTGTTAGAATTAGTTGATTAGACTTATATAATATTAGAGCTGTCAAGTCGTGCTATCGTTTTGTGTTTTTGGGTAATATGACACGACACGAATTAGTTCAACACGAAAACAACACGACACGTAGTCGTGTTTTATTTTGCCAACACAAACACGACACGATTAAAAAACGATAAACACGAGATAAATAATAAATATATCAAATTTCTTACTTACTACATGCTAAAAACACGACAAAAATATAACATAAATTTCTAAATGTTTTCAAAATCATAATTATCGTGCTAATTTTGTGTTAATCTTTGAACACGACACGTCACGACTTCGTGTTTGCTTGACATGAACACGAATTCAAATTTTGATTTCCTCTCAATTTCGTTTCATTTCGTGTATTTTTATCATGTCGTGCCAGGTTTTGACAGCTATATAATATCACTCTGTATATTACATCAGTTCAAATCTTAACAAATTAATTCGTCAAAGGTCAAATTATTGAACATGAAGCTTGATTTTAAAGTTGTATCTTGCAGCCCCTTTGATCTAACTTTTATCTATTTATACATTTCTATTTCAATCAAACCACACATTACTGACGGTCAGACCTAGCAGCTAATACTGTTAGGTGCGAAGTCTAAATTTTTTTAAAAGTGTAGTAATAAATATTAATAAACTAAATTTTATAAATTTAGATTATGTATCATATGATTTTAGTTATTATTTTAGAAAAAAAAAACCCTTTTAAATATAACTAATATTTGTGGTAAATGTGTATGTATTTCGTGATGAATTTGTAATGATACATATCATATTATTAAACTGACATATTTACATTACTACAAACAAAAAGCAAATAAAAACACTATTTATGAATGGTTGATGAATGATAACAATACCCACTGATAAATGCTATCATCAAGGTTCTAAAAAGTGCGTCATGACGGCGCCAAAATGTGAGGTGCGATGTCGATGTTACGAAACAGACCATGACGGCTAGGCAAGGCGTGACGTGAGATAAAACATGATAAGGTGCAATAAAGCACGCCTTATGACTAGATTTTTCAAAGACGGGTGTGAAAATTAATTTTTTTTAAAGAAAAAAATGATGATATATAAAATTATAAATTTGAATGTTACATTTTTTGTTAACTTTATATATAAATTGTTATATAAATCAATAGATCTACACTTTTTAAAAATTTGATATACATATATATATATATATATATATATATATACATATATATATATATATATATATATATATATATATATATATATATATATATATATATATATATATATATATATATATATATATATATATAGGGTCGAGTTATACAGAGAACCATATATACCACGCAGAACCCGTAGAACTCTTATTAACAAATGAGAATTTAGTAAATTAATTTTAAATTATTTAATTCATTTAATTGTTCAGGGGTATTTAGGGCATTTTATATTTTATTAATTTGTTTCATTTTTTGTAGATTTCCTGAAATTTAGGCATTAATTTTGATTTTTTTTTTGTTGCATATATGTTTTTTGCGGGTATGGTTTTAAATAATTATATGATTATGCATAGATGTTATTCTACAGATGTGTATATATGTTATTCTACAGATGTGCATATATGTTTTTAGGCATGAATTTTAATATATTACTTTTATTTATGGTCTTGCATATATGTTATTTCGAGGGTTTGCTAAACATATATAACATGAAACAAACATGTTTAACAAATGTAATATATATCCAAAATTTACAAAATCGGTAGAGCAAACACACACATACATGATGAATTTATTTATACAAAAAATCAAAAGTTATTGTATAAAAAAACACATATATGTATTTAAGGATAATATATATGCATCCAAATGGTTGCTAATGTGCAATTGTGTCCCCTTTTAAAGCAACTTTCTTCTTGCTCTTTTTCACTGTAGAAATTGTCAATTTTCCTTATATCACTCACTGCAAAACATAAAAAAACATATATGTTTAATCAAGAACATATATGCAACATAGTCAAGAACATTAATGTTACCCTAATTCATAATTACAAAAACATGTATGTATTTATGTTATCCCTCAAATGGTTCATATTATAAATCATAGGCTATGATTATAAATTATGCATAGTGTTTTAAGTTTGAACGGATTAAAGTAAAATACAAGTAGTTAATTTGTTAAATTAAAAAAAAAAGATATTATTTGATAAGATACATAATGTATGTATTGTGAAAATGTTAAAATGATAGGACTTATCCTTTTGTCTACTGTCATATCGAAAAAAAATAGTCAAGAAGCGTGGCACACTATCATATAAAAATCTATCCAATCTATGTAATTATCTAACTATAAAATATGAAAAAAAAGAAAAGAAAAATAATACCTTATTGTTGATTATGCTCACCGTTTTGATCCACCTATCATCACAGGAAAAAATTCACTGCTGCTTTGGACCAAAAATCATCTTATTGTTGATTAGGTTCTTTTTTTTCTTCTTTTCATATTGTGGTACTGCTTTGGTTCACCTATCATCATACGACAACAACTACTTCGATTGCATACGTCTTCTGAATAAATTCAGGTCCACCATCGGCGATCTACATATGAGAAAACCTAGATTGGAGTAAAAAAGAATAATATGAGACAACTACAGCAAAATGATAAAACAAATACAGTGATTTAATTGCTTACTAAACCGATTATCGTTAGTTGTGTCTAAAAGTAAAAGTACCGATTAATTTGGTAGATCTAAAAAAATACATTCAAACTGAACATACCTATTTCAGTAAACAGATTATAAATTCTGTTATCAACAACCGATTCTACAATTATATCGCCGGAAAAACAAGAAATCACGGGAAAACGAAGAAATCGGAGATTAAAGAAGAAGCTATCACTTGAGAAAAGCCCTAAATCGGTGGTGGAGCGGCAGCGGCGTTGTCGGGGCAGGCGTGATGAAGAAATCACCGGTGCGGCTTTCCCCGGTGTTGTCACAGGCATGAGGTCGATCATTGGGCTAGAGAGATTGGTTCAACCCATTCTCTTTTGTGGAGGCAGGAATGTGTGATTTAAAAATGGGGGAGAGAGAGATCCGATTTTTAGGGAGATTTTTAAGGGAGATGAACAGTTTTAATAACAATTTCTTTTTAGCAAAATACCTTATATGCCCTTTTCATTTATTTTTATTAAAAACATACTTTGTTTTATTTACTAAAATACCATAATCAATCTTAGCCGTTAAATTTTAAATCTAGTGGTCTAGATTGGCTAATAAGAGTTCTACGAGTTCTGCACGAAATATAGAGTTCTCTATATAACTCTTCACTATATATATATATATATATATATATATAGTAAAGGATTCCATACAGAACTCATATTATATACAGAACTCATAGAACTCTGTCTAAACCATTGGATTATAAGAGCAACGGCTAAGATTAGTTTTAACATTTTAATAAATTAATTAAATTATATTTTTGGTCAAAATAAATGAAAAGGGTAAAATTGGTATTGAGAAAAAAAAGGAAACCAAACCCTCAAAACCGTCTCTCTTTTCTCTCTCCCCCACAAATCGAATTTTACAGGCTTTTCTTCATAAAACCTTTCTCTCGCCCTCATCTTCTTCTCTTCAAATTAGGGTTCTTCAAATGATTCTTTAAAAATAAAGGTTCATTTTTGCAATCAATTTAACGTTTTTACAACATGGGTTTCTTAAATCTTGGGTAATGATATTTGATTTGGTGTTTTGGATCTGAGTATATTTTGAGAGAGAAGACATAGATGTGAGATCTGAGTTTTGGATCTTCGTACATCTCATCAATCCTAATTTCCATACATCACTTTGGTTAGTATAATTTTTTTCGTTTTAGCTTCTCGTTTCAATTATCAACCGGTCAATATATTCATCATTACCTAGTCGTTTATGTGTTGCGAGTTTTAGGTCGATTTTGTGAAATTATTAATTATTATGTTCGGATTTTGTCTCCTTTTTGTTGATTATTGATGTGTGAAGTTCTATAAACAATGGAAGGTAGGTTTTTTTGTTTCGTGAAATTGTTTGATTCAAAGTGTAATGCATACATGTATTAGTGTTTCTAATAAAGATTTTAATTTTACTTTTGTTAATTCGGTACAATTCATGTAATTTCATTAGGGTTTATAATCAAATTTTCTGTCACAACTATGTTATTTAAGTTGTATCTGTTTGAAGGGTGTATGTTAAATGTGCATGAATGTTTGTTGAGATGTGGTTTTAATTGATAAGATCTTGTAACAGCTAGGATGCACGTATGTATTTGATTGTGGTTATTGACAGTTCTTGTATTTGAAATACGATGATAGTTTTGTAGATGTAAAACGATTTTGGATGTTAGATTTGTGTATCTGATGGAAATATGACAATAAGACTTGTGATAAGTCTTAAAATGAGCAGTCTGATAACATTAATGTACTGAGAATTCTAGTTGCAGCAATTTGGGTAACGTTTATATGATTAGTATGTAGTATGAGTTTATATGATGAGGTACTTAATGTTCGGACGAATAATAAATAACATAAATACATACAAGTAAGTGATGATTGAATATATTTGCCTTCACAACAGGATTAGATCATTGATAAATAATAGTTTTGTCAAATTTTATTGTGAGTGCATACATGATTACATGAGTAGTTCACATGTTATTATCATAAATGTATGTGTAAATGATTATTTACATATAATTAATGCAATTTTTTTTCAAGGATTACGAAGAAGTGGTAGAAAGAGATCGCGAGATGTGGACTCAAGGATTATTTACATATGTTTTATTTGAATTTTTAGTTTTTTGCTGAATTAGACATTTGTGTTTTGATGTTGTTGGAATATTTGAATATATTGGGTTTTGTGGTATTCTAGAAATCTTAATTATAAAAGTTATTTGCATATTCAGTTATTTAATGGATTCGTAATGGGGTGCTTTAAGAAACACCTGACTACATATATGTTGTGAGCTACATGAATGTCATATATACATTGATGTATTCTGTCATAAATACATAGGTGTCTTATTTACATGAATGTTAGTGTCTATATTTTATTAAAAAGTTATATGGTGAATTATTCTAACATGATGATGGAGTATTTGGATGGTAAAAAAAGTTATATGGTGAATGTTAGTATTTTGGATGGTAAAAAAAGGTCTGAGTACATATATGTCGTACATAAATGTATTTCTGATATTGATGTACTACTCGTTCAAGATAAAAAAAAATGTATATATAAGAGGATGACGATGAGATTGGATGAAAACACTCTGTAAAATTAGAAAATACCGAATAAGAAGATGAGTGTATACCGATTTAATTTGAATTTTGATTTAACTAGTAATGAAGAGATATATTATGAAAACTACAAATGCTATAATTTAGGAATTGATTTAATTCCGGAAGTTACCATATAAAAACGGCTTTCAAAATACCTATATTGCCCCTTGTAATTTGAATATAATTAAATAATAAAATTGATTTATCTTACATATGATTGGTTTAGAAAAGTTCTACGAGTTCTGTAAATAATTTGGGTTCTGTATGGAATTCGTCCCTATATATATATATATATATATATATATATATATATATATATATATATATATATATATATATATATTATATAAAAAATTTGCCGTCTTGAGAAACGTCATGACCCGTTATAGCTTAAGGCTTGATGGTACACCACGCCACACCTTATAGAACGTGGGTTATTATCAATGGCGGTAGGAGGGGTTGGCCATGGTGGGCCATTGCCCCCTCCAAATGAAAGAACTTTTAATTTTTAGGGTATAAAGTGTTGTATATGAATAATTGATCACTTAAAAAGAAACATGCCAAATTGTAAATTCACCTACCAGCCCTTCTACAAAATATATTGACAAGATATAGTAACTCAGTTGTCAATTATAAAATATTCACCCGACCGTCCAATTCCACTTTTACGTTTTTTTACTCAATTCTCCTATTCGAATCGGTTGTAGTTTAAGGTAATTATTAATCTAATCTTGAATATCATTGTTATATTATCGTATGGTTGTATTCTATGTAGTCCACCATTAAACTAGTCACACGGGACAAATCTTAGTCATTGAATTAAAAAATCCCTTAATCACCATAATCATCAAATCACACGTGATTCAATACACAACCACCATCGGCGGCCACCACCACCACCGGCGGTCACTACCACTGTCGGTCACCGCCGGCCGCCAAAAACAGCCGACGGTGGCGAGGGGTTATCAGTGGTGGAGTTTGCCCCCTCATAATATTTATCTTGGTACCGCCACTGGTTATTATAGGTAATTTTGATAGACTAAATATTTTGGAGGCCATTAATCGCACACGATGGCAATGCATATATAAAATTGAAGAATAACTAAATTGCTATTAAAGTTGAAATCATCTTATTTATAGGTTGGTTTATAATGTGACTAATTGCAGACCATATAACTTTACAAGAAGGCATAGAATATGTGCATTAAGTTAAAGTATCGTAATTAGATTTGAATCGTGGCGTTAACAATACAGCTTCAAACGAATGATTCCATGTAACACTTGATGTTACAGATGCCTAATCATGGTGATTAAACTTTACTTAGCCATTAGATTTGATTTCAACCTCTAAGCTTTCGATACGTAAAATGCCATGGAATGCATATATTCTGACCCACTTCTAAGTATGATTCTTAGAGCACAAGGTGTGGTAGTCAAGTTATTGGCATGTTATAGTCTTTTTTGCCCTATAACTTGGCTATAACTAAGGGATGAAATTGAGGCTCCTTGGGGGCTTAGTTATAGCCAAGTTATAGGGGTCCCACTTAGTTTTTTTTTTCTTTTTTGTATATTTAAAGGACGAAAACATAGATTAAAAATACGATTAACTAAAATACGAACGATGCATTAAAAAGACGAAAATTAAAAATACGAAAAATTAAAAAGACGAAAAATTAAAAATACGAAAAATAAAAAATACGAAAAATTAAAAAAACATAGAAATCAAGATCGATATTTGTTTCGAATCCTTTCCTTCTCCATCTCGACCAACGCTTTATCTTCCTCCGACATATGTGTCGTGTCGATTCCAAGGAATGACAACGCCTTGTATCTCGATCTTTCCTTTTGGTGCTCCGATTTCAAAGCTCGATCTTTCTCTAAATTTATTTCAACCATTTCCTTGAATTCGTCTTTTTTAGAAACACTTCCCGACGTGTCCGAACGGGCACTTTTAGATTTTCGTGGTGGCCCTGCGGGTCGTTCGATGGTGTCGGCTCGGAAAAGTGGGTTCGGGTCTTCAAGATCTTCAGAGTCACCTTCAAGTGCTTCCTGATGTCGCCTTCTACCGGGTTGAACGGGCTCGGGTGTGTGCCATTTCGAGTGATGTTTCAGAAATTCCCACGCCTTGATATGCTTGAACGCGGTAACTTCATTCTGTTGGTATTGTTGTAGACAACGAGTAAAAACACCCTCGTCGTTTTCACCGCTAAGTCGTTGTGTTCGTTCGACAATTGCAAGAAACTTTCCACACTCTCGGGTCAATGTTGTCCACTTTCCCGTAATCATGTCCTTGTTACGGGGAAAGGATACCATAGAGTTGTATTCGGCAACAATTTTATCCCATAACGAATCAAGATCTAGGTTCCGCCCGCGGACAGGATCTTCTGAAATCGAGATCCAACTTTGTGCCAACGCCAATTCTTCATCTTGAGTCCACCGTGTGCGTTTTATCGGAGCCGCTTTTTCTTTGGCCTTACCCTTTCCTTTTGCCCTCCTCCTTACGGAAGAAGGTTCTTCCGGTTGTGTGTCCGGAACAACGTCGTTAGACGACGTGAATTGTTCGGTAGGGGTTTCGGGTTGTCGATACGTTGGTTCATTTGGGGCGGTTTGTTGAAACATTTGTTGTTGCATTTGCAAGAACGCAAGTTGTTCCGGGGTTAAAGGTTGGGTAAATGGATTTGCAAACGGTTGGCTAAATGGTGCGTTTGATGATTGTGGAGCCGAACTAGATGAGACCGTTGACGGGAACTGGCTTTGGTAAGCAATCAATTGATTAATGAAATCGTTGGGGTTATTCATTGTGAAAGATTTGAGAAGATGAAGTATATAAAAAAGTTGGTATATATTTTGGATGAAAAAGATTGGTATTTATAAGAGATTTGGTAAAAATTTAATTTTTTTTTTTAAGAAATATGACCGTTACAGCCCCCCCCCCCCCAAATTCCGACCGTTACCCCTCCATTTTCAAAATTCCGGCCGTTGGAAGCTTTTAACGACCCGTTATACCCAAAAGGGTGGCCTGATAACGAGCCGATGACGCCACCCACTGTAAAGACCGGACCCAAAAACAACCATTTTCAACATCATATACATCTAACTTAGCCAATACTAACCAAAATACAAGTTTTAAATATATTTACCAAAAGAAATTATACATATCATGGAGCAACTAACTATATCGGATACAAACCACTAAACAACCCAAAAGATGTACATCAAAATATCACAAATCTATACCAAAAGAGAAGCTCTTCCAAGCTTCAAGACCAACTTCTAGCAATCCCTAACTTCAGTTATCCACTAACTTTCCCTTGCCTTTATCTTTTCCTGAAAAGAAACGGTGACAACTAAACGGGTAAGTTATAAAAGCTTAGTGAGTTCCACAATGTATAATGTTATACTAAATAATTATATAACTCAACATAAACAAACAAACAAATGTCAACGGGTCAAAGTACCGGGTTATCACAACTATATCACCACAATGCATCACATATCAATCTTCGGGTCAACAATGATCAAGGTACAATTCCGGATTCAACAAAGTGTGTCATTCCCCCTTAGGCCATTAGGGAATGAGGCCGATGAAGGTGATCAAGGCACCCCTAAATGAGTCCAAGATCCAGCTTCACCACCACGGTCCATACCACTCCTCCGCCAGGTACTCCCGCATCCACCGCCCGACATATTACACGAAGTAATACTCGGACCGCCATGGGTCCTCACGAAATGAATTATCACTCAAGGCATTTCACTCATACGGGTCAAGGAAATGTTGCGGTTTGACAAGGTAATCTCAATGATCAAGGCAAAACATAAGGCATCCAATCGAAGGGAACACTATCTAACCACATTGCACATATATAATTAAAAGTATACACATTGCACATAGTGAACTCACCTGGGATTAAGCAACTTCAATGTCAAACCGAGAAATTCCAATGTCACCGATCAATGGAGTTATCACAACCTCCCAATGGTTTACCTATCACAATTATACACATTTCAACAACAATTCTAAACCATAATCATATCTAGGATAAACCTTAGTCACCAATTTCCCCTAATTTGGTGATGAACCAAAACCCTAGACTACCAATTTACTCATACTTGCACATGATCACATGCTATCAACAATTCTCATAGCTAAATACTCAGTTACACAAGAGTACCATCTCAATTTTCAGATTTATAACTCAACATTCAACTAGGGTTCTTGACCTACTAACTCACTACATCAATTTATACACATACATGGTGTTAGAGATGAAGAAATACCTTGGTTATCAACACAATTGATGAAAGTCCTTTGATTTCTAGCCAAAATCTGCCCAAGAACACCCAAAAACACCCAAATTCGCTCACAACCGACGAGAGAAAGTTCTAGAGGTTATTTGGGCTGAAATGGGGAAAAATCCCGATTTTATGCCTAATCTGCACAAGATAGCGCCGCTATCTTCAAGATAGCGCCGCTATCTTGCCTCCCCTTGCTTTTTAGCGCCTCTATCTTCAAGATAGAGCCGCTATCTCCCAAATTTTTCGCGTTTTACCCATCGCTATAATGAGTGGCTGTTCTAATTGCACAAGATAGCGCCGCTATCTCTAAGATAGCGCCGCTATCTCCCTAAAATGCTGCATTTTCGATTTTTCTTCATTTTTAACTTATACCACTTAATCCAATACACAAAACACAGATTTTTCATCAAAATTCTATCTATCGAGACTTAAATCCCTATCAATTATCAACTAATATAGAACTTACAATTAAAATACCTTAATTTAAAACACGTATGTTACAATTACCTCCTCCTTTTGAGAATTTCGTCCCGAAATTATGTTGACTTGAACAAGAACGGATACTTCTCAGTCATATCATCTCTTCTTTCCCATGTGCAATTCGGGCCCCTATGATGTTTCCATTTCACTAATACCAACTGAATTTCCTTATTTTTGAGATTGACCGACTTTTGGTCAACTATTTCTTCCGGTTCCTCTACATACCTCAATTTCTCGTTGACTTTGACTTCGGTCAACGGTACCGTTTCATCATGCTCTCCAAGACTCTTTCTCAAATAGCTAACATGAAACACATTGTGAATACCCGCCAATTCTTCTGGTAATTCGAGTCGATAAGCTTGTTTTCCGTCCTGTTCTATGATCTTAAATGGGCCGATAAATCGAGGACTTAATTTACCTTTCTTCCCAAATCTCATGACACCCTTCCATGGAGAAACTTTTAACATCACAAAATCGTCTATCGAAAACTCTATCGGTTTTCGCCTTTTATCCGCGTATGACTTTTGACGATCTTGGGCCGTTTTCATTCTTTCTCGAACAATCCGAATTTTATCACTTGTATCTTGAACCAACTCGGGTCCCACCAACACCTTTTCTCCAACTTCTCGCCAACACAAAGGTGTTCGACACTTTCTTCCATATAACACTTCATAAGGTGCCATTCGAACCGACGAATGATAACTATTATTATATGAAAATTCGGCTAATGACAAATATTTATCCCAACTTCCCCCGAATTCTAAAATACAAGACCTAAGCATGTCTTCCAACGTTTGAATCGTTCTCTCGGTTTGCCCGTCCGTTTGAGGATGATAAGCGGTACTAAGAGCTACTTTCGATCCCAATTGTTTTTGCATGCTACTCCAAAAATTTGAAGTAAAACGAGAATCCCTATCCGATACAATCTTCAAAGGAACACCGTGTCTAGCAACTATCTCGTCTAAATATACTTGTGCCCATGAATCCATCGGTGCCGATTCCCTCATAGCAAGGAAATGTGCACTTTTGGTCAAACGGTCAACAATCACCCAAATACAATCATGTTGACGAGCGGTTTTCGGAAGTTTGGTGATCAAATCCATGGAAATTTCTTCCCACTTCCAAACAGAAATGCTAAGTGGTTGCAAACTCCCGTAAGGTTTTTTGATGTTCGGCTTTAACTTGTGCACAAACATTACATTCTTGCACAAACTTCCCGATATCTTTCTTCATTCCCGGCCATCAATAATCCAATCTCATATCATGGTACATTTTATTCATACCCGGGTGAATTGAGAATTTTGAACTATGAGCCTCTTTTAACACATCAATTCTCAAATCTCCGATTCTCGGTATCCATAATCGGTTATTAAAAACTTTGACACCTCGACCATCCACTTCCAAATCTTTCCCATAATTCACCATCCTTTCCTTCTTAATATTTTCGGGTTTTAACGCCTCATCTTGCCACTTCTTAAGATCATCGAGTAAAATAAACTTCAACGTAGTGGTGTATATTGCATAACACATACTTGAATGATAAGGCTTACGACTTAAAGCATCCGCGACTACGTTAGCTTTACCGAGATGGTACAAAATCTCACAATTGTAATCTTTTATGAGTTCCATGGCACGTTGTTGTCGCATATTCAACGATTGTTGGCTAAATATATATTTAAGACTCTTATGATCGGTAAAGAGTTGGAACCTAGTCCCATACAAATAATGCCGCCAAATCTTTAGTGCAAACACTACTGCGGATAACTCAAGATCATGAGTCGGATAATTCTTTTCATACCCCTTCAATTGACGGGAAGCATAAGCAATAACTTTTCCCCGTTGCATGAGAACACACCCGAGCCCCATTTTCGATGCATCACTATATACAACGAAGTCTTCCTCACCCTCGGGTAATGACAAGATTGGAGCATTTGTCAAACAATCTTTTAACATACTAAAAGCTTTTTCTTGTGCCTCACCCCATTCATAGTTCACATCTTTTCGAGTAAGACTTGTGAGAGGCACGGCAATACGAGAGAAATCTTTAATGAATCGACGGTAATAACCCGCAAGACCTAAGAAACTTCGGATCTCGGAAGCATTTCGAGGCACTTCCCAATTCTTAATCGCCTCGATCTTGGAAGGATCGACCGATATACCTTCACCTGATACCACATGACCGAGGAATTGAACTTGGCGCAACCAAAATTCACATTTGGAAAACTTGGCATACAGTTTCTCTCTTCGTAATAAATCAAGAATTTCACGAAGGTGCGATGCATGATCACTTTCGGATTTAGAATATACCAAAATGTCGTCGATAAAAACAATAACCGACTTATCCAACATAGGACGACATACTCGATTCATCATATCCATAAAAGCGGCCGGAGCATTCGTTACACCGAAGGGCATGACTAAGAATTCATAATGCCCATATCTAGTTCGGAATGCGGTTTTTGGTACGTCTTCTTTATAAAGCTTCAACTGATGATAACCGGACCTCAAGTCAATCTTAGAAAAATAACTTGCACCTTGCAATTGATCAAAAAGATCATCAATTCTAGGCAAAGGATATTTGTTCTTAATTGTCACCTTATTAAGTTCTCTATAATCGATACACATCCGCATCGTCCCGTCTTTCTTTTTAACGAATAAAACTGGTGCACCCCACGGTGACACACTCGGTTGAATAAACCCTTTATCAAGCAACTCTTGCAATTGACTCATGATTTCTTTCATTTCTGCCGGGGCTAAACGATAAGGAGTTTTGGCTATCGGAGCCGCACCCGGCACAAGATCAATTCGGAATTCAACTTCTCGATCAGGCGGCAATCCGGGTAAATCCTCGGGAAATACATCCGGGAATTCATTAACGATGGGAACATCTTTCACTGATTTCTTAACTTCTACAACTGGATTTAGAACATAAGCTAAATAAGAATAACATCCATGGGACATCAATTTTCTAGCTTTCAAGAAAGAAATCACCCGCCTCTTCTTCATTTTACTTTCACCATACACGTACAAAGGTTCTCTTCCTTGTACCGGAATTCTAATCACTTTCTCATAACACATAATATCGGCATGGTACTTAGACATCCAATCCATCCCAATAATAATATCAAAATTGGGCAAATTTATCATCACTAGATCTACTAGGAACTTATGATCATCTATCTCTAACGAGCAATCCTTATATACACGATCGGCCACCAGGGTCTCACTACCCGCAGTATCAACACAGAATGGATTCAACAAAGGAGATGGAAGCACAGATAA
Source organism: Calendula officinalis (assembly GCA_963853835.1). Classification (NCBI taxonomy): domain Eukaryota; kingdom Viridiplantae; phylum Streptophyta; class Magnoliopsida; order Asterales; family Asteraceae; genus Calendula; species Calendula officinalis. Next base: position 68,304,644 of record OY970827.1, on the reverse strand, counting down.
CAATTTAGCAAATTTCACAGATATGAAGGAGTCAGAAGCTCCAGAATCAAATAATATATGGGCGGGTTGGGAATTAACAAGAAATATACCAGAAACGACATTTGGATCCTCCCGGGCTTCCTCCGGGGTCAACTGAAAGGCACGACTTCTTGCCCTGGGAACCTCCTCCTTTTGACTTGATGCCCCCACTCGCGGAGGTTGTTGTACCGAACCTCGACTTTCAGTAGCTCGATTTGAAGGATTTGGGCATTGACGCCTCCGATGACCCACTAATCCACAACCATAACAAACAGCATCTTTATTCGGACACCTCGATTTTATGTGACCTTCCTCATAACAACCAAAACACTTCACGGGCCCACGATCACTAGTACACCATCCTCGGTGGTTCTTGCCACAAGATTGGCAATCTCGGTTAGCATCCGTCTAAAATATTTCAAACGGTTAAACACATTTCACAAAATATACATAACATGATAATGAATTTAACTTCAATATTACTTGAATAGAGAATGATTGCGATTGGCCACGAGGCCGAAAAGACCCTTGAGATTGGGTTCTACGTTTAGAGGGAAATCGATTAGGACGACCGGATGGAGACGAAGTAGTTTGATCGACCTTTTGACGTTTAGGTTCGGGAGTCAATTCCCCACGAAGACTCAAATCATGCTCTCTTCTTCGAGCATATTCAACCGCCTTAGCAAACGACGGAATATCACGGTTGCTCACAAAGTCTTGGACTTCATACCGCAAACCTTCCACAAACATTTGGATTTTCTCAACCTCAGTCGGAATGTACTTCGTGGCAAACTGTGCCTTTTGATTAAACAATGTTTCATACTCGTCTACTGATAAAGTTCCTTGTTTAAGTTCTAGGAACTCCTTCTCCAACCTTCTTCTCATATCATTCGGGCAATATTGTTCGAGGAAACGAGTCTTAAAGGCATCACATGCCATATGATCCTTTTCTTCCTCATCAAGGATTTTGAAGGTGTTGTTCCACCAAGTTAAGGCTTTACCGGTAAACATGGCGGTGGCATAAACGGTTTGATCATCTCTTGCCACACGAGAAATACGAAACACTTTCTCCGTGTTTTCAACCCACAACAATGCCTCTACAGGATTAGACACGCCAGAAAATTCTGTGGCCCCGCTACTACGAAAAGTTTTGAATGAGACCGAACCCGATTTCTTACTCGGGGATTCATCTACTACCTTCTCCTTTTCTTTTGACTTTTCCTTTTCTTCTCGTCTAAATTGTTCAAAGGTGGCCCGAACCATGTCCGCCATCCTATTCATCAACCTTTCCTCCCTCGGAGATACCACCTCTTCTTCTTCATGATTAATAGGGTTTGTTCCTTGGTTTCGAGGAACCGAGGGGCTTAATTCGGGACGCTCCGCACTTCTCGAGCCATCATTATTACTGTTACTACTTCCTTGATCCATCCCTAGCTGAAATTTATAAGAATATAACGAAGGAATTAAATAACACTCACCCTAGCATTTCTATTGACTCACAATTACATATCCAACCTATGGTTTGTATCCGACCTAAACTCTTAGCCTATACACTATACCATCAACGCCTAAGTTTGAGTCTAGTACCACAATGATACCTAGTTCACTCAAACCAATGCTCTGATACCATATTGTAAAGACCGGACCCAAAAACAACCATTTTCAACATCATATACATCTAACTTAGCCAATACTAACCAAAATACAAGTTTTAAATATATTTACCAAAAGAAATTATACATATCATGGAGCAACTAACTATATCGGATACAAACCACTAAACAACCCAAAAGATGTACATCAAAATATCACAAATCTATACCAAAAGAGAAGCTCTTCCAAGCTTCAAGACCAACTTCTAGCAATCCCTAACTTCAGTTATCCACTAACTTTCCCTTGCCTTTATCTTTTCCTGAAAAGAAACGGTGACAACTAAACGGGTAAGCTATAAAAGCTTAGTGAGTTCCACAATGTATAATGTTATACTAAATAATTATATAACTCAACATAAACAAACAAACAAATGTCAACGGGTCAAAGTACCGGGTTATCACAACTATATCACCACAATGCATCACATATCAATCTTCGGGTCAACAATGATCAAGGTACAATTCCGGATTCAACAAAGTGCGTCATTCCCCCTTAGGCCATTAGGGAATGAGGCCGATGAAGGTGATCAAGGCACCCCTAAATGAGTCCAAGATCCAGCTTCACCACCACGGTCCATACCACTCCTCCGCCAGGTACTCCCGCGTCCACCGCCCGACATATTACACGAAGTAATACTCGGACCGCCATGGGTCCTCACGAAATGAATTATCAGTCAAGGCATTTCACTCATACGGGTCAAGGAAATGTTGCGGTTTGACAAGGTAATCTCAATGATCAAGGCAAAACATAAGGCATCCAATCGAAGGGAACACTATCTAACCACATTGCACATATATAATTAAAAGTATACACATTGCACATAGTGAACTCACCTGGGATTAAGCAACTTCAATGTCAAACCGAGAAATTCCAATGTCACCGATCAATGGAGTTATCACAACCTCCCAATGGTTTACCTATCACAATTATACACATTTCAACAACAATTCTAAACCATAATCATATCTAGGATAAACCTTAGTCACCAATTTCCCCTAATTTGGTGATGAACCAAAACCCTAGACCACCAATTTACTCATACTTGCACATGATCACATGCTATCAACAATTCTCATAGCTAAATACTCAGTTACACAAGAGTACCATCTCAATTTTCAGATTTATAACTTAACATTCAACTAGGGTTCTTGACCTACTAACTCACTACATCAATTTATACACATACATGGTGTTAGAGATGAAGAAATACCTTGGTTATCAACACAATTGATGAAAGTCCTTTGATTTCTAGCCAAAATCTGCCCAAGAACACCCAAAAACACCCAAATTCGCTCACAACCGACGAGAGAAAGTTCTAGAGGTTATTTGGGCTGAAATGGGGAAAAATCCCGATTTTATGCCTAATCTGCACAAGATAGCGCCGCTATCTTCAAGATAGCGCCGCTATCTTGCCTCCCCTTGATTTTTAGCGCCTCTATCTTCAAGATAGAGCCGCTATCTCCCAAATTTTTCGCGTTTTACCCATCGCTATAATGAGTGGCTGTTCTAATTGCACAAGATAGCGCCGCTATCTCTAAGATAGCGCCGCTATCTCCCTAAAATGCTGCATTTTCGATTTTTCTTCATTTTTAACTTATACCACTTAATCCAATACACAAAACACAGATTTTTCATCAAAATTTTAACTATCGAGACTTAAATCCCTATCAATTATCAACTAATATAGAACTTACAATTAAAATACCTTAATTTAAAACACGTATGTTACACCCACGGTGTGGGTTTGGCGCCTTTATCGGTGTTTAACATGCCCAATAACGAGCCACACCGAGCGCTCTTAGCTATAAATGACTTGTACCTTGTGCAGTGAAAGTTTTATATTCGTTTGGATTTAGGGGCAAAAGCTCACTTTTGGCTATTCTTGCAAAAAGAAAACACGAAGGTAATCTTTTATATAAAAGTGTGTTAATTTATTATTTGAATTGAAAACTGGAAATATAGGGAAAATTTAGGGAAAAGTGGAAATATATATAGTTTGTGTTGATGTTGACTTCATATGGAAAATTTGACACCTTCATCATCAGTTGAAGTTCCCTTAAAGATTGCAAGTTTCCCCTTGTTTTCCAGAAGTTTTAAAGCTCGCATTAACACTGTACGATCCATCCCATGAATGTCTACAGCATGATAATTAATGAAAACAAATTGTTAAATTTGAGAATGAAAATGGAAACAAAAAGCTATGTAAAGCAGTCTTTGGATCATAGAATAGGATTGATCTTTGATGTAACACCCCAGAATCTTGGAGCTGTCATGTTTTCAAACACTTGCAACGGGTTGGGCTCACCCGCGAATACTTTTGATCCACTTATTTAAATATTGTATAAATAATTTGTGTTGATTATAATTACCATTATCACAATAATTATTTAAAATCAACAAATTCAAAAAAACGAAGATATTTACCTGTTCCACGTGACTCAATTCCTGAACGCATTTCCTCCACTGTCATTACAATGTCCTCTAATCCATTCTCCTTTACCTAATCAAAACATTAATCTAACTAACATTAATAAATCAGAATCACTAACAATTGCTGCAATAACAATAACAATAATAATAAAATTAATCCAATGATAGCAAAACATTACTGACAAAGTGTAAGATAATGTCTGCCCAATCTTGAATTCGGTTCCAAATATGACTCTTATCCATCCATTCTGCACGACCTGTTTAATCACAACTTTTAGTTGAAAATAAACTTAAAAACATGGATTTTGTAAATGAAAGATTATGAGATCCACAATATCAAACCATCTGAAACTATAGCTGATATGAAAGCTACTCTTGCTTCATGATTTAAAGACCCTGCACTACCCACATTCAAAATTTGATTCAGAAAACAATCATAAACTAGAGGTTGAAAATTAATCTTAAGTTGGTGGGGCCTACTTTCTATAGCAGGGTTTGTGAACAATGGAAAATCTTCTTCTAATCCAGTTACAAATATCTTTTGCAGTAATCAAGAATTAATTCCTTCCATACTTGTATTTGCTTCTCTCGGGTTTCCCTCACCGGCTGCAACCTGAAATAAGTTAACATAAAAATACCAATTCATATATAATAAGAAAAACGAACAAAAGGTTAATCAACAATATAATGATTAAGGAGTGGTTAATATGTAAAGGAAGCAAGTGATTACGTGAAGTAAGGTGGATAATTATAGAAGTGAGGCAGCTTTAATTCGCCAAGTTTCTGCATTTTATCGCCAAAGTATATCTGTGAATCAGGAACAATCCCAGTTTGATACGGCACCGTTTAATATTACCCATTTTATGTTTTCTATTTTATGTTTTCCTTTAATTTCAAAAGTGGCCTAGCCACGTGTCTTTGTTTAATTAGTAGTATGAATATTCTGTTGTAGTGGGGAGGCCTTGATGTTATAGACGTTGTCTATATACTCTTGCAGATGCATTGTAATCCTTATCCAAAAATTATATGAAATTGATAGAGAATCAGGGTTTCTACCTGGTTGTCATTTTCAATTGAATTAGCTTTAGCTATTAATTGGTATCAGAGCTTGTGATCTCTACCTGTGGTGCACGGTTAGAATCAGAGTCACCGGAAGTCATGGAGAAACACAATGAGCTGAGCCGTCGTATGGATTCCTTCGATGGCGAACTACAAACAATCAAATCTACAATGACCGACATCCTAAAAACGGTAACACAACTTCTTACCGAGCAAAAATCCAAGCTGGAGGAAGAAAAAGATTCCGGTGCAGGGCCAAAACCCACTTTCATCATCGAACCTGAATCTCGTTCTGAAGAGGAAGATGACGAGGCTAAGTCAGATGGTCAAAAACCCAAATCTGATTCTGGCTACCAACTAACCAACCGTCTCACTAAATTGGAGTTTCCTCCATTTGACGGTGCTGGGTTTCAGGAATGGTACTACAAATGTGAGCAGTTTTTTGAAATTGATAATACCCCTGAAAAGATGAAGACCCGTCTAGTAGGGATGCGTTTAAAGGGAATTGCTCTTCAATGGCATCAAGGTTTCATTAAGGAAATGGAGGGTAAAGAATTAACTTGGAAAAGATACATCCAAGAAATCAGAGAACAGTTTGTTGAAGGAGTGGTGTCTAAACCTCTCATTGAGCTACGAAATTTGAAGCAAACAGCAACTGTAAGTGAATACAACTGCCTCTTTAATTCTTTGAGAAATCAGGTAGAAGTCCCAAATCATATGCTATTAGACCTTTATCTAGGAGGACTGATGAATGAAATTATGCATTCGGTTCAAATGTTGGATCCTCAAACCCTAAACAAAGCACAAAAACTGGCCAGAATTCAAGAGGGTGCTCTATACGCCCTCTGGGGATTAGATCCACCCAAACAACCCGAAATTCCCAGCTACACTGTAACCACCAATTTACCCAGTTTTCAAACATCCTCACCTTCATACTCAAAATCACCCGCCCCTACCCTACTACCTCAACCGAGGTTTCTTCCATCGGTACCACCAAATTCCAGTACAATTTTCACTCCAAAAAGGCCTAACACCCCATATAATTCCTAAAGACAAACCCAAAAACTGCTGGTAGTTTTTCTGGTTCAAATACCACCAGAAATACTTCTTATAAACAACTGACTCGAAAGGAATATGAGGAAAAGAGGAAAAACAATCAGTGCTTTTATTGTAATGAGAAATTTTCGCCGGGGCATAAATGTCAAAATGGAAAATTCTATATGTTGTTGTGTCCTGAAGGTGGCTTAGAAACTGCTGAATTATCTATGGAGGAAGGATGGGTCAATATAGAAGACGGATCAGGGCGAACTGAGGGCGACACGACTATTTCACTACATGCCCTGTTGGGGTCCTCGGGGGCCAAAACACTGCAAGTTATTGGCATTATTAAGAAACAAGGAATTCCCATGTTAGTTGATAGCGGAAGCACTCATAACTTCATTGATCTCAATTGGGCAAAACGATTAGGCCTAAGGTTAGCACCGATTAAAAGCAGGGAAGTAGAAGTAGCTGACGGTACAAAGTTACATGTCCAATATGCTTGCAACCAAGTCCAATGGTTCATACAAGGAGAAAAGTTTGTCGGGGACTTCCTAGCAATGCCAATAGGAGGCTATGGAGTGGTTTTGGGGGTACAGTGGCTGAGCACTTTGGGGGATATAATATGTAACTTTAAGGAATTATTCATGGAGTTTAATTGGGGGGAAAACGGTTGAAAATTCAAGGGGGAAATAACAAAGTTATAGAAGTACAAGACCTTGACAGGTTACAAAGCAATAAAAATGTTGATCTCGCTTACCTGGTGAGTGGTAAATCCGACACAACTAGTCTTTGTGCCATACACCTAGACAACTCACAATGGTCAAACTTAGGACCACATGAGAAACAAGAATTAGAATCTTTATTAAAATATTTTGAAGATATTTTCAGTAACCCATCCTCCTTACCACCGAAAAGGGATCTTGATCACAACATAACTCTTAAAGAGGGCAGTGACCCGGTCAACTTGAAAGCATACAGGTATGGCTCATTGCAGAAAAACATTATAGAAGATCTAGTTCAAGAAATGTTGCAAAATGGCATAATTCGTCCTAGCCATAGTGAATTTGCATCTCCCGTAGTTTTAGTAAAAAAAAAGAGATGGTACATGGAGGTTTTGTGTCGACTACAGGAGACTAAACCAATTGACCATAAAGAATCAGTTCCCCATACCCATTGTTGAAGAACTTATTGATGAGTTGTTCGGATCTTGTTTTTTTTTTCAAAACTTGATTTAATAAGCGGATACCATCAAATTCGGATGAACGAGAAAGACATTGGAAAAACAGCGTTTCGTACCCACAAGGGGCTCTATGAATTTATGGTAATGCCTTTCGGGTTGTCTAATGCACCCGCTACCTTCCAACATTTGATGAACACAATATTTAAGCCATATTTGAGGAAGTTTATACTTGTATTTTTCGACGATATACTTGTATATAGTAAAGGGTGGGATGAGCACTTACAACACCTCAAGGTGGCCCTGGAAACACTTCGTAAACACTCACTACTTGCTAAGTTATCAAAGTGCTCATTTGCATGCTCGCAAGTGGACTATTTAGGACACGTTATCAGTAGCAACGGTGTACAAGCTGATCCGAAAAAGATAGAAGATATGTTATCTTGGCCCACCCCAAAGAGCATAAAGGAACTCAGGGGATTCTTAGGCTTAACGGGGTACTACCGACGATTTGTAAGAGATTACGGTAAAATAGCGAGGCCATTGACCAATTTGCTCAAAAAAGAGGCTTATAAGTGGAGTGTGGAAGCTGACTTAGCTTTTTCTGAATTGAAAAAAGCGATGTCAGAGACACCAGTACTAGCTCTTCCCAACTTTAATGAGCCTTTCACAATCGAGACAGATGCTTCCGGAGTAGGCATCGGGGCTGTTTTGAGTCAAAACCGACACCCTATAGCATTTTTCAGCAGAGCCTTAGGACCAAAACACTTACAGCTGGCCACCTACGAAAGGGAATTAGTCGCGATAGTGGCTGCTATTCAAAGGTGGAAGGGTTATTTAATGGGTAAACCATTTATCATCAAGACGGACCACCAAGCCCTAAAACATGTGCTTGAACAGAAAGAATGTAACACAACCCTACAAAAGTGGTTAAGTAAGTTAATCGGGTTACAATACACGATTCAATACCAGAAAGGTAGTGAAAATCATGTGGCAGATGCACTTTCTCGGAAGGCTCAAAGTGTCCCACTTTCTTGATGTATGTCAATTATAAGCTGGGAAACCAATTGGAAGGAAAGAATTCGGGTTAGTGTGCTTACCGATGGCAAACTTCAAGGTTTAATCGATAGTTTGAAGGAAAATCCCGACCCAAGTTCAAAGTATGAATGGAAAGCGGGTCACCTATGGAAAAATAACAGGTTGGTGGTGGGAGATGATGAAGTACTTAGAAAGGATTTAATAAACTTTTTTCATTCGAATGCTTTTGGGGGACACTCGGGAGTTCATGCAACCTCACAGAGACTTTCTAGGGTGGTTTATTGGAAAGGACGGCAGGCACATGTTCGTAACTTTATTAGAGAATGTCAAATTTGCCAACAATGCAAATATGACACTTCTCCTCAACCAGGGTTGCTGCAGCCTATTGAATTCCCAGAGAGGTTTTGGTCCACAATATCAATGGACTTTGTAGAAGGGTTTCCCAAATCCCATGGGTTCACAACTATACTGGTGGTGGTTGATAAATTAAGCAAATATGGCCATTTCTTGGCTTTAAAACATCCCTACAATGCTTCCACAGTCGCTCAACTATTCTTGGAGCAAATCACCAAGCTTTATGGAATGCCAGAGAAGATAATCTCAGACCGGGACCCAATCTTCTTAAGCAACTTCTGGAAATCGTTGTTTAAGGCACACAACACCCAACTAGCTTACTCCACATCGTACCATCCTCAAACTGACGGACGGACGGAAGTCCTAAATAGGTGCTTGGAATCATACCTGAGATGTTTCACCTTAGAAACCCCTACATCATGGCACCAATGGTTACCTCTTGCACAACTGTGGTACAACACGTCCTATCATTCAAGTCTAGGGGTTTCAGCGTATCAAGCACTTTTTGGTCAAACACCACCTAACTACATTCATTACCATCCTAAGGATTCTCCCAACCAATCGGTAGACTCGGTCATGAGAGCTAGAGAAACAACCGCTCAACTACTCAAGGAAAATTTAGCAAAGGCACAACAGAGGATGAAAACCCAAGCTGACAAACATAGGAGTGAAAGAAAGTTTGAAGTAGGAGATTGGGTGTTCCTCAAACTTCAGCCCTACAGGCAGTACTCAGTCAACAAAAGGGTGTTTCACAAGCTTGCAGCCAAATACTATGGTCCATACTTGGTGCTCGAGAAAATAGGAACTGTGGCTTATAAGCTGAAATTACCAGAAAATGCTAAAATCCACAATGTTTTTCATGTGTCCTTGCTGAAGAAGAGCCTTGGAAATCATAGTAGGGTGCATGATCTGCCCCCAGTTGCGGATAATGGGGAATTCCAGCCTATCCCACTAAAGATTTTGGACAAAAGGATGATAAAAAAGGGTAACAAGCCAGCTGCTGAAGTCTTGGTCCAGTGGTCTAATACTGAAGTGGAAGACAGCACGTGGGAAGAACATGATTCGCTGCAGAAAAGGTTTCCAACTTTCAACATATGGGGAAGCTACAATACTTGAGGACAAGTATTGTTTATAGAAGAGGGTGTTGATACGGCACCGTTTAATATTACCCATTTTATGTTTTCTATTTTATGTTTTCCTTTAATTCCAAAAGTGGCCTAGCCATGTGTCTTTGTTTAATTAGTAGTATGAATATTCTGTTGTAGTGGGGAGGCCTTGATGTTATAGACGTTGTCTATATACTCTTGCATATGCATTGTAATCCTTATCCAAAAATTATATGAAATTGATAGAGAATCAGGGTTTCTACCTAGTTGTCATTTTCAATTGAATTAGCTTTAGCTATCACAGTTCAACAAAAAGTTACGAATTCCAGAATCAGAATCTGTGATACTCGATTAACAGTTAAAACTCGCGAGTTCATTATTAACTAACTAATCAACAGAAATGGCAGCACATAGTTTAAAAATGGGGGTATGTGGAATTAGAAGCTTACGCAAGATGTTGAATCCACCTATGTAGAGATTGGAAGAGGAATCGGAAATGGTGTTTCTATCAGGACATTGGAGTGACGCTATGAATGTATGATCAACATGCCCTAATCACGATCTTTTTCTCCAATTCGGTTTTTCTGGGCTCTATATCCGATAAACGCCCAATTAAAATTGGAGCGGGTTGGGTGTTGACGTGTTGTATTGAAAGTTGAATACCTTATTGGAAAATATTAATTAATCCTTTAAATATCATGATTAATGTTTAATTGCCAATAAAGAGACAATTAACTGCTTTTTTCTATAAAAAGGGATGGTAACTTTTTCTCACCTAGAAAAAGGTAAACCATGTATTGTGTACCAATAAAGGGGTACATGATTATTTGTTTATTTCTAATATGAGGTAAATTATAGAACTTATTGAAATGATTTAAGTTTATATTGTAACACCGCAAAATTTAGGAAGCGTTTTTTTTTTAAATGCCCGAAGGCGATTAGGTTATCCTCTAGGTTAGTTTAGTTTACAAACAAGGTCCCACAATGAGCTTCCAAAATAAACATTACTTTAACAATACAAAACGGTTTCACTTAAGCGACATGGCTCATTTTTTAAAAACATAATAAACTGAGCTTGGTCAAGTATCCCGTCCAAAGCACCGATCACCTGAAAAGATTCAACGAGGGAGGGATTAGCACAAAGCTAAGTGAATGAATAAAATCTACAAATTCTGTAAAGCCCAACAAGCTAGCATAGACATCTCTACGATCTAAAAGCCACATAATCACGTATCACTGTTTGTCCAAGAAGATCGGGGTCCTGCCAGAGCCTTAAACCATGGTCGGCCAAAACCACGGTAACCGATAGCGTTTCGTGACCAACACCCGGGCAACTCCCTCCCCTTGACCATGCAACAAATACAGGTAAGGTCGGATACCCTTTAGTCGACACCCATTGCCCAGCGCACTGACTTCTCGGAACCCGATTACCCACTTACCGAGTAGTTGCTACCAATCAAGCAAAGTCACTTCACATTGTGCACATAACCTATTTGACTCAACACTAGCAAATAGGTACTAAACTAGCAAGCAAGATACAACGAAACTGCATCAAAAGCATTGCAACTGAGTTCCCATCGTGAACTCAAGTTCGCGTCGCGAACTCATGTTCGCGTTCGGTAACTCAGTCGCGAAGTGTTCACGGCCAACACCAAAATTCTCTGTCTCGAGTTCGCGTTTCGCGAACTCTAGTTCGCGTCGCGAACTACCTGAAGCTGGCACATTTCCTGCATTTTCAACAAGCATGCATATACCAAACTAACTGTAACTAAACACAAGTTGGAGGTTAAATCCACTCACCGAAACCTTCCACTTGCCGAGCTCAGAGGTCTAATGTTTCTGAGTCCCGACCCCGATTCCTGTACACCAAAGGAATACCGAATTAGTGTATAATTCCACCAAATCATAGACAATGTTAACTACACATTTAACATTAACACTTGCACTAACTAGATAACCAAACATTTAAACCATCATACGAACATGTCATGACCATTTACACTTACACAACAAGTCAACTAGTCATTTTGCAAGTATTACACCCAAACGGGTCAAACCGGATTATTAAACAATAATATTTCCTACAACTATAATCATAACATCCACTTGCCATTCACCAAATGTTACCAATAACATCACTAATCACATAATTCTAACAAAATACTTACACTTTCACAATCCAAGTTATTTTACTACCCATTGGCCCAAACGGGTCAAAATCACATAATTGTCAACATGCCCAATTATTACCTCCTTAATCCTACAATGAACTTTACCATGACATTAAACCACATTTGGCAATTCATAATCATATAACAATTCATCAAGTTCAAGTCACCAACAATCCATGCATTTTACTCCCAATTTACTAGTTAACCATTTTTAACTAAAAACATCCAAACACAACTACAAATGCTATAATCTACCATTTAGCAAATCATAACTAATTAATCAATCTAACAAGTTCATAACTATCACAACTCAACTATTTTACTTCAAAACCATAAGTTATAACTTTTGACCCAAATCATCCAAACACTAGCTATCAAATCTCACCAAAACTTGACATAATCCATAACTAACATATTTGACATATTATCACTTCCTACATATTAATTTAACCCACATTAACATTAAAACCCAAATTAAGTCAAGTTGGAAGCATAAACCAAAGCCACACAATTGATACACACACACACACACACACACACGAACACACACACACACGAACACACACACACACACACACACGAACACACACACACACACGAACACACACACACACACACACACACACACACACACACACGAACACACACACACACACGAACACACACACACACACCCCCGAACACATACACACTCACCCATGTGTACATTATGCTAAAAAGGTTGTACCTTGTGCTAAATCACTTGTACCCATACAACAAAACATGTCAAACCTTGTATAAACACTTAACATAACATTTAACACCATAATCACCAACCAAATCTCAAGAACACATAACCCTAATTTATCAACTATCATGGAATCGAAAATAAACACATATAGGTTGAAGCTTACCTCAAGAGCTTTCCAAAAACGTGTTCGGATTAAAGATTGGTCAAGAAACGAGCACAAGATCTTCCTTGGAGCTCAAGAACACTAATGGGGTTTTAGAGAGAGGTTAGAGAGAGAGGAGGGAGACGTGAGGGAGAGAGATAGAATGAAGAGGATGGGGCATCTCCCCATCTAGGGGCCGGTCAAGGGTGGGGGGTGGGACCCACTTGATTTTTTTTCCATCTTTTAAACAAATACAATACAAAAGTCCCTTTTGTAGTTAATTTATTTAAAATACCAAACGGGCTCCAATTTTAAAAACGAAAGCATTTCTGGAGACGATATTAAAAGGAGAATCCAAAGATATAAAAATCACATTTTTATTTAAACATTTCAGAAAACAGATATTTTAATCCCTTGATTAAAATATCATAAAAGGACAAAAGGTCAAACAATTCATTTAACACTTAATCAATTTATTCCACATATGGTCAAATAGATATTTTCAAATATCAAAATATACCTAAAACAACTAGGTCAGTTTTAGGATGTTACATATATTGGTTTAGTAAGGACATATCTACACACAGAGGATAATTCATTAGGTTAATTGCTAAAAAAGTAGCAACTAATTGTAGTTATCCAGACATCCAGTAGAAGAGGTGGATAAATTACGTTACATAAAAAAACACACCTGACGGACCACCTTCCACCACCGGTAGACCCAACTCCACCAACAGCGCCATCTGGCAGATCCAACTCCACTATAAAAATTTGCATAAAATATGCAAATACTAAAACTACCCTCCACAAATAATGTACTATCAACAAATGCACGCTTTTACAACCACAACAATAGGCCGACAACAATCACACATTTGCAAAAACCGAAACTACCCTCTACAAACTAATGTAGGATTAACAAATATATCAGATGCTAGATTTAAGTTGTTGGTTCACCCAGTCGCTATTATAACATACTTTCTTAGAATTGAATGTAATAAGAAATTTTCTAAGGACCGAATGTTGAGACTGTATAGGTGGCGGCTGCGCGAACGCAAGCTATCTGTAACACCCGTATTTTTATAAAACCATTTAAAACATTTAAAATACGATTTCCAACATTTTCCATGTAATCCAAAATACAGTTTAACAAAAACTTTAAAACCTTTATCGGAGTATACAAAAATACGGTGTCACCAAGTATATCAAAACCATAGGCAAACGGGATCTACCTACGAGCTCCCGAGCTAAACATATCAAGGCCACTCCTAGTGCAACCTTCTATCGCTTCAAACATGTACCTGAGTACATAGCCACAAAAACAAACGCAGTACGTGAGACAAAATAGTCTCGTGAAATGCATGGGTTTTAGACCCCAGTAATAATCAACTCATAAATATATAAACGCATATATATACGACATCAATACCGCCTAGTCACCCTATTGTGACCTTATCAATTTTTGCTCTCCTATCAATCATATCTAACTATCGGGTTGCCCCCGAACTAGCTAGAAGCACAAACATACCTAATACATAAACATATATGTACTAGAATCACATTAACTTACTAACCGAAATCCATCGCCATTAGTAAGCTTCACATTGACTTATTAACCGAAATTCATCGCCATTAATAAGTTCCACATTAGCTTATTAACCGAAATCCACCGCCATTAATAAGCTTCAAGATACCGGCAAGAGGGATTCACCCAATCTACCGATACCTGCCTTACTCGCCGGAATACGTCCAGTTAGCAACACTACTAACGTGGATGAGTCGATGGGAATCCACCCAACTGCCCCTCACTCCACACCTACCGTGGACGAGTCGATGGGAATCCACCCAACTACCCCTCATTCCACCCTCTCATGACCGGGGGTCCCCCGCATCATCACATCATCTCATTCTTACCATAACTCATCAGTTATTCCAATCAAAGCCTTCGGCTATCACATCAATCATCAAACAAGTTAGTTATCTAATCATAACTATATATAACTAGTTCAACATAGAGTGAACGTACCTGTATGGTCTCGTGGACCCGATCTTTAGCAACTCACAAATACTTCTACATCTATGAACCCTATGAGGTCCATACTCACTTATTTCATAAGATACATTTCTTATTTATCGATATCATAATACTTTCATCTCTTCGTTGACTATAATACATAACTATTACCAGTCACATCATAATCATTTTCATATATATTCGTTCTTTTCTTTTATTAGTAATTCTTACCAATAGATACTCATTACTATCAAGTCATTTCCCATTTGCTTTACTAATACATATTTATTAATCAAGACTCAGTATACATTCTTTTACTCCATAACTTTATTATTATGATTCATTAATCAGGATTCCATAATTACCTTAGTTTATCATATTTAATTCCACATTCATCAAACATACTAGACTTATTCTAGTATCACATTACACCTGCTTTCTTATCTTTTCAGTCCTATCTTTATCAAAATATTTATTAATAAAGACTCATAAAATATCATATGTATTTTCAAAAACCATTTGCTATGTACCCAGTTTTAAAAGTCTCATGTACTCACCTTAGCAATTAATGCTCCAAATGTGTTCTTCACACCCAATTCCTTGCTCCAACAATCAACCAATCTTCCAAGACTTCACCAAAAGCCTAATATATTAATCACAAGATATTCAACATCACATACTACTAACAATGTGTCCATTTATCTATAAACACCCTTTAATAATATTTTCCCTAATTTTTGATGGTATATAAAACCCTAGGTTAACCAACCCTTAAGATTCTTGCAATTCTTAACCTTACACTTGTTTCCTTCGTTGAAATACCATCTATTAAGTGTATACATCATTTATTTCACCATAACCCATACACCCAAGAACTAGGGTTTCAAACCCAAGCTTCAAGATCCATAGATCTAGAGCTACAACTACAAAGGAGTGAAGATATACCTTTAATCTTCAACTAGGAGTGAAATCTACCAAGCTTTGATGAAGAAATCACTCAAAAACAACCTCTATGCTCGAAAATCGCTAAGAGAGAAAACTAGGGTTTGTATTTTGCATTTATGGCTGAAATCCCGAATTTAATGTCTGGTCGGGAGAGTTCGCGCCGCGAACTCAGAGTTCGCGCCGCGAACTACACGTGCGTGAACTACTTCGCGTCGTGATCTGTATCGCGAACCCCAATCGATCAAAACCCCAAAATCTCTGGCCACCCTTCGCGAACGCGAACTTGGAGTTCGCGCCGCGAACTCCCCAGCTCAGCAGGGCTGCAACTTTTGTCAAGTGTTTCGACCCGGTTTCGTCCATAACTTTCTCATATGGTGTTCAAATGACACGAAACCAATTTCCACGTTCTTTAAACGATTTATCCTTATTTATCATATTTTTAAACAAGAATGCTCAAGTGTCAAATGACTTCATAATTAATTAATATACACATTAACACAAGACTGAATGAATTATTCACAAGATTGAAAATCTGATGCCATTAACAAACAAATCATCCATCTTAATCTTATACTACCTCCATATCAAAATAAGTGATACATTTGAAGAATTATGGTTATTGAGGCAAAAGATTAAAATGTGGTTTAAGATAGATTAAAGTGGATAGTTAATGGAGAATGAGTCTCACTTCTTTTGAATAAAGTGATATTAATGATGATTAAAAGTAAAAGTAAAGGTAAAAGAGTAAATTCACTTTATTAAAGTAGATAGTTAGTGGAGAGTGGGTCCTATTCTTTTTACCAAATAAGGTCTCTTTTAAAAATGTATCTCTTAATTTGTTCCACTCTTTTAAGAAAGTGTATCACTTATTTAGATACGGAGGTAGTATTAAAGTTAAACGTTTTCATCATGCGGAGCTAAAGAAGCTAGTGTGAAATGTAGCCCTCTTCTTTGTCCTGCTTGTAATACAAATGCAAATTGTGCTGCTACCAATGCTGCTGCCTCCTCCACACGTAATACAAGAAATAACGAATTAATTAAAAAAAAGGTAATTAAGAAGGGAATTAATTTTGCTACCATATTTTTTCATGCCTATATCACACTATACAATTAAATCTGTATACTAGTACAAATAAACAATGCAATAATTGTAGTAGATAATTAAAACACGTGGTATAAAAATCATCACCTAATTAAGAATGATATTAAAAATTGGATTCTTGAAATGGTTGAAAAAACGTAGACGAACTCGAAAAAAATTTCTAGAAAAGCTAGGCCCCGGGGAGTAAGGCCGAATTCTTCATGGTGCAAGACGTGGGCTAAAACCAAACCCGATTGATTTTTTTTTTTTGAACAGCTAGTTAGTAAGTTAGTGGTTCGAGCCTAGACATTGATACCACAAGGGACCGTATGTCTTCCCTCAACCCTCCACCTATGATGAATAAACTCCATCACCCAGTGGCGGATCCATGCCCAACCAAGGGGGATGCATGGCCACCACTTGGTGGGCCATCCCCATGTGGAAAAATTTGTGATAAATAAAATTAGTATAGAATCTTTATATGGTCACCACTTAAAATTTTGTCTAAGGCCTCGGTTGAATTTGGTTCTATATTCGCAAATGACACAACCTGATGTCCATAACGGGATGTGAATCCCCAACCTGCAAGGTTATAGGGCAAACATGATACCGCGCTAGGCCATATAAAAACTCGATCTTTGGCTAAAGGGCCTTTAATCAAACCCGATTGAATTTAATAAAGTGACCCATAACATTTAAACTCGACCCGGATTACTTTTATGCAATTCCTTACTCAATTTGAACGAAACCCTAACCCAGACTCGGAGCATAGCGGAGGAGAGATCCCGGCTTCTTCTGCTGTCAGCCTGAATCAGCATAACCTCCCGTCATTTCTATTTATCTGCTGGTAATTGATTTGAATTTCATGTTATTTTTCTGAATTTGTATTCGTATTAGATTATGACGGTATCCACTTCATTTTTTGCCCCATTGCTTTATATTCGTTAAATTTTTGGATTTTCAAATTATGAAATGTCTGTGTGACCCTTACAACTCTTTGAAGCTTGATATTATGGTATGAATTTGGCTCTTAAACTCAATGTGGTTAATGGCTGAGCCTCTTCAGTTGTGTGATTTTAATTATAACTACAATTTGATTCAGCACACTACATTATGTTCTCTTTCTAGCTGGAAAACTTATTTGCTTTTGATACACAATTATGCATGATCACATGCACACTAAATACTATGATTTTGATATCCACATTTTTTAATCACCTGTAGTTAGAATGCAGATCACGAATGTCCACTAAACTAAGCAATTGAGACATGCTTCTTTTGATTAATTAATGATTATGCAACACGTCACTAAGTTGCTAATTACATTTTTATTGTAATTAGACAAGAAAACAAAAGTTGTTTACTTTTTCAACTATTGACTAATTTGTATTTTTTTTCTTGTAGTGATTTGAGCAGAGTTTGAAATGAGCTGCTAATATGAGTAGATTATCCTTTAGACCTCGGCCATTAGATATTCACAAGAAACTTCCAATTGTAAAATCTATTAAAGATTTTGAAGATGATGATACCCCAACATCTACCCGTACACAAATGCTTCGATTTGCTGCCGAAGCTGATAATGATACCCAGGTTTTCTGCTTAAACTTTTTTTATTTTATTTCATATATTATTTAAATTGCTATTTGTTATCTTTTTGTTCATCATGTCAACCAACCAATTCCAACTGTTGTGTTGATTAGAAATTGATTTAATAACTAGAAATATTGATTTAATATTTAGGTACACCAAGTTCCTAGTAAGAAAACAGCATCTGAAATACCTACTCCCGAATACGTTATTGTGGATACATATGAAAGAGATTATTCTCCCACTTTTAATCAACCAGCATCTTATCTGCGTGCAAGGGGAGGTATGAAAACTTTTAATTATTAATTTCAAATAATTTATTATTTATATTATATTATTATTAATACTATCAAATATTTGCAGCACGTGCGGAAATTGGAGATTTTGTAGAGTATGATCTTGACAACGAGGATGAAGATTGGCTTGAAGAGTTGAACAAAGAACGATTAATCCTTCCAGCTGAGAAGTAAATCTATTTTTAGTGCTACAAATGTTTAATTATGAGAACTTTTTTTATGTAATTTTATTATATTTGCAGATTTGAGACAATTTTATTTAAATTAGAGGTATTGGATCATAAGGCTCGAGAAAGAGCAGGAGTTATAACTCCTACACTTGGGTCACCTATACCTGTACTTTTGACATTTGATGCTGCAGTTGAGGTAGGAAATGATGTATTTATTTTTTAAGTATTTTTATCTCATTTATTACTTAGGGGGTGTTTGGGAAAGCTTATATAAGGGTGTTTATGGCTTATAAGCTTATATAAGCCTAAATAATCCCTTTCTAAAGGGATTATTTAAGCTTATATAAGCTTATAAGCCATAAGCACTCTTAGATAAGCTTTCCCAAACACCCCCTTAATGTGTAAAGTAATTGTTAGGCCCTTCAAGCTCTTTCTATACAATATGGAATTTTCCAGTCAATTTATAGTTACTGGAAAGAAAAGGTATATATCATTTAAGGCAACAATATTTATTTATGATTCAAGGAATATTAATTATATTTATAATATCTGCTTTTAAATTTGTTTTCAGCGAGAAAGATGGCTAAAACCTGTTTTGAGACGCTTGCAGGTTACTTCTTTTCTTTCATGGTTTTGCATACAATTTAACCCTAAAATAATTTTTTGTACCAATTACTTTTCTTGAAATATTTGGTATGTGAAAGCTAATGAATTTTTTATTTTTAATTTATAAAACAGCCACCTCCTCCTGTTAATGACACGAATCCATACAATGTATTTAGGCCAAGGGAGAAGGCTCACAGACTACATACTCGAAGGGTAACTGTCTATCAATTTTTACTGCTAATAAATTTATTTTTAGAATATATATATAGCTCAATAAGCTAACTGTTTATGCTTCTGTTTAATTGTCCACTTAATTAATAATAATGTATACAAGTGCTAAAAGCTCAGTTGACTGCACATTTGACTGCTTTTTCATATGTTCAGATGCAAAGACGGGAAAACAATGTGCAATCATTTGAAAAACTTCGCCAGGTAAGCTTCTTCACTCATTTGGACAAATGGGCCGGGTTATATTTTTTACGGGTCGGGTCAGGTTGGCTTATCTTTGTGCTATCTTATATATTAATTTTTCATCAGGTGAGACGCAATCTCGATCAAGCGAAAAACTTACTAGAAGCCCTAATTAAGGTTCGTTCATCAACTTATTTTATTTTATTTTTTATTTTAATTATTAATATGGAAATTGCATGGTACAGAGAGAGGAAAAAAAGAGAGATGTCATGGAAAGTGAAGTCAGCCTTCAAAGGATACAAATGAAATACAAGGTAATAAGTTAGTTAATGCATAAAACATGGAATTTTCTTCCCATTGGAATTATTATTTCATTTTTGGATTAAATAATATAATATATATGTATACACAATTATGTGTTCTCAGAACGAAACAGAGCTTCTAGAAGACAGTTTAGCCCTGCCCGAAATGCCATCATTCCAGTCCAAATTTATTTCAAGTGAAGACGAAGACGATTTTCCACAAAATCGTCTTCGTTTCCAGCCCGGCCCGTTGATGATTATGCCTTCTGGTATAAAACGAGAGATCAGACGCCGACCCGTTCCTCTTACCTGGCTCCATAAATTGGTAAGAATATGTTAAAATTAGGTCAATTTTTTACCTGTTTTCTTAATATTTTTCTATTTGAACTTTTGTAGGATCCACTTGAACCAGTAATGCTTTTTACAAAACCACTAGTGGCAGAAAAATTGGCAGCTGCAGGGATTGTACCACCCGTTGACTCTTCAATGCCACGTGGCAGAATTGGTAGAGGAGGGAGAATTGTATTTGATAGGTGGAATCCACTTATGCGTACACCAATTGAGTGTGGTGATTCATTTTACATGCCTCCTAAACCAAGATCATCTAACCATAATTGATGATTAAATTCATGCATAAATAGTTTAACGATTAATATTGTTAGGTCACAACAACCCTGGTTTATAATGTTAATTGATAGATTATTATACTTAGAGAAATATTAGAGTGATAACACAAGAATATAGTCAATGTATAAATCCACTAAGTGTGGCTTGTTGCGAATAACAAGACCACTGATCAATTACAAAAGATGTGAATGTGTAAAGTAAATTGGTAAGTACTCCTTTGCAAGATGATCTCTATTTATAATGTTATAGAGATTTTACATAATGAGCAAAGGAGTAACCGAAGGACTAAGCAAGGAAAATGACTAAGATCAAGGGATTTGATCTTAGTCCGTTACTATACTGAGTATCACTCAGTCCTTCTACTCAGTATCACTATCTGATACTGAGTACTGATACTGAGTTCCAATACTGATCACTCAGTATCAGACCTAAACTTAGCTATATTATTCTACATATTAATCAAAGCTAGTCTAGGTTGTTTTGTTATCTTAAGATCCAAAGGGGTAAGGCTTTTTGCCTTAACAATCTCCCCCTATCTAATGATAACAAAACAATTACAAAGAGATAAACAAAAAAAAAATACAACAGCATAGGTAGCAATATCTTCTTCTTCATTGGCTGTTGATGGCTTCATTCTCATAGAAGACTTCTTGTTTAATGTGGACAAACTCTTCTCTGCTTTTGAGTTCATCCCTTCTACTATTCAGAACTGCAACAATCTTCTTTCTGAACCAAGAGTCTTCTTTCTTGGTGATCATCCACTTCAGTCCAACAAGGTGACTGATTTGAGCTCTTGGTAGATCTTCTTCGGAAATGAAGCACTCTCTATCCTCTGAGTCAGTATACATATATCCAGAAGTTGGATATATGACACTCTTTTGATCCTGAAATACAAGGTTAGGAGGAAGAGGGTACTTTCTAAGATACTTGTATGTATGAAGGCATTCTGGTCTATTGTTTGAGTAAGCCTCAGTCATCACACTGAGTGTTCTGTACTCTATTTCATGAAGTAAGTCCTTCTCAAAACATACTGCAGCTACTGCACAGATCTCATCCAAGACTATTTGATCATAGGTTGATTTCTTTGGAAGCTCTTTGATCAGTCTTGTGATCTTCACCCAGTCTTGAACACCAATTCTTTGAATATCATGAATAAATATCTTCATGGGGGACTGGTTAAGCCAGTACAAGTGATAGTAATTCTTCCTTCTTTGAGCTTCACTTTTACTTTATTGACATCCAGATTTAACCAATGTATCCCCCTTATATTTTGAAATGTTTTGGTCCTCAAGAACTCCTTTCTTTGTTCCTTATACTGAGTCCTAGCAGCAACCATATTCCAATAATGTTGAATATGGTCTGGACCCTTTCTTGAGATTCTATGTGAAGGACCAGGAGTATCAGTACCTGGGTCAGATTCTGGTTCAGTTTTGACTACCAACTCTTGCTCATATAAAAATCTTTCTTGTTCTGCCCAGAGTTGTTGAGGAGTCAGTCTTGGAGCCTGCTCGGTATCACTGTCCCTTGTAAGAACAGGTCTTCTTTGTCTTGTTACCAGAGGAGCAGATTCCTCACTTGATTCAGAAGAAGTGAGAACAGCATTGATAGGTCTTCTTGATAAGGAACTCCTTCTTCTAATCACCAGATTTTCTGGTTCTTCATCATCTGAGGATGATGATGAAGAACTTTCTTGTTCTACCAGATTTAGTGCATAGTTTACTAAATCTGGTTCTTCATCTTCATCATCAGCAATAGGCCAGATGAAAGGCCTATAGACCACAATTTGTAAATTATTCTCTTCAAAAATTTGCTGTGGTTGGTCAGTATGAGTCTCCCCCTGAGCAGATGGCTCAAGTGGGTCTTGAACTTGTAATTCTGACCTTGTTCTTTGTCTTCTTCTCTCATACTGAATGCGAAATGGCTCAGTATGAGGGCTTTGCTGATGTTGTTGTTGTGGAGGTTGATCTTCATTTAATCTTCTTCTTTTCTCCCCCTGAGCAGAAGGCTCAGTTTGATCAACCTCAGTATCTCTTTGTCTCTTCTCCCCCCTTTTGTTATCATTTGATGAGGAGGGAAGAGGATCAGTATCACCACCCATGTCCCCTTCAGGTTGTTCAAGAGTAGGGGAGGGCATGGGCTCAGTTGCAGCATCAGTATCACCAGCACCTCCTTCTCCTTCTCCTTCTTCATTGTGGTCACCATGTGAACCTGGTGGAGTGTGTGGAGGCTGCTGTGGTTGTTGAAGGAGTGATACTGACTGTTTTATTAAATCAATATCACCACTCATCTTGTCCATTCTGGCTAGTATTACATTTTGAGTTTGTTGGATGGCCAGAATGTGCTGCATGATTGTTTGCAGAGTCACTTGGTCTGCTGCAGCCTGAGATGCCTGAATGCCCTGCACAGATGGTGCTAAAGAAACAAAAATGTAAAACTGGTTAGAAAGAAAGGTTTATCAAATAGAATTGTGGTGTTGTTTAATTCTACAATCATATAAACAGAGTTTGTGAAGTCTGTATTTCATCTGGTATAGGATGAAATATTGTGGACTTGTGCATAGCATGTGTAAGAAGATTTTAGTAAAGGTGAGTGTGAAAATTTAAGTAGCTCAGTATAGGATAAGTCACATTTACTAAAAGGTTGGGGTGTGGGAATTTGAAGCCTGGGATGTGCTTCTTGTTATTTTCAATGTTTATCACTCGGTAAGAGAGTGATAACAGAAATGTGGCTAAACCCCATGGGATATTTTTGGATTTTGTGGCTTAAGGGTTTGGGATCATTTCTTGAATGATGCTACCCAACTCAAAAATAAGTTGGACATTATTCAAGCAGCACCAGTGGGTGTCAGTATGACATCAACCACCATTGTCTCTTTAAATGTTGAGACAACTGTAGACTGACAATGATCAATTTAGTGTGCTCAGTATATGAATTTTGCATAGCAGCAGTGGGCTAGCTATGTTGGCCATAAGGGGATATATATTTGAAAGATCGTTTGAGACTTTGGTCAGTATTGAGTTGGTACTGGCCAATACTTAGTCTCTATTTGGGAATGAAATATATATATATATAAGTTTAAGGGCTTTTTAGAAATTCATACCTGAGACTCTGTCAGATTGTCTTCTAGCATCTGCAGAGGTCGGTGCATGATCATGTGTTTGTTGATGTGCAGCATCAACATCTTCAATACCGACCTCTATGTTATGCTGAGCACCTTCCATTGCATATTGAATCTCCACATCAAGAGGAACATGAGGTTCCGCAATTGGTTGAGCAGAAGGAGGAAGTTCTGAACTTGGAAGGTCAGCGGTGGCTGCAGCTAGGCTTTGAGCTTGAAGAGAGGCAGTTAATGATGGAACATTTGCAGGCTGCACCTCCTCAGATGATAAGTTGCCCATAATGATAGGAGAAACATTCCTTCTTCTTCTTTGAAGGACCAGTGGTGTGTCTTCTGAGGACTCAGTTTCAAGAATGTTTTCAAAATGAGGAGCAGCAAGATCTTGTGCAGGTGGAGAGATATGTTGTTGAGTCGGTTCTTGAACTTGTGGAGCATCCTGCATCTCAATATCTTGACCAGCTTGTGCTCCATTACCACTATCATCATCATTATCATCATCATCATCATTGTCTGACTCAGTATCAGACATGTCTTCTACATCATCAATGTGTTCTTGAACAATGGCCCACATAGGAGGACTTAGAAGAGGTTCTCCTTCTCTTGGTCTGTAAAAGAAAATCTTCTCACTGAGTGGAGGAAGATCAACTCTTGGACTGTGAAATTCATCATAAATGTGTGTGGGCATTGAGTGTTGAAATATGAGTGATAGAAATCTGCAGAAAGGGACATTGCATTTCCTTGTGTTTGCTCGGACCAGAGTAGCTAATTCATTGAAGATTAGGCGAGCAAAATCAATATTTCTTCCATAGTACAGAGCATGTACTATTTGCATCCCAAATTCGTTTATTTGGTCCAAAGCTCCCGTCTTGTGGGTCATACATCGAATTATTGTTGTGATGAGAATACCCCACATAGGACCAAATTCATTTCTTTTGATTGTGCACGTTGTTCCTCTTCGACCCAGAAAGGGCAGTACAGAGCGTGCCTCTGATCTATCAACAAATGGATCATACTGAGCTTGGGCTGGAAGTCTGAGTGCTTCACGAATGATTGCAGTAGAAACAAAAGCTCTTCTTTGATCCCTAATTACCCATCCAGCAATCATATCTGGAGAATCGAGTGTGGCAGAGTACCAAAACTCGCATAACATTTCTGGGTAAATTGCTCGAGGAGATAATGTCAGTGCACGAGCAATTGGGCAATGCTTCATAAAAGTGACGATGTTCGTGAATTCTTGGCATACCCAAGCTTGAGGAATATTAAAATTTGCTGTGATGTTGTTCCTCGCAAACCTGGGTACTTCATTATTTCGGAATTGGATTTCCGATTCAACGTTTGGAGCAACAAAAGTATAGTTCGCCATCTGTGATTGTGATTAGAAAATGTTTTGCTTGCTAAGAGAAAGTGAAATCGTTAATCGCAGAGAGAATTGAAAATGAAAGAAAGAAATAACAGTTAAAAAATTTGAAGTAAAAATAAACGGTTATTTATAGGAGATTTGAAAGATAATTAAGGTATTGAGAAGTAAAAACGGCTGATTTGACTGCCTTATCCTCTGCCAACGGTAACTTTCTTATTAAGAAAGGTTACCGTTTGAGCAGTATGAGGATTAAGCTCGGTGTAAGAGCCGTCATACCCCAATACCGAGTAAAAAAAATTTAATTTTAAAAAAATTTTGAAAAATATAAAAACAATTAATTTACTCTTGAAATTAATAAAAAAATAAAAAATTTAAATTTTGATGATAACAGACTAGTGATACTGAGTGATCAGTATCAACAGGAGTGATACTGAGCGCTCAGTTTTTAAAGAAATTTAATAAAGATTAAGGATTCAACATACCTAATTGCCCTAGTAAATACATAAACCTTTCCTCAGGAAGAGGTTTAGTAAACACATCAGCCAATTGTTCATTTGTTGGTACATAATCTACTTCAACCTTACCTTTTTCCACATTATCTCGAATAAAGTGGTGTCTGATATCAATGTGCTTGGTTTTGGAGTGATAGACTGGGTTCTCTGTGATAGCAATAGCACTCTTGTTATCACAATGAATAGGAGTCTTATGAAAGTTGAACCCATAGTCTAAGAGTTGATACTGCATCCATAATAATTGAGCACAACAACTTCCTGCAGCAACATATTCTGCTTCTGCTGTGGAAGTTGCTACCGAATTTTGTTTCTTGGATGACCAGCCAACTAGTCTTCCACCTAGGAATTGACATCCTCCACTTGTGCTCTTTCTG
This sequence comes from Calendula officinalis, assembly GCA_963853835.1. NCBI lineage: Eukaryota > Viridiplantae > Streptophyta > Magnoliopsida > Asterales > Asteraceae > Calendula > Calendula officinalis. The sequence goes on along the minus strand of OY970827.1, from coordinate 68,278,322 downwards.
TCCAATCTACAACCTGCAAAATCTGCATCTGTGTACCCTTCAAGGTCAAAGTTTGAGTCTTTGGGATACCAAAGACCCAGGTTAGGAGTACCTGTAAGATATCTAAAGATGCGCTTAACTGCTTTCATGTGTGATTCTTTAGGATCAGCCTGATACCGAGCACACAAACATGTGGCAAACATGATATCAGGCCTACTAGCAGTTAAGTAAAGTAAGGAACCAATCATACCTCGGTATGTGGATTGACATACTGGTTTACCAGTTTCATCCTTACTTATCTTATCCTGAGTACCCATAGGAGTGTGCATTGAAGATAAGTTTTCAAATTTATATTTCTTTAACATGTCATGCACATACTTACTTTGATTTATAAAAGTGCCATCAGGCTTTTGTTCAACTTGTAAACCAAGAAAGTAAGTAAGTTCTCCCATCATACTCATCTGATACTGAGTTGACATTATCTTAGCAAACCAGTCACACATTGACTTGTCAGTGGAACCAAAGATAATATCATCTACATATATCTGAATGAGTAAGATGTCAGAACCTTTCCTTTTTGAAAATAAAGTTTTATCAATTTTACCTCTTGTAAACTTATTTTCAATAAGATACTCAGACAAGGTGTCATACCAGGCTCTTGGAGCTTGTTTGAGCCCATAAAGAGCTTTATCAAGTTTGAAAACATAATGAGGAAATTTGGGATCAACAAAACCTGGAGGTTGTTTAACATAAACTTCTTCTTGTAGTTTTCCATTTAGAAAAGCACTTTTGACATCCATCTGATAAACTTTGAAATTCTTAAAGGCTGCATATGCAAGATACAACCTAATAGCTTCAATTCTTGCAACTGGTGCAAAAGTTTCATCATAGTCAATGCCTTCTTCTTGCCTGTAACCTTGAGCAACTAACCTTGCTTTGTTTCTGATGACAACACCATCTTTGTCCATCTTGTTTCTAAACACCCACTTAGTACCAATAATAGTTTTGCCAGAAGGAGGTGGTACTAAGTTCCAAACTTTGTTTCTTTCAAACTCTGTGAGCTCTTCTTGCATAGCCTCTACCCAATCTTCATCTAATAAAGCTTCATCAGCTTTCTTTGGTTCAATGGTAGATAGAAAACTTGAGAAGAAACAAAAGTTTGCAGTTGCTTGGGTTGGAAATTCTAATTTTCTTCTTGTTTGGACACCTTCTTCAATAGGACCAATAATGTTTGAGTGTGGATGGTCTCTGTGTTCCCTTAAATTGTTTCCTAAGGGAGCATTTGAAATAGGATCAACAATATCTTGTTGATTTGGTGTGTTGTCTGTCTGATACTGAGTGGAATTCTGATCAGTATTAGACAGTGCAGGTTGCTGTTCATCTTCATTTTGCAGAGTTGAAGTAGATTCTTGTGAAGCGTTGGATGTTTCACCTACTTCATAAATAGAGTGGTTCAGATCATTGGTTGGAAACTCAGTATGGAGGTCCTCTGATATGGGAACCTCAGTATTAGTCTCATTTGAGTGATACTGAGTTTGAACTTGATCAGTTTCATTAAACTTATTAGGAATAAAGTGTAGATGAAACTTAGGCTGTTCAGCAATGGAGTGTTCTGGATTGCATAGAATATCTATGCCACTTATGTCTTCACTTGCTGAGGTAGAATGCTCATTCTGATCTTCATCGAATGTGACATGAATGGATTCTACAATCATCTTAGTTGAGATGATATACACTCTGAAAGCTTTGGAGTGTGGAGAGTAGCCCATGAACACACCTTCATTTGCTTTGGGAGCAAATTTATTGAGATTTTGTTTTGTACTGAGTACAAAACATTTACTCCCAAAGATGTGGAAATATTCCACATTAGGAATCTTGCCATTGTATAACTCATATGGAGTCTTCAGATGTCTTTGGACTATAGTGGCTCTATTCTGAGTGAAGTTTGCACAGTTTACAGCTTCAGCCCAGAAACTCAGTGCCAGTCCAGCATGGCATAATAAAGTTCTTGCAGCTTCAATCAGTGTTCTGTTCTTTCTTTCTACAACACCATTTTGTTGTGGTGTATAGGCTGCAGAGAAGTTTTGAATGATTCCTTTTTCTTCACAGAAATCTGCTAATACTGAGTTCTTAAACTCAGTACCATGGTCACTTCTAAGTTGCTTGACCTTGTTGCCTTTTTGAAGTTCCTCTCTTTTTATAAAGGCAATGATTTCTGTTGTTGCATCTGACTTAGTCTTGAGGAAGATGACCCAAGTATATCTTGAAAATTCATCAACTAAGACTAGAGTATAGATCTTTTTAGCCAAAGATGGTGTGCTGATGGGGCCAAAAAGATCCATATGTATCATAGTAAGAGGTTCATTGATGGAATGATTGACTTTAGATTTGAATGAACTCTTCTTCTGCTTGCCCATTTCACATGCTGAGCATAACTTATCTTTTGAATAAGTAATTGTGGGCAATCCTCTCACCAGTTTCTTCATACTGAGCTCGTTGATATTTCTAAAATTGATGTGAGAGAGTTTCTTGTGCCATAGCCAATGTAATTCTGGCTTGACTTTAGAAAGCAGGCATACTCGAATAGTTGGGTCTATTTCAGATAGGTTGACCACATATACGTCTTTTTCTCTTCTAGCAATGAGTACAGGCTGCCCTTTATCATTGTAGATGATTCCTGCAACCTTTCTGAATCGAGCTTCATTGTCATCATCACACATCTGGCTGATACTGAGCAGATTGTGTTTAAGACCCTCTACATAGGCAACTCTTTTAAAAGTTATGTTGCCTGCCTTGATCACACCATAACCTCTTGTCTTTCCCACCGAGTCATCTCCAAACTTGACAGAAGGACCCTTCTCTGGAGTATAATTGAGAAGGTATTCCATACTGCCTGTCATGTGTCTTGAGCAGCCACTATCTAAGTACCACTTTCTGTCACCCTGCACAAGACACAAAATAAGAGTTAGTTCCTTTTAGGAACCCATTTTTGAATGGGACCTTTGGTGGGATAAACACGATTTGACTTGATCTCTTTATGTGGAGAGGTCGGTATCACTTCAGGGGTAACTTTAGAAGTTTTCTTTGGTGATACTGACTTAGTTTCTCTCATTTTCTTTGGTACTGAGTACCTAGGACTTGAGAGATCAGTCCAGCATTCATCTCCCTTATGACCAGTATGATGACATCTATAACATTTTCTAGGTCTATTTCTAAACATATTTTCATATGGTATTTTAGAAAAATGTTTCACTTTTGGTAGGTCAGTATGAGCGAGTTTTGCAATTTGTTTACTTAAAGATTTGACCTGATCACCAAGTGTTTTTAAAACATTAATTTTGTTATTTCTAATAGATGTATTAACATTGTTTTTAACTGGTTTAGGAGATGGAGGATCTGGTTGCTTATTTTTATTTGACAGAGAAGTCATTCTAATTTTATTAGTGGTAGACTTCTTGTCTTTGCCAACCAAAGACCTAGTTGAAGTTGTCTTTTGTTTATCATGTTTTGAAGGAACAACTTTAACAGGTTCTTTAGATGTCTCAGTATATAATGTTTCTGTTCCTGCAACTTCTGTATTTGATGAAACATGTGAGATAGAAGTTGTTTTATTATCATTATATAATTCAAAAGTTGTTGTATTAAATAATAATTCAAAAGGTGGAACAGCAGAAGTGTCATACTGAACTATTGGTAGCTCGGTATCAGAAATTTCTGTTATTTGAAATTCAATACTGAGTTCTTGTAACTCAGTATAGCACTTTGAGCAGATGGAAGGACCAATAGGTTTTTCTAAAATTTCATTTTCTTCATCATCTGACTCAGTTTGACATCCAACTTCACATAAAGTTTTAGCTTTTACAAAATTAATAGGGTTCATAGTAGAAAACTCTTCAAATAAATCAGCAAAATTGTTCCTGTTTTTAAATTGAGGATCAACACCAAGTGCATCCCTCACATTTTCTGGAAATTGTTCATTTAAACATTTATTTAATTTTATTGAAGCATTTCCCCAAGATTTACACTGTTTTTCAAATTTCTCTTTTTCAAGTTTGTGTAAATGAGCTTTATCAGCTAATCTTTGGTTAATGTCTTTTAAATCTGAAAAATTTAGTTCTAAATCTTTATATTTTGCTAATTTATCCAAGTTTTCATTATTTACCCTTTCAAGTTCTTTAATTGTTAATTTTAAAGCTTTTTCTTTTTGTACAGAAGTTTTAAGATCAACAAGCATATACTCAAAAATCTTGGTTTTTTCATTCACTGAATAAGTTTGAAAGGAACTTACCTTGTACAACTGAGTGGAATCCCAATCAGTATGAACACTCATCCTCTCAGCCTCTTTGATATCCTTTTCAAAGGAACTCTTCAAATCATCTTCAGTGAAAGCCATAAAGGCTTTATTCTCAATCTCTTCTTCATCATCACTTAACTCTTCATCCATCCATGCTTCTGAGTAAAGTGCTTGATGAGGTGCTACATTTCCTTCTGCCCTCTTTCCCTTGCTCCAATTCTTCAGCTTGACATATTTGTCTCTATATCTTTTTGCTCGGTATGCAATCTTGTCATTTTGGCCAGTCTCAGAAGACTTGGTATGACAATTTGCAGCAATATGTCCAGGCTTTCCACACCTATAGCACAGACCTGATCTTGGGTCAGTATTAGAAGAGCTAACACCAAGCCTCTTCTTCTTCAACTGATCCAGCTTCATAGACATGAGAGCCATTTGAGTTTCAAGCTCTTCCGCCTCAGCATCAGCAAGATCAACTTCTGGTTCATGTGGCTCAGTCACAGTATAAGCCTGTTGCACAACTAGAGCCATACCAGTGGAAGACTTGTCAGTTTTCTTCCAGTTGATCAGTCTTGCAGCATTATTCTCCTCATGATTCAGCATTAGACCATACAAAGTTTGAAGAGTGTATGACTCAATGTTGTTAGCAGCATTGACAGAGTTTGTCATGTCAAGAAATTGTTGAGGAAGACTATCCAGGAACTTTTGAACAAGCTCTCCTTCCTCTTTCACAATGCCTACACTGATTAAATCATGGATAACAGTATTGAACCTGTTATAGAGAGTGGTGATGTCTTCATTTGGAGTTGAAAAGAAATTTTCATATTTCCTTCTCATGTTGCTTTTTCTTTGCAACTTCACCTTTGCTGTACCTTCATAGGTGACTGATAGGCTATCCCACATAGCCTTTGCTGTTGGCAATTTCATAATTGCATTAAGTATCTCTTTTGTAACAGCATTACCAATCACCCCTTTAGCTCTGGAGTCTAAAGCATACAACTAACGGTCAATATCAGTCCAGTTGTGCTTTAGTTTAGGTACAGATCTTATGCCCTCAGGAGCATCATCAGTAGCAGCAACAGGTTCCACAGTTTGTGGAATGATGGGACCATCATTTAGCACAGTGAGCATCTCATGGTGAATAGATTCAAGATACCACTGAGCTTTGAGTTTCCATTGATGGAAGTCTTTTCCATCAAAGATGGGTACTCCCTTTCCAGACATAATTGGTGCAACAATTGTAGACATTTTGGATTTTTGAGTGTTGGAGGGATAGATGTAGGAAATGGCTGCCAGGGTTATAGATCGACTAAATAAGAGATTATTTAGCCTGCTCTGATACCAGTTGTTAGGTCACAACAACCCTGGTTTATAATGTTAATTGATAGATTATTATACTTAGAGAAATATTAGAGTGATAACACAAGAATATAGTCAATGTATAAATCCACTAAGTGTGGCTTGTTGCGGAATAACAAGACCACTGATCAATTACAAAAGATGTGAATGTGTAAAGTAAATTGGTAAGTACTCCTTTGCAAGATGATCTCTATTTATAATGTTATAGAGATCTTACATAATGAGCAAAGGAGTAACCGAAGGACTAAGCAAGGAAAATGACTAAGATCAAGGGATTTGATCTTAGTCCGTTACTATACTGAGTATCACTCAGTCATTCTACTCAGTATCACTATCTGATACTGAGTACTGATACTGAGTTCCAATACTGATCACTCAGTATCAGACCTAAACTTAGCTATATTATTCTACATATTAATCAAAGCTAGTCTAGGTTGTTTTGTTATCTTAAGATCCAAAGGGGTAAGGCTTTTTGCCTTAACAAATATGTCATTTTTAAGTGAAATCTTGTAACAATTTATGTAGTGTAAATACAAGGAAAAAGTAGCAAAACAAATTTCCAGAAAAAGAAAAAGAAAAAGAAAAAAGAATCTACCAAATCTTCAACTCCCAAATCCACATATTTAGAGCATATCTTACTCCTTCTTAAAGTATTTAGGTCTTCTAAGTTTAGAATGTCTTAATCTTAAACTTAATCTTAAATTTCTACTTTGAGAAACATCTTAAACACCACAAAATAAAAAAATATTGTTAAGGGGATTCGAACCCAAGACCTTTTGCGAGTACGGACTATGTGTTAACCAATCGATCTACTTGATACTTTGCTTTATCCAAAAAAAACATCCTACATAACGCAAAAACTTAAAACGCTCAGTTAACCAGCAGCCACTACCAGCAACCACTATCTGCACGACCACAAGCAGCAGTCACTATCACTACCGTCGTCACCACCCACTACTTGATCCCCGTCAAATTTAATCATAGGGTACCCGCCGTCGCATTGCGCGGGTAACCTGCTAGTCATCCATGATACAACTTGGAGCTGAATATACATGTGAAATGTGAGTTTTAGGCTTTTAGTTGCTAGGAAATCTGTATAGATAGCTCTTATGTTATTTCTTTAGTGTAGCTTCCTTTCCTACGTATGATGTGATATTTCAACATAACAGAAAGCTTATTCTACTGGCACTGACTTTACTTTATCAAAATAATTTTAAAGATATCACTTATTTTAATTTATAAGTACATACACCCTCTTATTCAAATTTAGTGATACATTGTTGATTTTATGGTTCTTAGACAAATGATTATAATGAATGTTAAATTATATTATATTAAATTAAACAGTTGGTAGGTTCCCTCTCACGTTTTGAATAAAATGATGTTAATGATTTGTAAAAATAAAATAAGGATAAGTGTATCATTTCACAATATTAAATGAGGTAATTAGTTGATATGGATACCATATCTTTTACCAAATAAAGTGAATTGTCCAGATGTATCACTTATTTAGATTTGTGGCATATTGTATTATACAAAAAGAAAGTGGTAAAACTATTACTATCAATTCAAAAATCTGTACTTGAAAAATACACCTTTATGTAACTTCGTGTTTGTTGGGCCAGGTTAAAAACTCCGATAACAACAGGCCTGAATAAACTCAACCCTACTAGCACAATCGGTTTCTATCAGACCGGCCCTTTGACTAGCCATCAAATTACACATATTTATTTGCACGAAATCACATAAACATAAATGAGTTGAACGTGTTATTCTTATTTTTATTCGTCAGTTTGGAAAAACACATTTTCACATATTTTACGCTAAGAACGTTTAGTATTTATTAACTAGAGCTATTATTCTAATCTGTTATGATTACAATCATCATCAAATTACACATTTTTGACACGAAATCGAGATAAAATAAAAAGAAAAATAAAAGAAAAGAAAACACAGGAAATTAAGCAGACAAACATCCGATCCCAGATCGGGTATTCGGAAACACCAAAAACAAACCACTACACACAATCCCAACCATCAACGGAAAACTTTGCATAACTTCATCCAATTCATTCGCGGAAACAAACAATTGGTAACCCGATGATCCGCAATCGCAAGAAAAACCATTGCTGACATGAACAAAATCACTAAACCCAAGTTTATACCTTTCATCTTTAGGCACTTCGATTGCAGAAACCGCTTTAAACACTTTTATTCCCGATGGTGTAATACATCTTTCCATCCGACCCACGAAAACTGTCGGTAAAATGGAAGAAAAAGCAAGAAGTTGTGCAGATTGCGAGAAGGAGGTTGATCATGAGGGTGGTGCAATCGCCTTTTCCGTAAACGGAGGGAAGAACCATTTCGAATGTTAGTAGGGTTCCGGTGGGGAGGAAGTTTATGAGCATTGATGTTTTTGAGAGTGTTTTCTGGACTCCGGTTGCCACTGCTTGCCTTCTCCGGCCACCGGATGTGGTGGTGCCTGGTGGTGGGATGGCGGGTGGTGGTGGTAGTGGGTGTACACTCTGACGCCGATTTCGCTTGGTTGTTCCATTTTTTATTTGAAGTGGAAAGTGGTCTGAATTTTGGATTTGGAGTACGTACGGTTTTATGGAGTTTCTTGTGGTAACTGAAAATTCAAATTCTGAACGGCGGTTAACGGCCGGTTTTAACCATTATTGCCGCCAATGTGACTTTTGAGATTTGAAAAGTGTACTCTTGTTTTGCGAGTTTGCTACTTTAGTCCTTTTACTAGTAAAAGTTGTTACCTTTGCAGTTTGCACCCTACATGTTACCAGGGTTACAATTTATATCATATTCGGGTTTGCATATTCGGAGATTCAATAACTTTAAAATATAAAAAACTGGTCGTTTGTCCGCGCAGGTGGACAATTGAAACATGTAGCTGTTAGAAATGGAGAGATATGATGGTTGCAACGTTGACGTTGGTCAAATTGATTTTATGAAATTTAACTAAAGAGGAAACGGGTCAAACAAAAAGTTTGTAAGACCGGTGCCATCGGAGGGTCGGTTGGCCGCCGGTTGGCCACCGCCGGAACCGGCGCCGTTGGCACGGTCCGCCGGTTGGCCCGCCGGTTGGCCGCCGGTCGGTAGAGTGGCGAGAGAAGCGGCAGTTGCGGTTGATTTTTTAATTTTTTTTTTTCTTTTTTTTTTCTTTTCTAACGGTAATATTACCGTATATATATATATATATATATATATATATATATATATATATATATATATATATATATATATATATATATATATATATATATATATATATATATATATATATATATATATATAGGGGTGCATTAAAGACAGAACGCAATTTATAAGAAGAACCCACAGAACCCACGATTTTTAATCTGGTCCGTTGAAAGTCTAAGTTAGATGGCTGAGATGAGTGGGTCCATTTTAAAGGGTATTTAATATTTCAAAGGGTAGTTTTGTCAATTTTCTGTGCAAATAAATAAGGAAATATAAAACTAAAATATGTATATCATTTATGGAGGCGTTTTTTACGGAAACCACCATCATTGGATTCCTAAAATATTTAATCATCTCTCATCAACCTACTAGATCATCTCTCATCAACCTACTAGAATCGTACCTATCGTCATCTTCGAAGTTTTTGGGAGATTTCGTAGGGTTTTTTTCATTCCCAAATAAATCTTACCCATTTGAATTTAAGCAATAATGATATTAGCGGTGTGATTCCATCCGCCATTGCAACCTTTCAAGAATCATGTTCTTGGATTTGAGCTCGAACTTGAAAATGGGTTCCTTGATTTTGTTCTCAAATGCAACAATTAATAATACATAGATGTAAGTCGCCATACATCAGTGTATACTAACCACACATGGTGATGAACACTAACCACACATGGTGATGAACACCAATGTTTGTAAGGTAAATTTGTCAATGGTTGTTTTCGTTTCTGCTATGATGTTGGATGTTAAAAGTATATTAATCAAAGATATATAAGAAAATTAAATGTAGAATTCGGGGATGTAAGGCATACAAATTTGTAAGTTACAGTAAACTGGAAAGGCATCAACGAAAGGCGTACATCCATGTTTGTTAACCCTACGGTTAAAGGACATCAATGTATTCGAAATTTCCATATAGTTATTAAGCATCCAATTTCGTCATCATTAGGTTAGTAATACGGGATATTAACACTTACCATATTTCTTTCTTGTTATGTTTACACGGGAAAGTATAAAAAATTTGATTAACATGGATGCATTAGGGGATGATTTAATACATTCATGTAAATCGGCATATTAACTATTAACATATATATTTTCATGTTATGTTTACATGAATGTATCATGGAATGATTAAACATATTTTTTTCTAACTTATTAATATTACATATACATGAATGCCAAGTACACAAAAATTATGAAATATGAAATATGAAATATGCGTTGAGAATTACCATGATGTATTTATTTAGTACTAATTCAAAAGTACTTTAAACTAAAAACATAGTTCAACAACATCATCATTTTGTCCTCGTCTTCATCAAATGATTCGTATTGTTCTTCATCAAATTAATCAGAAAGTATAAACTGTATGTTTGAAACACCATACATTATCAAAACATACATGTATGATTAAAACAGAATATGAATGTATGAAACCATTAATTTTCTGAATTAGATGATACGAATGTTACACAAGAGTTGCAGAAAACATATGTATACAATCCTTCACATAATCAATCAGCAACAATACCAAATAATAATGTACAACAATAAAATAATACAGTAGTTAAAAACATACATACATACATACATGTAAACAGTAAGTCATACAAGTATTCTTTTTTATACATACATGTTATCATACATACATTTATACATAGATGTCGAATGTAATATACAGTAGTTAAAAACATGTATTCTTTGTGTAAACATTCATGTAATTGTTACGAAATACATGTATGTATACTGAAAAACTTACCAATATGTTCATGCTTATAAGTATTAAAGTAAATGTTCAACTAAAATGAAAAAATCAGTAACTTTACAAAGAAAAAACATCATTTACAATAAGTAATAAATCACCACAGCAACCATCTCCTTCTTGAAGCATGGACCATTTCCGACATCGATCAACCACCACCACAACAGATCTTGTGGATTTATTTGTAGAACTTTCGATGGGTTGCGGGTAGGGTTTGGTTTCGATGCAATTCTTAAACATGTCGGTCACCACTTACCGTCGGTAACTTGCTGCACCACCGCCGCCTCTGGACGATCGTAAAAGTAAATTCCGATGACGACGAAACTCCACCGCCGCCGCCTCTGGAACCCTAAAATCGTCGTCCATACCGGTTTCGATGGTGGCGGGTATCGTTTTGATCGGAAGAAAACGCTGGTTTTAATGGTGGTACGGGTGTTCCTTGGTTCAGCGTTTAAGGTGGCCGGAAATTGGAATTAAAATGGTGGTGGTTTTTGTTATTTTAGAAAGAGAGAGAATATGGGTAATCTAAAATATGGGAAGAAGGAATGGAGAGAGATACGCTTTTAAACAAATTAAAGAGGAGAGAGGTTAATTTGTCAAAAACCTATTATACCCCTCCAGAATTAATGAATTAAAAAAAGATTTCCTTTATTTTGATTGGTTTGAATTAGTTCTTACAGTTCTAACGCTAAAAATGGTTCTGATTTTAATTCTACACTATATATATATATATATATATATATATATATATATATATATATATATATATATATATATATATATATATATATATTTTCCCTTTTAAATCCCTATAAATACCCCACTCTCATTCTAAAATTTACACACAAAAAAATTCTCTCTTCTCCCACCCAACCATACTTACAAAATGTCAAATGCTTCCGATTCTTCTGCCGAATATGATTCCGATTTGGAAGCTATTTTGGCGTGTGCCAATGCGTACAATGCCGAGATGGAAGCCATTGTGAATGCTCTTTCATCTGATACAGAGGACGATGAAGAGATCGAGCCGATCCCCAGAGCGCCGAGAAGGTATGTGCCACGAGATCGTGAAGGTGCCGGTGAGCGTTTGTACGCAGACTACTTTGCTGAAAATCCCACATTTCGCAACTCCCACCAAATTTCCGCCAACGTTAATTTATGTTTTTAAATTATTGTATTTTTTTCCCTTTTTTTTATGTTTTTAAATTATTGTAATGTGTTTTTTATTTTAATAAAAGTATTATGTTTTAGTTATATTTTTGTTTTAATTAAAAAGAAAGTAAATTAATTAAAGTTGGTGAAGTGACGGAGTGCTGTTGGCACGGGTACGTCAGTTTAGTGTTAGTTAGTCTGTCTGCTGACGTGGCGCTGAGTTGGCAGAAACTGACGGCGTCAGTTTCCGTCACCATTGGCACCGGTCTAATGCACGTATTTTTTTAGATGTTTAAAGTTTTTCAGCTTATTTTTTTTAGCAGTATAATTGATAAAACAATCAACTAAATAACGAAGAAAATTAAATCAAACATCAATTTGTATATCATGAAAAATAAAAAAGGCGGCATAAAACCATGATAAAACATCAATTTTAACAAAAGACCAAAAATCAAATCTTTAACTTTACAACCTTTCTTTCATTATGTAAAAATGAACTAAACAAAAATATGACGAAAATGGTGGCATAAAACACATCAATTTCATCCAATCTACACAATAATCTGTCTTTTAACATTGCACAAATATTTCAAAATATTAGATCACACAATATGATAGGGAAAATAAATGGTTTTCACCATTTACTGAACCAATTCATCGACTTCAACAATTATTCCCACTTGATACAAACCTCTAATCAAGAAACCATACAGATTTGCCAATTGTCTTTTTGCGGTTTGAAGAAAAAAAAAGAAATCCAAGATATAAATAGCAAAGTTAATGAATAAAATTTAAATATAAATGGATGAAAAACCCACAAATTAATTGCAGAAACACAAAGATTTTCAATGAAGCCAAATAATAAGAACAGAAATACATGGATAAAAACCCACAAGAAAATCACGTAATCGCAAAACCCGCCACTAATTAAACATCGGGGGTATGACTTTGGTAGGCGATTGAGTTGAATGAAGAAGCGGATGGGATTTAAAGTGGTAGGGTTTGGGGTATGCAGAAAGAGGTGATGGTTGGCGGAACGGCAGTTGGGTTGACGGTTGGTGAAGAACCTTCAATTCAGAGGAGGGGAACGTACCGGTTGAGGATGGGGAAAGTAACCGAGTTTGATGATTATTAAAGGAGTATAGATATAGATTAAATTAGAACAAAAAATAATCATAACCAGATAGGTTTTAATAATCAAGACTCATTTACGATCCCAATTGGAATAAGAAAAGATACACCATTAAATAAATGAAGGTGAAACTGAAACTTAATATGATTATATTATGCACCATACACAACACTTTAAAGGGTACATGATAAATATCTAGACAAGTACATATAAAATAGTTGTAGTTTTAAAAAGAAATTAAACTAACTTATAATATGTAATTAGTAAATTGTGTTTTTAAATGGGTTGGCAAATTGGAAACAACCTAAAAGAACCCTTGTGTTATTTGTCTCAATACATTTACAACCCTACCATATTTATTATCGTGTTGGATTTGTATTGTTGCCACCCCTACAAATTTCATGCCTGGTAGAATTATAGCAAAAACACAAACAACATATCCTTAACTTCAAAAGTCAGCAATTAGATACGATATTTTACATACCATTACAAAAACAAAAAAGGAAAATTGAACCCATATGAGCAATTTAGGGCTCTCTTCCTATAAGTTAAAACCACCAGTTTAACATACCAATTTTGTGCTTACAGTTATATATACACACAAATTTCATGACTTTTTTCTCGAACTTGAACACCCGACCCCATCACCACCACCGGATTGTGGTGAACAGGTGGCGGCTTTCTTCATGGAAATACTCTTGTTTACCCGATTTCGGTTAAGCAACAACATAGCATTACGTGATGGTGCACTCAGTGCACCTTCAACACAATTACCCGCTTGAGAACAACCCCACGATGGGCCATCCTCACGAACCGGTTTGACCCGTGGGGCTCCGGTTTTTGTTCTGGATAAAACCCGTGGATCAGGAGAGTTTTTAGCTTCAGATTTAGCACATGCGGGACACAAAGGGTCACTTTTTTGTGTTTTTGGTGTTGTTTGGTCCAAACATTCAGCATGGAAAACATGGCGGCATGAAAGAACTCCGGTGACCGGCATATCACCACTTCTGATGATCTGGCGGGAGCTCCATGGTGATCTTTGGGAAAGAAACCTTTCACAGAGATTGCATTTGTGACCGTTGGATCTGTTGATGGAATCGGGCTCGGAAAAGTCAGAAAAGTCAAAATCAGAGTGACGGGTGTCATCGAGATCTTGAGATCTGGGAGTGTTTGGCTCAGTTGGGAATGATAAAGGGTGAACGGGTTGTTTGGACATGAAGCAACCACGAGCAGTAATATCATTACTGTCTGAATTTGAAGAAATTGAAGCTCGGCCATCATGGGGACCAGAAAGACCCTGCAGAAAAATTACATTTTTTAATAAAATGGGTCAGGATAAATGTGAATTTTGGCCCGTTTGACCTGTTTCCTTTTAAGCTATTTTTTTATCTCACTAGAGAAAAATACAATACCTCAGAAGCTGGTGAAAAGGATACTGGCCCCAAAACTGCAAAAATGAAATTAAAACAAATATATCAGCAATCAGCATATGGAATAATCGTCACAGAAATAATTGCATATACTAACAATTTAACATTACCTCTTTTTGATGAATTACCATATTCATCAAGGCTAATTTCTTGTATTGTAGGAGGAGTCCACTGCTGAGCTGGCGATAACTCAGACGGGCTACTAAAAAACGGCCCAATTCCATCAGAAACAGAATGCCTGTGATTAGGTAAATAACCACCTCTTAACCAACTCCTACTTCCTCTACTGTTTGAAGATGTTGATGAACCATATAACCGACTTCCTTCTTGAGAACCGAAAGATTGAGGTTCGTTTTGGAACCGAAAATCCCATCTTTGTGGGGGTGGGGAGAAACTGGTGTTGGTTCTCCAGTAGGGCTCGTGTGGGCCCATTGACCAGTCTTGACTAACTGCATTCGACCCATGTGGCCTAGCAGCCACACAACAGAGTGACCCCGTTTTAGCTATCTTTTTGTAACACTGTTTGTTAGCTTAATGAAATGCAGTATGTTTGATTTCACACTAAAAGCCCTGAAACTGAAAAAACTAAAGTTATCTACCAATGTTTATTTTCAGAATATATATAACAAATCAGAAAATAAATAATTTTACTAACTACTTTAGCAGGGATGGATTATAGAATGATATTAATATCAAGGAATATAATTCATGAATCAACTACCAAAGGTCAAAGAAAATAGTCAAGTTTGACTTCTGTCATACAAGAATAAGAAGCATGACTGCGTTCTACAGCTATCATATAATTTGAACCAAATCGATTTCAAATCATTGATGAACAGCTTAACTATGAATTTAATTATTATTTTTCTAAAAAAAATTTCTGTAAAAAGTAGGTCATGCTGCATCTAGTAACTTCAAAATTACAGTTTTATGAAATTTTGCAGTTCAATTGAAAGTAAATAAGTCATTTCAACTTCCGTAAGAGTGTAAAATCATAGAAAACAAAGAGATGAAAATACTATCAGCATATATCTATGGAACAAGAAAACAGATTAAGAACACGAAATAAACCGTATTACGGAACCCTAAGGAGCTGTATCGGTAAATAAAAATGGAGAAAAAGAATAAACATACAAGACAGAGAGATATAGTGGGTGTACTTACTGATATGATTATGGGGTTTGGAGCGATGAAGATGATGATAGGATTCTGGTGGCGTTGTCTACGGAGAAAAACCCTAATAAAACGGGTAGTGCGCCATTGCCCTTGCCCCCATTTTTTTTTTGCTTCTTTCTTTGAACTTACTTTCTTTCTTTTTCTTTTTGCCTTTTCTTTCTTCAACTTTCTTTGTTACTTTTTTTTCTTTTAATTAAAAAAATTAATATATTTAATGGTATTTAATAATTTATACTTTTTTTTTTCAAAAAAAAAAAAGAAGCTAAGTTTGATTATGCTACCATTTTTGTTTATTAAGATCATAATGATACTCGCGCAATATAGTGATGGATATCATGTAAATATATTTTGCGTTTACCAATTGTTGGGTGGTTGTATTGGTAGTGATGGTGGGTGGTGATGGTGGTACTAAAGGTGGGTGGTGGTGTCGACACTACTAGTGGTGGTAAACTGCTAGGTGGTAATTTTAATTGTTTAAAGTTTAAGATGTTATAGTCAAGTAATGAATATATAGTCTATCAGCTTAGTTCGTTAATGCATTGTGTTACTATCTCAACAGTTAAAATCAAATATTTCCCAAATTAGCATATATGTTGGCTGAATTTTTAAGTCTTGCTAATTTGGAAAGGGTTTTGTTAATGACAGCCTTTAGGGTTGTCATTAAGAGGTGGTTACGTGCATAAATCGTTTGTACTTTCAGTAGTGGGGTTGATTCCTAAAATGCAGGGGCGGTTATTGTGACAACTCGACATTTTGGGTATGTTACTATTTTTCATTTCTTACTTTAGAAAGTTTCTATTTTTAGAAACTTTCCCATTTCGTAACATTTCTAATTTTAGAAAGTTTCCATTTTTAGAAACTTTCCTCGTTTCCTATTATTTCTAATTATAGAAAGTTTCTATTTTTAGAAACTTTCCTCATTTCATATCATTTCTATATTTAGGAAGTTTCTTTGTTTAGAGACTTTCCTCATTTCGTTCATTTCTACTTTTGGCATCCAAACACATGACTAGTTCACCGAACATTTAACATTTTCACCATACATCAGTGTTTGACTATTTTAGCCAACACAACACCTTATATTACTTGTGGTGACCTTTTTACTCCAAAACATTTCCAATAAAGATATTTAAGTAATACTTAATCAATAAATCAAAATGAATAATTAAACGTGACTCGTAGAGAATTTTA
This sequence comes from Calendula officinalis, assembly GCA_963853835.1. Lineage (NCBI taxonomy): Eukaryota > Viridiplantae > Streptophyta > Magnoliopsida > Asterales > Asteraceae > Calendula > Calendula officinalis. The sequence continues at coordinate 68,261,631 of OY970827.1, read as the reverse complement.
TTCCAAACCGACACATCAATGGTTGTCCCGACCACATTGTGGCCGAAACCCTATCCTCTCCTCCATAAAATTTCGTCCAACCCTAATGAGGGTATAATTATCCTTATCAAATTCCAAGTATATCGCCATCTTGTTTCAATCTAAACTTGTAATCTCATCCTTGATCATTATCGTTATCCTAATTCAAACTAGTTTGAGTTGTACTCAAACACCTACTTGAAACCCTAGATATCTCCCTATAAATACCAAGCAATCACAACCCTATTTTACTTTACAAAATTTCGGTCAAAGCTCCCAAGGACCGAACCCTAGTTCGTCCGATCTCAAGCCCTCGCTCGTCCCAAGCAATTCCGCAACACCCTTTGCTCGTTTTCTTCGATTTTCGATCATAAGGTATGAAAACCCGAATCCTTTTTGTCGTTTATCTATTGCTTTGGTATCACCACTGATTTGAACCATGGATGTGTGGTTAACCATGCATGCATTTGTGGGTTTAATCGTTTCCGTTTTCGGTATCGTTCGTATTGATTTATTACTTGTTTTGATAGTAAATGAAACCCTTTTAATCCCAAATTTTGACGCGTTAATCAAAATGAAAAACCACACAATACCCTAAAATTTCATAATTTTTGGAATTCGTTTGCCTCGTTTTTTACCTAAAAACCGGTCAAAACCCTAAACCAAAAACCCTAGCCGAAAACCCTAACATTGAACCGGATCTTGAACCCTAACTCGCTGAATTGACTCGGTGACCCACTGAGTTGACCGAGTGGACTGATTTGACCCATGGTGACCCGAAATATTGATCGTTCCAAGGTTCGAACTTGGCCCAACCCGATTTAGCCCATTCGGCCCATTTGATCCTTAAACCCTATTTGGGCCTAGCCCATTTACTTGAGCCCAATCCGATTTAAAAGCCCTTTGGGCCGAGCCCATATTCGGGCCAAATCAGCCCCAAACCCGAGGCCCAATATCCTTTGGGTCGTAGCCCATTAAGAGGCCCATATGGCCCATATCGTGGCCCATTAGCCCATTTCATTTCATTTCGGCTCATTTAGTTAACCCAAGCCCAATCCATGGCCCAACTCTATTGGACCTAAGCCCAATATGAGGCCCAAGTGGCTCATCTAGTAGCCCATTAAGCCCATTAGGCCCATTGAGCCCATCTAGGCCCATTAAGCAAAACCCATTTTATTTCATATCATTTCATTTCATGTCATTTCATTTTGAAACTCATTTCATTTCATTTCACAATCTAAAAACCCAACGCATTTCATTTCATTTCATTTTATTAAAATAACTCAAATTCATTCGATGTCACAAAACATAATACATAACATTAATTTTATATCATATATCATCATTATTAGATCGTCTGTGTTAGCTTAGTCTAATTAGAAACGTTATTGCGTTTAGGCGCTAGGAATTTTTGAAGAGATTCTTTGAGGTTTATCGAGAGCTAAGCTTTGCCCAGGTGAGTCCACAGATCCCTTTTCTCTTTTAACTGTTTTATAAACTTTGGGGTGGAAAACATAAACACAACTGCTACTGTTTTACTATGAATGTACAACATCTATACATTTTCATTATCGCATTGGCATGACAAATAATTATTATACCGGACTAAGGTTGCCAGCAATCATTAACTAGTGGATCTAGACCATGGATATGCAGATAGTACTATTGGCTGACACTCATCCTCCCATCGAACGTTAGATCATTACTTGGTTTATCCAAGACATCTCCGGGAGTGTATATCCATAAAAGAACGATAACAACTGGAGTTGAAGTGTTGATTGTGGACTTAGGGGTTGGTATATTAGCCCAAGAGCCTTGCAAACTGTTGGGGATAACAGTCATGCGATGTCAAACATAACAATTTGTTCAACACTTTTTCATAAACAAAAGAGCGAATTACATCTAAGGTCCCTGTGGTTTACCACTTATTGCAGCCACAGTCCCTAAACTTCATTAAGTACACTGGGAGTCCCTGGTGTTGCCACTTTGTTGCACCCGTAGTCCCTGAAGCAAACGGACGTTAATTAAAGTCGTTAAATCCCCCATGTGCACATCACATGATGGGTAGTATGGTAATTGTCCACCCCTTCCTCATATTTAAACCCGAGTAAATTACATGGAATGTCCCTGTGGTATACTACTTATTACAGTCTTAGTCCCTGAACTACATTTATTACACCGGAAGTCCCTGGTGTGTACACTTTGTTACACACATGTAGGCATGTAAACGAACGAATGGTTAGTGAACTAGGGTAACAAACATGTGTTTCTTTATGTTCGTTTATGTTTGTTAAGAAAATTTAGTGTTCACGAACGGTTTGTGAACTATGGTAACAAACATAAACGAAAACAAACGAACAATAACAAACACAAACGTACACGAAACAAACACAAACGAACACAAACAAACACAAACGAACATAAACAAACTCAAACGAACGTAAACAAACGCACACGAACGGATTTTCACGAACATAAACGAACTAACGGACCTTTGTTCGTATTCGTTTGTTTAACTAAACGAACACAAAATCTTATTTGTGTTCCTTTGTTTAGCTAAACGAACGAACATAAATGAACTCTCGCCGAACGGTTCGCGAACGATCCGTTGAACGTTTGGTGCGTTTACAGGCTTACATGTTGATGTGTATGATCTAGTTATAAAATTATGTCTCCTAAATACCACTAATCTAGATTACCACATTCATAGGCAAGTATACCTAATCGTGGGTAATATAGGCTAGGTAAGTATTTCGGGTTATCGAATCCACAGGGAACAGTTTATGTAATCCAAGTAAAGAAAGTTAAAGAATTAATCAAGAAAAGATTTTTGTTCATGTTTTGATTTATATGAAATGTAATTAATATTTGAAATGACAAGAAATGCAAATCTGAACGATTGAAATGAGATTTAAGGGATATTCACTATGTATGGATTCATCTAGTTCTAAGTATGGTTATTAAGCACCGGCTAGTTTAATGTTCTAGAAGTCACGGTATTAGATTTCTCTCAATCCCATTTAATAAACTAATTACAACTAATAGGAATTTCTTCTCTCAAAATCTATAACTAATCACACTTCTATTTGTTGAAATTACCGTCTTGAATTAACTAAGACCTCTAACCTAGAATTTTCATTACTAGGGTTGAACTTCTTGTTTAATCTAACTTATTGGAATCTTATCTCTAATCCCTATTTCTAGTGAATTACCAACTAGGTCATAATGAAAAGTTGGGGAAGTAATCAATTGAACCAAATGTTGTCAATATCTAATTTAATCAATTACCAACGATAAAGAAACGAAAACTCATAAATTAAACCAAGAAGTGTAATTAAACATCAACAATTGTTTTGAACACAAACAAACCCTAAAATTAAACCATACTTAACCCTAGAATCATCCAAACATAGTGAATATAAAGATTACTAGCACATAGACATGCTAGAAATCAACAAACAAGAGTTAAAGTATAGAATTACAACCATAGATTTAATCCAAAATGTTTGAGAATCAATGATTGCTATAAACTTGACTAATCCCTTGATAAACTGCTTCCAAAATCGTCCTTAACTGCCCAAAAACACACTTCCAGAAAAAGATGCCTGACATTTCCCTTTGATCTAGTATAAAACACGATCAGAGGCGCATAGTTCACGGCGCGAACTACAGTTCGCGTTGTGAACTTCCTGTTTTGATGACATAACGATCGGTAACTCTCGATAACGAACGCGAAGATCATACAGGGACTTTGGTGACTGATCGTGAATAGTTCACGATCAGTTCACGATCGTGAACTATTTTTGCCTTATAATTTTGTATTTTTCTTCATCTTTTGGCCCGTTTTTGGCACCTCTTTCGATATATCACCTGAAATGTAACATAAACACATAATTGAGTAATATCACATGTATTTGCTTCTAAAACGTACTCAAAATTGACGATATTGACGGGTTTGAACGTGTCTAAAAACGTCAATATCAAAATCCCCACACTTAAACTTTGCTTGTCCTCAAGCAAATCATCCTGAAAAATCTGTTAGTAAGACACCAATCCAATGCATATGACAAACATCTCAATCACAATCAATGCCAATTTCAGAATTTAGCTTAATTTAGCAAATAAAATTTTACCTAGACTTTATATCCAATTTTGTGTACCAAACTAGTTAACTTTTCATAAACCTACTAATTTTTTGGCTACCTTAATTATACCAATTTTAATTTAGAATCTCTTCATTCTTGCATAATCTACAAATATCATCTTTATGAAAACCACCCAATTAGTAGGGTTAAAATAAGAAAAATTAGTTTAAATATCATTGGGTAGCGTAAACGCTTTATTCATGTATGCTTTATTCAAGCTTATTTATTTTTGCTTATTTTCTTTCTTTCTTTTTTTTTTCTTTTTTTTTTATTTATTTATTTATTTATTTGTTTGGTGGGAAGAACCTCAGCTCGAATGCCACCCGCGTAACACACTTTCCACCAACATGTCCAGATCAGTTGACCTTAGAATGCTAGGTTTGAAGGACCCCTCGGGCTTACTTGTCTGAGTGACACCCGTCCGGTTGTTTGTTCTTCCACAATATTTAATTAATAACTTTTTAATATAATTTTGCTTATTATTCACAATGATGTGCACCGTAAACTAAAGGCCCTTATCTTAACCTAATGTCATTGGGAGCTAGTAAAACTAACCTTAATTTTCTAAAAGACGATTCTTATATATTATGCAAGGCATTTCCAATTTTCTACGTTAAAATTACCATAATCAAAGAGCTAAAATTCTTAAATCTATGAAAAGCCACAAATATTGCAACATAAAAGCTAGCTAAAATTCTATCATTTAAATTAAACTTTGTCTCCCAAAATTATTTTCAAAAGCATCGAGATGTGTCATAAAAAAAATTTAACCATTAAATCGGTTTTCTTACTCGGATGATTATTTTCGAAGATTTGACAAATTTTAAATGGTGGATTTCTTTTTAAATACACCCCCTTCCCACACTTAAGTGTTTGCATTGTCCCCAATGCAATAAACTTGACAAAATTTAGGAAATCGAGGTCATAAGAAAGTATACGACCTGAGGGTGTGTTGTGTACATTCCCGGAGAAATTTTGAATTCCGGAGCAGTTTACAAGAGTCCGCAACAAACAGCAATCACGACGAACACCTAAAAACAAACAAACAAAAACAGAAATACGTTTTTTTTTTTTTTGTTTTTTTTTTATTTTTTATTTTATTTTCTGCCTCTTCGCCTTCATTGCGGTGGTGGGTACGGGCGGTACCAAGAATTGGAGTCTTGGTACCAAGCATCATAATCGGGGTAGTTCGGTGGTGCGGGGTAGCTCGGTGCCCACGTGGGTATGTTGGAATGATCAAAGGGTGGGGGTCGGGGAAATTGACTTGGATATAGATTATAGTTGGCAACATCGGTTTGCCAACTCACTTGTTGCCCAACCCGCATTTGATTGTAGTATGACCGGTGCATATGATCTTGGACATTGGTGTGCAAATGGTCGTGGGATGATCGGACATAGGACACATCGACTTGCATTGCATCCATCCTCTCGACCATTTGATTATATGAAAAATAAGGGTCAAACGAGGATTGACCCGAACCGGATCCCGAGGCGCCCGAATGCCCGAATTGGGGACCCGTTGGTCCCGGTTGATCAAAGTGTTGACCCGCTATTGGTATTTCGGGACCCGGTGCATCGTCCATATCTACATCATCATCACCATCATCCTCACTACTCTCACTACCACTTCCCGGATTTTCCACACCGGGATGTTCATTCCAAACATAGTCACCCGCAAATTTCACAATGACGTGCATACCCAACAACAATACCTCGTCCATTGACCCCATTGGTCGGTATGTCATGCTCTCCCAATCTCTGTGAGGAATGGCAGTTGCGGCCCGTGCCAAACGAGTGACATAGTGACCGGCACCCATCGGACTTTTTCCTTTTAGCCCCTTTCCTTGTGTACTCAAAAATTTGGCGATCACGAATGGAATATTCGTTATCGCATTCTTGTCGATGAGTTGGTGGAGCAACCACATATCGTATTTGTTAACTTTTTCGGGCCCTTGGTTTCGGTGGCGGATGGTATATGCAATCATTCTATGAAGAAACCGATGAGTACCGCTTCTAATGCTTGACTCTTTTGTATGAGCCATTCGGTAATCACCAACCCCGATTTGACGCCAATATTCGTCAACATTTCTAACCTCATTCGTCACACACCACTTCATATAATGATGAAAACTTCTGGGTGTGGTTTCTTCTACGGTATAAATACCTAGGTTAATAGCAAATTGAATGAGGTTACATTCTACCCATTGGTTAGCTACTCGGTATTGGATGCAAGGGTCTTCGGGGTTCTTCATGGCTACACGGGGTTCGAATTTTATAGTAGAATAAAACTCGAGGAGGAGCTCATCATAAGTTGGTTCATTGATGAGGAGAGCTCTCTCCCACGCCCGACATATAAAACGTACATTGCCATTGTGATCCTTATGATAATGGACCAGGTAACTTTCAATATCCGCCCTTCGACCTACCGCGTCTAACAATTCCAGGTCAACAGGTTATCAAAAATGAGAAGGGTGAACTAATCCCTACTCGAACTGCCACGGGTTGGCGCGTGTGTATTGATTACCGCAAGCTAAATGATGCCACCCGTAAGGATCATTTTCCTTTACCGTTCATTGATCAAATGTTGGAACGACTCGCGGGAAACAACTTTTATTGTTTCCTCGATGGCTTTTCCGGCTATTTTCAGATCCCAATCGACCCCCTAGATCAAGAAAAAACCACATTCACGTGCCCCTTTGGTACATTTGCTTATAGGAGAATGCCGTTTGGTCTATGCAACGCTCCGGCCACGTTCCAACGTTGCATGACGGCTATTTTCCAAGACATGATAGAGGATTGTATGGAAGTATTCATGGATGACTTCTCGGTTTTCGGGAACTCATTTACTTCATGTCTAGCAAATCTTGAGAGGATTTTGAGAAGGTGTGAGGAATCCAACTTAGTGCTTAATTGGGAGAAATGTCACTTCATGGTGCGAGAAGGCATCGTGTTAGGACATAAAATTTCTGAGAAGGGAATTGAGGTAGATAAAGCTAAAATAGATGTCATATCTAAGCTACCTCCGCCCTCGAATGTGAAAGCCGTGAGGAGTTTCCTTGGTCATGCGGGTTTTTACCGTCGGTTTATCAAAGATTTTTCTAAAATCACCCGACCCATGACCCATTTACTTGAGAAGGATATACCATTCGTTTTCTCAAACGAATGTGTAGAATCCTTTGATTTGTTAAAGGAAAAACTTACCGAGGCTCCGATCATGGTTTCTCCCGATTGGGAATTACCATTTGAGTTGATGTGCGATGCGAGTGATTATGCACTCGGTGCGGTGTTGGGGCAAAGAAAGAACAATCACTTTCAACCAATCTATTATGCTAGCCGAACACTCAATGGTGCTCAAGTGAACTATACAACCACCGAAAAAGAATTACTTGCGGTTGTGTTCGCTTTTGACAAATTTCGACCCTACCTTGTGTTGTCGAAAACCATTGTGTACACCGATCATTCCGCATTGAAACATCTCTTTGCTAAGCAAGACGCCAAACCTCGACTCATACGTTGGATTCTCCTCTTGCAAGAATTCGACATTGAGATCAAGGATAAGAAGGGGGCGGAAAACCTTGCAGCAGATCATTTATCCCGCCTCGAAAATCCATATTTGGAGGAATGTGATGAAAATGGGATAAATGATAAATTTCCCGATGAATTCCTTGAAGTAGTCAACGCTTTACAAGTGTCTGATGACCCGTGGTTCGCCGACATGGCAAATTATTTGGCGGCGGGTATCCTTGTAAAGGGTTTGACTCATCAACAAAAAGGGAAATTTTTCTCCGATCTTAAGTACTATTATTGGGAGAATCCTTACTTATTCCGGGTCGGGCCTGATTTTGTTCATAGGCGATGTGTGTACGGTGAGGAAGCTTATGTCATTCTCAACGAATGTCATAAGGGACCCACCGGGGGTCATTTCGGACCTAACCTCACCGCCCGGAAAGTATTAGATGCGGGATTTTATTGGCCAACGATTTTTAAAGACTCATATAAATTGGTCAAGGCTTGTGATGCTTGCCAAAGAACGGGTAGCATCTCCAAACGAGACGAAATGCCTCAACATAGCATTCAAGTTTGTGAGGTGTTCGATGTTTGGGGCATTGATTTCATGGGCCCATTCCCGAGCTCCCATGGTAATAAGTACATTCTTGTAGCCATCGACTACGTCTCCAAATGGGCCGAGGCAAAAGCATTACCAACAAATGATGCCCGGGTCGTAGTCAAATTCGTTCAAGCTCTCTTTTGTAGGTTCGGATGTCCTCGTGCTCTCATTAGTGATCGGGGCACTCATTTTGCCAATCACCTAATAGAGAAAACTTTGCAAAGATATGGTGTCCATCACCGTTTTTCAACTTCTTATCATCCACAAACAAGTGGACAAGTTGAAAACACTAATCGAGCACTTAAGAGGATCCTTGAGAAAACCATTGATCGAAATCCAAAAATTTGGACTCAAAAGTTAGATGATGCTCTTTGGGCATTCCGAACCGCGTTTAAAACGCCTACCGGTTACACCCCGTACCGTATGGTTTACGGGAAAGCATGTCACATTCCGATCGAAATTGAACACAAAGCATTTTGGGCTCTTCAAGAATGTAACATGGATGTAATCATGGCGGGTCACAACCGCAAATTCCAATTAAATGTTCTTACCGAAGAAAGATCTCATGCCTACGAGAATTCTCGAATTTACAAAGAAAATACGAAACGTTGGCATGACAATAAATTGAAAACCTTCAAATGTTTCAAACCGGGAGATAAAGTCCTAATTTATCAATCTCGTTATAAGTTTTCTCCCGGAAAGCTTAAATCCAAATGGGCCGGTCCTTACACCGTTGTCCAACAAAAACCTTCCGGGTATGTGGAGCTCATTTGTGATAGTGGCCGTTTTAGCATAAACGGTCACCGTTTGAAACTTTATCATGAAGGGAATGGAAATTTTGAGAAGGAGAAATTGGAGGAAGAGGAGGTGATTCATTTCATCTCGGTTGGTGCTCGTAAGTGACAAGAGAGTAGCATCGAGTCGAGCTTTAGACTCAATAATCTTTGAAGCGCTTCTCGGGAGGCAACCCGTGTGTATTGTGGTTAATTCCCTTTCCGTTCAGCATTTTTTATTTAGTTGTTAGTATTTTTTTTTCTGCTTCTTAAGTCATTTGGTGATTTTGGTTAAAAATCTGCTTGTGTTAAAAAAACAAAATTCGTAAGTGTGGGAGTGGAGGAAAGTTCGCGCCGCGAACTTTATTCCCGATCGCTAACTTCATACAGGGAGTTGGGCTCATCATCGCTATTAGTTAACGCTCGGGTCACGATGTGGTTCGCGATTCGGGTCCGGGTCGACCCGATTTGGTCTATTCGGATCGCGAAAGTTCCCGATCGGGAACGTCTTAGCGTCGCGAACTCTGCATGCTATATATTCTTCGTTTTTCTTCCAGCTCGCACAATCGTTAACCCTAACACTTCCATCGTGATCGGCTGAGCAGATTTCCCCCATTCTCCACCCGATTTCACTCATATTTCTTCCAAAACTTCCGAATTCTTCATCAATTCTTCATCTCCATGGGTCCAAGGGTTAGTTCTTCTACTTTTCTTCATAGATTCATCTATTATTTCGGTATAGGTCCGAAATTTTTGACTTGTTCTTGAACTTTTTGAGTTAAATCTTAGCTCTTTATGCTTAATAGTTGATTTGTAGTTGAACCCTAGTTGAAATCTGCAATCTTTGTTCTTAGTCAGTAAAACCCTCTTAAGATTAGTAGATTTCTAGCCTTACATTGTATGAAATTGGGAAATTGTGAGCAAATTGGGTTAAATTTCGGATTTTTGCAAGTGTTTAAGGGAGATTTAAGTTGTTAAACTAGTTATCATACTTCAATTTTCAATATTTTAAATAACTAGTTTAACAACTCGGGTTGGATAAAATTGGACACCAAATGTCAAGTCTGTTGTTCAAAGTTATGTTAAGAATGTTACAAAGATACTGTTTTTACAATGTTAATATGTTTATAACACTTAGTTTTTTAAATCAATTTGAAATAAAATTTAATTAACAATGTCAAATCTTTAATTTTATTTTCAATTTTCTTATTTTTAAAACTAAGTGTGGGAAGGGGTAACGTCATTTACATTCATGTTTTACATAATTAGACACCCTACTATTCTTTCATATTTATATTCTTAACATTGTGATTATTGTCTTTGATGTAGAAACAACAAAAGACAGCTGCCTCCACATCGGCCAGTGGCCGCGGGCGCGGACGTGCACGGGCACCTTAACCTATCCCAGAACCCGCACTCCTAGAAGATGGGTTCCCGGCCATTCTTAGAGTTAATAGGGAACACATCTTCCTAAACTTTGAGAATGCACCTCGAGAGGGTCTTGCACGAGAAAGTGAGAGTAGGAAAAATAAACTCTCAAACAAAAAAGTAGTTGTGAGAAGGTGTGTTGACCTGGAATTGTTAGACGCGGTAGGTCGAAGGGCGGATATTGAAAGTTACCTGGTCCGTTATCATAAGGATCACGATGGCAATGTACGTTTTATATGTCGGGTGTGGGAGAGAGCTCTCCTCATCAATGAACCAACTTATGATGAGCTCCTCCTCGAGTTTTATTCTACTATAATCACTCGCATCGCACATCAACTCAAATGGTAATTCCCAATCGGGAGAAACCATGATCGGAGCCTCGGTAAGTTTTTCCTTTAACAAATCAAAGGATTCTACACATTCGTTTGAGAAAACGAATGGTATATCCTTCTCAAGTAAATGGGTCATGGGTCGGGTGATTTTAGAAAAATCTTTGATAAACCGACGGTAAAAACCCGCATGACCAAGGAAACTCCTCACGGCTTTCACATTCGAAGGCGGAGGTAGCTTAGATATGACATCTATTTTAGCTTTATCTACCTCAATTCCCTTCTCAGAAATTTTATGTCCTAACACGATGCCTTCTCGCACCATGAAGTGACATTTCTCCCAATTAAGCACTAAGTTGGATTCCTCACACCTTCTCAAAATCCTCTCAAGATTTGCTAGACATTAAGTAAATGAGTTCCCGAAAACCGAGAAGTCATCCATGAATACTTCCATACAATCCTCTATCATGTCTTGGAAAATAGCCGTCATGCAACGTTGGAACGTGGCCAGAGCGTTGCATAAACCAAACGGCATTCTCCTATAAGCAAATGTACCAAAGGGGCACGTGAATGTGGTTTTTTCTTGATCTAGGGGGTCGATTGGGATCTGAAAATAGCCGGAAAAGCCATCGAGGAAACAATAAAAGTTGTTTCCCGCGAGTCGTTCCAACATTTGATCAATGAACGGTAAAGGAAAATGATCCTTACGGGTGGCATCATTTAGCTTGCGGTAATCAATACACACGCGCCAACCCGTGACAGTTCGAGTAGGGATTAGTTCACCCTTCTCATTTTTGATAACTGTCATACCCCCTTTTTTCGGTACAACTTGTACCGGGCTCACCCACGGGCTATCGGAGATAGGGTAGATGAGTCCCGCATCAAGAAGTTTAAGAACTTCTTTTTTAACCACATCTTTGACATTCGGGTTCAATCTCCTTTGCCTTTGTACACTTGGCTTGAAATTTTCCTCCATGAGGATTTTGTGTGTACAATAGGCGGGATTTATACCCGGAATGTCAGCCGTTTTCCAAGCAATGGCTTGTCTATGAGTTTTAAGAATTTTAATAAGATCGGCTTTTTCGGTGGAGGATAACTTAGATGAAATGATGACCGGAAGACTAGAATCACCTTCTAAAAAGGCATACTCTAAATGGTTTGGTAAAGTTTTAAGCTCTAAAGTAGGTGGCTCTTCTAAAGAAGTTTTAATTCGAAGGTTGTCTTTAGGGTCAATTTTCTCAAACACGACATCTCCTACCTCGGATTCCTCACCATCTACATGAAGCAAATCCTCGAACTCTTGGAGATCTCGGATTGTTTCATCGGAATCAATAGTGAAATCACCTTTTGTGGTGACATCATTACAATCGAGGTCGAGAAAGGAAGTAACCTCCTCATCGATACATGAATCGATAACATCAATGAAATAACAAGAATCATCGGATTTGGAGGTATGCTTCATGGCTTTCTCTATAGAGAAGGTGACCCTATCATCATCTATTCCTAGACTTAGTTGTTTCTTAGACACATGAAACATGGCGTCCGCCGTGTTCAAGAAAGGTCTACCTAGAATTAGCGGGACTTTGGGATCCACATCCATTTCTAGGACAACGAAGTCTACGGGGAACACGAATTTATCAACTCTAACAGGAACATTTTCTGCTATACCAATGGGATATGTGTATGAAAGGTTTGCTAATCTCAAGATCATCCTAGTCGGCTTAAAATCGGTTAATCCTATTTTTGTAGCTATCGACAAGGGCATTAAACTAATACTAGCACCTAAATCTGCTAGACCATTGCAAACCGGTAAATTATTAAAGAGACAAGGGATTATGAAACTCCCTGGGTCCTCTAGCTTTGGTGGCATCTTGGATTCTATGATCGCCGAGCATTCTTCACTCAACACAGCTAAAGATGCTTCCTCCATTTGCACTTTATTTGACACCAAATCCTTAATAAACTTTCCATAATTTGGCATACCTGCCAACATATCAACCAAAGGCACGTTAATGCGTACCTGTTTAATCATTTCAACAAACTTACCATATTTTTCTTTGAGTTTTTCCTTTCTCAACCGTTGTGGGAAAGGAACTTTAGGTAGGTAAGAGTTTGTTGTTGCTTCCTTCTTTGATTCATTCTTCTTCGGTTCATCTTTTTCTATAATCTTCTCAACAAGCACTTCCTCTTCATTCATTGGTGTCCCCTCTTCTACAAGTACATGTTCACTAGAATTATTAGTAGTAATTTTAACCATTGGTGAACTTACCTCTTTACCACTTCGTGTGGTAATGGCTTTGACATCCCTTGAGTTGAATTCTCCCTTGGGATTCGCTTGGGTAGAAGGGGGTAAATTGCCTTGAGGTCTTTTGGTTAAGGCTTGGGCAATTCTCCCAATATCTCTTTCTAAGTTTTGAATGGTGGCTTGTTGGTTTCTAATACATTGTTTCATCTCTTTCGAGTCTTGTTTGGTTTCTTCATTTGTTTTGGCTTGGCTAGCCATAAACTGACCAAACATGCTCTCGAGAGACATGTGCTCTTCGGGCTTAGAACTCGAACCGGGTGTGTTAGAATTATTTCGAGGAGGGTAATTTGGTTGGTTATTTTGAGGGAAACCGGGTGGATGTGATGGTCTAGGGGGGAAATTATTGTTATTGTTGTTGTAACCCCTATTGTTGTTGTATCCTTGGTTTCCTCGTTGATAGTTTTGCCCGTAACCTTGGTTTAAATAATTGACCTCCTCCTCGGTCATCATCGGTTGGTGTTGTTGACATTCCTTTGCAAGGTGGGGTCCACCGCATTTCTCACACCCAACCTGTATCGCATGTAAAGAAGATGTTATTTTATCTAATTTACATTCTAACATTACCTGGTTATTCTTTATGGCGGCGACTTCATCATGTTGTCTATCGTCAACCGCATTGACCGAACCCGTTTGCTTTCCGGCTCTTCTATCGGTGGCCCATTCCGCATTGTGCATGGCCATATCCTCCAAAAGTTGGTATCCTTCTGTAGGGGTTTTATACATGAATATTCCACCACTCGATGAATCAAGGGTGGATCGTGCATTGTTGGACAAACCCCTATAGAAGAGATGGACGATATCGCTCTTCTCAAACCCATGATTTGGGCATCTCCTCAACATTCCCTTGAAACGTTCCCATGCTTCCGTTAATGTTTCCCCAGCTTCCTGTTGAAAAGCCATAATATCAGTTTTTAATTTATCCGCTTTCGCGGGTGGAAAATAACGGTGTATAAACCGACTTCGGAGTTCTTCCCAAGTCGAAATGGAGTTTGGCTCAAGGGATTTAACCCAAATTTTTGCCTCTCCAATTAGACTAAAAGGGAAGAGTCGAAGTCGTATCGCATCTTGCGAAACGTTAGGAATCCTAAACAATTGGCATATGTCATTAAAGCACTCAATATGGTGATTTGGGTCATTTGTGAGTCTACCATCATAACCCAAATCACGAACCATACTTAGGAATTGACTTTTTATTTCAAAATTTATGCCATTTATTTCCGGAAGTCTAATTGCCGGAATGGCATCAACCGGGGCATTTTGCCTCGTTTGCCACATCGGACGTTCCGGTGGTGGGTCTTGATCACCCATTTGGTTATCAAGAATCGGCTCTTGATTAACTATTGGTTCTAAATTAACAGGAGTTTGCTCCTGATTTTCAGAACTTTGGACTTGAACTTCAAAAAGCGGATTCTGATTTTCAAGACTCGGTTCCCCAATATTTTGAGCTTTCTTTATGGTTGCGTTGTATCTTGCTTCTAATTGAATCCTCTGTCTCCTTCGAAAAAGTTTCTCTGGATCAGAGGACGGTGAGGGTTGATCAGCTTTAGCCTTTTTGCCTCTAAGAGTATTCTTATTGCTCATGCACCTGCACAACTCAAAGCAAGGAGTTAACACGCAACTGGTAGACAAAATAAAGGGAAACAGAAATTACAAATTAAGTAACTTATTTAAGAATAAATTCCTAAATAAGGATCAATTAACTAATTAACTTTCAAAAACCTAAAAACATAAAACTGCTCCCCGGCAGCGGCGCCAAAAACTTGATGTGTATGATCTAGTTATAAAATTATGTCTCCTAAATACCACTAATCTAGATTACCACATTCATAGGCAAGTATACCTAATCGTGGGTAATATAGGCTAGGTAAGTATTTCGGGTTATCGAATCCACAGGGAACAGTTTATGTAATCCAAGTAAAGAAAGTTAAAGAATTAATCAAGAAAAGATTTTTGTTCATGTTTTGATTTATATGAAATGTAATTAATATTTGAAATGACAAGAAATGCAAATTTGAACGATTGAAATGAGATTTAAGGGATATTCACTATGTATGGATTCATCTAGTTCTAAGTATGGTTATTAAGCACCGGCTAGTTTAATGTTCTAGAAGTCACGGTATTAGATTTCTCTCAATCCCATTTAATAAACTAATTACAACTAATAGGAATTTCTTCTCTCAAAAGCTATAACTAATCACACTTCTATTTGTTGAAATTACCGTCTTGAATTAACTAAGACCTCTAACCTAGAATTTTCATTACTAGGGTTGAACTTCTTGTTTAATCTAACTTATTAGAATCTTATCTCTAATCCCTATTTCTAGTGAATTACCAACTAGGTCATAATGAAAAGTTGGGGAAGTAATCAATTGAACCAAATGTTGTCAATATCTAATTTAATCAATTACCAACGATAAAGAAACGAAAACTCATAAATTAAACCAAGAAGAGTAATTAAACATCAACAATTGTTTTGAACACAAATAAACCCTAAAATTAAACCATACTTAACCCTAGAATCATCCAAACATAGTGAATATAAAGATTACTAGCACATAGACATGCTAGAAATCAAC
This sequence comes from Calendula officinalis, assembly GCA_963853835.1. Taxonomy (NCBI): domain Eukaryota; kingdom Viridiplantae; phylum Streptophyta; class Magnoliopsida; order Asterales; family Asteraceae; genus Calendula; species Calendula officinalis. The sequence continues at coordinate 68,245,949 of OY970827.1, read as the reverse complement.
AAACAAGAGTTAAAGTATAGAATTACAACCATAGATTTAATCCAAAATGTTTGAGAATCAATGATTGCTATAAACTTGACTAATCCCTTGATAAACTGCTTCCAAAATCGTCCTTAACTGCCCAAAAACACACTTCCAGAAAAAGATGCCTGACATTTCCCTTTGATCTAGTATAAAACACGATCAGAGGCGCATAGTTCACGGCGCGAACTACAGTTCGCGTCGTGAACTTCCTGTTTTGATGACATAACGATCGGTAACTCTCGATAACGAACGCGAAGATCATACAGGGACTTTGGTGACTGATCGTGAATAGTTCACGATCAGTTCACGATCGTGAACTATTTTTGCCTTATAATTTCGTATTTTTCTTCATCTTTTGGCCCGTTTTTGGCACCTCTTTCGATATATCACATGAAATGTAACATAAACACATAATTGAGTAATATCACATGTATTTGCTTCTAAAACGTACTCAAAATTGACGATATTGACGGGTTTGAACGTGTCTAAAAACGTCAATATCACATGTGTGTAACAAATTGTATACACCAGGGACTTCCGGTGTAATAAATGAAGTTCAGGGACTAAGACTGCAATAAGTAGTATACCACAGGGACCTTCCATGTAATTTACTCAGGTTTAAGTATGAGGAAGGGGTGGACAATTACCATATTACCAATCATGTGATGTGCACATGGGGGATTTAACGACTTTAATTAACGTCCGTTTGCTTCAGGGACTACGGGTGCAACAAAGTGGCAACACCAGGGACTCCCAGTGTACTTAATGAAGTTTAGGGACTGTGGCTGCAATAAGTGGTAAACCACAGGGACCTTAGATGTAATTCGCTCTAAACAAAACTAGTAATTGTAGATCTTCTACAATTACACTTCATTATTCATACTTACTTCTCATATCATATGAGTGTTGAACCTTATACTTTTCAGTCATAAACTTATTTTCATAACAAACATTTTGGGTAGCGAAACACTTTACTTTTATCATAAACATTAACCCTGTGGATTCACTCAACATTATTTGTTGACCCTTTTATATTTATGTTTTTCCAGGTGATTAGGTGCACAGTGAGACTGGAGGATATGAGCGGTGGATTTGTCGTGAGCCATGAATGAACATTTAAGTTTACGAATAACCACTTCATTTTCAAAACTTACTATTTATAGTAACTACTATTTTTGGAAACTTTTCATTGTTAGAAGGTAAACCATTTTCATATGTTATTTACGTGGTTGTTTGTTTACTTAATTTTTGCTATGTAATCATGAACGTTACACCTCCGTTCTTCCGCAAAACATTTTAAATGAAGTAAAACTCATTTTTGGCGGGGTGTGACAGTTATTGATTATTGTACAAGTTTTTTATGTGTGTCTTGACGTCTTAGTGACAGCCCTTAGGGCTGTCATTATCATTTTCCATTCGGAAAAGGCCTAAATGCTTTATACATTGTATATATGATTGTACTATATGATTATTTATTATCGGGTATCACCACTGATTAAAGACATACATTTAGATCACTCGGATGACCTACAGCTTACCACCGTTATTTATTTTTTGCAAAGTACAATGAACAAATTGATTTTTTTTTTTTTTAAATACATTACCTTGAAGTATGTTAACCATATTTTATGTTTTCCACATACGTAAAAAGGGTCATGTTATCATTTTATCTCCAATCTAAAATACATATCTGATTATTAATAGGTCACTTTTATTTTATAATGACAAATCTAATCTATTACTAATTACAACTTATGTCCACGATGAGACTCGAACACCTGACCACAAGGTTAAGAGGCACACACTATACCGCTAGGTCAAATGCATTTTGGTTAATAGGTAACTTTAATAACTAATTTTATAAGTTAATGAATTTAATAAATAAATAAACAAGTAGAATGGTCAAACCAAAAAATACCAAACTTTTTATTCATGGTCTTTTATTACTACTGCAGATTGATACTTCCTCCGATTTAAAATAAGTGCTACACTTTCCTTAAATGAGTGATTCAAAATAAGTGCTACACTTTGAAAAATTACCTTATTTGGCAAAATATAGTAGGACCCACACCCACTAACTATCTATTTTAACAAAGTGAAATGACTCATTTACCCTTACTTTTTATATTTAAACATCATTAACCCCACTTTATTCAAAAGGTGTGGGACTCATTATCCACTAACCATTCAATTAATCTAATTTAACAATCATTATAATCTTTAGCACTTATTTTGAATCGGAGGAAGTATATTTTTTTTAATATATTTTTGCTGCTTTTTTTTTTCTTGTAATAAAATCTAAGTTAGGGAGTGTGGAGTTGGCTTATTACGCTTTTGCAAAATAAACATCCTCAGCTAATTTTCTCCTTTAAAAACACTTTTTTACACAAAACACATTTGAGTTTTGGGCTGCAATTTTTTTTAAACGCATAAACTTTTAAAGTAACAAATGAGTTGATTGAAATTAAATCTGGTTAATTTAACAAGTTCCCAGTATAACTATTAGGGTACTTGTGCAATACGGTAGCTGAGTGTACCCTATAATTATATTTTGCAGTGATGATAGTATAGTGGTCGTGGTAGTAGTGACGGTGGGTGGCGACGGTAGGGATTGTCGTGCTAGTTGTTGGGTGATGATGGTGAGTGGTGGTCAATAGGATAATATGTGCTTAAAATTTAGTAAAGATAATATGATTCATAAGTAATGACAGTCAAGTAATCAATATTTGTCCTACTAACAGCTTAGTTGGTTAGAACCCTTGCAATAACATGAAGGTCGCAAGTTAGTCTTGCAAGGTGCATATTTTTTATAGACACAAATTTATCCCGAAATATTAAGGGGTCGTTTGATTAGTCGGATTGAGTCAGAATTGGATTAAGTCAGAATCGGATTGAGTCAGAATCGAATTGAGTCAAAAAATCGGATTGAGTCCATGTGTTTGATTAAAATATATGAATAATAACCTTATTACTTTATTACTATATATATATATATATATATAGGGTCGAGTTATATTGAGAACTCTGATTTCAAAAAGAACTCTGAGAACTCTTATTAGCCAATCAGAATTTAGTTAATTAATTTTGATTTATTTAATTCATATTAATTATTTAGGGGCATTTACGCCATTTTACAAAAAAATATTGTTTCCTTTTTTGAGAGTTCCTAAAATATAGGAGTTATTTTCGAAAATTTATTGTTATGTTGTCATTATTGTAAAGTCGGTTGTGCATATATGTTTTTTTTTTGTAATTAGTGTTACATATAGGTAGTGCATATATGACAAGACGGTTTTGCATATATGTTATTTTTCGCTAACTTTTTTACATGATGTTATAAACCAGCTGAGAATATGTTAATGAGAGAATATAGATGTATAAATCTCTAAGTCAAAAAGGGTTTACCGATAACATAGATGTAACAAAAAAACATCAATGTATAAAATTGCACGAATAACATTTACATAGAACATATATGCAAAGTAAAAAAAAATGAATAACACATATGTCCTAAAGCTAACAACATCTTCCATTTTTCCTATGATTTATCTTTCTTTGCTGGACAAATTTGGTTCTCAAATGTGCACCGGCTCCAAAGTCCCAAACTTTCTCTTCCCCTCTTTTATCACCTGACAATGTTTCCTAACACATAAAACAACATTGGAAAATTAATAATTAGCAAAATAAATTGTAGAAGCATTCGACATTCACAATCAATATGAGTGAAAATAATTACTCGTATGACAATGAAAGTTTTTGACAACCAATTTAGCTAAATAAAAATTCAGTACACAATAAAAATATAACGTAATAAGAAATTTATCAAAATTTAATTTTCAGGTCACTGAGATTATAAGAAATTTAGCAAAAAAAAAAGGTTTTAATTGTCTTTATTTAAAAAAATATATATAACATATTAATAAATCTTTAAAATTGTAACTTACAGGAAAGCATGTGATGTTTTCGGTGGAGAACAAGGCAAAATTTTGAGTTTGAAAACCCATTACCTACCATACGCAAGACGTCGCCTCCTCCTAGCCGCCTTCTCAATAATCCTTATTTCATATATGTTTTTTATAATTCTTGCATGTTTAACTTACTCGTTCCAAATCCACCAGTATTTTCTACATCTTGTTTCTTATATACACGGCAGATCCGACGGCAGATCTGAGCCGCCTTGAAGAAAAGCTCGGCGGAAGATCCGATGGCAGATACTTGAACGGAAACAGGCTGTTGTGCTGGTAACTCCTCCTACCGGATCAGAAATTAACGGAGGCTGTTGTGACGGTAGGGTCGGTGACGGCCGGCGGTGGGGTGGTGGAGTATTTGAGGTGCGATGGATTACAGGGACGGAGGTTATGGTTTTGAGAGATTAGGAATAGGGAGAGGGAATATGGGAGAATTTAGGGTTATAGAAAATTTAGTGGGGGAAGTTGAGAAAAACATGGGCACCGTTATTTTCTTTTTATTTTTTTAATTATTATATTTTGTTAAAATTACTAACATACCCTTTTTATTTAAATCTTACCAAAAATATTATTTAAATTATTTACGAAAAGGCCATCGTCAATCTTAACCGTTAAATTTTAATCCAATGATCTAAATTGGTTAATTAAAAGTTCTCAGAGTTCTTTTTGAAATCAGGGTTCTCAATATAACTCTACACTATATATATATATATATATATATATATATATATATATATATATATATATATATATATATATATATATATATATATATATATATATATATAAATGTAGTATTACATTATATAAAATAATAAATGATTAAAATATGTAGTAATTTTCTTTTAAATGACAAGGCGTGTCCTCATAAGTTAAACGCACTAATATTAGGTACGGAGAATTCATACGCGCCTCATACAGTGGACAGACTCGGTCCAGCTTCTTTTACAATTGGACCCAATTAGGAATTTAGATTGGATCGAATCAGAGATTGGGTCAGATGAATTTTGGGGAAATCAAACACTATGTTTTGGACCGAGTCTGTAATTGAAGACTGGGTCAGAAAATTAAGCCCGATAAAACAGGGCCTAAGTGTAGTGACTAAAAATTAAATCCTGTTAATTTAGGATAAAGATCATCTTTTTCAAGTTCAAGACAAGTCAACTATTGTATTTTGTTTTTACTCATTATTTGATTACCATTATATTATCCACTGCCATCTTAAAATGAAACTTAGGAACAATTGTATATAGGGGTACCAAAAGGGTTAGCCCAACCTGATTGTGCTACTAGGATAAATTTTCTACAATAATACAAGTAAACAAATAACATAACTTTATTATGCTTATGATATTATAGAAACCACAAACACATCTGAATATGGTAAAATTCTCAAAAATACAATGGACCAATGGTATCATCAGACATGTATATATGGGTTTCTTAGTTCTGTAACAATAAGTGCAAAATTCATGAAAATGTTATTCATACCATTTCAGTCCTCACCAACAGTTTGGTCTCTAAAAACACTCAGTTTGGATGGTTCAGATCTTCAGATTGAGATTTGTCATTGTTGGTCAGATCTAATTCAGACCCTTGATCTTCTGAAGCAGCTGCATTTGGGCTACCACCATCTATTGTGAAAAGAATAAAATTATGGTTACTATTATAATAAATTTTTACTGACCATATTTAACATATTAATTATTTATAAAGTTTAATTTTTTTGGACAAAAAGGTTACCTTCTCCTTCATCTGCAGGGGCGTAAGCTGATCGTCTTGAACGAGCTTGTTGGTGTGGTGTTGGCTGATAAAAAAAACAATTAATTAAAGCGTTAAATATGGTTTATAATAATCATAATTGCAATAATAATTTATTATTCAATCCAAACTAATAGAAGAAATTTTTATCTCATATTTCGAATATTAAATGCATGAACATACCTGCAATTTTGGGCGAAGTGCCTCTAAAGGTCCTTTGCTCTTTTGTGACCCCTGTTAATTAAACGTTAGAAAAAAGTAATTAATTAAAAATTTAAAACTTCAAAAGTGATCAAGATCTAACAGAATTTTAATTAAATACCTTTCCAAGTGCCCAATCTGCAGAATCGAAGAAAGCACGATCATGGTCCTGTATATGATCGTGCAACAATATATTGATAACTATATATAATTATATATTGAAGAAAAAAAACAGGAATTAGTCAAATTACCTTTGAGATTAACGGGGTTTTCCTAGGTAGTAATCCTCCATACTTTTTCTTGATTACTGCTTCCTGTAAACAATGATTGAAAAGAATATCAAAAAATCTAAACCATAAGTTGCTAACAAAATATCTAAAATACATATAAAACACTACTTTTGCACAAGTTTTGTTGAGTAATTTATTTTCCTGCGTTTATATTTCCAAAATTTAAAACCATTCATTTTTAGCCATTAAAATGGTTATATTGCCATAACAATTTCCAATATTCAACCATGCACATAGTTAAAGAGAGAAATGTCTATGAATCAAATGTCTTGAATAGCCAATAAACACGTGCCATAAACCAATATCACGAATCCGCTTCTAATTATGAAAAGGGCGAATAAGTAAATTGACATACTAAACTTAGAACTAAAGGAAGTTAATTTGGGGAATTACCTCCTGGGCTGGAGTGGGCATGGGATTGTTTTCAACTTCTTGTTCTTCATGATTTGCTACTTTTTCTTCATCATTTACATCAACTTTTGGATCATTATCCACAAGATTAACATCTTTGGAATTCTCATTTGTTTCAGACATGCTATTTTAATACAAGAGTATAATATTATGTGAGATTATTTCAAGAACTTTATAAGAAAAAATAAATGTTCAAAACAATAAAGTCCAAAATCGTTGTACCTAACAGAGGCTAACATTTTTCCCCATAAATAAATATTAAATAATAAACTAGTTTAAGACTCTTTTATGTTTTCAAAGTGAATATTGCAAGGCTAACTGAAACTAAATTAGACGATTAATTACAACAAAATAATTGAATTTAGGGATTTTAGGATAACTTTAAAATTTGCTCGAAAAAATAATATTGCTTCGACCTAAATTTTTGTATACAACTAATCAAACACGTATCACCTGATTTAGCTCATAGGAACTAGTTGAAAGCTAGTTATATAACACAAATTCAACAGCAAATTCAAAGAATTTATGCAAATTTTAATTAGTATATGTTTGTATAATCAAATATCCACCAAATAAAAGCAATTACAATCCTAATCCAAAAATAATAATGAATTCACCTGTTCAAAATCAAGATTGTAATTTATAAGCATCAGGGAAGAACACACAAACAAAGACACATAGAGAGAGAAATACACAAAAACATACACTTCTTGAATCGATGGATTCTAAAAGAATCCTGCATTAACGAACGGAAGTAAACAAGTAATATAATTACAGAGCTGATACTAATAAAAATAGAAACAAAATTCAAATTAGTAATTAGTTTTGATTAATCAGTTGACGAAACTTAAAAAATTGGAAAGAATTGAAGAAAAAAGGGGACCTAAGTTGATGATAATTCGGTTGCGAATGGGAATGAAGATTTGTGTTGGGAAGAAAAGGGAGAGAATCCCGGCTCAATGTCCTGCGTAATTGTTGCGTTTCTTTTCCAATCACCACAATATATTACACTCTTATATTTTAATTTTTAAATTAACATTGATTAATTAATTAACAAATACATCTTATCTTAATTCAACATATAATTTTATAACAGTGTTTAGAACTTTGAATAATTTCTGTGTAAATGTCTTTTGATACATATTAAGTTACACTTAACGCATTGAGGTTTTTTAAAATAAAAATAAAAAACTAAAAAAAATATCATATGAAAAATTGGACATAATAAATGCACTTTAATGTGTATATTCTTTGTCATTTAACAAATATTTTGCGTAATATTCTAAGCTTTAATATTAAAACAAATTTAATGTTTATAAGGCACTCGTATTATTCATGAGAAGTCATTCATAGACCACATTGATCATTCATAGCATGTATAAGCATGTTTGTTTGTTTTCGGGTTTGGTAACATTTTGTTTTAGTATAAGCAAATGTTACGATTTTTGTTGGAAAAGTAAATAAAAATACATGTTTTGCAGTTTAATCTTTAAAAAGGGGTTCATGTACTTTATATATAAAAACTTATTGCGTTGATTATGTTTGAAATGTGAACTTATTGAATTTAAATGACCAAGTCGTATTTTTAACTTCTTAAATTAGCATAGCACCCGGTCATCCGCTCAAAGTGACAAAATTAAATAGTTTTTAACGGTATTTTGATCTATTGACGGTTAAATAGACGCGACTTCAACATCATAGTTGACTTTATTTTAGCTAACGAAAAGAACTTATTTGATACAAAAAGTGAAAAGCATAATCTGGTTTTTAGCATCTTAAGCAAACAACTACCAAATATAGACCGCTTGTTGGAGTTGGAAGTTGACAATTACCTATAAAATACCCTAAGTAATAAGTATAGTGGTTAACAGTGTCTTTATTTTGAGAAATAAACATTTTTTTATAAAAAAACATATAAATAGAACTTGTCAACGAAAACCCAACATGCTATACTAACTCAACTATCTTCATTTGTATAAATTCCCCTATTTTCTTCAATACTTTCACTACAATCTTAGAGCATTTCTAGCTTCTAATACTCTAAAGGAAAACACAAGTGCAACAAAAAAAACACCTAATAGAAGATGATGAAAACCGAGCGACTCGAGACCGGGGGTTCTACATCTAAGGTCATTCCGGTCCGTGTTGGGTCAAACAAAGGGATTTCAGTAATGGACCTCATTCTACGTATTATTGGTGTTGTGGGTACTTTAGGTAGCTCGATTGCCATGGGAACAACAGAACAAACTCTACCTTTTTTTCACTCGTTTTGTTCGCTCAAGATGATGATTTAAAGAATATGTTATAATTCTTCAATGTATTAATTCTTCAATGTCATTTTTAAGACAAGTCGAGTCCGGTTGACCAAAAATAACTTTTGTGTCGATGTTTTAAAGAATATGTTATAATTCTTCCATGTATTAATTCTGACTACAAAAATAAGAGGTTTCCGTTGTTTCATTTTGTCATTAAAAAAAAAATAATAAATAAATAATTCCAAACCAACTCATGAGTTAAAATTGCAACCACAAATAAGTAAATGTTAGTTTTGTAGATTCAATTTCTTGTAAACTAGTAGAGCTTTATAAACGACATATTGACATGGTTGTTTTTTTAAGGTAATGTTGGGTCTTTAAACGGCTGGAGCATCAGCAGCAACATCAATTGTGTATTTGGCTCATAACGGTAACAATTTTGCAAATTGGCTAGCCGTGTGTCAACAATATACCAACTTTTGTCAACTTGCATCCGGATCATTAATCGGTTCATATGGCGCGATAGTCGTGTTTATATTAGTAATCTTGCTTGCTGCCATTGCATTATCGCGACAAAGGAAGCTTACACTTTTGATCTAACCTCGAAAAACCATTGTAATTTTTTTTCTTTCTTGATTGACTTTTGTGAGAAATATTGAATTTGAGATTTTATGTTTGATCAAAAAACAATAGCAAACACCCTCAAAATATAACCATAAATCATACAATTGCAAGCTAATAATTATGTATCACGGATTTACAAACCAAAAACAAGTGATTACAAATGAAATCCGGTAAACCTACGGAAATTCTTAACATCGTTTCCTACCGAAACGGCCATTCCAATACCCGAATGCCCGTTTTTCCCTAACCCTTTATAATACATTCTCCATTCATCTTGCTCGCCTTCCATGTGAACAAGACAAGGTGACCCGACCCCTTCATCATCCCAACATCCGGCTTCTTCTGCGGGCTTCAAAACGGGGCCGCCCTCAACCCTATGCCAATCTTTTAGCCCGTTTGGAGATTGGGCTAGCCCGATTGACCTCCTCCCATCTACACCCACACCTTCATACACCATCACATAACCACCATCTTTCTTGCTCCTTACAACACACGGGTTCATCACCCCGTTCTCGTCAAAATTACCAATTTGCCCTCCCCCCATGATCTTTCCAAGCTTTACCCATCTCATGCCATCTCGTGATCGGGCCATCCCAATTGCAAAATGCCCTTTTTCGTTGTCGAACGAGTGGTAATACATTCTAAGATCACCACTACTATGAAACACAACTTTTGGGGAAGAAATAAACATTGAATCCCATTCGTTTTCTGACCCTAAGTCGAATAAAGATCCACTATGATGCTCTCCTTCTATTCTTGCCCAGTGCCTACCATCTTGACTCATTGCTAAACCGGGTAACGACCTACAAATCTTCCCAAATTCACCGTTTTTACCACCGTTTTCGGGATTTTCTAACCTAAATCCAAGAGAATTGTCTAAAGATTCGATCTTTTCGTTACTAAAACCGGTATAATACAACCAATAAACAGCATTACTTGCTCTAATCTTGGAACTAGACATAATCACAATTTCACCTGGCATAACACCGTTTGTATCAAAAGCCCACCAATCATTACTCGATTTCAAGACTAAACCAACATCATTACCAGATTGAACAACCCCTTTACCTCTTTCCCAATGGATCCCATTACTTGAAACCGCCAACCCAATTGAACCCGGATCCAAATTCCCTCCGGATCGCCCATGATACCACATGTACCACCTTTCTTCTTCATCACCCAAGAATCTCTTCACCACAGGAGAACCAACTTCAAAACTATCCCAAGAATTCTCTGAGCCTAAATCAAGAACCAAACCTCTTGTAATTAAGGAAATTGAGGTGGGTTTTTCTTGATTTGAGGTGGGTATTTGTGGGTTCTGGATATTGAGATTTGAATTAGGTGAAAAGGTTGAATCTTGATCTTGAATTACGTTATCTTTGTCATCAGAAATTGTAGGTTTCGTTGAACAATGGGTTATAAAGATTGGATTTTTATGGGGATTTCTGGGGTTTGAAGAGATTGTGATTTGGGGACAAAAATCGAACAAATTTGATCTTTTAAAAGGTATTGTTATTGGGTTTCTTGATCTTGGGGTGGTGGTAAACAGGAGTGGGTTAATGGTGGTTGTTGAGGCAGTGAGTTCCATGAGGAGATGAATGTTTAACAGAAAAGATGACAAGATCAGAATGAAGAGGAATTGGCAGATTGTGTGCCAATAAATTGATGACACGTGTGTGGTTTTTATGTTTTTCTTTGTTGTTTTCTTTTTTATCCTTGAAAATTTGGACGAATGTGGTTTGATATTTATAGAGGAGAAGAATGATCTAATGACAATGACGATACTAAATAGCTAAAATAACCTTCGGAAAGCAAGGATTGGGATTATTCATAATCATCCAAAGTGAAATTATTGTTCGACTATAACTATATTTGCATCCTTTCAAAGATATATAAATCAATTTTTTTTATTTTAACAAACAAAGCATTCAAACAAAGATATTCCTCTTAATCTTGTGGATAAAGCTATACGAAAAATTAAAAAAATTACCCCTTTAATTTTCTTACATACACATACTAACCCCTCATTACACAATTTTCTTTTTAATCTCACACAATGAACCAACAAAAAAAAAGAGAAGAATTTTGTTACCCTAAATTAGACCTATTGTTACAATAGCCATAGACAAAGGAAAAGAGAGAAACTGTGGTTACCCTTCAAGAAAGGTATCAAACCCTTTAGACTAAATCATATACAATCATGAATCATCATATATTTACTATTCAGAGCACTTGTTTTTTAATCCAAAGATATTCTTGTTTATAATGGGCTCCGGGGTCACCGAGTTTTGCTCATATAAACACAACCTCATAATTGTTATAACCGTTTCTGAACCTTCCCTGACCATCTGGTAATTGTTTTAGGCCATCACAAAATATTATTTACTATTTAGAGCACAGCCAGCTTATACAAACGGAATTACAACCCTTTAAATTCTAATTCCTGTACCAAAAGTATAAAACAATGCATAGAAAAATAAAGCAATATCACAAATAAATGATATTCTGCATAACATGCAAAGATTCTCAAACAATTTGAGTCGATTATGGTTGTGTCTACTCAATGTTTATTACAATTAAAAATAACCAACAAAAAGTCGATGTAGCGAATACCTTAATGCATAAAATAACTAGAATCCCCCGATTTTTTAGAGCCAGAAATATGGAGATTACATTACATGCCACCTGGTCTGCCTCTATCTTGCATTTCAGTAGCCTGTTGTTCCTTGAGCTTTTCAACAGTATCTAAAATTCTGGGATTGAAAAAACGGTCATGAACGTATTTCTTTTCTTCAGCTTGTATTTCTTTAATAGCACTCGGGTATGGGTTTGGAGGCACTTTTGTTCCTCTAATTTTTGCAATTTCTTTTAATCGTTTGTATGCTTTCCTTTTCTCCTTTTTCACTTGTTTATACTCCGTCTGTAAACATAATCACATTTTAAATTGATGCTACCATGGCAAAACGAGCAGGTTGGATAACGGGTCAAAATGGGTTTGTTTTTAGGGTTGGGCCGACCCGATAAGCTATTTGTCCAAACATTTTAATATTTTATAAATAATTATTAAAGTTATATTAAGTTCAATCATAACGTAAACATTTAGAATTAAAATGTTAGGGTGCAGAAACATACATCTGCTACATCTATAGCATCCTCTTCACTGACACCTTGCTCCTTTAGCTCTAGCACCCGACATCCAAATATACGTGATGGGGTCGGCTCAAAATCACAAATTCTTTTCAGAATTAGATTAAAATGTGTCAGTATTTATTGCTTATGATATTTTTTTTAATGCAAATATGTATGAAAAATTTACTATACTAGACAGTAGAAGAAATATGGTGAAAGAGTTACTTGATAGGATCTTCATGCAATGATTGAGGATGCTTCTTATAGAATTTGTTGACATAAACATCCTCAGGGAGACAAATTCGCTCAACTTTCTTTTCAGCACGGGGAAAAACCACAGGTGGTGACCTACACATTTTTTTATTAAATAAAAAACCCACCAAATTACTAGTCATAAATCTAATATTACATCTCGTGTCATGTCACCAAATAAAACTCATGCAAACAGTACATATATAACTTATAACATGTGGACAGAAAATTAATAGACTAGCAAGCTGTAAAGTTTATAGCCCAAAATTTAAATACTTGAAGGATAAAAGGTACATACTTTTCCATAGCTTTAAGCCAAATGGGCTTCACCTTTGCCAAACCATTTACTAGCTTTCTTGTTTTTGTAAGCAAGTCGCCTTTTGTAAATGACATGACTTTAATTCTGCAGTAACAGAACCGACCACAGCAATTAGAAATATTCAAATGAACAACAAAACGAACTAACTCAGCTAACCCTAAACTCAACAAAACCAATTCTCCAATACAAGTTTAACAAACAAAATAACACTACTAGCATAGAAACAGATTATATAATTAAGTTAAGTTGAAATTTTTGGATTCTAAAATAGCAACTTCAAACATAGGGAGGAATTTTCGATTTCCAAGAACAAGTAGACTGCTAAGATGGAGCAGTTAAGTTAGAGAGCTAAAGGATTCCGTGAATTTAGTTGTTGAGATCGAAAGCTATTAATTGTTGTCAAATAAGAGAAATCAAAAGTGAAGATTGTCATGATAGGATATTTGAGCCAATAATACTAATTCAAAGTGTTCGATAAGCATAACATTGGCCCAAAACTGCTATAATTATGGCTAATAAATTGACCCAATTTTCAGCATCTGGGTCAATATTGCCTCCCCTTCGTTGTAATTATGACAGAGGTAAGGTTCAATGTACACTTAACAAGTTCCACAACATTCTGGATCCAATACAAATCAATGAAATTGCAGTAGTACTGTGCGATATTTCGAGGAAGTCATTTCAAACGAATACAGAAATGCAGTAAAATTAGGGAAAAATTGAAATAGTAATATATGTTCATCAGTATAGGTTATCTGCGCGAGCTGATTGACGATTATAGATTTGCTTCGCTTGGAGACGACTGCAATTTCTTAATTCGTTTTGTCATAAGGGCATTTTACAAGTATCGTCCCTTCAGTATGCACTTACAAACTTTGAATTTTTATACTTTCGGCCCAAAAAACATGCGATGCTATTTTTATACACATAAACCACTATTTAGTAATTGGACAAAGTTCAAAGGATAAGTTTAGATCATCATATAGATCAACTCTTTGATACACTTTTCTGTCATCACACATAGCTTTTTGGCACAATCAAAATGAATCGACATCAACGAATCCCATAACGAGAATGAAACTCTACGATATTTAGTTGTTTTTGGGAGTTCTATTTACCTATTTAAAAACTACTAAAGTGTAAAAATGGTTCAAATTGTGAATAAACCATAGTGTAAGGATGATTTTTGAAAATTACTCCAAGTATTATCGAAAAATACATAGGAAACTATAACGACATCGTTGGCATTGTATTTCTGGTTAATGAGTTCATTTCCCTAGTGTCACCATTGAGTTGAGTTCACACAAGACGCAACAATTAATGGCGTTCTTGTAGAATGCGTTAATGAGAAGCAACCTAAGTTTCTTTGCATTGTCCTTTAAAATGTGTATTCACTCAGCCTCAGCCTCAGCCTCAGCCTCAGCCGCCGCCAATTGATAATGCGATCAATCAATCAGCCGCATCACCACCGTTACTTTTGACGGAATTTGAGAGAAGCTTAGACACGATCGACGACGGGTTCGGGTCGTGTTTTGTTTTGTAAATGGATATATGGAGCCGTCCCTAAGAAGGTGTACATATTTCCTAAATATCTAAGCTTTCAACCTTTTTAATTTCTGTTTTACATATTCTGTTAATGATTGAATTGATAGTTTTAGGGTTTAGGTTTTGTCGCATATTGTAGTATAACAACCCGTATTTGGCTTATAAACTATTCTACGATCACTGTGCAATGGTCTTTGACACCCTAGAAGTAGAACATTGCGTACATATCTAATCCTAGAGAGCGTTTGGGATCCTTTATTTTTCCGCCGGGCGGTTAATATCGGTGGGATCTCATTAGAGATCAAAATAATACAGGTCCCAAATATAGGTCCCAAATATCGGTCACGAGAATATCGGCGATATCGACCGAGATCTCACCGAGATTTTGAAATCAGGATCTCGGTTTTTTTCCAGTATTTTTTTTGGATCTGTTGCTGGACTTGGGCACCAATTTTAATAATATTTAACCTAGTTTTTTGTTCAAGCGCATTAAAAAAAGGCCCGCTCCACTCCAAAACCTAAATTTACCTCATTTTACTTTTTACGTCATTTTACGTTTCTTACTGCCGATTCGATTCTTACGTTATCCTCATGGTCGGCGATTGATTCATCAGAGATTCTTCATTCTACTTCACGATCAACTCAACCAACGGTAACTGATTCCTAATTCTTCATTCTTCATTCGTATAATCTTATTTAGGATTTCTTATAAATTGATTTTCTTCATTGTTCTTTGTTACTGATTAGCTACCGATTAACTGATCAATGATCATTTTGTGATTACTATTAGTGATTTGTTCAAAGTATGGAAGGTCAATCTTCACACGGTTCTGTAAATCCGTCGAACACCGATATCTCACTGATTTTGGGACTTTTTATGCTATGTTTGGGACTTAAAACATGTCTTTAACTCTTTATATATAACTATATATATATAATATATACGGAGTATAATTTTTTCAGTACAATATAAAAAAAAAAACTGATATCCCACCGATATCTCACTGAGATAAACGATATCTCAGATCTAGGACCTCGACCGATATTCGTTTTCTGACCGAGATAACTGCATAAATTTTCCGTCTAAGCGGTTTAATAGCAATAGCAACACTTATATATACTGACACTGTGTTCCAGAGTTTTTTAACGAAAGAAAAGAGGAGAAGGTAAAAGAAAGTGAGAGAAAATAAAAGAAATTGAGAATAAAATATTTTTCTTTTTTATGTTCCCGGGTTGGAGAGAAAGGAAAAGAAAATTATCATTTTTTGTGTTCCTGAGTTGGAGAGAAAGGAAAAAATTAACACATTTACAATTTTATCCTTAAAATATAAATAAATTGGGTAATGTTAAGGATAATTTGGTAATTGTAAATGTTTTTAATTAATTGAAAGTTCTCTTCTCTCCAAATCTTCTCACTTTTGGGAGGAAGATTAGGAGAGGAAAAAATGCACCAAATTTCTCTTCTCTTCTTTTCCTTTCTTTTAAAATTAAAACTCTAGAACACAATAAAATATTTATTTCTTTTCGTTTCTCTTCTTTTCTCTTGTAATTAAAACTCTAGGACAACTAATAAGCACAAAGCATATCCCCGTCCAAACACTTAAGAACGTTTATTGTGTTTTTAACCACAATAAACTAATAAACACTTTAAAAAACGCAATCCCAAACATTATCCTAAGTCCTGATCATGCAATAAGATGTAGACGTCATTATGATTAATCATATTTGTTTGTGCTAAAAGAGTAAAAGATGTATAACGTTAACAGAAGATTATATAGTAAAAAACATACATGAGTTATAAAATCAGTTCGAAAAAATCACGCGTTATAACTTTACATAAAGTATTTTTTTGTATTTTTTGTATTTTTTTTTTGTTTTAACGATATGTACACAGTACACTGTCTTCCTTAAAAGGTGGCATTTGACCAAATGGAAATAGATTCAAATGTTTACGTAAGAAGCATTGACCAAAAACGTATATGATATTAGCCGAAATGACCCATGATAAGGTTTAATAGGGAAAATAAACGGAATTGAGCGGGAGTATATATATCAAGGAAAAATAAGAACTACATAGGTATGGAAAAATTTAAGGATAAAATCAGCATAAAAAAACATATTTATCTAATTTACTCAAAATACTAATTTTTATACATATAATTTGTGGTAAAATAAAAGAGTGATTATACTTTACACAAATTAGATGGGTATTCGTACAAAACAATAGTTAATTTTTATTTTTTATATTATTATATAAATAATTTAAATTAAATATAATATAAATTTAATAATTTGGACAAAATGTTAATACAAGTCTATAATAAATAAAGGAGAGATGGTATTGGTCCTATCATTTATGTTTATTGGTGTGTTTACTAATTTGATTATGATAAGTGTTAAAATTAATAATGATTATATGTTAAATTTAAAAATAAATAGAAATATGAGCTGAAGAAAAATATAGTAAGAAATTGAGTGAATTATTAAATCCAATACAAAAGCGGGAGTAATGTGTGTGACTACGTACCTCACAGAAAAAGATGTAGTATTGGTCGAACGAAATGGCCACAGCGTATATATTTTCTTTGTTTCTTTTCACATACGTGTCAACACCATTCCAGCATGCACAGCTGAATTTCAGAGGTTTATCATAGCGTTTAAATGAAGAAATCGGACTAAACCGCCATTAACATACAATACAATTCAATATCGGCACCTCGATCTCTCAATCGGCACTAGCTGATAAGGTTCTCTCTCACTGAATTTTACTATGTGTGTTCATGATTTTTTTTAATTCCTCATCGCAATATACGCTCATGTATGTGTTATTCAAAATTACTTTGTGTTCGTATAGAGGAATTTGTTATTATATGTGTTTATTCTACTTAATTTTATTGTGCAATGAGATATTAGAATGATTTATCTGTTTTTAGTTGATTAATTTCCGTTTAAAGTTGATAGGGTTTATAGACAGCTGGAACGACGCTGAGAATTCTGCTTGAAATTATCGTTGTTGATAAATCAAACAAAATGCTAATCGTCACGTCTCAATTTTCAATTTCTATTGAGCACGTCGATGAATCAGTTTATTTATACTTAATTGCTGTTAATCACTGATATACACAATCGTTCATACCTAGTTATCATGATTCTGATTGTATATTATCATAATGTTGTCTGATTACTTTTACCTGTTCAATTGTCACTGAAATTTGATGTATAATTTGCATTATGACTTGTTCAAATCTGTTAGAGTTCATTTGTTAACATGTGATGTTGACTGATTTTTGAAGGAGTTCCATCTTCAAAAAGGGAAAAGGACTTTTGAGATCGTTACTCAAACATGAAGTTTGGAAAGGAGTTCAAGCAACAAAAAGTGCCAGAATGGACAGAAGCCTACATGGATTATAACGGTCTCAAAAGAATATTACACGAGATCCAACAATTCAAACAAAGTGTGGGACCCACAACACCAACGAAAACTTCACAACAACGATTATCATTATACAGACCATTTAGTGGTCTAGATGTAAGATCTGACTCTGAAGAAACTAAAGGTGATGTTGAAGAACAAGTTATAGCTGTTGAAACTGTACAGAAAGATGACACTAGAGAAATATATAGCACAAATTTTCTCATGTCACCTAAAGGAGGAAAATTTGAGATAATGTTTTTTGAAAAGCTTGATAAGGAGCTTAATAAGGTTAATACCTTTTATAGAGATAAAGTGGAAGAAGTAATTGAAGAAGCAGCTTCATTAAATAAACAAATGAATGCTTTAATTGCATTAAGGATTAAAGTGGAACAACCGAATTTAAATAAATGTCATATTAAGAGGAATGTTTCTATGGACAGTAGCTCAACAGGATCATCGGGAGTTAATTCTCCAAGCAGAACAGATACATTAAGTATGCTTAAGTAGAAAAATTTAACTAATTACATATAATGGAAAACTTCATTAAAGCTACATATGGAACAAATCGTTATGTAACTATAATTTATTATTTCATGTTAGGAGGAAGGCATGTGACTGATGAACACCAGATTGAGATGATTAATTCAAATCAGTTGATAGATTCTTCTTCTTATCCTAATGGTGAGAAACTTCTATTTGGATCGTATAATCATATGTTACTAGTTTTAGTTTTTTACAATTTTTTTTCTGATTATCGAGTTATATTGCAGAAAACAAACATGTGGATTCCAAATTTGATGAACAGTCGTACAGAAACAGGGCAAATTCTGATAAATATGAATCAGACCCATTGGAAATCCTTGATAAAGTGAGGATGAACAATACTCTTGAGAGCCCAATGTCAACAATTAGAAGTGTTCTTAATGATTCAAAAGACAAAGATTTAAGGTTTAGAAAAGAGGAATTAAGAGAAGCAGAAGGACGGTTGAAAGTTGTTTTTATTGAATTTTACCGCAAACTTCATCTTCTAAAACATTACAGGTAAAAAAAAAAATTCCAAAAAAATGTATTCACGTTTTATTGTTTTATACAATGACAATTTCTATTTTGTTGGTGAATGTAACAGTTTTGTGAATCTCCTTGCGTTTTCGAAGATAATGAAAAAATATGAAAAGGTCAGGAAAATATTAAATTTACTCAAAACGTGTTATATATAATCATCATTTTCAGTAAACAAAATGACTTGCAAATTTTAATGTGCATTTTTGCATGTGCAGATTGCATTAAGAAGGGCAGCAAGATCATACATGAAAACTGTGGATGACTCTTTCATTGGGAGCTCAGATGAGGTTTGTTTTTGTTAACTGACAGCTGTCAATATAACACATTTTATGTTATATTATTGTAAACTAAAGTTGATATTCTTATGTTTTTAGGTTACTCTTCTTCTGGACCGTGTAGAAGGTACTTTCATTAAGTATTTTGCAAATTCTAACCGTAGAGAAGGTATGAAATTACTGAGACCAAAACGAAGGAGAGAAAAACACAGGGTAACATTTCTTTCAGGTATTAACCAAAAATTATCCTGCAAATATTAACAAAAAAATAAAAATAAAATTAATTTAATGTCGTGAATTTCAGGATTCTTTTCTGGTTGCTCAATAGCTTTAATGATTGCTATTATCTTAGTTATACAAGCACGAAAAGTAATGTCTAAAGAGGAGCATACCATGTATATGGAAAATGTTTTCCCTCTTTACAGGTAATTTTAATTTAAAAAAAAAAAATAGAAATGATACCCATGATTTATTTACATTTTATTGAACTCTTTGATTTTTTTTTTTGCAGTTTATATGCATTTATAATCCTACATATGCTTTTATATGCTGCAAATATATACTTCTGGAGACGTTGCAGAATCAACTATCCATTTATGTTCGGTTTCAAACAAGGAACTGAATTAAGCTACCAAGATGTTTTTTTAGTCAGCACAGGTCTTGCAGTGCTGACACTTGGCACATTTCTGGTGCATGTGCATATGAAAGTTGATCCTGTTAATTCGATTTATGCAAAATATATAGAATTAGTCCCATTGGGATTAATAATTGTAAGATATGACCTGACCCCATATCTTTATTTATACCTTTTTGTGTGAAATAAAATAATATAAAATCTTCTAAATTTGTTTTCTTCATGCAGGTTTTTCTTGCCATTTTCTTCTGTCCTTTCAATATCTTGTACAAATCCAGCCGTTTCTTTCTTATTCGATGTGCATTCCATTGTATTTGTGCCCCATTATACAAGGTATTTTTTGAATTCTTTTCCAATAAAAAATTATACGTGTTTATAGTTAGTGGTGCATTTTTTTCATAAATATGTTCTTTTTATCCTTCCTCCACAGGTTTCACTGGCTGACTTTTTTTTGGCAGATCAACTAACTAGCCAGGTTTAACGTAACTGTAATTCTACTAAACAATTATGGTCATAATCTTTTTATTAATATTAATTAATTACAATTTAGGTACAAGCCATGCGGTGTTTAGAATTTTACATCTGTTACTATGGTTTGAGATTGTATCAAAAAGAACAAAAATGTCATACTCTCGACCTCTACAACGTCTTCTATATCATTGTAGCAGTTATACCATATTGGCTTCGTTTCCTTCAGGTAGTGATAAAGTAATAAACTAATAAATAATAATACATTTCACGACATAAGTGATTTTAGGGTATAATTAATAATATTATATTATGTATTTGTAGTGTGTTCG
The DNA here is from genome assembly GCA_963853835.1 of Calendula officinalis. Classification (NCBI taxonomy): domain Eukaryota; kingdom Viridiplantae; phylum Streptophyta; class Magnoliopsida; order Asterales; family Asteraceae; genus Calendula; species Calendula officinalis. The sequence goes on along the minus strand of OY970827.1, from coordinate 68,224,984 downwards.
TAGACTATGTGAAGAAAAAGACTGGGCCCACTTATACAATGGTTCAAGATACTTTTTGACCATAGTTGCAGTAGTAATCAGAACTGCATTTGAATTGAAGATGGACAAAACTTGGAAAGTTTTAGCCTTTGTGAGCTCAATTGCTGCAATTTTGTTCAACACATATTGGGATATAGTTGTGGATTGGGGTCTTTTACAACGGAATTCAAAACACATGTTTCTTAGGGACAAGCTTGCAGTGTCGCGTAAAAGTGTCTACTTTGTTGTGATGGTACAAAAACAACACTCTTAAAATTTGTTATTCTTTTCTGTTTGAGTTCTGATATTGTTTTGTAGGTACTTGATGTTGTATTAAGGCTTGCTTGGTTGCAATTGGTGTTGAAATTTAACATACGGGCCTTGAAAGGTGTTGGAGCAAAACACAGATCAACTTATTACTGATGCTGCAGTTAGTACTGATCTTATTTAGTACTGATGGGGCAGAACATTTACTACTGATGAAGTTGATGCTGGTGTATAATATAACTAAGTTACTACTGATCATGAGAAGATTGAAGATACTACTGATCATTGTAGTTACTACTGACGATTGATTATGGACTTACTACTGATCACCAAGTTTACTACTGATGTTACTTATTTACTACTGGTGATTGCAGTTACTACTGATACGCGTTTTTGGAAGATATCAAGTCCGAGATCTTCGTAGAGATAGTTATAGAATGTAATTAAATGTATATCTTTTATAATTCGATGTAAATCAAATCCTAGAATAACTAGGGTAAATAGTTTAGCTTCAAGGACTACTATAAGTATGTTCCTTACGAATTGTAAACGTACGTGTGTATTGTTAACTCAATAATATACATTGAAGCTTTTTGTGAAACTGTGTTCTTAATATTCTTGCATATTGTTCATACAGTTCATTGTTCTTAATTAATGATATAGTGTTGATCCGCTGCAACTTCTATCATCAATTAGATCTAAGGTGTTTATTAACTTGTCTATAGTTAATCGATCCTGACAAGTGGTATCAGAGCTTATTGGTTCTAGATCTACTATTTGTTAAGAACAACAAAAAGTTTTAATCTTTAAAACACACACATTATTAATCATGACTGATAATAATGAAAGCACTCAGGCCAACAAAATCCCTATGCTCACTCCCAATAACTTTGGGATGTGGAAGAATCGTATTAAGCAATACATGCTTATTACAGATTATTCTATGTGGGAAGTAGTTTGTGAAGGAAACAAAACTGGTCAACTTCAAGCAAGCAGCTCTGTAACTGAGGCAGACAAACTTAAATGTGAGAAGGAGAAGAAAGATAAAGGCATCGAACTCAAAACTCTAAGCACTCTCCTACTGGCTATTCCTAATGATTATCAACATCTCTTTGTTGAATATGATGATGCTAAGTTACTTTGGGAAGCACTGGAGAAGAGATTCGTTGGGACAAAGAGTACAAAAAGAAACATGAAGTCTGTTCTCAAACAAGACTTTGAAAATTTCAAAGGAAAGCCCAATGAAACACTCACTCAAGTGTTTGACAGATTCAACAAACTAATTGGTGAACTCAACCAAGTTGGTGTAAAGATGCATCAAGAAGATGTCAACATGAAGTTTCTAAGGTCTCTTAGTGAAGAATGGGCCATGTATACAGTTGTGTATAGACAAAGAGATGCTCTAGAAGAAAAGGAGTTAGATGAACTCTATAATGATCTCAGAGTTTTTGAAACTGAGGTAAATCACAAAAACCCTTCTATTTCTTCTAACAATGCTGCATTTGTGTCTAGTACAGGTCAAGGACAAGAATCCTCCACAGGAAAGGCTGCAGATTCTGAGGATACTGCAAGAGAATCCTTCTTCACTAGTCATGTGCATACTGCATTGATTAGTGATGACTTGGAACAATTGAATCCAGATGATCTTGAGGAGATGGATCTTAAATGGCAGATGGCTATGCTGAGCCTAAGGACCAAAAGATTCTTAAAAAGAACTGGTAGGACAAGCCTCAATTTCAACAAAGGTGACAAAGCAGGATTTGACAAGACTAAAGTCAAGTGTTACAACTGTAACAACCTTGGTCACTTTGCAAAAGAATGTCCTCAACCAGACAAAAGATCAAAATCAACTGCTCTTGTGTCACAACAAGGACAAGGCTATGACTGGAGCTTCCAAGCAGAAGAGCATACTCAAAATCAAGCTCTCATGGCCTTTACTGACAACAAAACTGAGGTAAAATCTAAACCTTGTACTCCTGAATGTGCTAAAATTATTAAAAATCTAGAAAAAGAAAACACTAAATTAAATGAAGATCTAGCAAAAGCAATCAGAAGAAATCATGAGTTTGATAGTGTGATTGCTGATCAAGAACATCAAATAAAGGTGTACAAGATGATTGATCAACGGATCAAGGAAGAATTGCTTCAAGCTGTGGATGAGAAAGAGTTCTATGAAACAAAAAACAAAGAACTAACAAGTAAATTAGAAGAATGTCAGCTTGAAATTGAACAAAATAAATTAACAATTAAAAGGTTTGAAAGAAGCACTAAAATTCTAGATGAATTAACTAATAATCAAACTACAGAAAAAGTTGTTCATGGGGTGGGATATCATGCTGTACCACCTCCACACAAATTCATTCCTCCACTTAAAGACAGTTCAGAAAGAATCATTAATGAATTAAAAACTGAAAATAAAACTGAATCTAATAATGAAACATCTGAATCAAATGATTCTTCAGATGATGAGCAATCTATTGAATTTACAATATCTCAAACTGAATCACCAAAATCAATTGATACAAGTTTTCACACAGCTCAAAGTCCAAATGATTCTCCTAAATATAATGCAGAAAATATACCCAAAATTCTAAAAAGAGGAAACCAAAGAAATAGAAACCAACTCTTAGAACAAAGAAAAACAATAAAAGAAGATAAATTAAAATGTGTTATTTGCAACAAAGTAAATCATTTAGCAAAGGATTGTCACTTCAATCCAATAAACTGCAAGGAGTTAAAGGAATTTAAAGCTTTTAAAGAAAATGCAAAAACTCAAAGGTTAAAAGATACTACTGGTCCTTCAGTAGTAAATACAATCAAAACTCCAATTGCTGAAAATCCAAGATTTGGAAGAAGTGCACCAAGATTTGTGCAAAACAGAAGAGTTGGCAGCCCAAAGAACAGCAATTACTTCAAGAACAATGGAAAATCTAATCAAAATAAACAATATTTTAAATTTTCCAACACCAGTAGAAACTCAAACAAATTTACTACTGGTGTTAACCCTAATTACAATGCTGTATGGTACCAGTACAAGAATACTACTGGTAAAAACCCTAATTTCAAAAATACTACTGCTCCTAAAACAAATTTTAAAAACACTACTGGTGGTAATTTTAAAGACACTACTGGTCATTCTAAACATGGTAAGTACCCAAATACTACTGGTCCATCAGTAGTAAAGTACTCAAAAGCCAAAAATCATGGGTATAAACCAAGATCAGTAGGAACTTCTCACACCAGTAACAACTCCAAAAGGGCAGTAGTAAAACAAAGTACCAGTAATAAACTAGTATGGGTACCAAAAGTCTTTAAAGTTAAATCCCCAAAAGCTTATTTCTCAAAGGATGAACCCAAGACAAATAAAGCTTGGGTTCCCAAACTTAACTAATTCTTTACTCATTTGTGCAGAGCATTCAGATCCCAGAAGAAGGAAGAACATGGCATATTGATAGTGGATGCTCAAGGCACATGACTGGAAATCTGCAAATTCTTAAAGATTTCAAGTCGTTTGATGGAGGATATGTGGCATTTGGTGAGAATCCCCAGGGAGGTAAGATTACAGGTAAAGGTACTGTTACTAATGGAAAAATTACCTTTGATGATGTTTTTTATGTTGCTGAACTAAAATACAATCTTGTCAGTGTGTCTCAAGTTTGTGATAAAAAGAACAAGATTCTATTCACAGACATTGAGTGCATCATTCTTTCTCCTGATTTTGTTTTAGATGAAAAATATGTGGTTTTAAGAACTCCTAGGAGAAACAATGTGTATTGCCTGGATATAGGGGGAGAACTCATTTCTACAAATGAGGTCAACTGTTTTATATCCAAGGCAAACACCACTGAATCAGAACTTTGGCATAGAAGGATGTGTCACACAAATTTTAAAAACATGAATAATTTAGTAAAAAGAAATCTGGTAATTGGACTACCTCAAAAACAATTCATGTGTGATCATCACTGTGTTGCATGCCTAAAAGGTAAACAACACAAGACTTCTCATAAGTCCAAAACTGTGAACTCTATTTCTGTTCCTTTACAACTCTTACATATGGACCTTTTTGGACCTACAAATGTAATGAGTATTGGAAAGAAACAATATTGTCTTGTTATTACTGATGACTTTTCCAGATATACATGGGTTTTCTTTCTCAGGACAAAGGATGAAACAAGTGAACTCATAAAGAACTTAATTATCAAACTGGAAAACACATCTGATCAAAAAGTGAAAGCCATAAGATGTGATAATGGCACAGAATTTAAAAATGCTAACTTAATTAACTTTTGTGATCTTAAAGGTATTGACAGGCAATACAGCTCACCTAGAACTCCACAACAAAATGGTGTAGCTGAAAGAAGAAATAGAACCATCATTGAAGCAGCAAGATCAATGCTAGCAGATTCAAAATTACCAATCACTTTTTGGGCTGAAGCTGTTAATACTGCTTGTTATGTTCAAAACAGAGTATTAATAGTGAAGCCACATTTTAAAACACCATATGAACTTTTCAATAAAAGAAAACCTTCTATAAGTTTCTTAAAATCATTTGGTTGTCCTTGTACTATTTTAATTACAAGAGAACAAATTGGTAAGTTTGACTGCAAAGCTGATGATGGAATCTTTGTGGGATACTCTACTCAAAGCAAATCATACAGAGTATTCAACAAAAGACTAAGGATAATTGAAGAAAGCATCAATGTATCCTTTAATGAAAATGTACCTAATGAACAAGGAAATGGTCCAGATTGGCTATTTGACATAGACAATCTAACCAAATCCTTTAATTCTAATATGAATTTCAGTGCAGGTAATTCAAATTGTCTTAATCAAAATGAAGGAACATCATCTGGTTATTCTGGTCAAGAAAAGATGAGATACATAATAGTTGATACTGCTCCCATAGTTAATACTGATGTCAGTAATAACTCAAATATTGAAAGCAGTAGTAACTCTGAGAATGAGGTCAGTAGTAATTCCAATACTACTGGTACCAGTAATAGTACTGAAAATACTACTGGTCCCAACAATAACCTAGATTCTCAAGATACTACTGATGCCAGTAACAACAACAATACTACTGATCTCAACGAAGACAACAGCAGTAGTAACTCTGACCAAGATGATGATGAACCAAACATCCATGACAATGAAGAATCACAAGATGAACAACTGCCTGAGACAAATGAGTCCAATCTTGGAAATCAACTAGTGGTTGATAAAGCTACAACTACAAGGACTCAGAAGAACCATCCATTAGACCTTGTTCTAAGTGATGTTAACTCACCACTTCAAACAAGAAGCAAATTAAATAAAAGCTTAACTGCAAATATGTGTAACATTAGTTTAATTGCTAATGAATGTATGTATGAATGCTTTCTGTCTCAGGAAGAACCAAAGAAGATCCAACAAGCAATGAAGGACTCAAACTGGATTGAGGCAATGCAAGAAGAACTCCTTCAATTTAAATTACAAGCTGTTTGGACACTTGTACCTCTACCTAAAGGAAAAAGAGCCATTGGAACAAGATGGATATTCAGAAACAAGAAAGATGAAAGAGGCATAGTGATCAAGAATAAAGCCAGACTTGTAGCCCAAGGATACACTCAAGAAGAAGGAATAGACTATGATGAAGTATATGCTCCTGTTGCTAGAATTGAAGCCATAAGGATATTTCTAGCATATGCTTCATTCAAGAAATTCAAAGTCTATCAAATGGATGTTAAGAGTGCTTTCCTATATGGGAAAATTGAAGAAGAGGTATATGTTTGCCAACCTCCAGGTTTTGAAGATCCAAAACATGGTGATTATGTGTTTAAATTGGATAAAGCTCTGTATGGCCTACATCAGGCACCAAGAGCATGGTATGACACATTATCATCATACTTATTGAAGAACAACTTTAAAAGAGGAGCCATTGATAAAACATTATTTACAAAGAAAGTCAAGAATGATATACTACTGGTACAAATCTATGTAGATGATATCATTTTTGGCTCAACCAATGATACATTGTGCAAAGAATTTGAAGAGCTGATGCAGATTAAATTCAAGATGAGCTCTATGGGTCCAATGAACTTCTTCCTTGGACTCCAAGTCAGTCAAAGAACTGATGGTATTTTGATAAATCAATCAAAATATGTCAAAGATATCTTGGAAAAGTTTGACTTGAAAGACAGCAAAATTGCTAGTACTCCAATGGAAACACACAAACACCTACATCCTGATGTTGAGGGGGAGGATGTAGATGAACACTTATATAGATCAATGATAGGCTCTTTGATGTACTTAACTGCATCAAGACCTGACATTATGTATAGTGTTTGTGTGTGTGCTAGATATCAAGCAAGACCCAAAGAACTACACTTACAAGCGGTTAAAAGAATATTCAGATACTTGAAAGGCAAACCATCACTAGGTCTATGGTATCCACATGACTCACCCTTTGAACTAATAGCCTATACAGATAGTGACTATGGAGGTGAATGTCAAGATAGAAAATCCACTACTGGTGGATGTCAATTCTTTGGATCAAGACTGGTGTCATGGCAATGTAAGAAGCAAACAAATGTATCAACATCTACTGCTGAAGCAGAATATGTAGCTGCATCTGCTTGCTGTGCTCAAGTACTATGGATTCAAAATCAGCTTCTAGACTTTGGTATCTCTATCCTTAAAACTCCTATTTTTATTGATAATCAAAGTGCTATTAGTATTGTGAATAATCCAGTAAAACATTCAAAAACTAAACACATTGAAATAAGATTTCACTTTATAAGAGATTGTAATGAAAAGAAATTAATCAAAGTAGTTAAAATCCATACTGATGATCAATTAGCAGATCTTTTTACAAAAGCATTTGATGTAGGAAGATTCAACTTCTTGGTTAGCAGTATTGGAATGATTTTAATAACTTAAAATCTCACTTAAAATCATGTGTAAAGTTAGTGTTGTAAAATATTATTTTCTTAAGTGTTTTACTACTGGTATTGCTGTACTACTGGTGTGAAAGTGTATGCACAAAATACTACTGGTAATTCATTACTACTGGTGTATTTTAGGTTTACACAAATACTACTGGTAAGTCAGTACTACTGGTATTCTCATATACTACTGGTCTTGTATGTTAATGGTTACTACTGATGTCTATAGTTACTACTGATGTCAAAAACCTTAGTCATTACTGATGTTAGTAGATACTACTGACGTTTTACTACTGATATCTTATTTGCTACTGGTCTTTCATAAACACAATTACCAAACTAACCCCCATGAAAATAACCGTTATGTTATGATTCGAAGGCTATTTTCGTAGTTTTGCAGGTTTAATCGAAAGATATAAAAGGCGGCAGATGATTAATTTAGCATTATCTTCACTTCGATTCTCTAAACACCTTTCGATAAACCCTAGTTTACGATCAAAAACCCTTCATCTTTAACAAAATTCTTGCAAAAACTCAACAACAATGGCAACCTTACAAGCTCTCGATGTGCAAACCGATCTCAAATACTCAGAATTTCACAATATGGTTGCATTCTTAAAGAATCCCGACGGAACAAAAGATTTCCGTCCGATCGTAAAATTTTTGAGAAATTCATATATACAGTTTGCCTTAACTGTAAAACCAAAATCATATCAACAGCACTTGGTGGATTTCTGGACCAATGCTGAGCGAACAGAAGGAACAACATCATCAATGATAAAATCTAAAGTAGATGGAAAGCACATTACAGTAACAGAACAATCAATCAGACACCATCTACAACTACACGATGATTCAGGTATGTCCACTCTTCCTAAGGAATACATTGCTGAAATTTTGAATAAAATGGGATATGAGGGAAGACTGAATATAGTTACTTTTCAAAAGGGTCTTCTCTCCCCACAATGGAAATTTTTAATACATACCATTCAGCATTGTATTTCTCCTAAAAGAAGTACTTGGAATGAGTTTAATAAGGCAATAGCCTCTGCTGTTGTCTGTTTATGCACAGACCAAGTATTTAATTTTTCAAACATGATATTTGATGGTATGTTGGGAAATCTTAGTTCTTCTAAATTTTTAATGTATCCCAGATTTCTACAACATATCATAAACTGTGAATTGCAAAACTTGTCAACTCCTAAAAACATTTTTCTATTACCTGAGTTGAACAAGAAAGTTTTCTCAAATATGAGAAAACAATTTAAATTTTCAGGCAAGGAAACCCCTCTGTTTCCTAACATGATCAAAGATCAACCCAATATTGGAGAGGGTTCAACCATTGCTACATCCCAAGTTGAACCTCAACCCACTCCATCACCCCCAAATACAGCCCAAACACCAATCCAACTAGCCACTCAATCACCAACCCAAACAGAAGTCCTGAATGTGTCCCAGGAACTTGATGTAAATCTGCAGAGTGCTACTCTTCACTCTGTGGAAGACCTACCAGACAAAACCAAAAACATTTCCACAATTTATAAAAGAAAGAAACTTTCTTCAAAGGACACCAGGGGACAAATCGAGTCACACCCCAGGCTCAAAGAGTTGTCCTCCAAGGAGGAGAGAGGACATGAGGGGAGGGCTTTCACTACTGATGCCCCAAAGGTGGGTGCACAGGACAGTGAAAACATCTTTAGGACCCAAACCTCGGCAACTTTGAGTGATGACTCTTTTGAGGAGTTACTCAAAGGACCCCGGTGCCAAGAAACCACAAGGGGGGGCATCTCTGCTTCTTCTAGGAAGAAGAGAATGTCTAAAAGACCCAATGAATCACCAAGCAGTGATGAGGGCAGATCTGTGGAATTGATGGAAAGGAAGGAAAACCTTAAAACCAATGTACCTGTTAGTGAGCCCGATGATCTTGCTAGATGGAGTGAGGGCAGTATTAAAATCACCCAATTGACGGCTAAAGTGGATTCCTTGGAATCCACTGTACAAAATTGCCATATATATTTAACTAACCAAGGGAAAACCATGGCTGCAATGAAAAGGCATGTCAACACCATCAACAGAAGAATGAGATTATATGAGCACAGGCTTTATCAACAAGCCAAAATCATCAGACAATTGAAGAAGAAGATTGATGATAGTGAGGCTCCACCAGTTGAGCTCACTAAGGGGGAGAAGGATAATATACAGACTATGATTGATGAATCTATAGCAGCAGCAGCATCCTCCCTTTTAAATTTAAAAGAAACAAATGTTGATGAAGGCCCAGAGATGATGGTGACAGAAGAAGAGCCTATTACTACTGCTACAATGGAAGAACAAGTTGAAAAGGAAATACCAGTAGTAACCTCTACTACTGATATTATAGCAGTAGTAAATGAAGAAAAGGAATTAAGAGCAGCAAATACTACTGATGCCCTATCAGTAGTAACTCCTGAAGTAACACCAGTAGTAACCACTCTAGTTACTACTGAAGAGGAAGAACTACATTTTCCAGAGCTTATTGAAAGAGAGAGACATGTCATCATTACCAAACCACCAACACCTGATCAACCACTTATCATACCTGACATTGATGATAATGTGAATTGGTTTGAGGTTGATGAATGCTCACTTCCTCCACATCCAAAAATTCTTCAACAAAATGAACTTAGAACATTTTCTCCTTCAGTTATAATAAGTGGAGTGCCAGACATGAAATATATTTCACCTCCACCTTCAGCACACATTGGAAAGGGTAAAGAGATATATGATGAAGATTACCCAAACAGAGCTCTTGGTCATCACATGGTAAACAAGATCAATCATGTAAGAGCAGAAAAACAATCCAGATGGAGAATTAAACACAGAAAATTTTTGGAGAAAGTAGATATGTATCAAGCTTTAGAAGAAAAGAAAAAGAAAGTTCAAAGTACAACTACTGTTCAAATACCTGCTCAAATTAGAGATGTTCAGATAGAAGCCCAAGAAGCAGAGTTCAAAAGGCTTAGAAAAGTAGAAGAGGAACATCTAAACTGTTTAGAAGATCTTGTAGCAGAATGCAAAAGAACAAAAGATGATTTACCAGATGATATATTTGAACAGAAGTCTCTTATGATAGACTTTCTAAAGACAAAAAGTCATAGTGCAAAATCTTTTGGAAGAATGAAGATGATAACCATAATTGAAAAATACTGCACTGCAAAGAAAAGAGACTTGGCTGAACAAGAAGCTGAAGAGTCAAAGAAAGCCAAAGCCAAAACTTTAGTACCAATCAGCTTAAATTTGCTCAAAGCTGGTAGTGTTTCAACTGTTGGAAATACTTCAACTCCCCAATCACTAAAAAGAAAATCTGTTGATCAAGAACAAAGCTCCAAGAAGAAATCAAAACAACAAATTATACCTGTTCTTGAAATGCCCGTTGCTCCTCTACAGAACAATTCAATTCTTAACTGGAGAGTGATGCAGAATAATGTCATAGAAGTCATAAGGGAAGACAAAGTAGTACAAAGATTCACTGGATGGTTACCCTTAATCAGATCATGTACGAGAAGTGATGTAATCAAACTTTTGATTATTGGGAAACCAAGAATGACAAAGAAATCATGGAAAGAATCTGGAGCTGGATATTTGACTAGAATGATAGATGCTGCATTTTATCCAGATAATTATCCAGAACAATTTACAAATCCAGGTAATGTATATGCTTGGAATGTCATTCCTACTGCAAATATGTACTTCTTTGAGAAATCAGGCAAAGTGTGTGAATTGTACTTATATGAGAAAGAATATCCACATTCTGAGAAGACAATGTATCAGATATTCATAAACACTTTGATGAAACCCTATGATGCTGTTATGTTCCAAAATAAATTGAATTATTTTACAAAGAGGAACAGCAGATACATTATTGAACAAAGGCATCAACAGAATCAAAGAACTCTTGAGAAAAGAAGAAAAGAACAAGAGGAACAAAAGAAACTTGATTGATTAAAAGATGATCAATAAGTTTAGGGGGAGATTGTTGGAGCAAAACACAGATCAACTTATTACTGATGCTGCAGTTAGTACTGATCTTATTTAGTACTGATGGGGCAGAACATTTACTACTGATGAAGTTGATGCTGGTGTATAATATAACTAAGTTACTACTGATCATGAGAAGATTGAAGATACTACTGATCATTGTAGTTACTACTGACGATTGATTATGGACTTACTACTGATCACCAAGTTTACTACTGATGTTACTTATTTACTACTGGTGATTGCAGTTACTACTGATACGCGTTTTTGGAAGATATCAAGTCCGAGATCTTCGTAGAGATAGTTATAGAATGTAATTAAATGTATATCTTTTATAATTCGATGTAAATCAAATCCTAGAATAACTAGGGTAAATAGTTTAGCTTCAAGGACTACTATAAGTATGTTCCTTACGAATTGTAAACGTACGTGTGTATTGTTAACTCAATAATATACATTGAAGCTTTTTGTGAAACTGTGTTCTTAATATTCTTGCATATTGTTCATACAGTTCATTGTTCTTAATTAATGATATAGTGTTGATCCGCTGCAACTTCTATCATCAATTAGATCTAAGGTGTTTATTAACTTGTCTATAGTTAATCGATCCTGACAAAAGGAACTGCAATATCAAGCTTATTTTCCTGCCTAGAAATTTTCCGGCGTGGGGTGTGGATGTTTTTCAGGTACAATATTCTGTTTAGCAAATTAAATATTTTATTATTGAATATATATATATATAATTTTTGATGTGTGGTCAGGTTGGAGAACGAGCATTTGAATAATGTTGGGAAATATCGAGCTTTTAAATCTGTTCCACTTCCATTTAGTTACCCTGAAGAAGACGGAGAAGATGACAAGGATGATTGAAGTGTCTGCATTTGTCAACATAGTAAGCATTCCCGACACGAGATATATGATATGGCACCTTTAACAAATTTTGCATATGAGGTTTGAAATTTTGTAAAGGACACTTGATATTCATATTCCTGCTTATTGTATTCTGAAACAATGTGTATTATTCCAAGATGACTTTTATTGCAAATTGCTAGAGGATTTAACATAAGTAATGAGGAAGTTTTTTTCTCCTGAGTTTTATGATCAGACCTTTTTCGAGCATGTTGACCTGTCCCATGTTTACACTTGTTCCTACTATCTGGAGTTTTTGAAAGTCCGGTGCATTTTCTGAAAATATATGTTGTAAACTTTAGATAAAAAAAAGTGTCAAAAATGCAAATGTTGGGTCTGCACTTACGATGATCAAATGTGCAATTTGGGCAAATTATAGGGACTATTCTTGCCATTAACTTTAAAACTTAATACATTTTCCTATCTATAACTTCGCTTATAATAAAGTTTTAAGAAAATATAAAAATTTATAAACTGATTATGATCAAATTTATAGAAAAAGTTAGTTATTTATAGCTTTATTTTAAAAAGATTATATCTTATTTACGAAATTCTGATAACTTACTTGCAATTTTTTTATAATTTGGTACTCCATTTCTTTTGGAACTAAAATAATCTCATTATTTCTAAAAATAAATAATTTGGTAATGGATAGACTACCATCAGTTATTAACCACCACCAATAACCAGAACAGAAAAAGCCAGCCATGGCTACTTTCCTCTCCACCTTCTCTACTCCAAACCCTCTCAAATCCAAATCAATCCTCCATTACAACCACCAATTCACAGTCAAATGCAAAGCCGTACAATCACCACCACTTTCTCCGGCGGTCCAGACATTCTGGAAATGGCTCTCCGACGAAAAGGTAGTGTCCTCCAAGTCTCCGGCGAAGCCCGGAACAGTCACTGGAGGTCTAGGTTTAGTTGCGCAGAGAGACATAGCTCGAAACGAAGTCGTTTTGGAGGTTCCGAAGAAGTTTTGGATTAATCCAGATACAGTTTCAGTTTCTGAAATCGGTAGGGTTTGTGATGGATTAAAGCCGTGGATTTCTGTTGCTCTGTTTCTAATTAGGGAGAAACTGAGGGGAGAAGGTGATAATTCTCCTTGGAGAAATTACATTAATATCCTTCCTGAGTGTACTGACTCCACAATCTTCTGGTGAGTCTGTTTGTGTTTTAGTTGTTTTTCTAATAATCATATTTTCTGAATTTATGGTGTTTTTCCAGAACAGGTCAGAAGAGGAGCTCACTGAGATTGAAGGTTAGTGAAATTACGTTAATTTTATTGATAGGTTCATAGATTTACTTGTGACAATGTGAGTTTAATTTCGATTGAAATTTATAAAAATAATGTGAAGATTATTTGCATAAAAGTAATTATAATGAGGTTTGTCAGGAACCCAACTATTGAGCACAACATTAAGCGTGAAAGAATATGTGAAAAATGAGTTTGTACAAGTTGAAGAACAAGTGATTCTTCCCAACAAAAAACTCTTTCCTTTTGACATTACACTCGATGACTTCATTTGGGCTTTTGGAATTCTAAGATCAAGAGCATTTGCAAGACTTCGTGGTCAAAATCTAGTCTTGATTCCTTTAGCAGACTTGGTAATCTCTCACAAATTACTTTCCAATGTACAACTAAACATGCACAGAGTACAACCCTCATAGCACTGACATATTTCTACATTGATGCAGATCAATCATAGCCCAAGTATAACCACCGAAGATAATACATATGAAATCAAAGGAGCTGGCCTTTTCTCTAGGGATCAAATATTCTCTTTGAGAAGTCCTCTATCAGTCAAAGCTGGTCAACAGGCGAGACAAAGTCAAAGTTAAACATATTACATTCAACATTAAATTTCCTACAAATTTAACAAAAAAGATATCTGCTATATTTGGGATAGATTTGAAGTTAAAACTTTGTTCTTTTGACCTAAAAAGTCAAACTTTTCTTATGATTTGGCAGGTCTTGATCCAATATGATATGAACAAAAGCAATGCTGAGTTGGCACTAGACTACGGATTTATAGAATCAACACCAGACAGAAATACATACACATTAACCCTACAAATATCAAATTCAGACCCTTATTTTGACGATAAATTAGACATTGCAGAAAGTAACGGCACAAAGGAAGTTCAGTATTTTGATATAACTTTAGGAAGACCACTTCCACCAAAAATGCTACCATATTTAAGGTTAGTTGCACTTGGTGGGACCGATTCCTTTTTATTAGAATCAATTTTTAGAAACTCAGTTTGGGAACACCTTGAATTACCAATGAGCCGTGACAATGAGGAGGTTATTTGTCAAGTTGTAAGGAGTGCATGTAAGGCTGCTCTTTCTGGATATCCAACCACCATTGAAGAGGTCTGTTGACTTTAATAAAAATATTAATAAAGAAAAAGAAAAAAAAAAGTTCTTTGGCAGGATGAGAAATTGAAGGGAGAGAATATGGATCCAAGGGTCGAGATTGCAATTGGGATAAGAGCAGGGGAGAAGATGGTGTTGCAGCAAATAGATGAGATCTTCAAAGAAAGGGAAATGGTATTGGATGAGAATGAATATTATCAAGAAAGAAGGCTTAGAGATCTTGGTTTAGTTGGTGAACAAGGTGACATCATCTTTTGGGAGCCCAAATGAGAGTTATTGTACATTTTTTTATTACAATTTGATTCGGGAGTTTTTATAGCTATAAAAAGTTTCATGTAACGAGAAACTTGAATCGCATAATTCGGTAGTAGGTAAATATTTTGGTTTCGTATTATATGGAAAGATTTTGCTAATTCAGGTCCACGTAGCATAAATAATTCAGGCCCATCAAAATAAACGGCTAACATCATTAAAGGACCGAGTCTGATGATTTTTCATATCTGACAGAATTAGCAATTTGGGTTGGATCGGATTACTATTTTGGACCGAGTTATAAACAATTAGAGGAAATCAAACACTCTGAAATTTATACAACGTATTTTGGTTGTTACAGGGACGAGAGTTGATAGAGCAACACATGAAAACAAACTCCACAACGGGTTTCTTGAGTTTTGTTTCGTTGCGTTGTTTTTTTGTGGCTGGCTTGCAACTATGGCACTTGAATACGTTTTTCGATTAGAAGTTGATTCTTATAGAATAATTTTTATTAATATAAAATAATTTCATACCAAAAGACATGTATGATGGAAAGTTTAAAGAAATATATTTAATCAATTACCCATATGGCAGTCGAATTAATATGAACACGAAACACATAAAGATATACTAAATGATCAAATCTGAAATTTAATACTCATTAAGAAAAGCAAATAACATATTGTATTGATTTCTACTCAATATTCCTACTTAATCATATTATCCATAAAATGATTGATATGTTGTAGGGTTTCATCTTAAAATCAATTGGGTATTATAGAGAAATTACATGTTCATTTGTTGTCCAGTATCATCGGTCATTACTCAACACACCCCCCACGTGTGGCGTTAATATTTTTTGTGTCTAACACATGAATATTTATGACTTACATGGAGTTTCGTGTGGCTTTTTGACCAATTATGGTTGAACTGATTTCATTTAAGTTTGTGAAGTTTGCCAATTACGGTTGAATTTTGTTCTGATATCATGTAAGTTTGTGGGTTTCATCTTAAAAACCAATTGATTTTAAGATGGAACACTGATTTTTTTTTTTCTAATCTTATATTTTTTGATTTATACACTATTTGATTATCAAATGAATAATAAGATACAAAAAGAAGATATGACATACTATTTCTCAAAGCAAGTTGCCTTAATTAATTTAATTAATGCAATAAATGAAAAAGATATTGGATTGACGCTGGTTTACCTTTTTCAAAATTAATTTTCTAACATAACGCACATTATAATTCATCTCCTCCCAAAATCTCAGTCACGGAGCTTGCTCTTGCCGTTTTCATCGTAACCCTACCGTTTCTATTAACAATTGGCCAATCGATCCGTTTTGATATCGAATCGGGTCGCACCAAATGCATAAGTGAAGACGTCACAATCAAATCAATGACAGTCGGTCAGTATTCAGTAGTTAATCCGAATGAAGGACATCCGTTGCCTGAAAGTCACAAGATTAGTGTCATGGTAAATTATGTGAAAACATTAATTCAATTCTCTTTGTAATTGATATTTTGTTTATTATCTGCATGTGACTTGCTTGCAATATTATACTCTCTGATTTTTTATTTTTTTATCGAATTAGTATGAATTTTTTGTTTTACGATTTGGACTTTTTTATCAATTTATGTTTTGGATTGAATTGTCTAAATGCAACCCTTCTTTTGTGTGTTTTAAATTTTAATTAGACGCATACATGTGAGGTTATATTGTGTAACACAGGTGACCCTTCAAAATTTTCTGAATAGTGTTAATATAAAAAATTAAAATTTTGTTTTTAGTGTACCCTTAAAAATGTGCAACTGGCTCTCAGTTTTTATTCTAGGTCTACCACTCGAAAGAGGTCTAGAATTAAGTCAACTAACGTTATTCGTATGGTATTATTAAGGGAAGTGATTTTGGGATCATATAAATTACTCTAAACACCACAACTACTGTTTTACAGTACTTCTACAATATGCTTTAAATCATGTACAATGTTGTGAGTGAAGTAATTTATGTGGTCCCAAAATCACTATACATTAAGGGAATTAGTTACATGAGTAATTGAATATTCCTAGAAAATTGAAGAAAATTGACTAATGAATATAAATATGGGTTAATGATTTATAATCTAATTAATTACCCTTTTTCAAATAGAATATATGCATCCCTCCCTATACATAAGCTCGAGGTGTACGAGTCGTTAAGGCACATTGGTCGTCCAGACGACCGTTGCAGATCACCTAATCTTCAGAGGGAGTTTTTTTTTCAAAGGGGAAGGGTTTGGTCGTCTGTTATGTAGGTTTGGTCGGGATTTGTAATGTGTTTGGTCGAGCTGATGTGTAGTCTTAGAGCTGCCATTATTAAAACCCTTATTAATATTTTAATACTGATAATCGAGTCGAGTTGAAATTGAAAACATAGATTATTTAGTAGAGTTTGAAAATAAACACTCTGTAGCTATGTCAATTTGACTCGTTTTGCCTTTTAGGCATAGAATATGAGTTTGAAAATCGGATTTTTGATTATTTTCATTTAGTGAAATTGTTTTCATGGTTTATATTATACAAATGTTGCTACTTTACAAGTGATTTTATTTGCAAATGTAGGTGTTTTCAACAAAGGGAGATCGGATTCATAATGCGACTGATATAGAATCAGGACAATTTTCATTATATGTTGTTGAGGAGGGGAACCACGTGGCTTGTTTCGTGGCTAACAAACACCAACCACCGGTCAATGTCTCTGTGGAGTTCACTTGGAGGTCTGGTGTTGTTGCTAAAGATTGGTTAAATGTCGCCAAAAAAGGTTCATTGGAGGTGAGTTTTTTTTTTTATTAATTAATTATGTTCATTTTGTAAGAATTTGGATAATGGGCATAATTCATTTTCTTGTTTTACAGGCAATGGAATTAGAGTTGAAGAAAATGGAGAATGTCATTAATTCAATTGATTTGGAGATCTTTATACTTCGAAAAAGGTTGGTCAATAAAAGGTCCTATTATATATTTAACAATGTGGAAATGATGTAGTATTTTATTGTTGCCGGCACCTATCATTTGTGAACATTTTCGATCAAAAGTTTAATGGCTGAAAATGTAATTTTTAAATATTTTTCTGAACTTTTTTGCATTCGTGATATATGTGACCAATAACGACATATATGATTTGATTTTGCTAATCATAATCCTTACGGGTGTGGTAAAAAGGTATAATTGTCGTGTTCGATGCAAGTGTATTTTAATTATAAGAAATCATCAATCAAGTAATCCGCTCACCACCTTACCATAGCCGTGAGGTTTACGTTTATCATTTTTCTAAATACTTATAATAAATTATTATATAGGACTGTTTACATAAACAGATTGATTGTTTTATATTTTAGTAGTTGTTTTAGAAAATCAGATGTTTCGTACCGATTTTGAAATTAAAATTTGTTGTGTGTGTATGGTATGATGTTTCAGGGAACGAGATATACAAGCTTTAAACCGGAAGACAAACAACACAATGGGTTATTTAAGTTTGATTACATTGATTCTTTCTTTGTCTGTTTCGGGCTTGCAGATATGGCATTTGAAGTCGTTTTTCGAAAAGAAGAAAATCATTTGATTTTATTCTTCGAGAAATTTGTTTTATTAAGTACTTCTAGCAAGTTGTGTTAATCAGCTCATATAAGTCTACAATGTTGTTGCATAAGTCGTGTTAACTATATATTTTTAATAGTCAAAATTTGGACTTGTTAATATGTTACAATTTGTTATGCCTTCCTTTTTTTAATGCAAATATTACACATATATAATTCTAATCACTATTTAGGTTAGTGTTGTTTTGGCAAAAGAAACTTGTCTAAATTGAAGTGACTACTGACTACAATGTAGTATGAAAAAGACTAAACGAATCAAGGCTATAATCCATTGATATTAATATTTTGTTGTAAATTGATTATGAAGATTAATGTTTTAAATAACGTGAGGCGTGACGTGATGATATGATCGAACCTTAAAATCCAAAAAAGATGCATTCACACGGTAACAATGAGCTTACCATTTTATCAAAGCTTAAATCCTCGGTAACAATGAGCTTGCCATTTTATCAAAGCTTAAATCCTGAAAAGGTGTACGTACACCAAGGGCGGTATCAAGGGGTGGGCAGGGTGGACATATGCTCACCCCAAACATTTTCCGATTAGTATAAATTTTATAGGGGTCAGTTCATTTTTTGTCTTGATTAATCCAAATATACATAATATATGAGCGATAACTAATACACGTCATATATTAGCTCAGTGGCTAACTCATGTATCTTAAAACATATAACATTTAGTTTAAATCCCTTCCATATATATATATATATATATATATATATATATATATATATATATATATATATATATATATATATATTATATCTTTTTTTTCCTTTCCCGTTTAAACGGTTCTTTTACTCCGTTTCCTACTAAAATCTTCTTTTCTTTTGATTCATTTCCCCCTAGATTTATTGGTTTAAAAATATTATGCTTATCATTTATATGATCACATATATATTTTAACCAGTGACATATTAGTCCACATCATCTATATATGAACACTTTAAAAACTTACATGAACGTTATAATAATACTGAATACGAATATGAGTTAAGAACATAAACTGTGTATACGAAATCTACCACTATAAAAAGTTGTAATCTATCTTTTATATTACTAAATTTTAGAATTTTTATTCTCGAATTAACTAACATGTGAATTTTGATTTTGACAAATTTAGTTTACGTTTAGACTTTCTTAAAACTAAAACTGATTTGATTTGATTTATGATTTGACTTTAAATAAAACATCACTCAAAGAACCTGACTTGCACTCCAAAATTTTGTCTACCTTTAAAAATTTGTCTGGTACCGCCCTTGACGTACACACATTATTGATGACCCAACTTTTCTTTTCAAATTTAATTTGATTTTTATAATCAATCTCTTTAATTAAATATAGAATCGTGAAAATTTGCGTTTGATGTTGTTGAAAATGGGAAACATACGGCTTGTTTTGCTACCTTAAATCGCAAGCCTGTGGTGAACACTTATCATGTGGAGTTTAATTGAAATTTTGATGTGGCTACTTAAGGTTGGTCTAAGATGGCTAAGAAATGTTCTTTAGATGAAAGTATTAGAGTCACATAAACATTTTTTTGTTTGTTTTCAGTCTCTTTTTCGTTCGAAAATAGAAGAAATTGGAGCAAGCGTTTGTATTCTTACATAGTTTCTTATTCGTGCAACTATGGCACTTGAAGACGTTTTTCGAAAAGAAAAAGATTATCTGATTTTTATTATTTTGCCATTTTATTTTGGGTATGGTCAAGGGTGTCTTTGAGAAGGTGTACCCGGGGCTCATATTTTACAGGGGCCCAATTTTTATACATATCTTATATATATAATATTAAATTTTAAGTCAACTTAATGATTTAAAAAATAAAAAATATTAGAAAGTCCAAATTTTTATAAAAATTTTGTATTTACGGGGCCCAAATTCATGGTTTCACACTGGGCCTTCAAAATCTTGGAGACGCCCCTGGGTATGGTATTATGATATGGTGGAAAGTTCAAAGAAATGTATTTACTCAATTAATTAAATTTTTTAACGGCAATCCTAATCTACTCCTAAATCCATCTATGTCCACTATGAGACTTGAACCTTGCAAACACCTTTACCGCTAGGCTATTGTCCCTTTCGTATTTACTCAATTACTGATATGGCAATCGAATTAATATGAAGCCAAAACACATTAAAAAAAGACCAAAAAAACAGAACTGTTATTTAATGAATTTAATTTTAGTTAAGAAAATGCAATAAATGAAAAAGAAATCGGATTGACGCTGGTTTACTTTTTTCAAAATTTTCTAACATAACGCACATTCTAATTCATCTCCTCCCAAAATCTCAGTCATGGAGATTGTTCTTGCCGTTTTCATCGTAACCCTACCTTTCCTACTAACAATTGGGCAATCGATCCATTTTGATATCGAATCGGGTCACACCAAATGCATAAGTGAAGACGTCACAATCAAATCTATGACAGTCGGTCAGTATTCAGTAGTTAATCCGAATGAAGGATCTCCGTTGCCTGAAAGTCACAAGATTAGTGGCATGGTAAATTATGTGAAAACATTCATTAGATCTCTTTTCTGCGTAATTGATATTTTGTTTATTATCTGCATGGGAGTTGGGACTTGCACTTGCTTGCAATATTATATTCTCTTTTTTTCTTATCGAAATTAATATGAATTTTTTGTTTTACGATTTGGATTTTATATCAATTTGTGTTTGGCATTTTGGATTCTGGAATGAGTAGTCTAGATGCAAGTGTTTTTTTTTTGTGTTTCGAAATATTAATCAGAGGCATATATACGCTAGAGGTATAGATTTAACTCATTAAGTCAATTAACACTATCATTGATGAATGGTATTATTAATATTCTAGTACTACTGAATAATCGAGTCAAGTTGAGCTTGAAAGCATAGATTATTCAATCGAGCTTTTTAAGGTAATATGTATTTCAAACGAGATTATTCAATCAAGACTCTGTAGCCGTGGAAGTTTTTATAAGGTAATATGTATTTCAAACCAATTTTCGATTGTATGGTAGTTTTATTAACTCTTTCAAAAATATAGTATTCGTGATTTGAAAATCCGGATACGCCCCACAACGCGCCACATGTCAATCATTTATACCCACCCGTGAGTAAAAGCAGAATCCGGGATTTAGAAGCGGCCGGTTGATCGGACACACGAGGGACAAACGATTGACACGTGGCGCATTGTGAGGGAGTATCCGAATTTTCAAATCCCGGATACCATATTTTTGAAAGAGATAATAATACCGCCATAGAAATGAAAATTGGTTTGATTTTCCTATTATTTAATAGAAAACTTCATAGTTGTGTCAACTTGACTCGTTTTGTTGTTTAGGCATAGAATATGATTTTTGTGTTGTTTTTATGGTTTATATAAAAGTTGTTGTTACTTTACAAGTGATTTTATTTGCAAATGTAGTTGTTTTCACCAAAGGGAGACCGCCTTCACAATGCGGATAATATAGAATCAGGACAATTTTCATTAGATGTTGTTCATGAGGGGGCCCACATGGCTTGTTTCTCGGCTATCAGACACCAACCACCGGTCAATGTCTCTGTGGACTTCACTTGGAGGTCTGGTGTTGTTGCTAAAGATTGGTTAAATGTCGCCAAAAAAGGTTCAGTAGAGGTGAGTTTTTTGTTAATAATATTCATTTCGTAAGAACTCGGATAATGGGCATAATTTATTTTCTTATTTAATTACAGGCAATGGAAGTAGAGTTGAAGAAAATGCATGATGTCGTTAGAGCAATTCATTTCGAGATGTTTATACTTCGAAAAAGGTTAGTCAATAAAAGGTCTTATTTATATATATATATATATATATATATATATATATATATATATATATATATATATATATATATATATATATATATATATATATATATATATATATATAAACAAAGGGGAAATGATGTTTGTCGTAAAGTGTAAAAAAGATTAAACGTAAAGTGTAATTGTGAACAGTTTCACTGTGAGTGGCGCCTATAGCTTGCCAAATGCATTTCGCCATAGATATTGCGCTTGTTAAAGACAATGTCGTGGCAACCATTTTGGGCTTTAACACAACAGAGGAACATGTTAAAGAGCCAAAATAGGTTTAACATAAGTCTTTAACACACACCTTATGTTGTTAAGGGTATGATTATAAGGTATAACATAGGTGTCTTTTAACCTTAAAAATCATAGGTCGTTATACTTTAATAATTGTATTTAAACCACCTTACCATAGGCCTTGGGTTATGTTTATCATTTTCCTGAACAATTATTAAAATATGTTGAACATTGCCCTTGGCAATGATTAAGAATTTATTTTGAGCATAAAATAATGTTAAATTAATTAATAAAAAAATCAACTCTCAAATTACACCAACCAACTACATGGCTACATTAATTCATTTCGACCACCCTAGGCTGACCATTATCGGTATAATGGTAGATGTGCGGGACCAGGTTATTATTACCTCTTTTGTGTTAAGTTTTTTTTTTAACCTCTGCCCTAAGGCAGGGGTGAGCGCGGACTAGAAACCGAACCGAAACCAATAATGATGAAATTTCAAGACTGAAAACTGAACCGAAAATTACAATCGGTGTTGGTTTGGTTCGCTTTGCTTTTTCTACCCAAATGCTACCCCTATCCAAGGACTGGACCGAAACCAAAAGTCATGAAATTACAAAACCGGAAATCATAATAGGTGTTGGTTCAGTTCGGTTTTTTGGGTCCAAATACTCACCCCTGCTCTTAGGCAATAGTTAGCAAATCCTATAATTATAATATAGGATCTTGCACATAAACAGATTGATTGTTCTTTCATATATTAGTAATAATTTGAAGTTAAAATTTGTGATGTGGGCATTATATATATGATTGTTACAGTGAACAACGGACGCAAGATTTAAACCGGACGACAAACAACACAATGGGTTATTTAAGTTTGGTTACATTGTTTCTTTCTTTGTCTGTCTCGGGTTTGCAGGTATGGCATTTGAAGTCATTTTTCGAAAAGAAGAAGATCATTTGAGAAATTTTTTTTTTTTTGTAACTTTATCTGCAACATGGCCAGAAATTTGAGATAAAAATATATTTGCAATCAAATTAAGATAAATCCGAAATCTTCTTTTTCATCTCATCTAATCTCCTTTTCTATTTTAGCTATTTTTTAGTTTTACCCAATTTGTCACCTAAAACAATGAGAACAATTTCATAGATAATTTGAAGGGTCCCAGAAGAAAGATGCTCAAAATTCCAAAACAAACATCAAACATAACTTTTTCAAGAAAAATAATTATGAATGTACATTAAAAGTGTGAATTTTGGCTACATAGTGTACATCATGTTCGTTGTTAATAAAAGATCAAGAGGTAAAAATGTGCCATTGGTGATCTGTAGCCGCCATTTTTTCCTTAATTTTTTCAAGCCTTTTTAAAATCTCCAAGAATGAAGGTCTCCATTTCTTATCTGCATCCCAGCAATGCTCTATTAATCTGCAAGTAAAATAACACAAAACTACTTACAATTATAGTTAAAATTATTAATAATTAATTAAAAAAAAACCAAAATCAGCATACTCTCTAAGCTCGGGATGGTAAGTTTTTGCTCGAAAAACAGGCCGGATGCCTTCTGCTGCAGATTTTGCTGCTTCATAAGGTTCTAAATTTGATAGTGGTGGGTCTCCTTCAAGCATCTGTAACAAATTTCAAAACATAATAATTTATTTATTTATTTTATTACGAATTTTATTTTTATAACATTAATTAATTAATTACCTGGTATAATATCATTGCAAAAGAGAAGACGTCGACTGTCTTATCATATTTACGGTGCTTGAAGACTTCAGGAGCCATATAACGATCTATGGTTGTATATATTAAATGGATATATGTAATTAATTAAAAAATAAATGACCAAGTAAAAGTGTTTTAGGGTTTAGACATACAGCTCCCGGTTTCACCCGTCATTTTGTAGACATCATGAGAATTTTTAACCCTGATTAATTTGCTTAATCCAAAATCTCCAACTTTAAGATGGTCTGCATTGGTGTTGACTAAAAGAACATTCCTGAAGTAGATTTCGATTACCACAAAACAAAAATTAAATTAAAAACTTAAAATATTATAACCAAGTACAAACCTTGGCTTCAAGTCTCTATGGACTATGACATTCGGCTCAGTATGAAGATATGCCATGCCTCTGAAAATACATGAAAATAATATTAATTAATATAATACGATATAGAACATGTCATTCAGGTCTTAAATCATAAAACATAAAGTTGTAAAACAATACCTGGCAATATCTAAAGCAAAGTTTATAGCTGTTGTTGGATTAAGAGCACCCTTCTCCTTCAAACATTGATGAAGATCACCCTACACATATGTATCAATATTCATAATGATAATTTGCAACTATGGTTTTACTTCTTTTTTTGTTAATTACAATGTTACCCCTCGTAAGAACTCAGTGATCAACATTAATGGTTTCTTCTCAGTAACAGCTCCAAGAAATATTTGGGTGCCGAAGTTTGACCAACAAATTGACCTCCTGCCTAAAGTCCTGGCTGGAGTCACAAAATAAGACCAATACGTTATAAGTTATTATTAATGTCTTCATTCTGATTACAAAGACAATATGATTGCAAAACGATCTAAGTTTTTGAATAAAACAATATAAGAGGTTGTATGCATTAAAACTAAACTATGGGTGACTTTTAACCCATAGTTTTATGTTTGACCTATTTGAGATAAAACATAATGCAAACCAACCCATTTGGGTCGAAATTTACACCATTAAATAATTCTTAATGTTACTCACACCACGAATCTGTCATCTGAAAGACTTGGAAGTATACGTTTACAGGTGTTCCACGCCAAGATGCTCTTACCAAAGGATCCCTATCACCAACAATACTTATTATCTTACATATCAATTAAAATTAAAATTTAATAGATGCATGTGATAACAGGTCCTAAAACATAATAAAAAATGTTTTTAAATAACTAATCCCGACCTTGCCTACAAGATGTGAGCTAGTGAAGTCCAACTCAACTTTCCCAGTCACACTTATTAGAAAGAGGGGGTAGCACAGGCTTTGGTTCAGAATGGCTTCCCTGCACAAAAAATTAAAATAAATAAATCCAATTAAAGCATAAGATCAAAATGTGAGTAAGCATAAGTGTTTATAAATAACTGAATCGGATTAATTAGCCCTAACATATACAGTTCGCCAAATTAACAGTAATCATCAAGTAATTAAAAGTCAACAAGTATAACAATTAGTAAATTCTGTTACCGTGTTCTTCCATCGATCCTGAGCATTAACATCGGCACCATACTCAATCAAACATTTAGCAACATCGATCCATCCGTGAAGCGGAGTTCGATTATCGTAATCCCTAGCATTAACCAAAGATCGATCTTCCTCCAATAACTTCTTCACAGCGGATGGATCGTTCTGGTGAGCGTGCCATAGTATTAGCGATGTCCGGCTGACTTTTGCTTTGTTTTTCCTCTTCGCCGGAGCATCTGTAGAGTGGCCTGAGCTTCCTTCACTCCCGCTCATTCAGTTCGATCGAGATGAGAATCCGATTGATCGTTGCTTGAATTCGGTCGTCGGCGGTTGGAAACTTGAAATCTAATGTCTTTACTTTTTCAACCGTCACGTTATTAATAATCGTTGTGTTTTATACTTCTAATGATTTATATAGTTAACTGCTTGGTTTTTATTAACGTCTATGTTGCGTAAGATTTTTTACATGATATCCAAAAATATCTTACTATTTACTAATGCATTTAGGCCTACCTCTTTTAAGGAGCTCCTTAATTTTAAGTTTAAGGAGATTTCCACTTTTAGTAAGTTTTTTAACTAAAAAAATAAAGTGTTGCTTACAGGATTCAAACACAAGACCTCTCCTAAGTAGTCACTGTGTGTTAATCACTCCAACTACTTGATTATTTTGATTTATTCCAGATACTAATATATATAAGTTTTAACGTCACCAGAACTCAACCATCATTTCTCTATTTAAAAGGCTCATATTTACTTTCACAAAAAAAAGCCAATTTCGGATCTGATCCTACCATCACTAATGTCAGCACCTACCATCACTACGCACCACCACTTATCACCATCACTATTGTCACCACCACCGGTACTGTCGTCACTTCGAAATATAGTTACGGGTACCCGTCGCCGCATTGCGCGGGTACCCTGCTAGTGATTCATAAATCACTTGTATTATGTAAAGAAAAAACAAAATACGAGTATCAAAATATTTTATTTCTGTTTGTGATAATATAACTTGCAAATAAATATACTAATTTTATAATATTTGATATTATTCTATATAAAAAAGATAAAAAAAATGATTTAAAATATTTTACATGAGAAAAAAGTCTTTCTTAAGGCTACAGGTTCACCCATATTGACTACGGGTACCTACAAAACGCGTTGTTGCGATGCAAGTACTTAGCTTGCAAAGTGACTCGAAACTCAGATAAAAAAGCATGCCAGATTAAAAAATATATAGTTCAGCCATCACAACCGAACAAATAAATGCTATATACTTCTTCCGATGCAAATTAGATTAATTGAATGGTTAGTGAGAAATTAGATTAATTGAATGGTTAGTGGGAAATGGGTCCCATAATTTTTGAATAAAGTAAGGTTAATTATGTTTAAAAGTAAAAAGTAAGGGTATAAGAGTCATTTTACTTTATAAAGTATGTATAGTGGGTGTGGAGCCTACTAATTTTTACCAATCGGTAGCTTTTATGTTTATAAAAGGGGATAAAAATGAATTAAAAAGTGTTCCGAGTCAACGCGGCTCATATTACAACCAAAAGTTAGCAACAAGTACTCAAATACATACATACAAACTCCTCCTCATGTAGAATTAGCAATAAGTGTTAAATTTTATATTAACTAAAATTAAAAATCATACTTTTCAGATATTCAGATTTCCGATTTTCCGAAACTTCAGTATTTGATATCCGAATTTGAAATTTCGGATAACAGAATTTCGGATATCTGAAAATCTAGATATCCGTAATTTCGGATCGAATTTCGGATATTTTTTTTGGGGTTACTGGATAGATTTGAACACCCCTAGTCGGGGGATATAATCTCCTATTAGAGATAATTCAATACCCATATTAATTGCATATACATAGCACGGAGTACATTTTAAATTTTAGGTTTATATGGGGGAATAAGCGGGTATTTTGAGGCAATCAGGAGCAGATGGTATACTCGTTAAGGTCCTCGTCTAGGATCGGGCCGATTTGGGGGCGTCAAGGAAGGCTTCTTCTGGTTGGTTGTGATTCCTAACTTTGGAAGAAGGTTTCAGAGTGGTTACTTCGTATGGAGGGAGACTGATCAGACCACTTGGTCATGACAACGACTTTTGCCAATCTTTTGAATGAAGATTTTGGTGGAACGTTCAATGTATCATGTCCTACAAAAGTCTCGATATCAAAAGTTACAAGACATTGAGAATATTGTACTGATATAAATATAATTAATGTACGTACGCCATGTTATACACAATGAACTCCATGTTATATGCAATCAACATATTATGTGGTTTCAATCACCCTCCGTGCTATGTATATGCAATTAATATGGGTATTGAATTCGGCTCACTCTATCCACAGCACAACCATATGCCCATATTTATCATCACTGGAATTATCGCTACATTGAATTCCAACATAATTACTGAAATCGGGTCTACAAAGTCACCACCAAAACTAAATATGGCTACATTTTCTGAACTCACCCCCGCTCCACTTTTCTATTGGGAAATGTTAAAGAACATTGGTTAAGAATATTTAATTGGTTAAAGAGCGATTATTTAAAACATAACACCTCAAAGTAGTTGATAATTTTTAAGTTCGTGGTTTTTTATGGTTATAGTACAAGTAAATTAGGCATGTTTTCATAATGATTATCAAAACTTAAAAAAAAAGAAGTTAGTCTAGCGCAATGATTACATTACTTTCCAAGTAAAAAGAAACCCACCTTTATGTGTGAAAATCAGTATGAAAGTTGCCCGTATTAAAACTTAACTCGTATATTGCCTATAAATAGAACATGACAAATTGACAACTCATATATATCTGCATCCTTATTAGGTTAATATCAATCTTAAAAATCAACATCAAAGTTCCAAACGTTAGTACTCATACCAACTACATACATACTACCAATAACAATATAACACATCACTCTATTTTCTCTACCAACAAGTATATAACACATCTCTCTCTCTCCTCTTAACTATAAAACCAACTGACAATTTAGTTTTTGTGAAATCAGCGTCACAACACTTCAGCTTAAACATTCACACCAACAATACTCATTCACTTAATATTTTAAACATAAAATACTCACACACAAATATATCAATACTCACAAATATACCCACACTCCCGACGCTTTACAATTCTCCAAACCGAAGAGTTTCAACCGACACCACCATGCCAATGATGTCGGTTCAAGGAAGAGAAGTGACGTACAACCAACTATACCGATGGCACTGATCTAACACCACCACTGTCAGTCACCATCAACCTACCTCTCTAAACCACCGGCCAAATAATATCATAAGACCTCCGGAAATTATTTGTCGGCCCACTTTGTATTGGTACTCTACTAGTTAATATATACAAATGGGTTTGATTGAAGGTCCAAATTGATTCTCCCAAGAACATTTGGGTACTATATATACACACACATGCATATACATACGGCATCCACCATAAAATTTCATACCACAATCATGTTCATAACCCTACTCATGTGTGTTCTTATGTTATGTTTTGTCATGACCAAAAAAAGGCGATGCAACGTTTACCTAATAGATTTCGCGTGTTACAAGCCTCCAGCTTCTCAAAAGTGCTCAAAAGAGTATGCTTATAAGCAAGCAATACAAAGCGGATATTACTCGAAAGAGATGATTGATTTCATGAAAAAAGCTTTGGATAGATCCGGCCTCGGTGACTCCACTTATGTACCCGATTCCTTCTTCCAACTACCTTATAACCCATCCTTGAAAGATTCAAGAAGGGAAGTTGAGATGTCTGTCTTTGGTTCGGTAGACATGCTTCTGGCAAAAACACGTGTAAAATGTGAGGAAATTGGGATCCTTATTGTGAATTGTTGTATTTATAACACAACGCCATCTATTTGTAGCGTAATAGTTAACAGGTATAAGCTTAGAGAAAACGTTGTCACGTATAATCTTGTTGGGATGGGATGCAGTGCAGGTATTCATGCAATTGGACTTGCTAAACAACTCTTCCAGGTAATTTAATTTGTCACCATTAATAATCGTCTTACCAATCAATGGTATATCTTTACTACTTCCTCTGATTCAAAATAAGTGATACACTTTTCTTTTTGGGGTAATTTAAAATAAGTGCTACATTCTTATAATTTACCTTATTTGATAAAAAGTAGTAGGACTCATACCAACTAACTATCTATATTAATATAGTGAAATGAGCTATTTACCCTTACGTTTACATCATTAACTTCACTTTATTAAAAAAATTGCGCGACTCATTCCCCACTAATCAGCCAATTAATCTAATTTAACACTTATTATAATCATTTATCTCAAAAACCGTAAAATCAACAATGTATCACTTATTTTGAATCGGAGGAAGTATATATAATGAATTTGGGACCTTCGTAAATTAGTAATACTTAATTTTCAGTGAACACACTTGCAATTTCGGAACAGATTTGTGTTTTAATAAAAAAAATGCATCATGCAAGACTTGAACATCTAACATCTATGATATTAGCACAATGGTCTAACGAATTGAGCTACTAGACCATATGTTCATTACCTAACTATAATTATTTATATTAATTTTTTAAAATTTAAAAGTTGAATTTACGATAGACCACCACCATCTATTTAATTGGTTGCCGCAAATTAAATATAGTTACAAGGTACATGTTGCCGCATTGTGCGGGTACCCTTTAAGCTAGTATATGTTAATGTGTATTAATTACTTAATGATTTGGTCCCTAACAGATATAGTATATGTCAATAGTTAATACATAAAGGTAAAAAATTTAGGCCATATTCATTAGCACTTGCATGAGTCACAGGCCCAGTGTTAGAATCGTGGCTGATTATCCAGTCACAATATCAAAAATACATAACATTGTTATCCTTGCATTTCATTTTCACAGGTGCACCAAAACTCGTATGCATTAATAGTAAGTACAGAAAGCATTACCGAAAACGTCTACACCGGAAAAGATCATTACAAATCGCTTATCAACTGTGTGTTCCGTGTGGGAGGTGCCGCCATCCTCCTCTCCAACCGCCCCACCGACCACCACATTTCCAAATACCAACTTCTTCACACCGTACACACCAACACTTCAGGTTCAGATCGGTCCTACAACTGTGTCTATCGGGAAGAAGATAGCGACGGAATAACCGGCATCACCACCACCAAAGACCTCATCGCCACCGCCACAACCACCATCAAACTGAATGTAGCCACCCTAAGCTACCTAATCCTCCCGATAAAAGACAAACTCATATACCTATCAAACTACATTGCAAGAAAATTCATTCCATATGTAAACATGAAGCCGTACACACCTAATTACAAAAACGCCATCGACCACTTCCTCCCACACGTTGGCAAGAAGCCAGTGCTCGACGGTCTGCAGAAGGCTCTAGGGTTTGCGGATCTCGACATGGAAGCTTCTAGAATGACGTTGTATAGGTACGGGAACACGTCTAGTAGCTCGATATGGTATGCATTGGCGTATGTGGAGGCAAAAGGTCGGGTCAAGAAAGGTGACCGGGTTTGGCAGATGGCGTTCGGGTCGGGTTTTAAGTGTAATAGTGTCGTTTGGCTTGCAATGAGGACCGTTGATCATGATGAGTGTAATCCTTGGACGGATGAGATTGATGGATTCCCGGTGACTTTGGAGGACTGTGGACCGTATCCTGTTGATTTCAAACCTTCCGAATAAATCATGGTCTCGACTTAGATTGGGTATCACCATGTAATGAAATAATATATCATTCAATTGAGAATAAATGTGATATTTCAGGATTGCTTTATCTCATTCTTCGTTAGGTGCTATTTTAAAGTTGTTAGTTATAACCCCAACCAAAGGTCTTGTTGCCTAGCGCTATAAGATGTTGAAAGGTGTTCCCTATTGGCATGTGGTTATTGGTTCGAGTCCCGAACAAAATGATATAGATTTAAGAGTAGTTTACAGAGTATAAGTTTAGTTATTCAAAACAAAAGTAGTTATAACGGGCTTGTTGGACAAATTAAATAACCGGACAATAAACGATTAAAAGACAACACATGTCGTCTTCATTTATATCATTATCATACTTTTCTACATATATTTTCACACCAAAGATCGAATCACATATACGCATACCCGATCATATATCCATTCAATCTTATGCACCATATAAACAAAAGCACAAAAATTAAAAGTTGTAGTCTCAAACTTCTAATGAGCCAGTTCCAGAAGATATACTACCATATACATGTAAACAAGACACAAACTCATATTAAGAATACTAACTGCATCACAAAAGCTAATGAATATGCTTACACAGATCTGCATAGAGTGAAGGATGAATATGATGAACATGAAACCGCATGTTATGTAGGTTTCCAGTTCAATTTTTGTGTGTTCATAATTGGGCCACAATGCGATGCACTTGAACTCTCTTTCGAGCTGATAGTATTGCATTCATTTGGTCAATTTGGATGAGAAGCTGCTTTATTTTCTGTAAACAGTAAGAACACGAAACTAACATCAGTCATAAGACGTATAATAGAGAAATGTATGCTGATACTCGAACCCCAAACTCAAGGTTTTGATTAGTGAATTGATACCCTTGAGCAATGTCATTTGGCATCTCCACAGTCATTAGAATTGCAAAAAAAGAATACAAAAATGGAACAAAAGGCAAATAGTCTAGTGCACAAAAAGAAGCAATGACAAGATTCAGCTAGTGAGCTAGGCATTTTGTCGAACACCAGGCGTGCTTATACATACTATCATGTAGATGTAGATAGATTGGTCAAAAAGAACACCCGCAAACAAGTATCAAGTTTGTGAAACAAACCTCATCTTTCTGGTTAATGAGAAACATCATTTGATCCCTGTTCTCCTTTTGAACTCGCATCCTCCGCCGCCGTATTCCGTATGCCGCCGCCGCCACCACAATCGCCGCCACGGACGCAATTGACCAAATACCAATTCTGCTACGAATCCCATAAGCAATCCTCAAAACCCCAGAACTCAAAATCCCCAAACGTGCCTTTAATCCCGTAATTTCTGTTTCGGGCTGATATGGCAACTCACTTTCAACTACTGCTGAAGAAGACGGAGATAAAGTATATGGTGATGGTGGTGAAGACGTGGCAGAAATTGGTTCACGAAAGTGATGATCTTGTGGCGGTGGTGAAGAGGAGTCAGAAATTGATTCATTAAAGTGGTGATCTTGTGATGGTGGAGTAACTGGTAATTCCTCATGATTGCTTGGAGAAAAAATTGAGGGCTTGTTGGAATTGGTGGGTCTCGCCACTATTACGATGTCGCCGTCGTCTTCATCTGATTGATTGGTGGTTGTGGAACCGGAATTGGGCAGTTGAATCGCTTCCCACTCGTTCTCCTCCATTGATGTTTAGAGAAGTGAAAACTTCAGTGTGTGGTGTTCAAATTCGATGCACAAATGTGAAAACAGTTCATATATCGATTCAGATTAAATCAAGATTCTTTAATCAACAAAGCTTTCAACAAGTCGTTGTAGTATAGTGGTAAGTATTCCCGCCTGTCACGCGGGTGACCCGGGTTCGATCCCCGGCAGCGGCGTTTCACTTTTTTTTTATTGCTTACAGAATTTTAGGAGCCCTATCATAATAAATAAAAGCTCAGGGATGATTTGTAAAATTTAGAAACCCTTTCTTATCCACATTAAATTTACGAGTATAGTGGCAAGTATAGATTTCATTATTTTGATAAAATCTTTAAATCTCAACTCATGGTTACAAATTCCATATAAATAGTGGTTGAAGGATCTTTACTTACTGCGAGTCTCCCGTCATAAATAAAAAAAATAGATTAAACGTCGTTAAAAAAATAAAAAACACTAGCTATCACTTGTCATTCTACCGCCAATTTCTTTGAAACATATCTTGCGGTAACAAAATAATGAAATATTGTGCAAATTCCGCACAAATTCCAAAACATAAGCCTTGGTAAAATCACGCATAAAATAGACCTTCACCGAAAAAATTGAGATAGAATACTTGTGGGACATGTGGCGGTATATGGTTGGTTGAAGTATATCCCAGGTTAAAATAGAAATCATGCAACACATGTTTATACAGGATTCGTGTTTATAGCTTGAAAACTTCGAAGATTACATCCAAATTGAAATATATTAAGAATTTTAAGGTCGCTAGTTTAAAATCGAATCCACCTCTAATATTTGGGGTGACATGAAATTTAAGAGAGGCAGTCTATGTTTGGATTTGGTAGTTCGGTGCTATTTACGTTGAGGATGTTTTAATGTTTAGAGTCTTCATGTAACTTGTATATTTGGGGCAATACGAGATTTATAAAAAGAAAAAAGAAATGTCGTGTTACATTTGATGATCGTTCTAGTTTGTGGTATTTCACAGCCACTCAAATTATATACACATCTATGCATACATGATATCATTTTTTATCTCTTGGTGTTACTTTAGTACTATTAAAAGCATGACCATTAAGATAGAACGTAACACCCACATATTTACATATTCAAGAGTTAGAGGATTTAGGGGTATTTGGGATTGTTTATTGGGCGTTTTAAAAATGGAAATTCAAATAATCAACGGGTATAAAACATGATTCTAAAAAAAAAAATATTTGGATTTGATTATTTTGTTTGAAATCGTAATAATCAGATAATTAGTTCTTTTAATTTCTAACAAACCTGATTGTTTGTTTAGTTAAAAGGTAAAATTGAAATAATTAGTTTTCGAAACACAATAAGCATCTCTTCACTTGCTTTTTCAAAACTCCGTTTTGTATGCCTAATACACAAATAATAAATTATTTCAAACTTTTTGCAAATAATAAATTATTACGTTTTAATAAGCAGATAATCTACTATAAATCGCAATCTCAAACAACCCAACGACTTAAGATATTTACATACAGCTAGTGGTTGTTTTCTTTTTTGGTAAGTAAATATATGGGACAACCCATTAAGTCATTAAACGGGCCATTAGAGTGTTTAATAGAAGTCTAGAGCTACTTAAATGTATTTACTTCATAATTGAAGGGTCTAACTGAAATTTTATCTATTCAGAGTTCCGACCCGATTGCCTTCACTTGACCGCATGAAGTGGCATTCTATCATGCCACGTGGACACCCAGAAAAAGAAAGCCACTATATGATCCACACCATTCGGAGTCCAAAAAGAACCCCGTTCCTGAAAATAACGTCCACTTTACTAAAAATCTCTCTTTCCCACCGAATCACCGTCCTACCGCCACCGCATCACCGTCGTGCCGCCACCATGGCAACAACCCCTGCTCATACACTGAATCTCTGTGGCGTTCTATCGGAAGCTAAAAGGATCGTTAATGCACACTCCCGCCATTTCCTCGCGTTATCCGTCGTCTTCCTCCTCCCACTCTCTTTCTCTCTCATCATTTTCCCTACTCTCGAGCTCTCTCTCAGTAAACCCTACGTCGTTTCCACACAGTTTATCGTAGTTGATCGGCCGGATCTTCACCAGACCCTAACAATCCCTCTCATCTACACTCTCTTTGTCTACATCTTCCTCCTCGGTGCCATAGCAACAATCACCTACAGCACGTACCACGGTTTCTACGGTAGACCGGTGAAGTTTTTTCCCGCCATGAAGTCCCTAATCTTCTCATTCTTCCCACTCGTATCAACCACAATCGCAGCTCAACTTATCCTGTTTCTAATGTCGCTAACTTTGGTTCTGTTTTTAGTGGTCATTATCAAATTGGGGGAAAAGCTAGGGTTTGTAATTGAATACGGCTCGAATTACTTTATGGTGCTCTGCACGTTGTTCGGTGCAGTGCTAGGTTTATTCGTAATCTATTTTCTAGTGAACTGGTCACTGGCTTGTGTGATTGTTGTAGCAGAATCAAAATGGGGGTTTGAGCCATTATGGCGGAGTTCGTATTTAGTCAAAGGAATGAAATCAGTTTCGTTATCACTATTGTTATTATTTGGGGTTTTGATTGGGTTTTGGGTGTGGATGACTGCAAATGATGTGCTGCAATTTGATGCTGAAAATGGATGGAGAAGCTGGCCTTTTGTGTTGCAGTCGGTTATTGGCACGAGTATTTTGACTCTGTTTTTGCTTCACAATACAGCTGCAAATACTGTGTTGTATATGTACTGTAAGGCTTTACATGGTGAATTAGCTATTGAAATTGCTGAGGAATTTGCTCGTGAGTATGTTAGTTTGCCTTTTGATGATGAGAAGGTTCCTCATGTTGTTACTGTTTTCCCAGTTTAATGATTTAAGAAGGTTAGTAAGTTTTTGGTATTTCTAGTCATAGTAATCCGTCAGCCCTTTGTAACTGTCATCAACTATTATAGATGATATTAGAATAATGGTTATGTAAGTATAAGTTAATGTCAGATATGAACATACAGCTTTCAAGTTACTATATTTATTGTTAGTTGCAATGTTTTTATTCTTATGGAGCTCGTGTATTATTATTCCAGTATATCCTGCCAGTTGCTCATTTATTGGTTTCTTTTTTGGATAATATTTAATAGACCATACCTAAAAGATATGGTTATGTGGTCCTATAAACAGGATAAATATGGACTGTATATATCAAACAGACCATACCTAATAATTTGGTAATCAAACAATGGTGATTCTGTGGACAGGATTCAACAACTTTTTAACCAAGATTTTCTATTGTTTGAGTGGTCATTTTAGTTTTAATCTAACAGACTGCACATTTTCATTCAAATCACATGTTCTTTACTACCAATATAATTCAGCTTACAAGAATATCAGATTTAAATCTTTCTTTCATTTGGGTAGTTAAATTTTGAGGATGAAGGCATTTTTAATCTAGCAATCTTGTCATTATCGTCAGCATCAAACAAACGTGCACTCAAGTTTCCAGATCTTTGAACCAACCGTGACGGGACCCGATCACTATCTTCTCCACCAGATGCATCATATCCATCACTCATGGATCTTGTCAGAGACACAATCCCCTGCTTCTCAGGTCCACCAGATACCGTATGCATCCTAGGCTCATCCACCCTTGATGAAGAAACCATAAACGGTTGAATATCAGGGGAATCCAAACTACCATCTGAAGATGAACCCAATACACTACAAGCTTCAAACTGCAAAGGAACTATATCATTCCCGTTTTTTGTAATATTTTTTATGTCAGGAATTCGGATGCGATTGCTTCCTAGTTGTTGATTATTGTCAACTTTTGTGGTAATCCAACGGTCACTTCTCCCAAAACTTCTGTCACCATCGGTCCTGTGTGAGCCCGTTTTTTCAGCTTCTTTTCTTGAAACGGGCTGCAGGATCTTGGACTTCTTTCGGGCCTCTGCTGCGGCTTCTGACACCTCTTCTGCATTTAAACGGGCCAGGGTCCACGGGCTGATTTTCACGGCTGTGGTGTTCTTTTTCTTGATGGGGTCATCCATAGTCTTTTTCCCTAACGAGCTGACAGAGCTCGTTTCTTGTGGAATCACATCACACTGTAACATTTTTTTTAGAATAGAAAGTTGACTGCAATTTGGCTTAAAATGAAGTAGTTAGTTACCTGATCTTCAACAAACAAGCGTGGGGGTGTACACCAAGCTCCTTGACGAAAGGAGCTGACACTGCTAAAACCTGTGATCGAGCTAGCTGGCGACATTTGAGGACTTGCATACCCTTGATTTTCTTGCTCCCTCATAGCTATAATATAATCATAAGTGCTAATTCCCTGTTAGGGTCAACGGTCAAAAGACTTCCAACATTTGAATCGGAACATATTAATTAAGCTCACTTTTTTTATGAGAAGAATGTGAAAGAAAAATAGCTGAACAAGTGGCAGTGTTGCAATCATTGCCAAAATTGTGCACACCACCTGTCATGTCAGATTCCCGTAACTTCAATTTCAGTTTGAAAATATTAAGTTGAATTTGAGGGCAAAGAAAACTAACTGACCACGACTATAACGTAAGGTGCTAATGTGAAACTGCTTCCTAATTTTGTAGCTATATCACTTGTGAATGTTTTGTGCTCCAGAATTAAACGTATCAATACAACGATCCCAGTTGACCATTGAAGGATAAGCTTCATTTATAAAAGTCAAGACAACAAATTCAAATAAGATCTTAATTTTGACTAAAAAACAAGGGTTTACCAGAACATGTGCAGAGACCATAAGGGCGAAGAACTTTTTATAGTTCTTTTTGCCAATACAGTTATTTAGCCACTACAAAAATATAATCAAAAGATTAAATTATTAGTGGTAACCGAATTAGGTAAACTGTTCATTATACCCTGCAATGATGGTCAAATCGGTCAACGCATTTGTCACAGACTCTACAGTGCTTGCTGTACTTGAAAACCTGCAACAAAACCAGCTTCTTTCTCTAACTTTGACTTTACTTTAAAGGTCAACTTTATTTACTTTCGAAATTAAAAATACGAGTTTTTCATCACCATGTTTACAATTATAAATTTAACAGCAAACCATGCTTACAACTTTTATGAAGTTATCATGTGAAATTTGAAGCCTGAAAACTGATTATTTTGACCTAAAAAGTCAAACAAACATACCTCAACTTCACAAAGACTACAGTAGAACATGCCATCTTCACTTGTTTGGAGTTGAGAAGTATCTTCATCTGGACTCGAACAGTGACACATAAAAGCACAAGGAATCAAACTTAAAATCGCCATAAAACAAGATTGTTTTTTATTTTGACACGTGTCATCTTTGGTTGTTCTTGAATTTGTACCAAGTTTTGATCTTTCTTTTTTAACGTTGTTTTCGGTTTTACAATATTTTGTGGACTTGAAAACTCCTGTATCTGCTGGATCAGCACCAGCACACCAAATATACAGGCCGAATGCACATATAATCTGGTAAGATTATAAAAAATGTAAATAAAAATTAATAATGAAAACATATAATAATTGAGATAAAAGTGAGCTTACAAGAGGTGAGTAGATCCCCATTACTATATATTGATACATCTTTTTCCCTACAAAAGGGGCAAAGAACACATAGAAACCAAATCCCAATGCCAAAAACACAGAAACAGCCACCACCTGCACAAATTCAACTCATATCAAACACACAAAACCTAAAACAGAAATTTTTACAAAAAAAATAATAATAAAACTTCGAGGAATTGTTGTGAAATCCAACACTCAGAAGCTAACTTCTTCAAAACCCTATTTTTTTATTTTATTTAAATGACATGTTGTCAAGCAAATACTAACTTGCCGTTCAAAAAAAAAAAAATTGTTGTCAAGCAAATACATTAGAAAAAGTAAACAGAGAAATGTTGATAATTTGTATGAAATCAAGCAACTAAAAGCTGAATGTTTCAAAAAACCATACAATTCAAAAATCGTACGGTGGTAGATGAACATTGAACACACATTGCTGTGAGTCTGTGACAACCAAAACCCAGATGCTAAATCTTAAAAAAAAAAACCTAAAAATTGTGACTAGTTGGAAATTTGTAGTCGAAATCAAATACCCAGAAGCTATAATATCCAAAAATAAAAGGAATTTAAAATGACAAAGATAAAAGATGATGTTAAATGAAGCACCCAGAAGCTAAATTTTCATAAACCCTGAAAGCTATTCAGAAATGACACACCTGAAGAGGATGATAAGGAAGTTGCCAGCCATGTTTCCTCATTTTTTAACAATGAAAACTTGATAAAGTGTTCGAAAAAATGTCTCTAGGACTCCATTTTCATCATTTCATTACAGAAAATGGGGTTTCTTTTAATCTCATGTATTGTATAGGGTGAAAAATCAAGAAATTTTGGATTTTGACATGAGGGTATTATCGGAAATGTGGTAATTTGCTACAAATACTTATCTGGTTTTGCTCAATTGTAGTGAGAGAGTGGATGAAATGGGGGATTTCTTGAATCTTGGGGAAGTGATTAGTGAAGAGGGATTCAAGGAAGCAGCAATAAGGACTGTCACCTTTACACTACCGGTAATTAGCTCTTTCCGACAAGAAAATAAATACAAAACAATGCCTTTTATTGGTAATACTTAACTTATTTTTCTTATTTTTTTCAGATTGTTAATCTCCGATGATAGCTTTTTCAAAATCTTATTACTATTCTAATAAGTTTTTGAAAGACTTTACCATTGGAATGTCTAGCTTTTTAAAAAGTTTACTACTTCCTCTGATTCAAAATAAGTGATACACTTTCCTTTTTAGGGTGTATCAAAATAAGTGATACACTTTGAAAAATTACCTTATTTGACAAAAAATAGTGGGACCCACACCCACTAACTATCTACTTTAACAAAGTGAAAAGACCTCTTTACCCTTACTTTTACTTTTAAACATCATTAACTCTACTTTATTCAAAAAATGTGGGACCCATTTCCCACTAACCATCTAATTAATCTAATTTAATCATCATTATAAACTTTTGCCTCAAAATCTGTGAAATCCAAAGTGTATCACTTATTTTGAATCGGAGGAAGTATAAAGACTTATTCTCTACTAACCTTTTAACCATCTTTTAATGTTTGTTATTTTTAGCCCCTTATGTTTAATAACATTTCAATTTAAACCTTAAATTTGTTATATATAAATTCTTTATTATATTTTTATTACTTAATAAATAAATTATATAATATTTAATGTCAATTAGTATAATATTTTTGTATTAGACATTTTAAAAGATATACTCTCTCCGTCCCTAAATAAAGTTCCCATTTGTGTTGGGCACAACATTTTAGGAGATGGTTAGTGGTGGGGTAATTGGTATTACTTTTGAATAAAATATAAGTTTTGATTGGAGAGAGAAAGTGTTTTAAGAGATAGTTAGTGGTGAAAGTATTGGTAATAATATTATTATATTAAGTGGGTCCCTTAAGTTTGAGAAATGGGAACTTTATTTAGGGACAAAACTTGAAGGTGAAATGGGAACTTTATTAAGGGACGGAGGGAGTAATATTTAGTAAGATGTCAAAAAAATTGTCAAATTATATATAGGGGTATTTATAAAACATTTGAGATAGATAAAGGTAGATTAGAACTATTATAAAAGAATAAGCTTTTGGAGAGGTTAACCATTGGAGATGTCATTTATGAAAAGGGTTTTTGTTAGTGGAATGTGGATGTGGCAAAACTAATAAGCTTTTATGAGGTTAACCATTGGGGATGCTCTTAGACCACTCCCAATGGTAAATGTAACTGATGCCGTCAGTTGCTGCCAACTCAGCGTCACGTCAACAAACAAATTAACTGTAACGACCGGAATTTTCGGTTAATGAATTAAACGGAAATACTGAGGAATAAAGGTAGTAAAATGTTTAATCGAGTCTCCGTGGTGTTTTATCGAGTGTTTGGATGTTTGGGACTTGGTGTAACCAAGTATGGGTCAAGACTTGGATGGAAACAAGTTTAAAAGGCAAGAAACTGACCCAGACAGCCCTCGCGGCGCGAGCCAGGCGCGAGGCAGTCGCGAGGTTGAACAGGAGCTCCAGAGGTGAAACGCGAGAATCAAGAGTTGAGACAAGAGCCGCGAGCGAAACGCGAGCCAGTCGCGAGCGAAACGCGAGAATCTCGAGTTGAGACAAGAGGCGACGAAACGCGAGCGAAACGCGAGGTCTGTATTTCAGCGGCAACCAGCAGGCAAACCCGCGTCACTTCGCGGCGCGAGTTCGGCGCGAGCTCGGCGCGAATTTGGTCTGGAATATATATTGTTGTGTGTGAGCTAGGGTTTCATTCCTCATTCAACCGCACACATAGTGCAACCGATTTGGGGGCAAACTTGGGCGATTTTGGAGCTCAAGAGCTTAGATCTTCATCATCTTGAAGGATTGAAACATCAAGGGTAAGTATTCTTGATTGTCTTGCTTATCTACCTTGATTGTGAGCTTTGTATGGGTAAAAATGGTGGTTTGGGGAACCAACCATGTCATCTTTGGGGAAGATGACTAATCATGGGTGTAGAACACTCATTGTAAGCTTGTAATCGATGTGTACAAGTTTGATTTGGGTTTATTGATGGAAATCTTGAACTAGGGTTTGAGATTCCACCAAGTTGGATGAACTTGGTGGTTAGGAATGTGAATATGGATTGATTAGTGATTAGTTATGGATAATAACTAGTTATTGTGATGATATTGATGGTAGGTCAAGAAGACCTAAAGATTGGTGACATTTCACAAGTTGGAAAGCAAGGATTCGTGTTGTTAGACACGATTTGGAATTAGCTTGGCTAAGGTGAGTACATGAGACTTTTACTGAGTACAAAGCAAATGATTTTGAAAAATATGATGTTTTAAGAGTCTTTATTAATAAACGTTTTTAATAAAGATATGATTGATATGATGAGAAAATGCTAGTAATAGACTATTTTAGTATGTCTAAATGATTGATGATTTTGAAAGAGATTATGATTATGAAAAGTAATTAATGAGTTTTTATAAATAAGATGTATGAATAAAGATAATGATTTAAAAGAGCTTGATAATCGGTTTATTAATAATATGTATTAATAAAGCTTGAGACAATGATTTTTTAGTAATAAGTGACTAGTAATAAACGTGTATTCTAGTCAAAGAAGAGTTAAAGTAAGATGATTCCTATAAAAGATAAATATGTTTTAAATTAGTAAAGGACTTGGCAAGTCGAGATTTGAAAATGAATAAGTAAAGAGAGTAATATGATGAATTAGAATAGGTGTATTCTAATAAGTGATGAATTGAGGAATGGAGCTGAGGCTCATATTTGATGAATGAGATATCCGGAATAAGACCGCCCAGAAATGGGGGAGCATGAGACGTCTACTTGGGGTGGTACCTCCCTGCGCAAAGAGTAGAATGTCACAGTTTACGACACCCAATGATGGGTGAGCATGACGACCCGGGAACGGGGAGAGCTTATGAATCTCGGTAAGATGGGGGTTCCCAATTACCTTGATAGTTTACCTATGACGTCCCATATCGGGAGAGTTGGCTTCGGAGAGGTCCGTTGCATATGTGATAATGAAAGTGTAAGTTTGGAGATAACTTACAAGTATGTGATTAGATGACGAGTAAGCTTATGGTAAGCTTATTAGTTTATACGGTTAAATGAATGGAAAAATGAGTTATGAATTAATAAGAAATGATAAGGATAAGTATTTTTAATGTTATAAATATTATTTTATAAATCTTTTGAGAATGGGTCGAAAACCCATGTATCTCACGAGACTATTTTGTCTCACGTACTACTTTGTTTTTGGCTATGTACTCAGGTTCAGGATCGTTGGATTAGAGGGTCGCGTTAGAAGTGGCCTAGTGTTGATTAGCTCGGGAGCTCGTAGGTAGTTCTCGTTTATCCTATGGTTATGATATTATCTTTGTAACACCGGATTTTATAACTCTGATAAATGTTTTAATGGTTTTTGTTAAACCGTATTTTGGGAACATTGGACATTGTATTATTTTTATTTAAAAATATGTTTAAAAGGTGTTCTAAAAATTGAGGTGTTACAACTTGGTATCAGAGCTATAGTTTAAGTGAATTAGGTAGGTTTGACCTCCCTAGTCTTAAGCTATGCTAAGTAGGACCATATGTTTCCATAGGATGTCCTTGATCAGTCCGTTGAGACAGTAAAGTATGGGTATGTTAGGGTCGATCCCTAAGAGAAAAGATAATGTTTGGGCTTTATGGGCTATGTTTGACTAATAAGTCAATCTTTGAATTTTAATGGTTTAATATGTTGGTATAGCAAATGGTGAACCCAAGAAGTGGAGAGATCCCACGAGATCGCGAGACGGATTCAAATCGAATCCCGACTCATCCCGGTAATAATGGAGAAGGTTTCGGTTTGGATGCAAACCAAACCCCGTTAACTATG
Organism: Calendula officinalis; assembly: GCA_963853835.1. NCBI lineage: Eukaryota > Viridiplantae > Streptophyta > Magnoliopsida > Asterales > Asteraceae > Calendula > Calendula officinalis. The sequence continues at coordinate 68,181,455 of OY970827.1, read as the reverse complement.
GAAGCGATCAGAAATTTGTTTCATCAGATGAGGGATGAGGTGAACGTGGATATGAACCGGATTATCGATAACCGGTTGAATGTGGAAAGGCGAGATGATTCTAAGTCCCGTGGGGGAAGTAAGTCTTCGGGTAGCAAGACTCGTACCGAGGAGCCATCGACCGAAGGAAGTGATGATTCGGGGTCGGATGAAAGGGAAGGTTGTACATATAAGACATTCATGTCGTGCAACCCCGGTGTGTATTATGGAAGTTCGGAACCCAATGTCACGATGCGTTGGATTCGGGAAACCGAGCAAGTACTAGAGAGTAGCAAGTGTTTGAAGAGAGATATGGTCACCTATGCATCCCGACAGTTGAAGGATGAAGCGTTGACATGGTGGGATACCATGTATGAGACTTTGGGAAGGAAAGTGTACAAGATGTCGTGGAAGGAGTTCACGAGTAGGTTGAAGGAAAAGTTTTGTCCCGAGAGAGATCTAGAAGAGTTGCTGGAAGAGTTCATGTTCATCAAGAAGGGTGATATGTCGGTGGAAGAGTACACCAAAAAGTTTACGGGATTACTTCCGTTTGTAATCAAGTCTTACCCGACGGAACGTATGAAGGTGGTTCGTTATGCAAATGGACTACCACCGGAGTTTGAATTGGAAGTCAAGCGGGCGGCTACGTTAGATGAGGCCATTTGTACCGCTCGAGGTGTTGAGAGGGTTCTTCGGCGAAAAGCACAAGAATCGGCGTCAAAAGGAGAAGAGAAGAAGCTCGATAGTATCTTAGGATCAATGAAGAAAGAAAAGTTCAAACCGAGTTCGTCAAGGCATGGTAGTATTGGGAGTTGTCAAAGTTGTGGGAAGAATCACCATGGAGAATGTAAAGTAAATTCGGCCATATGCTTCAAGTGTGGACGAGTAGGGCACCGAGCAAAGGATTGCAAAGTAAGGAACCTCGAAGAAGTGGAATGCTACACTTGTCACGAGGTGGGACACTTTAGTAGTGCGTGCCCGAGGAAGAGAAACGACACGTCAGCAACAACCGCCAACAAGAATCGGGTGAAGGGAACTCATGGAGCCGCTTCAGGTAATTCGTTTATGAAGTTTTGATAGATGATTAGAATTTAATTGCTTATGTGTCGCACAATATAGTGCTTATGTGATCTACGTGTGAGAATAATTATTGATGGAATGTATGATGTGAAAAGATAAATTTGGGAGATAATCTCCCCGGGTTATTATGTGTATAGTCGAATGGGTTGGCGACCGGTATGTCGCGAGAAATAAGAATAGGAAGGATTATGTTAGCGTAAAAATATTGAAAGTTGGATCATGAGGGTGGTGAATATTTTCCATATGAGAATGGTAGTACAATGAAGTAATAAGTGTTAGTGTGAGTCGTGAAATACAAAAAAAAAGAAAAAAGAAAAAAAAAAAGAATATATGTAAATATAAAATGGAACCTTAGTGATTGGATACGATTGATTGAGTGTTGGCAAATAGCCATGGCAAATGGTTGTGTAGGGGATGTCGGGTGTGACATCAAGAGTGAATAATTTGTTTCGGTAAAGGTTTATTGAAAAAGTATGATAGTGTACGTATGGGTATCGATCGAAGTCAATTGGTTGACTCAAGATGACCGGGTGAAAGAAAAAAAAAATAATAAGAAGTTTTAGTAATGATAGAATGAATCGAATAAGGACGATTGATAAATGAGTAGATTGGTGGAAAGCACTAGAAACGATTCTATGTGTACCGTGTGGTATAATGTATAAGTGGAAAATCGAAGGTCAAATATGAAAGAAAATGATAGCATGATGCTAAGTGTAAAGATGCGTACATGGATTGTATGCAAGATGAAATAGTGTTGTATGAGTCACTTTGGATTGGAGGCTTTCCGATCATTGTGACAGTTTGGGATCGTGTTGGATTGGAGGCTTTCCGATCCTCTAGATAAAATAGTTAAAGTATAATTAGTTATATAAGGGATATGATGTTTGTATCTGACGTATGTAGAACCGTATTGTTAGTTGTTGTTATGATTTTTATGGCAAGTGAGAACTTGGGTTGAAAACACGGGTAGTGTTTAAGTATAAGTAGGTGTAGGAGATGCCTACAAGTTCATGATTCATGAAAAAGGAATGCTCTAGGAAGCAAGATCGGTTAGTAGCCAATGAGTGGTGAAGGATGTATATGGGTGGTTAGGCCACAATTGGATATGATTGAGGCTCTAGAGCCGGCGATCAGGAATTTCAAGTATGGTATAAGGATATCTGAAGGAAATTATATGTGGTATAAGTAATTGGATGAAAGTTAAAAAGTAATAGAGATCAATATCGATTTAGATGGAATTTGTTAATCGATTGTAGAAAATTGAAATCAGAGAAGAGAGAAACAATTGAGAAAGGAAATTTAAATACTGGAATAGGGAACGAAAAGCTTGGGAAGCGATGCCTTAGTAATAAAGAATATGTGGAATTTAGCAAAGTTTGACTTTATTCATAAGTCAAGGTTGGTCAACTAGTGGATTGTTGACTTAGGTCAAAATTGGATTTTGACTTTCGTTTAAAGTGGTGAGTCAAGAGTAAACGCATAATGTATCATCTACATGTGTATGATAGTGGTTAATGGATTAATGGAAATAATGGTAGTCAAGGGGTGCGACTTTGACCGTTGGATATTTCGGGTTGAATTTAGGAACCGAGTGTGATTGGCGTTGGACCGTGAATGTAAGGTCGATTGTTAAGGAATTGATGGTTAATGGAACCACTAGTGGATAAAGAAATTATCAAGATATGGTTGACTTTGTGCTTAAGTCAAAAATTAGTCAATGTTGACAATTTGGTCAAAGTTAGGCATTGACAATCGTTTTGGTTAATTGACTAGTAGTATTAATTGGGTCATATCGTCCCAATGTGGATAAAGGGATTAATTAAATGATTGAAGGTGTTAAGGTCAAATTGTAAAATTTTGACCCGTTCGGGTATTAAGAACTCAAGTTGGTTTGTGACCCGTTTGAGTTTAACGGAGTCAAGTAAGGCAATCAAATGCATAAGTGTTATTGGATCCTAATTTGGAAGTGGAATGTGGATTGGAAATCCTTGAGTTGATTCCGAGGACGGAATCCTTTTTAAGGGGTGAATAGTTGTAACGACCGGAATTTTCGGTTAATGAATTAAACGGAAATACTGAGGAATAAAGGTAGTAAAATGTTTAATCGAGTCTCCGTGGTGTTTTATCGAGTGTTTGGATGTTTGGGACTTGGTGTAACCAAGTATGGGTCAAGACTTGGATGGAAACAAGTTTAAAAGGCAAGAAACTGACCCAGACAGCCCTCGCGGTGCGAGCCAGGCGCGAGGCAGTCGCGAGGTTGAACAGGAGCTCCAGAGGTGAAACGCGAGAATCAAGAGTTGAGACAAGAGCCGCGAGCGAAACGCGAGCCAGTCGCGAGCGAAACGCGAGAATCTCGAGTTGAGACAAGAGGCGACGAAACGCGAGCGAAACGCGAGGTCTGTATTTCAGCGGCAACCAGCAGGCAAACCCGCGTCACTTCGCGGCGCGAGTTCGGCGCGAATTTGGTCTGGAATATATATTGTTGTGTGTGAGCTAGGGTTTCATTCCTCATTCAACCGCACACATAGTGCAACCGATTTGGGGGCAAACTTGGGCGATTTTGGAGCTCAAGAGCTTAGATCTTCATCATCTTGAAGGATTGAAACATCAAGGGTAAGTATTCTTGATTGTCTTGCTTATCTACCTTGATTGTGAGCTTTGTATGGGTAAAAATGGTGGTTTGGGGAACCAACCATGTCATCTTTGGGGAAGATGACTAATCATGGGTGTAGAACACTCATTGTAAGCTTGTAATCGATGTGTACAAGTTTGATTTGGGTTTATTGATGGAAATCTTGAACTAGGGTTTGAGATTCCACCAAGTTGGATGAACTTGGTGGTTAGGAATGTGAATATGGATTGATTAGTGATTAGTTATGGATAATAACTAGTTATTGTGATGATATTGATGGTAGGTCAAGAAGACCTAAAGATTGATGACATTTCACAAGTTGGAAAGCAAGGATTCGTGTTGTTAGACACGATTTGAAATTAGCTTGGCTAAGGTGAGTACATGAGACTTTTACTGAGTACATAGCAAATGATTTTGAAAACTATGATGTTTTAAGAGTCTTTATTAATAAACGTTTTTAATAAAGATATGATTGATATGATGAGAAAATGCTAGTAATAGACTATTTTAGTATGTCTAAATGATTGATGATTTTGAAAGAGATTATGATTATGAAAAGTAATTAATGAGTTTTTATAAATAAGATGTATGAATAAAGATAATGATTTAAAAGAGCTTGATAATCGGTTTATTAATAATATGTATTAATAAAGCTTGAGACAATGATTTTTTAGTAATAAGTGACTAGTAATAAACGTGTATTCTAGTCAAAGAAGAGTTAAAGTAAGATGATTCCTATAAAAGTTAAATATGTTTTAAATTAGTAAAGGACTTGGCAAGTCGAGATTTGAAAATGAATAAGTAAAGAGAGTAATATGATGAATTAGAATAGGTGTATTCTAATAAGTGATGAATTGAGGAATGGAGCTGAGGCTCATATTTGATGAATGAGATATCCGGAATAAGACCGCCCAGAAATGGGGGAGCATGAGACGTCTACTTGGGGTGGTACCTCCCTGCGCAAAGAGTAGAATGTCACAGTTTACGACACCCAATGATGGGTGAGCATGACGACCCGGGAATGGGGAGAGCTTATGAATCTCGGTAAGATGGGGGTTCCCAATTACCTTGATAGTTTACCTATGACGTCCCATATCGGGAGAGTTGGCTTCGGAGAGGTCCGTTGCATATGTGATAATGAAAGTGTAAGTTTGGAGATAACTTACAAGTATGTGATTAGATGACGAGTAAGCTTATGGTAAGCTTATTAGTTTATACGGTTAAATGAATGGAAAAATGAGTTATGAATTAATAAGAAATGATAAGGATAAGTATTTTTAATGTTATAAATATTATTTTATAAATCTTTTGAGAATGGGTCGAAAACCCATGTATCTCACGAGACTATTTTGTCTCACGTACTACTTTGTTTTTGGCTATGTACTCAGGTTCAGGATCGTTGGATTAGAGGGTCGCGTTAGAAGTGGCCTAGTGTTGATTAGCTCGGGAGCTCGTAGGTAGTTCTCGTTTATCCTATGGTTATGATATTATCTTTGTAACACCGGATTTTATAACTCTGATAAATGTTTTAATGGTTTTTGTTAAACCGTATTTTGGGAACATTGGACATTGTATTATTTTTATTTAAAAATATGTTTAAAAGGTGTTCTAAAAATTGAGGTGTTACACTAATTAACACTAAACTTACGTAGTCATGCCAACAGCACTCCGTCACTTCACCAAATTTGGACCCCACCATTTACTTTTCTTTTTCTAATAAAAATATACAACTAATTAAAACATATAACTAATAAAAATAAATTTCATTAATTAAAAAAAACATTACATAAAAAAGACATTAATTAAATAAAGACATTAATTAAAAAAAAAGACATTAATAAAGAAGGTGAATGTGGTGTAAAAAATAGAAGAAATGAGTGGTATTTATAGATGTAAAAAGTTTTAATTTTTTTGAATTTTTTTGAATTTTTTTAAATTATTACCCTTTTATTAAATTATTACCGTTAAAAAAAAAGAAAAAAAAGTTTTTTGAATTATTAACGGCTAAAAAGTACAAGGCCACCATTTTTCCGTCCCTCGTCTCGTCTCCAAACTCGCGTAGCTCAAACCGGCGGGCCGTGCCAACGGTGGCACAACCGGCGGAAAACCGGCGGTGCCAACCGACGGTACCGTTGGCACCGGTCTTATTCGAAATTAAAATTGCCATTATAGGCCAAAGGAAAACTTTTTTTTAAGATCCAAAATCAAAAAAAGTTAGAAAAAAAATTAAAACTTGTGGTTCTCGGATCAATCCGGTAAAAGATGTTATTAGTTCGGTAGCAGTTCCGTCGAAACCATTTTCTCTCATTACGATTCAATTCAGATAATTTTGATTGAATTATAGGACCGTAAAACGGGTGATTATATGTTTTCCGTATCAATTAGTTTGCTTTGTAAAGATCCTTTGTTGTATATTCAATTATTCTTGAAAATCCATGTCTAGTTACTGTGATAATTTCATATTTTAAATATATGTATAGCTTTTTAGTATTACAAAAACGAATTTAGTCATTGAATACAAGTTTATTTATTATGTTTTTTAGTTTAAAGTATTCTAAACCATGTGGTTAGAAAGTAATTATACATCTAATTATTTGTGCTATTATATATTCTAAGTCGTTTACATGGTGAAATATAATATCTACTCTATAGTAGCTTGTTTCTTTTAACTTTTTTTTGGAAGGTCATGATACCCTCTTTCATGGGCAAATCATGTGAAAAACAGGTCACTGACATACACTTTTGTATTCACTCTAAAATAATTGGATAGCTCTTTTTCTTCCATCTTCAAAGAGAATTCCCCTGTTAAAATGATAAGTATGTAGTACAATATAAACATCACTTTAGTATTATAAAAGCAATACCTTAGTTTTATTTATATGTTTTTATCTAAGATTGTGACGATTATTTAACTATAACAACGATATTCAATCTCGACAAAGCTGATGCATGGGAGATGTGTGATATAGACAACTATATTTCTATAGAATAGTAGAGAAATTGCTCCTGAAAAGTTCCCGATAAATTTGTTTATTACATATTTGATATTGTGATATTGTAAAGACATTCTATAACTTAAGATGATATTGTGAGAACATTTTATAACTTAAGATTTTAGATGTTTATTACAAATTTAAAAAGGGTTTTAATAATTTGTCATTTTAAATTTAAAAGGATAGGGGTAGATGAGTGTATAATTTAATTAACAATAAATACATGTTCCTAAAAAGAATTTGCGATTTTGGCACCTTCTTGTCAGAATATATTGGGGTTGATGAGATTGTAAATATAAGGTTAATTTTGTAATTTCATTTTAGACATTAATTCTAACAAAGTACATTTTTCCTTTCATATTAAGCCTTTTGCATCGTATCACTTGAATTGAGGTTGTTTTTTGGGTTCTAGTATTTTGGATCTTGTGTTATACTCCCTCCGTCCCTAAATAAAGTTCTCATTTGTGTTGGGCACAACATTTTAGGAGATAGTTAGTGGTGGGGTATTTGGTATTACTTTTGAATAAAATATAAGGTTTGATTGGAGAGAGAAAGTGTTTTAATAGATAGTTAGTGGTGAAAGTATTGGTAATAATATTATTATATTAAGTGGGTCCCTTAAGTTTGAGAAATGAGAACTTTATTTAGGAACAAAACTTGAAGGTGAAATGGAAACTTTATTTAGGGACGGAGGGAGTACCTTTTATAACCTTGTGCCTATAGATGCTCCATGCAGCGATTGTACAACTTTTATTGCGAGCAGCGCAAGGTCTTAAAGCATGGGAGACCCAAAGTCAAATGCCCTATAATGTTTTTATATTCTTCTTTGGGCCCAGTGAAATGCTCACTCAGTTTTTCTTTTCACTAAATTATAAAGCGTATATATTGTTTTAAAAGTAATGAACTACTACGTGTATTTGCTCTGAAAAAATTCAAAGAAATAAAATGAATCAGATAAATAAAATGCAGAAAAGGAAATTGACTATAGAAATTATATAGGTGCCAATGTTTGATAATGCTAGAAAATTAGCCTGAAGAATTGGTTATTTATTTATACCTTTGCAATACATAGAGAAATGCTCCTTTTATAACAATTTAATTCTAAGAATGTCTCCACAAAATTGATAGAGTTGGAAATAATGAAATATAGAGAGGAAAATTCTCGAGAAACTGATTTTTTCACATTTCCATTTCTCCATCTCTACCAAAAAGTAAAAATAATTATTTTTTCTGTCCTCATTACCAAACACGCCCTATCCGTTAAAGGGATTTGGATAGGTGAAGTTTGAGCATCCTCGTGACGATAAGCTTTTAACTTTAGCGTTGTTGATATGTTATTGGGCATAGCATATATACATGTGATAAAATCTCAAGTCGTAAAACATAATCTCGATATTACAAAATATTATTAGATAATTAAAAGTTAGGTTTATTTTATAACATGGGTTAGTATGATAATTATATTCTTTTCTAAATTGAAATGTTCGGTAATTGTGCTTATTTGGAACATCATTAAATCGGTAATTGTGCTTATTTGGAACATAACTGCATAAGCAAGAAACTGGTCTATTAGATAGGGGCGTATTCGGTTCCGGAACTGAACCGGATCGGAACTGGTAAACCTGAAAACTGGGAAAAAGGAATTTCAAGGACCGAAACCAATCCAGTTGAACCAGTTCCAGTTCGAGTACGGTTCAGGTCGGTCTCTAAGCGGGTTTAGAACCAACTTATTCCTCCCTACCTTTTACGTTGCAATCTATGTAACTTTTACCTCAAAAAAATTAAAATGTGTGAAAATACCCAGTGTTTCAGAAGTCGGCCTAGGCGCCGATTGGGCGGTAGTTGGCCGTCCCGATTTAGCCCTAGTCGGACTTTCTAGGCAGTAAGCGGTCAAACTCGGTCAAAATCGGGTCTAGGTGGTCAAAATCGGGTCTGGTCGGTCAAAATCGGGTCTGGGCGGTCAACTTATATAGGAAAATAATGTAGAACAATGAACATACCTGGTTTGATCGATGATATCAGTAGAGGCGAAGTGTAAAGCGTAGCTGATTTGGGTTTTGCAGTAGATGACGCAATAAAGGAAACGAGGAAGAAGACGCAATATAGGGTTTCATTTAGCTATTACTTATAAGGCCCACTAGATATAATGTTGTTAAATTAGGTTAATGGGTCTGGGGTAATTTTAATTGATACGATTAAGCCAGCCTTGTTAAAATTTTTGATATTTTTAAATTTTATAGTATTGATATTAATTATATAATATATAATTTCAAAATTTATAATTTTTACATATAAAAAACCCAATCCGATTAATCCCCGATTAATCCCCGCCTAGACCGATTAATCCTCCACGGGGGTCGACCGCCTAGCACCCGCCTAGCGACTTCGGAAACCTTGAAAATACCTAAAAACACGATAGAGTAATGGTATTGAGTCATACAATTTATTTTTACTTATAATACGGAGTACTACTTATTAGATGAAGACATGAGTCAAAATCAAGGGATAATATTAGAGTGAGGTGATTTTTACACAACTTTTATTGCATGTACCACAAGTATTGCTTAATTGGATTGTACAGTTAGCTGTCAAACTAGTACAGTTTAGTGTAGAAATGAATTCCCTAATATTAGATAAGATAATTGATGGATTGCACATTTTATCTTATCAAATATATAAAATTATAAGTAGGACCAAATGGTAGGACTAAATATCATTTCTCAAAACAATATTCTATTTATCGAGTCTCAGCTGTACAACTTTTGTCCGGTTTCTAATAAAATGAAATGATGAATTTGGTTAAATCGATCATTCAAATTACATTTTGTGTTTTTGTTTGTGTGTGTATATATATATTAAGCACCCAAAGAAAACAAAAAAGAAGTGTAACAAAAAGATTTCAATGATGAAGTATTACCCAACAAACCAACTAAAAATAAATCCAGTACACATAAAACAACCTTATATAAAGCTAAATAATAACTTGTTCATTTCAAGCACAAACCAGCAAGACCTCAAATCTACTTGGAAATATCCTTGATAGCATTTATCTGCTCTTCTCCCATGGCAGACATAACTGTCAATACAAGGTCTTTCCCCTCACTAAAACCATCCTTAATCTGCACAATTTTAAGCATTTTTTTTTAAATCCAAATAAAAAACATCAATAATATTTAACTTCTGTGCAACTAAGCAATATGTATCTAATCATAAAAGACGAATATTATGAATTATGTTAAAACCTGTGTAAGCAGAACATCATCTGTTGGGAGCTTCAGGTCATCCTTGGTACCGCCAGAGTCAGTCAACAAACTCACCTATAAAGTCAACAATAACATTTTTAATCTCAGATCTTCTAAATGGTGTGAAAAAGGGGTAAAATCAAGAAACAAACAAATAAAACATACAAATCCATCTTCTGAAATATCAATAAGCTGGTAGTCAGTGCGGTTCACATGAGGAACCTGGCAATCCAAAGAAAAATATCTTAAGACATAGAATTGTAAAACATAACTTATAACCGATGTTTTCCAGTGCAAGAAGATCATGATTTTGCAAATATGCAATAAATAATCAGGAACTTCAATGTTTTAAAGCTAAGTATAATCTATATCTATAATAAAGGAGTCTTTTTTTGAATTTGATAAAGCCACTTGGCGCACCCCAATAAAGCCAGCCTGGAAGTCCACGTGGCTCTACGTATATGTCGATTGCTGAGCGTTGGTCTTCCTGTTTGAAAGCCCCGTCTCAATGCCACAAAATTAGCCATTCAAAGCCTCCATCCTCAAATTAAGCAAGACGTTTCAGATCTCTTCATGGGTACGTGTTATTCGCTTTCTCTTTACTCATTTCCAAAATTGAATATCAACCATCAAACATCTGTACTCACGTTTGCTTGGAAACTTCATCTTACTGAAATTAGGAAATGTAGCAACTCTACTAAACTAATCCCTCTCATTCTCATATAACCCGTTCCTAATTTATGGCCGCTGCATCAATGATTTTATAACCCAGCTTCAATGGCAAATTAGGGCTTTCATAGGAGCCTTTCTTCAGGTCGAACACATGGATATTACCGGTTTATGAGCCGGCGGCAAGCAATCGGTTTGTTCCAATCTTTGTTTATAGATGGTCATACGTATCTGTTACGTCTTTTCAGTTTCATGTCTGGTTTATGTTTGTTTCAAAAAATTTAGATTTTATTTTAATTTCAGATATGGTGAATTCAAATTATAAGGGTTTCATTTTGATTTGGTTATAATGTATCACTTTTTGGATTTTATTTTGATTTCAGATCTGGTGATTTCAAATCATAACGATTTCATTTTGATTTGGTTATAATGTATCACTTGAGCATATGTATCAAGCTAAATGTACTGTTTGGCGTTATCCATCTCCTAAGACGACGTAAATTGATGCATTATAACCAAGTGATGCATCAATTTTGGTAACAAGTATATTATGCAAACGTGTTTTATGTTTATTTGAGGTCATGGGACCATGGTAAATTGAGATCAAAATTTAACATGGGAAAGGGAAGGTTTGTATTCAAAATGTTTTTTTTTTCTTTTTTTGAATAATAATAAATTAAAATCATAATTAAGCCATGATGAAGTTTCTTGAATTGCAGATTAATGTGAATTATTGTCACATAAAAGATGTTAATTTTGATTCTAAAGTTAACCGACGAACCATGAAGTATTTGAGAGTGATTACGGTACGTGCATATTGCCATTTATCTTTTAAGTGCGCCATAAATTTGAGCAGAAACATCAGATTATACAATCAAATCTTCTATTTTAATTATGATTTGTGTTGACAGATGACGAAGTATGAAACTGATTCAGAACCCAACGATGTCATCATTCACGGAAAAAAATGATCAACTATAAATATGATATAATTTAACCATATGCCACGTCAGCAAGTGAAGCAGACGAAGAAATATCAGAATAAATCACGGGACTACTAGAGCAGACCTCAGAACTGGTTGGGGGTAGAATCGTCTTTTCATATATAAAAAGAGGTAAACAAATCGAAATGGACATTTGTAGATCTACTAATCAGGAAGGAACCGAGGGTCGTTTTGAAATGGTAACTCTCACTAAAAGCAAAACCCCGAAACTTCATCATCAAGCACGAAGATCACTTTGGGGTGATCTTGGGCCCTTTTAATTTAAATAATTTTTAATTAAACTAAGTTTCGTTTGACAAAAATTGTAAAATTAGAAGTTCGGGCATGTTTGTTTCACCATTTATTGATTTCATTAAGTGATTGATAGAAGGTTGTGTCCTAATTGGATTATTAAAATAGGCTTTATAGAAAGAAAAAGGAATAATGTTTCATCAATAGATGTTTATGTCCTAACTTGATTGTTTTATTTTGAATTGTGTGTGCACGCCTTCAAGTTTCTGGGTGAAAAATGGAACCAAAAATTTCTTGTGATTATTGCACAGAAAAAACTATCACAACAAAGTCTTTCAACTGGGATTTGTCACACCAATTTCTCGCGATAACAAGTCATTTCAAGGTTCATCGGTTTAAATGTATGTGTAGAATCTTACTCTGTGAATTCCTACTCCATCTCAATTATATGCATATGATTCATATGAAATTTTTTTGAATAACCAGGTAGTTTTACATGCAAATTACGTGATTTTTAGTAGGGGTGAGCATGGGGCGGTTTGGGGCGGTTTTTACCTAAAACCAAACCCCGCCCCGAAAACTTCGGTTTTTAAGAACTGAAAACCGTTCGATTTCGGTTTTCTTTTCTGTTTTTTATTTTCCTAAAAAAATCTCAATTTGTTAACTTAAAACTTATGATCTGATCCAAACTTTTAAACTATAATTCATTTCGCTTATAAATAGAAAAACAATAAATAAGTTTTTATATATCTCTATCTCTATCTCTATACATATTAAACCAAGGTTTTTTGAATCTTTGCCATGTAATGTAATCCATATCATATTAGCATATCATTTATTTGTCCATGTAGGCTGCCACGTGGTGATGACACTTCATATGTATGGTCATGTCATACTAAGGGTTCATGCATTTCTCTCATGTATTAAAGGCTTATGTTTTCCATATGATAGTAATTTATTAAATGGCCAGTTACAAATATTGAGGGATATCATTTAACACAATTCATACATATTAAACCAAGGTTTTTTGAATCTTTCCTATGTAATGTAATTCATGTCATATTAGCACATCATTTGTTTGTCCATGTAGGCTGCCACGTGGTAATGACACTTCATATTTATGGCCATGTCATACTAAGGGTTCATGCATTTCTCTCATGTATTAAAGGCTTATGTTTTCCATATGATAGTAATTTATTAAATGGCCAGTTACAAATACTGAGGGATATCATTTAACACAATTCATACATATTAAACCAAGGTTTTTTGAATCTTTCCTATGTAATGTAATCCATGTCATATTAGCACATCATTTGTTTGTACATGTAGGCTGCCACGTGGTAATGACACTTCATATATATGGCCATGTCATACTAAGGGTTCATGCATTTCTCTCATGTATTAAAGGCTTATGTTTTCCATATGATAGTAATTTATTAAATGGCCAGTTACAAATATTAAGGGATATCATTTAACACAATTCAGTTATGGAAGAAATTGTCAGTCAATTTGGTTACAAACTTTTATTTTCTGCGTTCAGTTACCCCAAATTTTAAATTGCACGTAATCATGGCCATTTATTTCAAAATCATGGCCATTTAATTCGGATGATATATCAAACCGTCAACAACCTTCTTTTTTACAGTCTTCTTCCCCATCTTCATCTCTTATTATTTGAAAAATAGGAATGAGAACAATGAAATTTTAGCCAAAGACAATTATTATTCTTTATTTCAATGATAATTTATTAAGCAATACACTTCGAATTCTTAAGAGCATTAAAACATGTGGTTCTCAGCACATTATACGATATTCATATTTTGGTACATGCATTATTAACGGATGTAACACTAGATTTATGTTATTATATGCATGTTTTGGAAATTCCCAATTCAAGCATATGTTGCTAATGTGTATCTTCAATTACCTACATTCAACTAGATGTTTCAATTTTTTTATTAAATACGTTAGTAATTCTAATTGAAAGTCATATTTAATTTATGGAAACGTTACCAATGTGCCAAATTAAAAATGTGTATGGTTTGGGTATCTCTATCTCTTATCTCTATATATAAATATAAAATGTAATTTGACCAACAAATGTTGTAATGTTAACAGGTTAGTTGTGAATCCGATGAATTGATTAAGGAAGCTGCTCTAAGAGAACCAATGGACGAAGCAAGAGTATTCAGGGTTCGTTGGGGTTTGTATTTTTGTTCATGTTTATATGATTTTACATCTTAGCATACAATCTTTGACAATTTCTTAGAAAGTGTGTCACAAAGTCACTTTGTAATTAATCAAAGTCAATTACCAGTTAAATTCATGTTTATCATATCCACGGATTCTTCAATTATGAGTTTTCCTTCATTTTTTCAGCGAATATTAGTTCAATGGCTATTCAAGAGCACAAGTAATGACACAAAAATTGTTTCAACTATTTCACTTAAATAGTCATCGCTGAAAGACAATACGATTGGTGTATAAAGGTAATGATCATACGGGTTTCATTTAACATCTTTCAAAAATCTGTCGGTACCACATATATAAAAATGGGCATGGGTCGAGCTGACTTCCTTTTTAAATCTCTAAAGCTTTAATTTTTAAATCGTGAATGTAGGGATGTTACATTCGTCATGATAACTTTTAACAATTTTCTTTCATTATTTGTATTAATGCATACGTGTCTTTAAATTTAGGTGTTGCATTTATAGTTGTAATTTCACTGCCAAATGTTGAATCAAGTTTTGACTTTTAGATCAAACAAGTTAAGAAGTACGATATATAATAAGTAATTTGTAGGTGTTGTACCTCAAAACTAATTATAATAATAATTATATTGATCTCATGAATGAATTTATAAGATTTTTTCTTCATTTTTGTTAGTTGGTGAATATACGAAAGGAAAGGGCTCATGTCAACTTTCTTTACACAAGGGCGGTATGTTTATAATATTTAAGCGGTTTATAAATTTTGTATTTTTTATTATTATTATCCAGAAATCAATAGGAGAAACGTCCCACTTCACATGAGATCATATGTTCGAGCCTTTCGAGTAAATTTGATTATATTATCAACCATGGTTGTATATTTTCCATATTATTTATTTTCTAATATTTAGGTGAAGATGGAGTTTCGGGTGTACTTCTACATTACAAGTAAGTTTGAACAAATTTCACAATTCCAATTATTTCAGAAATTGTTAATTAATGTAAATATGCAGAACTATCAGCACGACAAATTTCAGATTGAATTGTTTTAGGTGTGATTGTTTTTACTCATCTAAAGATACATGGATGGGTTTGGGTTATATTTATCTGAAACGGGTCAAGTTGACTTCTGAGGAGTTATTACATGGACGTATTGAGAACTTGAGATAAACTCACAAATACATTTTTAACGAATGTTTTGGAAACTTACAGGTTTTTTTTCACATCTTTGCAAAAAAAATTCGTTTATGGGAGTTGTAATTGTAGAATGTTTGTAAATTTAAATTAAATTTGACATGGTGAATTCTTATATGAAATGTTTGTCAATCTATACAATTCAAAAAAATCTTAAATTTCAGCTTTGTGGACTCAACAATGGTGGAAACATGTAAAATTTGCCATTTTCCCTTTTTATGTACTTTTTTTATTATGTTCTCTAGAAATTATATGAAAGTGTATTTTAATTTTAAAATTATTTTAAAGGTACAAAATTTTCAATAAATAAAGTGCTTTCTGAAAAATTGAAACACGAGAGAGAAGGCGTTCCTTCGCCATTTTATTTCGAGGAAGCGCTCAAGTCGGGACTCTTATATGTCAATAGAGGAAGCAGATTCAGAAAGAAAGCGAGTCTAAATAAGTGTATGTAGTACGAGCCCTGAAGGCGTATGAGCATGGGTTAATAGGGCCTCTAGGCCCCTCTGAGGTGGTGCTGAACCGCCTCCCCCTCGTCAAAGGATCTTCAATCCTTTTCCATCAGAATGTTACAAAAATTTATATAAGCCTCCCGTGATTTATCACGGGTTATAGGCTAGTAGTTCAAAAAGCCAACTACTTAAAAATTTAACCGTTAAGATAAATATAAACATACATCACAATTATGAGAGGAAGGAACAATATCTTCAAGCTTCTTTCCATTGAAGATATCAATTGCAACAAAGTGGCATTTAGCATGACCATGCTTTCCAGTCTTAGAAGTTGAGACTTCAACAACCTGCAACAGAAATTAGCAGATTAACGTATGAACATGAACGAATAAAAATTGAAGTTTTTCATCCCGAAAAACAAACATAACATAAGAATTTATATCAAATCAGGTGAATTTTAACCATCATCCTTAAATTAGCTTCGAATATAACTGCGCAATAAAAGAAAAAAGCCCTAATAAGTCGCCAGAACATCAACATACAGAACTCTACTAGGGTTTTGTTCATGATAACAAGATCACTGCACCGTACTTATATTAGCAAAAATTAAGATCTAGAATTTGAATCGAAACAACATAAACAAAACAGATCATTAAGTTAAGTACCTTGCAAGCACGATTTTTGATAACAATATAACCATTCTTACGAATGGTACCAGCTTGCTGTGGGAAGGTTTTGGATGCTCCTGCATCTGCCCTTGCCTCAAACTGGTGCTCTTCGTCCGACATATTTTTGTTGCTTCAAAGCTTCTGCAGAGATAATTGACGAAGATGAAACTGGTAA
Source organism: Calendula officinalis (assembly GCA_963853835.1). Classification (NCBI taxonomy): domain Eukaryota; kingdom Viridiplantae; phylum Streptophyta; class Magnoliopsida; order Asterales; family Asteraceae; genus Calendula; species Calendula officinalis. The sequence goes on along the minus strand of OY970827.1, from coordinate 68,164,890 downwards.
ATTAGGGTTTTCAGGAACTGGCCGTACATAAGATTGCTGAAGATGTCGTTTCTTTCTTGATTAAATACTAGCCGTCAGATTAGTCTGCACATTTATTTACATCGATTGGTCCTTGTAAAGTTTTTTTAGTTTCCAAGAGCCCTTCTTTTTATGAATTTTACAACTTTGAATCCTCTAATTTGTGTTAAATTTACATTACGAGAAGGAAAAAGGCTAATGCTAATCATGACGCTAATTTACATTCAGTTTTTGATATATCAACTGACACTTTAACTGACTTATCTATGTCAATAATACTTTTTTCTTACCAGTTTTTTACGTCCCATCATTATAAAATACACACATAGACAAAATACTAAGGTGCTGTTTGGTTCGCTGGAATGTGATGGAATCTGATGGAATTGGAATCCAATTTCACCACATTCCAGTGTTTGGTTCAAAAAAAATGGAAGGAATTGAATTCATAAATGATGAAAACATTCCACCAAATGAGGGAATCTCAATTCCATCCACATGTTGATGGAATTGAATTCCAAGGTTGGATGTAATGTTTTTTTACCTTTATACCCACCACCACAACTACCATCATCCATCACCACTACCGCCACCCACCGCCGCCGCCGCCACCACCACCTGCCATCACCGCCACCCACCGCCGCCACCCACCACCACCACCACCCACCCATACCGCCACCACCCACCCATAACACCACCACCACCCCAATCACCACCACCACCACCGTCACCCCCTCCACCGCCACCCACCACCGCCGCCACCACCCCCACCACCAACCACCACCACCACCCACTTATACCGCCACCACCACCACCACCCACTGCCACCTCACAAACACCCACCACCACCACCCACCGCCGCCTCCACCACCTACCACCACCGACGCCACCACAACCACCCAGCACCACCAACCAACCACTACCAGCAATAAGATAAATTCGTCATTTTATATGATTCCAATTCCAATTCATGTCAACCAAACAGAATATTGAATTGGATTCCAATTCTCTTCCATGTCAACCAAACAGAGTGTGGAATTGGATTCCAATTCCTGAAGGATTTTAATTCCTTCCCAGATTCCAATTCCATCATAAACATTCTGCGAACCAAACAGCACCTAAGGACATAGTTTATATAAGCTTAGTTAAGTTTACATTTGAAAGCTTATTAAGTTTTACAAGCTAATAAACCTCTTAAATAAACTTTCCCAAACATGCCCTAATACTTTATTAAACTACTTTTATTTTTCTTCTCCACTAACTTCAGTTAAGCGAAGGGAACATCATTCTCTCTATAACTGATGACATGCTGCAGACATTGAAACAAACTGAAGCATACTGAAAAGGAAACGAAGCAAGCAATGGCACAAGCCTAGTTCATTATGTATTAATAGTTTAGTGTATGTTTCCGACATATAATGACATAATTTTTGTTTACTATTTTAAAGTTTTCGTTTATTGTTTTCAAGTTTATCATCTTTTAACTCTCTAGATCGAACACTTGTAGTGGTGACAAAACTCACATTAATTTAATATCTAAACATAAAATATAACACTTTATGCCTTAGTTTGAGATATTTTTTTACTTAGATTTATAAATTGGAAGACAATCTCCTTTATACATATTTGTCGTATTGACGAAATTACCATGAGAACTAGATCATAATTAGCCATCGTGAAATCTTCAGTAACAAATCAATTCGTACAGGCTTAGAAGATAGAATTAGCTAGCGAACTTGTGTAGTAAATTGTAAAGCTAGAACGTAGCATCAAGTATGTTATAGACTAACCAAGTAACCATTGCACTTGATAAATTAAAAAAACAAAAATAAAAATACTGCTCTAGGTTAATAATGACATATTAGATGAAAAATGTTTAGTATATTAGATGAAAAATGTTTAGTATACTTTTATTTGTCTTGTATTAGTATGCTAACTTTTTTAGAGGATATTCTTTATTTGTAACGGACTCTCTTGGGTGGTCGAATTCTTCTCATACATCATAATGCATGCTATATAACCGTTGTCATTATTGTTTTCGATCTTTTCAAATCATCGAGTAAAATATCTACTAGAAAGAGATATGAACTCAAAATCGAGAAGAAATCATCACAGTTTTTACTAGTATGTTAAGTGTGTTGTCTTTTAAATGAAAATAATTGTAGTTTATTTTAGTCTAATGTTTTTCATATATGTCTCAACCGAAACCAGAATCTTAGAACCAAATTTAGACCATTCAATAGTATTTCAAAGTTAAATTATCGTATTGAAGCCATCAATATTGCTTCCAGAAATTGTTCTCTATTCATCATTCATACGATCCAACAAATCAATCCATGAACTTTTACCGATTCCGGTGGCTGTTCTAACGCAATTAGGCTCCCCCAAAAAAATGCAGAAATCGACAACTCAAACTCCGAGCATTCAATCAACACAACAAATCAAATTGAGCAACAATCAAACTAAATCGGAGAACTACTAATCGGTAGTTCCCGTTAATGGGGAGATGGAGAACCTCCCTGTTTCTTTCAAGATTAGCCGCCGATTCAATTTCTCGAAAACCTAATTATTTTCAACCTAATTTTGTTTTACGCCGTCTAATTAGACCTCTAAATCCCGATTCATCGCCCACTTCGTTACTGCCCACAACTAAATTTTGTAGCTTTAGGGCTTTCTCTTATTTCCCTTCTGCAGCAAGCCCTCTATTTGATTTTAATAATTATGATGATGAACGTAAATATACAGAAGAACTGCTGGTGCATAATGAAGATGATGATGAATTGGCAAAGATCTCCGTCAAAGCTATCTTTTTGTGTACAAGGTTCTTCTTTCTTCTATGATAATTTGTTTTTAAGCTAATTGTTATCATGCTCCCCAACTGTTTGATGAAATGCCAATGAAATTACAACACAAAGGGACTCCTTTAGGAATCTACTACTATTTATTTAACCTCATTTAGTTGCAGTTTATCTACTATTGAATTAATATCATTTATGAGTATACTGCTAGTGTCTATGTAGTAATGATGTTGATGATGATAACACATACACACGTGCTCTCTTTTGCATGTTTAAAACATTAAATTATGGGATTAAATCCCTCAGTCTCATATATTTGTTTTTTTGTTGTCTTGTTCTTTATTTTTTGGTTTATCAGATATATGATTTTGACAGTGTTGATTTGAAGAGCTTGCAACATGAAATGTCAAGCCATTTTGTTCGTCCTACTTCCCGCTCAACCAACCATATTGCCCTCAGATTTTTCTATTTCAATCCAGATTATACGGTAACAACACTTGCAACCATTAAATATTAATAAATCTTCGATGATTTTTTATTCAAAATTTTATTTCCCTGTAAGGATATTGTTGCATTTATCTGGGAACAAAAAAGATTAAATAATTTTTATTTCTTTACAGGAGATTGGTGTTGAAGAAAATCCTAGCTCTCATAGTTACATGGTGGTTTTTCAATACGGATCTGTTGTCTTGTTTAATATGGAAGATCACGAAATCAAATCTTACCTTAACATTATAAGAAGGCATTCTTCTGGAACACTTGATGAACAAGATACAAGAAAAGACGGTTAGTTAACTTTTAACCTTTTAATGGGTCGATTTGGTTTGTATTTAATCTCAAACGGGTCAATCAAAAAACCGTCAAAAGGGGAACAGGTCAAAGAGATCCAAAATTTCCCAAAAAAATTGATCTTTTTATACTTTTTTTTTTTCTCGGTCTTTTTATACATACAACCTATTAAAATCATTTTATTCAGAGATTTAGATTATTTTTATTATAATGTTGTTTTTAAAATTGTGTAAACAGATTATATCATCAAAGAAAAGCCCTTGTTGACTGAAGACATGCAAGGTGGACCAGATTACATTGTTTTAAAAAATCTAGATATGGATAGTATACGTATTATTAGTAGTGTTCTTGGCCAAAGTATTGCATTGGATTATTTTGTTTCACAGGTATTAATGTTGTTATTTATTTATTTTTTCTTTTTTAGGACAATTATTTTACATGTACATGTTTTTGTTTTATAAAGGTTGATGGCATGGTTAAAGAATTTACAGATATTAATCGTGTAATGGAGAAAACAGGCACATTTACTATGGAAAGGAAGAAGCTTTTCCAGCTTGTGGGAAAAGCTAATTCAAATCTTGCTGATGTCATTCTTAAAGTAGGAATTTTTGACAGGTAAGCGGGTCGATTCGCTGATGGGTCAAAGGGGGTTGGGTCAAAACGGGTCATTTTAAATTAGTTGTGGCTTGACTAGCTGATGCGCAAAGATAAAAAATAAATACAAAACTGAAAATAGGAGGTTTTATTCTTCAATTGAAAGAAAGAGTTTTTATTTTTATTATTATATTTCAGATCAGAGATTGCATGGAGAGATGCGAAGTATGCCCAAATATACGAATACCTTCGTGAGGAATATGAAGTGACTCAACGTTTTGGGAATCTTGATTATAAATTGAAGTTTGTGGAGGTAACTTTTTTATGAAAGCCTATAATAATAATTTTAATAATAATTGTGTGTTGTGTTATTGATATATTAGTGTTATTTTGTTACAGCATAATATTCATTTTCTGCAAGAAGCCCTTCAAAACCGAAAGTCAGATCTCCTGGAATGGTGCATCATAGTGTTGCTGAGCATCGAGAACGTCATAGGAATTTATGAAATTATACGTGAGTCGAATATAGTCTCGATATAATGAATGTATTCATAAAGATTAAATTTGTTTTATTTTATTGAACATACATACAGTGGAATGTTAGGAAAATATTCATTTAAACGCAAAGGACGTTGATTTTTCTTACAATTGCAATTAAAAGTGAAATGACAAAACTGCCATCAGCTTATGCTACTACAGTCTACAGATATGTCAAAATAACAGAACATATTTACCAAATTTATACTCTATGACCTTTTAAATTGTCAAAGTCAACACTATATCAACTTGCTTCTACATGAGTATTAATTAATTTAAACTTGTACCAAATTTAAGTGACGCTATATTCTGCATCAAATTACTTTGTTAAAATGATAGAAGGAAGTAAAGAGATGTTGTTTGTGTGTCAGTTTAAAAATATTGATGTGACATTTGATAAGCTGATGAAGGAAAGAAGAGCTAATTGTTGGGAGAGGTTTTAAGATCTGAGCAATTAGATGATATCCAGATTGTGTGGTTGTAAATTCTTCTATTTCTTTGGTTTTTACACCATCCACATTCATGAAATATCATTCATGGTTTTTACGTCATTTACATTCATGAAATATCATTCCGCTTTCAATTGTACCACGTTAGCTTTGCAAATGTTTTCCACATAATTGTAATTATAAAACATTTTCAAAAGTGATCATCACTACCACATCAACTTTCAATTATCCATCTTTATATATATCTTAAATATTAAAAAGATACTTGAGAGCCCCATCTTTCCATTATCAAATGAATTTCTTGTTTTGAAACTTGAATATTACGTGGCTTTCATGTGGGTTTCATATTTCAGTATGCAAGTCATTTGAACCTCCGATGTAGATGCCATTAGGGCTTTCCCAACCGTGATGCGTTCTCTAACTCGTCAGTAGTATCACCTCACTCTCTTCCCTACCGACGAGTTACTGACGAGGTCGTGCCAACAGTAAATAATCACTAACTCATCCCCAATTAAAAAATATTAAAAAATAAAAAATTCTCTCACAAAGCTCCACGACGAGTTGTGAAACTCGTCCGGAGAATGACGCATTGCTACCGACGAGATGCAAGACGAGGGTACTGCCAACGGTTGACGAGCTCAACGAGATTTGGTATGACTACTGACGAGCTACTGCTGTGCCGTTGGCATGAGTCTTACTATACCGAGTAGCAATTTTTACCTTAAAAGTCAAATACGTGCTTGATTGTTAAAAGGGACATGATACAAAAGTGGTCATTGCAATTTGTGTTTTTGCAAAATTTGGAAAAATGATTATAATTTTGAGAAGCAAATAAAGACGTGTGCCTGAAAACTTATATTCTAGATCAGGGTGTTAAATATTTTGATATAACCATATTGTTTAATTGGATGATTTAGATTATACAGTTTGGATTGGATATTTATTTTTTTGAATCGTTTTGATTTGAACGAATTAATAGATTGATTTTCGGATTGATGTTGGTTTTTATTACAGTATAAAATTGGATTGTACAAAAAACCAATTTTTTTTTTTATATATATAATCCCAATTAAGGTGATTATAATATGTTCATAAAAAATAAAATTAATTTACAGAAATCTTTTCATTTGTATACGGCTAGTTGGCTAGACATCTTATCCTCCTCCGTCCCCCAATCCCAAACACATTTCTCCATTGGCAATACCACCGCCGTCGCCCACCGCCGTTAATGGTGGAATTACACCACCACCAACAGTTATCCACCATGAAACTAACAGAAATCCCCCTCCGTAACACCAAATTCGTATTCCCATTCCATTTCCGCCGTAACCCTAACTTTCTATTCTCCGCCTTCTCAAAACCTTGTCTAATCAAACACTTTTCATCAGTTCGTTCAGCAACAACTTATAATTCCACCACCACTACCTCTTCATCTTCTCCTTGGCTCGACAATTGGTCTTCCCTACCACCATCAAACCATTCTATCAAACCTGAATCGGCAAAACGCTCTACTGCAGCTGCTAGTGGCGGCGGAGGCGGTGGTGGTTCAACCAAAACCACCGCCATTGACCGGATTGTTCTCCGGTTGCGTAATTTAGGTCTAGGCTCCGATGACGATGAAGACGAAGAAGAAGACGAAATCGCGAATTCGCAAATGGTTTTAACCGGAGACGAGAAATTGGGAGATTTGTTGAGACGAGATTGGGTTCGTCCTGATAGAATGTTGATTGACGATGATGAAGAAAGCGTTCTGCCATGGGAACGAGAACAATTGCAGGAAGCAAGTAATGAAACAGGTAAGGAAACAGAAGGAGTAAAAAAGAGAACCATGAAAGCACCAACGTTAGCTGAATTAACACTTGAGGATTCAGAGTTGAGAAGATTAAGAACTGTTGGTTCAACTTTACGCGAAAGGATCACCATCCCGAAAGCAGGGATTACCGCTTCTGTTCTCGAGAACATTCATGATCAATGGAGGAAATCTGAATTGGTTCGACTCAAATTTCATGAAGTATTAGCTCGAGACATGAAAACTGCTCATGAAATTGTTCAGGTTGATTTTCGATCACTTGCGTAAATAAAATCCATTATGTATACAAAATTACAAATTAACACTAAATTTACTGATAAATAGAATCCATTATATATACAAAATTACAAATTAACACTAAATTTACTGATAACCAGCGAAGAACAGGTGGATTAGTCGTATGGCAATCCGGTAGTGTAATGATGGTGTACAGAGGAGTTAACTATACTGGCCCTAATTCAAGACCTGAATCCACCGAATCTACTCTGTTTTTGCCCGATGTTTCATCCACCAATAATGACAATAATAATACAATTACACGAACCAATGTTAATGATACAGTTACTACAACAAGACCAGCACCGATTGTTACAATGACAGATGAAGAATCTGAATTTAATAATGTTTTGGATGGATTAGGTCCAAGATTTCACGAATGGTGGGGTACAGGAATACTTCCAGTTGATGCCGATTTACTTCCTCAAACAATTCCTGGTTTCAAAACACCGTTTAGACTTCTTCCTACTGGAATGAGATCTCGGTTGACCAATGCTGAAATGACAAATTTGAGAAAATTAGCTAAATCTTTACCTTGCCATTTTGCTCTTGGTATGGTACTATTTTCCTTCATAATTAAACGATATTATTTTGTTTTAAAACGAAAGTTTTAATCTTTTTTAACTTGGTTATAAAGGGAGAAACAGGAATCATCAGGGTTTGGCAACTGCTATAATTAAACTTTGGGAGAAAAGCATGGTTGCTAAAATTGCTGTGAAACGTGGAATTCAGAATACCAATAACGAGTTAATGGCTGAAGAGTTAAAGGTATATTGAATATAAAATGTGATATATGAAATAATGTTTTAATTTTGATTAAAATTAATAATTGCAGAGACTAACAGGAGGTGTATTACTGCTGAGAAACAAATATTATATTGTGATATATCGTGGAAAAGATTTTGTTCCTAAAAGTGTAGCTTCTGCTTTAGCAGAAAGACAGGAAATCGCAAAAGAGATAGAAGCTGAAGAAGATAAGGTAAGGAATCGACAGCTGGCGGTTGCAACTGTTGAAAATGAAGATGGACAGGTGGCAGTTGCAACCGTTGAAAGTGAAAATGGACAGGTGGCGCTTGCAGGAAGTTTGGCTGAGTTTTATGAAGCTCAAGCACAATGGGGACGAGAAAAAACAAGTGACGAGCATGATATGATGTTAAAAGAAGCATCAAAAACAAAAATAACTAGAGTTGTTAAGAAACTCGAGCATAAGTTATTTATCGTAAGTCCAAATATATACTTTTAACTTAAAAATTGTATTGTATTTTGAATTTTTGATTTAGGTTATTTAATTATTAGGCCCAATCTAAAAGGCAAAAAGCAGAAAAAGAGTTGGCTAAAATCCGAGAATCTTGGATGCCTGCTGGTGCACCTGAGGACCAGGAAACAATCACAGATGAAGAACGTGTTATGTACAGAAAACTAGGGTTACGAATGAAACCCTATTTGCCACTTGGCATACGTGGCGTGTTTGATGGTGTAATTGAGAACATGCATTTGCATTGGAAACATAGGGAAGTTGTAAAACTTATATCAAAACAAAAAGATGTAGAATTTGTTGAAGAAACATCGCGGTTTTTGGAGTATGAAAGTGGCGGGATTTTGATAGATTTTGTAAGGGTTCCAAAAGGTTATGCGGTTATTTATTATCGTGGAAAGAATTATCAGAGGCCAATTAGTATTAGGCCGAGAAGCCTTCCTTCAAAAGCAAGGGCGTTGAAACGATGGAAAGCCTTGCAGAGATACGAGGTGGATTTTTATTTCTTTTTATTAATATTTAATAATTAATAATATATATTGTGAAGGGCTAGTTACAGAACCCATTTTAGGCTACAGAACCCGCAGAACTCAATCTAAACCATTGAATTTCAAAATGAAATGATCATGGAAGATACATGAAGTGGTTTAATGAGGGACCCCCATGCATGTATGTTATTCATGCACGAAAACACATATGTTTTTGTGCATTTATGTTTTCATGTATATTATACATAAGTGTTATTTTTGCATTATTTAAACATATATGTTTTTCAGTATTTTTGATGTTTTTCTTAAAGTATATGTTTGATTTGGGTTAAATGTTATTGTTTTGCATATTTTTTTACTAAGTTCTAATATTCTTAGATGAGTTCTATTTGGTTCTACGCAAAAAATAGGTTCTGTAAATAGCTCGCCCCAATATATATTTATGATGATAATAATAACTTTTGTTAATGTGAATTAAACCACACAGGCGCTCACGGAACATGTGACTGAGTTGGAGAACACCATAAAACAAATGAAAGTGGAAAATGTAAGTGTTTAGCTGTTTATGGTCAATTTGCATTTACAAACTGATTGTTATAATTAGTTTTTAGTGTTTGGATAAAGTGGTAAGAGATTCTTGTTGATGGATGTATGTCTCTGTCTATAGGGTGGTTTTGATGATATTACTACTCAGAACTCTCAGGGTGAAGATGAAAGTTCATGGACAGAAGATGATGATGATGATGATGATGAAGATCTTGAGTGGGAAAACGATGATGATTCAAATTCTTAGATATATTAATGAGATTGTGTATGTTTATTGTGTTATCTTTAAGCACACGAGTGTACTCGCTGTAACCTTTTATCTATCTAACCTAAAAAATGGGTAGATTTATAGCTTTCTTCATACTAAGATTTGGTAATGTATATTATGTTATATAGCTTGCTTACAAAATTTTGGTACTATGTTATTTAACTTTTTTCTTGTTGGTAACTTGGGTTTTGAAGGGGGTAATTTTTTTGCTTTTAGCAGCTCTTGAGAATTTTATCTTATGGAAACTAAATTCAAACATGTTTTGTTAACTTTAGTTACACTAAGTTAGTTAGGCTGATATGAAGAGGTCTTTTGGGTTGGTCATATTATGGTTGTGCATTGAGTTAAATAAGTTGGTTTTAGAGTAAAAATGAATCCGTGGCAATTATTTTTGTTTGACATAAGATGATTTCATTTTAAATGCTAAAGATAAGGCTTTAAATTTAGCAGCAAATGGTGGTGGACAAGTCTTTATGGAAATCAGTTATTTATAGACCCGAGTGGCAAAGTATCCATTTTCAAGATTCCTTGAGCATTCCGCTGGTTTTCTCATTCGCATCATCACAACAGTGGGACAGTCAAATGGGCCTTAAGCCCACAGTGGGCTCAATGCGGTCTGCTGCAGTTGATGATTTTACGACTTCCCATGCTCTAAATGGATTCCGTCTAAAGTTGCTTTCTTGTGTTGGCGATTATACACGAAAAACAACCTGCACATCCCTCATACTCCTATCATCTCAACAGATTGCAGTATGTGTGGTTCGGGTTTAGAAAAGCAACATCATATATTGCCCGGTTGATTTTCTCCGAATTTGGAGACTGTAATTCTGTTCAAGATATTTCCAAATTAATTCATTGATGCGGAATTGAAGGGTGGTGTTTTAAAAGCGATCACAGCAGCGATTAATCTCGTTCATTTGGAAATATCGAAACGAGAAGATATTCGGATCTAATCCAAATGGAAAAGAAATTTTTGTTTTTAGTCAAATTCAAAGCTATTCATTCTTTTGGATGAAAAACAGGGTGAAATCAAGTCAATTAAAAAACCGTTGGGCCGAGTGGTGCGACAATCCAAGATCGTGCTTCTAGGTGATTAGTAATCTATGTTTTTGGTTTTCTTGTAATTCTTGGTTTTTGATTTTTGTAATGGCTAGTTTCTTACTAGCATTCTTTATTATATATATTCTCTTTGGGGGTCCTCGGAAGGGTGATGGCAATGCCGAAACCCGATCCGTTGCCCTCTTTTGACGTTCAAAAAAAAGAAGATGATTTTTGTTTCTGTACGTCTAGATGTTGGGATTGACATATAAATGGGAAATGATTTTGGGACCACATAAATTACTTTAAACACCATTTTACAGTACTTATACAATATGCTTTATTCTTGTACAGTATGGTGGGTGAAGTAATTTATATGGTCTTAAAATCACTACCCTATAAAAGTTAGTTGCTCTTTTTGGTACTTGAGAAAAATGAACGCTAAAACAATTTCCATCTTGACCACGTCTTAAACCTCTTAATTTTTTCCCTTCTAGAAAATGCCAAAAAAAGACCCCGAGCATAAGGCCTCACCTCATGTGCCGTCTCTGCATTTTTCCAACTCACCGTGCTCCATAACTCTCCTCTAAGGCTGGGTTCTTGAGGTTTTAAATGAAAGAAAGAAAAAAATATTAAATTTATAAAAGAAAATAAGAGGTCTTTAGAAAAAAAATATTTATATTTTTCGTATACTCGAGTTGGGGAAAAAAGGAGAGGAAGTGATGATATTTCATTTTCTTGAATTGAAGAGAAAGGGAAGAAGAAATTTTATACTTCGTATTTATATTTTTCTTGTTCCCTTGTGTGCATCCAAACTATAAAATTTATAAACTTCTCCTAAATGACACGGCTTAAGTCAATAATTAAATTGTACATCTAAGAAGTCAACTATTGTACACCACGAAGTCTTGAAAGGTTTACCTTTATAAAGTTTCAGGTTCGAATTTTGTTGAAAATTTTTCCTCAGGTGATTAGGTTGTGGGATTTATTCACCAAAGATGGAGGATTCAAAAGAATGTATACAACTCTTTGTGGATAATAATTTCCAACTTGAACCACTAATTAACTAACCGTTTAAAAAAGAATCAGATGATAATGGTAAATTTTAAAAATATTCTTACTATAATACAATTGTGATTCAATATATCGTTAATTTACTGTTCACGCACATTGACGGAAAAATATGACGCTGTTAATGCTGACGAACATTGAAATAAGCAGCTGACATGTAAACTTCTTATTTAAACAATAAGATTTTAAAATTTAGGTTAAAAGAGCATATTCATATTTTTTAATATATATATATAGAGAGAGATAGGTGGGATCGGGTGATCGACTCAAATTTTAGTGAGTACTATTAGGATAATTTTTAACTAATCATTTTAAAAAGTTTGGATTATTATCAGAAATCTTGAATCATTATTAAAAAATGTTTTCTTATAAAGATCCAAAATTTCTAAAAATGATCCAATTTTTTTAAAATGATTGGTTGAGAATTGTCCTCACAATTTACACCAATTTTGGGTTTCATTGAGAATGAATATGAAGGTCACCTCAAGTTTTTTTAGGCAAAAAATTATAATGTAAGTTTCATTATTAGATTAAATTGGATAGTTAGTTAAAGATGAGTTTCACATATTTTGATTAAAGTGAGTTTAATGATGTTTAAAAGTAAAAGTAAGAGTATATATATCATTTCAAGTTATAAAAGTTTAAGAATTGGAAAAATATAGATTACAAATTTTTTGATGGGAATCCTACTACTAAAAAAAATATTTTTAAGTTGGAACTAAAGTATAAATTATGATATCTTAGGGGTTAAATAGAAATGTTCTAAAAGTTAAAGCGGGTGAATTTGGCATGAGCATATGGCCGAAAAAATCCGAACCGAACCGAAAACCGACTGAAATCGATCCGAAACCGATAACATGTAATTGTTTCGGTTTATGAAATTTGGTTATTTCGGTTTAGGTCCATATCGGTTTTAAACTGAAATGGACCGAAAAATTTGGCAACCAATTAGCATTTAACAATACTGAAATTCTGAAAAAATATACTATATAGGTTTATTTTAGAGTGTTATTATAAAGCTTTACAAATAAGGGATGATTTTAATTAATAAAACCATCAATATTTTCTATATTTTGTATCAGAAAATTTCATTAAGAAATGCAAAAGTATTACATTCATAAATCATTGATGAGAAAATATTAAGAAATTATACCCGCAGTAAGAAGCAGACATTACAGCCCTTGTTAACAACAATAGTTAGATTGTACATATAACAAGCAAAAGTTAAGATATTTTCTAAAAGCACATTACAAACAGAAATACTTTAAAAGAATTGCCTATTTTTTTTTTTTTTTTGAACAGCAAAGAAAAAGGTTAATCGAAAATGAGCTTCGGCATTGCCATCACCCATCTCGACCAACCCCAATTATCATTATATCTTAACTAGCGATTCACCATATTACATACTACCTTTTACACCTATTACAAGTAAGCAACCAAAACAATAATTAGACAATATAAACCATCCATCCACCCAAATCACCTAGACTATATACATAAAACATGAAACATCAAAATTACTGATTACCTTTCTACCCCATTCCGCCATTTACAATGATGATGGGTCTGAGCACCATAAACTCCAATCTAGAGAACTCCATTTAACCTTTGTCCGGTTTTTTAACCAAAAAAATGATTGGGCTTGTGCTTGCATAGTTATTAACTGATATGCACCAAGGTTTTTGTTAAACACTAAATCATTTCTAGCTTTCCAAATATGCCATAGTGTGGATATGAAAGTTGTGAGATATCTTTCCGCCTTATCCTTCGACAAATTGGCCCGTGTGTGCCATTCCAACAGTTGATCAATCCCCCTTATTTCTCCAATATTAATAGCCCACCATTTGCAAAATTCAACCCAAATGACCCGAGTTTTAATACATTGCCAAAATAGGTGATCATCGTCTTCAATCTCTCTTTCACAAAGGGAGCATACCGCCGATTCCAGAATTATGCCCCGCTTTAACAGATTAAAACACGTCGGTAGCCGTTTAAGATAAAACCTCCAAAAAAAGATGTTTACACTAATCGGGACAGCTTTTACCCATGAAAAATTAACCAGCGGGTTCGGACCGAGGATGGTACCTTCGATCGCAATCCTTGCTGATGAAACAGTGAACCTACCATCATTCTCGAAGACCCACTTTATCGTCGTCAAGCCGGACTCCGGGTGCACCACATGTTGAAACCATGAATCGAATGGAATATTTATTTTTTCTAGGTGAGCTCGTATTTTTACAATATTATTCCATACACCCGGAAACTTACTATCAGGAATAAACGGACTCGGTATTTTATGTAGTGCGACAATCACCTTTTTCCAAAGTGAACTATCCTCTTGTTTCAACATCCACCACCATTTTGCCAAAAGTGCAAGATTTTGAGCTTTAAGGCTCGGCACGTTCAAACCACCCATATCAAATGGGCCATGCATTTTTTTCCATTTGACCCATTGGATTTTCCGTTCTCCATTTTTTGACCCCCAAAATAATTTTGCCCGAATTGATTCTAATTTTTTGAGAATGCTTTCGGGAACTTTAAACATGGAAAAGTAATAGGTCCCAAGTGCCCCTAACACCGATTTTATTTACGAGAAGAATGATGCAACAAATAAATTTCTGGTGTATTTTCGATGTGAAGTAATTTTTCCAAAAGGAAAAAGAAAAGAAATTGGTGGGGCTGGGACACAAGAAAGTTACTGAATATAATACTTTTGGTAATATGCCGGTGGGTCAGACATGCAGAGATCAAATGCTATAAAAAGAGACAGCGTATGGGCCCACCATAACAATTTGTTGTCTGGTGTACTTTTAACCTAAATTGTCATTTTCGTGATTTCTCACTCAAATAAAGGGTTTAATTGGAATACTATTTATTCATACACACCCTGGATTCGGGGAATTGGACATTCGGATCCAAGTCTTTTTTTAATGGTTTCGGTTGTGTCTGTATGCCCCTTTACTTTCTTAAATTGTTCATATTGCACCCCTGAAGTATATATGTGGTTTCTTGAGGAGCACTTGTAGTTTTTTGAACACACTGCGAAACTTTTTTATAAGCTACGGAGTATTCAAGAAGTTTTACAAGATTCCAAAATGGTGAGTAGGATAGGTTTTATTACGGTTTAAGCTGGTTCAAGTTGACTTGTAAAACTTTTTTGGTCTTTGCTTTTACAGTTTGATAAGTAGTTAATGGTGTTAGACACGATATGAGGGCATAATTTTATTTAGAGAAATGATATTTAGTCATACTATCTGTTTCTACTTATAGTCATACCTACTTGATATGATAATATGTGTAATCCACTAATTCTCTCACATAATATTATCTCTTGATTTTAACACATATCTTCATTTAATGAATATGACTCAATACTATTATTCTTTTATCTAGCATCTTCTGCCCGAATTGATATGATGAAACTAGATACATAACTGATGGAATTAATACAAATAAGTACTTTAATATATTAATCTTTTTAACGAAAGAAGTTGAAGGTTTGGGCGGCTTTGCATACATTACCCTTTTTAATGTTAACCTTTTTAACAATTTTAAATAAAATTTAACAAAGTGTGACTCATAACTTGTACCATTTAACTTGAGTATTAGGACAGTTATAGGTAGATATCATATTGGTAAATACAAGTTGGCGATGTGCATATGATGATAGTTCATAATGATATAGTTAATGTGTGTGGGTTCCACTATTTTTTATTAAATAGGATAAGTTTTTAAGTGTATTATTTATTTTAAAACATCAAAAATGAAAAAAATGTATCACTTATTTTGAAACGGTGAAATTAGGTCTCTACTTCTCAAGTGCTTTCTCAAGCCTTCAATTTTGGTTATGGGTCTAAATGAACCTTATTCCAGTCGAGGCTCTTTATGGACTCGGATCAGCAAATGTTTACATAGGGCGAACAAACCAGTCCAATGGGTCAACATATCATGGCAAATTTACTAAAATAAATATACTACGTATAAATTTTTTTTGTTAACGACAGTTGACAACTTGACATCCTTATGTAGTGGTGATTCTTAAAATGCAGGTTAAAATAATAAACTTTTAAGAATGCCGTATTATTAGCCTATATACAATTTTCTATTCATTAACTTGAATGAAAATAACTCAACCAAGTAACTTTAAACACATAATTCATGTACACTTTAATAATAATGTTTTCCTACATTGATGTAATTATAAACCAAATGGTGGCTTATAAGTCTAGATGTCATCTCCTCCTTCAAGCTAGCTTTTGAGAGTGATTCTACACTTGGGCTTATGACATAATGCGAGCCTAGTATAGGATGTGTTCGTATCAAATAAATACAACTAAAGATTAATTTATAAAAAAAAAGTAGTTCTGGACGTAGTAGTTAGGATTGGGGAAGTAAGGTGGATTGATGTTGTTGAACCCATACCATATATACCATATTTCCTCGTTTCCTTTTTAATATTTAAAAATAATACCAACATGCCCCTTGGATTACCCGTAGCAAACTTTATCTCCTTCAACCAAACACATAATAAATCATTACCAAGCCCACATAGTAATGAATAAACTTCAAAATTAATATATGTGTCACTTACCATACACCATTTGACATTAGTCGGTCGATGCGGCGACCGAACACATCACAAGGCCCCGTCGCAGATGGAAGGTGTCAAGAGGGGTGGTGGGACGGCGATGGGGAAGAGACGGGCGGCGACAGGCAGTGGACGACGCTCCCTTACGGGTACTTTAAAGCAGCCCCTAAAATTATTATTATTACTTTCAGAGTTATTAATCTGATCTCATGGATTTTTTAATGGTATATAATAATTTACTCATAACTAGCATATTTGTATATAATAAGACTTGAACTCTTGATCATAAGAATGAAAACCTACCATATCCGTGATCTTTTGGTTAGTCCGAGTTCCTGGTTAGAAGATTGTTTATACTTTTCTCAGTTTTTATTTTACAAGGCATATTAAAAGATTAAAAAAATCAAAATTCGGTCCAATGAGAATTTCATTTGTAAAATATGTAAATCTGATTTTTTTCCTTTTTTGATTATATTAATTTCTTATGCTTTTAGTTCAAGGTACAAACACCGATGCATATGGTATCATAAATAAGTAATGTATGACAACTTTTCTGACTTCCGCTTTTTAAGCATTTTTTCAATTAAATATTGAGCTTAAAAGCGGAATATGTTTCTTTAAAAAAGTTAAATCTTCTTTTAATTCATTTGTTATAATATATATATATTTTTTTTTTTTGCTTTTTATGTATCATATTGTTAATTATACATAGTATTTAGTTATTTTAACATTAGGTGAAAGTCATGCCATATTGCCAATAATATATATGGATGATGTTTGGAAAAACAAGAGTAGTAATGAAAATTTAAATGATCAAACGATTTTTATTAGAGGTTGTGTTTCTAAAATTTTTCAAACAACGTTAATATATTATGTGGTTAAACTTAAATAGATGATCAAAGTGTTTTTAATGCGAATATAGTAAAAGCCCTTCTTTATCTTTTTTTTAGATGCCAGATATATACATCCAGTAAATTTACATCAATTTTATCTATTATAATACTTGAACGCATAATCATGTGGTATATCTAACTATCTTGATACCACTAAATTATATGCCTTTTAGTCTTTCTTTATCTTATATCTTGTGCTTAAAAACTTGTACATATTCATAACAAAAAAGTGAAAGTGAATGATTCTTAATTGGAAATCTACATCGAACCTTTGACTCCAGTATCCTGAAATGGAATAAGCACAAATAATATGGTTTAGCCTCCAATATTTTGGCATCTTTCAAATCATTACTTGTTAAAAAAGGCTTGAAAAAGGTAACTAATCCAACCATAGTTAATGTAACTATGCTATGATAAGACTTGAATAAGCGGATTTTGTGACAATAAGAACAAAAAAGTGGTGATAAGGTACGCAAGACTGTGTAATTGGTGACCAAGTTGCTATATCAATGTTATATTGATTTTTTCTTTTCTGGTTAAATATATGATAAAATCTCGACCAAACCTACGTATCAAAACTCCTTCCCTTTTCAAAATCAAGTGACCTGCAACTGCCGTTGGGGCGATATAATCCCCCTTGGGGTCGCGTCGTGGTGGAGGGGATGGCTGGCGATGGTCACGTGGAGACGGACCACTACGCATAGTAATAGTTACCAAACTTAAATTTGATCATCATTGTCACCTCTTGTTTCTTCTTTATGACTAAACACATAACTTAATACTTGTAATGTTGACCAAATGCATTATAAAACACCTTAGTCTTTCCTCTCTCACAAAAGTTTGGTCACTCTAGCAACCAAACCGGACGACAATTGTGGTCGGGTGATGGGGCGTTAAGGATGGCGAACGACTGCAAATCGATCAACCCATTACACTCTGTATAAGACTGGAGCAGGTGAATTTCATAATAATAAGAATTGAAAAGTGGTGACAATTGGTGCTCTTTGCTAAGAATTGCAAGGTTTGGGCACACGCAAGTTGATTTATTTAATTAGTTTTGCACAAAAAGTTTCATGGCTGCAACAAGTTGTGGCCAAAATATACAATTTTGGTTTGTTATATTTGACCTTCAGGTTGTGTTATAGGTAGTACACCTTTAAAATAAAATCCTAATGAACAAATTTTAGTCATTAGATCAAAAAATCTCTTAACTACTGTCATCATCGAATCACATGTGATTCAATACACAACCACCATCGCCGGCCACTACCACCACCGCTGGCCACTACCGCCGCCAACCGCCGCCGCCACCCAAACCAATTGGTCTATATCAATTAGCCATCAAGGGTTGCTTTGGAGGGTTTATCTTCAAAAGATCTTGAGTTCAAGACTTGCTGAGGACATTATTTATAAGATAAAAAAAGATGATAAGGTTTATTACTAAAAAAAGAAATATGTTTAAGGAATACATAGTATCCGCTTAAATATTATTATATACGGAGTATTTTAAACAACTAACTTACTAACTTGTAGTTCAAATAACACTTTTACCCATATCTACTCACTTTTACCTATATCTACTTTCACAATTTTCTATAATCACAAGATGATACACAACTCTATCCTCTCCTATATATTAGCCTACATTTGATTTACATTTGCCAACTCAACAGTATGGAGCTCCCTCATTGGTCGAGAATGCCACTTGTAATTCAACTATTGGCCAACGAAATCCTCCTTATATTATACCTTGAAAATTACATGGTATTCTCCTCCTGCTGAGTTAACAAACTTCCTCTACAAATTTCACATCCATTGTTTCCGCAAATATTCATATTTCCGCAAATCATGCAATTATATTAGGTAACAAGATCATGCCTACGGAATATTGGGTCTGCCATTTGAAATTTAATAAAAATAAATAAATAACTACAATCCTATTTAGGTAATTTACGAATCTTTAAAAAAATTTAATAAATTCGTTTGACACAATTATATGACTTTCCATCTCAACTTTTAATTAAGTTTTAAAATATATATTTTGTCAAATCAATCCTTTAGGTAATTCTTTAGAAATATACTCCATCCGTCCCACAAAAAACTTCTCATTTGACCTTAATTTTTTGTCCCACAAAAAACTTCCCATTTCATTCAATTGATGGGCTCCACATAATAAAATACTATTATTACTAAGGACCCCACCACTAACTATCCACAAACATCTTTCTCTCTCCAAACCAATCTTATATTTTAATCAAAATTATTACCAATGACCCCACCACTAACTATCCCCTTAAAACTTGTGCCCATATCAAATGGGAAGTTTTTTGTGGGACGGAGGGAGTATATTTTAATTTTCGGAACTTTAGACAAATAATGAACAAATTCTTTTGACACAATCAAATAATGAGCAAATTCCCTTAATTAGTTTGACAGAATTTAAAACTATTATTATAATTAAAAATGTTAAAATAGGTTGATATTGTCGATTATCAAAATTCAAATTAAAGGGATATTACCTTAACTACTTAAGGCAAATTAAGAAATATTATATGACCTCTTTATATAATTCAAGAAATCTACAAAAATTGATTGTGACAAAGTCCGAACATGCCCTTATAATATATGTGACCCAGATGTCTACATTTGTGCCGCACTAATCGTTGGACTATTTGAAAAGGCATGGTTATTAGTTCTTTCGATAACAAGATGCCCTTGTTTTATGTTTAAGTATGCTTTGTTATGACTATTAATAAAAGCCAATGTCAGACGTTGTCACAAGTTGGGTTGTTTCTTCAAAATCCAGTATTCTCACACGGTCAATTGTATGTCGATGTCTCTAGATTTAAGAGCAAGAAATGATTGAAAGTTATTTGTTGCGACCAAGATGACAATTACACTAACTCAATAACAACTTGTCGTATACAAATAAGTTTTATTTCGTCTCTAAATTGTGTGTACCATTTGTGATATGTATCACACGTTTATCATCATTTCAATTATAGATTAATATATGATATCTTAAGTTTTTTTTAGAGTTTCCCTTTTATTTTATGAAGCATGCCCTCTCATTCGGACAGGCTATGAAGCTAGTAATCTATATAATATGATATCGTTTTCATATTTATTTTAAATATATTAAAATATCAGACAAATTGCATTTTTAATTACTTAGGTAAGCAATCAATTTGCATGTAGGCCCCTAAATAAACATCAATTTAACCAAATCTGAAAGGGTTGCACATTTCCCATGATAGTGACCATATGTACATCTTCGGGGACCACATAATAATTTAGCAGTACTATATTACATCATTTTTATTTTTCATGGTGTCCTAAAAAATATTTGTTTAATCTGTTTATTATTGCTAAAAATGTCGTTAGACTAATGTATTTTTTTTAACCGTAAACTAGACCATTTGGTCGACATATATTTATGGTATTTAACTTTTAATTGTACTTTTACAATTAATCAAATTGTCGTAATGAATGCTCAAAAGTAACTTAAATATTAATTATGTGCCACTTTTATTTTTGAATGTTAAAATGCAAATTTCATTATAAAGAAAACAAAAAGCTATAAATTAAAAATACAAACATAATTTATCAAAGAGAAAAAGGATCACAACAGCATAAAAACCAATCAGCACTCCCATCTTATTTTCAATTCATGATTGAAAACCTCACAATTCCTGCACTTTCAAATATATCATAAAACCGAGAATGCTCCCACACGAAACACTTGTAGAGTCGTATGTTTTCGTAGATTAAGATCTTGAACATGAATATGTACTTTGATAATGATATTTTTCTTAGAAACCTAAATTTATTTAAAACATTTTAGGGAGATATACGTACAAACTTTATTCAAACTCAATCATAAGCTCCTAGCTTCGTAAAGTTGAAAATGTTCAACGTATAGTCTAAAATTTCTGGGGTTTAGAGTTACTTGAAATGTTGCTTATGTTCAATTGAAGGTTCTTAGAGTAATGCATTCACTTAACGATCAATTGAACGCTATACATGGATCGTGGGCATTTGTGGTAGCTATATTTTAAGAAAGAGTTACAACACGAATATACACGAATATAATGAGATAAATATAAAATTAGTATGTAAGTTGATCAATGCTAAAACCTTCAACTGAATATAAACTATGTTTAAATAAGTGTTTTTGATGGATACAGTCTCACAGTTACGTGTTTTTAAAAAAAAAAATTGGATATTTAAGATTGACTTGGACCATTATGTTACCAAATAATCAATGGGTAGAGGATGTGGTTGCGTTTTAATACGTTGCATAAATGCTAACAAAAAGAGCTACCTCTCCAAACGATTAAACATTAAGATTTTACTTTTAGAATAACCATCTCATGATTACCTACGGGATTGAAACACGAAACAATCTCCTACATGTCACGAGTTCGATCCGTTTTTTAAATAATTAAACATTTACTAGATGACCATAGGAACATTTGAAAACAGTCATGACAAGATTACATTATAGATATCATGAGCAAAGCTCGACGGCTTAAGGAAAGTTTTTATAAACGAGAATATCTTTTTTACTTTTGGAATATCCCTTAATACTTTTAGCATTTAAAAAAAGTTGTTTTAACCCTGATTAATTGTTAGCATTATTTGAGATACAGAGGATTTACAACTCTCAAATTTGGTTTAAAAAATGATTCACTTTTAAGAATACAGTAAAACCTCTGTAAATTAATACTCGATAAATTAATAACCTCGATAAAATTAATAATTTATCCGGTCCCAACTTGGGACTAGTACAAAATCGGACCCCAATCGATAAAATATTAAGATAATAATTTTTTTGAAATCCTAATGTAAATATATTAGTCCCAACCAAACTATAAATTAATAATTACTAAAATAAAATTCCAAAATTCTAGAGTTATCAAGTAAAAAATGAATAGTCACTTGTTTTTTTGTGAACTTCAAATCTATATTGAGTTCATCTTTAAATCTCTCAATTGCACTTAAGAGTTGAGGTGTTGTATTCTCGTATTGCAACAAGAAGTTGTGAAGAGTTGTTGCCACTTGCAATGCTTATTTCCAAGTGACTGGTTCCTGTGAATATGTAAATACGTATTAGATAAGTTGATTTTATAATAATATTATCTTTAAATTAATAATTTATTAATTTATCGATAAATTAATATCTTGCTAAATTAATAAAATATCCTAGTCCCAACCTTATTAATTTATGAAGGTTTTACTGTATATTTACATCAAATTTGGTTCAATTGATCAACTCCCAGTCTCCCACACATGCACTGAATTTTCATACAAAATTTGACTAACTTTTACGTATTGATTAAAGTAGATAAAAATATTTTTTTTTTACTTTCCTGAACTTTGCTGACTATGTCTTTTATTACTCTGTACTATTAAAAGTTCAGGATAAAAATGGTTGATTTAGTACCCCTGACTCATCAATTAGATCATGTTTTCTTACTTGACTTATTTTTGTTGGAGTTTGGACGCACTAATGAGAAAACAAGATCAAATTAATGAATCAGAATACTAAATTGATCATTTTATCAAGTTAATGCTACAATTATACACTTTTAATAATTTAAGATATTAGAAGAGCTAGTAAGCTAAGTTTAAGATTTTAAAATATATTTTTACCATTAAAGTATTTCTACACGGCAGCTCAAAATATTATAGCATACATTTGAGTGCTACACTACACATTTATGAGCACGAGTTAAAGGAAGTGATGGCATTTACCAAACATACACACTTTCAGCCACATGACTACATCTACACCTTCAAGACAATAAAATGTGTACAATGTAACCACTCAAATTTTATTGCTAAATATTTTTATGGGAATTAATTTTTACACCATACTTTTTGATGTATCCACTATACTGTATTATGTATAAGTATTTCAGCAAACTATAAAAGCATGTAAAACAATTATTGTGGTACATGAATTAATAGATGTGGTGTAAAAATCACCCTCTATATTTATAATGATAAATTGTATTATTTTCTATTAAAATTTGATATTTTATCATCATATATTTATAAATGATTGCATGTGCAATCTCCTAATTATATTTACTAATCTAATCATTTGATTTGAACACTTTTACTGATCAATTGAGAAGAAAGGTAAATATGAAAATGTAGTAGAAAATAGTATCATTTCTATTTTTTAAAATATTTGAAAATGAAATGGAAAAAATTCTTATTCTTATTCTTACCTATATACATTAGTGATTCAAGTTTTACTATTCACTAGCAATTTACATTTTGGGTCCCGAAAGTTTTTGATAGTTACATTTATTACTTCAAGTTCAATCAATATATCTTAGGAATATGTGGAGCATAAATGAACAATGAAGATAATTGCAATGCTTAATAAACAAAGTTACATTGGAGGTCTTTTAGTATTTTTATAGATTGAAAATATATACAGCCACAACGAAGTATGGCATTTACTACCCTCGTTGAAATACATAAACGGAACTTTTATTATTTGGAAAGATGAAATACATAAAAGCCAACAATCTAACTAAAAGATATGTTTTGCTAATCTGCACGATATATATATATATAGAACCCTATATATCGTGCAGAACCTGTAGAACCCTTATTAACCAATCAGAAATTAATAAATTAATTTTGAATTATTTAAATCATTTAATTATTTAGGGGTATTTAGGACATTTTATAAAAACAAATTTGTTTCCTTTTTTGACAATTTCCTAAAATTTAGGAATTAATTTTAAAAATTTTATTTTATTTTGACATTTTTGTCGAGCCGGTTGTGCATATATGGCTTTTTTTTATAATTAGTGTTAAATTTAGGTTGTGCACATATGTTTAGACGGTTTTGCATATATGTTATTGTGCAGGTTTGCATATATATTGAACATATATGTAACATAAAACAAACATGGTTGACAAATAAAATCTACATATCCAAATTTTACTAAATTGATAGAGCAAACAATATACATACATGTTGAACTTATCGTACAAAAAAGTCAAAAATTATTTCAAAAAACACATGTATGTACTTAAACAATAACTTATACGTATCCAAATGGTTGATGACGTGCAATTGTGTCCATTTTGAAACAACTCTTTTCTTTTTATACTCTTAACACAAAATGCTCATTTTCTCTTTTTCCACTTGTATAACTAGTCAATTTTCTTTGTATTACCCACTGCAAAACATAAAAAAAACATATATGTTTAATAAAAAACACACATGAAGACTAATCAAGAACATACATGCAATCTAATCAAGAACATTAATATTACCCTAATCGATAATTACAATAATCGAAAAGCATACATGATATTAATGCCAAATTGTTTAACAAAAAGTCATGAATTGCTTTTAACAATTGAAGCTTAAAAGAATCTTCCCAAATTTTAAGATACAATATAATTATAAAAAGGTGAATTCTATATTTCTATGTATATATATGCATGTGCTATACATTCCTTAAACTCAAAAGTGATTAAACACCGTAGTATCACATTTGAAAAACATTCAATTTGTCAAATCAAGTACGAAATATATGTATTAAATTCCCAAGGGGATATATCATAACAAGTCCAGATCTCCTTATTTCATCGGAGGTGGTATTCACAAAAACCTCCAATCAGGTAAGATCGTATGTAGAATTCAATAAACTTACTATCTCGATTACATTGATTTGCTAATTACTATCTCAATTATAGTTTTAAGCAAAACATAACTGAAAATTAGGTGATAAAACGACGACATACTTATAAAATCTAGTCAATTAGGTGATAATTGCAAACCAAAAATGAAAACATAACCTGAAAGCAGGTGATGTCGGAATCGAGAAACTGCACGTTGTAAGTTGCTATCTTCATTCATGCCATAAATTAGTTTCGGGTTAAGATGTGATATCATCATGTAAGGTCACGTATGTATCGGAGCCAAACCCCCACCACCATCTCTCTCTCTCGTGCTGCCGCCGCTGCCATTGTCATTGAAACCCTAAATTGATTAAAGGGTTAGAGGAAAAAACGTGAGAGAGAGAACGGAGATTGTGAGAGAACAAGTTTTTATAAGGTCCGGGCTTCGCACCGGAATAATATTATGTAATTTTATAAGGTTTGTCATTTTAAAAAACTTTAACCACTATATTTTTTTTATTGTTTTAGAAAAACAAAATGCATTGTATTATTTATAAAACTGAAAAGTGTATATGTTTACATATTAGTTTATTTGGGTTGTGTTCAAAGAAGTCCTTGATTTTTATGAAGTGCCAAGGAACAAATCCCAACCATTGATTAATTATAAGTAATGGTCAATATTAATCACATATTTTATGCATGGAGGTGTATTTGGTCATTTAAAAAATATTTTTTTATTATTTTTTATTTTAGAATTTTTTATTATTTTTATTTTTTTAAAAAAATTATTATTTTTTTATTATTAACACATAATGTGAGTATATACTGAATCACATGTGATTGTGTACTAAATCACATGTGTAAAAAATAAAAATAAACAAATTTTTTTTAAGTGCCAATCATTTCTCTACAATTTCATTCTCTGTACCAAACGCACCCTTATTGATCAATGGTTGTGATTTATTCCTCGGGACTACGCAAAAATAATAGACCTCCTTGAACATTTCTCTAGTTTATTTACTAAATATTTATACATTTAATGTTATATTATTATAAGTTAAACTTTTTGTAATAGATGTATCATCAAAATAAGTGACACAAATTGGCTTACACGTTTTTTGAGGCAAAAGATTAAAGTAGGGGTTAAAATATATTAAAGTATATAGTTAGTGGAGAATGGGTCCCACTTTCCTTGAATAAAGTGATACTCCGTTAATTAGTTTTAAAAGTAAAAGTAAGGGTATAAGGGTAATTTGACTTTATTAAAGTGGATAGTTAGTGGGTATGAGTCCCACTATTTTTACCAAATAAGGAAAGTTTTCAAAGTGTGTCACTTATTTTGATATACCCTAAAATGGAAAGTGTGTCACTTATTTTGATACGGAGGAAGTATTAGTTATACATTATATCTAACATTAAAATTATTTTTCATAAATAATTTAAATAACAAATTTAAAAATGGATAAGATTATAGTTTCGAGCTTGATTTCAAGTTTAGGAAGGAGGGGATGTGTATTTTTAAATAGTAAACAAATATGAATGAAATATATTAAATAAGTTTAAAAGTATAAGCTGTTAAAAACTTAGGGGTCAAAATTTAAAAATTACAAATACAAAACTTTTTAAAAAATAGAAAAAGGGAGATGGTGGATTCTGGCCACCTGTAGTATAAAAATGAAAGCAAAGCTTTTAAACCTCATTGGTTCAACCAACCTCCTCCATTCAGTATTTAACGCCGTCCATTTTTGTATGAACAGGGATTTAGCGGCAAATTGAATCACAAATGTATATTATGTTAATAGAGGGAGACTTTTAAGGGAAGTGGAACCGTTAGGCGTTTATCCCTTTTCGTTTATTTTTTTTTACTTTTATTTTTCGGCAAAATTACTCATATGTCCCTTTTCATTAAAACTTATCAAATCTATCATTTCCTTTATTTATAAAAATGACATTATCAATCTTAACAATTAAATTTGAAATCCAATGGTCTAGATTAGTTAATAAAAGTTCTACGGGTTCTGAGTTCTCTATATAACTCTCCAATATAATACTAAAATTTAAGTCAACTTAATAATTTAATAGAAAAAAAATTAAAAAATCTAAATTTTGATAAAAATCTTATATTCAGGGGGTCAATTTTTATGTTTTCACACATGACACTTAAAATCTCGGAGACGTCCCTGATCTCACTATAAAAGTCACTACATAAAATGTATGTTAACGAGTGTAATAATATCGTGCGTTGCTGCGGATTATAAAATATCCGTTTCTTTTACCTGCTATTATTTAATTGGAATATTCCGGTTATCGCTACATTGATAATAAAATGTTAAAAGGAAAAAGCAATAAACAATTTATGTTAAAAGAAAACTTCATTTGATTTCTAAATGATAATGGGTAGTGGCCTTGTGGGGATCAAAATAAAGAAGTATATGTAAAAAATCAATATAGATGCAATGGGAATCGAACACAGGAATCAACGGAAGAAGCCATGCAAACTAACCAATTCACCTACCAAGAGCTTTGCTAAGAATCTATAAACACACCTATATATCATATATTTCCGGCGCATATTATGTAACATCCTAAAACTGGCCTAGATGTTTTAGGTATATTTTGATATTTGAAAATATCTATTTGACCATATGTGAAATAAATTGATTAAGTGTTAAATGATTTGTTTGACCTTTTGTCCTTTTGTGATATTTTAATCAAGGGATTAAAATATCTGTTTTCTGAAATGTTTAAATAAAAATGTGATTTTTATATCTTTGGATTCTCCTTTTAATATCGTCTCCAGAAATGCTTTCGTTTTTAAAATTGGAGCCCGTTTGGTATTTTAAATAAATTAACTACGAAAGGGACTTTTTATATTGTATTGTTTAAAAGGTAATAAAAGACAAAAAAAACCACCAAGTGGGCCCCACCCCCTCATGGTGGACGGTTTTGGTGTCAAGGAGGGACATCACACCCTCCTTGGTCACTTCTCACTTTACTTTCTTTAATTTCCTTTTTGATTTTTATAAATCAAACTCTCTCAAAACTCATGGGTGTTCTTGAGGTTTCATGAAGATTACTAGCTCGTTTCTTGTTCAATCATAAATCTAATCCCGTTTTTGGATAGCTCTTGAGGTAAGCTTCGACCTATATGTGTTTATTTTCGATTCCGTGATAGTTGATAAATTAGGGTTTATGTGTTCTTGAGTTTTGGTTGGTGTTTATGGTGTTAAATGGTGTATTAGGTGTTTATGCAAAGTTTGACATGTTTTGTTGCTTATGTACAAGTAATTTAGCACAAGGTACAACTATTTTAGCAAGATGTACAAGTTAGGGTGTTTATGCTAAAAGTAGGTTATGTGGGTTTTGACAAACCTTGGAGTTCTTGTTGTTTAAATGCTTGGAATTGTTCCTTAGGTTGAGAAATCAAGTATTGGATGTTTTAGTGGAAGTATGACTTGTTTGAATGAAAGTGTTAGTTAAAAAGTTGTATGGAGTTTATGTATAATTTATAAGCTAGTTATTGGGTTAAATATCTAGTTGGTGAAAAATATGTCATTGATAGATTTTTATGGGTTATGTTACTTGGTTATGCTAAAATAACATGTTAGATATGTTAGTTATGTTTTATGCCAAGGATTGGTGGGATTTGATAAAAACGCTAGTTTTTATAGTGTTTGGATGTTTTAGTTAAAAATGATTAACTAGTAAATTGGAAGTAAAATACATGGATTGTTGGTAACTTTGAGCTTGATGAATTGTTACATGTTTATGACTTGTTAGTTATAGAGAATTTGTGCTATTTGATGGAAATTGGAAGTGTTATAGTCATATTCGGGCTTTTGACCCGTTTGGGCCAATGGGTAGTAAAATAACTTGGATTGTGAAAGTGTAAGTATTTTGTTATAATTATGTGATTAGTATTGTTATTGGTAACAGTTGGTGAATTGCAAGTTGATGTTATGTTTACAATAGTAGGAGGTATTATTGTTTAATAACCCGGTTTGACCCATTTGAATGTATTACTTGCAAATGACTAGTTGACTTGTTAGATGCGTGTAGATGGTCATGTCATGTTCTTATGACGGTTTAAGCGTTTGGCTATTTAGTTAGTACAAGTGTTAGTGTAAATGTATATTTAACATTGTTTATAATTTGGTGGAATTATATACCAATTCGGTATTCCTTTGGTGTACAGGAATCGGGATCGAGACTCAGAAACATTAGACCTCTGAGTTCGACAAGTGGAAGGTTTCGGTGAGTGGATTTAACCTCCAACTTCTGTTTAGTTACAATTAGTTGGTATATGCATGCTTGTTGAAAATGCAGGAAATGTACCAGCTTCAGGTAGTTCGCGACGCGAACTAGAGTTCGCGAAACGCGAACTCGAGACAGAGAATTTTGGTGTTGGCCGTGAACACTTCGCGACTGAGTTCCCGAACGCGAACATGAGTTAGCGACGCGAACTCGAGTTCGCGATGGGAACTCAGTTGCATTGCTTTTGATGCAGTTTCGTTGTATCTAGCTTGCTAGTTTAGTACCTAATTGCTAGAGATGAGTCAAATAGGTTATGTGCACAAAGTGAAGAGACTTTGCTTGATTGCAAGCAACAACTCGGTGTGTTGGTTAGCCGAGGCTCGGTGTGTGTTAATCCGAGGTTTGAGAAGTCACTGCGCTGGGCATCGGGTGTCGACTAAAGGGTATCCGACCTTACCTGTATTTGTTGCATGGTTAAGGGAGGTTGTGGCCCGGGTGTTGGGCACGAAACGCTATCGGTTACCGTGGTTTGGCCGACCATGGTTTAAGGCTCCGGCAGGACCCCGATCTTCTCGAACAAACAGTGTTGTCCCGAACCGGAGATGTTTTATAACTTCCGTGTTCTAGTGAACGGTGATTCGTAGTTACGTGGCCTTTAGACCGTAGGGATGTCTATGCTAGATTGTTGGGCTTTACAGAAATTGTTGATTATATTCATTCACTTAGCTTTGTGCTAATCCCTCCCTCGTTGAATCTTTTCAGGTGATCGATGCTTTAGACGGGATGATTGACCAAGCTCAGTTGATATGTTTTAAAAAGGAGCCATGTCGTTTAAGTGACACCGTTTAAATAATTAATGTTTTGAAGCTTATTTTGGGACATTTGGTTTGTAAACCTAAACCTAAACTTATTATTATCTTTATGCTTCCGCTAAACTAACCTAGAGGATAACCTAATCGCCTTTGGGCATTTAAAAAAAAACAAAAAACGCTTCCTAAATTTTGCGGTGTTACAACTTGGTATCAGAGCTTCGGTTTGGCGATGGATACACGGGGTCGGTGTTCCATTCCCAAATCGTGGCTCAAGTTTGATCAAGCATTCCGGACGAGCGGGATTAGAGCAAATGTGAAAGAAGTTAGTTTATAGTTAGTATGTAGTTACTAACGATTTAAACTAAGCTTTCGTGAGATGTTGTGTTTTGCTACAGATATGACAGATATCGAGAACCCGACCCCCTTGACCCCAGACAAAGTTGCTACCCCAGGTAACAATGTGGAGACTGACCGGGAAGCACATATAAAGGCGTTGGAAAACGAAGTGCAAGAGTTGAGAAATCAGGTACAACAACAACAACGGCTAATCAAAGGAATGACACCCTCGATCCTCGCCCCATTGCTTCTTACTCTCCCGTCAACACAACCACTAGCAAATTATCCATTTCCGCCACGAATGAACCAACCCTCTTCACCTCAGATAAATCATCCACTACCACCTCAGGGACTTTACCCATACCCACACTTGGAAATCCCGTCACATCTAGAGTTAGGGTACCAAGATGCCTATAAACCACCGGGAAACATGGGTCGTAAACAGACTGTTCGTGGATCAGGTCAGAAGAACCCGTGGTGCCGTAAATGTAAGTCCGCTCATTCGGGGACGTGCACAACCCAGACCATGAAGTGCGTTAAATGTGGCCACTTTGGGCACAAGGGTATGGATTGTGAGTTTCCACGGGTTGTGTGTTGGAATTGTCAAAGTGAGGGACATGAAAAGAGTAAATGTCCTTTCAAAAAGAAAGAGGATTATGGGTCAAGTGCAGTGGTGGTCGGGGAATCTTCATCAACGGTAGAAAGGAAAAGAAAGAGTGCTGACGTCACTGACCGTGACAGCTCGGGTATGTTTTTATAAACTCAATACTTGTGTTTATGTAGAATTGTTAATTGAGAAGATTGCTTAATTAAAGATTTGTGAAATGTTGTGATAAACTGAACTGCTTACCTTCGGTGTGTTATGTCACTTGAATTAGAATAATTGATTGCTTGTTGATTTGAGATACATCTTATGTGTCAGGAGTTTTGTAGATATAAGTGATGTATGCTTACATGTTCCTCTTGTTGAAACTCCGACTAAGTTTAGATTGACATGATGTGTGGATCAGTCTAGCTAATTAAAGTTATGAATAAATGTTATAGAAGATTGAATCTTTTCTGGTTTGTCGAGACACATATAGTGTCTCGGTGGTTAAAGTTGCTTGTTTTCATATTGTCCAAATTGATGACATGTTGATTGTGACTGTTTGTTTGTTCCTTCACTTTAGGAGAAGCGAAGAGAATCGGTTGTATGTCGGTTTCGGTCACAACGTATGTGACCATGGATCAAGTTGAGTATAATAGTAACTATTGTAACTGTGGAAATGTGGTGCTTGTAATTAAAATGGATGGAATTGTATGCGTGAATTGAATAGTCCAAGTAGGACTAGTGTTTGTTATGCGAAAAGTGAAATTTTAGTGTGACATCTCGGGTCACATGTAGTGACTTGTATAGTGAGAATCAGAAATGTTTGTGCAATGTGGACAAATTGATGTTTGTTTTTGTTATAGACAGTAATTGTGGCAGATAGTCAGTGATAAATGTTGGAATGACCTGAAATGTTTTGATGCAAACCTGATTGGTTTTTCTATGTTGAATTTGGATTCTGAAAAGTGACTAATGAACTGTATGTGTAGATCTTTTGAAATGACTAGTGATAATCATAATTGAAGATAAATGAGTTTGTTAAATGATTTGCATTGTTTGTGGAATTGTTTGAGAAGAGTTTGAAAGGGTGATTTATACTTAGATCTAGTGTTTAGGTTTAAATGATTGTATAGAAATGATATATGTTAATAAAATTGATCATAGTTTGAATTGGTAATTTTGAAATTACTCAAGGTGATGATGATGTCTTATTGATTGCAATAAAGGTGGTTTATGCTTAATTGTGAATTGAATTGACGAAAAGTATCATGTTATTTGGATGTTAATAAGTAAGAGTTAAGGACTAGTTGAATTGTGATTGATTGACTTGAAGTCTAAGTAAAAGTTGACATGTAATTGAAAATGCTTATTAGTCATCACATGAGTTTGACATGTTAATGAAGTGTGAATTGTATGTTTGAAATTGTTATGATAAATTTCTTAATGTTGACCTGTTAAAGGTAATTAGTGTCAATTCTTGTTTGGATGCATTTAGTTGCTAGACCTTGATTATGATGATAATTGTTGTTAATTGTATAAGTTGGTTTTGTTAAATATTTTAACATGTTATAGATGTAATAAAACAATTCTTGGATAATAAAAAAAAACTTGTTTTGATCTGTTAGGTCATAGGTATGACTAATTGGGTATAAAAGTTGTTGCTATTTGTATTGCCATGATTGTAATGAGATATGTGGGGTAGACTTGACTTGTGTAAACTGTGACTAGTTTTGTCAAAACGTGCAACTTGACTTTGTAAAATTTTGCCATACTTGTAATGTGGTTGATTATGCATAATAGTTGATGATTGTTAGAAGTATTGTTAACTAAGGACCTTGATAGTGTCACGATGAATTGCTTGATTTTGACCAGTTTGTGCTTAGTATGCGAAAATTGAAGTGACTTTGTGTTTTAAAAGTGTATTCTTTTGAAAATTAGTTGATTAAGACCGGAAATTTTATTGGAGATTCTTAAAATTGCGGGTCAAGGTTGTAAATTTTGTTAGAATAAAGAAGAAAATGAGTAGATAATTGAGACTTGGGTTAATTGTCGTGACTTTGTGTAAGAAATGTTTTGATCATATGCTTGTGGATCGCTTGTATGTCATGAGAAATTCTAACTTGTTGTGATAAATACTTGCTATTTGACTATTGTTGTTGGATTCCGGGGACGGAATCCTTTTTAAGGAGGGTAGAGTTGTAACATCCTAAAACTGGCCTAGATGTTTTAGGTATATTTTGATATTTGAAAATATCTATTTGACCATATGTGAAATAAATTGATTAAGTGTTAAATGATTTGTTTGACCTTTTGTCCTTTTGTGATATTTTAATCAAGGGATTAAAATATCTGTTTTCTGAAATGTTTAAATAAAAATGTGATTTTTATATCTTTGGATTCTCCTTTTAATATCGTCTCCAGAAATGCTTTCGTTTTTAAAATTGGAGCCCGTTTGGTATTTTAAATAAATTAACTACGAAAGGGACTTTTTATATTGTATTGTTTAAAAGGTAATAAAAGACAAAAAAAACCACCAAGTGGGTCCCACCCCCTCATGATGGACGGTTTTGGTGTCAAGGAGGGACATCACACCCTCCTTTGGTCACTTCTCACTTTACTTTCTTTAATTTCCTTTTTGATTTTTATAAATCAAACTCTCTCAAAACTCATGGGTGTTCTTGAGGTTTCATGAAGACTACTAGCTCGTTTCTTGTTCAATCATAAATCTAATCCCGTTTTTGGATAGCTCTTGAGGTAAGCTTCGACCTATATGTGTTTATTTTCGATTCCGTGATAGTTGATAAATTAGGGTTTATGTGTTCTTGAGTTTTGGTTGGTGTTTATGGTGTTAAATGGTGTATTAGGTGTTTATGCAAAGTTTGACATGTTTTGTTGCTTATGTACAAGTAATTTAGCACAAGGTACAACTATTTTAGCAAGATGTACAAGTTAGGGTGTTTATGCTAAAAGTAGGTTATGTGGGTTTTGACAAACCTTGGAGTTCTTGTTGTTTAAATGCTTGGAATTGTTCCTAAGGTTGAGAAATCAAGTATTGGATGTTTTGGTGGAAGTATGACTTGTTTGAATGAAAGTGTTAGTTAAAAAGTTGTATGGAGTTTATGTATAATTTATAAGCTAGTTATTGGGTTAAATATCTAGTTGGTGAAAAATATGTCATTGATAGATTTTTATGGGTTATGTTACTTGGTTATGCTAAAATAACATGTTAGATATGTTAGTTATGTTTTATGCCAAGGATTGGTGGGATTTGATAAAAACACTAGTTTTTATAGTGTTTGGATGTTTTAGTTAAAAATGATTAACTAGTAAATTGGAAGTAAAATACATGGATTGTTGGTAACTTTGAGCTTGATGAATTGTTACATGTTTATGACTTGTTAGTTATAGAGAATTTGTGTTATTTGATGGAAATTGGAAGTGTTATAGTCATATTCGGGCTTTTGACCCGTTTGGGCCAATGGGTAGTAAAATAACTTGGATTGTGAAAGTGTAAGTATTTTGTTATAATTATGTGATTAGTATTGTTATTGGTAACAGTTGGTGAATTGCAAGTTGATGTTATGTTTACAATAGTAGGAGGTATTATTGTTTAATAACCCGGTTTGACCCATTTGAATGTATTACTTGCAAATGACTAGTTGACTTGTTAGATGCGTGTAGATGGTCATGTCATGTTCTTATGACGGTTTAAGCGTTTGGCTATTTAGTTAGTACAAGTGTTAGTGTAAATGTATATTTAACATTGTTTATAATTTGGTGGAATTATATACTAATTCGGTATTCCTTTGGTGTACAGGAATCGGGATCGAGACTCAGAAACATTAGACCTCTGAGTTCGACAAGTGGAAGGTTTCGGTGAGTGGATTTAACCTCCAACTTCTGTTTAGTTACAATTAGTTGGTATATGCATGCTTGTTGAAAATGCAGGAAATGTACCAGCTTCAGGTAGTTCGCGACGCGAACTAGAGTTCGCGAAACGCGAACTCGAGACAGAGAATTTTGGTGTTGGCCGTGAACACTTTGCGACTGAGTTCCCGAACGCGAACATGAGTTAGCGACGCGAACTCGAGTTCGCGATGGGAACTCAGTTGCATTGCTTTTGATGCAGTTTCGTTGTATCTAGCTTGCTAGTTTAGTACCTAATTGCTAGAGATGAGTCAAATAGGTTATGTGCACAAAGTGAAGAGACTTGGCTTGATTGCAAGCAACAACTCGGTGTGTTGGTTAGCCGAGGCTCGGTGTGTGTTAATCCGAGGTTTGAGAAGTCACTGCGCTGGGCATCGGGTGTCGACTAAAGGGTATCCGACCTTACCTGTATTTGTTGCATGGTTAAGGGAGGTTGTGGCCCGGGTGTTGGGCACGAAACGCTATCGGTTACCGTGGTTTGGCCGACCATGGTTTAAGGCTCCGGCAGGACCCCGATCTTCTCGAACAAACAGTGTTGTCCCGAACCGGAGATGTTTTATAACTTCCGTGTTCTAGTGAACGGTGATTCGTAGTTACGTGGCCTTTAGACCGTAGGGATGTTTATGCTAGATTGTTGGGCTTTACAGAAATTGTTGATTATATTCATTCACTTAGCTTTGTGCTAATCCCTCCCTCGTTGAATCTTTTCAGGTGATCGATGCTTTAGACGGGATGATTGACCAAGCTCAGTTGATATGTTTTAAAAAGGAGCCATGTCGTTTAAGTGACACCGTTTAAATAATTAATGTTTTGAAGCTTATTTTGGGACATTTGGTTTGTAAACCTAAACCTAAACTTATTATTATCTTTATGCTTCCGCTAAACTAACCTAGAGGATAACCTAATCGCCTTTGGGCATTTAAAAAAAAAAACGCTTCCTAAATTTTGCGGTGTTACACATTAGCAATATACTGTTCATAGCGCCATTTAAGCTATGGTAAATGTATTAATAGTAGAGTAGAATTAACTGCAAACGCCCAAATCCTTTTTCTACTGTTCTGATAAAAGATTATCTACTTAATGAGATTTAAAGAAATTTCACTGTGTGCTTCTTTTTTACCTTTCTAAAAGACCCATCAACCCAAAGATATCGATGGGAATTGATTTGCATACTTTGATATTTGTTATATACACTTGAACTTCATCTGTGAAGACTATTATGTCCTTGCCTATTTTTATCATTTCTTACCTATTGGTATTTGAGTGGTTCATCAATTGAGAGGTTACAACTTCAAATCCCGTCTAAAACATGTATGATATATTATTATATTGTATATGTGTGTGAACATTTACTATTAAAAAGATAAAAATTAAATAACAATAAGAAAATGAAATGCTTCATTTGGACGCTTGCTAGAACAAACATAATGATAACTAACCTACATACAAAAGCTTGAGAGTAATGTTACAAGTATATGATATATATACATTGGAGTAATAGTTTTTGTAAAGTAAGCATATTTTTACCTTTTAACACTAAATATAATATAAAATTTTAGAATATAGATTGTAGATGCTTTTAGTTAAGAGTGTCAATTGTATTGATCCGAATCTATAAGAGCAGTGGGTGTAGAGGTCGTTATACCTCCGTTAAATCTCCTTTTAACACCGCCAAAGGGCATTTTGCCACATCACGTGTTCCGTCAAAATAAGTTTTGACAAGAGAACGGCGGTTCACCAAAGATAAAAACGAGGTTTTTGTTTTTTGTTATTTATAAGTTGTGACTGGTTTGAGGTATTTTTGTGGGTCCTAAAAAGATGTTATAGGAATGTTAAACCAGAGAGTAATTTTAAGATGAGTGTTAAAACCATGCTAAATAGACAAACATGCTTTTAAGATAGCTTTAACTTGACACCATACCTTGTGCTCTAAGCATTAATTGGGTCGGGTTAATTTGAATTTCATTTTCTCTAATATGACATGAAACCAGGCCGTATAAGAAATCGGGTTATGGGTTGATCATATATGTAAATGAAAACATTTTGAATGCTTAATCATGTATAATTATTACGGTTTGTCAAATTGTGTTATTGTTTCGTGTTATTAGGTAATAGGACACGACATGAATTCCATTTTCTCAATACGAAGACGCAACGACACGAAGTCGTGTTTCTTTTTGCTAACACGAACACGACCCAATTAATAAAAAAACAAAAACCACGAAGAACACGACAATGCGGGATAAATAACAAAAATATCAAATTGCTTATATAGTACGCGCTTAAAAAACGACAGACATGACAAATATAATATAAATTACTACGAAATGTCCCCAAAATTATAACTATCGTGTCAATTTCGTATTAATTTCTGAACACGACACGACTTCGTGTTTGTTTTGCACGATACGAACACGAATTCAAATTTCGACTTCATCTCAATTTGGTTCCGACACGAACATAAATTGTGATATGTAAATAGGTTTTTATGATGTACTCCCTCCATCCCACAAAAAAACTTCTCATTTCATCATAGATTTTTGTTCCACAAAAAACTTCTCATTTCAATAAAATACTATTATTACTAAGGACCCCACAACTAACTATCCACTAACTATCTTTCTCTCTCCAAACCAATCTTATATTTTAATTAAAATTATTATCAATGACCTCACCACTAACTATCACCTTAAAACTTGTGCCAAAGTGAAATGATAAGTTTTTTGTGGGACGAAGGGAGTATATATTACTCCCTCCGTCCCTAAATAAAGTTCTCATTTCTCCCTAAATTCTTGTCCCTAAATAAAGTTCCCATTTCTTAAGTTGATGGGGTCTACATAATAAAATAATATAATTATCAAGGACCCCACTACTAACTATCCACTAAGACCCCTGCCAACGGTCCGTCACAAGGACCCGTCGTGGCCCGTTTTTCGCCGTCGCCCCACGAAGTCGTTGGCACGGGCGCGTCGTGGGTGCCGTCCTTGGGAAGCCGTCGGGGTGAGGACGTGGGAGGCTGGCGGCGTTGCAGGCAAGGAAGAAGAAAGGGGGGAGAGAGGAAGGGGGAAGAGAGAGAAGGGGTTTTGGGGAGTTGTACTTTGTGGACCAAAACTTGTACATTTTGTATATATTTTAATAAAAAAATTCTTTTTTTCTCTGTTTTCTTTTCATTATTTTTTAATTTTAAACTTTTTTTATATATTTGTTTTAATAGGTACTCCCTCCGTCCCTAAATAAAGTTCCCACTTGTCTTGGGCACAATATTTAAGGAAAAAGTTAGTGGTGAGGTTGTTGGTATTAAATTTGATTAAAATATAAAGTTGGTTTGGAGAGAGAAAGATAATAAGTGGATAGTTAGTAGTGGGGTCCATGGTAATTATATTATTTTATTAAGTGGACCCCATCAACTTGTGAAATGTGAACTTTATTTAGGGACAAAAATTCAAGGTGAAATGAGAACTTTATTTAGGGACGGAGGGAGTATAATATATTATTATTGTTCAAAAAATTTATATTTTTTTTATTTATTAAATTTTTATTAAAAATATGATGTGGAAATGATGGGTTTAGTGATGGGTTAGTGATGAGTAGGGTTGGCACGACCGTGTCAGTAGCGTGTCAGTAAGGATGTGATGACGTGACGCTACTGATGGGTTTAGTGATGGGTAAGGGTTGGGATATGCCTAATTATCTTTCTCTCTCCTAACCACATTTATATTTTAATCAAAATTATTACCAATAACCCCACTAGTAACTACTCCCTCCGTCCCACAAAAAACTTCCCATTTGGCTTTTGCACAAGTTTTTAGGTGATAGTTAGTAGTGGGGTCATTGATTATACTTTTGATTAAAATATAAGGTTGAGTTGGAGAGAGAAAGATAGTTAGTGGATATTAGTGGTGGACTCTTTAGTAATAATAGTTTTTTATTGTGTGGGGCCCATTAAATATGAGAAATAAGAAGTTTTTTGTAGGACAAAAATTTAGAATGAAATGAGAAGTTTTTTGTGGGATGGAGAGATTATTTCCTTAAAATTTATGCCTAAGGACAAATGGGAATTTTATACTTGTTTATTTATGTTGGGCCCAATAAACATGTGAAAAAGATTTTTAAGATGCCACGTGTCAGACAATATGCAGATCCCAGTATGCCATTCACATATCACATTTTATGGACTCCCTGTTTGTGGCAGAGGATCAATCCATCAACCGATCAAAACAAAACAAGGACAAATACGACAATCTTGTAAATATTACAAACTTAGAGGTTATTCTTCACTTCCTATTCTACTAAGTACTAACCCTACTTCACGAGCCAATAAACATCGCCTGTTAAATCAATTTAAAGTGTAATTAATAATTTAAAGATTTTCTATGGAAATTCATTTATGTATTATATTTTTCTATTGTTTTTACAACACTGTACAAGTATTATCATAGATTGTACAAACATATAAAGTTACTATTATGGTATATGAGTTAAAATGTGTGGTGTAAAAATCACCACCTATTTTATATAGGTTAAGAGTGATGTCAACCGTGACATAAACGACAACTTTAATTTTCGTCAAATCAGCGTCACGTTAGCTGACACTCCAACAGATAAACTCATACCAAAAAATCCTCTTTGTTCAATTTTTTGGGACCCACAATTATAAAATATACACACATAATACTCTATTAAAATACCTTTGGTCCCCACCAAACCACCTCTCCTACACGTCTATTCTCTTCGTCGGACTAAGCCTCCAACCGACGCCAAAAAGGTGATAGACCATGCTAATAATTTGGAGCAAGCTGACGCCTTCGGTTGGCAACCGAAGGTACCGTTCGCACCACTCTAATAACAATTCGATTCCTAAATTTTTATTTAACTTAATACTATGAAACTTAATTATATTACGGAGTATAAGTTAAGTTTTATACCCCCAATATAGATGATATAAATCTATATTAAACTGAATTAGCGGTAAAGTCATACAGAGTAGCAAGTTCTTATACCGTTTCAATATAAGTATTTAAACTGAATAAGTAATTATGTATGGTTGGCTTTACATGCTATTCGATTATTTTAATTTGCGTCTTATGAAAATTCTAATGTTTTAGCAAATACTTACCATTTTTAAATGTGTAAATATAAATGTAATTTCCATTCTTTTGCTGTTGAATGTTACATTGAATTGAAATGTTAAGAGTGCAAAATAGTAAAAGTAACTCACTTTAAATTTAAGATATTATGGCAAATACTATGGATATATTTTTATATAGTATGTCCTACAAAAATTATTTGTTATGATATATGTAACTCAACCATCCTATTTGCTAATGTTACAATTTTATAATATAAAACTAAGACTTTAAATACAATGAGTTCACATTTAGAAAGGAAAAAAAAATAGCGACTGTATACTGAACATCATTTAGAAAGGGGAAAAAAAAAACTGACTATAAAACGAAAATAAAAAAAAACTAATTCAATAAACCAAAACCAAACTGCCAAAAATTAAACTCTAATGGCTTAACATTTTCAAATACCAAAATATTGGTTATGTGTTTTGGTTTTAGCCAAAAAACCACCCAAAACGAGCCTTGCACACCCTAAGTTTTACATAGATAGGTCACTAAAACATACTTGTAGAAAATGTTAACTATTAAACTTTTAACTTAGTTTAACTGAAAAACTTTCAACTTCATAAAATATATGTTAGCGATAATAGTTTTATATAATGTCACAAGTTATCACAATTTCTAAATGAGGTGATATTATATACACTACATAAATTTATTCACACATTATAATTTATATTTTGATATATTTGTACAATCTATTTTAAAACTTATAAAATATGATAATAGAAATAATTTTATGATGTAAATATCACATGTCTTCTACAATTTTACAATAATTCTCTCTTACTGAAAATAATAAGAAATTGACTAAAGCAGTACTAAAAAATGTGCCAACGGCAGTGTGACTCAAGGAAATTTAACCTTTCTCATCAAGAAACGTCCCATATTCATTATACTATTCATTGTTTCGCCATCTTTAATTATGTCATTATTATGGTATTAGTTGACAAGTCTCCTGTTGATTTGTTGATATTAAAACACTAGATATTTAGAAAACCTTAAAATACAAAGGCTTGTAGCCTAGTGGTATCCAAGGTGGATTTAAGGTGTTGTCCATGACTTATTGGTCATGGGTTCAAGTCCCGTCGTGGACAAAAAAAAAGGTGGAAGGTTCGAGGGAAGGCATACCGTCCTTTGTGGATGTCACTGTCTAGGCTCGAACAACTAACTTACTAACTTGCCGTTCAAAAAAAAAAAAAAAAAAAAA
Organism: Calendula officinalis; assembly: GCA_963853835.1. Lineage (NCBI taxonomy): Eukaryota > Viridiplantae > Streptophyta > Magnoliopsida > Asterales > Asteraceae > Calendula > Calendula officinalis. The sequence continues at coordinate 68,123,565 of OY970827.1, read as the reverse complement.
AAACCTTAAAATATCTTTGTGTGAGTATGAAATTTTCATCGATCATATAATCACTTTTCTTTTACTATAAAAAGTGAAAACGGAGTTTTAGAATGATCGTCATACCTGTGTTATAATTACAAAATAGATCCAAAATTACAAAAGTTGTTATGTATTAGAAGTGTAGCTTAACGTTGGTAGAAAAATATTCATTTTGTAACCATAGATATATTTACTATCGTAAATGATTTTCAAAATATTATATACATAAAAAACATTACATATTAAAATAAAACTTTTGTTGAATGTTCCGTCGGAGAAATAATTGAACACAATAAATAAAACTATATACACATTACAAAAAATTGGAAAATTTTGGAGTATGATAAGTTGATAAATTGTAACTGGTGTTTCAACTTTGCATACATAAGTGATTCAACCTGTGATTAGGCTTGTGAGCGCTCTAAGAATCGAACCAAACCACTTAAAACCAAAACCGAACTGAGAATTGAGAAGATAGTTTACAACTGACCGATGACGCTTGAAACCGAACTGAGAACCGGCTGGAACCGAACCGAGAACCGAAAAGGTTTCTTTGACTTTTTTTGTATTTTTCTTGGTTTTGTATTGAACCGAACCCCTCGAAACCGGACTGGTAACCGAATTTGCATGAAAATTAGAACCGAGAACCGAACCAATATAACTCGGCTTGGTACGGTCGGCGGTTCCGAATCAGTTTTCGGTCTAATTTGCACATCCCGCCGGTGATCTCTAAAAAAATATTTTAGGGTCTTTATCATTAGGTCATCTTGTTATCATATGACAAAAAAAACATAAATACTTAAATTTATTAAATTTAAATAGAAAAAGAAAGGATAGAGAATCTGTATTAGCAGGTTATTAAGATGATAACAATATCTCAATAAAACTAAGGTAAAAATGCCATTTCTTTTAATTTCCTCAAAATCTCACAGATTATTTATCACAGGAAGAAAAGAATATTTACATAAAGAGAGAAAAGAAGGAATAAAAATAGACCGGATGTTGACAAAATTTATGTCAGAAGGTCATTTGTTTGTGTGAAGATTTCTTATCTGGGATCTCTCTCTCCTCAAAATATTTTTAAAAAAAAATCACAAACTTTCTCTCTCTAAAACACCCGATCTTTCTCTCTCTAAAAAACCCTTCTTTCTTTTCAGAGACAGAGAGAGAGACTGGCCCAGCAGATCGAAAACCTTCATTCTTTTCTTGTTGGTTTTAATTTTATTTTCATACCTGTGAAGTGATGATTTAAGGTCCTTCAATGGTGGTGATGCATATTTTTACCATTATTACTACTAATTAGTAATAATCAGTCTTTTATTTTTGTTATTTTATGCTGCAATTTCAAGATTTCTAGAGTTCATGGGTATTGCAAGAATATGGTCCAATGATTCAATCAATTATAATTTCATCAAGAACAAGGCTGATAACGATGTGGGTCTGAGGTAAATTATACTTTTATTTTTCCAGTTCTTTGAAATTGATAAAATAAATAATTTGGGTATGGAGAAAATGTTAATAATTGCATTAAATTACAAAAAAAGGAATACTAAATTTATCAATGTAATTATTTGGATTTTGGAAACGGTTAAATTATCAAAAAATAGAAATGGACTTTAATTATGTCATAGGGGAGTAGTATTTTAGGGTTCTTAATTTCTATTAAGCTAATTGATTTGGGTATTTAACAATTTTTACTATTTTTTATGGAATTTATACAAAGACAATAATTCTATATCGGATCTGTTCTTTCTTTGTTCATTTATCTAGATACGATTCTCAATTTACATAAATTGCAAAAAGGGGAAATAAATTTATAATTCCCTTCACTTATAATTAGGGTTCTTGATATGCTAAATTATGTGCTGTCTGGTCATAAATTATATGAATTCTGGTTATAAAAATTTAATCTTGCATTAAGTAACTTTTTTTAGTATGCTTTTTTATTACATAACATGATCTAATGTTTTTAATTATTCTTTTAAACAACTTTAACAATTCGATTTTTACTTTTTTAAATTTGCTTTGAGCAATTAACAGGAATGGCAACAGAAATACACTATAAGAACACCTTCCCGGAATATTACGCCATGAGAAATTATAATGAAGATTCAAATAACAACAGCTGGCATCTTTTTAACACCTTAACAAACAGCCATTATTATGACGGTTTTACCCCTAGAACCGCTTCGGATGCATACTTAGGTCATGATAAAGATGAACTGAAACAAAAAATGCTTCAACATGAAACCATCTTCAAGAACCAGGTAAATTTTTTAACTTTTTAAATGTAAATCCTTAAATAATTAAATTTTGTCAAATGGTTTCACAACTGATTATTTGATTGTCATAACTTCCAAAAACAGAAGCACATCCAATCACTATCTCCTGCAACCTGTTTTATGATTATTAGATTCTAAATAACTTCTTAAACTCAATCCCAAACACCTCTAATTTATTTATTTTTTGATTTCATACTTAGGTTCATGAACTACACCGTCTTTATACAAGACAAAGAGACATGATGGAAGAAGTTAAAAAAAGAGAATTTCATAAATACCAAATTCCAATCGACACATCATCTTCATCAAGCTTAATACCATCTAAAAAACCGTATGACAAGTGGCAAAATCCTAGCCTCCCATTTGGGAACTCTAAATCTAGACCGTCCATTTTTGGAGCAGATATTAGTGATTCACCATTAAGTTGCTCAAAAGAAAACGGTTTAAAGGATTGTGAAATAGTTGAATGTAGACCTACAAAAGTTAGAAAAAAATTATTTGATCTTCAAATCGGGCCACACGGGTATACTGAACCACATGAAAGTGAACAATTTGTCGATAATCAGGAATCTGAAATCTCGAGTTATAAATCAAAAGAAAACGGTTTTGTACTAAGAAATGGACAAAAATCATTTCTTGATGAAGGTGAGAAAAAAGATGGTTATAAAAATGGTCAACAGTTTATGCAGTCTAACGGGTTGGCTGATCTTAATGAACCGCTTTATGTTCAAGAAGCAAAAGGTTTGGCTTCCGTTGACTTTCTTGGCCCGTCTGTTAAACAAGAGGGTTTCAATCGTTCTTCATTTGAAGGTAAAGTCAATGGGAAAGATTGGGTTTCATCTTGTTTGCGTGAACCAGGTGATTTCATTTATTTAAATTTATTTATTTATTAATTTAATCTTTTGGCATTCTAATTGATGCTGATCATATATTGTCTGGGCGAGTCGGGTAATGGGGTTAAAACGGATCATTTTTAGTACGGGCCAAGTTGGGTTGACCTGAAAACAAATTGTTTATCCATATTAAAAATATATTTAATGTATAAAGCGGAATACCACCTTTATAGTTATCTATTAGTTGTCTGAATTTGCGATAAAAACACTAAATAACTGAATTTTTTTATAACAGGAAATAATAGAAGCAACATGCAACATTTACATGGTAAACAAATTCAACATCAAGGAATTTACTCAGAAATTTCTTCAAAAATTCAAGATAATTCCCATTTTAATCAAAACCCATTACCCTTTAGCAACCCTAACGGATACCTGTTTATTAATTCCTCAAATACAGGAAATTCTTGGTCTCCTTCGGGTCAACCATGGGTAAAGTCAAACGATAACTTCACCCGCAAATTAACCTCGTTTCAAACACACCCATCGCTTCTTTCATCTCCTAAGACCCACGAGGGCTTTAGAGACAAATTGTATAGAAACGGTAACGGGTTTCACAACGGGTCGTCATCCGGGTCAAAAGAGTTATCGGGTCGATTGCCTTCATATGGTTTTGATTATCTTAACTGCAATAAACTCGATGATGGTTCTCAAAAGATCTTTAAAGGATCCAACTTTATAGATTTAACAGATACTAACAAAGGCTTGATGATGGATTTGAATACTGTTCAACCTTTGTCTAATGGAGATGAAAATTCAAGAAAATGTGATCAAACAGTGGCTTCATGGCTTAAATCCAAACCGATTATCAGTAAAAACAGTGATAATTTGGGTAGTATGAAAAAGGAGAAAGATGAATCTTTGGGTACTAATTATAAAAAGTTATTAGGGATTCCGATTTTCGGGAATTTTTGCGTTTCGAAAACCGATGTTTCTTCATCTGCATCGAAAGAACATCGAGGATTTGACATTAATGTTCCTTGGGATGATGTTGATGAAACTTGTAATGAAAAAACGGAAGAAATCGGTATAGAAATCAAGAATTTCAAGAATCATTTCGATTTGAATTCATGTGTGACTGAAGATGATGATTTGTTAGTAACAGAATCGGTTAAAAGCTCAAAGAAAATGAGGATCGAGATAGATTTAGAAGCACCCGCAGTTTCAGAACCCGAGGAAGAAACCGAACCGAAACCCGATTATATCGAAAACGAGGAAATCGAGAAACTTGTGGCCCAAGCAATTGTTGAAATATCTAGTCAGCAAGTTCAAGTAGGGCCCGTAGAGGATGATGATAACCCACTTTTATGGTTTATTGACGTTATAAACAATTCTTATGAGAAAAAGACGATTTTGAGTTTGACCACTCGTGAAACGGATGAATACGAGATGTTGACTTTACAGTTAGAGGAAACTAAGGAAGAAGATTACATGTCAGTTCCTGAATTTCAGGAACCAGATGAAGTGGGGCCCGCTTTGACAGGTAGACCAAGAAGAGGGCAATCGAGAAGAGGTAGGCCCCGCAGGGATGTTTTACCGGGAATGACTTGTTTGTCAAGACACGAGATAACCGAAGATCTACAGATATTTGGCGGGTTGATGAAAGCAACAGGGCATTCTTGGAATTTAGGGAAGAAAATTGGGGGTCGGGGTAGGCGGAAGGTGAAGGCGGTGGGGTTGGATGAAAGAAGCTTGACGGGGTGGGGTAAGACTACTAGAAGACCTCGAAGGCAAAGATGTGGGACGGTTGCTGTTCAGTTAACTTGATCTTTTTATCGAGTTAAATTTATAAAAAGTGTCTTTCAATTGCCACCATGTCTATGCATATCGAGATGTTTATTTTAAAGGATACATTGAAAAAGGAGAAGAAATGAGTTAATTTGATGGATTCGAGTTTGTATTCTTAAACGCCATCGTATTTTGGGGTAAAGAAACTGTTGTATGAGAAGACTAATGTTGAAACTTGCTATTGCGTTATGTTGGAGTTTGAAGCTTAATTATGTGTCTTATAACATGATAATTGTAAGAGTCGAGTCTTAAACATCGAAAACGAAAAAGATAATTTGAACCCAACCTTATTAATTCCTGTCCTTTATGAACATCAAGAAGATAATGTGATTTATCAAGAGATGTCTTGCTTTTGCCATTTCTGATTTCCCTTACAAGTCGAGCATTTGCCAATTCCTAATAGGCCCATATCAGTCCATAGGAACCTGTTGGGTTTAAACCCAATCCCACCCGCACTAGAAGAGCACAAATCAGATTTTCTATCAAACTGGAAACCTAGTTCGGTCTCAATCAATAAAGGTCAAAACCAAACCAATTTGATTTTAACCCGATTTTAGTGACTAGGGTATGTATCCAGTTGAAACCGGTTTGGACTGGATGATTTTTAGTCGAAATTTAGTGTTTAAACCGGCTAGGTTAACAAAAAAAAAACGTATTTCAAACCGGTTCATCCCCCTATCCGATCCCGGTCCGGCAGTTTGTGACTCGATCTGATCCAATGAAGTTGAAACCGTGTTCCGGTAACCAATTTTCATGTGCACGTCTAACTGCCACTGCCAATCTATAGGAGCAGAGTTATCATTTAAATTAAGAATAGAATTCTTTCCTAATTTAGGATTCATCGACTTTCATTTAAATTAAGTACTTTTTGTATTTCAATCCAAATTTTCTTTTCGAAAATTGTACAAATCAAGCAGCGTTGACTTCAAATGTGTAGTAAAACGATCTACGATTAGGTTCAATTCAGAATAGAAGTGCCTCAAACCTACTCGGTTTCCTAGATTGACCAAATGTGAATCACCAAAACATGATCAAAATCAACAATTTGGTCAACATCTATGAGCACTTTCTAGAATAAATCTCAAGTTCATATACAGCACAGTTGCAGCTCGAATTTATTCAAGAAAACTATACTACTAACAATAACGAATCATGATAAGGGACAACATTCTTATTTATCTAAACGAGCTTCAAAATTAATTTCTAAAACAAAATTACAAGAAAAGGGATAATATGAACATAATTACAATCACCTACATACTAAACTACAAAAGACCAAAAACTAAAAAGTTATTACATTGCAGACGTAACCTAGGTTTGATTATATGCATATTTCGTTCTTGGATCCACAATAAGCCCCTTCCCTCCATTCACTTCTAGGTCATGCCTAAATACCAGAAATCCAAATTTATAATGTTTTTAAATATATAGAGAAAGAAAAGAATGAAAGACTTAACTGGAAAACAAAGTCGGGGATAGTAAGCTGCTCACGAGGAACATATTTGAAAAGATGAAGAAGCCGATCAACATATACAACCTTCTTCCACACCTGTAATTTTATATCCATTTATAATTCTATATAGCAATATATTAATATTAATTTATATAATTTAGCAATAGTTTAAGTCAACTGGTCAAACATACCACCCCATCGATTAAAAGTTGCATTGTGAACACTGCAGCCTTCAGTCCAAAGGTTGGGTGGAGGACATAGATTGCCTGCATATATAACTTATTAATATTGGTACGACAAGATATACATATAAATATATGTAGTTATTAATTAATATTGCTTACATGAAGATTACACTGGCTTTTCCTACCAAGTATTTGTTGTAATTTTCTCATCCATCCTAGATCTGGTTGCCTGTTAACTCCAAGAAGTTCGTTTACAAAATAAATTTAGTTGGAAAATATTGAATAATAAAATTAAGGAAAATGATAATGACAGCCCTTAGGGCTGTCAATAAGAAGGCAAAAACAAAGTAAAAACTGCTCCCTGAATTTTAGGAACACCACTCCATCAATGAATGTACAAACGTTTTATGCACGTTAGAGACAGCCCTAAGGGCTGTCATTAACAAAACCCTAAAATTAATAGGAAAATATGCAAGTTATAAGTACTCACACTTGTAGAGATGCGGCAGAGTGGAAGTAAACAATGCTATATGCTTTCTGGATCAACGGCTCAAACTCCTGTAATCCATAATCAAGAGATTATACACATTTTTTATAAAACAAATTACCGAGTTTTACAAAAATACTATTATTTTAATACAAAATTTACCTTTATTATGTAGAGTACAAATCTCTCAAGATCGAGACAACGAAGAAGAAAATGTGCTCCAACTACAACCATCAATGGTCTACCTTCACTGTCTACTCCTCCCCTGTACCTGAAATTATAATTATATTTTTTTAATAATATATATTTTTTTTAAATACAAATATAAATTTAAAAAACTTACACAATCTTCATTTCTGCTATTTCCGAAAGATTAAGAGAGTTAGCTTTAGCAAGGTATCTAGAATGAAGTGAGTATTCTTGAGAAGCTGAAAGTGGGGGCCCGCCAAGATCACCAAACCCTAGAATTTTAGCAAAATTAAACCCGTTTTGTGCTTGAGCAGTTTTCTCCCATTGTTCTTTTCGTCGCTGATCAGGATCTTTAATTAGTGACATAAAAGTTGGATCCAAATATGATTCCAAATACGAAGAATCCCTATAATAAAACAATATTTACAAAAAAACAAAAAATAACCAAATAATACTTTTTAAAAATATATAAAGTAACCAACCGTCTAGCTGATCCAAGATTGCTGACTGGAACGGTTGTCTTCATATTTGGTAAGTTTTTTATTCTAATTTTTCTTTCATCTATAATTGTTTCACCATTTTCATCTCCAACATCAGCAGGAAGCTTTGTAATCGCAATTTTTTCTTCTTTTTTGTCACGAGGAAAGTAAAGTGGAAGCAATCTATATTTGTAAATAAAATACATGAAAATAGTGCTTTAACTAAAGTCAAATAAAATATAATTTTAATCGCAATATTTTTTACCTCTTATATATTTCAGTATCATTTGTTGTAGTTGTACAGAACACCACACCTGTAATTTTATCCTTTTGTTTCTTGAGAAATCGGCGAATGGTTCCTGATATAAATAAGAATTAACAAACGTGAAATATAATATTTTATAAAAATTTGGAAAATCATAAGATTTTTCTTACTTATTGCTACATGAGCAGCTGGTTCACGTGGATAATTTTTTGCTTCTGTGTATATACAGCCCATAGCAATACTGTGTTCATAAAATTTATATTAATAATAATAAGCTCAAATTTTTGTTGTTGCACGTGACAAAATTAATTATTGTGTACTTATAACCTCTGAAGCCCGTTTTCAATGAGGAGTTCTAAACAAGAACGATAGCAGTGACTCAAAGCATTTTCTGCAGCAGTATGATATTTTACAGCATATTTAGGCCCAACTGTATGTATAACTCTCCTACAACAAAATAGAAACATATAATTTAGTCCTAATATGGCCAACAATATAGTAACCAAAAAGTCAAAGAAAATTATCGGAGAGAAAACTATAAAGATTACCTTGCAGGTAGATAATATGCATTAGTGACTTTTGCCATCCCTGTTCTGCAGCCACCCTGTGAAAGTAAAATAAGATTATTTTTGTATTATTTAACTAAAAAACTTGATTACAAAAATGTATAGATACATATGTTAGATATGCATGTTACCAGTGTTGCAATTTCTTCAGCAAGACCGGGCCCCGCTGCAGCATGCAAACCAGGGCTGCAGTGAGCTTCATCCATGTTCTATAAAATAACTCGATAATGAATTAAAATTATTATTAATATTACATACAAGTATATATAATCCAATTAAATGAACAGCTCACCTCATTGGTGGAGTTAACAACAGCATCAACTTCTAGATTCCAAGGGTTTCCTCTCCACAGATAAATTTTGGAATTAACTTCATGATCAACTGGAAACTTAGAAACCATTTTATTTCCACTACTTTCTCCTTTAGAAGATGAAGCTAACGGGTCTGGAAAAAGTGAATTTTGATCTTCAGTATCATATGAACATCTAAAATCCTCATCATTCCATCGAGGAATTTGGTCTAGATTCACAACAGCATCTCCACTATCAGCCGGCAGTCCACCATGATCTGTGATCGCTGATATTGGCTCATGCATTTTTGTTTCTATTTCTCAATCAATCTATCCAGAAAAAAATATTGTTATTACTTCTAATTCGTTCAACTTATTAAGTTCAAAAGCTGTAATCGCAAGTTTTTAATCCAGTTCTTCAAACACCTTCACGACATTTAAAAAATAATAATTAGGGCAATCATGAAGCTCGGAAATTCACTGGATTATAGCTTGATTTGAATTAAATAAGGAAAAGAAAAATTGCAGCATAATCATAATTCAAAATTGCATACATTCAAAATATATCGAAGTTGTGGCACGCGAATTGAACATATAGATGCATTATGTTTGACAAGATGAACTAAAATTTTGTCCATAGATACATACCTTAATTGGTGAGAAAGTATGGAGCTATTGGTGTATCTAGAGAGATGACGATAATTATCTGGTGGAATTGGGTAGAACTCGGGATGAATTTCTATTCGGTGTGCAGAAGCAGACCTCGTGTTTTGTCGTTATATGTGGATTCGAGTACTGCTGTTAATGTTTCCCGTGATCCCCTCAGCATTATCCTCCATGTTTGCAATGTTTAAAACCGGATTTTAAATGATATTTTAAAATGGGATCGGTTAAACTGAATTATAATATTATTTATGGGTAATGATTGGCACTTATTTTTTATCCGAGGCAAATTAAAAATATTTGACATTTATACCCTCATAATTAATTATGAAATGAGATAATGAATTATTAATTGTGAGTAAAAATGTCAAATAACTTTAATTTACCTTATACTTCGTATGAAATATAAGTACCTTGAACAATTCAATTCCCTTTATTTATTTAAGTTAGTTATGAATAATCTTGTAAGTTATCGAAAATTATCGAATATGAAGATTATCAATCTTGAATATGATAGAAAGATGTAAGGCATCTCCAACCCTACACTAAAATTATACTGTTACACTATAATAATTCACATTATATTACTTCAACCTCATACTAAACTTAACACTATATATAATGTTGGTAAATAGTCTGATACTATATATAATATAATGTTATGTTATAGTATTCCTCAACATTAAATATCGTATTATAATTTAATATAAAAATTAGATAGATAGGAATGTATCTAGAGTACTCCTTTTAGTGTTAAGTATAGTGTAATGAATTTAAGTGGTTTAATGCTAACACTATATTTTATATTATGATTATAGATTTTAAAATATAATCTTATGGGTTGGAGATAGGTTTTAATGTAATATACTTCAATATTATGGGTTGAGATAGATGTACGTGAGTACACAATAATTCTACCTCAACATCAAAATGAGAACCAGTCTAGCTAATATCAAATCTTGTTACTTTATTTTACCACTAATTGATAACATCATTTTATTTATAACATCAACATTATACTTCGTAATAGATTAAAGTTCACTTTCCATCACCAAATTATCAGTTTATCACTATTTTTATCATTAATTTGCTCGTATCAATCTAAATATTATGTATCACCAGTTTCGCTCCATTATTTATATTTGCCATAATTAAAGAGTTAAATTAGGAGAGTTTGTTTAAAATCCATAATTATGCGTAATTCTTGGGTACACCGTATTTATATAAATCTCCATTTTTCAATAGTTTTCAAGAATACATGGAGAATACTAATGAGGATGGTTCTACTCAAACATGGTGGCTTGATAGCACCCATAATCGTCTTCATCAATCACCATGGCTGCGGGCAAAGTTATCAGGTTTGACTCTCTTCTAGTCAATATTATAGATACAATCTTAAAAAAACCGCACGACTGTCATAACTATCATAGTGTTGCAATGTATTTTATACGTACACTCTTATTTCAAAGTTATACCTAGTTTAGTGTAGAATATTACGATATTGAAAAGTCAAAGGGTATGAAAGCTTAGTAAGTTTTGTTGTTTTGATGCATGTAATTTAGGATTGGAGAAGAAGGTGAAGAATATAATTAGCTTAATAGAAGGTGATGGAGATACATTTGCAAAGAGGGCTGACATGTTCTACAAAAAGAGACCGTTGCTCATCGAATCAGTTGAAGATCTTCATGGATCATACCGATCATTGGCTGAAAAATACGACCAATTAACAATAAGATCCGGACGTCCATTTTCTAAACCAGATATGCCTAAAAACCCTAACCGGTCTTCTCCTAAACTTCAGGGTTCTGACCATGAGCATGGTCAGAACTCTGATTCGGACTTTGAGGGATGGGTATCTCTTGAAAGTCAAAGTGAAAAGTCAAAGGTTGTTGGAGTTGATGATGATTATGAAAAGGGTTGGAATGAGTTAGGGTTGAATGTGACGAAACTTGTTCAAGATAATTTAGAGAAACAAGCCGAGCTGGTAAAGAGGAATGATGAGAAGAGAGAAGCGATTAACATGTTGCGTGCTCATGTTAGTAAGCTTGTTGCCGAGAATAATGAATTGAAGCGTAAATTGGCCAACACAAAGCAAAACCGGTCTCAATTATCTAAAGCAAAAGATGTCATTTTGAAAAGAATTATGCCAGAGTCACGATGTTAGTTGAAGTTCACGACAAAATTTGCTCTTTTCGCATTGGTGCAATCACGATGTAAAGCTAGTTGATACTTCTTTGCAAAAGATTTAGGTAATAAAACTTGTATTTTATGATTTTTATTTGAAATGTAGATCTATCATTAGTAATCCATTTCGTCGACATTGAAAACAATTAATGAAATCTTTATAACAAAACCCATGACAAATTCGAATCCGAAAAACAATTCGTTCGTCAAATCATATCTCTCACTATTTATCCCAAAATCTAAGTTCTTTCCCCATCCGAAATTGAATTCGTAAAACGGAAATCCACACTAACTCAAAAAAAATTTGGCTACTTGTTGTACGTGTGTTTTCCAAATCAGATTAACCTACTTCTAAAAACCCTAACACTAAATTTGGTGAGTATGATCAGTATTCCTTGAAAGTCAAAGTGAAAAGTCAATGGTTGTTTGAGCTGATGATTTTAAAAAAGGGTTGAAAGAAGTTTGGGTTGAATGTGACAAAACATGACCAAGAGAAATGACGAAAAGAGAGAGGTCGTTAACAAGTTGCATGCTCATGTGAGTAAGCTTGTGCCCGAGAATAATGAGTTGAAGCTTAAATGAATACAAAATCTCGAGAGTTGAGAGCAAAATATGTCATTTTGAAAAGAATTATGGGAGTCACGATGTTAGTTGAGCTCTGTTCTTTTTCACGCTAGTCACAATTAGTCATTTGACTTTTCGTCCCTTTTTAGGTTACTAAAGTTTATAGTGTACAATACATGTATTTTGATGATGTTAATCTGAAATGTAGAACCAATCCAAATTCATCTTTACGGCATTGAAAACAACGTATGCAATCTTTCTAACAAAACCCATGAAAAATTCAATGCAAAAAACAATAAGTTTGACTTTAAAAAGTCAACTGTCAAAACACATCTCTCTTTTCTTTCTGCAACTCGCATCTTATGGTCACAAACACGGCACTTTACCCCATTTTTATTATTATTCTCTCACCATTCATCTCAAAATCTAAGCTTTCGAATTTCAACATGCCAAACCACAATTCAAGAGTCGAAAACATAAATTAATTGCAACATTTTGCATTAAACATGAGCAAATTACTACTCGATATACTACAAAAACACCAAAAATCATACCATTTGCAGTTCTTTCATTTGACAATAGAACATTCATCCTTCAAGCATGGCCTTTGCAGCATCTATTAATATTGGTCTAAACTCATCTGATGCTCTACCAAGAACAGTATATCCTTCCTTATCTTCCACATCAACATCTGCACCATGTCTGATCAACAAAAGAGCCACCTATTTCACCAAAAAAATATAATATATATTAAAGAGTTGCATTTAGGATATATTTGGATTTCATTCTAAAAGTATAAACGCAAGCAAAATTACTTTAAAAAGTTGTGTATAATTTATATACCTCTTTGTTATAGCATATTACTGCACTCATAATAGGAGTTTGTCCTGCTCTATCAACAGCATCAATGTCTGCCCCTTCTTCAATCAAAAGTTCACACAATTCTGATTTCCCTGTGCTTGCAGCCCGGTGTAATGGGGTGCAGCCAACCTGTGTATGGTGAAAATTAACAATTAGCTGCCAAATAAAAGAAAAAGGATGTTTTTAAATAATAAAAAAATCAAAAAGATTAATTAATTAAAGTTACAAACCTTGTCTTTTGAATAGATTTTTGCACCATTTGAAAGCAGAATTTCAGCTACTTTCATCCATCCCTTGCTGGCAGCATAGTGAAGAGCAGTACGACCACCGTCATTTTTCAAATTTACATCAGCTCCTGTTCATCAAAATGTTATCTTTTTAGCATATAATAAATTGGTAATATGTAACTAATACAAATAAGAAAAAAAAAAGTTTAATTAATGTTCATTGGGATCATGCATGATACGTTAGAATTGGAGCAAAAAAATTGATTACGTGAGCTATAAATAACACAATTATCTGACCTCTATCTAGCAAAATCTTCACAATCTCAGCATTTCCACTGCTCGCTGCAGAATGTAGTGGTGCCCAACCTTCTTCATCAGCACTGTTAATACCACTAACTGATGGATCAAAAGCTGAAAGTATCTTCACCACCTGATTCATTGAAATTAATGTTCTACAAATATTAGAAATTTGATTTTACAGCAAATTCTGAATCTTTCATCAAATGCTTATTCAGCTCATCGGCTAAATACTACAAATAAGCTGCACAGAAGATTAGGAGCTAACAAACAGCAAAACCCTAGGAAATTAATTAAAACCCTCATTTCAATTACGTCAATATAATAGGTTAATCACTAATTCACTATGATGAAATTCACAAATTACCACCCCTGTCCCAAAAAAGAAATTATTTCAAGCTGAAACCTAAAAAGAAAAATCAAATTCGAAGTTGATTAATATCTTCGCTGCAAATTAAACACCGTAGAAATCGAAATAAAAGAAATTCCGAATTGACTCTTCAATTTGCTACAAATGGAGGTAGCAAAATACAAAGTACGGAATGAATACAAATTACGGCAGAAAAGTAAATACCTCTGTACGGCCTGAAGAAACGGAGACATGAAGTAGGGATCGGCCGTCTTCGTTACGGAGAGTGAGAGACCGGAGCAATTGCGGCTGAGAGAGGGAACTGAAAAATGAAACGTCGCCGTTATCCGCGGCTTTGAAGAGATCGTCTTCCTTGACGATGTCAGTTTCTGAATTCGGGGGATCAATCTCCATTTCCGTCGTGAATTTCGAAGCCAGAGGTGCAGTTCAGGGTTTTTGGTAGCCGGAGGGGAAGCTTGAACAGAAAGAAAGGGGTCAAATTATAATATGAATAATCTGAAAGGTTCAAGAATTCACAGCAGAAACAATGTAGAACCTTTGATAAAATTTCAATATGGTACCTTAAAGTCTGCGGTTTTTCTATTTGGGCTACCGAACTTTGAAATTGGCCAATTGGATGATATGTTTAAAGTAGTAAGTTTAAGGAAGAGACTACTACAAATGGCAAAATCAAAAGTTAAGAATACATACTCAATCTAAATGCACGTTGATCTATGGAATACTGTCTTTAAACCGGTTCAAACAAGAACACAAATTTTGGGGAAAATCAAAAAATTATCAACTAACCTTTTCAAAACCTCAAATAAACAATAAATAAGCCATAGATATTTGAACGGGCCAAAACACACAATCATGCAAAAAATTGGGCATAAAATAAAGTCCAAAAATTAAATTAAAAATGCAAATAACTCCCCTAAAACAACATATTTGGGTCGAACACCTGAAACGGAGACCCGCAACAAAAGTTATGCCCGTGCAACTCTTTTTTCACGCAGTCTTGGTATTAAAAAGATAAAAAGGTACGAGAGCTTCTTGCATATACATGTGTGAGACTTTAGACGTCAAAAACTCAAAGTTTCTTCATATAGTCGAAAACTAAAATAAGTCAATTATATATGAGTATGTTTGACCAAGCTTGGGAGCTGAAAAGAATTTGAAATTCTCTGTTAAGCGATGATTTGGTTCAGCTTTGGCTTTTAATTTTCATGTTTTTTGTTTCCAATCTAATATTTTTATTTAGTTTGCAATCTATAAAACGAAAGCATGCAAAAGCTTGAAGATGATCGATGACGTAGCCTTGTCCTTGAATGCCGATAAATTCAAGAATTTTTAGTAAGTATACAATCACCCACCCCTCTTTCTCTTTCATAGTTGAAAATGTCCCCCACTCCATAAATCAACACGTATTCATCAAACATTAATCATATCCCCCTCTTTCTATCATTGCTGACAATTAAGTAAAACAAATTTAAATGGCCGACGACCCATGCATCAAATTATGGCAAGCGCCAAGGTGATGTCGGACGCCGTCATGGGAAAGGAGACGGACACCGGAAAGATCCGCTGCTGATATCCTTGATGCGGCGGCAGCTTACGGAATGGAGGCGGGGGTGGATGGATGACCTGCAGACGGAGGATTATCTTCATCAATTTGAGTCAACCCACACCACCACCACAACCGCTGCCCCTGATCGATGATGACAAATTTATAAGGTTATGTTTATGTATGTAGGTGGTGGAGACCTAGGTTTTTTTATCATTGGTTACAAGAAAAGAAATACTTCCTCCGATTCAAAATAAGTGATACACTTTCCTTTTTGGGGTGTATCAAAATAAGTGATACACTTTGAAAAATTACCTTATTTGGCAAAAAATTATGGGACCCACACCCACTAACTATCTACTTTAACAAAATGAAAAGACCCCTTTACCCTTACTTTTACTTTTAAACATCATTAACTCAACTTTATTCAAAAAGTGTGGGACCCATTTCCCACTAACCATCTAATTAATCTAATTTAATCATCATTATAAACTTTTGCCTCAAAATCCGTGAAATTCAAAGTGTATCACTTATTTTGAATCGGAGGAAGTATATGCACTATTGTTACAGGTTTTTTGTTAATCAATGGATCCGATAATTATCATATATGCAAGACATCTTTTTAGCGATTAATTCTTAGGCTCCTCCCAACAGCGGATATTCACACCAACTCATCCCTAACTAATTTTTCCCCAATCTGACAACTCGTCTTTCATATATTTAGAGAGAGATAAAAGGAGAAAATGTAAAGATAAAAGGAAGAGGGTGATGTGACAAGTTTAAAAAATTATTATTTAACAATTTTTATAAATTAATCCTTTGAGATTTAAATTCATAATTATAAAATATTAAAAAAAATCTAAATATTTATAATGTCATAATTGTATTTATTTTTCCCCATCATCATCATCATGTGTTGAGAACTACATACTTCGTATTACATTTCACTCATGTCAATAATCAAATTAAATTGCTAACGGATTTATAGTCACTTGTAATTCCATTAATCACCCTAAGAATATGATCGTGATGCAATGTAAAAATGTTGAGTCGAATGCTTATCTTTCACGGAATTATACAATATTATAAATTTTGATCGGGGCGGGCAGTAGAAACATAAATTATACGATTCAAATCATACAAAAGAATAAATATATCCATACATTTGAAGCAATTATCGTATACAATTATAAGTATACATACTTTGCACACACGTATATATGATGGATGTTGTTGATCATAAGAAGGTCTTGCGGTCGATCTATTAAAAGCATAAACATGTCTTGGTAGGGATTTTCCCGGTCAACCTAATCGTGTCTCCTTGACCCTTTTTTCTTCGGTGCCTGTGTTCTTGCTCCTTCCACAATCTGATCTCCAAGTCCCTCTTTCAATGCTTTTCTTCTCCGACTCATCCTGCACAATTAACTTATATCCAATTTACAATTAATTAATGCCATATGAATAAAAAAATGGTCACAAATTAAAATAGACCTTGTTTGCTGACAACTTCTTCTTTGCTTTCGCCTTCCTTTCCACTCGAGTATTTTACCATATACCTTATCATAATATATAGTCACATGAAAATTCATAACCTAGCTAATTAGGAGCTAAGAATGAACTTAGTGGTCTTTCTAAACAATTTGTATTTTAGAAGTGTGATATTATATACCGTTCTTTGATCCTTTCCATTTCAGTTTGCTCCCGCTTTTGTGTCTAGGTTCTGAACGCTTTTTATTGATTTCGGGGGTTGGGAATGTGGTTGCTACTGGTGCTTGCTAAACCGCTTTCGGGTCTTCTTTTGTCTTGTTGATTGTCAAAAGAAGTAGCATATATCTTCTTGAAAAATGGTTGTGTGTTAGCTGGAGAGTTTGGGGCACCTTTTCTTGCACTTCTGTAGCTCATCCAACCAAAACTCAAAACTATTCATCAGTCTAATACAAAGAATATATCGATAGCTTTTTTATATATAATTAATCTTCCAAATCGTTTTTAAATACTAATTAAGATTAAACATTATATTCATATTTGTTTCTATTTATATTTAACGCATTAATTATTTATAGAAGATATTGACCTGAAACACGCTAACTATATGACTCATTTTAACATGTTACCTAAATTAACCGACTCATTTTGGTGATTTTTACAGAACAATTTTTATCCATACAAAATAATTTTATGCTAAATGACAATTATGCTCTTCATTTATTTTTACCACACTTTGATTTCACCTCTCCTATTAACGGCATAGTTATCATTTAATATTAAATTGCTCTGTATGCATAAAAATGACTGCAATTAAAATTGTGTGAACTTTCTATCTCTAGCTTGTTTGTTAACATAATATTTTTTTGGTAATCATGGAATTCAAGAATCCTGTACCTGAGGATTTCCTACTAGGAGTTGATATGGGAACTGTATCATCTTCCTTGTTCTTCATCTTATTACTTGCTGAAGAAGAAAGGATTCTTTCTCTTGCCCTTCTGGTCATAGAAACTACACTGTCTTCTTGTTTTTTCTTTGATTTGTTCAAACTGTCATCTCGTTTTCGTCTTGCTGATCTTTTTCGTTCTTCAACTGAACAAACAGCAAATGCAGCTGCTGCAACTGCTGTCTGGAACTCATCGCTCTCCATATAGTCGGAATCATAATCGTACACGAGATGAAGACTGTCCTTTATACCAGTTTTGACCTCTCCTGCTGTCTACAAAAACAAACATATATATATACATATGTCTTTATACATGAAATTTGTGTCTTTTATAACATCTTTCTTGTTGATAGCTTTTTTTCCTACAATAATTAATATCATACTCCACATATGTCAATATTTACTTACTGTATAGAATTTCAGCCACTCGAGTCATTGAAAAAGGGTTTTGACCTTGTCTTTATTAATTGGATGATGTTTTGAAATTGTACTAATATCACTTTACAGTATATTATTGTTTTGAAAATTATATTTTCAAAAAAAAAAAAAAAACATTAAATTTTATATATAGTGATAACTATTAAATTAAATTTTAAAACCAAACCGACGTTTTTGAAATGGTTTTGGCTTTAAAGTTTCGGTTTTGTCGATTTTAAGATATTAGTTTTGGTTTTTCGGTTTTTATGCTCACCCCAAAGTATAACTACTCTAATTAGGAAGAAATCCTCTTTTGTGAACCAAGTTTTATAGCAACATTCATACCAAAACAATAATTATGCTGGATAAATTTTTATGGTATCCAAAATCACAACCTATTTTTTAGTGACCCGATAAAACAAAAATTTGTATATTACTAAACAAAGTTAATTAGATATAAATTAGTTAGTTATTATTTTAGACAAAAACCAAATAAAATATTATAACTACCTCCTTTAAATGATCGTGTCCTTTGAGATGGTGATTTTCGGTCTCTATCTCTTGAAGATTCCCCTTCGTTTCTCTCTTCGATGCCAGAAAATTTCACCCTAATACAAACCCTAATTAGTTCGCGTATCTATGATCACCATATATTTAACAATTTCAATACAGAAATTTGAACCGAAAGACAGAAAACTGATTCGATTTCTCACCTCACTTGCTTCATCATATTATCCATGTTTCAAGATGAACTAATTGACTGTAGATTTGTTCTTGAGAAATGCATGTTTTTAACTTGTGTTTATTTGAAGGATCCACTTTAGAATGAAGCAAGGTTTTGCATGTAAACCTTGTGTTTGGTTATTGTTGGTATAAGAATACAAATAGTGTAATACAGAATATCGAAGAACAAATTATTTGTAATCAGAGAACTCTTTTATTCAAGAAAGTTTTTTGTGTACATACATCATGGAGAAATGACCTGACTTTAAATAAGAGGAAAACAACGTAAATGACTCAACAACCCTAAAGAATAGCACATCCTAACTATGAGACCCGTTAGGCTTTTTATTCAAAAATAAACTATCTCAAAATAACAAACTTTCTCCGGTGTATGTTTAAAGAGTTCCTGAAAATAAGGAAATTTGAATCATTCTTCTTCATCATCCCTTGATTCAAACTTCATCACTCCAAGCTTGTAGCTGAAGTAGACAAACTTTTCTCTTGACAATGCCTTAGT
Organism: Calendula officinalis; assembly: GCA_963853835.1. Taxonomy (NCBI): domain Eukaryota; kingdom Viridiplantae; phylum Streptophyta; class Magnoliopsida; order Asterales; family Asteraceae; genus Calendula; species Calendula officinalis. The sequence continues at coordinate 68,103,871 of OY970827.1, read as the reverse complement.
GAGTATATCTGCAAGTTGTTCGTGAGTGCTGCAATATTCAAGACTTACTTGCTGTTGAATAATCATATCTTTACTATATTATAAAGCATTTACCCCTTCCATAATTAGAATGGCTGAAAATTCAGCTCACACACTTGCTAATTATGACAACTATTAGTTTTATTAAAAAAATGCAGAGCCAGGATTCGAACCTGCGACCTAAGGGTTGCTATCTCTCTGCGCAAACCAGCTGACCTACAAAGGGAATCTATTAGTGACTCTAAACCTTAATTTATTAAACGATGGGAAGTCCGTATTCTGGGCGGCCATAATATTTTTAGCAGGCCCATTTAGGTCCATATTACACGCTAGGCTAAACGAAGTCGTTCGTTTGCAGGCCCTAATTATATCCATGAACTCAACCGTTGAACTATGTCCAACTCAGTATACAAGAAGGCTGATGGACACCCCGTCGATTCGTTCATCCATCTCCTCTGCCGACTCCTCGATTCTACAATTACCTCGGTTGCTTCAACCATGTGCTTCCTTGTGGAAACGGCTCTTCGATTCCATAAGCATGCGTCGAATCGAGGACCCTATAAATACAACACATGGCCGAACGCATCTACAATTCGAATTTGAGGTGAGTAATTTTGTATACATTATTATGATTTTTTATATTGTAGTTGTGATTGTAGCTGTGATTTCTGTATCTTTTGAATCGTATATGTTTCTGTCGAATTGTAGTTTTGATTGTTGTTATGCATTTTGGTTTTAGTTTTCATTCAACGCCAGTAGTTTCTCCAAATTAAAATAATTCAACGCTTTTTTGATGATTTTGTTCTCCTCACTTTAGGGTTGAAAAGTTGGATACATTTTATGCATGTTGAAGGAGAAACTGGAAGAAAGTTGGATACATGTTATGCATGTATAATACTCAGGTATATAAATATATATCCATTTATTGTCCCAGAAATCATCGGATCTATTGAAAAAATTATACTTTTCTAAGTTGGGTTTAAATATATTTCGATATAGTGATAAAGTTTATTAATCTTTTGGTTTTTTGGTATAATTTGTTGCAGGAAGCTGAGCTTGCTAAGGAGACAACCAACGGATACAAGTTAGATTTTATTTTTTTTGAATGGCAAAAGGAGGCAACGGATCGGGCTTCGGCAAAGCCACACCCCCCGAAGAACCTAAGGAGAAAATCACATTTTTTGAACGGATACAAGCTAGATAAAGCACACATTTTTTTCTGACATTTTTTCTGACAACAATTATTGTATTTCAGTTTCACAGCTCATGTTTTGATGTTAAAATCTCTTTGTTTTTAGGGATCCCAACTTGCATTTTCTTGAGTCACATGCACTTGCTCTGCCAGAAGATAATGATGTTTTAAGTATTTTAACTTCTGACTATTTAAATTATTTTTTTGAAAGCTTTCGAGGCATGAAGCTGAGCTTGTTGTCGTACTAGCCACAATCACTTGATGATGATTTTACTTTTTAATAGAGTGTAACTTCTATGTATTTGTGGGTTTTTATAAGTCTTTGTGTTTGTTGAGCTCTTTTGGATTACTTTGTAAATGATTATAAAAACTTTTGGTAACAGATTATGGGATTTGTGGATAAAAGATTATAGTTTTTGTTCTGTAGCAATGTTCAGGTGTTGAGTTTTAATTAACAGCTCCCAATATTTTCATTATGTTATACTGTAGATAAAGATTTTAGGTCGGTAGATTGCTTTCATTAGTGTAATTATTATGATACTATCATATAGTGTAATTATTATCATATAGTGTAATTATTGTGATACTATCAATTCAGGCTGCTTAAGCATGTAGATCCATCCATTTCTTACTCAACGGGAGTTATAGATCTGTCATGGAAAATACTATGTATATGTTTTCGTAACTTGCATATTCCCTCTCCTATTTGCATTGTCCACCTTTATTGACCTGTTAATAAAAATTGAGACATCAAATTCAAAATCAAGCATAAAGTGTGTGTTTTATGTTTGGTTAATAGGGGGAATTTCAAATCTACCCATTCTTTCATTTTAAGGAGCAACGAGAATAACTGCTCCTGCATCACCATACGATAATGATGTTTTAAGTATTTTTTTCCTCTCATTTTTGCAATCTTATTAATTATCATCTTGCAAAATTTTTAGCTATTAATTGTTTTATTCACTTGTAAGCACATTCAAAAAAAAAATAGTTGTAAGCACATTCAATGTGTTAAAAGTTACGGAGTATTAAAGATCCATCTGCTGGGAGGATAGTCAATATATTGGAGACGATAGCTAATTACAGATTTTATTGTAATGTTGGATCAACCAACACACTTGCTATTGTGTGAACTATTTGTATTTTGAAAAAGTTGACAGCCCTAGGACTTGAACCTACGAGCTTCATGTTATTAAAAAGGGGCTTTAACCAACTAAGTTACTAAGATAGATGTTGATTAGTTGACTACAATTATTTATTTACCATATTATCTTTATTAATCTGTATACAAATATTATTTTATTGACCACCACCACAATCACGACTCACCACCACTTAACATCACCACTCACCACCACCACTCACCACCACCATCACCCACCACAATAATCACTACCACTGCCACCCATTAGCACTATGCACCGCCACTCACCACTATCACTATTGTCGCCACCCACCACAACTATTGTCACCACACAATATAGTTAAAGGGTACCCGCCGCCGCATTGCGCGGGTACCAGCTAGTCTCTAATAAAGTGATGCTTTAACTCGATGTGCTTAGTACGGCTATGCATGACAGGATTTTTAGATAAATTAATTGCAGACCTGTTGTCACAAAAAATCACAGTGGGTTCACTTTGCCTAAACCCGAGATCCTCAAGAATTCTTCGAAGCTAGATTGCTTGACAAGTAGCACCTGTAGCCGATATGTATTCTGCTTCGGTACTTGATAGAGCAACCGTGTGTTGCTTCTTTGAGCTCCAAGCAACTGCACCACTGCCTAACGAGAAGGTGTATGCTGAGAGACTCTTTCGATCATCAATGCAACTGGCCCAGTCACTGTCACTATATCCCACCAACTTGATTCCCGCAGTCTTTTTATACCATATTCCAGAGTTCGTAGTACTGCCAACAAACCTTAAGATTCTACGAGCTGCTCCCGAATGAATTTTGGAAGGTTGTTGCATAAATCTTGACACTTGACTTACAGCATAGGTCAAATCTGGCCTAGTGTGAGTCAAGTATAAGCCCTCCTACCATACTTCTGTATGTCTCCTCATTAACTTTATCTGCTCCATCATTGACTTGAAGTTTCTCATTACAATTCATAGGAGTATTTTCTTCCCGGCAATTGCTCATTCCAAATCGAGATAACAAGGTTTGAGCATACTTTTCTTGACAAAGATAAATTCCATTTTTGGTTTGTTTTACTTCAAGGCCCAAAAATACTTCAATAAACCCATGTCAGTCATTTCAAATGTCAGCTCCATCCCTTGTTTGAACTCACTGATCATGCTATCACAAGAGGAAGTGTAGATGATATCATCTACATATAAACACACATAAATTACATCACCTGTGTTACTCCTTTTAATGTACAACGTAGGCTCATTGTGACTCCTTTTATAACCGTTCTCCATAAAATACCCATCAATCTTTGCATACCAGGCACGTGGGGCCTGCTTCAGGCCATACAAAGCCTTATTTAGTTTGTACACCATGTCTTCCTTGCCTTGAACAATGAATCCCTCTGGTTGCTCGACGTATATTTCTTCAGCCAGATCACCATTTAAAAAGGCTGACTTCACATCTAGTTGGTGTACAAGCCACCCCATTTGAGCAGCTACAGCAAGAACTACTCGTATAGTTTCAAATCGAGCAACTGGGGCAAATGTTTCCTGAAAATCAATACCATGTTGTGGAGAGTAGCCCTTGGCCACGAGCCTTGCTTTGTGTTTTACGACTTCACCATTAGCTCCAACTTTGGTTTTGAATAACCATTTAACCCCTACTTTGTTTTTGCCTGATGGGAGATATACCAACCGCCAAGTTTGGTTTTTTTCGATGGCTAATAATTCTGCATGCATTGCTTCTTGCCACTTATTATGTTTAGATGCTTCATTATATGTGAGTGGGTCAGAAACATTAAGAGCAAATTGACAAGAAACAATATCACCTTCTTCTTCAGACAACCCTTCTCCACTTTGATAGTCTTTAAGCCATGATGGAGGATTAATTCTTCTTTTTCTTATTGGATCAGATGTATGTATAGGTGGATCGTCATGTGACATCGTTTCATTGTTTTTGGAATGGGGAACCATGGATGTACTAGGTTGGTTGGTAGGAGAAGTAGGATTTGACTCAAGAGTGGTAGGGGAAGTACTAGTAGCATTAGGGATAGTACTAGTAGGTATGGTGGGATTTGTTTCAACAGGAAATGGATCAACAAAAGTATGGGATTGTTTTAGTGTTGCTTTTTCTTGGCCCCACACCCAATTAGAATCTTCAAGGAAAACTACATCTCTTTTGGTAGAGATTTTTTTGGTGTCAGGATTGTACAACCTGTATCCATGGCTTTGACTTGAGTATCCAATAAAAATATTTTTTTCAGATTTGTTGTCTAACTTTTTTGTCAACTGGGAAGGAATTAGACCATATGCAACGCACCCAAAGACTTTCAAGTGAGAGACAATAGGTTTTTTTCCTGACCATGCTTCAAATGGGGTCTGGTCTACAACTTCTTTAGTAGGTGATTGATTAAGCACATAGACAGCTGTAGCAACAGCTTCAGCCCAAAGGAAATTAGGTAGCTTTCTTTCTTGTAACATACTTCTTGTCAAATTCATGATTGTTCGGTTTTTCCTTTCCACTACACCATTATGTTGAGGGGTGTAAGGAATGGTAAGCTCTCTTTTGATTCCAGCTTTTTCACAGTACTCATTAAATTCTTGTGAACAAAATTCACCTCCTCTATCTGACCGAAGGACTTTGATGAAGCACCCACTTTCTTTTTCAACCATTACTTTAAAGAGTTTGAATTTATTAAATGCTTCATTCCTGTTAGTCAAAAAATAAACCCAACACATTCGAGTTAGATCATCAATAAAAAGTAGGAAGTAAAAGCTGTTACCTAAGCTCGGAACTTGCATAGGTCCACACAAGTCTGTGTGAATCAATTCCAGTTTACTTTTTGCACGCCATGATGTCGACTGAAAAGGGTACCTTGCTTGTTTACCCGTGATGCATGCTTCACATGTTACAGATGTGTTGAGCTTAGGCAGCCCCCACACCATTTTCTTGTTGTATAGGTGTTTTAACCCTTCAAAGTGCAGGTGGCCAAATCTACAATGCCAACGAAATGCTTCATCATCACATTTAGAGATGAGAGCATGAGTCGAAGTCATTCTTGTTGCATCAAAAATAAACATATTGTTATTTGCCACCGCAACCTTCATCACAATCTTTCCTGTTGTTTTGCTTTTAAGTACACACATATTATCATCAAATAGTAGTGAATAGCCATTCTTCATGAGTTGCCCAACACTGAGAAGGTTGTATTCAAGCTTGGGGGCATAATAGACATTGTCCAGTATCTTGTATGTGTTGTCACTTGTATAAATCTTGGCAGTTCCTTTTCCTTTAACATCCAACTTCTTTTTGTCACCCAATCGAACTTCTAAATGGAATGACTCGTCAATGTTCACAAAGTTGTCTTTAAATCCTGTCATATGATTCGAGCAACCAGAATCAATGAACCATAAATGATTAGAGCTATCGTGTTTACCGGTGTTGGTCACTAGCCTGTATTGATCATCGAGGACAGATTCTTGAGGAGAAATAACCGCCAGTAACAAATGTTGGTCATCTGGCTCTGCACCTTCTTCATTTCCTTCATTTTCTGCTATATTAACTTGATTTTCATCGTTATACCAGCAATCCTTTTTTAAGTGGCCATATTTTTTACATACATAGCATTGAGGGACCTTGCTTTTGTCAAAGCCTTCCCTTCCACGACCAGCTCCTCTTCCTCTAAAGCCTCGATCACGTCCTCTCCCGCGATAAAATCTGTTCGGTTCCTGAACAACTTGTAGGACTTGCTCATCTTGTCGATCAGGTGTCTTAAGTGGTTTATCAAGAGAGGCTCGACCACTGATTCTTTCCTCTTGAGACTGTAGGAGTCCCATGAGCCTTACGGGGGTGACATCGGCCATATCAAACACCACTTCTATGGAGGGTATCACGTAATCAAACTTAGGTGATAAGCTCCTAAGAATTTTCTCAAGAATCTTTTGGTCGGTAAGTTCTTCTCCGTATGATCGTTGTTGGCCAGCATTATCCATAACACGTGAGAAGTAGTCACCTACTACTTCATCATCTTTCATAGACATATTTTCAAATGCCCTTCGTAGTCCTTGTAGCTTAACTGACTGGACTTGAGAATCACCCTGAAATTCTATTCGAAGAATTTCCCATGTATCTTTCGCAGTGTCGGCTGCCGCTATTCTAGAAAACAGGCTATCGTGTACACCTTGCTGAATGATTGTCATAGCTTGAGCATCTTTCCTTCTTGCCTCTCTATTATCGCCGTCTCCGCCGTTCGTTGCTGTGAGACCCAGATATACTACATCCCACAGATCACGTGATCTAAGGATAGTTTTCATACGAAGACTCCAATGTTCATAACCTTCTCCTTTGAACACTGGATAGTGTTTGATGTACTTGACTCAGCCATTTAGAAAATGAATCAAGGGAGATGTCAACCGTGCTCTGATACCACAAATGTTGGTATAAGAATACAAATAGTGTAATATAGAATATCGAAGAACAAATTATTTGTAATCAGAGAACTCTTTTATTCAAGAAAGCTTTTTGTGTACATACATAAATGACCTGACTTTAAATAAGAGGAAAACAACGTAAATGACTCAACAACCCTAAAGAATAGCACATCCTAACTATGAGACCCGTTAGGCTTTTTATTCAAAAATAAACTATCTCAAAGTAAAAAACTTTCTCCGGTGTATGTTTAAAGAGTTCCTGAAAATAAGAAAATTTGAATCATTCTTCTTATGGGAAATGTGTTGGAAAAGAATTATTTTCTTGATGCTAGAGTGTGTTTTTATTTGATGGAAGGTATCTTGGGGTTTGTTTATCATTAAGCAATCATGACTTGGGTGGATCTTATTGGTCAGGGAATCCAATAACTTTAAGTTTATTCCATCCCGTTTTTATCAACGGCCAGATAATCCTTAGTATTTCGTGATTTACCAATAATAAAAAATAAAAATTGTAGAATCAGCTTTTTAATTGATCAACGGTAAATCGGTTGCCACGGGTGAGTTTTTGTTTGACAATCGTTAGTACAATGAAAATACATATATAATTTACCAACGGTAATTTTGTAGATAAACTACCAACGACTTGTGTATTATTCGTATAGTTATATGCTTTACGTACTTGAAATATTGTTACTTTTTGTAAGGAAAATTCTAGCTACTTTTATCAACAACAAATTTGTAACTTTGCAATTCTGTTTGTTGGTAATTTATATTGACAGTTATTTTAGAAGTAACAATGGCATATTCCCCCCTCAATATCTATGTGTGTATGTATCTATGCATTGTATTTACAGTATTAATTTAGCAACGACTTACATTGTGCTAATTTTGCCTTAGAAGCAGCAACAAAATAAGAGAAGTCGTTGGTATGATGAGATTTAGCAACGCATCTAAAACATGTTGCAACAAATGCTACTCTTCGTAGCCAAAGGTTCTCAAATACCAACGAATTTGTTTGTTCTATTTTTAAGTTCCAAAGACTTCAACTGGGTTGGTATTTTTCTTTCTGATACCAATAAATTTTGTTTTTTGGTATTCTTTAATTACCAACGACTTCGATTCATTGGCACAGATTTTCATACAAACAACTTGAAATGTTTTAGAAAAATATTACATTTAATTTAATATTTAGTTTTAAATAACAAGTTATACATTTTTCTAAACAACTATTTCTAAAATCATTCGCAATTTGTATACGCAAACTTATCAACGATCCAAAACGATAACCAAAACCCGACAAAATGTTAAATGTACAAAACGAACAACAGGAACCAAAAATATATCGCCGAACGATATCATGGAAAAATAAAGCAAATCATCGAGATTTTTTGCTTACAAGATACTGTTTTTGCCATTGTCAGAACGCCCAAAGATTTCTTCAATAATACTGCATTTGATTGATGAATTTACATCAACTTTCTTAATAGATTTGAGCTCAAGTAACTGATCTTCATCATGATCACCAACAACAAAATCATCATCTTCTATTAAATCCCCAAACTGCCCTCCATAACTTTCACTCCATTCATCATCATCACTATCAATATCCAAAAAACACGATCTATTTTGCACAGATCGCCTATAAAGAATAAAAACATTGAAATAATAGCTCACGAGTTCCTTCATTGTTCTACAAGGAAACGCAATTGATAACTGTTTCCAGAACATTCTACCAAGAGATACAGGATTCGAGTAAACAATTTCATGAAATAACCGTTCTTCTTCTTCACTCCACCTTCCGGAAACTTCTAATCCCATATCCACCATTCCCAAATCGATAAACGTTTCGTCACCGTAACGTTTTTTAAGATTCAATCGGGATTCTTTAACGTGTTCCTGCACACATCTGATTGAACCACCATCCAAACACTCACAATTCGGGCGAGTATCAGTTAAATTATTTACAAAGTTTGAATGATTAAACAGAATCACACAAACGCCCAAAAAACGCTCCATTTCGCGATTATTTATATAATTTTTGGAGATTTCTGGGTCGAATTCAGGAACATGAGCTTGATGATTTGGTCCGATAGGAATCTCTTTTCTGGGAGATCGATTTAACAAAGATGAATATATATCATCATAACGGAACAGTTGTCGACTCGGGAAATTATTTTCAAGAAAATCAGAAAATACATTTGTGGAAAACACTGGTTTAGGTCTGAAATCGTCTTCACCAGTCACTAATGGTAATTTTGCACTAATTTCAAACTCCTTGATAACAGAATCAGGGACAGTAATGACATTTTTACTTTCTGGGTAATTGTTAGCAAGTTCATCTTCTGTAACTGAAGGAGGTTTAATTACATAATCGAAATGCTTTTGGTGCTTGATAAACACCTGCAGATCTTCATCATAGGCCCGTTTAGTTCCCATCGCGATCTGTAATAATAATAATAATATGATATCTAGAGGTAAACATAAATTGAAATAGAATGTGCAAAATTTATGTTTGACTTTGACAGGAAACTCTAAAATTAATCAAGAATCAAGCACCCAAAGCTGTTATAAGTTACAACTCTGTTATTTAACATGCTCAATTTAGTCACAGAAATGAAAATTTGATTGGCTATAACTGTTAAGTATTAACATAGTCCAACATTAGTTTGCATGCAATAGTAGTATGCTCATGTGCATGCAGGACAGCAGAATGCACAAACTTTGTTGCCATTAGAATGACAATGATATTAGGGAACTATAAGTTCACCTAAAGTTTAATTGAACTCCAGAAATGGGCAGAAATATATTATATCCACAAAATTCTAATTTCAACCTCAAGCACGCTAATCCCATTAATCCTGAATGTAATTGTAGGTATTACGACAGCTAATTTAAGCAGGTAATATAATCCCCAATATGTTTTGAAACCCTAACCCTAAGTATTCATATATGCATATATCAACGGATTTATATAACGAAACAACAACTAAATCGTAATTAACTTATTAACTTACCGAATCCCTCAATCAATTTACCAGAGAAAGTGAAATTTGACAAAGCGAGCGCTTCAAAACCCTAGAGATGAATTATGCCAGAGAAACTATAATTTTACAATCAAATAGTATAGGGCAAATTGAAAGGATCAAAAATAGGCACCGAGAACATGACGGATCTAGGGGAGAAAGGGGTCTAAATCTGGAAATTGAACGACGAACCCTAACCCTAAAATTAGTTAGAAGACACGAAATTGAACATTATTTAGATACATAAATAGAGGGATCAATAAATAGAACAGGATCAAAACTCAATTTGATTATCGATCTGGAAAAACAAAAAGAAATTGAAGCTCGATCTGAGAGAGACTTCGAGGAATACGACGAAAATTTGAAAAGGGGGAAGAAGGATACGGTTCTTGTTCATTGTAATCAACAGACGGTCCAAATACGTAGCCGGTTTAGCAAAATCAAGCCGGTTACACGTGTGCATTTGTCTACTTCTCCAAAATTCCACTAGTTACAAAATAGGCCCTTACACTATATCCTTTTCACATATGGCCCTTATAAAACACTTACAAAGTTTAACCTTTAAGATATTATCTGAATTTGACACTAAGACGCATTTGTTCTAGCAGTATCCAACGTACAGATAAGGTGTCTCTCAATTAATATGTACGCATATGTTTATGAGTTTATCATTCACAAAAAGTCTAAATTTTTATACGCTTAAAACATAGATGGGTTATTATTGAACTACGAGAGTATGATAAACATTGAATAATAGCTTAAGAAATGAACTATAAATACAAATAATATCGACGTTTCCTTCTCAATCGTTATAAACTTGTTTTATCTATCCATAGAAGGGTGATAACAAACCCATCTTTCATAAAAGAAGTTTTCTAACCTATATTAACGTACAATTAACCTTTACATCTTAAATTGTGACATAAATTGTCGTCATCTTAAAACAATGCATGTAAACATAATTCACAGCAAACTAGCAACTAAAGATAATTTTATTACTGAAACCTAAAACTAGATTATAATTCAAAAGCAAAAAACATAGCTAATCCTTATGAAGAACTCGAACAAAAACAAAACCAAAAATGAAACACTAATAAATTTGATAACTTGAAACTACCATAACAGATCCTAACGAAATCCATCTTCAAACAACTGCAGGCATATCCTTCAACCACGGGTCCAACGGTTTCCCAATCGAGTAAACAATAAACCCAATTTTCCTTAATTTCTCAACATCAACAACATTTCTACCATCAAACATATAAGCCGGTTTAGGCATGTTGTCATAAATCTTCTGATAATCAAGTCTTTTAAACTCATCCCATTCAGTAAGAATACAAATAGCATGTGCATCTTTAGTAGCTTCATATGCATCATTAACCACTTTAACACTTTTGTTGACCAAATCTTCATCTATTTGAACAGTTGACCCGGGTTGATCCCAGTCAAACTTAGGTGCCGAAAGATCCTTCATCATTTGTGTTTCGGGCACTTGAGGATCATAAATGACTAATTGGGCCCGATCCGATAACAAACCTTTACACACATCGATAGCGGGTGTTTCCCGTGTGTCACCCGTGTCTTTCTTGAATGAAAACCCTAAAATTGCAATCTTTTTTCCCGATACCGTGTTGAACATTGAGGAAACGAGCCGGTTCACAAATCGGCTTTTTTGGTAATCGTTGATTTTTATAACTTGTTTCCAATAATTTGCTACTTCGGGCAGCCCGTTACACTCAGAAATGTACACCAAATTTAGTATATCTTTCTGAAAACATGACCCGCCAAACCCGACACTTGCGTTGAGAAACTTCGGCCCGATTCTAGAGTCTTTACCGACTGAAAACGCAACTTGTTGCACATTTGCACCCGTTGCTTCACATAAAGCTGAAATCGAGTTAACAGACGAGATTCTTTGAGCTAAAAAAGCATTAGCAGCAAGCTTTGACAGCTCAGCAGACCAAAGATTAGTACATAAAATCCGTTCTTGTGGGACCCAATGGGCGTAAATGTCTTTTAACGTTTGGATCGCTTTCAACCCGCCCGCGGATTCTTCTCGCCCCCCAATAAGTACACGGTCCGGGTCAAAAAGATCCGCTACCGCAGTACCTTCGGCTAAAAATTCCGGGTTTGACAAAATTTGAAATTCGATTCCTTTACTGTTATGGGTCAGAATCTTTTCGATTGCTTCTGCGGTTTTGACTGGAACAGTTGACTTTTCAACCACGATTTTTGCAGATTTTGATACGTCGGCTATCATACGTGCAGCACTCTCCCAATATGTGAGATCAGCAGCCTTACCAGCTCCTAAACCTGATGTTTTCGTTGGTGTGTTTACAGAAACAAAAACTATATCTGCACTTGCAACATGTTTTTCCACTTCATTACTGAAGAAAAGGTTTTTTCCTCTGCATTTTTTCACAACTTCATCGAGGCCGGGCTCGTAAATTGGGAGTTTTTCACTGTTCCATGCTGTGATTCGAGGGACTGAAATATCGACAACAACTACTTCAATTGATGGGCATTTTAATGCGATAACTGCCATGGTGGGCCCGCCAACGTAGCCAGCTCCGATACAGCAGATTTTCACCATTTTTGTTTATTTGTAGCCTGAAATGTACATCCAAAACAGATTGGAAAATGAAGAATTGTCATTAAGAAATTTTTTGAAGAATATATTATTTTAGGAAGCCATAAGTCTAGTATGATCATGAATTTGTTTATGTTGACTATTCTAGTTGTTAATGTTAATGCAAAGAATATGGTTGCATAATATATTCATTATTAGCTTAATATCCAAAATATTTTCTAACACGAAACAACTAACGGAATCTCATGATTCAATCAACATTTACGTCAAAAATCGCCTAAAAACAGTTTGAAAAATGTAGATTAAATTACAGATTGATCAATGTTCACAGACACTCAGACAGATGGACTATTGGTCAAAGTTACAATAACATCGAGCATTGCTATATATCCAAATTCACATATTCAAGAAGAAAAAACATAAAACCTAAGCAAAATTGGCAATAGACAGCAAATATCACCATCAAATTCCTCACATAAACCATAATTTAGGGTATTACAACCAGAAAAATCACCTTCAATGATCCAGATCAAAAGATGCCATCATAACACACAGATATGAAAGCTGACGAAATCAGTGAATTTGCAGAAAATATGAATTAAATCGGCGGCGTAAAAATGAATCGTAAAATTCATAAAACTCGAATTGAAGAGATAAAAGTGGAGTAACAACTTACTTGTTTGTGGTAGCTGAAGACGAGAGAGAAAACAGCAGACTGTGAGAATAGATCCAAACGGAAATGGAAAGGCGGATAGAAGGTGATAGAGAGTTTATTATGGCGGTAATGGAGGAAATCAGTTAACTGAAGCTTAGGAGTGAGTGCGAGAGATACTGGCACGCCACAGAAAACGGTTACTCGTTATTTTTTCTTTTTTAATGTTACATTTTTTTGTGAATTTCAACTGTGGGGGCCTAGAATTCAACTTATAAAAGATGAAGGACGAAATAAGGAACTTTAGTTGAAAACATTCGTAAAAGGTTTTGGAATCAAGCTTTTAGGTCTGTTTACGCCATCTTTCCCCAGTTGATTTACGCACACTATATGCTCTAGCTCTTCAGCCATCATTGTATCTCAGGTAACACCTCCTTCAATTTCATCTTCAATGGGATGTTGCAATATTTGTTGTTCTTAGGGTTTTAGATCCCAGTAAGTAAACTAATTTTAGATTTCGATTTCAAGTTAAGTAGCTGGTTGGCTTCTATATCAGTTGCGATTTCGATTTCGACTTTGAATTTGATTTCGGTATTGCTTCGATTTCGACTTGTGGAACTAACCTATTTCGATTTGTATTAATCTGCGTTGATTTATCTGCTTCTGTTTTGATTTGCTATATCTGTTTCAATTTTGGGGCTTTTGCACATTCTGTTTGCTTCAATTTAGATACTAGTTGTATGGTTTTCACTTTATGAACATGATGAATAATTACAATTTACATGTGCACGTTTTAATCAAGCCTTAATCTACACAAGTGAAAATAAAGCTACGGTAAGATGAGGTTTGCATACAACTTACTCTAAACTAAATTAAGACAATGTTCCGACCAATTCGCTAAATATAGATAGCTAACTAAATATATTACCTATCAGTCTATCACATTATAGATGTCTAATTGGACATATGATTGTAGCTACTTTCTTCTGCTGATTGTAGTTAATCTCTGAACTTTTGCTTCTTTTATACCCAACTTACTTGTAGCACAAGCAATAAAGCAAACACAACATTTATATCTGCAATCAAAGCTATCTACTTCAAATGGCATTGGTTGTAATATGTGGTCAACCATGCAGCGGAAAGTCAAAGGCAGCTCTTACCCTATCAGAAGCCCTCGACGACATAGAATCTAAACCTAATGTCAGAATCATTGACGAGACCTCTTTTCATCTTGACCGAAATCAAACATATGCAGAAATGACCTCAGAAAAAAACCTAAGAGGAATTCTTAGGTCAGAAGTCGATAGATCCTTATCAAAAGATAACATAATTATAGTCGATTCATTAAACAGCATAAAAGGTTATAGATACGAATTATGGTGTTTAGCACGTGCTGCAGGGATTAGACATTGTGTTCTTTACTGTGATGTTGAAGAAACCCAATGTAGAAACTGGAATAAAGAACGCAGGGACAAAACGGGAATTTCATACAATGATAATATTTTTGAAGATTTAGTAAGAAGATTTGAGAGACCCGATAGTAGAAACCGTTGGGATTCACCTTTATTTGAATTATGGCCATTTAAAGATGAAATCGAGAAAACATCTCCTGCTATTGTCGACCTTGTACTATATTTGACCAAAAAAGTTGACTCGAAAACCCGAGATATTAAAATCCTGCAACCGACAATTGCAACACAAAGTGCTCGTTTTTCTGAGGCGAATTCGTTATATGAAATGGACCGGGCCACACAAGAGGTTACTAGTGCAATTGTTGAGGCCCAGTCTTTAGCCATGGGTGGGCCCGTGACTGGGCTCTCTCTTGGCCCGGGTTTGCCAGCTGTCAATATTTCGAGGGCGGTTGGGTTACCCGAGCTTAGGAGGCTTAGAAAGACTTTTATAAAGTTGACTGGTCAATCGAGCTTAAGTGGGCCCCCACCACCTACGGATGCTGACAGTGCAAAGAGAATGTTTATCGACTACTTGAACCGAGAAATCGGAAGTGGATGAAGAATAATTTTATTTTTTCTCGTTTTTATAAGTTATGACTTATTGAATATTGCATATTTGGCTTTTTAATGCATATTGTAGGGTTATTTACTTATTTATTTGCATTTTTGTAAGAACGATTGTTTGTTTGTAACAAAAAGCGAGATATAAAGATGATTTCACCAAAAGGATTTGGGATTTCTCTATGTATCATGACAATGCATAAATGTGCATGGTACAAGTGTGATGCATGTATGTACAACTAGTTGTAAAGGGAAGAGAAAAACAGAAGGGTACATTTTGAAGGTGAGTTGTTAAAGCTTGAAACAGCCTTGTTATGTCAGCAAACACAACCTTTATTGCAATAAAAGTGAGTTGTTGGCATTTGACTTGTCTAAGCATATCACATGCCCTTTGGTCATCACATTGCAATGATGAACGACACTTGATGACTTTAGTATTGACGCATGGTGATCAATGATCATGTGCATCATATAACGTAAGTTTCGTGTTTTCGAATGTGGTTTTTGGTCTTCTAATGAAAGGGGTTGTATACCTATGATATCATACATGTTTTTTTTCCACCATATATGTTTTTTGCTGGAGGTTTCTTGGGGTAGCAGTCTCTCGACCTCAGGTAAGGGCACGACTGTCTACATCTCACTTTATCCTTAAGTCGTCTTTGACGGAATTTAGTATCATTGTTGTTGTTTTCAAACGGCATATATATAAGGAAATGTTTGAATGGTTCGTGTAGCAACGACGATCTTTAAATTTTGTAAACCAAAGAATAACAACGCACTAAAAGATTAAAAAAAATTCTTAAGATCGAAAGAGGTGTTTTTCTTTTATATTTTGACAGATAATTGGGTATGGGAATAGATATACAATGAGTATATAGATTTGCGATTCTCATTCACCATAAAAAAAAGAGGGTACAAATTTAAAGCTCAAAGCGCATGAAGTTAGATCACAAGTGACATGTCAATGTATGTCCAAATATAGTTAAACTCACTCATTGGCTCCACAAAGTCCCAAAAATGGTCACAACCATTTGTCAAATGTGTAAAGGTAGACCGTGTGTAAAGGTAGACCATAACGCATTAAACGTCACATGGAGTATATTTAAAATTAAATTCATTTTTATGAAAGGTATTTTTAGTTGGTTGTTCTAACATGTGTATACAAGTATATTTTAAAAGAATCATTTATCTTTTTGCCATGCAAATATGATCATATATCACATCTTTTATCTGATATAGTTGTACAGTAAAATTTGCAAAATATAATGTATAAAATAAAAGTAGTTGTATATAAATCACTTCGATCCTCTTTTGCTATACTCACTATGCCCTTATGTAGTTATTGCATTAATTATAAAATTTTGCTCCTCTCTCAATTTTCGAAAGAGTGGTATTAGAATTACACAAAGTATTTAAGGATTATCGTGTGTATACATGAATTTTATGTTTATCTTTATTACTTTTTAATGTGTCTTGAGGGCGTATAAAAAAAATTATTTTTAGTTTAGGAGTACAATAAAAGGATAAGGTATGGTGTCAAGTTAAACATACGTGATGTGTTAAAGGCATTTTTGCTTTTTTAACATGATTTTAACACTCATCACAAATTACTCTCTTTGGTTTAACATTCCTATAACACCTTTTTGGTCCCATAAAAACACCTCAAATCAATCATAAATACCTTAGACAAAATTTACACAACAAATTTCTTTTAACGAACCACCAAGAATGACGTATAACAGTTGAGAAGGGGTGTGCTATGATTTGGCACCACCAAATGACTTTTAACGGCACTTTAACATGCGCATACCGAGTCCTTTAATGAGAGGATCAAAATTACAAAAAATATTAACTCATAAGTCATAAAAATGCCAAAAGAAGATACTCAACTTATTAACTCATAAGTTAAGTTTTAAAAAAAATGCCAAAAGAAGATACTCAACTTAAAACTTGTTTCATGAATATTCTTAGTTTAGTTTTAGTGTTTTACTAAAGGTTTGATATTTGATTTTTCAATTAAAGTGTCACTAAACAGTATGTGTCAAGTTAAATTTTGGGTTCTTACCGGCGTAGGAGGAACTCTTTTAGCTTTTATATTTTGTTCTCAATATTTAAAAGTTACATCTCATTGTATTCAAGAGAAATGATCTATGCGGTTAGTTGCAGAAGTACTATCTGTTTGCAAGCGGGATTAAATAAGATCGTGCACAGGCCCAGCCTAAAGGTCTTTTATATAAAACTTGAAATTTGGTCAACACGAAATTCGTGACTTAACTTTAATAAAATTTGTATGAATTTGGTTTAAGGATTTGAATTGTATTTTTTCAAGAATTGACATCTGGTCGCATGTAACTTAACTTAGAGGTTTAGTTGATTTCTTTGAAATCAACATCAAAGACAAAAAAGAGGCTTCGAGATCTACCATTTGGCAGCTCCAAAATAAGAATTGATTATTAGATGATATCATGATATTGATAAATTGAGATTGAATTCTCTATAATTATATAAGTTGATAATTTAATATTCTTTTAATTATCGGAGTGAGCAAAAGTCGATATTCAACATTCGAACTTTTTATTTCTTAAAATCTTTTTTTTTTTAACATTTAAAATCTTTATAGTTAACCCATAAATTTTAAGAAGACAAGTACATAGTTTAAATTTGTAACATCTTAAAATACAAAATAACATACAATATTTTTTTTAAACGCACCTAATCCACTCTAATTTTATTCACAACGAGACCTAAACTTATAACATATTAGTCTTAAGCAACATGTTATATCAAATTCTAATATCACTATACTACAAATATTACATAAATAACACACAACATAACATTACATTCAACATTTTAAAAACACACACATCATCATTATCCCTTCCGCCATCGACTCCAATAAAGGGAAGGAAAAGTGCAAAAGCAGTAAAACAATTATTCCCATCATATTTTAACATTTTATAAAAGAAAGTTGCACTTTTATTACTTTAAAAAATAGTTTTGTAACTATCTTTAAGTAATACTCCACTAATAAGCGTTTATAGCTATACAACTTGCATGCAGACGTCTATCATCTTTTATTTTCTGATATATATAGCTTCTTACACATTTACAAGATATAAAACATGTGATTAATTTTAATTATTATTTATAATTAATTAATAGTTAAAATTTTTATTCCTTGAGACTATATAAAAATTAAAGATTACCTTTATACATATCTTCATCCAATACTAAAATTTACTTCATGTATTTTAGTAACACTACAAACTTACTAAATTAAGTTTACACAAACCACGTTTTACTCTCATATACTCCCTCCGTCTCTAAATAAAGTTCTCATTTTCCCTCCAAGTTTTGTCCCTAAATAAAGTTCTTATTTCACAAACTTAAGGGGCCCACTTAATATAATAATATTGTTACATACTTTCACCACTAACTATCTCCTAAAACACTTTCTCTCTCCAATCAAACCTTATATTTTAATCAAAAGTAATACCAAATACCCCACCACTAACTATCTCTTAAAAATGTATGCCCAAGAGAAATGAGAACTTTATTTAGGGACGGAGGGAGTAGTACTTAAGTATTATTTTATAGAGTTAATAATCATTTAATCGTCAAATTTTAATCCCATCTAAGTTTTTGTTCCCAATGTTTTTATCCTTAAATTTGTTCCCAAGATTTCTCCGGATGGTTCCTTTGCGGTGCATTATTTCCGGCATTGGATCGATCAGAAATATACCACATCTGGTTACATAAACATGCCTTGGTTAAGTTCCATTCCCCTTAAAATTAAATGCTTTATTTGGCGGGTCGGTCTTGGTCGCATTTCGGTGGCCAAAAGTTTGGAGAAAAGGGGTGTTGACATGGGCACCATCACTTGCAAGGTTTGCAATTGTAATGATGAGGACATAGAGCACGTTTTCCTTCGTTGCCCTCGTGTGATTGAAGTCCTATCTTGGATCTTTAATTGGTGTGGTATCATATTGCCAACGTTTCATTCGGTTAACGAACTTATTGAGTATGGTGTTAGTTGGGGGATTGTTTCAAAAAAAGCAAGTTGTTAACTACAATAATACAATGTATGTTATGGTGTGTATGGAAAGCGAGAAATGAGGCGGTATTTAACAACATTCACAAACCCTATGCGGTTATAGCGGGCGACATCGTGTCAATTTCTTACTTATGGTTGAAAAATAGGAGTAAATTATGTGGTAATTTGATTGATTGGGAAATCTCCCCTTTTTCTTCTTGTTTGTAATTTTCTCGCCGTCTTAGCTTCTTGCTAAGCTCGGTCTTTTTATATATATTTGCCGTTTCCAAAAAAGTAAAATTGATCATAATTGTATGCCAACTCATTTCCAAATCTAGGTATCATCACATAGACATATTACATTTAAAATGAGCCATATTATAGAAAGTTAATTAAAATTAAAAATGAAAACATTACGAAAAAAAGCTTGAAAATTATAAATAAAAACATAAATAAAAGTTTAAGTATTAAACTATAATTTAATCTTATTTTATACGTTTTGAGATCGATGAGTATCGTAAACAAAAATCTATGTAATATAATAATGAGAAGAATTCCAGCCTTTTAGACTGTGCGTAATGGGTGACCGTTCGCAGTTTGGTCACCCCTGCTACATCTGCGCCACATCAGCTTTCTCTCTCCTGATCAATCACACGACCAGACAGCGACCAAATACCCGTAATGGGTGACCGTTCGGAATTTTTTTTTTTAATTTAAATTAAAAACAAATACATTAATTATAAAAAAAAACATTACATTAATAATTAAAAAAAACATAAATAAAAATAACATTACATTAAATACTAAAAAAAAATAAACTATCAGTCCAAATTATATTTGGCCCTGATTTTCGCCTTCTTTGCCAAAACCCACTCAAGATTTGTGCCGGTGAGGTGATCATGGGACGAATTGTAGAATTCCATGTGCTTGAGCTCTTGAGTATCTTTTTGTATCTCCATGAAATCAGATATGTTCGCTTTGCGGAAGTCAAAAAATTCGTCCGTGGCCTCTTTCCAATGCCCGACTAATTCCTGAGCCGATGATGGCCGGGGGGGGGGGGGGGGGGGGTACATTAGAGATGATGATTGAGAGAAATGAGTGTGTGTTTGAGTTTTAGAGAGAAATGAAAGTTGTGAATTATTTGGTAGAAGAATTGGGTATTTATAGGGTAAAAAAAGGGGTAAAAAATAAATTTGAAGGGGTAAAAGAGCCGTTGGAGGGGTGTTGTTTACGTTGAACGGTCGAGTGGGAACGGTCGAATAGTCGACCGTTGGAGGAGGTCGACGCGTCGGGGAGGGCCGGGTGTAACGGTGGGGACGCGTCGGGGGTGTCGAGTTGACGGGTCGCGACCGTTCGTTTGGTCGCCCGATACGCACGGTCTTATATTTCATTTTCTTATGAATTTGAGAGCCGTTTTGGATCGATCTGATCCTAGTATTTGAAGTCCGTTTGTCAAGGCCGCACCTATAAATCTGGAAAATAAAAAATAGAAAACGATCAACCGTAATTTCTGATTTATCTCTCTCTAAAAGCTGCTCTTTCTCTCTCTACTCGTCAATGGTGAATCATTAACTGTTACTGACCTTTGTCTTCTAAAAAGCTGATCAATTCCACCATATAATCCTCCTCACCGACCTTTGGCAACTGTCCGAAACCCTAGTAAATACGGTAGTTACTTAATTATGCTTGTAAGTGATTCGAAATTGAGGTGCAAACAATCTGTTAGTTACAGTCAGTGACGTGTTTCATTTGTATTGATTAATTGCTTGTTTCGTTTTGTATGTATCAGATCCGTCGAAATTCAATGAATTGAGTTCGAATTTTGATGTCAATTGGATAATTCTGTTGAGTACTTGATACTGATTGCAGGCTGATCTGAAGATATTTGAGCTGGAATTCTGTTTATTAGTTAAGAAATCTCTCGATCTACTTTAGCTATAGTGATTGCAGTTCTTTATCTGCCATCTGGATACAGTTTAATGTCATAATCTTGTGATGTGATGAGATTTAATTGAAAGAGACACCGGTGATATCCATATCCATATGCATTTGGAAATTAACTGTTTTCACAGCCAAATTTCTGGAAGCTTTTATGTTATGATAGGTTGCCGTTTTCGTAATTGGTGGAAATTTAAGTTGAAACGATAGTTTCTAATTAAGGCCATAACTCATAAGCCTGAAATTATGAGAATCCTATTTTTCAATAAACTTCAAATATTTTCCGGTCACAGACCACCACGAAATTGGTTACTTCTATGTCTTGTTAGTGTTTTTGTGCTTATTGCATTATTAGGTTCATCTTTTTCCGGTGCTTTTGATTCTGTTACCACTAGTATAAAACCTGAAGTTTACACAAACTATAGAAGATTAAAGGAACAAACAACAACCGATTACATAGTATTAAAAAGTTATTCATCTGGAAATAGTAATTCAAACGAGATTACATCATGTGGAAAAGATAAAGAACACTATGTTCCTTGCTATAATGTGTCTGCGAATCTGTTAGCTGGATTTAACGACGGTGAAGAATTCGATCGGCATTGTGAAATATCACGTGACCAGTTATACTGTTTGGTTCAACCTCCACTAGACTACAAAACTCCCTTGAGTTGGCCCGTTGGTAGAGATGTGATATGGAATGCAAATGTTAAGTTAACCAAAGATCAGTTTCTTTCTTCTGGAAGCATGACAAAAAGGTAATTCCTTAATTTCAAACTGTATTAACAGAAGATTAATTATCATTAACATATTTTATTTTATTTTTTATATTTCTTAGATTAATGCTGCTGGAGGAAAACCAAATTTCTTTCCACTCAGATGATGACGGTGTGAAAGATCATTCCCGCCAAGTTGCAGAGATGATAGGATTAGGGAGTGATACAGATTTTTGGAAAGCTGGTGTAAGCATTAGAGTATTAATTACTTAATTAACCTTAATTTTATATTTAATTAACCTTCTAATCAATGTAATTAATTAACAGGTGCGAACGGTGCTTGATGTTGGTTGTGGTTTTGGTAGTTTTGGGGCTCATTTGTTATCATTAAAACTAATGGCTGTTTGTATGGCTGCATATGAGTTAACCGGTAGTCAAGTTCAGTTATCTCTTGAAAGGGGTCTTCCTGCAATTATCGGGAACTTTATTTCAAGAAAACTTCCATTTCCATCTTTATCATATGATATGATTCATTGTGCACAATGTGGTGTGTCATGGGACAAAAAAGGTAGTTTAAAGTTTAATCATGTGATCCTGTTACAAAATTAATTAATTTTCTATGTAATTAACTTTTTAATTAATGGTTTCTCTGAATCAGATGGAATGTTTCTTATAGAAGCTGACCGGATTTTAAAACCTGGAGGCTATTTTGTATTACATGGAACTACATTAAGCCCTATTGAAGAAGAATTCACACGGAAAATTTGTTGGAAATTGACAGCTCAGCAAGAAGAAACTTTTATCTGGCAGAAAACTACCGAGTTACAATGTTACTCATCTAGGTGAGTCTAGTGGCGACAAAATTTAATTTTTTTGACTTATAAATATAATTTTTTGACATTTTTTGTTATTAATTGTAGCACACCGAGTGTGATTCCTCTTTGTAAAGAAGAACATGAAGATATTAAATTGTATTACCAGCCACTTGCATCTTGTATAACTGGTACAACAACCAAAAGATGGATTCCCATTCAAAACAGATCTTTAGATTCCCAAATTACCCCTGCTGAGCTGGCAATCCTCCAGCAAGATGAATTCCATGAAGATTTAGAATCATCAAGATCAAGTTTAAGAAATTACTGGTCTTTACTTACACCGTTGATTTTTTCTGATCATCCTAAAAGACCGGGCGATGAAGATCCATTACCTCCTTATAATATGATAAGAAATGTGATGGATATGAACGCACGTTTTGGGGGTATGAATTCTGCATTTTTGGAATCAGGAAAATCAGCATGGGTTATGAACGTTGTGCCAGCTGGCACTCGTAATTCACTCCCTGTTATTCTTGATCAAGGTTTTGCAGGCGTTTTACATGACTGGTAAGTAGTTATTAATTTCATTCCCTTTTTAAAATCAAAGCGTACCGAATATTTCTTCTGTTATAATAATAATCAGAGATTTGAAGGACAAAAGCATGTCCACCCTGTTTTAAGGCAAAAAAACAAAACAAATATAATTATCACCACAATGCCATGTGAGTCTGCAGAATTTCCAATAGTTGAAGATGTTTTTTTTTTCTTCATATTTTTCAAAAGTAAATTACATAAATTATCCCTGTGGCATTTTGAATTTTATGATTTTGAATTCAAAAGACAACAATGACAAATTCTGTAAAATAATTTTTTTTTAATTAAAACATAGGTGCGAACCCTTTCCAACTTATCCACGAACATATGACATGCTTCACGCAAATGGGCTCTTATCGTATCTTATACAAGAGGAATGCAGCGTTACAAACTTACTTCTTGAAATGGACCGTATTCTACGCCCCGAGGTATTTTTTAATTTTTTTTATTTCTTTACAACTTATTAAAAACATAATGAAATCAAATTTTATTTTTACTTTTGTCAGGGTTGGGTTGTTTTATCGGACAAATTAGGGTTAATAGAAGACGCACGAACAATTGCTACACAAATACGATGGGAAGCAAGGGTAATTGATCTTGAAAATGACAGTGACCAAAGGTTACTTGTTTGTCAAAAACCATTTGTACGAAAATAATCAATTTCATTTTCGACCATTTTTCTGTATAAAAAGAATTCGGTAACTATTTGAAACTATTCACGCAAACATCTTTTCATAACACCGTATTCCCGATGATGAAACAGAAGCGATTGTAAGATGTAGATTACACAAAGTTTTGTTGTCACATATTTATTTTTCTTCATTATCTTACTACTTTATAATGCAGATTGTACTTTTCTAAAAAAAGGAAGGTCTGAATTCAAACCTTTCTTAATTATCAACCTCCTCTTTGCCTAATTAATTAAAAACCAGCTTCCTACGAGGTTCGAACCCGGGTGTATAGGATCCATAGGTAAACCTCTTACCACTAGGCAAAGTAACAGGTTTGGTTACACTTTCGGGTAACTACCTAATTAAATCGTCATAGTGCGGAAATTAATGAGTGGAATAAAAACGTTTTTTGTTTCATGGTAAATTAACTTCACCTTTGTACATTTAATTCGAAGCTACACATTTGACGCCATGCATTCATGGAATTTGAACGTTTTTTTAATTCTAAGATGTGTTTCCTCCCTAAATTTAGTTCCTAAAATTAGTGCACTTCAAAATTAATAGGAGACTACATGATTAATGGGAATTATTTGAAGCTAATAATTAGAAATAGATTTATACGAAGTATATTTGAGTGTAAAACATAATACATATTTATAATTGATAATAAAATGTTTTAACACTTTTATTGTTTCTCGGGTATAAATTCAAAACATTAAAGGTTCCTTATCTTTTGTTTGTAAAAATTTGAAATTAATGTTTTCCCATTATTAGGTATATTTTGCTTTGACAATTCGCCGTGATTTCCTTTCTGGATCACCGAAAAACTTGGAAAGTTTGAATATTGGAGATATATATTAATGCTTTTAATGATATTGTTAATTTTCTGTTAACTAATACCGGTTATTTTTAACCGTTGTCGACATATAGCATAAAAAAACGTTATATAGTACAGACAAAACTAACAACTTAGTCAATACTTTTTATGGTAATTCGCATAAATTAAGTGTTTCTATTAAAGGAGGACGTTTTCTTCATAAATATTACCAAGAAAACGTATTCTTCATCAATATTAACAAAATGGGGAAACGTTTTTTAGTAAATGTTGAAATCATTACAGTCAAAGTAACAGCTTTGGACTTTAATAAATAAGGAAACGTTTTTATGGTCTATTTTTGTAACGTTTTTACAATCAAAACTTATTGATAACACGTGTTCGATTATATAAGTGGATTGAGATATATGAATTCTTTACACGGAATACATTTGCTACATATATATCAATTGCGATTAGAAGGTATATAGTAAACCATTGAATCACCAAAATATTTTTAAAACGTTTGCAGCAGATGAAATGCCCGTTGTATGTACCAATAGTGAGCTTTGACTCTCTCTGCCAACTTGAGTGGACTTACAGCTGCAACTACGTCCGGGTTGAGTATGTTTGGAGGGACAACAAACTAAACAACATCTGGCTTGTTTTGCTCGACAAATTTGTAAGTTGCTATTAAATAATGACATGTAGTACCTTTAATTTTCTTAACTTTACAATTACCAAATCATTGATTTATCTCAGTCATTTAACCAACTGATCCTTTCTTCTTAGGGACACAAAATCATGGCCATTATCCCCCACAATTTAAGGACTCTATATGACGGACTCCAATTACAAGGTGGTGTGTGTTCGTTGAAGGGCTTCGAGATAGATTTCTACCTACCCAAAGACTATCCACGTTTTGGAAACTACAACTCCGTTCAAAACTATTGGACAATAGTGTTCACTACAAAAACCGAGCTTGCCAGGACTACTACGGGAGATCTTGGATGTTTTCGCAGCTATCCATTTGCTTCCTTGTAGCAATATCTGCTTTATGTGAACAAAATATTCATTGTTTTTAATCATTTAACCTTTTTTTTCATTCTATTTTTCGTTTTAAATTATTTAGTTCCATCCTATATGTAATACCTGTGACTTGGGTTTTCCTTTTAATCCTTCCATTTTTTATAATCCTTTCCATAAGTCAAATATGATTACATGAATTGGCATGAGTAGTCATTTAGTTATAGATATGCAAATTGACATAATTGTCGGTTGAAGTTAAATAAAATCACGTGAGTTTCTACTCTCTTAACTCTCTATGGATCAGATGATTGTTCCGATAAATTCGTGTTATGATCGACCAATTGAAAATCATATACATTGGGGAGTTGATACAAGAAGTCGATTTTGGGTTACATTTTTTCTGATTTTGGTGTTTAAAGTTATGCTATAGCATGATCATATAATTTAAACAAACTATTTGTTTAGCTATGTGATACCTTATTATGGAAGCAAAATAATTTGAATTAACTTTTTGACGTTAGCTTCACTTGTTTAGGCAAGGTCATACCATCTTATTTGATTACAAAATAATTGAGTCGGTCTAATCAATTGTTGGACACTAAACAATATTTTAATATAAGACCCTAAAGTAATTTTATTAATTCTCAATCCTCACCTATACTTTAAATTTCGAAAGGACAGAAATTTTTTACTTTACAATACCCAAATGTTGTCGTTCAAAAAAAAAAAAAAAAAAAAAAAACCCCAAATGTCATTTGACTTGATGATAATTTTGTTAGCGGGCATATTTCTTAGAGGTTTGATGCAAATTAATTTAAATACAGACTTAAATAAAATATGATTTTTGTTTTAATATAAAATGACCTTAATACAAGAATTTGAATAGTTAACTGTGAACTCCACAAGCACTTATAATCCAGATTCTATTTTTTAGCCAACAAATTATGTTCTATGTTGAGAGTTAACCTATTTTATTAACTTTATTTAATAATAGAGTTGTTTGGATATAAGTTATTTAAATAAAATTTCCCAAACACCCCTAATTTACGAACTTTTGGATTTTCAAACGCATTTTTTAAGTGATTATCACTACCACCTTCAATTTGGGCCAAAATAGTAACTAAAAGAGCATTCTAGGTGTAACATCCCAAAACCCGGCCTAGTAGTTTATTGACCCTAAGGTATTTTATTGCATGTTTATCTAATAATTGCTTTATGACTTTACTTAGCCTTTTGCCTTTTGTGGTATTTTAACCAAGGGGTTAAAATACCCGATTTGGGTTATCCTTTAAATGAAAATATGATTTTTATATTTTTAGATTCCTCGTTAAATTTCGTTTCCAGAAATACTTTCGTTTTTAAAATTGGAGTCCGTTTACTATTTTAAATAAATTAACTACGAACCGGACCTTTTAGACATATACTGATTAAGTGGAAAAAAGACCAAGAGGGGCCCCACCCCCTTGTTTGACCGGCCATGAGAGAGAGAGGAACACCGTCTCTTTTCTTTTCCCCTTCATTTTTGAACATTATCCACAACTTGCACTATTTCATTGCTTGAACTCTATCCATCTTTCTCTCATTGTTCTTGAGCTTCTCTTGGAGAATCTTTGAGCTAGAACCCTAAATCCTTGCTAGGGTTTATGTAGAAGAAGGCTAGAAGTAAGTTACACCTTCTTCCTCTCTTGTTCTTGTTGTTCTTGAACCATGCTATGAACTAGGGTTTGTGATCTTTAGTGCTTTATGGATGAATCTTCTTTTGGATGTTGTTTTATGAGTTTATGCAAGCTTTTACATGAAATGTATGGTTGTTTGTGGTAGAAAGACAAGGTTTGGTGGAAATCACCTTCAACCTCCATTAATGGTGGATGTTGAAGGTGGGTTTTGACAAACCTTGGATTTCTTGATATTTGGATGGATGAAATTGTTTCTTAGGTTAAGAAATCATGTTTGCTAAGTTATGGATGTTAAAAGCCTAGTATGGTGGGATTTGTGAAGTAATCTAGCTAGTGTTTGGGTGTTGTGGGCCAAATGGTGGACTAGTGATTTTTGGGAAGTTTAGACACTTGAATTCGTGATAGTTATGAACTTGGTGAAATGTTAGGTGTTATGACTTGCTAGTTGTAGGGGGTGTGTGCTAGTGGTAGAATTTGGGATTGTATGGTTATATTCGAGTTTTGACCCGTTTGGGTCAACTAGTGGTAAGATGGACTAAATGGTTATAAATGACCCCTTATTATGTTATAATTGTTAGACTTGTTGATAATATCATAAAATGTATATTTTGTGAGCCTTGGGTTGAGATTTGTTAAATTGATGATTTTGACATTTCGGTGGAATAAGTCACTAACTCGGTATACTTGTTGCAGGAACCGGGAAGGAGACTCAGTGATACTAGCTCACTGGGTTAAAGGAAATCGAAGGTTGAAAGGTGAGTGGATTTAACCTACAACTCGGGTTTCGATTCTTTCTATTTGGTAATGCATATTGTAAAACGCAGGAAATGTAGCAGCCCTGGGGAGTTCGTGTCGCGAACTCCTTCTCGCGATCGCGAACTTCGAACAGAGAGATTGGTTTTGAAACGCGAACAACTTCGCGATCAAGGTCCCGACGCGAACCGGTCTTCGCGACGTGGGAGTTCGCGGTGGGAACTCCTGGATAAGTTTAGAACGTGATTTTTCGTAGCTAGCCTACTTGATATGTATGCCTAGTGTAAAAGGAGTACCATACATGACTATGTGTGTAACACCTCAAATTTTAATACCAAATATTGGCCAAAATAAAACATTTTTAAATAGAAGAACATCCCCAATTTAGATTTACAAAAACCTTGGTATGAAATCAGAGTATAAAAGTAGGTGTTACAAAATAGATCATCACCAAGCTAAGACTAAATCCAATCTAGTGTTCTTCTATTCTAGGTCCCGCATCTCTATCCATGCGTACCTAAGCCTTCGATCCCGAACCTGAGTACATAGCAAAACAAACAAGGAGTACGTGAGACAAAAACGTCTCGTGAGCTACATGGGTTTAGACCCCAAAGTTAATAATAATAACCGAATCACAATCAACAAACAAACAAACTCATAAGCTATCACCCATCTATCTAGTCACCCTATTGTGAATCTAATACCTTGCTTTCCTAGCAATCATACCTAGTTGTCGGGACATCCCCAACCAACTAGAACCACATTAACTTATTAACCGGGGATCCCCCGCATTAACAAGCTTCAAGGTAAAGGCAAGAGGGAATCGCCCAATCTACCAATACATGTCTTACTCGCCGGACTACTTCCAGTTAGCAAGACTACTATCATGGAATGGGCCGATGGGGATCCGCCCAAATGCTCCCCATTCCATACCTCATGACCGGGGATCCCCCGAATCATCACATCATCTCACCATATCATAACTCGATGGTTATGTCAATCTAGCTCTCGGCTATCACGTCTATCATCAAACAAGTTAGTTCAATACTATCATCGGTATGACTAACTATCAACTACTAGTCTACACAATTAAGCAAATAGACTATAAAACAAGTAATAAAAATGTATTTCATAGGCTATGTACTCAGTAAAGTCCACACGTACTCACCTTAGCAATAAGATGCTCAAACCGTGTTCTTGACACCCAATCTCTTGCTTCTCAATCCAATCAACTTTCCAAGACTTCACCAAAAGCCTAATACAATTATCACAATATGATCAACATCAATTACTACTACCAATATGTTCATCTACCTCTAGATAACACCCATCAATCCATTTTCCCCAAATATAGTGATTACCAAACCCTAGGTTTAACCAACCCTTAAGATTCTTACAAATCTTAACCATACACTTGATTCCCTTGTTAATATACCATCTATTAAGTGTATACAACATTTATTTCACCATAAATCACCAACTCAAGAACTAGGGTTTCAAACCCTAGCTTCAAGATCCATAGATCTTGAGCTACAAAGATGAAAGAGTGAAGATTTACCTTTAATCTTCCACTAGGAGTGAAATCTACCAAGGATTTGTGAAGAAATCAACCAAGAACAGCCTTTAAGCTCAAAAATCGCCAAGAGAGAAAACTAGGGTTTTGATATGTCATAAATGAGCTCAAACCCGACTTTAATGCAGTCGTCCAGAGTTCACGGCGCGAACATAGTTCGCGTCGCTAACTCTCCATATCTGGCAACACTTAGCGATCGCTAACTCGACGCGATCTACATCGCGACTCATGGCTAAACTCCCTGGAGCTAGTTCCCGATCGGGAACTATAGTTCGCGACGCGAACTCCTTGAGGCAGCAGGGCTGCACTTTTCATCAAGTGTCTTGACCCGATTTCGCCCATAACTTTCTCGTACGGTGTCCAAACGACACGAAACCAATTTCCACGTGTTTTATATGATTTATCCATAATTATCATATTTTTATTTATTTTATTTATTTACAATTTCGGGTCGTTACAACTATCTACCCCTTAAGAAGATTCCGTCCTCGGAATCTCATCATAGTTCATGAAATCCGGGTACCTCTTCCGAATCTCGTCCTTGACTTCCCAAGTCAAATTCGGCCCAAGTGAATGCTTCCACTTGACCAACACCAACTCGATCTCCTTATTCCGAAGCTTCTTTGTTTTCGTTTCTAATATAGCATCGGGCTCCTCAATCAACCGGTTCGGGCCGTCAACCCGCAACTCTTGCAATGGAATAATATTTTCAACTTCCCCAATAAACTTCTTCAAATAACTCACGTGAAAGGTGTCATGCACACCTTGAAGCTCGGGTGGAAGTTCCAACTTAAAAGCTTGAAGCCCGACCCGTTTCAATATTTTAAACGGTCCAACATACCTTGGACTTAACTTTCCCTTTTTACCAAACCGCATCACACCTTTCCAAGGTGACACTTTCAACATGACCATATCACCGACATCCAAGTCGTATGGCCTTTTTTTCAAACCCGAATAACTTCGTTGTCTATCTTGGGCGACTTTCATGTTGGTTTGAATGATACTGATCTTTTCATTTGTCACTCTCACGATCTCGGGACCCGTGAGTTTCGTCTCTCCCGCTTCCAACCAACAAGATGGAGTTCTACATTTTCTTCCATACAACGCCTCATAAGGCGGCATCTTGATAGTCGAGTGATAACTATTATTATACGAGAACTCGACTAACGGTAAATGTTCATCCCATTTACCACCGAAATCTAGCACGCACGATCTCAACATATCTTCGACCGTTTGAATTGTTCTTTCACTTTGACCGTCGGTTTGCGGGTGATAAGCCGTGCTCAACCGCAACTTTGTACCCAATTCTTCTTGTAAAGATCGCCAAAATCTCGAGGTAAACCTCGCGTCTCTATCGGACACAATCGATAACGGAACCCCGTGGAGTCGAACCACCTCATCAACATACAACTTAGCCAATTTCTCAAGTGGCAATGTTTCCCGAATTGCTAGAAATAACGCACTCTTGGTCAACCGGTCAACTATGACCCAAATGGCATCGTGACCTCTACTTGTCTTCGGTAACCCTACTATGAAATCCATAGTTATATCTTCCCACTTCCCGTCCGGCACAACCAATGATTGAGCTACCCCATACGGTACTTGATGCTCGGCTTTCACTTGTGCACACGTGGCACACTTAGAAATATACTTGGCCACTCTCGTTTTCATTCCGGGCCACCAATAAACCCGTTTCATATCTTGATACGTCTTTGTACTTCCCGGGTGAATCGAATA
The DNA here is from genome assembly GCA_963853835.1 of Calendula officinalis. Classification (NCBI taxonomy): domain Eukaryota; kingdom Viridiplantae; phylum Streptophyta; class Magnoliopsida; order Asterales; family Asteraceae; genus Calendula; species Calendula officinalis. Next base: position 68,072,473 of record OY970827.1, on the reverse strand, counting down.
CTTCGATTTGTGCGCATCATACAACAACTCTTTCCGGATACCACCGAACTTAGGAACCCAAATACGACCGCCTACGGTCTTCAACCCTTGTGCATTTTCGAGAAAATGTTGGTTCTTACCTAACCGTTCTTGTCTTAACTCGTCTTTTCCCATAACTTCTCGTTGGGCATTCTTGATCCTTTCGATAATACTCGAGACGACTTCTATACGTGTTAAAATTCCTCGGTTCGGATTTTCATAAACCTTTCGGCTCAAGGCATCGGCCACCACGTTCGCCTTCCCCGCATGATACACAATCTCACAATCATAATCGGCTATCAACTCGATCCACCTTCTTTGTCGCATATTAAGATCCTTTTGAGTAAACACGTATTGTAGGCTTTTATGATCCGTGTACAACGTACACCGAGTACCATACAAATAATGCCTCCACAACTTCAAGGCAAAGATAATCGCCGCCAACTCCAAGTCGTGTGTCGTGTACCTTAATTCCGCATTCTTCAATTGTCGCGAGGCATACGCGATCACTTTACCTCTTTGCATCAACACACAACCGAGCCCTTGATTCGAAGCATCACTATAAACCACAAAATCTTCCATACCATCCGGTAACGTGAGTATCGGCGCGTTACATAATTTTTCTTTTAACAACTTAAACGCCTCTTCTTGCTTCTTCTCCCACACAAACTTCTCACTTTTTCTTGTTAATTTTGTGAGTGGAATCGCGATTCTTGAGAAGTCTTGTATAAACCTTCGGTAATAACCGGCTAACCCAAGAAAACTTCTAACCTCGGTAGGAGTCCTCGGAGGCTCCCAATTTGACACCGCTTCAATCTTGGACGGATCAACCTTAATACCATCACACGTCACCACGTGACCTAAGAATTGTACTTCCCGCAACCAAAATTCACACTTTGAAAATTTTGCATACAACTTCTCCCGTTTCAACACGTCTAGAACGAGCCTCAAATGACCTTCGTGTTCTTCTTCGGTTTTCGAATAAATCAAAATGTCGTCAATAAACATGATCAAAAACTTATCAAGAAACGGTTTACAAACCCGATTCATCAAATCCATAAAAATAGCCGGTGCGTTGGTAAGACCAAACGGCATCACTAGAAATTCATAATGACCATAACGTGTACGAAAAGCCGTCTTCTCGGTGTCGCCTTCTTTCACCCGAACTTGGTGATAACCCGACCTCAAATCAATCTTCGAGAAATAACTAGCACCTTGCAATTGATCGAATAAGTCGTCAATTCTCGGCAACGGGTAACGGTTCTTAATAGTTACCTTATTCAACTCTCGGTAGTCGATACATATTCTCATCGAACCGTCTTTCTTTTTGACAAATAACACCGGTGCACCCCACGGTGACGAACTCGGACGAATAAAACCTTTATCTAACAATTCTTGCAATTGGGCCATCAATTCCCGCATCTCGGTGGGAGCTAAACGATATGGAGCACGAGCAATCGGCGTCGCCCCCGGCACTAAATCAATTTTAAACTCGACTTGTCTCTCCGGTGGCAAACCGGGCAAGTCATCGGGAAATACCTCGGGGAATTCCCGAATAATTTTTACACTATCCATTGTCTTCTTTTCTTTTCGGCCATCTAATACATATGCAATAAACGATGCACAACCTTTCGATATACTATTCCTCGCCTTAATAGCGGTAATCACATTAGGCATGTGATGTCGTTTCTCCCCATACACATACACTTTCTCATTCTCGGGTGTCCTAATCGACACAATTTTCTTTCCACACAAAATCTTGGCTTGGTGCATACCCAACCAATCCATACCGATAACCACATCAAACGCCCTAATTCCCATGGGCAACAAATCCACCTTAAACTTTCTACCGTCTATTTCTATTTCACAATTTCTATAAATACATTCAACCATAGACGTTTTCCCGTCGGCTACTTCTATCTCATAAGCCTCATCTAACATTTCGGACGGCACATTCAATTTACAACCGAACTCATAGGACACAAACGAATAATTAGAACCCGAATCAAATAAAATATGAGTTGGCAAGGAGTTAATGAATAGAATACCTGACACCACATCGTGTGCCTCCTTCGCCTCCTCCCGAGTAAGTTGGAAGGACCGCCCCTTCACCTTCGCCGGCTCCACTTTCTTTTGAGCCGTGGACACCATCGACTCGATTCCCATCTTTGGGCACACATTGCTATAGTGCCCCTTCTCGTGGCACGAGAAACACTCGATCTCAGCCAAAGATTTAGACTTGCATTCTCGGGCCATATGCCCCGGCTTCCCACAATTGTAACAAGTCTTCGACTCCCCTCGGCACACGCCGGCATGAGTCTTCCCGCACTTCTTGCATGAACCAACACTACCTTGCTTAGAGAAGCTCGATGTGAACTTCCCCTTCTTATAAGTACCCGAGCCACTCTCGGCTTTTCTCTTCTCGCCCACATGGGCCCTTTCGGCAACACGTGCCTCATTTACTTCCTCCACACTCCGGGCGGCACTAATAGCCTCGTCTAGTGAAACCGCCCTCTTCACCTCCAATTGGTAGTCCCACGGTAGCCCACTAGCATACCGGACCACCCTCAACCTCTCATCCGAGTAGGTTTTAGCAACAAACGGGAGCAATCCCGTGAACTCCCTCGAGTATTCTTCAATTGACATATCACCCTTTTTGAGGGTCACGAACTTCTCGTGCATTTTCTCCAAATCCCTCTCGGGACAAAACTTCTTTTTCAACCTCGTGGTGAACTCATCCCACGACATCTTTTCAACCACCTCCTTCCCGAGGGTCTCAGAAACAATATCCCACCAAACCATGGCATCTTCTTTTAGAAATTGTGACGCATACGTCACCATATCGGCATCCTTACACTTGCTACTACCGATAACCCTCTCGGTTTCTCGGATCCACCTCATTGTTATCTTCGGGTCCGAACTACCCGATTACACATTTGGCTTACAAGCCATGAAGGATTTAAACGAGCAACCTTCTTTCACAACGGGCCTAGCCCTAGCATCACTTTGGCCACCCGTGGAGGACTTTCCTTCCCCGGTGCCACTACCCCCGGTTCTCTCTTCCGATTTAGCTTCGGATTTACGGTCTCCACCCGACCTTTCACGGTCTCCAATAATGCGGTGCACTTCCTCGGCCACCGTTCCCTTGATTTGATCGACAATAGTTTGGAGATCCGCCATGGTTACCGGAGTTCTATTAGCTCCGACCTCCGACTCACCCACCCGATGCAACGACGGTGGACTTTCTTGTTCAACCTCAACCTCTACATGAGGTATCTCCTCCTCCCGGTTTTCCGGGGCTTTCCCACTTCTACGAGTGTTCACCATTTCTTTCGATCAAGACTATACGAAAGACATTAAACATTTAGTACCTTGTGTACAACCCGTTAGTCGCATAAGACTCAATATCCAAAATCATATCAAATTCATCGGTCCCCTAGGTTCAACCCTTAAACTTAATATAAAGTCTCAAGGTCAACCTATGATCTTAAGGAATCTTATATTCCTAATGCTACAGTCTAAGACTAGGATGGTCATCCAACCTAATTCACTTAAACTATAGCTCTGATACCAAGTTGTAACACCTCAAATTTTAATACCAAATATTGGCCAAAATAAAACATTTTATAAATAGAAGAACATCCCCAATTTAGATTTACAAAAACCTTGGTATGAAATCAGAGTATAAAAGTAGGTGTTACAAAATAGATCATCACCAAGCTAAGACTAAATCCAATCTAGTGTTCTTCTATTCTAGGTCCCGCATCTCTATCCATGCGTACCTAAGCCTTCGATCCCGAACCTGAGTACATAGCAAAACAAACAAGGAGTACGTGAGACAAAAACGTCTCGTGAGCTACATGGGTTTAGACCCCAAAGTTAATAATAATAACCGAATCACAATCAACAAACAAACAAACTCATAAGCTATCACCCATCTATCTAGTCACCCTATTGTGACTCTAATACCTTGCTTTCCTAGCAATCATACCTAGTTGTCGGGACATCCCCAACCAACTAGAACCACATTAACTTATTAACCGGGGATCCCCCGCATTAACAAGCTTCAAGGTAAAGGCAAGAGGGAATCGCCCAATCTACCAATACATGTCTTACTCGCCGGACTACTTCCAGTTAGCAAGACTACTATCATGGAATGGGCCGATGGGGATCCGCCCAAATGCTCCCCATTCCATACCTCATGACCGGGGATCCCCCGAATCATCACATCATCTCACCATATCATAACTCGATGGTTATGTCAATCTAGCTCTCGGCTATCACGTCTATCATCAAACAAGTTAGTTCAATACTATCATCGGTATGACTAACTATCAACTACTAGTCTACACAATTAAGCAAATAGACTATAACACAAGTAATAAAAATGTATTTCATAGGCTATGTACTCAGTAAAGTCCACACGTACTCACCTTAGCAATAAGATGCTCAAACCGTGTTCTTGACACCCAATCTCTTGCTTCTCAATCCAATCAACTTTCCAAGACTTCACCAAAAGCCTAATACAATTATCACAATATGATCAACATCAATTACTACTACCAATGTGTTCATCTACCTCTAGATAACACCCATCAATCCATTTTCCCCAAATATGGTGATTACCAAACCCTAGGTTTAACCAACCCTTAAGATTCTTACAAATCTTAACCATACACTTGATTCCCTTGTTAATATACCATCTATTAAGTGTATACAACATTTATTTCACCATAAATCACCAACTCAAGAACTAGGGTTTCAAACCCTAGCTTCAAGATCCATAGATCTTGAGCTACAAAGATGAAAGAGTGAAGATTTACCTTTAATCTTCCACTAGGAGTGAAATCTACCAAGGATTTGTGAAGAAATCAACCAAGAACAGCCTTTAAGCTCAAAAATCGCCAAGAGAGAAAACTAGGGTTTTGATATGTCATAAATGAGCTCGAACCCGACTTTAATGCAGTCGTCCAGAGTTCACGGCGCGAACATAGTTCGCGTCGCTAACTCTCCATATCTGGCAACACTTAGCGATCGCTAACTACATCGCGACTCATGGCTAAACTCCCTGGAGCTAGTTCCCGATCGGGAACTATAGTTCGCGACGCGAACTCCTTGAGGCAGCAGGGCTGCACTTTTCATCAAGTGTCTTGACCCGATTTCGCCCATAACTTTCTCGTACGGTGTCCAAACGACACGAAACCAATTTCCACGTGTTTTATATGATTTATCCATAATTATCATATTTTTATTTATTTTATTTATTTACAATTTCGGGTCGTTACAATGTGCACATTCGGGATGAGGTCAGTGTCGGAAGGATATCGGCTGGGCATAGTGTATCGACTAATAGGGTACCCCACCTTACCTGTATTTGTTGCACGGTTAAAGGGGGAGTTACCCGGTGTGTTGGATGCAGGCCATCGGTTACCGTGGTTTTGGCCGACCATGGTTTAGGGCCCGCAAAGCCACCGATCCTCTCAAATTACGTGATTACCCCGACCGGAGATGTAGTAATACTTCCGTGTCTAGTGTCTAGTGTAGTTGACTGTAGTAGTAATTCATTCACTTAGCTTTTGTGCTAATCCCTCTCCTATTGACACATTTCAGGTTGGAAGGCTTGAACGGGTCGGGCTTGGACGGGAAGTTTGACCATGCTTTTGATAGTCGTTTTGTAAATTGAGCCGTGTTTTGTAATACCGTCTTTTTAACTAACACTTGGCTTGTAATATTTTATGGGACCACGGTTTGATAACCTAACGTAATTAGGAACTTAACTAAATGCTTCCGTAACCTTAGTCTAACCCTTTAATGGAAATCCGTTTAAAAAAAATGCGGTGTTACAACTTGGTATCAGAGCTTCGGTTTGGCGATGGATGAACGTTTAGGTGTTCCATTCCCAAATCGTGGCTCGGGATTGGTCAAACATTCCGGACGCGGGGGGGATTAGGGCAATTGTGAATGAGGTTTTGTAGTTAGTAGGTAGTTACTAACGATTTAAAAACTAAGCCTTGGTGAGATGTTGTGTTTGTAGCAGGAATGGCTACGGATGGAGTTTTGTTGGAAGACGCCCCGCCAAACACGAACCCCGAGAACAACGGAGCAACTGGCTCCGGAGAGAGTGAAATACCGAATGAGGAATACATCATCTTGTTAGAAAACCGCAACATGGAACTTGAGGAGACCATTAGAACCCTCCGCCAAAATCAACCCCCCCGAGCCGAGGCCCGTGGCTCGGTCCACTTTACCACGATCCACTACTCAAATGAACCCTCCACCACACTTCACCCAAACTACTCACGTACCCGTTTTTCCCCAAAATGATTCCCCCTCCCCCGATACAAGCATATCACAACCGAACCCTACCCGTACCGTGCCATTGGCCAATGCCCAACACCAACAATTCTTCTACCAACCCCTCCCGGTTGAGAAGAAACCGTGCACTTACAAGAACTTTCTCGATTGCAAACCAACCGAGTACCGAGGGAGCACCGATCCGGCGGAAACCTTAACGTGGCTTAGGGCAACTGAGAGAGCCCTTAGTGCGTGTAGTTGTGAGGACCACTTGAAGGTCCGGTATGCGTCCCGGATGTTGACGGGACCCGCCATGGATTGGTGGACGGGTTGACCGCAAATTTTAACAACGAAATGTTGGATGCAATCACTTGGAAACAATTTAGGGAGCAGATGGAGGCTAGGTATTGTAGTCCGTTTGAGTTGGATATGATCCGGAATGAGTTCATGTTGTTAAAGATGAACGAAAGAATGTCGGTGGATGAGCTTATCGCACAGTTTAATGTTAAGCTCCGGTTTGTGAAGCAATGGGTGCCTGATGAGCCTTCTCAAATTAAGCACTTTATCGGGGCATTATTGCCCGAATACCGACAGGCGGCTAGGTCGGCGTGTACACTCTCGCAAGCCTTTGATCTAGCCAAGTCCGTGGAGGGTGACATTAAGGTCCAAAGGGCAATGAGTCGGGAGAAGGTCCCGTTTCATAAGGGAAAAAAATGAACAATCAGGTTCACACAACTACAAGAAGTCCCAAGGGAATCAAAGGTTGGGCAGTGACCACCGAAAGCAAATACTTCAAGGTTCCAACCCAAGGAACCCGTGGTGCCTACCGTGCAAGTCCTCACATGTCGGTCCGTTTACGGCACAAACTAAACGGTGTATCAAGTGTGGGCAACACGGGCATGAGTCATCGGAGTGCAAGTTGGAAAATAGCGTTTGTTGGAACTGTCAAAAAGAGGGCCATAGAGCCGTGAATTGTCCAACGAAGAAAAGTTCGGGTTCGGGCGGGGGATCGGCTTCATCGGGAGGTCAAAAGAGGAAAGGTCATCCGCCCCCTACGGGGCGGGCATTCAAAATGATGGTGGAGGATTCCACCACTACCGATGATGTCATCACGGGTATGTTTCTCATAAACTCCATACCCGCTCGTGTATTATTTGATACGGGTGCGAATTGTTCGTTTTCCTCAAATAGTTTTTGTGACACATTGACATTGCCTACTTCCTTGATCGCGACACCTCTAGAGGTAGAGGTGGCCGATGGTGAAATGGTCCCGGTCACGACATCCGTGTCCGGGGCTAGTATTGATATTGATGGTGTGAAATTTTCGATTCGTTTGCTTGTTATGCCAATATCTGGCTTTGATGTGGTATTAGGTATGGATTGGTTAAGTGTTAATAAGGCCAATATAAATTGTCACCAAAAGTTGATTACTTTTTCCTTACCCGACGGGTCACACGTTGTGGCCCGGGGAGACCGCGTGACCCCGACCATACCCATTATCTCTATGATGAAAGCCCGTAAGTCCTTAACCAAAGGTTGCGAATCGTTTTTGGCTTATGTGATTGATGTGAAGAAGGAAAAGAAAGTGGTTGGTGATCTCCGGGTGGTTTCGGAATACCCGGAGGTGTTCCCCGAAGATTTGCCTGGGTTACCTCCCGTTCGGGAGGTAGAATTCAAAATTGATTTGGTACCGGGGGCCAATCCCGTGGCTAGAGCACCGTATCGGTTGGCACCGTCCGAAATTCGGGAAATGATGACACAAATCCAAGAATTATTGGATAAGGGTTTTATTCGGTCGAGTTCCTCACCTTGGGGAGCTCCGGTTTTGTTCGTAAAAAAGAAAGATGGTGCACTTCGTATGTGTGTCGATTATCGGGAGTTGAACAAAAGAACGGTAAAGAATCGGTATCCTTTGCCACGTATTGATGATTTGTTTGATCAACTCCAAGGGTCTAATTATTTCTCAAAGATCGATTTGAGATCGGGTTATCACCAAGTTCGGGTTCACGAAAACGATGTTCACAAGACGGACTTTAGAACTCGCTACGGGCATTACGAGTTCTTGGTAATGTCGTTTGGGTTGACGAATGCACCCGCGATATTTATGGATTTAATGAACCGAGTTTGTCGGCCATACCTCGACAAATTCGTTATTGTGTTTATTGATGACATCCTTATTTATTCCAAGACCGAAGAAGAACACAAGGAACACTTGAGGCAAGTGTTAGAAACATTGAAGCGGGAACATTTGTATGCAAAATTCTCGAAGTGCGAATTTTGGCTTCGGGAGGTCCACTTTTTGGGCCATGTTATTTGTTCGAATGGGGTAAAAGTGGACCCGGCAAAGATAGAAGCGGTTATGAATTGGAGTGCCCCCAAGACTCCAACCGAAATAAAGAGCTTTTTGGGTTTGGCGGGTTATTACCGCCGGTTCATTAAAGACTTTTCAAAGATAGCGGGCCCTATGACGAAATTGACCCGTAAAGATGTACCGTTTCGGTGGGGTGATGAACATGAAAAGTCCTTTCAATTATTGAAGCAATTATTGTGTCAAGCTCCGATCCTTGCCCTACCGGAAGGCCCGGAGGATTTTATTGTTTATTGTGATGCGTCACTCGCGGGTTTAGGTTGCGTGTTGATGCAACGAGACCGGGTCATTGCCTACGCCTCTAGGCAACTAAAACCTCACGAAAGGAATTATCCAACTCATGATATGGAGTTGGCGCCTTGGCGGCGGTGGTTTTTGCGCTCAAATTATGGAGGCATTATTTATACGGTACTAAATGTGTGATTTGTACGGATCATAAAAGCTTGCAATACGTGTTCACGCAAAAGGAATTGAATATGCGACAACGAAGATGGTTAGAGTTGATTAAAGACTATGATTGTGAAATTCGATATCACCCCGGGAAAGCGAATGTGGTGGCTGATGCGTTGAGTAGAAAAGGGGATTCGGGAAGGGTACAATTTATGCGGATGGAAATTGTATCGGATTTGGTGTCCCGGTTGAAGATTTCCCAAGTGGAAGCTTTAAAAGTTGAGAACTTGAAGGCCGAAATTTTGATAAAGCGCAAGGATGATTTAATAGAAGACTCACGGGGTTTGAAGACGTATCGATCTCGGGTTTGGGTGCCGTTACTCGGGGGCTTGCGGGAGTTGATTTTAGCCGAGGCTCACAATTCCCGGTTGTCGGTTCACCCGGGTAGCATGAAAATGTATAATGATCTAAAAGCACTTTATTGGTGGCCAACGATGAAGACCGACATTGCCCGTTATGTGGGTCAATGTCATATTTGTGCTCAAGTAAAAGCCGAACACCAAAAGCCCTATGGAACTTTAACCCAATCACCGATTCCCGAGTGGAAGTGGGATCGGATTACCATGGATTTCGTGACCAAATTGCCGCGTACACAAAGGGGTCACGATATGATTTGGGTTATAGTTGATCGATTAACGAAGAGTGCTCACTTCTTGGCTACTAGTGAGACCGCTTCACTTAGTAGATTGGCTAGATTATACATTGATGAAGTGGTATCTCGACATGGTATCCCGATTTCTATCATGTCGGATAGAGATCCCCGTTTTGCTTCAAATTTTTGGAATAGCTTGCAACGGGAATTGGGGACGCGGGTGAATTTGAGTACCGCGTATCACCCCCAAACCGATGGGCAATCAGAAAGAACGATACAAACTCTTGAAGATATGTTGCGGGCTTGTGTGTTGGAGTACGGTGGGTCGTGGGATTCCCACCTACCGTTGATCGAGTTTGCTTATAATAACTCGTACCACTCAAGTATTAAGATGCCGACGTACGAGATGTTGTATGGACGTCGGTGTCGAACCCCGACGTGTTGGTTGGAAGCGGGTGAGAAACAATATGCGGGACCCGATATTGTTCAAATGACCGCGGATAAAGTTGCAATTGCTCGGGAAAAGTTGAAGGCCGCCCGTGACCGACAAAAGATGTATGCGGATCCGAGACTCAGACCCGCTACGTTCTCGGAAAACGAGATGGTTTATTTGAAGGTATCACCATGGAAGGGTGTTATTCGTTTTGGTAAACGAGGAAAGTTGGCCCCAAGGTTTATTGGGCCGTTTCGTATTATCAAGGTGGTGAATTCTCAATCGGTAACACTCGAGTTACCCCCGGAATTGTCGGCAATTCACAACACTTTCAACATTTGCTATTTGAGAAAGTGTAACATTGAAGATCCGAGCCAAATTCTCCCGGTGCAAGAATTGCGGGTTGATACAAAGAAAAGGTTGGTCGAGGAACCGGTGGAGTTATTGGACCGAAAGGTGACGAAATTGAGAAAGAAACAAATTCCTATGGTTTTGGTAAAGTGGAAGCACAGTTTGGGCACGGATATGACATGGGAGACCGAGGCCGATATGCGGGAACGTTATCCTTCCTTATTTGATCGAGATGGGATTCCGGGGACGGAATCTTCCTAAGTGGGGGAGAGTTGTAACATCCCAAAACCCGGCCTAGTAGTTTATTGACCCTAAGGTATTTTATTGCATGTTTATCTGATAATTGCTTTATGACTTTACTTAGCCTTTTGCCTTTTGTGGTATTTTAACCAAGGGGTTAAAATACCCGATTTGGGTTATCCTTTAAATGAAAATATGATTTTTATATTTTTAGATTCCTCGTTAAATTTCGTTTCCAGAAATACTTTCGTTTTTAAAATTCGAGTCCGTTTACTATTTTAAATAAATTAACTACGAACTGGACCTTTTAGACATATACTGATTAAGTGGAAAAAAGACCAAGAGGGGCCCCACCCCCCCTTGTTTGACCGGCCATGAGAGAGAGAGAGGAACACCCTCTCTTTTCTTTTCCCCTTCATTTTTGAACATTATCCACAACTTGCACTATTTCATTGCTTGAACTCTATCCATCTTTCTCTCATTGTTCTTGAGCTTCTCTTGGAGAATCTTAGAGCTAGAACCCGAAATCCTTGCTAGGGTTTGTGTAGAAGAAGGCTAGAAGTAAGTTACACCTTCTTCCTCTCTTGTTCTTGTTGTTCTTGAACCATGCTATGAACTAGGGTTTGTGATCTTTAGTGCTTTATGGATGAATCTTCTTTTGGATGTTGTTTTATGAGTTTATGCAAGCTTTTACATGAAATGTATGGTTGTTTGTGGTAGAAAGAAAAGGTTTGGTGGAAATCACCTTCAACCTCCATTAATGGTGATGTTGAAGGTGGGTTTTGACAAACCTTGGATTTCTTGATATTTGGATGGATGAAATTGTTTCTTAGGTTAAGAAATCATGTTTGCTAAGTTATGGATGTTAAAAGCCTAGTATGGTGGGATTTGTGAAGTAATCTAGCTAGTGTTTGGGTGTTGTGGGCCAAATGGTGGACTAGTGATTTTTGGGAAGTTTAGATACTTGAATTCTTGATAGTTATTGTAACACCTCAATTTTTAAAACAAAACATTTGCCAAAAATATCATTTTACAAGTAGAAGAACCGTTCCAAAAATACGGATTTACAAAAACCTTTGGTATAAAAATCAGAGTATAAAGTTTGGTGTTACAAAATAGACCAGAGCCAAAGCCAAGCATAAATCCGCTCTAATGCTCTTCTATTCTAGGCCCCGCATATCTCTATCCATGCGTACCTATATCTTTGATCCCGAACCTGAGTACATAGCAAAAACAACAAGTAGTACGTGAGACACAAAAATGTCTCGTGAGCTACATGGGTTTAGACCCCGATAAAACAAACAAGTATCACATTATATATATATATATATATATATATATATATATATATATATATATATATATATATATATATATATATATATATATATATATATATATATATATATCTCATCATCATACATTTAGCCACCCTATTGTGACTCTATCATTCTTGCCTCCCTAGCAAGTCTATCTAGTTATCTGGAACATCTCCAAATAACCCGTCATCTCACATACTTATTAATCGGGGATCCCCCGCCTTAATAAGCCTTATGATAACGGCAAGAGGGAATCGCCCAATCTACCGTTACCCGACTTCTATCCGGATCACGTCCGGTTAGCAAGCCTCCTATCACATGATGGTCCATGGGTCGATGCCCAATCCGCCCCATCCAAAGTGACCGGGGATCCCCCGAATCACCGCCAATCTATCACTCATCATAACTTCTCGAGTTATTCCATCTAAGCCCTTGGCTATCTCATAAATCATCAAACAAGTTAGTTTTAATATTCATAATAATATATAACTAACTCTACATACTAATAGTCTACACAATTAATCAAATAGACAAAATCACAAGTAAGAAAACATATTTCTATGGCTATGTACTCAGTAAAGTCCACACGTACTCACCTTAGCAATTAGGGCTCCATATGTGTTCCTTGAACACCAAATCTTCACTTTCTCAAACCACTTGTTGACCTCCAACCTCTTGGTAGAAGTCCTATTGCAATAACCATCACAAGGTTAACATAAATCATCACTAACTAACCCAAAATACCATTTTCCCCAATTTTGATGATTTCCAAAACCCTAGGTTTACCAAAACTTAAGATTCTTACAAATCTTAACCATACACTTGTTTCCTTTGTTAAAATACCATCTATTAAGTGTATACAACATCTATTCAACCATTAATCAAAAGCCCAAGAACTAGGGTTTCAAACCCAAGCCTAAAAATCCATAGATCTAAAGCTACAATGATCAAAATCCATATACCTTTAATCTTCAACTATGAGTGAAATTTCACAAGATTTGATGAAGAAATCGGCTCCAAATGATGTTTTCCACTCAAAAACGTATACAAACTCGTTGGGAGAGAAACTAGGGCTTGGGATGACATTAAATGAGCCAAATCCCGACTTTATTGCTGTTCAGACCAAGAAATCGCGCCGCTATCAAGAAATCGCGCCGCTATCAGACACCCGTGATAAATCGCGTTCAGGATAGCGTTCAGGGTAGTCGCTATTTCGAGTTTCTGCTGGAAACGCGAGAAATCGCGTCGCTATCCCAAGATAGCGCCGCTATCTTGGGCAATGCAGCCCATGCTGCATTTTTCGACCTTTGCTTCGACACGGTTTCGTCCATAACTTTCTCATACGATGTCCAAATGACACGAAACCAATTCCTACGTTCTTTAAATGATTTATCCTTATTTATCATATTTTTTTCATAATTTATTTAACACAAAAATTCGGGTCGTTACAGTTATGAACTTGGTGAAATGTTGGGTGTTATGACTTGCTAGTTGTAGGGGGATGTGTGCTAGTGGTAGAATTTGGGATTGTATGGTTATATTCGGGTTTTGACCCGTTTGGGTCAACTAGTGGTAAGATGGACTAAATGGTTATAAATGACCCCTTATTATGTTATGATTGTTAGACTTGTTGATAATATCATAAAATGTGTATTTTGTGAGCCTTGGGCTGAGATTTGTTAAATTGATGATTTTGACATTTCGGTGGAATAAGTCACTAACTCGGTATACTTGTTACAGGAACCGGGAAGGAGACTCAGTGATACTAGCTCACTGGGTTAAAGGAAATCGAAGGTTGAAAGGTGAGTGGATTTAACCTACAACTCGGGTTTCGATTCTTTCCATTTGGTAGTGCATTTTGTAAAACGCAGGAAATGTAGCAGCCATGGGGAGTTCGCGTCGCGAACTCCTCCTCGCGATCGCGAACTTCGAACAGAGAGATTGGTTTTGAAACGCGAACAACTTCGCGATCAAGGTCCCGACGCGAACCGGTCTTCGCGACGCGAACTCTGGGAGTTCGCGGTGGGAACTCCTGGATAAGTTTAGAACGTGATTTTTCGTAGCTAGCCTACTTGATATGTATGCCTAGTGTAAAAGGAGTACCATACATGACTATGTGCACATTCGGGATGAGGTCAGTGTCGGAAGGATATCGGCTGGGCATAGTGTATCGACTAATAGGGTACCCCACCTTACCTGTATTTGTTGCACGGTTAAAGGGGGGAGTTACCCGGTGTGTTGGATGCAAGCCATCAGTTACCGTGGTTTTGGCCGACCATGGTTTAGGGCCCGCAAAGCCACCGATCCTCTCAAATTACGTGATTACCCCGACCGGAGATGTAGTAATACTTCCGTGTCTAGTGTCTAGTGTAGTTGACTGTAGTAGTAATTCATTCACTTAGCTTTTGTGCTAATCCCTCTCCTATTGACACATTTCAGGTTGGAAGGCTTGAACGGGTCGGGCTTGGACGGGAAGTTTGACCATGCTTTTGATAGTCGTTTTGTAAATTGAGCCGTGTTTTGTAATACCGTCTTTTTAACTAACACTTGGCTTGTAATATTTTGTGGGACCACGTAACCTAACGTAATTAGGAACTTAACTAAATGCTTCTGTAACCTTAGTTTAACCCTTTAATGGAAATCCTTTAAAAAAAATGCGGTGTTACACTAGGGATTAAAAATTACAACCCAGATTCGATGTACATCATTCACGCTTTCAATTCACTCTGTAGCATCAAGAAACAAAGTGGGACCGCAAAGCTTCTTACAGCAGCAAAACTAATAATATGGGACGAGGCTTCGATGGCTAAGAGGCAGGCAATGGAGGCATTAGGTCGATCATTGCAAGACATCACGGGGAGGAGACTCCCTTTCGGCGGTAAAGTTATGGTGTTGGGAGGTGACTTTAGGCAAGTTTTACCGGTCGTTAGACATGGAACGCGAGCACAAATTGTAGACTCCAGCCTAAGAATGTCACCGCTATGGTCTGTCATTAAAAAGATGAGGCTGACTCTCAATATGAGAGCGCGAAAGGATCCATGGTTTTCCGACTTTCTTTTACGAGTAGGGGATGGCGACGAAGAAGTTATAGATGAAAAGTATATTCGCATCCCAGACGGCATGACCATTCCGTACATGGATAATGAGTCGTCCAAGGAAGAGTTGATTAATGCGATATTTCCTTCAATGCATGTCAATGAAAAATCAGCAGATTATATCATTTTAGGGCAATCTTATCAACAAAAAACGACCACGTAGATGACCTTAACGAGAAGTTGATCAACAGATTTTGTGGTGAAGTGAAAACGTATAATAGTTTCGATGAAGCAGAAGACGACAGAAACAGATTATATCCTATGGAATTCTTAAACTCGCTTAATGTGAGTGGTCTGCCACCTCATGTTCTCCGGCTCAAAATTGGGTGTCCGATTATACTTTTACGTAATCTCGATCCCTCACATGGATTATGTAATGGCACAAGACTTATATGCAGAAAGTTCGAGTCAAATCTAATTGATGCAGAAATAGCTGTTGGGCAGCATGCTGGCAAAAGGGTTTTCTTGCCAAGAATACATCTATCTCCGTCTGAATCCGACATGTTCCCTTTCAAGTTAAAAAGAAAACAGTTTCCGGTTCGGCTAAGCTTTGCTATGACAATCAACAAAGCCCAAGGACAAACAATTCCAAACGTTGGCGTGTATCTTCCGGAATCAGTGTTCTCGCATGGGCAACTTTACGTTGCCCTGTCAAGAGGAATTTCACAGCAGACGACAAAAGTCTTGGTAACTCCAGCAAAAAGGTTTAATCTTGACGGCGTTTACACAGCAAATGTGGTCTATCGAGAGGTCTTACATGATGAATAATATACGTTAGTTCATCACCATGTCTGAACTTTTTTTTTGTCAACACATGTAATTTAACAAAATTTAAACCCTGAAAAGATATCAATGTAGTCTTTATCCATATTACATTCCCAACTATAAGTCATTTGTATAATAATCGTTATAAAAAAAACATGTGAACGAACACCATGAACATCGTCGCGGAAAAAAAGGTATCAGGGTACCCGCCCGCCGCATTGCGCGGGTACCCTACTAGTATTTTTTAATTGAAACTATGTATTGTATCAATTTTTACTTAATTATGTGATTAGATCATTGTTATTACGAGAATTTCTCTCATAACCACAAGAAAATTAACGTTAAATTATGTTACACTAATCATTAAATTATGTTACACTTTACCTATCTCTTCTTTTCTCTCTAGTAGCCATTTTCTCACCATATCTTTCAAATATGTCTCCTAAATCAAACAAACCAACTTCTCTCAATTTCTTTGACATTACTTGAAACATAACAACACCTTCTTCATTCGAATAGTAATGCAAAAATCTATTATAGTCAAACCTAGGTACCTCAAGTCCTCGATTCATCACTCTCTCGACATACTTTGTTGCTTCTAATGATTTCCCGACTTTAACCAAACCACCAACAAAAATCGTGTCAAAATTGATTAAAGGATCATCTCCTTTTCGACCTCTTTTCCCTAAATGCCCTTGCAACAACATCACATATGTATGCATTGTAGGCTCACATCCTCTCTTTATCATCTCCCTAAACACTTGTGTTGCTTCATTTGCTCTTTTTAACCTCAAAAGCCCCTTGATTAATCCATGATAAACACTTATATCAGGGTTCTCGATTGATTCGGCTATCTTATAAGCTTCACGAACCCTAGCTTTGCTCAAAAACCCATAAATTAATGAGCCCAATATCATGCTATCGGGTTGTATCCCTCTCTCAAGCATTTCATCGAACACCATGCGTGCGAGACCGAGCTTGTCCTTTTTACACATCCAGATGATCACAAGCCTATAAGTCGAAATCCCTAAATCATGAACCCGATTAACCCTAAGGGATTGAAAAAGCTTCATGGCTTCATCAAATCGATTTGTTTTGAAGAGGGTATCAATCATCTTCTCAACACCATCAATTTCTACCTCAAAACCTTGATCCACCATTAAATTCCAAATCTTTGAAGCTTCAATCAAATCACCCACGTCACAAAACCCACCAATCAAACACTTGTATGTAAACCCATCTACTTTAACAAATTCTTTCATCTTTACAACAATGTATTTAGCTTCATCAACAAGTTTACACTCACATAAACTCTCAATCACCTTATTAAAAGTCCCCAATTTATACCCATAGCCAAAATCATTCATTATATGAAAAAATTCAACACATTTCTTCATCTCCCTAGCGGAAGCCAACGTTTTTATCGCAATTTTATACGTTTTATCAGTAACCAAACGACGATCACCGATTTCTTTGATGAACTCCCATAAGAGATCTATGTTTCTTGATTTCCCGATGACGTCGAGCATTTTGTTTAGGGTGATTGAGGTGTGGTTGAATGATTGGGTTTGTGAAAATTTGTGAAATTTGTAGATGGGTTTCCAGGAATATGGGAATTTGTTGCATATTTGGAGGAAGAATTCATGGGTGAGTTGGAAATTGCAGCGGGAGAGAGAGGTGTGGAGTCTGGATTCCGGTGAGTCTTGTTGTTGGTAAAGAATTGTGCAGACACGGAGGAGATGTGATGGGTTGATTGGTGTTATGGGGTTGAGAGTGGTGGGTGACGGAAGACAGGGTGTGTTCTGATCAGCGGCGGCGGCGGCGATGGTGCAGTGAATGAGGCGGTGGCGGAGGGAGGAGATGGTAGCGAAACGGGCCAGACGACTATAAAACTCGAGTCGCCTCATCATTTTTTGGGTTTTGAAGTTGGTATGAAGCTGAGGGTATTATTGGTAGTACAAAAGCTGCCTAGAGGGTGCCAAACAGCTACATGAAGCTAGGCCTCTCCCAACCCTTCCCCATCACTAAACCCATCACTAGCGCCACGTCATCGCATCCTTACTGACCTGCTACTGACACGTTCGTGCCAACCCTACCCATCACTAACCCATCACTAAACACATCCTTTCCACATCATCATTTCCACATCACCATTTTAATTAATAAAAAAACACATTATATTAAATAAAAAAACATTACATTAAATAAAAAAAACATTACATTAATTAAAAAAAATTACATTAAATTATAAAAAGACATTAAAATTAAAAAAAAACATTAAACTTAAAAAAAAAACATTAGACCTAAGAAAATAAAAACATTAGACATAAAAAAAACATTAAACTTTAAAAAAAAAAAACTACTCGTCGTCCTCGTCTTCCTCTTCTCCCTCATCGGATGAGTCCGGTTCGGCGTATTTGTCCAATAAACTCCGGCGATATTTTAAAACCGCTTTTCGCTCTCTTCGGCTCAAATTATCAGGAACCGAACAATGAAGGACTCTGAAAGCATCCGATATCTTTTTCTCCACGGTCGCTTCTTTGATAGTCTTCAAAGTGTCGGCTTGCAGTATGGCGTTCTCACATATACGGTCACGAGTTTCGTCACTTGAATACCGTGACGAAGTCGCATCCGAGGAACTTGACGTACGCCGGCTAACGTTACGACCGATTGGTCGACGGATCGGGTCGTCACGGAATAGACCTTCCAGATTTTCGGGAGGGAGCGGGTTGGGGTTGTCATCGCCAAGGTTCACCGGGTTGGGCACGGGAGTGGGTTGGGGATTCATGACGTTGTAATCTACCCAAAACTTGGGGTAATCTTTTAGTTCGTGCCAACACAGTTCGTACAAAAAGTTCCTCCGGTTGTTGTTGTCATAAAATTGTTGTTTTGCGGCGTTGATCATGTCTTGGTCACCGGCCCCACTTTGTCGATTTGACTCGAACCGTTTATAGATTTCCCCAAACTTCCGAACATCCATTTTTATCTTGTTCCATTTCCCTTGGAGTTGACTTCTGGTGCGTTTTGTATCAACTATTGAGTTGTACTCGGCTTCAATCTGGCCCCAAAGTCGATCACCGGATTGTGAGTTCCCGCGTTCTGCGGATTCTGAAACATTTATCCACCGCTGGGATAAAATAACAGCCTCCTGGATGGACCACTTCTTTACCGTACCAGGCTCCCTAACCGCTGGTGTAGCTCTTCTTCTTCTTCCCGTTCCCCTGCTTGGTTCGACCGGGTCGGGAACCGCTTGTGGGCCCTGTGCTTCGGCTTCCTCTTCGGGCGGGGATTCGGGTTGATAGCCAGAACCCGAACCCGAACCGGGATGATAACCGGAGCCATAGAAACCGGGGTGGAAACCGTGTTGGTAACCGGGTTGGTAACCGGGTTGGTAACCGGGTTGATAACCGGGTTGATAACCGGGTTGATAACCCGGTTGATAACCCGGTTGATAACCGGGTTGATAACCGGGTTGAAAACCGGGTTGAACCGCGCCTTGGTTCGAGAAACCGCCGGGGGTGGATTGGAACGGCATAAAACCCGAACCCGAACCAGATGCGACGTTTCTCGGGCTGGGCTGGCTAGTCTGTCCAGCATTTGACGAATATGCTGGTGACGGGATACGGGTGTTTAACAAATTTTGGAAGTGATCATTTGACGGAGAGGAGTTCGATCTACGACTCATGATGAAAATCTGGAAAATAGGTAATGAAGGTAATGAAGAAGTGGGAGAAGTGGTGTAAAATTATGAATGTGAGGGTGTTGTATTTATAGGTAAAAAATAGGATAAAGGAAAAAAAAAAAAACAAAAATTAAATTTTGAATTTAATTTATACGCTCCCTCGATCCTCGCCACACCCCCGACGGCTTCTCTATCCCGTCGAAAACACGACGTGTACATGACGACGCCGGCCACGACGGCTCGGTGCCAACGCCGTCGTGGCTCGACGCAAGCTCGACGCCCCCCGACGGATAGCGTTGGCAGCGGTCAGAATTGTATTCTCAAATAAAATATCTTTATCATTTTTCTTTCGACAACACGGCAACAGCTTCTACTTGCAAATACAGAATTACAATTAATCATTTTGTCAATAGGCAATGTAAATTTTAAGGATATGCGGTAAAAGTACACAATCAAAATGCAAGAAAACCTTTCCGACTCATTAGTTCACTAAAACACCACCGACTTCACAAATTTATGTTATTTATTTCCTATTTTAGGTTGCTTTTGCTGCTGCAAAAACAGAACTCCATTCAATCCGTCTCAATTTTTTACTAAGAAATTACATATAATAAGGAGTGATCGTGTACTATGAGTTAAACTGATTGAAAACATGGGCTTATTTTGATCTTAATGTTATACATTAGTTGCTACTTTGTATTTGTATCAGAGGTCTGAGTCGAGCCTATCTGAAAATTTAGGCTTGACTCGTTTAATAATTATTCAACTCAAACTCTAATAAGTTTTAGAAATTGTATCATGCTCGAGCACTCAAAAAGCTCATTTATGAGCTTAAGCGCGATAAGCTCAACTTAAGTAATGGTTTTATAGATGAAATCATATGTTCGAATCCTATTACCAACATGTATTTTTTAAGTTTTAAAACACAACCCTTATATAAACTAGGCTCACTTGGCTAGTTCGACTCACCAAGATTGATCAGCTCGTTCGATTCAAATACTTAAAACGAGATTTCAAGCGAGTGAGCCGATTATTATTTTTTTAAGTTCGACTTGTAAAATAAATCGATCACTAATTTTTCTTCAAAGTTTTCAACACGATTAACTAATCAAAATAATAAATGTATCAAGTTCAGGGTTTAACTTTCTAACACGATTTAACTAATCAAGTTAGGTTCAGGAGGTCATAAGAAGGAACCAAACACGAATTGTCAGCCCATTGGCGCAAGGGAATATAAGCCTCTCTTCCAAGCATATATCAAGTATAAACTACAAAAGGATCATATCATATGATAATGGCATTCAAGATCCCATTTAAGTTTTCTATATAGCAAAATCCTACCTCAAAGGTCAAGGAACATGTAAAACTTGATAACATATCTATTTACAGAAACTATGTTGTGTTCAAGATTCATCCTTTGTAAAATAACTTGGTGGCAAGCTAAATTCTTCCACTTGATTCAGGATCCCCGTTTCTTCGTCATCTGGCTTCTGCATTTCAGGCATGTTAGAGATACATTTTAACCTTTACAGTCCGTCAATATGGGTTGCATTAACGGGCTAAATGGATCTGACGTTTACAACGTGTTAGAAAGATTTCCTTTTAAAACATTATTACCAGCATTTCCAAGTTGTAGAAGCGATCCAGCATCTGCAAGACATCTGAAGCAGAGAACTGCCTGTTAAAGCTGCGTTTGCAACTACTTTGCGTTGATAAAGGCTTTATTTATAATTTCACATAAATATACAACTGAAATAATATTAATAATAATAAGTAAATTGAAGAAAACCTCCTCCTCATGTATTCAGTTAGACCATAAAGGACAAAGTGACGGTGTATCCCTGGAGTAAAAAAAATTATGAAGGCCGTAAGCTTATCAATAATGGCGTCAGTTGTGCTTGTGCACAAATACCTTGTAACTTGACAGGTGGATAGATTTCAAGTGCTTCTAACAATTTAAGCTCCAAATCAACCTGTGATTGCTCCTAAATTACCAAAACATGAATGAAAATCACAACATAGCAAGCTTAAATAAAAGTTCAAAAACTTTAAAGTTAACAGCCTAATTAAATTTTAACCAGATCATACATTTGATTAATAGAAATATGAAATTCCTAAATGTCTTCTGACCTAATACATTTGCTGTAAATAATCCAGAATTAATAAACTCAATACATACAAAATTACATACACAAACAACGATAGCGAGGGAGGGCTAACCTTCCGAAGAGAAGAAGCGGAAGAATTGGGAGCTTTGCAAGGGGAATGAACTGACAATCCATCTTGTTCTTCATCTTTACCTCCGCTTTTCTTGCCATTCATCTTTAAAGTTTACAAATTATTACAACGATATAACCTAATGATTGTGTATATATGAATACGGATGACCTTAATTTAACGATAAGAGAAATGAATCAAATTGAAAATGAGTGGGTAAAGATTTTGGGTAGGTTTTGATCAGTTCATCCGTGTAGCTAGGGATTTCGCGTTTGATCCGGATTGACCTACGATCTTACGAGTGTGTTTGTTGTTGGGCTCTTCGGCTGTATATTAATTGGGCTTGCCTATTGGGCTATACCATTAACCATGCACTTATTAGTTTCAAAAACTTACTACGGAGTATAAGTTACAACTTTGATATCTTGAAAGAGCATGATTTGTGTGTGAATCTGACTTGTGTGAAAGTGTGAATGAAGAAGATACGGGTAATCCTACCCTATATATGAGGCCTAAATTTGAAGAGGATTTGACACCATGGCAATTCCAAGCATTCCTATTCGTCCATAATGCCACTTGGAATTCCCTGATTGGTCCACGTCATTTGCACTAATACAAACGAATCTGGTACAGCTTACTGTCTACATTCATATTCATATGCTCCATATACGGCAAACGAATCTGGTACGGCTTACGGTCTACATTCATATGCTCCATATACGGCTTCCTACATACAAGGAAACAAATAACTATTTAAAATATCGTACATACAAATAACTATCCTACCCTATATATGAGGCCTAAATTTGAAGAGGATTTGACACCATGGCAATTCCAAGCATTCCTATTCGTACATAATGCCACTTGGAATTCCCTGATTGGTCCACGTCATTTGCACTAATACAAACGAATCTGGTACAGCTTACGGTCTACATTCATATTCATATGCTCCATATACGACAAACGAATCTGGTACGGCTTACGGTCTACATTCATATGCTCCATATACGGCTTCCTACATACAAGGAAACAAATAACTATTTAAAATATCGTACATACAAATAACTATTTAAAAGATCCTACATACAAGGAAACAAATAAATATTTAAAAGATCAATCAGCGAATGAAACAAATAACTATATGTAACATTTATATGTAACATTTCTTCATTTACCGTTTTTTGTACAAAATCATCATCACATCTATTGATTATTATGTCATTTAGAAGTATATAAAGTTTTTTGATATTTTTCTACATACTAAAATTTACAGCATACCCGCCCATCGGGCGGGTTTTGTAGCTAGTTTAGGTATATGTTTGAAGTAAAATCACGTTTCACAAAAAGTAGGTGTTACCATGCATTTGCAAAACAATGTTTTGAAGCCTCAAAAAGCAGACGAGTGTTGCCAAACATTAAATTTTAATTTTCGCAGTTAAGAAAACGTGATAATTTAATAATCAGGTAGAAAAAACAACCTCAAACACCCTTCAAATCACCCAAATGCAACTAATTACACGGGTTAGTTCGTATAATATCTTAGAATTTTTTGAATAGTATTATAATAATGTTTAAAAAATCAAAAAAAAAAATCAGGGGAAAAAATTACAACCAGTGATGCTCTCAGTTTTTTTAGGATCCGCCATTATCCATACATACATACGCATGCATACTATGCATAGATATACAAATACAAAATACACATACACATTCATATATACATACATCTTATAAGACTTAATTATACTCCCTGCGTCTCTTAATAAAGTTCACATTTCCCCTTAAACTTTTGTCCTTAAATAAAGTTCTCATTTCATAAGTTGATGGGTCCACTTAATAAAATAATATAATTATCATGGACCTCGCTACTAACTATCCTTCTCTCTCCAAACGAACTTTATATTTTAATCTAATTTATTATCAATGACCCCACCATTAACTTTTCTCCTTAAAAATTGTGCCCAAGAGAAATGAGAACTTTATTTAGGGACGGAGGGAGTATATGACTGGAAAAAAAGAATCATATCTCTTTTGTCTCTTTTGGTTGTGCTTTGTTTAAGGCACAAGGGTATGAAGTATTTAAATAAAAGGTTACAAGAGAACATGTTAAAAGTGATGATGGGGTCATTGACAAATAAAAACATTTGATAAATGAGATGTACTTTCCTCACCGAACCAAACCATGAAAATAAAGTTTGTTACCAGTTACCACCATCATTTGACACCTCACCGTCACTTTTTATAAATCAAATAATAATAATAACAGAACAATTGTGAATATTATAGTCATACGTTTTAAAAACCCAGTGTGTACTGTGTAGGATGAACCAACCACTTGTAGCAAAATTAGGAATTTTGTTTTGTATATAATGATGTTTAAACAATGTATATGATACTTCATAAGTTTTAAAATCAAATGATTGAAGATTATAATGTCTTTTGATATATTTTTTTTCTTTTTTAAAATGTATTGTTATTTATGACAAACTCTTCCGGGGCGGTCAAACTATACACTTGATGTACATAACCTAATCATTATCATAATTATTTAATAAATGTTTATCTAGAAAATGAATCGAACTCGTGATATTTAGAAGATGATTTTACACCTCATTACCAGTAGAGATTACCAAATGTTTAGACCGGTGCCAACGGTCCGCCGGATGGGCACCGCCGGTTGGCCGCCGGTTCCGGCACCGTTGGCACGGACCGTCGGTGGTGGCGCCGGTTGAGGTGCAGTGCCTTTGGCGACGAGCGAAGGGGCGGAGGAGGGAGTGTGATGGTGGGGCCCATAGTACCTTTTAACCAATAAAAAAAAGCTTTTTTTATTTTATTTTTTAAACGGTAATAAAATTCAAAATAAATGGTAATAAATACAAAAAAACGGTAATAATTTAAAAAAATTCAAAAAAATTCAAAAAAAATTCCCCCTCATTTACATCTATAAATACCCACTCATTTCTTCTATTTTTTTACACCACATTCACCTTCTTCATCTCTCAAAATGTCTAATGTTTCTGATTCCTCTACCGAATATGATTCAGATTTGGAAGCTATTTTGACGATAGCCAATTCTTACAATGCCGAAATGGACGCCATTGTGAATGCTCTTTCATCTGATACAGAGGACGATGAAGAGATCGCTTCGATCCCCAGAGCGCCGAGAAGGTATGTGCCACGAGATCGTGAAGGTGTCGGTGAGCGTTTGTACGCAGACTACTTTGCTGAAAATCCCACGTTCCCGCTGGATTATTTTAGGCGACGTTTTCGTATGGCCCGTTCGCTGTTCCTCCGTATATGTGACGGTATAACTTCTTACTCTAAGACTCCTTTACCTGCGCATTTTTTGTATTTTCGTCAACGGGACGATGCTACCGGAAGAGCGGGTTTTAATATTCTTAAAAAATGTACATCCGATGTACGACAATTGGCCTATGGTTGTTCTGCCGATTTGTTTGATGAATATCTACACATGGGACAACAAACATCGTATGATTGTTTGGATAATTTTGTCAAATGTGTATACCATCTATTTGGTGTTGAGTACTTAAGAAAACCCAACGCGCATGATGTCGAGCGCTTACATCAACGTCATGCTGAGGTGCATGGTTTTCCGGGTATGCTCGGCAGCATCGATTGCATGCATTGGCCTTGGAGGAATTGTCCAGTGGCATGGAAAGGACAATACACGTTAGGTGACCAAGGGGAGCCAATGATCATGCTAGAAGCGGTTGCGTCTTATGATTTGTGGATTTGGCACGCTTACTTCGGCCCAGCTGGTTCGAGCAATGACATGAATGTCCTTAATGCATCAGACTTATTCAAGGACTTGCTGCAAGACAGAACTCCCACTATTCCTTTTGTCATTGCCGGGCAACAATTCACTAAAGGTTACTATCTAGGTGACGGGATATATCCGGAATGGTCAACCATTGTGAAGACATTTAAGTATCCGCTATCTGAACAACAAACTCGGTTTAAAAGGTATCAAGAAGCCGCAAGAAAAGATATTGAACGAGCATTCGGTGTGTTGCAAGAACATTGGCAAATCCTTAAAAACCCGGCAAGACCATATAGCGTCAATAAAATAAGTCGAATCATGTATTGTTGTATAATTTTACACAACATGATAATTGAGGACAACGGTCGCAACATGTGTCCACTTGAGGAGGCGTATATGGATAACCCGGCAAACACACCGCAACGCTCGTGGAATGAGAGAGTTGCAATACACGCTCGAATGGCCAAAGAACTACGGGATCAAGCAACGCATCATAGACTTCGCAATGCACTAGTCGACCACATTTCGCAACTCCCACCAAATTTCCGCCAACGTTAATTTATGTTTTTAAATTATTGTATTTTTTTTCTTTTTTTTATGTTTTTAAATTATTGTAATTTTTTTTTATTTTAATAAAAGTATTATGTTTTAGTTATATTTTTGTTTTAATTAAAAAGAAAGTAAATTAATTAAAGTTGGTGAAGTGACAAAGTGATGTTGGCATGGGTACGTCAGTTTAGTGTTAGTTAGTTTGTCTGCTGACGTGGCGCTGAGTTGGCAGCAACTGACGGCATCAGTTGCCATCACCATTGGCACCGGTCTTACTAGGTGTTAAGGGACGTAATTCAAAGATAAAAAGACAGAACCGTCGACCAATTAGAAGACAAATACTGTATGATGCTTGGATTGCAAAGCAAGACAAGGAAAATAGGATTTATAAGAATAATAGAAGTTATATGAATTCTATTATTGTTTTTTGTTATCAACATAAAAAATAAAAAATAATATAGTCGTAAAACATAACGGCAACAATCACGATAAATATAAATATAAATATACAATATACTCCAGAATAGATTCATTCGAAATACGCAACTTAAAAATATAAAAAATAGAATAAAAGCGTTGGGACAGCCACCGTCGATCTGGTCTAGAATTCTCCATTCTCGTACGTCTGTCTCTCCCCATCTCTTTCGCTTTTTCACTCTGCATTTTATACCTTTTAACAAACACTCTCTATCTCTAATATCTATATCTATCTATATCGTAAGCACTTGACTTACTTTACCAATTTGGCTTCAATCATCAATCATGGCTTTTTTCGCACTTTCTATGCTGCTTCTCTTCTCTATGGCTGGTTATTCAAGTAAGATTAATTTCCCTTTTTCTCTCTTAGATTTAACTTTTTAGGATTTAATTTCTTGGTCTTTTATGCTTATATTTATGGAGATTTTAATCTAAAAAAAATAGGATTAAATCTTTTCTTTTCACATATTGTTATTTTTCCCTTTTTGCTTCTTATCAACTAGATTTTTGTTAGATCTCCTTTTTGAGAAAAGATATTTTTTAAAAGATTTAATAGTAATTATTCCTTCCCTCAAATGGGATTGTTGTTAGATTTTCATTTTGAGCTCTAAATTGATATTATTATTTTTTTTGTTGCAACAGGTGCAGCTTATTGTGTATGTAACACTGGAATAAGTGATGCAGTTCTTCAAAAAAACATAGATTATGCTTGTGGAAATGGTGCTGACTGTGCTCAAATCAATCAAAACGGGGCTTGTTTCAACCCTAATACGGTAAAAGACCATTGCAATTATGCTGTTAATAGTTATTTTCAGAAAAAAGGTCAAGTTCAAGGGAGTTGTGATTTCTCAGGCACTGCTTCTCCTAGCCAAACACCCCCTTCTGGTATGTAGTCTTCTGCGAATTTACCATTTTACCCTTGCACGATTTTTGTATTTTCATTTCTGTTGTGTGGTTCTTGATGGTTACTTTACGCTTTACAGGTGCAAATTCCGTTTGTTTTTCTGGGAACCCTAGGTATGATCAGATCACTTGCCATCTTAAATTGGATCTTGTCTTTTTTCCATTTTCATACTTGACTAAGTGTTTAATAATTGAGTGTGCTAGTAAATGAAAAAATTAAATTAATTTGGTAAATAAAGGTAAACCCTTTTAAGTTTTTACATAAGCTAGAATGTCCGAATCAAATGGGAGGCTTTTTAGTTCATTTTACATTGTCGGTGGATTTGTGATTAGGGTTTAAAGGGGGCCTTTCACTTGGCTTAACTAGAGTTAAAAGCATGCCAAAAGCTAATTGTGGTCGGAATAAATGAAGAACATGCTCTACTTTTAGAAACATCAAGATGATTCTCATGGCCTAAAACCCCCACCCCCAAAACCCAAATAAATGATGGTTTAAAAGTGTTATGGCCTTTAAAATAATTTTAATTCTTCTTTGGATTCTAACATTGCAGCACAACAACTCCGGCACCACCAGGAACTGGAACCGGGACCTCGCCTCCAGGAACCGGAACCATGACCCCGCCTCCAGGAACCGGAACCATGACCCCGCCTCCAGGAACCGGAACCATGACCCCGCCTCCAGGCACCGGCACCGGAACTCCAGGTACCGGAACTCCAGGTACCGGAACTCCAGGTACCGGAACTCCTGGTACCGGAACTCCTGGGACCGGCACTGGAACTCCAGGTACCGGAACTCCTGGAACTGGCACTGGAACTCCAGGTACTGGGACCGGCACCGGAACTCCAGGTACCGGAATGGGAACGGGCACGAGCCCAGGTACAGGGATCAATGTGAACCCACCGCTTGGAATGGGGCCTACGGGGACAAATGGGCTTGACAATAGTAGTGGTTCTATGTCTATTCACGAAATCACCAACCTTTTTACTCTTGCAATCCTTTTTGTTTCGGGCTTGATCAGCTTCAGGCTAATCTAAACAGAATTAGATATGTGATGTATGGATGAGATATTCGTGTTGTAAAGTAGGTTATAAATTATCGGTTGTATTCTATGAATCCCCTTTATATTATGAGATATATATGTTCTTTACCTTTTTCAATATAATAAACATGGGGAACAAATTCATTTCACGTGGGGAGTATTGGCTTCCTTCATTCCTTGTAGATTGGCTAAGATCCTTTTCTGAAAGCTAAAATATCCAAGAATGTACAACTTCTAATGCTTGAGATAGAATTTGTTGTACAGAACATATAAAGCTTGTGTCATGTGTCATTTAGTTAATCTGAGTCGAATTTGAATGTGTCATTATGTTAATTAAGCCTCGAGATTGAGTCAAGTTTCGAGCATCATTTTATTAATCAAGTTGACCTTGAGATTGAGATTGAGAGTGTATCATATTAACTCGGTTCGATTACAGCTCTACATCTAAACACAATATTTTAAAGTTCTAAGTATACCTTAAATGCTCATATAACATATGCAAAATAAAAGTTGGGACTCTAAAAATGTTGATTCTAATAGGAGAAATTTAGGAACGAGAGTTAGTGGATTCCACGTATCAATCATTTTATGAATAGGGGATGAAAGTAATAAAATTAAGTTGAAAACAATATCATTTCTCTTCCAATAAGCTTATAAGCCCTGAATACAAGAATTCAGACTCAGTAGCAATACAAATTAAGTTGAAACGATCTACAATGATTAAAAATTTTTAATAACAAAGGAAATATACATTTCTTATTTACAGAGTCCCAAATCTCTACAATGAAGCATTTGGTTTTTCAACATGTGGGATATGACCGCATTTTGGTATTTGGCGAATTATAGCATTTGGTACTTCTCAATGTAATTGCTGCATAATATTATTACATACGGTTTTAGATGCTTTTGGTTGTGTAATTATGTTTTATGATTTTTATGGGTAGAATGTGCGGTTCATCACATTTTATATTATTTAAGTGTTATAATATTAGATTCTGTTGAGAAGCTTCTCTTTAAGTGCAGAGAAATCATAAATATCAAATGCGAAATGGAAAATAGATTTTGTGATTTTTATGTAAGATTTTTACTTATAAATTTTGAATTTTGATAATGTTAGTCAAGGTTTTAAAAGACGCAAGGCGCGGCGTGGCGGCACCATCAAGCCTTGAGCACGACGAGTCGTGGCGAGCCATGGCGTTTTTCAAGGCGTGACTTAAGGCGGCAAATTATATTTTATATATATATATATATATATATATATATATATATATATATATATCAAATTCAAAAATAATTATATCCCTATTGATTTACATGATTTTTCATATTTGAAGTTTATAATAAACATGTTAAATCTAAATTTATAATTACATACCATCACTTTTTTCAAAAAAAATCAAATTTTTACAAGGATTTAAAAAAAAAAAAAAAAAACTCGCCATAAGGCGCGCCTTACGCCGGCTTATCACGTTTTTTTTTTCCGCCACGCCTTATACTGCCACCCTGGACTGTTTCGTGACGGCGGAGTCGCGCCTCACACCTTGACGCCGTCATGACGCGTTTTTTAGAACCTTGATGTTAGTACTAAGGACTAGGGCTATGCTTATAAAACTGTACAATAATTTATGCCTTTATGGGCATACAAAATTAAACAATAATTTATAAGAAAATAATTCCTAAAATTAAAAAGTTATTATACGAAGTAATAGTTATTGTAATAAAAATGTTTTAAAACATTTTTATAGTCGGTATCAAAACCCTTATAATGAACCTGTTTATTACAATAACTCCATTACAAAATTGGAACATTTTTTAACGACTACCAAACGCAACCTAGATAGCCCTTGCACCAATTATTCTCCAATCCCGCATCAGATCACATAACCTGCAAAGAGGGACAGTTTACAGGAAGACAGAGAGAAGACAATGGACGCCGGAACGCAACCGATACCGCGCCACCCGCCGCAGCAGCGACCGCCGATGGAACCACTTCGCCAACAAGGAAATGGCGATTTCACCGCCATTATCACCGTCCTATTTGCTTTCATTGTCATCGCTTCCATGGTATACACACTCACACATGTCTTCATGAATACTTCATATGCATACACAATCGCATTATCGCAACAGTATGCTGCTTGATTACTGTCGTTAACTGTTAAATCTGTATATCAGCTTTTGATTTTAGTGTAGGATATCGATCGGTTATGAAATGCGTACATTCTTAGGGCTTTACTGCTGATAGTGTTTGTTTAACTTTTAAGTTCACTGGTATAGATTTCGTGTAAGTTTGAGTAACTCAATCACTGACATTGGGAGGCAATGTGTAATGTCTTATTTTGCAAGTTATTCTTCTAGGTTTCAGAACTCATACGAGCTCATTTAACTTCTGAACACAGTGATATATAAATCATTGTATGTATAATCAGATATATTCGGATAGTCAACGAGTTTTAGACTAGCTACAAGGCTGTATTGATTAAATAGTGATATATTAATGCTCAAATACATTAGTATTGATTTTTACATATCAGGACACATTATAAATATATTTTCCCGAATTTGAATTATTTCTAAGTTTGCAAGAATGCTGGATGTATGATTCCTGGTGGTAATTTTATTTTTCTGTATGTTATAAGGGTACACTATAACCTAACTAGTACAGATTTATAACAAACTTATATTAAAAAGAAATCGTTATAGTTTAAACTCTTGAAAGTAACCGGTAACATGTGATCCATGATGATAGTAACTCATTCTGCTTTAATATCTTATATTTGTAGGTTCTAGTCCCATCCTCGTCACCAAATTTGAAGAACAGCTTAACAGTTTTACATCAAGTTCCTGAAGGTCATGTTGGTGTTTACTGGGTTGGGGGTGCCCTGCAGAAAACAACCACAACTCCAGGTTTGTTAATATAGTAATATTTCATTACTTTTCTCATTTTCTATGTCACCATAAATTTGTTTTAAATTTTAGGTTTTCATCTGAAGTTACCTCTGATAACACATTACGAGCCTGTCCAGGTGACCCTTCAGACAGATCTGGTAAGTATTTATCATACAGATCACTGAATTTCTTACTAAAAGTTAGGTTTTAGTTTTTACAGAGATCAATTTGATCCATGATGATAATATATTAATATATAGGTTAGGGATATCCCTTGTGGGACAAAAGGTGGTGTTATGATCAACTTTGACAGGATTGAGGTAAGGCTTTGAATATCATAAATAATAATCATGATTTAAAATACGTAGTGATTAATGTTTATTGTATATAGGTTGTTAATCGGTTAAAAAAGGAATCTGTGTATGACACCCTTCTGAATTATGGTGTAGAGTATGACCATACTTGGATATACGACAAAATCCATCACGAGATTAATCAATTTTGTAGTGTTCACTCTCTTCAAGAAGTTTATATTGACATGTTTGATCAGGTATATAACTGTCTTTAATTGAGATATGATGGAAATTGTATTATAAGCGACATGTTTTTTTTTTTTTTTTTTGCATTTATAGAATAAAAAATGTAAAATTTCAGATTGATGAAACAATGAAAGATGCTCTTCAAGCAGATTGTACACGTTATGCACCAGGAATTGAAATTATCAGTGTTCGTGTTACAAAGCCAAGAATTCCAGAGAATGTAAGGCGAAATTTTGAACAAATGGAAGAAGAACGCACCAAGGTACATCACTCTAATCGTCTTTTATTTTATCTAATTTTGCCTAAAATGGGAAAAATATAATTATAATTATAATTGTAGGTATTGGTATCAGTAGAAAGGCAAAGAGTTGCTGAGAAAGAAGCAGAGACACAAAAGAAGATAGCAATTACAGAGGCCGAGAAAAATGCTTATGTCAGCAAGATTGTAATGGAACAGAAATTGATGGAAAAAGACAGTTTGAGGATGCAAGAAGAGATTTCTAATGGTATGTATGTTGCTCGAGAAAAGAGTTTGGCTGATGCCAAATACTACCAGTGAGTTGTTTTTTTAGTATAATTCATATTATTTATTATTAGTTGTTGAAATGAAATGTGTTTAAGTTAGTGGGAAGTTAGAATTCTGTTTCTGGTTACAGGACCATGAAAGAGGCTGAAGCAAATAAGTTGAAGCTTACACCACAATTTCTTGAGCTTAAATTTATTGAGGCAATTGCTAACAACACCAAAATGTTCTTTGGGAACAAGGTTCATTTCTTTATCCCTTTCTTCAACATCGTATATGATGCAGTTTTATTATTGACATGGATTTTGTGTTTTTTTTATATGAATATAATGTGAATGTAATGATGCAGATACCGAATATGGTGTTGGATCAAAGGCTACTTGGAAACTTTTTGAAAGATATGGAAGAAAGAAGGAATTTGGAGGCCTAGCTTGCGATGTGATGTATCCATGTTCAATGATAGTTAGAAGAAAGAAACCCAGTCACATTATTATTTTAAAACTCTTTAGTTTTGTATTTATGAACTTTGAAACAACCATTATATCTATTTTCAATTTTCATCACTATGAGGATTGATATTTGCGTGTATTTATTTGTGTATGTTATATAGGTATGCACACATATTTACATTTTCACTCTTTTCATGTGTCTCTCATTTTTGCCGGAGATATCCCTAGGAGTTTATCTACCTTTGGACAGTTGTATGATTGTCTACATCTTACCTCTCATACCCATTATTTGAAGGGATTGGATATCGTTGTTGTTAATTTGCATTCCTATTTATTGAATGTTTGTTGATTTGTTGGGTTTGTGCAAATATGGATGGTTTGTGGCCTATGACATCGGATAAATCAATACTTTTTATGGAGAGTTTAACAAATTTTCTATATTAATGTATGACATCGGATAAATCAATACCTTTTTATGAAAGAGACTTTAACAAATTTTTCTATACAGTTTGTACACTGTCATAAACTAATGCCTAAATAAGGATGTCATACGACTTTTAACAAAATAAAAATACTTCATGATTTGAACTATTCGAACCCAAAGTAAGAACGAATATGTTTAAAATGGAAGACCAATCAACAATGAACACAAAATGGGCATTTGGTCTAGTGGTATGATTCTCGCTTAGGGTGCGAGAGGTCCCGAGTTCAATTCTCGGAATGCCCCTTTCTTTTTTCCTCTTTTTTTTAGTGAATGCCCCGCTTAAGTTTTGTTATTTATTCAGTTAAAAGATATAAATTGATGGCGAAAAAAGTCGCTAGAAGGAGGGCTTGAACCTCCGACCTTGTGGTTAACAGCCACACGCTCTAACCAAATGAGCTATTCCAGCTTGTTGTTTTTTACAACTCATATATCAATATTTATACGAGAACAAAGCATTTGGCTGTACGTAGTAATATGGATATTGCAAATGGTTCTTTTGGTTTTGCATTCGGTCAAGTCTACGTTCAAGAAAACTTTTTTCATGCCTTGTTAGTTGGAGAGGACTATGCATTTTAAGAGTTTTATATTAAAATTCGTAGCTTTATGATTTTCCTCTTTTAACAGTTTCAACTTGATCAAGCAAGTTTCAAATTCAAATTAGAAATAAATCATTTACTATAAAAAAAAAAGATAAAACCAATGATTACTATTGTATCTTTTTTTCAAGAAATCTTGAAAAACTTTCAAACCCACCGAAAGAAACCTCCTTTTTTCCAACTTTTTAACTCTTTCAAGTTTCAACACTATTTACACACAAATTAAGTTTCTCCCAAAATTCCTCTAATGTCTACATTAAGCTCATGTGCATTGCCATGGCTACTTCTCAACATTTTCCTCTTCCTCCCAATAATATCCTCATCTCACATACCCCCAATTGTCCCTACTTGTAGGGACAAATGTGGAAATCTCTCTATCAAGTACCCATTCGGGTCAGATTTCGGGTGTGGTCATCCAAATTTTGCTAAATATATAAAATGCACCTCCGGCGAGCTCCGGTTCTCCTCCGGTACCGGAGATTACACCGTTTCAAGCATAGATTACACCACTTCCACTCTTGTTCTCACTGACCTCTTCATGTCAACATGTTCTTCCATGCAAAATTCCGGAAGCTTCCGCCTAGATCGGCCCAGCCCGTTTACGTTATCATCACAAGATATCTTTATTCTACTTGGATGCTCGAGGACTTCACCCGTGTTTGACCCGAATGAGGATTTGTGTGATTCGGGGTCGGGTTTGCATCTTTGTAGAGGATTGTATTCTTGTGAAGGGGTAAGTGGAATTGGGTTGGAACCAAATGGGCCTATTTCTAGCTGTTGTGTTTATCAGCCCATTATTGAATTTGGGTCGGGTTTTGGGTTGGACCTCCCGAAACTGCAATGCTCGTCTTATGCTTCGATGTACGGGTTTGGTGGCGATGAGACGGATCCGATGAAATGGCAATTCGGTATTTCTTTAGAATATAATGACTCGTATTATACTGACACGTGTAAGGATTGTGAAGCGAGTGGTGGGTTTTGTGGGTTTGCTGGTTTTAAGCGGTCTTTTTCTTGCATTTGTCGTGGTGGTGGAAATTCTACGACTAATTGCTACGGCCGAGGTAAGTACAACTTTTTATGCATGTGATACTACTTATGATGTTGTTTTGTTCAGCATGTTGTGATATGTTTGGTTTTAATGTGATTAGGGTATGCTTGGAATGGGACATGGAGACACAAAATTCAAACTAAGATAATATTTGGAGGTGAAAGTTATTGCAATTTTCAACTTTAAATTTCATTGCTGAAAAATAAAACAAAAATAGGAGTACAACTCAGAAAGTTTTTTAGCACAAAGTCAAGCGGTTGACTTTTTCCATGTTACTAAGTTTGATTTTTTTTTTCTTTTTCAGGAACTTTACTATTTTGGGTGGTGATTTTCCTTTGAAATGATTAGGAATTGGTTATTATCTTTGTTCGAGAAGGGCTAATAATTTTTCCAATTTCATTATGTGTCATTCAACTAGATACGTATTTGGCATTCAATTGATGATGTCATAATTGTATGATTGTGACGATTCTTGCAAATAACATATAACACAAGTATATATGATACGTCAAACAAATAGGTTGATAAAAGCATAAAAGATAATTATACAAAACGATCAAATTGAAACAATAATTACTTATAATAATATTTATTAGAGAACGGTTCATTTACAGTATATAAATAATATTTTTTTAATGTTGTAGTACGGATATATATGTTTATAAATATTATGCGTATCTTTATAAATCCGTCGTGAAATACATGCTTCTCATTGTACACATTCCAACATATGCACAATTATAATCTTTTTTTTAATGGGTAACACACACTCTCTCTAATTATACACCTTTTTATCCACGTGTGGGCTTGAACCAATGATCAATAGGTCATGGGCAACACCTTACACATTTCTCTAATACCACTAGGCTATAAACCTTAAGATTTTCATAATGACAGCCCTTAAGGCTGTCTCTAATCGCATAAAAGTTGTACACAAAATCATGTGAGGAAGTGGTTCCTGAACCTTATGTTCATTTTTAACCTTTTTTTTAACCCTTTTGTACTTTTACTTTTAATTGCATGACACTTTTATTATTATTTTTTTCTACTGCCTCAATTGGAACATGACTCTAGTCCATAAACAATGCTAAGAGCATCTCCAATCATAAACTCTATATAATTCCCTATATCTCACTCACTCTAAACAATATCACAACTCCAACCATAAATTCTATTCTTCCCTTTAAAAGCTTTTAAAAATAGTGGGACCCATATGCCACTAACACTTACACTCACAAATAAATGCGGAGCCCATGGATAGAGTTAATTTCTCTCACTTCAAATATAAAGGGAGTTTTTCTCTCACTCTATATTTGAAGTTGATGATAGAATTAGGTTGGAGAGAAAATAACTTCAAATATAGATATAGAAGCTTTAATAGAGTATGGTTGGAGATGCTCTAAACGCTACAACCTCTTTTATAGTTAAAGTAGATAAAACGAATAATTTGGTGCCGGAATATCTGGTTTAGAAATCTTAATTTTGACCTTATCTTTCTAACTTCTAATCATCATTTGCTTAAAGGAACGTGGTGTTTGATTATCGTTTACTCCATTTATGACTCATTTTTTATTATATATATTCTGCAAGTTGACCTTTAGCTTATGTTTACACTTCCCCAAACCCTAATCCTCTCTGTGTTTGTGTGTATATATGTGTACAGTTTATGAGCTAATTACAGATCAAACATAATGGTAATCACTTAACCTGTTCTTAATTCTTGTTAATTTTATCCAACTTTGAGTTCCATTTCGCCCTTCGACTGGGTTATCAACAAGATCCATTTTTTCATTATCTTTTGGACCAATTTCTATCCTTATGTATGTCAACAGTATGTTTCCTGTTTGTTTTTGTTTTAATTTATTTAAGTAGTTTTTAATTATTGATTTTAGGGAAAACGAGGTGTGCAGATTAAGATTACTGGGTTGAAGTTGCTAGTGATTTTGTGGGGTTTTTGTAGCATTGAAGCACATGATCAACCATTTTCAAAGATTTCTATACATGAGACTGTGTTTGCTATTAATGATGCAGCTTATGTTAAAGCATCCCCTTTAATTCTTGGATTAAAGGTAATACTAATTACGATTACTGTTGATTATTCCCTCCGTAGGTATAGACATTGTAATTAGAATCATAATTGATACAAAAGTTACAAATCGAATGCATTAGAGTGGAAAGCATTAACTTTATAATTACAAAATGTGTGTGATTACTGATCTAAGCACTCTGTTACAGGGTCAAACCTCTGAATGGTTGACTTTGACTTTACACAATCCTAAGCCATCTATTGATGATTGGATTGGAGTATTTTCTCCTGCAAATTTCAGGTATTACAAAACTTTTAAACTTTCTTTCTTAATCAACATTCAACATATTATTAATTATTCTGTTAATAACATTTATTAATGTAACTGTTTTCAGTGCTTCAACATGCGTTCCTGAAAGCTCAATGGTTGCACCACCGTTATTGTGTACTGCACCTATTAAGGTTCAATCGATTTCAATATGATTAAACAAAAAAAATTCGTTTTTTTATTATTTATTAATATTTATTATATTTTTCAGTTTCAGTATGCAAATTATAGCACTCCTGATTACAAAGACACGGGAAAAGCGTCATTAAAGTTTCGATTAATCAACCAAAGATCTGATTTTTCGTTCGGATTGTTTTCTGGTGGATTATCAAAGGTTTACTTGTCATTTTCATTATCATTTTCATTTCCACTTTATTTTATTTTTATTTTCTAATTTTCTAACACGTTAAAATTGCATAAAATGCAATAGCCAAAACTTTTGGCAGTGTCAAATACAGTTGGTTTTGCATACCCAAATGCACCAAATTACCCTCGTTTAGCTCAAGGAAAAACTTGGAATGAAGTAAGTTAATTTCTACATAATATCATATGTTAGTTAAAACACCATTTTATAGTTTTAAATTTTATTTTTTATATATTATTGTATTATGTATATCCGCTAGATGACTGTAACATGGACAAGTGGATATGGAATTAATGAAGCAGAACCTTTTGTTGTATGGGGTCGAAAAGGCGAAGAAAAGCAACGTTCTTTTGCTGCAACTTTGACCATTGACCGAAACAGCCTCTGTGGTATATATATATATTCTATTCATGTTAATTTGATCCTCAAAAGTCAAATGTTAAGTATGAAACGAGCAAAAAAATAATAACATTTTTATGAAAAAAATAATGCAGGAGCACCGGCGCGAACCGTTGGTTGGCGTGATCCAGGGTTCATTCATACAGGTTTTTTAAAGGAATTATGGCCCAACTCAGTGTATGTTACAAACTTACAATGGTTTTTTCTTTTATTGTTTATACAGAAAAAGTCAACTTTATTTTTCAAATTCAAATTTTGCATAATTGTTGTGTAGGTACACCTACAAACTGGGCCACAAACTCGTAAACGGGTCGGTTATTTGGAGCCCCATGAACCAATTCAAATCATCACCATACCCGGGTCAAGGATCTTTACAACGTGTGATCATTTTTGGAGATATGGGAAAGGTTGGACCTGTTTGAAAATTTTGATTAAAATGTTTTCGGGTTAACTTGAATATTATTTTTACTGAATATTGCAGGACGAAAGTGACGGGTCAAACGATTATAATAATTACCAACACGGGTCACTTAACACGACTAAACAACTTATTAAAGACCTGAAGAATTATGATATAGTTTTCCATATTGGTGATATATGTTATGCAAACGGGTATCTTTCACAATGGGATCAATTTACTGAACAAGTCCAACCAATTGCATCTGCAGTACCATATATGATTGCTAGGTTTGGATTTATTACATATATTTTTTTTGTGATTTATGTAATAAATCGGTTATTTTCAGTGGTAATCATGAGCGTGACTGGCCGAATTCAGGATCATTTTATGAAAACAATGATTCAGGAGGAGAATGTGGTGTTTTAGCTGAAACTATGTTTTATGTTCCTGCTGAAAACCGTGCTAAATTTTGGTACACAATTAATCATGTTTAAATTATTAAATCTTGTTTAATGTATGATTAAAAGTTAAAACTGCATTTGATTAATGATTATTAATTACAGGTATTCTACGGATTATGGGATGTTTAGATTTTGTATAGCTGACACAGAACATGATTGGAGAGAAGGAACAGAGCAATATAAATTCATTGAGGAGTGTTTGGCAACAGTTGATAGACAAAAACAACCATGGCTTATTTTTCTTGCTCATCGTGTTCTTGGCTATTCATCAACTGAATTTTATGCCACAGATGGAGCGTTTGGTGAACCAAACGGGAGACAAAGTTTGCAAAAGTTGTGGCAAAAATATAAAGTTGATCTAGCGATTTATGGTCATGCACATAATTATGAAAGAACTTGTCCCGCTTATCAGGTATTTTCACAAGTTATATACGGATTAGAGGTAGAAACTTTGACCCGTTTCATCTCAAACAGGTCAAATTAAAAAGTTTAACCAAAAGGGGAATGGGTTGAAAGTTGTCAAAGTCTACTTTTGACTCGTTACCTAAAAACTGGTCGATTTGGGTTTTGTTATTATCTCAAACAGGTCAAATTAAAAAAAAAATCCAGAAGGGGAATTGGTAGATCGGGCTAATAGTCGCCCAAATTCTATATTTAATGCATACAACTTTCTAAATAATTTTATTTAAAGATTTAGATTATTATTGTTATAATATTGTTTTTCATAATCATAATTAACACATTAATCATTCATTAAAAAATGGGCAAAAAGTGTTTACGAGTCAACCTGACTAAAATTACCTACTTCTCCTTAAGTCCTCATGACAAAAGTCTTTTGGGTATATCTTGAAAGGGCAGTTTAGTCATTTTTGCTGATCAAAAATCAATATTTATAATTCAGGATACGTGCACAAGTAAGGAGAAACACAGTTACAAAGGAAGCTTAAACGGGACAATTCATGTGGTGGCGGGAGGTGGTGGAGCAAGTCTAACTAACTTTGCCAAGATTAACACTACTTGGAGTCTAGTCAAAGATGTTGACTACGGGTTCTTGAAACTAACGGCTTTTGACCATTCTAACCTTTTGTTCGAGTACAAAAAGAGTAGTAATGGTGAAGTTTATGATTCCTTCACCATTTCTAGAGGTTATAAAGATATATTGGCATGTACACTTGATAGTTGTCCAACCACAACTCTCGCATCTTAGGTTCAAAAACTCGTGCTTCAATGGATATTTGACCTCCAATTACTCGTTTTATCTTAATTGATTTTGTTTTTCAGAAATCTCGGTTTTATTTTTCTGAACACCAACTTTGTAAAAATCCGTCTCGTCAAAATAATGCATTTGTGTGTGTCTGTGGATTAAGTTAGAGATGGCAATTAGCGACAAAAAAAACCATAACTTGCGGATATCCGCCCATCATGGGTGGGTAAACCGCTGAAATTTTACCCGCGGGTGAAGGT
The DNA here is from genome assembly GCA_963853835.1 of Calendula officinalis. Taxonomy (NCBI): domain Eukaryota; kingdom Viridiplantae; phylum Streptophyta; class Magnoliopsida; order Asterales; family Asteraceae; genus Calendula; species Calendula officinalis. The sequence continues at coordinate 68,031,929 of OY970827.1, read as the reverse complement.
ATGGGTAAAAGATGGTAAAATTACCCGTGGGTATACCCGTATAATATGTAAAATTACCTGTCGGTATACCCGTTTGAATTAGCCGCGGGTATACCCGTATAATATGTAAAATTGTACATTAGAAATGTATTGATATATTATAGTTTCGACAATTATTTGGATTTGTTATTGATTTTTTTGGGCATATTTGTAACCAAATTGTTGAAATTTTCGATGATACAATATCACTTCCGATGTTTTGGTATAAATTATTTTGTGTATTTCGTAAAATCATTCTTACATTAAAACATGCTTGCTTAGCCGCGCCCGCGGTTACATGTGGCCTGATGTGGGTGACGGATATGTATGTTAAAAACCCGCACGCGAATACCCGCGAGTTTGTGGGGTGTAAAAAAACCACAGGTTTAGATGATGGGTGAACTTGAGGGTTAAGTTATTGTAATATCTGAATACCAAAAAAAAATATTAAAAATTAAAAAAAAAATCTCATTTAGCACCTAACGAGACCCAAACTCGAACTTACATTAAGAAATCAAATAATTTCTTACTCCTCAATGAGACCAAGAAAATGTTTACAACACCCGAAAAGAGCCCGAGACAATAACCAATACAATATAAGAAAATAAAGCAATGTATGATCATCAAAAGACGGGTTTAACCCGGGTCAATGATAAAATAATATCTTATTATGACGGCTTATTTTTTTGATCGGAAGTACTAAATGAATAAACATGGAAATTTCTTCTTTAAAAAACTAATAATTTCTCAATAACTTAGAATATATAATAAGCACATGTTCAATGATAGTTTTCTATTTTATTCCTTTTGTTGTCTAAAAGAATAATAAAATACAAGTAGCGTTACCAAATGGGTTTGTTTAATCGGTCGATAATTGTTTGTTTAATCTACCAAAAAGATTATTCTCTCAAAAAAGTATTAAACAAATTTTATGCAATTATAGTGAACTTGCAACTGTCGACGTCACTATACGAACCCACATGCATTGCTGACTTGTCAACCGTCTTGTTCACGCGTCGATAGTCTTTTTTCATCCACTACCCACACACTGGGCGGCCATCTTGACTAACTGTGGTCAGAATGTTGACTCTTGACTTTCCACCATAGCACACTGTGGGTCCCACAACACGGATTAGTGTAAGTAAATGAGAACGCAAACAGCTATAAAGACCAACACCAGAATTCAAACCATCACATTTTTCTCCTTAATTTCTCCAAAACGGAAATCCTTCTTTATGAATTTTCTTTGGTTTCAAGCACCCTAATAATAAAAGTTTCCAATTTTGCTTCCGGGGTTTTCATTTTCTTGATCTTTTATCAATTCAAGAAGAAGAAAAATGTCGGGTGCATCTGTAATGGGAAGATTGATTCTAATCTTGTTGTATTTCTGTTTGATTTCGGGAAAAGTTGTTGACTTTTCGGAGAGAAGTCAACTTCTGGAGCTGAAGAAGGCCATTATTGACCGTCATAACATTCTGTCAAGCTGGAAATCAACAAACCCAAATCATTGCTCTTGGCTTGGAGTCACGTGCAACTCACATGGTAGGGTTTCTGAGCTGAGTATACCGGGAGGTAAATTTGCTCATTCTGGTTCTTGTTTGAGTAACAAATATTCTGGTCTTGCATTGCATGGTTTTGGGATTGATGGGAATTGTTCTTCATTGGAAAAGGGGAAATTTTTAGGTGGGAAATTGTCGAATGTAATTGGGAATTTTTCAGAACTTAGGGTTTTATCACTTCCATTTAATCAAATTGGGGGTGAATTACCAAATGGGGTGTGGGGGTTAAAGAATCTTGAAGTGATTGATATTGAAGGGAATTTAATCAATGCAAATTTATCCCTGATCAATTTCACCAATTTGAAGAATTTGCAAGTTCTTAATCTAGGGTTCAACGGAGTATTTGGGGAAATCGCTAATTCACTTTCAGAATGCAAAGATTTAAGCACTTTGTATCTTGCTGGAAACCGAATTGGAGGGTCTGTTCCTGATTTTATTGGTAATTTTGTGAAGTTAAAAGGGATTAATCTTTCATTAAATCGGTTTACCGGCTCATTACCGGATAAATTTTGGAATAATTGTAATGTTCTTCAACATGTTGATTTTTCGGGCAATTTCTTAAATGGTAAGATCCCCAAAAGTTTCGGAAATTGCAGCAATTTGATAACAATATTGCTATTTTCGAATAGATTTGCGGGTGATCTTCCGATCGAGCTCGGAAACCTTAAAGTGCTCGAAGTTCTAGATGTTTCTAGAAACAACCTTGTTGGTGCTATCCCGACAAGCATCGGAAACTGTGTTAAGTTGTCCGTTCTTGTTCTCTCAAATGATTTTAATGTTCATCGTAAACACGGTCTGATCAAAGATGGTAACTTTTTTGGTAGCTCAATTCCTTCCCAAATCACAATGCTACCAAATTTGAAGCTAATTTGGGCACCGAATTCGAATCTTGAAGGCGAGTTTCCAAGAAATTGGGGCGATTGTCAAACGTTAACAATGGTCAATCTCGCCGGTAATCGTTTGAAAGGAGAAATCTTGGGCAGCTTTGAAAACTGCCCGAATCTTGAACTTTTTAATGTTAGCTCAAACAAGATTAGTGGAGTTCTCGATGAAAAAATTGGTATTCGTTGTATGAAAGTGTTTGATATTAGCAGAAATCTCATGTTTGGATCCATTCCCGAATTCAAGATCATTCCTTGCGGTCGTTCAAACTTTTCGCGACAGTTTGATCACGTTGCTGTATATCTCTCCTATTTTGCTCATAAAACTCGAGTAGAAAACCGTCTTCCATTATCCGAATTTACACCCGCAATGATCCATGATTTTAGTGACAATAATTTCACAGGTTTAATCCCCTTGCTTCCTATAATGTCCAAAACTAGATCGCATGAAAATAATATAGATTATGCATTTCTAGCTAGTGGAAACAAGCTCTCGGGTGGTTTATTTCGCGATAATCAACCGAGAATTTGCGATGTTTTAAATGGGGTTTTCTTGAATGTAAGCAACAACTTAATTTCGGGTGAAATTCCCCCAAATGTTGGTGTAAATTGGGAATGTATGAAGTTTTTAGATGCATCAAAGAACCAAATTTCGGGTGACGTTCCAAAGAATCTGGTTAATCTTAAAAATCTAACTGTTCTTCTTCTCAACAACAACAGGTTAACTGGCGAAATTCCTTCGGGTTTTTTCAAATTAAAATCTCGTTTAAAATTCAACTTTTCGTTCAATAATTTCTCGGGATCGATCAAGACAGATCGTGATATGGTAAACTGTAAAACCGTTATTGGTAATCCGTTACTTCATCGTTGTCAGTTTGTTACTTTATCATCAAACCCGCCACAAGAACCCATACCCGTGGGTTTCCCGTCACTAAACAGCACGGTGTCACCGGATTTAAATCGAAAAAAGACGGGTATGAATTCATTTGAGCTGATACTGATTATAGTTCCAACAATCATTGTCGTGATTCTAGTAGCTCTCGTTATCGTTTATCTCTACCTGAGAAAACGGAAACAAAAACCGGAAGTCGCCGGGATTTCATTACCTTGCCGTACTCCTCCTCCCGGCCGTCCCGGTCAACAACAACCGCTTGTGGTTTTCAAAGAGATAGGGGTAAGATTGACATTAGACACAGTCGTTCAAGCCACCGGAAACTTTACTTCAAGAAATTGTATCGGAAGTGGTGGGTTCGGGTCGACCTACCGGGCCGAGATTTCTCCGGGATTCACCGTTGCCGTGAAACGGCTCACTGTCGAAATGTGTCAAGGAGTCCCTCAATTCAATGCGGAAATTCGAAGTCTCGGAAGAATCCGACATCAAAATCTCGTTACGTTAATCGGGTATTACGGGAGCACGTCGGAAATGTTCCTGATTTACAATTATCTTCCCGGAGGAAATTTAGAAAAATTCATTCTCGAAAGACCTGCGAGGGATAACGGATTGAAAATTATTCACAAAATCGCTCTTGATGTCGGTAGCGCGCTTTACTATTTACATGATCAATGTGAATCTCGAATTCTTCATCGGGATGTTAAGCCGAGTAACATCTTACTCGACGAGAATTTCAACGCTTATTTATCGGATTTTGGGTTAGCACGTCTTCTAGAAGACTTCGAAACGCACGTGACCACAGGTGTTGCAGGAACTTTTGGTTACGTGGCACCGGAATACGCATTAACATGTCGTGCATCTGATAAAGCTGACGTGTACAGCTACGGAGTAATGCTTCTTGAGCTGATTTCCGATAAGAGAGCTTTAGACAAGTCTTTTTCGACTCAGGAAAATGGTTATACTATTGTTTCGTGGGCGTCAAATCTCCGGCTAGAAGGGCGGCAGAAGGAGGTTTTCACCGCCGGTTTATGGGAATCCGGCCCGGAAGATGTGCTTCTCGAATTGCTGCATTTAGGGTTGCTTTGCACTGCGGATTCCCTCAGTGGGAGACCCACTATGAGACAAGTGGTTCGGAAATTGAGGCAAATTCAACCGGCAATCCCCGATGGTTGACTTTGACTTTGACTTGTTCGTCAGTTATGTAATTAGTAATTACTTTCTTATTTCTTTTTTTTTTTAATTTTCGCATGTAAAGCTTTGAAGTTAAAGTTTGAGTTTTGAGAGTTGGATTGATGACAAAAACTATCGTTAAATAAAACGGAAAAGTCTTAGATTTTTTATCATATGATACAAAATCCAGCAATATGTAACGGCATCATCAATGAAATGTATCTTAAGCTTTGCCGTCTTCCAAACTTGTTTTGTCTTTATATCCAGCCATCATTCTCTTGTAGTTATAAATCTATCATCTTCCAAACTTGAACTTTCAGAGTTTTATAGAAAACATAAAACTCGGAAAAAAAAAGTTTCTTTACAAAATGGCAACGAGATATTCAAGAAACGAAACCAACCGGAGTCTTGAGACGTTGCTCGATTTGGATAAAACAAAAGCCAAATCAAGCAAGGGTTTGGTGCAACCAACTCGCAAAGTCGAGCCCGGTCATGGGCTCGAGTTTAACAACTTGTCATATAGTGTGATGAAAAAGCAAAAGAAAGATGGTGTTTGGATCACGAAAGAAGCTTATCTTTTACATGATATATCGGGTCAAGCCGTACGAGGTGAAATAATGGCGATCATGGGCCCAAGTGGTGCGGGAAAATCAACGTTTCTTGATGCGTTAGCGGGTCGAATTTCTCAAGGTAGTCTTGAAGGTTCGGTTCGGATTGATGGAAAACCAGTAAGTACTATTTAAAATAACCCGATTAGTGTTTAATTAATTTGGATGTTTGGATTGATTAACTATATCATGTGTGGTTTAACTCACACAGGTTACAGCTAGCTACATGAAGATGATATCGTCTTATGTTATGCAAGACGATCAACTTTTTGCTATGTTGACGGTTTTTGAGACGTTTATGTTTGCAGCAGAAGTTCGTCTTCCACCTTCGTTATCCCGATCCGAGAAGAAAAAACGGGTCATCGAGTTACTTGACCAGTTGGGCTTAACCGTACGAATCTTTATGCTGATTATTTTGTTAAAATGGTATTTATTTCTAAAGTTTATAACAGAACAAATCTATATTTAATAAATGCAGAGCACGGCACACACGTATATTGGTGATGAAGGGAGGAGAGGCGTTTCGGGTGGTGAAAGGCGACGGGTGTCAATTGGGATCGACATAATTCACAAACCGTCACTTTTGTTTCTAGATGAACCGACATCAGGGCTCGATTCAACTAGCGCGTTTAGTGTTGTTGAGAAAGTTAAGGATATTGCCCGAAGTGGGAGCATAGTTCTTATGACGATCCATCAGCCGTCATTTCGTATCCAAATGCTTCTTGATCGGATCACAGTTCTCGCCAGGTAAATGACAAAAAGGTTTGATGAAAAGAAAGTTGATTCTTGTTTTCAGTTTTTGTACAATTTGTTGACTTATGTTTAAGATTGGTTGTTGTGGCAGGGGGAGGTTGATTTATTTAGGAAACCCGAATGCCTTGTCTGCACATCTTGCGGGATTCGAACGACCCGTGCCTGAAAACGAGAACAATCTTGAGTACCTATTGGATGTGATTAAGGAGTATGATGAGTCTACTATTGGGCTTGACCCGCTCGTGGCGTACCAACGAGACGGGCTCAAGCCTGACCCAGTAGCCCAAACTCCGGTCCCGAAGATAAGAACACCTCGAAATCAATACGGGAAAACTCCAAACAACCAAAAACATATATCGCTTCGAAGCCTTCAGTTTTCAAGTGGCAGCACAACCCCTCGAAACAATTCCAATACGTTTGATTATCATGAGAATGAGTCCGATGATGAGTTTGATAACTCCCGAGAACGTAAAGTCGCACACACACCGATGAACATGCAAAGCGGAGTGTATAATCCACGTTTAGCTTCACAGTTTTACAAAGATTTTTCAGTATGGTTGTACCACGGTGTGAAGGGTACTCCACAACGTGCACCGTCATGGACCCCGGCTAGGGTGGGACGAGGTAGCAGTGGTCCCACCCCTGGCCAGACTCCAGCCGGAACGACACCGAGCATAACCCGCCACCGTAGCGGTGTCACGACTCCGGTGTTCAGTCCGACTTCAGATTCATACGTTTCGTCATACGTATCATACGAAAACGCGTTAGAAACAGAGGTGCTAGATGAACCCGACATTGGACCGAAGTTTGCAAACCCATGGTTACGTGAAGTCATGGTTCTCTCATGGCGAACCACTCTAAATGTGATCCGAACCCCCGAACTATTTCTTTCTCGTGAGATTGTTTTAGTCGTTATGGGTTTCATCCTATCTTCACTATTCGACAAACTAAACGTTGACGACTTCAAAACGATCAACCGTCTTCTAAACTTCTACATTTTCGCAGTTTGTTTGGTTTTCTTTTCCTCTAACGATGCGGTCCCGACTTTCATCCAAGAGCGATTCATATTCATCCGCGAGACCTCCCACAACGCTTACCGTGCATCCTCGTATGTCATATCATCTCTCATTGTATACCTCCCGTTCTTCGCTATCCAAGGGTTCACATTCGCCGTCATCACACAATTCATCCTCAAACTAAATAGCAACTTATTCCACTTTTGGGTTATACTTTACTCATCACTCATTACAACAAACGGTTATGTCATGCTCGTGAGCGCGTTAGTCCCGAGTTACATCACCGGGTACGCAGTGGTCATAGCCACCACGGCTCTATTTTTCTTGACTTGTGGTTTCTTCTTGAAGGCTTCACACATCCCGCCTTATTGGATATGGCTGCATTATATATCCGCGATTAAGTATCCTTTTGAGGCGTTGTTGGTCAACGAGTTTAAAAATGATCGATGTTACAATGGAAGCTTCTCGGAGCTATCACCGGGCCCACTTGGGGAAGTAAAGATTAGTGAAGCTCATAAGAACAACCCCGCGAAACAAGGGATTCAGTGTTTGTTGATTGGTGAAGACGTGTTGAAATCGATGGATATAAAATGGGAAAACGTATGGTATGATATCGGGATTCTGTTGGCCTGGGGAGTTTTGTATCGTATTTTGTTCTATGTCGTTCTTAGATTTTATTCTAAGAACGTGAGAAAATGATCTAGTTTCTTATGGTAAGTATAACTAGTGTGTTGTACGAAACAGCTTGAATTTCCTTTTACTATTTAGTTTGATTGATATTTTGGGAACTTCATGTTTTTATGGTATCATCAAGACATGTTAAACTAACTTTTTATTACCAGCTAATACACATCCCCTAAATTTACAGAATTTTTGTCTACAACAGACACAATCTTGTAGGATATTTAAACACCAGTTTTTTGTGGATGTTAAACACTTAAACAAACGTGATGTAACGATATAATTTAATCATGTTTATCTATTTTTGGTGGATGTTAAACTAACGTGATGTAACGATATTTAATCATGTTTATCTATACCGTTTAGCACATGTAGTTTTAGCTCCATATTTTGAAATACTTCGTAAATAATAAATAGCATTTGCAACTGTTGTATTCACAACTAAAACCATGGATTGCTAATTTTTATATTTAGTTGTAACAAATAAATATTTCCTTTTAATATTTTTTATTATTTCATAGTCATGATTCTTGTTTTAAGGTTGATTGAAAATTGCACAGGATATAAGGTAGCTAATGCAAGAAACATTGCCATGGATCACTAAAATATACTACTCGTTAATTAAGACATGTAATGGTCATAGGAACATCAACAAAGGGTCCATAGCTCAGTGGTAGAGCATTTGACTGCAGATCAAGAGGTCACCGGTTCGAACCCGGTTGGGCCCTTATTTTAAACTTTTTTTACTGTATCATATGATGGTTGCTACTTGCTAATCTGTATTCTCCTTGGAACACATCACAACTGTCAAGATCGATTAACTATATAGAAGTTAATAAACACCTTAGATCTAATTGACTATAGAAGTTGCAGCGGATCAACACTATAACAATGTAATTAAGAACAATGAACTGTAAATAATATGCGAAAGTATTAAGAACACAGTTTCACAAAAAGCTTCAATGTATATTATCAAGTTAACAATACACACGTACGTTTACAATTCGTAAGGAACTATTTATAATAGTCCTTGAAGCTAAACTATTTACCCTAGTTATTCTAGGACTTGATTTACATTCTAATTCTATAGATATACATTGATTTACATGCTATAACTATCTCTACGAAGATCTCGGACTCGATATGTTCCATATAAGCTCATCAGTAGTATTCTGCAATCACCAGTAGTAAATTCATAACATCAGTAGTAAACTTGGTGATCAGTAGTAAGTCCAGATCCATCGTCAGTAGTAACTACTATTGATCAGTAGTATCTTCAATATGCTTGATCAGTAGTAACTTAGTTATAGTCTTCATCAGTATCAACTTCATCAGTAGTAAACATATTCTGCCCCATCAGTACTAAGTATGATCAGTACTAACTGCAACATCAGTAATAAGTTGATCTGTGTTTTGTTCCAACAATCTCCCCCTAAACTTATTGATTCTCTTTCAATCAATCAAGTTTCTATTTATTTCTTCTTTTCTTTTTCCTTTTCTTCCAACAGTTTTGCTCTTCTTTGATCACCTTCTAATGTCTGTTGGTTTTGTTTATTTCTTTGTGCAATAATATATTTGCTGATCTTCTTCACAAATTCATTCATTTTATTTTGAAGCATCACAGCATCATGAGGTTTAATGAAGTTCATGCACCATAGTTGATAAAGAGTTTTCTTAGAATGAGGATACTCTTTCTCATAAAGAAATAAGTCACATTTCTTGCTTGTATATTCAAAGAAGTACATGTTGACAGTTGGTAGCACATTCCAGGCTTGAACATTCTCTGGATTTGTATACTTCTCTGGATAATTTTCTGGATAGAAAGCAGCATCAATCATTTCAGTAAGATAACCTGCAGCTGAATTCTTCCAGATCTTCTTAGTCATTCTTGGTTTACCAATGATCAACATCTTGATAATGTCACTTCTGGTTAGGGACATGACCAAAGGTTTCCAAGCTCTGAATCTTTGAGTGACCTTATCTTCTCTGATAATCTCAATCATATCATCTATATATCTCCAGTTGATGATTGGATTATTTTGTAGGGGAGCAATTGGAAGATCATGAACTTGAACCATTTGTAATTTCTTCTTTGGTTGTTCAAGTTCAGAAGTAACTGTCTTCCTTTTCTTTGAAGTTTGAGATGATACACCAGATGATTCTCCAGTTATTGTCTTTCTTTCTTTCATTTCTTTGAAGTTTATCTGTTCAAGTTTTGTGGTGTACTTCTCAATACTGTCTTGTTCAGTAAGGTCCTTCTTCTTCTCCACACAGTAGTTTTCAATTAAATTGATCAGCTTCATTCTTCCAAAGGCCTTTGTGTTGTGACCTCTTGATTTCAAGAATGTGATCATTTCTTTCTTTTTCTCTGCAAACTGTTCTGGCATATCAGCCTTCTGCTCTTTGCATTCCTGTACTTGTGCTTCAAGAAGTTCTAGTGTTTCATATTCAAGTTGCCTTATTTTTTCTAGTTCTCTTCTTTGTAGTTCTTTTCTTGTTTCAGCAACTTGTTTGGTTTTGACCTTCTGTTGAAATTGTGGCAGTTTTGATATATCTGCTATATCTGCCAATTTAATTTCTGTGAATGGTTGTCTCAATATTCTAGCCCTTTCTGCTAATCTTTTGTTTTCATTTGCTAGAGAGACTTCAACCTTCTTTAAATACTTTGCTCTCTTAACCTTCCACCTATCCTGTTTGGCTGATTTGGCATAGTTGATTTTGTTAACCATTTCATGACCTTGTGCTCTGTTAGGTTGGTCTTCATCAGCAACTTCCTTTCCCTTTCCAATGTAGTTGTCTTTCTTCATATTTGGTTCAGATTCAATAACAAATTTGGGACCATAGTAGTGTATCTGTGATATGGGAAGTATTTTAGGATGTGGAGGTAGTGAGCATTCATCAACTTCTAACCAGTTGATGTCATCATCAATATCTTTTACCACCATTTGTGTTGTTTTTCTTCTTGGAGATGGTGGAAGTATTACTGTAGGTTCTAGTAGTGGTGGCAGCTGAATAATGTCATCAGTAGTAACCAAGGTAGTTACTACTGGTATGTCTCCAGAGATTACTACTGATAGGGCATCAGTAGTGTTTGCTGCCTTTTCTTCATTTACTACTGCTATGATATCAGTAGTAGGAGTTACTACTGATACTTCTTTTTCAACTTGTTCTTCCATATGAGCAGTAGTAGGTTCATCATCAACAACCATCTTTTCTGGGTCTTCATCAACAGTTGTTTCTTTTAAATTTAGGAGAGAGGATGCTGCTGCTGCAATTGATTCATCAATCATTATTTGAATATTATCGGGCTCACTAACAGGTACATTGGCTTTGAGGTTTTCCATCCTATCCATCAATTCAACAGATCTGCCCTCATCACTTCTTGGTGATTCATTGGGTCTTTTGGACATCCTCTTCTTCCTAGAAGAAGCAGAGATGCCCCCCCTTGTGGTTTCTTGGCACCGGGGTCCTTTGAGTAACTCCTCAAATGAGTCATCACTCAAAGTTTCCGAGGTCTGGGTCCTAATGATGTTTTCACTGTCCTGTGCACCCACCTTTGGGGCATCAGTAGTGAAAGCCCTCGCCTCATGTCCTCTCTCCTCCTTGGAGGACAACTCTTGGAGCCTGGGGTTTGACTCATTTTGTCCCCTGTGTCCTTTGAAGAAATTTTCTTTCTTTGATAAATTGTGGAAATATTTTTGGTTTTATCTGGTAGGTCTTCCACAGAGTGAGGAGTAGCACTCTGCAGATTTATGTCAAGTTCCTGGGACACATTCAGGACTTCTGTTTGAGTTGGTGATTGAGTGACTAGTTGGGGTGGTGTTTGGGTTGTATTTGGGGGTGATGGAGTGGGTTGAGGTTCAATTTGGGTTGTATCTATGATTGAACCCTCTCCAATTTGTGTTTGATCTTTGATCATGTTAGGAAACAAAGGGGTTTCCTTGCCCGAAAATTTAAATTGTTTTCTCATATTTGAGAAAACTTTCTTGTTCAACTCAGGTAGTATGAAAATGTTTTTAGGAGTTGACAAGTTTTGTAATTCACAGTTTATGATATGTTGTAGAAATCTGGGATACATTAAAAATTTAAAAGAACGAAGATTTCCCAACATACCTTCAAAAATCATGTAAGAAAAATTAAATACTTGGTCTGTGCATAAACAGACAACATCAGAGGCTATTGCCTTATTAAACTCATTACAAGTACTTCGTTTAGGAGAAATACAATGCTGAATAGTATGTACTAAAAATTTCCATTGTGGGGAGAGAAGACCCTTTTGAAAAGTTACTATATTCAGTCTTCCCTCATAACCCATTTTATTTAAAATTTCAGCAATGTATTCCTTAGGAAGAGTAAACATACCTGAATCATCGTGTAATTGTAGATGGTGTCGAATTGATTGTTCTGTGACTGTTATATGCTTTCCATCTACTTTTGATTTGATCATAGATATGGTTGTTCCTTCTGTTTGTTCAGCATTGGTCCAGAAATCCACCAAGTGCTGTTGATATGATTTTGGTTTTACAGTTAAAGCAAACTGTATATAAGAATTTCTCAAAAATTTGACTATCGGACGAAAATCTTTTGTTCCGTCGGGATTCTTTAGGAAAGCACACATATTGTGAAATTCTGAATATTTAAGATCGGTTCGCACATCGAGAGATTGTAGAGTTGCCATTGATGTTGATTTTGAGAGAGAGATGTAAAGGGTTTTTGATCGAACGCTAGGGTTTATTGAGAGGATTTTGCAAATCGAAGTGAAGATAATGCTAATTTAATCGACTGCCGCCTTTTATATCTTTCGATTTAACCTGCAAAACGACTAAAATGCCCTTCGAATCATAACATAACGGTTATTTTCATGGGGGTTAGTTTGGTAATTGTGATTCTGAAAGACCAGTAGTAAATGTGATATCAGTAGTAAAACGTCAGTAGTATCTACTGACATCAGTAGTGACTAAGGATTTTGACATCAGTAGTAACTATAGACATCAGTAGTAACCACCAACACACAAGACCAGTAGTATATGTGAATACCAGTAGTACTGACTTACCAGTAGTATTTATGTAAACCTAATACACACCAGTAGTAGTGAACTACCAGTAGTATCTTGTGCACATGCCTACAACCAGTAATACAGATCTACCAGTAGTAAAACACTTAAACAAGTAAATAATATTTTACAACAATAACTTTACACATGATGTTAAGTGAGATTTTAATTTATCAAAATCATTCCAATACTACTAACTAAGAAGTTGAATCTTCCTACATCAAATGCTTTTGTAAAAAGATCTTCTAATTGATCATCAGTATGAATTTTAACTACTTTGATTAATTTCTTTTCATTACAATCTCTTATAAAGTGAAATCTTATTTCAATGTGTTTAGTTTTTGAGTGTTTTACTGGATTGTTCACAATACTAATAGCACTTTGATTATCAATAAAAATAGGAGTTTTAAGGATAGAGATACCAAAGTCTAGAAGCTGATTTTGAATCCATAGTACTTGAGCACAACAAGCAGATGCAGCTACATATTCTGCTTCAGCAGTTGATGTTGATACATTTGTTTGCTTCTTACATTGCCATGACACCAGTCTTGATCCAAAGAATTGACATCCACCAGTAGTGGACTTTCTGTCTTGACATTCACCTCCATAGTCACTATCTGTGTAGGCTATGAGTTCAAAGGGTGAATCATGTGGGTACCATAGACCTAGTGATGGTTTGCCTTTCAAGTATCTGAATATTCTTTTGACAGCTTGCAAGTGTAGTTCTTTGGGTCTTGCTTGATATCTTGCACACACACAAATACTATACATAATGTCAGGTCTTGATGCAGTTAAGTACATCAAAGAGCCTATCATTGATCTATATAAGTGTTCATCTACATCCTCCCCCTCAACATCAGGATGTAGGTGTTTGTGTGTTTCCATTGGTGTACTTGCACTCTTACTGTCTTTCAAATCAAATTTCTCCAAGATGTCTTTGACATATTTTGATTGATTGATCAAAATACCATCTGTTCTTTGACTGACTTGAAGTCCAAGGAAGAAGTTCATTGGACCCATAGAGCTCATCTTGAATTTAATCTGCATCGGTTCTTCAAATTCTTTGCATAATACATCATTTGTTGAACCAAAGATGATATCATCTACATAAATTTGTACCAGTAGTGTATCATCTTTGACCTTCTTTGTAAACAAAGTTTTGTCAATGGCTCCTCTTTTAAAGTTATTCTTCAATAGATATGATGATAATGTGTCATACCATGCTCTTGGTGCCTGATGTAGGCCATACAGAGCTTTATCCAATTTGAACACATAATCACCATGTTTTGGATCTTCAAAACCTGGAGGTTGGCATACATACACCTCTTCTTCAATCTTCCCATATAGAAATGCACTCTTCACATCCATTTGATAGACTTTGAACTTCTTGAATGAAGCATATGCTAGAAATATTCTTATGGCTTCAATTCTAGCAACAGGAGCATATACTTCATCATAGTCTATTCCTTCTTCTTGAGTGTATCCTTGGGCTACAAGTCTGGCTTTGTTCTTGATCACTATACCTCTTTCATCTTTCTTGTTTCTAAAGATCCATCTTGTTCCAATGACTCTTTTTCCTTTGGGTAAAGGTACAAGTGTCCAAACAGCTTGTAACTTGAATTGAAGGAGTTCTTCTTACATTGCCTCAATCCAGTTTGAGTCCTTCATTGCTTGTTGGATCTTCTTTGGTTCATCCTGAGACAGAAAGCATTCAAACATACATTCATTAGCAATTAAACTTATATTACACATATTTGCAGTTAAGCTTTTGTTTAATTTGCTTCTTATTTGCAGTGGTGAGTTAACATCACTTAGAACAAGGTCTAAAGGATGGTTCTTCTGAGTCCTTGTAGTTGTAGCTTTATCAACTACTAGTTGATTTTCAAGATTGGACTCATTTGTCTCAGGCAGTTGTTCCTCTAGTGATCCTTCATTGTCATAGATGTTTGGTTCATCATCATCTTGGTCAGAATTACTACTACTATTGTCTTCATTGAGATCAGTAGTATTGTTGGTGTTACTGGTATCAGTAGTATCTTGAGAATCTAGGTTATTGTTAGGACCAGTAGTATTTTGAGTACTATTACTGGTATCAGAATTTGAGTTATTACTGACATCAGTATTGACAGATGATGTTCCTTCCTTTTGAGTGTGACAAGTTGAATTTCCTGCATTGAAGTCCATGTTAGAATTAAAGGATTTGGTTAGATTGTCTATATTAAATAGCCAATCTGGACCATTTCCTTGTTCATTAGAAACATTTTCATTAAAGGATACATTGATGCTTTCTTCAATTATCCTTAGTCTTTTGTTGAATACTCTGTATGATTTGCTTTGAGTAGAATATCCCACAAAGATTCCATCATCAGCTTTGCAGTCAAATTTACCAATTTGTTCTCTTGTAATTAGAATAGTACAAGGACAACCAAATGATTTTAAGAAACTTATAGAGGGTTTTCTTTTATTAAAAAGTTCATATGGTGTTTTAAAATGTGGCTTCACTATTAATACTCTGTTTTCAACATAACAAGCAGTATTAACAGCTTCTGCCCAAAAAGTAATTGGTAATTTTGAGTCTGCTAGCATTGATCTTGCTGCTTCAATGATGGTTCTATTTCTTCTTTCAGCTACACCATTTTGTTGAGGAGTTCTAGGTGAGCTGTATTGCCTGTCAATACCTTTAAGATCACAAAAGTTAATTAAATTAGTATTTTTAAATTCTGTGCCATTATCACATCTTATGGCTTTAACTTTTTGATCAGATGTGTTCTCCAGTTTGACAATTAAGTTCTTTATGAGTTCACTTGTTTCATCCTTTGTCCTGAGAAAGAAAACCCATGTATATCTGGAAAAGTCATCAGTAATAACAAGACAATATTGTTTCTTTCCAATACTCATTACATTTGTAGGTCCATATGTAAGAGCTGTAAAGGAACAGAAATAGAGTTCACATATTTGGACTTATGAGAAGTTTTGTGTTGTTTACCTTTTAGGCATGCAACACAATGATGATCACACATGAATTGTTTTTGAGGTAGTCCAATGACTAAATTTCTTTTTACTAAATTGTTCATGTTTTTGAAATTAGTGTGACACATCCTTCTGTGCCATAGTTCTGATTCAGTGGTGTTTGCCTTGGATATAAAACAGTTGACCTCATTTGAAGAAATGAGTTCTCCCCCTATATCCAGGCAATACACATTGTTTCTCCTTGGAGTTCTTAAAACAACATATTTTTCATCTAAGATAAAGTCAGGAGAAAGAATGATGCACTCAATGTCTGTGAATAGAATTTTATTCTTTTTATCACACACTTGAGACACACTGAGAAGATTGTATTTTAGTTCAGCTACATAAAATACATCATCAAAGGTAATTTTGCCATTAGAAACAGTACCTTTACCTGTAATCTTACCTCCCTGTGGGTTCTCACCAAATGCCACATATCCTCCATCAAATGACTTGAAATCTTTAAGAATTTGCAGATATCCAGTCATGTGCCTTGAGCATCCACTATCAATATGCCATGTTCTTCCATCTTCTGGGATCTGAATGCTCTGCACAAGTGAGAAAAGGATTAGTTAAGTTTGGGAACCCAAGCTTTATATGTCTTGGGTTCATCCTTTGAGAAATAAGCTTTTGGGGATTTGACTTTAAACATTTTTGGTACCCATACTTGTTTATTACTGGTGTTTTGTTTTACTACTTCCCTTTTGAAAGTATTACTGGTGTGAGAATTTTTTACTGATCTTGGTTTATACCCGTGATTTTTAGCTTTTGAATGTTTTACTACTGATGGACCAGTAGTGTTTGGGTACTTACCATGTTTAGAATGACCAGTAGTGTTTTTAGGGTTGACACCAGTAGTATTTTTGACAGTTGTTTTGGGAGCAGTAGTATTTTTGTAATTAGGGTTTTTACCAGTAGTGTTCTTGTACTGGTACCATACAACATTATAATTAGGGTTAACACCAGTAGTAAAGTTATTAAAGTTTTTACTGGTGTTGGAAAACTTAAAATATTGTTTATTTTGATTGGATTTTCCATTGTTCTTGAAGTAATTGCTGTTCTTTGGGCTTCCAACTCTTCTGTTTTGTTCAAATCTTGGTGCACTTCTTCCAAAACTTGGGGTTTCAGCAATTGGAGTTTTATTTTTATTTACTACTGGAGAACCAGTAGTATCTTTTAACTTTTGAGTTTTTGCATTTTCTTTAAAAATTTTAAATTCCTTTAACTCTTTGCAGTTTATTGGATTGAAGTGACAATCCTTTGCTAAATGGTTCATTTTGTTGCATATAACACATCTTAATTTCTTATTTTTAGCACCTTCAGGTATTCTTTGATCTAAGAGTTGTTTTTTATTTCTTTCATTTCCCCTTGTTAAAATTTTTGGTACATTTTCTGCATCATATTTGGGAGATTCATTTGGACTTTGTGCTGTGTGAAAACTTGTATCAATTGATTTTGGTGATTCAGTTTGAGAGATTGTAAATTCAATTGATTGATCATCATCAGAAGAATCATTTGATTCAGATGTTTTATTATGTGATTCAGTTTGATTTTCAGTTTTTAATTCATTAATGATTCTTTCTGAACTGTTTTTAAGTGGTGGAATGATTTTATATGGAGGTGGAACAGCATGATATCCCACCCCATGAACAACTTTTTCTGTAGTTTGATTATTAGTTAGTTCATCAAGAATTTTAGTACTTCTTTCAAATTTTTTAATTGTTAATTTATTTTGTTCAATTTCAAGTTGACATTCTTCTAATTTACTTGTTAATTCTTTATTTTTTAATTCATAAAATTCTTTCTCATCTACAGCTTGAAGTAATTCTTCCTTTATCCGTTGATCTATCATCTGGTACACCTTTATCTGAGGTTCTTGATCAGTAATCACACCATCAAATTCATGATTTCTTCTCACTGCTTTTGCTAAATCTTCATTTAATTTAGTGTTTTCTTTTTCTAAGTTTTTAACAATTTTAGCACATTCAGAAGTACAAGGTTTAGGTTTTACCTCAGTTTTGTTGTCAGTAAAGGCCATGAGAGCTTGATTTTGAGCATGCTCTTCTGCTTGGAAGCTCCAGTCATAGCCTTGTCCTTGTTGTGATACAAGGGCAGTTGATTTTGATCTTTTGTCTGGCTGAGGACATTCTTTTGCAAAGTGACCAAGGTTGTTACAGTTGTAACATTTGACTTTAGTTTTGTCAAATCCAGCTTTGTCACCTTTGTTGAAGTTGAGGCTTGTCCTACCAGTTCTCTTTAAGAATCTTTTTGTCCTTAGGCTCAGCATAGCCATCTGCCATTTAAGATCCATCTCCTCAAGATCATCTGGATTCAATTGTTCCAAGTCATCACTAATCAGTGCAGTATGCACATGACTAGTGAAGAAGGATTCTCATGCAGTATCCTCAGAATCTGCAGCCTTTCCTGTGGAGTTTTCCTGACCTTGACCTGTACTAGATACAAATGCAGCATTATTAGAAGAAATAGTAGGGTTCTTTTGATTTACCTCAGTTTCAAATACTCTGAGATCATTGTAGAGTTCATCCAACTCCTTTTCTTCTAGTGCATCTCTTTGTCTATATACCACTGTATACATGGCCCATTCTTCACTAAGAGACCTTAGGAACTTCATGTTGACATCTTCTTGATCCATCTTGACCCCAACTTGGTTAAGTTCACCAATTAGCTTGTTGAATCTGTCAAACACTTGAGTGAGTGTTTCATTGGGCTTTCCTTTGAAATTTTCAAAGTCTTGTTTGATAACAGACTTCATGTTCCTCTTGGTGCTCTTTGTCCCAACGTATCTCTTCTCCAGTGCTTCCCAAAGCACCTTTGCATCATCATACTCAACGAAGAGATGTTGATAGTCATTAGGAATGGCCAGTAGGAGAGTGCTTAGAGTTTTGAGTTCAATTCCTTTGTCTTTCTTCTCCTTCTCACATTTAAGTTTGTCTGCCTCAGTTGCAGAGCTGCTTGCTTGACCAGGACCAGTCTTGTTTCCTTCAAGGACAACTTCCCACATGGAATAATCTGTAATAAGCATGTATTGCTTAATACGATTCTTCCACATCCCAAAGTTGTTGGGAGTGAGTATAGGAATTTTGTTGGCCTGAGTGCTTTCATTATTATCAGTCATGATTAATAATGTGTGTGTTTTAAAGATTAAAACTTTTTGTTTTTCTTAACAAATAGTAGATCTAGAACCAATAAGCTCTGATACCACTTGTCAGGATCGATTAACTATAGAGAAGTTAATAAACACCTTAGATCTAATTGACTATAGAAGTTGCAGCGGATCAACACTATAACAATGTAATTAAGAACAATGCACTGTAAATAATATGCGAAAGTATTAAGAACACAGTTTCACAAAAAGCTTCAATGTATATTATCAAGTTAACAATACACACGTACGTTTACAATTCGTAAGGAACTATTTATAATAGTCCTTGAAGCTAAACTATTTACCCTAGTTATTCTAGGACTTGATTTACATTCTAATTCTATAGATACACATTGATTTACATGCTATAACTATCTCTACGAAGATCTCGGACTCGATATGTTCCATATAAGCTCATCAGTAGTATTCTGCAATCACCAGTAGTAAATTCATAACATCAGTAGTAAACTTGGTGATCAGTAGTAAGTCCAGATCCATCATCAGTAGTAACTACTATTGATCAGTAGTATCTTCAATATGCTTGATCAGTAGTAACTTAGTTATAGTCTTCATCAGTATCAACTTCATCAGTAGTAAACATATTCTGCCCCATCAGTACTAAGTATGATCAGTACTAACTGCAGCATCAGTAATAAGTTGATCTATGTTTTGTTCCAACAACAACCCTTAGATCAAGTTTATTCAATGATCAAGATCAATTCATTTAATTAGACATGGAGGGGTATTATCGTCCAAGCGTCCAAAAATTGAATCAGACCTTCTCAGTCGACCTTCTTTCTTCAATCCAGAGCTACTTTCTTCCGCTGGAATTGCTTTTGCGATTTCTTCAATCCAGAGCTTCAAAAATCAGTCGTAAACCGCAGATCTGAATCTCAAACATCGAATCGACTGCAGAAAAACAAATCAAAAAGTGCGAATTGCGTTTTTTAATAAAATCACACAAATCGAACGCATATCTGAATCTCGAAATCAAAACAACTGACGTTATCAATGAATCTGCATCCAAAATTTGTCAATAACAATGAAATGGAGAAGAAAATCGATGATTCAGGTGAAAATTTTTAATTCAAGTTTACTAGATAACAAATCACAAGTGATTCGCGTACGAATCCTTTGTGATTGTATGTTTTGCATTATTTGACTGCGATCAGGTGAGGTTGCTAAGCGGATCACATGTGATTTTTTGAGTAAAACAGGGGAGATTAATAAATAACAAATAACAAGTGATTCGCTTTACAAAATCACACGTGATTGTGTGATTTACGTTATTTGACTGATTCATGTGAGGTTGCTAAGCGAATCACATGTGATTTGTTTGCTTAAAAATAGGGGAGGTTGATAAGAAACAAATCACAAGTGATTCGCTTTACAAAATCACATGTGATTGTGTGATTTACGTTATTTGACTGATTCATGTGAGGTTGCTAAGCGAATCACATGTGATTTGTTTGCTTAAAAATATGGGAGGTTGATAAGAAACCAATCACAAGTGATTCGCTTTACAAAATGACATGTGATTGTGTGATTTGCGTTATTTGACTGATTCATGTGAGGTTGCTAAGCGAATCACATGTGATTTGTTTGATTAAAAATATGGGAGGTTAATAAGAAACAAATCACAAGTGATTCGCTTTACAAAATCACATGTGATTATGTGATTTACGTTATTTGACTGATTCATTTGAGGTTGTTAAGCGAATCACATGTGATTTGTTTGCTTAAAAACATGGCAGGTTGATAAGAAACAAATCACAAGTGATTCGCTTTACAAAATCACATGTGACTGTGTGCTTTACGTTATTTGACTGATTCATGTGATGTTGCCAAGCGAATCACATGTGATTTGTTTGCTTAAAAACATGGGGAGTTGATAAGAAACAAATCACAAGTGATTCGCTTTACAAAATCACATGTGATTGTGTGCTTTACGTTATTTGACTGATTCATGTGAGGTTGCTAAGCGAATCACATGTCATTTGTTTGCTTAAAAACAGGGGAGGTTGATAAGAAACAAATCACAAGTGATTCGCTTTACAAAATCAAATGTGATTGTATGAGCACAACTTTGCTAGTAGGATGAGAGTGTGCATAGAAGTAACAAGTCTTTCAAGACTTAAAAAGATGGATTTTCAAACATATATGGATGGTCAATGACCTTGGTTTGAGAAGAAAAGAAAAAGCAAAAAGGAGTTTCCATTTTGGTGATTAACTTGAAAAGTGGAAAAGTAGTATTGTGTCATGTGTCTTGTGATCGACCGAAATGAAGGGGAAAGAAGTTTGTGAGTGTTGTTTTAATAAGGAAAGTTGAGCAACTTTGGGAATGCATGCATGAGAAAATGAGCTAATAACCAAAATATGAAAGTTTAGGGGATGAAAAATGGAATCTTGACAGGAGGAAGAGACAAGCCAAAAATCATTTGACTTTTGGGAAAAAGGAGGAAGGGTATTAATTTTATGTATCTCCCACCTATATATGGGGCAAGACCCTTACAATTATTTGATGACATGTCATTTTAATGGTTTTTGATTGGTTGAAAATAGTGACTCAAAGGGCATTTTTGGAAATAAAATTACATGTCAGCTTCTTAAACGATTTCCGTTCATAACTGTGAATTCAAATTTGGCTATCTTCTTTACTGCCCTAATTCCCAAACTTCACATGCCGAACGTCATACGGGAAATTCAAACGACGTTTACTTCAAGACGCAATTCGATCTCCTCTGTTTGTACGGCAAGAGCATGAATTCAGATAAGGATTGCGCTTATTCATTAACAATATAATTTTGATACTTCGCATAATTGTACAACATCGCCAATTGTGCACGCTGACAAGTGATAACCCTAATTACCATGTGCCGACTTCAAAATGCAATTCAATTCTTGTCAATTCCACCAATTTTGATGCTCAGGATCGGAAGAATGACCATATGTCATCTTCAATCTAAATATAAGGGGATTCGTCCATAACAACCGCCGACCGTTCATATGGTAAGTTTCTCAGCCTCCAAACCCTAAGCAGATCTCTTATTCAACCGGAAAAAATGAGTGGATTCTTCAAAACCGCCAACCATTTCCGCCGGAAATTTTATCAATCAATTTGATCATTCAATAATTAGGAATTATTATACATAACGGATTTAAAAGGCATATACTTTAAATCACTGTTTGAGGTTAATTGTTTTAACTCTAGGGTATGATTGCATACGCATTGGAGGAAACAGTGTATGAAAATTCAGATGTTAACTGGAAAAAAGATTGAAAGGTGTATCAGTAATGAATTATGTGTATCAATTTGAAACATTATAATCAAACATATCCAGAGGATAACCATATGGGAATTGATAACTTTTTAGTTTCTACACTACTATCCCAAATGTAAAAACTTTATTACTTATTGATTTTTAACATTATAATTTTACTATATAATTTGGCAACTGGTGAAAGGTCATGGTGATTCTGTCAATGGCTTATGCTTCTCATCAGATGGACATAGTTTGGCAACTGGTAAATTTCTTCACAATATAACTTCACATTTGTAATGTAGTTCCAATGATTATATTCATGTTTCTGTAGTGTTTAATATGTTGTTTATGCATATATGCAGCTTCTGATGATGGTGTAGTTAGGGTATTCAAATTGGATGATGCTACAAGTAAAAGCTTCAAGTAAGAATCTATGAACTATTTTAAAAATGATAAGAAACAAAATAATCGTTCTCTAAAATGCATAACTACGCAAAAAAACCTCATTTTTTTGTTACTTAAGATGTTTGAATGTCATCAATAATTCAGTTGCAGATATTTTCTGGGATGTATTTGGTTTAAGTTTTTAGGTTTTGTGATGGTTTTTTGTATAGTTGTGGGATTTAATGTCCTACCACCACCAGTAGTCAGTAGACATAGATTTGGTTGTTGACCCATTCATTCTCATTATCACATTACTGGTGGTTGATGTAACGACCCGAATTTTTGTGTTGAATAAATTAAGTAAAAATATTATAAATAAGTATAAATCGTTTTAAAGAACGTGGGAATTGGATTCATGTCATTTGGACATCGTATGAGAAAGTTATGGGCAAACCTGGATTGAAACAAGGAACGAAAAGTGCAGCCTGGGCTGCCAGACCCAGATAGCGGCGCTATCTGGTGATTGCGACGCGATCTTATGTGGGTTGGAACAGCGAACCGAAATAGCTTAAGGGGTAACGCGATTTTTAGTTCGCGACAAGGATAGCGCCGCGAAAGGGTGTCGCGAATTAACGCGGGTTGGCAGATAGCGACGCTATCTCAAGGATAGCGACGCGATGACGTGTCTGGACAGAATAAAGTCGGGATTTCTAGGGTTTTCTCTCATTTCTCATTTCTCCAATGTATGCAGCCGATTTGGGAGCTCTTGGGGGCGATTTTGGGTGTTCTTGGGCATTGAACACCACCATTTTTGGAGATCTTCAATCCTTGTTAAAGATCTAAGGTATATTTCATCTCTTGATTAGTTGTGGATCGAGATTTAGGGGAAAAATTGCTAATGAAAGATTTGGGTTATAATCTTGTTTAAGATGGGTAATGGAGGGTGTTGAGCACCCATGGGAGGCATGTGAACATTGTGTTCTTGCTAGATCTATGTTTCTGGGAAAACCTTAAGTTAGGGTTTTTGGGATTTCACCAAGATTTAGGGCTGTCGAAAATAACCGAAACCCGTTCTACCCGCCCGACGCGTTTCGAATTTGGGTAAAACGGGTCGGGTAGTTCGGGTATCGGGTAGAAATATTTGG
This sequence comes from Calendula officinalis, assembly GCA_963853835.1. Classification (NCBI taxonomy): domain Eukaryota; kingdom Viridiplantae; phylum Streptophyta; class Magnoliopsida; order Asterales; family Asteraceae; genus Calendula; species Calendula officinalis. Next base: position 68,008,333 of record OY970827.1, on the reverse strand, counting down.
GTATCGGGTAACCCGAAAATAAAGCGGTTCGGGTATAAGGTAATATTTCAAGTGGACGGTTATACCCGAATACCCGATTGTTTTTAAAAGGCTTTATTTAAAGGTAACATATTATGATTATATAAATAAAATACGATCGTTATACTTGTAATTCATTAATTTCATATAAAAGTCAACGATAGAGCCCAATGTTGGTTGGAATTTGATAAAATTACGGACAAAGATGGTGTATTGAGATCAAAATATAAACGTTGTGGTTGTCGGCAATACAACTATGTCAATTCTCGGGTATTAGTGGATATACCCGTATCCGACCCATTACCCGAACTACCCATACCCAAATACCTGAATTTAATTTGGGTTGGGTATTGGTTATTTTTTATATTTGTAAAAACCCGAACCACCCGACCCGAACTACCCGATACCCGAAAAATATACCCGATCAACACCCCTTACCAAGATTGATGAGCTTGGTGGTTAAGAGTGCTGTGTTGTTGATTAGATGATTTCTAGTTACGAATGATAATTAGATATATAATGGTTATGTTGATAGGTTGCAAAGACCTATATGTTGGAGTTATTCAAAAGGCGGGAAGCAAGGATTCGTTTTGATGAACGCGAACTGGAAAGCATTGCTAAGGTGAGTACATGAGACTTTTAAACTTGGTACATAGCAAGAGTTTGAAAATACATATGATATTTTTATGGGTCTTTATTAATAAATGTTTGGTAAAGATAGTGACTGAAAATGGTAAGAAAGTAGGTTTAATGTGATACTAGAATATGTCTAGTATGGTTGATGAATTTTGGAAGTGAGTATGATAAACTTAAATGATTATGGAGTCTGTAATAATGAACCATAATAATAAAGTTATGAAGTAAAAGAGTGTATATTGAGTCTTTATTAATAATTATGTATAAGTAAAGCAATTGGAAATGATTTGATAAGTAATGAGCATCTATTGGTAAGAATTACTAATAAAAGAAAAGAACGAATATACATATGAAAATGATTATGATGTGACTAGTAATAATTATGTATTATGGTCAACGAAGAGATGAAAGTATATGAAATAGATAAATAAGAAATGTATCTTATGAAATAAGTGAGTACAGACCTCGTAGGGTTCATAGATGTAGCAGTATGTGTGAGATGTTAAAGATCGGGTCCACGAGACCATACAGGTACGTTCACTCTATGTTGAACTTGTTACATATATATAGTTATTATTAGATAACTAACTTGTTGATGATTGATGTGATAGCCGAGAGCTACATTGACATAACTGTTGAGTTATGGTAAGATTGAGATGATGTGATGTCACGGGCGACTCCCGGTCATGAGGTGTGGAGTGAGGGGCAGTTGGGTGGATTCCCATCGACTCATCCACGTTAGTAGTCTTGCTAACTGGACGTATTCCGGCGAGTAAGGCAGGTATCGGTAGATTGGGCGATTCCCTCTTGCCGGTATCTTGAGCTTCTAGTTAGTTCGGGGGCAACCCGATAACTAGATATATTGGAGTTCTAGCTAGTTCGGGGGCAACCCGATAGTTAGATATGTTGAGCTTCTAGTTAGTTCGGGGGCAATCCGATAACTAGATTTGATTGCTAGGAAAGCATTGGAACAATAGGGTCGCTATAGGGTGACTAGCCTACATTGATGTCGTATATATATGCGTTTATATATTTATGAAATGATTATTATTATTGGGGTCTAAAACCCATGTATCTCACGAGACTATCTTGTCTCACGTACTACGTCGGTTTTATGGCTGTGTACTCAGGTACAGGTTTGAAGTGGTAGAAGGTTGCACTAGAAGTGGCATAGAGATGTTTAGCTCGGGAGCTCGTAGGTAGATCCATTGCCTATGGTTTTGATATACTTGGTGACACCGTATTTTTGTATACTCTGATAAAGGTTTTAAAGTTTTTGTTAAACTGTATTTTGGACATCACGTCTATTATTGAGAAAAGCATATTTAAATGATTTTAAACGATGTTATAAAAAATACGGGTGTTACAGTTGATGACTTGATTTCCAGGTGGCATGTGGAGTATAGTTGAGCATGAAATTTGCGATCTGGTTGAAAACTCTTGAAACTATGTAATGGTTGTGGAATGAGATATTTTGAGACAGATTTGTACATGTTTATAATTTGTGGTTGTTAGAGAATGATTTTGATGAATATCTGGTTTTTGGTTCTGAGTATTGGCTTGTGAATCTTATTGGTCGAATGTTTACTGCTTATATTTAATATATTTAGTTGTGGAACATATTGCTTTTGGTCATGAAGGTGTGTTGTTAATATAGCAGGAACAACGGTGTTTGCTGTTGCAGGATGTTTTATTAAATATGCCACATCAGCAGAAGGGGATAGGGTAATACATGTCTTGCATAATTAGTACACATTACTAGGGATCAGTATTAATTTCTATATATTATTTTATATAAATTATTAAATAAAATAATTTTTACCACTTGTGAGTTTTCCAATTTCTTGACTTTAATGTTTATCAACTGATAATGTTTATCGTCATTTGCTCAAATATATCACTAATTATCAAATATTCCACCATAGGTCCCACCACATTTTACTATGTCCATCGACTTACCACGTCATTTCAAAAATTGTTTATCGTCATTTCAATTACGGATTGACATGTTATTTCAACAATATCACATTTTGTTATTTTCTTATATTTCTCTCGAAACATGTCCGCCCATGCGGGCGGGCTTTGAAGCTAGTTTGGTATAAGTGGGTATTTGTACTATCAAATGGTGTATTATTTCAACTAACATTTTATTTGATAATTAATGATAGTTAATTATTATTTGTAGAAATATTATTTTGGATGACTATTTTGTCATTATAAATATTTATGTTTAATTCACAAGTTAAATTATTAGTCTTGTTGTTAAGTATTAAATCACTTTTGATTTCATTAAAAATCACATGTGATTTTGTTATATAAAACAGAGTTATTATTATAAAACAGAGGAGTCTATATAGGGTTGTAACGACCCGAAAATTTGTAAATAAATAAAATATGTAAAAATATGATAATTATGGATAAATCATATAAAACACGTGGAAATTGGTTTCGTGTCGTTTGGACACCGTACGAGAAAGTTATGGGCGAAACCGGGTCGAGACAAAGATGAAAAAGTGCAGCCCTGCTGCCTAAGGGAGTTCGCGACGCGAACTCGAGATAACGATCGCGAACGGATCCCAGGTAGTTTGGCATTTGGTCGCGAAGTAGTTCGCGTTGGGTTAACGATCGCTAAGTTTGCTTGCGATATGCAGAGTTAGCGACGTGAACTTAGTTCGCGCCGTGAACTCTGGACGACAACATTAAAGTCGGGTTTGAGCTCATTTAATGCATTTCAAAACCCTAGTTTTCTTCCTCTCGAGCTTGTGAACGATTTTGAGTGCAAATCATCAATTGGAGCAGATTTCTTGGTCAAATCTTGTGATTCTTCACTCCTAGTTGAAGATTAAAGGTATATCTTCACTCCTTTGTAGTTGTAGCTTTAGATCTATGGGTTTAGAAGCTTGGGTTTGAAACCCTAGTTCTTGGGTTGGTGATTAATGGTTAAATAAAGGTTGTATACACTTAATAGATGGTATATTGACAAAGGAAACAAGTGTATGATTTTGATTTGTAAGAATCTTACGGGTTGGTTAAACCTAGGGTTTGGTAAATCACCATATTTGGGGGAATGGATTGATGGGTGTTATCTAGAGGTAGATGAACACATTGGTAGTAGTTTGTGATGATAATCTTGTTGTGATAATTGTTTTAGACATTCGGTGAAGTATTGAAGTGGACGAATTGTGAGCAAGGAACCGGCAGAAAGAATACGGTTAAAGCATCTTTGTTACTAAGGTGAGTACGTGTGGAATTTTACTGAGTACATAGCCTATGAAATACATTTTATTAATTGTGTTATGGTCTATTTGCTTATTTGTATAGACTAGTAGTTAGTAGTTAGTTATGCCGATAGTTGTATTGAACTAACTTGTTTGATGATAGACGTGATAGCCGAGAGCTAGATTGACATAACCATCGAGTTATGATATGTTGAGATGATGTGATGATGCGGGGGACCCCCGGTCATGAGAGGGTGGAATGAGGGGCAGTTGGGTGGATTCCCATCGACTCATCCACAATAGGTGTGGAGTGAGGGGCAGTTGGGTGGATTCCCATCGACCCATCCACAATAGTAGTCTTGCTAACTGGAGGTAGTCCGGCGAGTAAGGCAGATATTGGTAGATTGGGCGAATCCCTCTTGCCAGTATCTTGAGGTTTATTAATGGCGATGGATTTCGGTTAATAAGTCAAGGTGGTTCTAGTTAGATCGGGGCAGCCCGATGACTAGATATGATTGCTAGGAAAGCAAGGTATTAGAGTCACAATAGGGTGACTAGATAGATGGATGATTCTTACATGTTTGTTTGTTTGTCATTCGGTTATTATTATTAACTTTGGGTCTAAACCCATGTAGCTCACGAGACATTTTTGTCTCACGTACTCCTTGTTTTGTTTTGCTATGTACTCAGGTTCGGGATCGAAGGTTTAGGTACGCATGGATAGAGATGCGGGGCCTAGATTAGAAGAACACTAGATTGGATTTAGTCTTAGCTTGGTTATGATCTATTTTGTAACACCTACTTTTATACTCTGATTTCATACCAAGGTTTTTGTAAATCCAAATTGAGGATGTTCTTCTATTTATAAAATATTTTATTTTGGCCAATATTTTGTATTAAAATTTGAGGTGTTACAACTTGGTATCAGAGCTATAGTTTAAGTGATTTAGGTTGGATGACCATCCTAGTCTTAGACTGTAGCATTAGGAATATAAGATTCCTTAAGAGCATAGGTTGACCTTGAGACTTTATACTAAGTTTAGGGTTGAACCTAGGGGACCGATGAAATTTGATATGATTTTGGATATTGAGTCTTATGCGACTATGGGTTGTACACAAGGTACTAAATGTTTAATGTCTTTCGTATAGCCTTGATTGAAAGAAATGGTGACCACGCGTAGAAGTGGTAAAGCCCCGGAAGGCCGGGAGGAGGAAGTACCTCCTGTCGAGAGGGTGGTTGAGCAAGAAAGTCAACTGTCGATGCATCGGGTTGATGAGTCGGAGGTCGGAGCTAATAGAACTCCGGTAACCATGGCGGACCTCCAAACTATTATCGATCAAATCAAGGGAACGGTGGCCGAAGAAGTGCACCGTATTATTGGAGACCGTGAAAGGTCGGGTGGAGACCGTGAATCCGAGGCTAAGTCGGATGAGAGAACCGGGGGTAGTGGCACCGGGGAGGGGAAATCCTTCACGGGTGGCCAAAGTGATGCTAGGGCTAGGCCCATTGTGAAAGAGGGTTGTTCGTTTAAATCCTTCATGGCTTGTAAGCCAAATGTGTATACGGGTAGTTCGGACCCGAAAGTAACGATGAGGTGGATTCGGGAAACCGAGAGGGTTATCGGTAGTAGCAAGTGTAAGGATGCCGACATGGTGACGTATGCGTCACAACTATTGAAAGAAAATGCTATGGTATGGTGGGATATCGTGTATGAGACCCTCGGGAGGGAGGTGATTGAGAAGATGTCGTGGGATGAGTTTACCACGAGGTTGAAAAAGAAATTTTGTCCTGAAAGGGATTTGGAGAAAATGCACGAGAAATTCTTGACCCTTAAGAAGGGTGATATGTCGATCGAGGAATACTCGAGAGAGTTCACGGGACTGCTCCCGTTTGTTGCTAAAACCTACTCGGATGAGAGGTTGAGAGTGGTTCGGTATGCAAGCGGGCTACCGTGGGATTATCAATTGGAAGTGAAGAGGGCGGTTTCACTTGATGAGGCCATTAGTGCCGCCCGGGGTGTTGAGGAAGTAAATGAGGCACGTGTTGCCGAGAGGGACCATGTGGGCGAGAAAAGGAAAGCCGAGAGCGGCTCTAGTTCGTTCAAAAAGGGGAAGTTCACTTCGAGGTTCTCTAAACAAGGAAGTGTTGGCCCGTGCAAGAAATGCGGGAAAAATCATACCGGCATATACCGAGGAGAGTCAAAGGCTTGTTATAGTTGTGGCAAGATGGGGCACATAGCCCGGGATTGTAAGGCCAAGTTGACGGCCGATGTGGAGTGCTATTCATGCCATGAAAAGGGGCATTATAGCAATGTGTGCCCGAAGAAGGGAATTGAGTCGATGGTGTCCACGGCTCAAAATAAAGTGGAGCCGGCAAAGGTGAAGGGGCGATCCTTCCAACTCACCCGGGAGGAGGCGAAGGAGGCACACGATGTGGTGTCAGGTACTTTATTCATTAACTCCTTGCCAACTCATATTTTGTTTGATTCGGGTTCTAACTATTCGTTTGTGTCTTAGGAGTTCGGTTGTAAATTGAATGTGCCGTCCGAAATGTTAGATGGGGTTTATGAGATAGAAGTAGCCGACGGGAAAACGTCTATGGTTGAATGTATTTATAGAAATTGTGAAATAGAGATAGACGGTAGAAAGTTTAAGGTGGATTTGTTGCCCATGGGGATTAGGGCGTTTGATGTGGTTATCGGTATGGATTGGTTGGGTATGCACCAAGCCAAGATTTTGTGTGGAAAGAAAATAGTGTCGATTAGGACACCCGAGAATGAGAAATTGTATGTGTATGGGGAGAAACGGCATCACATGCCTAATGTGATTACCGCCATTAAGGCGAGGAAAAGTATATCGAAAGGTTGTGCATCGTTTATTGCATATGTATTAGATGGTCGAAAGGAAAAGAAGTCAATGGATAATGTCAAAATTATTCGGGATTTCCCCGAGGTATTTCCCGATGACTTGCCCGGTTTGCCACCGGAGAGACAAGTCGAATTTAAAATTGATTTAGTTCCGGGGGCGACGCCGATTGCTCGTGCTCCATATCGTTTAGCTCCCACCGAGATGCGGGAATTGATGACCCAATTGCAAGATTTGTTAGATAAAGGTTTTATTCGTCCGAGTTCGTCACCGTGGGGTGCACCGGTGTTATTTGTTAAGAAGAAAGACGGTTCGATGAGAATGGGTATCGACTACCGAGAGTTGAACAAGGTAACTATTAAGAACCGTTACCCGTTGCCGAGAATTAACGACTTATTCGACCAATTGCAAGGTGCTAGTTATTTCTCGAAGATCGATTTGAGGTCGGGTTATCACCAAGTTCGGGTGAAAGAAGGCGACACCGAGAAGACGGCTTTTCGTACACGTTATGGTCATTATGAGTTTCTAGTGATGCCGTTTGGTCTTACGAACGCGCCGGCTATTTTTATGGATTTGATGAATCGGGTTTGTAAACCGTTCCTTGATAAGTTTTTGATCGTGTTTATTGACGACATTTTGATTTATTCGAAAACCGAAGAAGAACACGAAGGTCATTTGAGGCTTGTGTTAGATGTGTTAAAACGGGAGAAGTTGTATGCAAAATTCTCGAAATGTGAATTTTGGTTGCGGGAAGTACAATTCTTAGGTCACGTGGTGACGCGTGATGGTATTAAAGTTGATCCGTCCAAGATTGAAGCGGTGTCAAATTGGGAGCCTCCGAGGACTCCTACCGAAGTTAGAAGTTTTCTTGGGTTAGCCGGTTATTACCGGAGATTTATACAAGACTTCTCGAGAATCGCGATTCCACTCACGAAGTTAACAAGAAAAAGTGAGAAGTTTGTGTGGGAGAAGAAGCAAGAAGAGGCGTTTAAATTGTTAAAAGAAAAGTTATGTAACGCGCCGATCCTTATGTTACCGGATGGTATGGAAGACTTTGTAGTTTATAGTGATGCTTCGAATCAAGGGCTCGGTTGTGTGTTGATGCAACGAGGTAAAGTGATCGCGTATGCCTCGCGACAATTGAAGAATGCGGAATTAAGGTACACGACACACGACTTGGAATTGGCGGCGATTATATTTGCCTTGAAGTTGTGGAGACATTATTTGTATGGTACTCGGTGTACGTTGTACACGGATCATAAAAGTTTACAATATGTGTTTACTCAAAAAGATCTTAATATGCGACAAAGAAGGTGGATCGAGTTGATAGCCGATTATGATTGTGAGATTGTGTATCATGCGGGGAAGGCGAATGTGGTGGCCGATGCCTTGAGCCGAAAGGTTTATGAGAACCCGAACCGGGGAATTTTGACTCGTATAGAAGTCGTCTCGAGTATTATCGAAAGAATCAAGAATGCCCAACGAGAGGTTATGGGAAAAGACGAGTTAAGACAAGAACGGTTAGGTAAGAACCAACATTTTCTCGAAAATGCACAAGGGTTGAAGACCGTAGGCGGTCGTATTTGGATTCCGAAGTTCGGAGGTATCCGAAAAGAGTTGTTGCATGATGTGCACAAGTCGAAGTATTCGATTCACCCGGGAAGTACAAAGACGTACCAAGATATGAAACGGGTTTATTGGTGGCCCGGAATGAAGACGAGAGTAGCCAAGTACATCTCGAAGTGTGCCACGTGTGCACAAGTGAAAGCCGAGCATCAAGTACCGTATGGGGTAGCTCAATCATTGTTAGTACCGGCCGGGAAATGGGAAGATATAACTATGGATTTCATAGTAGGTTTACCGAAGACGAGTAGAGGTCACGATGCCATTTGGGTCATAGTTGACCGGTTGACCAAGAGTGTGTTATTTTTAGCAATTCGGGAAACGTTGCCACTCGAGAAACTGGCTAAGTTGTATGTTGATGAGGTGGTTCGACTCCACGGGGTTCCGTTATCGATTGTATCCGATAGAGACGCGAGGTTTACCTCGAGATTTTGGCGATCTTTACAAGAAGAGTTGGGTACAAAGTTGCGGTTGAGCACGGCCTATCATCCGCAAACCGACGGTCAAAGTGAAAGAACGATTCAAACGGTTGAAGACATGTTGAGATCGTGTGTGTTAGACTTCGGTGGTAAATGGGATGAACATTTACCGTTAGTCGAGTTCTCGTATAATAATAGTTATCACTCGAAAATTTGTAACGACCCGAAAATTTGATGAGATTCCGAGGACGGAATCTTCTTAAGGGGTAGATAGTTGTAACGACCCGAAAATTTGTAAATAAATAAAATATGTAAAAATATGATAATTATGGATAAATCATATAAAACACGTGGAAATTGGTTTCGTGTCGTTTAGACACCGTACGAGAAAGTTATGGGCGAAACCGGGTCGAGACAAAGATGAAAAAGTGCGGCCCTGCTGCCTAAGGGAGTTCGCGATGCGAACTCGAGATAACGATCGCGAACGGATACCAGGTAGTTTGGCATTTGGTCGCGAAGTAGTTCGCGTTGGGTTAACGATCGCTAAGTTTGCTTGCGATATGCAGAGTTAGCGACGCGAACTTAGTTCGCGCCGTGAACTCTGGACGACAGCATTAAAGTCGGGTTTGAGCTCATTTAATGCATTTCAAAACCCTAGTTTTCTTCCTCTCGAGCTTGTGAACGATTTTGAGTGCAAATCATCAATTGGAGCAGATTTCTTGGTCAAATCTTGTGATTCTTCACTCCTAGTTGAAGATTAAAGGTATATCTTCACTCCTTTGTAGTTGTAGCTTTAGATCTATGGGTTTAGAAGCTTGGGTTTGAAACCCTAGTTCTTGGGTTGGTGATTAATGGTTAAATAAAGGTTGTATACACTTAATATATGGTATATTGACAAAGGAAACAAGTGTATGATTTTGATTTGTAAGAATCTTACGGGTTGGTTAAACCTAGGGTTTGGTAAATCACCATATTTGGGGGAATGGATTTATGGGTGTTATCTAGAGGTAGATGAACACATTGGTAGTAGTTTGTGATGATAATCTTGTTGTGATAATTGTTTTAGACATTCGGTGAAGTATTGAAGTGGACGAATTGTGAGCAAGGAACCGGCGGAAAGAATACGGTTAAAGCATCTTTGTTACTAAGGTGAGTACGTGTGGAATTTTACTGAGTACATAGCCTATGAAATACATTTTATTAATTGTGTTATGGTCTATTTGCTTATTTGTATAGACTAGTAGTTAGTAGTTAGTTATGCCGATAGTTGTATTGAACTAACTTGTTTGATGATAGACATGATAGCCGAGAGCTAGATTGACATAACCATCGAGTTATGATATGTTGAGATGATGTGATGATGCGGGGGACCCCCGGTCATGAGAGGGTGGAATGAGGGGCAGTTGGGTGGATTCCCATCGACTCATCCACGATAGGTGTGGAGTGAGGGGCAGTTGGGTGGATTCCCATCGACTCATCCACAATAGTAGTCTTGCTAACTGGAGGTAGTCCGGCGAGTAAGGCAGATATTGGTAGATTGGGCGAATCCCTCTTGCCAGTATCTTGAGGCTTATTAATGGCGATGGATTTCGGTTAATAAGTCAAGGTGGTTCTAGTTAGATCGGGGCAGCCCGATGACTAGATATGATTGCTAGGAAAGCAAGGTATTAGAGTCACAATAGGGTGACTAGATAGATGGATGATTCTTACATGTTTGTTTGTTTGTCATTCGGTTATTATTATTAACTTTGGGTCTAAACCCATGTAGCTCACGAGACATTTTTGTCTCACGTACTCCTTGTTTTGTTTTGCTATGTACTCGGGTTCGGGATCGAAGGTTTAGGTACGCATGGATAGAGATGCGGGGCCTAGATTAGAAGAACACTAGATTGGATTTAGTCTTAGCTTGGTTATGATCTATTTTGTAACACCTACTTTTATACTCTGATTTCATACCAAGGTTTTTGTAAATCCAAATTGAGGATGTTCTTCTATTTATAAAATGTTTTATTTTGGCCAATATTTTGTATTAAAATTTGAGGTGTTACAAGGGTGCTTTACGTGATTGTGTACTTTACGTTATTTGACTGATTCATGTGAGGTTGATAAGCGAATCACATGTGATCTGTTTGCTTAAAAATAGGGGAGGTTGATAAGAAATAAATCACAAGTGATTCGCTTTACAAAATCACATGTGATTGTGTGTTTTAGGTTATTTAACTGATTCATGTGAGGTTTCTAAGCGAATCACATGTGATTTGTTTGCTTATAAACAAGGGAGGTTGGTAAGAAATAAATCACAAGTGATTCGCTTTACAAAATCACATGTGATTGTATGAGCACAAATTTGCTAGTAAGATGAGAGTGTGCAGAGAAGTAACAAGTCTTAAAAAGATGGATTTTCAAACATATTTGGATGGTTAATGACCTTGGTTTGAGAAGAAAAGAAAAAGCAAATAGGAGTTTCCATTTTAGTGATTAACTTGAAAAGTGGAAAAGTAGTGTTGTGTCATGTGTCTTGTGATCGACCAAAATGAAGGGGAAAGAAGTTTGTGAGTGGTGTTTTAATAAGGAAAGTTGAACAACTTTGGGAATGCATGCATGCATGAGAAAATGAGCTAATAACCAAAATATGAAAGTCTAGGGGATTGAAAATGGAATCTTGACAGGAGGAAGAGACAAGCCAAAAATCATTTGACTTTTGAGAAAAAGGAGGAAGAGTATTAATTTTATGTATTTGATATAAATGAGTATTTGTACTATCAAATGGTGTATTATTTCAACTTACATTTTATTTGATAATTAATGATGGTTAATTATTATTTGTAGAATATTATTTTGAATGACTATTTTGTCATTATAAATATTTATGTTTAATTCACAAATTAAATTATTAGTCTTGTTGTTAAGTATTAAATCACTTTTAATTTCATTAAATATCACATGTGATTTTGTTATCTAAAACAGAGTTTTTATTATAAAACAGATGAGTCTATATATATAACAAAATTACATGTGATTGGAAAGTAAACATCAAGTGCACAAAAACCGTGACATGTACATAGAAACAATACACATGTGATTGTTAATAAAAATCACAAGTAATTGGAAAGTAAACATCAATTGCACAAAAACGAAACATGTTACTTAGTATTAAATCACCGGTGATGCTGTTCCCATTCATATGTGATTCTGGTAAGTAAACAAAGTTATTTCATAAAACAGAGGAGTGTATACACATAACAAAATCACATGTGATTGGAAGGTAAACATCAAGTACACAAAAATAGAACATATTACTTAGTATTAAATCACATGTGATTTTATTAACTTTTACTTCTGATTCCGTTAGCAATCACATGTGATTCTGTTAAGTAAAACATAGTTATTTCAACTGGAACTAATGTTTTTTACGCGGATGGTTCATTGCTAATTGATCTTTTAAGCCTTATTTTGATCTTCTTTGACACCTCAGCAGTTTTTGTTTTTGATGGTGATAGAGGTCTTTTTTCTACCAATATTAACATTAGTTCGTGTCTCATGCAACTTAGATATCATAGTAGGAAATTCATCATCACAGCCTATAAAACACAAAGAAGCAAGTTATGACAACTAATAACAATATGAGATAGTTAAATTGAAATCACATGTGATTGAACTCACAATCTCACATAAACAACTGTAATTTAGCTTACTAATCACATGTGATTGAAAGATATGAATTATTTGACTGTGATTAGGTGAGATACTGAGAACAATCACATGTGATTGAACTCAAATAACATAATAATCAAATAATAAATAACAATCACATGTGATTTAAAAACAGAGTAAACATAAAAATAATAAAACATGTGAACACAGTAAAATCACATGTGATTTACAACTAAAAAAATTCTACAAAGCTGAAAATCTATAATAAAATCCGTAAAATCACATGTGATTTAAAAACAGAGTGAACATAAAATAATAAACGGAAAATAACATGCGAATACAATAAAATCACATGTGATTTACAACTAAAAAACACTAGAAAGCTGAAATGTATAATAAAAACAGTAAAATCACATGTGATTTACAACTAAAAAACAAATAATAACTTCAAAATCACATGTGATTTAAAACAAAATTACAAGCACATATGTTTAAACACAAAAAATAGATGATTTAAAATGAAATAGACTTAGAATCACATGTGATTAACTAAAAACATTTATTTTAGAATAAAACAGATTTAAATCAAATATGATTAACTAATAAGAAACATCTGATATAAAATTAAACAAATATAAAATCACAGATGATTAACTAAATTACATACGTGGTTTAAAATTAAATAGATGCACAATCACATGTGTTCATGTGTTTTAAACTTAAACAGATCTAAATCACATGTGATTTAAAACAGAGGTTTTTAAAAACAGAGGAGTTATTAACATTTCGCTAAATCACATGTGATTTACTAAAATAACTAAAATAACATTACGAATCATATGTGATTAACTATTAAAAAACACTAGAAAGCTAAAACACTTGTTATTTGAAGCGAAAACAACAAAATATAGAATAACATATCAACAAACAACATATGAAATCGACGTATTATCAAATAGAAACCCTAGAAAAGTCCGAAATACAAAAAAAGCCATAAAAGAACAAGGATTTCTGCATAAACGATAAAAAATCTAATAATAACAGCAAATACAAGTTAAAATTACTTGTAACATGTACGAATTCCCCACGCTTTTATCGGAAGCTTTTTTTGAACGAGAAGGTCGTGAATCAGCCATTGTAAGTAGATCAGACACCAATATAGAAGAAAAACAATGTTGTACAAGTGTTTAACAAACGATTTTAGCAAAAAACTGAGAAGAAATCAGCAAAAACGAGTGAAGATGAGGGTTTATTCATTGATTTTTTTGTGTGTGAGAGAGAGAAAGAGAGCAGATGAGAGGGAGGAGAGAGAGAGAGAGGGAGGGAAAATGAAATGTGAAGAATGAGGGTTTTTAAGTCACGCACCAAATGACCAATATACCCTTCCGTCCAAAAACTCATTTAATTGGAGATCTAATCTGGACCATTGATCTTCTTGATCCAAGGACCCATAATTATTCCTTGAAACTTTATAATATTTGTGGACCTCCTTTGAACAAATTTCTATCATCCAATTAAATACCAATAGGACATATATAGCCCGATCGTTACCCATTGTCACTTCAATCAAAAGTTGTTGAATTAAAGCTCACAACAGACATGTGTTAGTGCTATTTTTTTTTTTTTTTGTGGTATCAAAACTCCAATTAGTTTTCGTAACTTAAAGTTCATAAACTATAATCATAATAATATTGTATTTTTAACCAATTGAAATGCACATATATTATACAATTAAAATCTTAGTGTAAGTATCACAACTAAAGCCACAAATTCAATTTGATATGTAAGTATGACTGATTAAGTTCTCTTGATTCACTAAAACTACTACTTCATCCCTAATAAAGTAGTTGTAAGTTCAACTCTCGTATAAGATAAATGTGTATTAAATATGTGTAGTTTAGGATGTGCATGAGCAGTGACGGACCAAAGACCAGAAAGGACCGATATCACAAAAAAGACAAAATATTCTCGTAAAATAAAAACACAGACTTTAAAAAAATTAAATATGAAAAAGGATATTTGGTTAATTAACCATTTAAGCTATTTGGATTTTGTACTTGTGTAGTTGTGTTATTATTTCAACTAATAGAGCTCATTTACTAATTAACTAATCTTTTTTTAATGACTAATTAAAAAGTTAGTGGTTCGAGTCATGCAGTGACATTCAAGCGGGCGGTATGCCTTCCTCGAACCTATGTCCTTTATTTGAGGAATATAAACTTCACCTCCTTTTTATTATCTCTTTTATTTGTCATCTGCAAGTTTTGAACCCAAGATCTTTGGAATGAAAATTTCTCAAAATTATTATTTGTTACAATTAATCTAGACCAACTGATTTACAAATTAACTGACTGAGAAGTTATTAACTGTAACATGAGTTTTCTTTAATTACAAAAATAAAAACGTAATGTAGTTCTCAAGGATTGAACTTATGTTGATTCTATAAAAAAAATATGCATGCTTAGTAACACATAATTTTATACTTCGCCGGTCTTGTCCACCCCAGTGCACAAGTTTGCTATTATATAAAAAGTTTCTCCAACTTCAATAACAAATTAACAACACTAGCTATAATCTATACCGCCTTAGCATACACACACACGACATAAACACAAATGTTAGCCCTTAACAAATTACAAACTACAAACTTTATATATCGATATATTTTAGCCGGTCTATCACTTAATTTGCATCAATATCCATATCCATAATAATACTATCTATACAAACATATTAAAAAACATTCATTTTGAATTAATAAACATGGTGAATCACCATCAGCTTCATGATAATGATGAACTAGGTTTAACTACAATGTGCTTTAACGGATGAACAACATCCGATCCGCCTGCATGTTTCACAAACTCAGCCGGCGACAAAAAGCTTCCATGACAAACACACATTATCTTCACTTTCTCGCCTTTTCCATACTTGTACAAAATCCCTTCAATCACCCGCCCGTTTGGACCATCTCCTTGAGTGAAAACACATGGCATGTCCTCCATCCCACCCTCTTTTGATTGATTGTTATTTGGACTCTCTCTCTCAACACCGACCATTGGTTTAGGATTTGAAGAGCTTTTGTTTTGGTTCTTTTGTTTCTGTAACGAGCTCATTTCGCCCCCACTACCACTTGATCCTGAATTAGAAAACAATATATCATAAACTTTGGTTGAACTCCTTTTGTTGATTTCTATATGGTCAAACCAATGTTGAGACTGAAATGTTGTTATTAACAGCATCTCCAATGGAAGCTTTTATAAATTTTTTTAAGCTTTGCATTCAAAGTTACGTCATCTTCTAGTCAAAATCTTTTGATTCAAAAAAATTTTATTCTATAAATTTTTTTCAAGACAAAGAAAGATTTATCTTCTAAATATATATGCATATGTGAGCATAATGCTTTTTGAAAATTTATTTATCAATATTAAGTGATAATTTAAGTGACAATTTTGGAGATGGATTTTAGCGCATAGTTGTACACTGCTAGAGTGCTACTATACATGACGTCACGGCATTTTTGACTGGATTTGATCATTTAAGATCTGGAAAAAGGGTTTTACCAACCATGGTTTAGGGCAACAAAGGAAAATATAAATCATGTTCATTACGTCAACAGAAAAAACATGTTGTATATAGAAAGTACAAACAACAATGCATAAGGTACAATAAGCTAATACCTTGACGGTGCCTACTCTCGAGTTCTGACATACTCCCTTGCGACTCCAGCGACACTTGTGACAACAACCCCCCACCGCCACCCACTGCCGTCTTACCAGCTAACGACCGTTTATCCGACCGGAACGGCGGTCCCGGGGAGGACCCGACCCGACCCATAGCTGCCACGTAATCGTCTCGTTCACCCTTGGTTAAATTTCTTTGTTTCTCCGATCGCCGTCGCTTTGCGGCGAGCCTCCTCAAGCTTTGGAGTTCCTTCCTTTTTCTCCATTCTTCCTCTGTCTCGACAGGCAAGGATGATGTTCGGATAAGACCCGCACAAGACCGACCCGGATTGGCTTGACCACTGCCCAAAACGTCGTCGTCTCTCACCACCGGCAAAATTGTAGCAATTGAAGACGACCTCACCAACTTACTATTACTCTTGTCAACTCCAAATCGTCCCCCTAATGACAACCCCAGATTCAATTCAACTATCTCTCCGGAACCCGAACCCATATCCTCTTCCGGATCGGATCTTGTCGGAAGTCTGGCGAGCGTGAATCTTTGTAACAAATCTCTCGGAACTCTGTTTTTCGTTTGTAGAGATAAATTTTCCATCTCATTACTTGCTCTTTCGCCCATACCAAATTAAGATTAAGATTGAATTTGTTAGACTGTTAATTAGGTAAAATTAAATGGAAGAAGTTGATGATCTGATTTGAAGAAACCCAGATGGGGAAACTTGATTGCAATCGACATCTTTATATGGTTAATCCAGTAAATGTTGAGGAGGGAATAACTGGGTACAGTGAGACAACCACCTGCCGGAAACAATGGATGAAATGATATTTGAGATAGAGAGAGAGAGGGAGAGAGCAAATCAGGAAGAGATTCGTGGGGAAGGGAAAAGAAAACAGGACAATGAAAGCAGAAATTGTGAAGTTTACATTTTGGGTCCTTGAAGTCATAAGTTATTGTTCTTTATTTGATTGATAACTAGAAAATTGACATCAATATTCTGGTTCTTAATTCTCATGCTGAAACTGATTTGAAAAACATGAAACGGGTGTTTGCCTCAATGTAAGACAAGCAAATGAGAATATGAATGGAATATTAAAGGGTATAATACAACAACAACACTATTTAAGAAAAAAAACTATTTTCCAAAAGAACTCTACGTGCATAGATAGACTACTTCATAAAACAATTCCGATAAAAATGTGTGAGTAATGAAACATCCCTACTAGTTAATGGTCATTCCATTCTTTATTGTCTAAACCAAGCATGCCCTAAGTAAATACGATTTGAATCTTATGATAGAGGAAAACGATGTTTTCTGAAATGTTGAGACATCTAGGAACACATGCATATAAATATGAGGATTTTTCTAATATCTAACATGTTTAGATGTATTAAAAAACTTGAATGTTCTCTAAAAATATCTTATTTGAAACCTAAATTCTACATTTTAAGGAGATACATTACATGTATTATTTAGTTTTAATGGAAAGTTGCATTGCAAATATGGACAAATTAACAACTCCACAAACCGATAGATCTTAAAAACTTTAGTCTAGATTCTTTGTCACCATTTAGATTTGAACTATCTACAAGGAATCTCCAAGCCATACTTAGTTTTTGGATTAAAAATATTAGCATGATACCCCGCAAAGCAGCATGTAATTTTATCTATCATTTTATTATACAAGCGACTTGAATTAAATTTTCGGTTTGGCTAAACGCTTTTTTGTACATTAGTTCGTGTTTTATGTATTTTCGCAAAATATAGAAATCAAACGATATATATATGACTGTATGAGTATAATGTTGTGTTCAGTAGAAGTTATTTTTGTCTTGTTTTGATTTTTGTATTCGATGATTTATTGGTGAAAACTTTATTTATTTTGACTTGGATTTCATACTTATATTTTGTATATAGAAAATGTTTTTATTTTTTGAACAGCAAAAACATAGGATAATCGGAGATGAGCTTCGGCATTGCCATCACCCACCCCGACCACCCCACTATTTCATTAAAAAGTTCCCCGGTAAAAAGTACCAAGAACGCCACCATTACACCAGTTGTTACATCACTAATTACAAAATGAAAAAGACTAAATCAAAAACTACCAAAAACAAATACCAAATACCAACACACAAATAAATGATATTTCTCCAAGTTCAAATCATACTCAGGAGCACCTTTCGACTGACTTCCGATTCCAGAATCTTTATTTTAGATGGCAAGTGGTTCTGAGCACCAAATCCCCCACTCAAGGGTACTCCAATTTAATTTCGACCGATGTTTTATCCAAAAAAATGCTTGAGCTTGTGCTTGCATATTAATTGAATGGAAGGCCCCATGATTATTATTAAAAACTAATTCATTCCTAGCTTTCCAAATATGCCAATGTGTGGCAAATAGGGCGGTTAAGAATTGTTGTGATTTCACCTTTGTATAATTTTCCCTAACCTGCCAATTTAATAAGAGATCAATATTTTGAATGCATCTTATATCGATTGACCACCATTTGCAAAAGTTTAGCCATATTTCCCTTGTTTTTCCACAATTCCAAAATAAATGCTCCTCGTCTTCGATCTCTCTTTCACAAAAGACACAAACCGCCGATGGAAGAATAATACCCCTTTTTAGAAGATTAAAACATGTAGGCAAGCGATTATTATATAGTCTCCATATAAAAATGTTAACACTAATTGGGACCGTTTTTACCCACGACGATTTGAGCAACTCATTTGGGCCGGAAAGAGCACCTTCAAAAGCACCTCTTGCCGAAGCCACCGTGTATTCACCATCGGGTTCAAAGGCCCATTTAGGTGTCCATAGACCGTTTCCCGGGTGTACACTATATTGAAACCATGCGTCTAGTGGAATGTTCAATTTATCACATTGAGCGCGAATTTTTACAATATTGTTCCAAACACCCGGAAATTTACTAGAAGGAGAGAAAGGAAAAGAAATATTGTGAATACCTCCTATCACCTTCTTCCATAATGACCCATCCTCTTTCTTCAACCTCCACCACCATTTTGCCAAAAGAGCAAGATTTTGGGCCTTTAGGCTAGGTACATTCAAACCGCCAATTTCAATTGGATCGTGCATTTTCTTCCAACTTACCCAATGGATTTTTCTTTCTCCATTTTTCGAGCCCCAAAAAAACTTAGCACGAATTGACTCTAATTTTTTAAGGACACTTTCCGGAACTTTAAATAATGAGAAATAATAAATCCCAAGAGCTCCAAGAACGGCTTTGACTAATGTTAATCTCCCTACATAAGACAAAGAGGAAGCCTTCCATGAAGATAACCTTTTTTGGAACTTGTTGATTATAACATCCCAATGTGACAATCGGTGCATGGGAGCCCCAATTACTAGACCCAGATACTTGAAAGGAGTTGAACCGATTCCACAATTTAGCCGATTTGATACCCTAGCCACCTCTTGAGTTGCAACCCCGAGCCCAAATATGTGACTTTTTGTCATGTTTACTTTTAAACCGGATGCTAAATAAAAACAATTTAATATGCGGGAGATATTCCTTGCGTTTGATTCAGACCATTCTCCTATAAAAATAGTATCGTCGGCATATTGTAAATGCGATATCTGATGGTCTACGCCAGGTATTTGAATACCATGAAATACTCCTTTTTCCGATGCTTCAGTCATGGCAATATGTATACATTCAACCGCAATGATGAATAAAAAAGGAGCCATTGGATCGCCTTGCCTTAAACCTCTGCAAATCTTGAATTCATCTGTAGGTGACCCATTTAGAAGTACTGACGCTCTTGCAGAAGAAAGGCATGATTGGATCCATCTTCTCCATTTTACCCCAAAACCCATCTGTTCCATAATTGAGTCAAGGAATCCCCAACTCAAGGTGTCATACGCCTTTTCAAAGTCTACTTTGAAAACTAGGAGTTGTTTTTTAATCTTTTTATACCATGAAATAATTTCGCTTAAGATAATTGGACCATCCAGAATATTCCGGCCTTCAATAAAAGCCGATTGTTCGATGCTGACAATATCTCCCATAACCGGTTTGAGCCAGTTAGCTAAACACTTAGCTATTATCTTGTAAAAACTTCCGATTAGGCTAATGGGGCGGTAATCAGAGACCTCTAGTGGAATCTCGCATTTTGGAATAAGTGTGAAAAAAGATGAATTGCTAATGGTTATTTCAAAATAAAATTCAGCTAAGAGTGTTTACAATCAAAATCCAACAAAGATGCAACTGCATTTCTAAGTCTGTACTTTTGTATTCCTTCAAGTTGGTTGCCTAACTACATCACGACATTTAAGATGTTGTCTATATTTAATAAATAATTGGTTCAAGTCCCTTGAATAAAAAAAAGTAAAAAAATTAGACGTGGTTCAAAAAACAATTTCATCACAGACATCTAATAACACAAGTAGGACAAGGAGATGAATTGTTTTGTTAAGTTTTAATTTTAGAGGGATGGATCTTGGAACTTGGAAGAAATAGAAAACCTAAATGGACGAAAATGCCCTTTGAGAGAAGGTGGGGGACATTAAAGAAAGGACAAGTGGCAGAGACAAGAGAGGGGTAGTGGTGACACGTTGGGTCTTGATTGATCATGGAAGCTTTAGAAATCATTGATTCTTTAAATAGACCGTATTTAATTTATGTTACTTGTGTTGTACAAAACGAGTTATTAATAATTTTTGTTAATAAAAAAAAACAGATTTATATAGGTAACAATTTTGACAGGGCATGAAAACGCCATACGGGGATGGCATGAAATAACACAAATAGTTTACACATAGACTTGAATTTAGGATTACATGCTAATACAAACATCTTCAAACATCTTATTTAGTAAACAAGTTATAGTAGAGCAAGGTTTTTTAAACACACGGTCACCACATAAACCAATTACAGATTTTGAACCCAAACTTCTTCAAACGCCACTGTAATCCTCCAAACACCACAACCAACAAACTGAAGACTCAACTCGGTTTCAGAATCCAGCCCAATGGGAGATCGTGTTAATTCATTTATTTGGTTTAAAGAAGGCCATATATGCTGAAACGGATATTGTTACTAACATAGTTTTTAAAGCTCCACTAAAAAAGATTGACTAATTTTTTTATATACTTCCTCCGATTTAAAATAAGTGACACGCTTTGGGTTTCACGATTTTCGAGGCAAAAGATTATAATGATGATTAAATTATATTAATTGGATAGTTAGTGGAGAATGGGAAATCTCCCGAAGGCAAGCCATAAAATAAAAAGGGACTAAGCGGGTATGAACTCCTCCCTTGCCTCACAACTTTTGAATAAAGTGGGGTTAATGATATTTAAAATTAAAAAGTAAGGGTAAATGAGTTATTTCACTTTGTTAAAGTAGATAGTTAGTGGTGTGGGTCCCACTATTTTTTGTCAAATAAGGTAATTTTTTAAAGTGTATCATTTATTTTAAATCACCAAAAAAGAAAAGGGTGTCATTATTTTGAATCGGAGGAAGTATTAGTTTGATATATTTTTAATCTGATCTATATTTGTTTGACATGTGTCCTGGAAAAGAAAGCCAAGGCTTCTTTTAACCAAACCAGCAATATACAAATGACAAGTTGTTCTCACAGCGACTTTTTCTTTTTATGTATAAGGACACATGTCAAAATCGTAAGGTGAGCTAGGACATACACGCGTTAAACTCCCATTAGATGTTTTTACTATAAGAAATGGTATTGATGCATACTATTTGTGCCTTGTTGCTACTCAATATAAGATAACATGTGTAATTTATTAATTTTCTTTCCTCATATCCTCCCTTGATTTTAATTATCATTTTCAATCAAATAAAAAAGCACATAAATAAACAAAAATAATAGACGCTAACTACTATTTCGTATTTCTCTTCTACTATAACACAAATAATGATGCTCTTTTTTGTGCCATGTATTGCTGGCTGATATATCTTTCTACTTAATTCTTTTATTCCTAAAATAATGGATACTTGGATAATCTCTTTTATAGTCTTGTCCTTTTCTTTTTAACTAATTTCATATTTAGAGGGTTAGGTGTGGTGGCTTAAGTCAAACCATCACCTCTGCGTCACATCACTATTTCACATTCAAAATCTCAAATACCTCATTTATCATAACTAACCAATAATACTCATTTGAGACCAACAAAAATACCTCCCACTCACAAAATACCCTTATAAAAAAAAATCTCTCTTCTCTCTCCTCGCCAAACCACCGGCGAAACCCCTCACTCACTTAACACGGCGTGTCGTGGCGGAGGTGCTTGCTCGCCAAAAGGTGCTTTGGCAATAATATAGTTGTAGATCTAATTTCGTATATTTCTTTTTACTGGAAATAATATATACTCCCTCCGTCCCACAAAAAACTTCCCATTTCACCTTAAATTTTTGTCCCACAAAAAACTTCTCATTTGCTACATATGATGGGCTCCACATAATAAAATACTATTATTACTAAGTACCCCACCACTTATTATCCACTAATTATCTTTCTCTCTCCAAATCAATCTCATATTTTAATCAAATATATTATCAATGACCCCACCACTAACTACTCCCTTAAAACTTATGCAAAAGTGAAATGGGAAGTTTTTTGTGGGACGGAGCGAGTATTTTATAAACGTAGTTGTAGTTGAAAGGATGGTTGGGTAAGAGGCATTTTGACACGTGGTAGTCTGGCCTATTTTGCATTCTTCTCGCCCGTTACATTTTATTGCTTTGCTTTGGACATAATTTTCATCGGATAGTCTCTTATTAAAATTTATATGTTCAGTATTTTCTATAAGTTTTTCTACAACCAAGAAAGAAAACATGAATCAGATTCTCCCAAATAAGACTGTATAGGCAACAAGAAATCAACTCTAACACACACCGATCCTTGATGAAAATATATGACAACGTTGTAGAATTGAACTGAACTGCTCAGAACTGAATCAAACCAAACCAAACTGAAAACCGCACAAATGGTTTCGGACCAAGGACCGAACCGAGGACGCTCGGAAACGAACCGAACCGAGAACCAGTGAAGTTTCTTCGATTTTTTTCTGTTTTTCCTCGGTTTTTTAAGGACTTTCATTAATATAGATAAAGATCTTTTTTTACATAGAGAAGGAAAACAAGCAAGAAACAAATTGCACCGCTATTCCTTTTTGAATTGCAAAGCTAATTCTTTTAAAAACAACATTTATGGATCTAGGTGTCATAACATTGTTATGCATAACACGTTGGACTCTGGTGAGAAGCTCCACCCCCTCTGGTGCAAGGAAACCAAAGGTATCAAATGCAAAAGGAATAAAGACGTGTTGATTTTCAATACATGCTTTCTCGTGCTTTGTCACTTTACACAACCTACGAGAGGAGAAACTCCGGTTAGATCCACACACGCGTGTTTCTTCTCAACCCATGCAAAAATCAACATGTCAGCAGGTCTAAGTGTGGATCTTTTATCCAACGGGCCAGTCAAAAAGTTCACCGGTGCTTCTTTCTTGGCGGAGATCCCGGCACGCCTACATATATCAAAAAGGACGTTTCGGTTTTGGACCGAACCAACATAGCTCGGTTCGGTCATGTCCGGTCTGGTCCCATTCGGTTTGTTGGTTTCAATTCTCGGTTCAGTTTGCACAGGTAGAGTATTTAGTTGGAACCACCACGAAAAAAAAAGAACTTTGTTTTTTAAACGGCATTTTCATTAAAAAAAACCTGCCAATAAGGTAAGTTTAAGAATTTCATATCAAGGAGTCGAGACTAATGTCACGAGCCAAATCCGAGAAGTCTATCCATGAGAAGAAGATGGCTCTAAGGAATGGTGCACATGATATTCTCTAGAAAATTCTAGGAAGGAGTCCAAGTAGATTGTCTATGATAGTTTATTAATATCCTACATAATATAGCCATTATTTCGAGTTTAAACTGGCCGTTTAGTTCTATTACAAATCCAATTGAAAGATGTACTAATAAGAGATCGATGAGGCCCAATTCACCAGGCTTCTTGGGCTCAAATACGAATGCATTTCTAAAGCATCAAATAGTCCAGTAGAGAGATTTCGCAGTTGCATCAAAAGCTCTAAGTTGGGTAGATAAGGTTGTCTCCTTTGAGACTAGAAAGGTCGGCTAGATCAGAAGCTATTGAAGTTGAACATTACATCAGAAAAAAGGCGAGCTAATGTTTTAAACTTACCCCTAGAAAGATTCCATAAAATTAGATCAGACTTCAGAGTAATATTCAAACATCATATGTATAAGTATGCCTACATATATCATTGCATTATATAGAAGTTAAGTGTAAACGATCTTTTCCCCACCTGAAGATAGAAAAATTATACCTATTATACAATTGTGATATATTAAATAATATCTATTTATTGCTCACTCTCTCTTGATTAGTTGATTTGTTAAAAAGAACCACTAAATCATTAATAATATATTATTCATGAACAAGAAAAGATAACTGAACATGAATAAGATTAAAGGTTTTTTTTTTAAATATCCGTGCTCCAATCTTGCTGCCGTCAGTAACTTCATTTTTCATTTATTGCTTTGATGTTTCTTTCAAATTTACAAAATAGCCCTTTGCATTTGAGACATGACCAAACAATACTATTAAGTTTTATATATTGTATACTACAATAAGACTTCAATGTCTATAACTTTATTTAATACAAGTATATATATTTATTTACTACAAGGATTTTTGAACCATTATTTAACATGTATGATACCTCTGATCCATGTTGCATTTGAGAAATGACCAAACAATCTATATCTTCTATATTTATTAATATAAAAATTGAGTTCCAAAACTAAAATTGCATTTAATAACATGGATTAAATACCTGTAACTAAAAAATGTATGAATTCCTTTAAGTAATACATGGTTTAAATGTTGAATGTATAATCGTACATAACTAATGAATACGTTTAAATACCTTTATGAATTAAGCATAACATAACATTTCACACATTTAAGTGCATGACACAACATTTAAATCTATACCCTTCACATCCTTTTACCTACTCATAAGTCAGAACCCCTTCGTCCCCACAATCATTTCTTCGATCATTTCACACATTAGGAATGTTACATTAATTTAAGTAAAAGATGCTTCCTTCTTCCCAACCGTTGCGTTTCATTCGAATCGCATGTATTTAATACCGTATCACTTCCATCGTTTGAAACTGCGTGTCATTTGAAATGGTACAACATATCACTTATATCATTTCTTTGCTTATAATCCTCTTCATTCAACCCCTACCGTATCTTCCTCTTAACCCTCTAATTCCTCCGACCAAATTCCATCCTGTCATTCACTTGAAATCCTCTCTTATGCAATGTTCACTCGAAACATTGCCTTCTCATCCTTCCTCAAAACACATAGTTTATCAAATTGAAACACCTTCAACTGAAAACGTATCTCCGGCAACCGCTCACGGGAAACGTTGTATATATCTCTATATTCCCTCTTACCTTCAATAAAACCATGATTGTATCCTAACGTGGTTGCAGCGAATAATTTGTATCATCTTCTGTTTTGAAGAAAAAAAATTATCTTCCGACATGGTTGTAGCGAATAAATTGTATCATCTTCATCGCTACGAGTAGTAATTCAATTTCGATTGTTCGTGTACAATTGGATTAACATCATCCAACCGGCGTTGAACGCTCATCATCCCAACCGTCAAGTATTACCACCATTGGCATCTATTATTAGCCGATAGATACAAGACCTCCGGCATACGCGACTCGTCACATTTTCTTTTTAGTTCAAACATTATTCTGCAATAAAATTGTTCTCTGTTTATGTACTTTTAGTTTTGTTACTGTCTATAAATTTTGTTTGAGATTTTCACGATGACGATTCATGTTGGTTCATGGTGTCATTTAGATTAATTCTATTTATGCACTTTTATTTGAATATTTTGTTTGGCGAATGGTTGCTTTGATTAATTATATCATTCTATCTATTCCACTATATAATTTCATTTTCTATGGCGGCTAATTGGTGAACAAATATACCTCGGTTGTTTTTTAATTGATTTGTGTAATAATGTATTTTGATGATTATACCATATCTTATACTCAAATCATTATGATTTAGTTCCATCTAATTCTTTGTTATATGGTTAAGAAATTGTTTAAGAAAGTAACCCGATTCTTTTAATTTTAGTATCCATTTTACATTGACCCAAAATCAATTATTTTTTTTGTCAAAAATAATTGTTCCTACATTCATTGCAGGAATAGTCCATCAAATAAATTTATACAATAACTATAAACTCAAAATTTCGCTATCTCATACTGATGATTTTTATATTGTTTTGTGTTTCAATAATTATGTGTGTTTCAATAATTATGTGGTTACTGATTTTATATAAACTTATCTTCAATTAAAGTAACATAATTTCTGACATGGGTATACCGACTGAAATATGAGCAATCTGCAACTGAACTATGCAACTAAAGTTCATCGAATATAACACGACATGTTCCTTTTCAGTTGAATTTATAATACCACCCATTTGACCCGTTTTAGTTATTGTCTTTTCCACTCGATGTGTTGCCGCGTTATCCTCCAAATATCTAGCACTATATTCTTCGATGATGTTTTGTTACTTTACCATTTCCTCGGACATACTTTGCTTATTTAGTAAAGTACTCATAATCAAAGCTAAACATGTTAATAATCATGCTTTAGGTACTTTGTCCTTCAAAATTGTTGCTTATTATGAACAAAGCCCGTGCATCGCACGGGCCATGTTTCCTCGTACTATTAAGTTTTATATATTGTATATAAGACTTCAATGTCTATAGCTTTATTTAATATATATTTATTTAATACAAGGATTTCTGAATCATTATTTATCAGGTATAGTACCTCTGATCCATGATGTATATCTATTTAATGTAATGTATATTTATTTGATAAAAATATCTTAATCTTTGTATTTTTGTAATACAAAATAATAAAAAATATATTTTAATAATGATACAAAAGGTTTTAAAAAACTTATTTACACTACATATGTTTTAAATTTTCAGACATAAACACATGTAACTGTCTTACGTAATTGCGCTAGCTAATTATACCCGCAGTATAGTGCGGACAATACAATGCTTGTTACTTGACATTTGGCATGTACGCGTAAGAATGTATTTTTGTTGACTTATCATTAAAGATTACTTTTAAACACTATTATTGTCACTGATTGCTTTTTCTGTTCAAGAAAATTTTATATGATTGCTTTTAAGAGGTTTTAGACCACTCCTAACAGTGACACAAAATGATATTTCGGTTTTTGTCAAATTAGCGTCACGTTAGCTCACACTACAACCGACATTAAACTGACATAAACATGCCAACAAAACTCCTTCTCTGCAGTGTTTGGGCCCCACCATTATAAAATACACAAAAAAAAAAAACCAAATACAATATTAAATTGTCTTGGGCCCTACCATTTCAACATTTTAACTCTTCGGTAAACTGAATTGTGAAACTGATAAACTAAAGACCCGTGCCTATGGGGGACCTCTTCGGTTGGGAACCGATGCCAACTGATGCCAAGCGTTGGCATAAGTCTTAACAAATGTTTTAGACTTCCTACCTAATTGGCAAAGTTCGAAATAATGTTTCTATCAAGCATTTACACTGAACATATGTCACCTAACATGCATGCAAAATCACAAACTTGTTCAAATTAACCATATATATAAATTGAAGCAAATGTTCTGATCAATTCAAATAGAAACTAACTGAGTTAAAGAAGTTAAAAATTAACTTTCAGTTGATGCGATTTTATCATGTGCAATAGATTATGTTGTTTGAAAGTATGTAGAGGATAAGCAATTGATGGTAAAAAAAATACCAAAGCCCACGGGTGAGGATCAAACTTACGACCTTACGCACTACCACTATGCTACGGAGGCATCTTGTTATGAGTTTTATTTATAAATAAATATTAATATATAAACACAAAATATATACGGAGTATTTCCTAAATTAAGTCATTACTGGTTAGATGTGGGGTCAGAAAAATCAGATTTAGATTTCAAATTAATTATGCTGAAACGTGAAAGTTTAGATATGAGCCGTAAAATACTACAAAAATTGTAGGTTGTAAATTGATTGAATGACCCGTTGAGTATACAGTATATACTTTAATATGATATATTTTTATACGAATAGGTAATAATCGTCAACATCAATGACTATAAAACAAAACATAACGTGTAAGCAACTTTAAAAACAAAAAAAGTTGTGATTCAGCTTCACGTAAGTAAATATTACTGGATGACAAAGTAAATGCTAAAAAATTGTTACGGTGTAAATTTCAAACATAAATTCGGACATCCAGGGAAATGTTTATAACGAGATTACTTGTTTAAAGTAAATAAAGATATTATATTAGTTAGTTGAAACCTTTACAAATTATGTTCTGTGGAATTTTTCCCGTTACTTTTATTTTATTCCAGAGGAGTCGAATCCTGTTCTTTTTTTTTTTTTGGAAACGACAAATGAAATAACGGAAGCCTATTCGTAATTTTTTAGCGAGCACCCCGAGTTCGAGCTCCGCATAAGCGGGCAAACCCAGCCCCCAAAGGGATTTCCAAGGAAAATTCTCATATGTGCCCGTGTGAGGTATGAGTTAAATTACGCTAATATAATGCTCCCAAAAAGATTCGAACTCACAACGTGCAGCCCACATAGGTATAAATCCAGTGACTCAGACAAGCTAGAGGCATGCCATCATTGGCAGTCGAATCCTGTTCTTGACACAAAAATATCCGGAGGAACGTGCCACGTGGCAAAAGTAATTCGAATTTTAAACATTAAAACGTTCCCCCTTTCTGCTATAAAAGCTGTAGCTGCTAACCCTTTTTTCTCTCCCCTTCAAGCTTGTTGTTGAGCTCAGACCTCTACCGAAATCACCAAGGTAAAGGTAAAGCAACATCCTAAAACTCTGATGCTTTACAAATTCACAATCAAGATTTTCTTGCTTTAATTTCAATTCACGTTTCAATTTCTAATTCGATCTAAAGTTGTTTTACTGTTCACCTGATGTAATTGAGTAATGATTATCAATTATCTGTAGTTGCTGTTCAACAGTAAATCTTCCCATTAAATTACTATTTTAATTTGATTATTTGAGAAATTTATTAAATTTAGGGATATGAGTAAGTTGCTGGCAGGTTAGATGTCACTTTCGATAGCAAATTGTTTAGTTTGTCCGTAGAAATTCTAGATCTAGATCTCGACTCGGAAGGTACATTTTTTAGAATCCATGAATGGTTTTTGAAGATGCGTATGAATTTATGATGTATATATACTTCAAAACAAAGCTTGTATCTGCGTGCTTGACATGCATCAATCAGTTCTGAATTCTGGACAATTAATTGATGCTCATCATGCACAATTTGACACCAGGCGGAGCTAAGGGGACAGCTGTTTATGTGTATATTAGTTTTGATACGGATGTATCTTACTTTATTAATGGTAATTCGTAAGGGTGGATGATAGGTTTGAAACAAATTTATAGTTTTCAAGTTCAATCTGGATGTTGTGGTGCAGGTATGGTACTGCATTTCTATCAAGAGATTTTTATCCTATTTTAGGTGTTTTCTAGTTGCTATTAGTTTATCACTTTATCCTTGTAAATATGTATAATCAGGTTTTTTCGTCCAATTCGACTTGTAAATGCAGACTTATTTTCCCTTAATCGTGTGCAGGATTATTTATCCTTTTTCGGTAAAAAATATGAATCGAGGAGTGAGCAGTGGTGGGGGCCAAAGTTCATTGAGCTACTTATTCGGGGGTGGAGAGGCCCCCAAGCCCGCCCCAAAACCAACAGAAGCTGCACCATCTGAAACACCTGCACCAACCAATGTGCCAGCTGTCAAACCGGACCCCACTCCAGTAGATGTCACTAAACAGATTCCTGCAGGTATTCATAGTAATCCTTCCAACAATTACTTCAGAGCTGATGGTCAAAACACTGGAAACTTCATTACGGTATGCCTAATTATGTTATAGTTAAAACTTTTTTTGTGGTTGATTTTAATTTTGGATTTTTGTAATGATTTAGGAACGACCGTCAACTAAGGTTCATAATGCCCCTGGTGGCGGGTCTTCTCTTGGATACCTTTTTGGCACTGGTGGCAAGTGAAATGTTTGTTTCTTGTGATATAAGCTCAATGGTTTAATTACTAATTGGGTTTTGAATTTGTAATCACAAAGATAAATCTGTGTTATACAGATTTTGTTTTGTTATGATTGTGTAATCTTTTAGTGTCCATTTTGGACCACTTTACTTTGCATGATCATATACCTATAATTTTGTTTTCTATGCAAACTAAAATGGTTTAAGTTTTATTTTAAAGAAATTAAAATCTGTTACTATGGATGATAAAGACGTGGTTCAAAATGGTTTATATACTACTTCACAATCTCAATATTTATTTTATTACGATTTTACGATCATGTTAAGTGAAAACATATTGGTCTTAATCATAGGAACATTAATTCTTAATCTAATATGATGTTTGAAATTCGTACTATTTTCAATTATTTGGATTCTGAAGTCGTGATACACTTTCAAATAAAATATCAAATGGATTTAACCACTAAATGGTCTACAACATAGTTGTTAAGACCCCTTTCTAGAACATATTTTAATCTTGATCTTGTAGAAATAAAAAAACAAACCGACGGTGAAATCTCGTTACTAACAATCTTCATATCATATTACTATTGGTAAATATTTATAAAATGTTCAGAAAGATATTCAAAAATGATCATAGTAACTGTTTACAAGTAAAGTTTGGCCACCGTACATTGTAACTTGTAAGGACTTGTTAAAAACAGAAGAGTAAAATCTTGCAAATTTTCATTTAATACCTTAAAATACAGTAATTTAGTTAAAAACGTAATTTAGTAAGTGGGGCTAGCTCACTTGGCTAACATGGAGTAAAACTAACAAGGAGGTCTTGGGTTCAATCCCAAGCATAGAAGATTTATATGTAATTATTTTCCGTTTCAAAAAAAAAAAAGAAAAAAGTAACCCTTTGCCATATTCTGTTCTTCAATGAATGTGCTATTAAGGTGAACCCGGTTTAGAATTCGAATTCTGAAGAACCAAAATAAGCGACAGAGTACCCTGCAAAAAGACCTCCTTCACCTCATTCTTGAGGTTTTGAACTGCGATTCGAGATGATGAACCCTAAATTCACTCGTAATTTACGCAATTTACTACCATTCATACACAGAGACCTCACTTCCCGTTTCTCTTCTTCACCCTTCGTCTCTCATCATAATCACCATCATTTTCAATCACATTCATTTACCCTTCAAAACCCTAGTACATCATTACTCCACCATTCCCTTAAAATCTCATCAAGTTTTCATCATTCCTTTGCAAGTCATCATCATTACTCCACCACCACCAATGCCTCCGATGACATCCACCGTGAAAACCCTCAAGAATTATCTCAGTGTAATGCTCTGTACTTAGCAATATTTCCACCTGTTTTCATGCCTTCCAACTGTTCGATGAAAGTCCAGTTCAAACTTTTAGCTTATACTGTTTGTTATTTCATCATCTGGACACGTTGCTTGTTGGTTCCTTACCTATGAAATCTTTTCATTTTATAATTTTAAACTTTGTTGGCCTTTTTGCACATTTTCACATTCTATACATAATCAACCTTGAAACTTTTGCAAGATCGATATTATATCACACCATTGTATAAATATGTTTGCTTGTAGAACACTATCACATGTTTGTGTTTGTATTCCTGTAAATGTGCATATGTATATAATTATATACTCATGTGTGCAATCTTGCAGCTGACTCAAATGATGAGGTAGAACCAATTGACTTATGGGAGGAAGAAGATGAAGCTGAGCCTGAGGTCTTTTCAACTTAAGAACTTATACTTAATTTCCATTAATTACATATTAATCGATAACGATATGTTGAATTTTTTTAATAGATCTTGGATGGTGGAGATGGAGGTGGTGTTGTTTTACAGAACTGCCCTTGGGGTGAGAAAGTTTTATCCATTGCTCAACAAGTTCTGTTGCAGTTTGGTGATGACATAGAAATCTTTGCTTTTAAAACCTCTCCTCGCGGTTACATATATGTGCGACTTGATAGACTTTGTAACGAGTAAGATTTATATATATTTATTAATCTCATTCATCAAAGTTTAACCTTATTTTCTGTTAATCTCGTTATAATTGTACTATTAATTAATTTTTGTGCATTAGATACGGGTGCCCGAGTATGGAGGATATTCAAAGTTACAGCCATGAATACAAGAAAAAACTAGATGAAGCAGGAGCTGTTGGAGATATTCCCAATGATTTGGCTCTTGAGGTAACCATTTATGAAAAATGACAACCCTTGAATTGTTTTTTTTATTTTGTATTTTCTTTTTTTTCTTGGAAGGTATCATCTCCTGGTGCAGATCGACTACTAAGAATACCAGATGATTTACAACGTTTTAAACACATGGCTATGCGAGTGAAGTATTTAGAAAATGATGAATCTAAATTACTAAAAAAGGAAAAAGTATTTTTTCTTGAATCCATTGAAGCAGAATCTGAAAGCTGTGTATGGAAATTGGCTGATGTGAAAGAAAATCGTGACCCTTCATCTAAAGGAAGACCGTTGACTAGAAAACAAAAAGATTGGAGACTAAAACTTCCGTATGAAATGCTTCAACAAGTTACTTTGTATCTCGATTACCAATAATATACCGTCTCAAGTTTCATCTTTTTGTGGATTTTTTTATTTATTTTAATATGGAGCAGGATTTAATTGTATCAAGTATGATCTTGATGTTCAATTTTAGCAAATTACTTGTTATCTTGTTTTTTGGTTATTGAATGGTATTTAAGACGTGTAATCTCTTTAATATCAAATTTTGATACAAAAAGATTGTGATGTAACATGTTTACATATAACAACTTTAGACACTCTTAAATAAACGAAACTACAAAATTGGTTTCAAGTTAAAGAAATAACAGAAATAATTAAACTCTAGTTGCTTCACTAACTTTGCTAACAGGCTCATCGTCATCTATTTCCAAGTCTTCTGAATCATAATCATTGTGTCTGTCCATGTTCACACCTTCTTCCAAATCCTCATCATCACGTCTTTTCAAGCTAATACTAACCTCTTCTTCTGAATCATCATGTTCCTATGAATCCAATAATTAAGAAAATTATAATGTTAATTGCATGATCATGAGAATATAAATCTTTTTATTGGAATTCAACATTAAGATGCTTTGGCCTTTTTAAGTAATTAAAGGTCATTTACGTCAGTTGGCATGCTTTTAGTCTAAAGAGTAAATTACACACAAGGTCCCTGTGGTATATCACTTTACAACGTGTCTTTGAACTTCGTTTATTATATGCTAGACATCCCTGGTGTATAGATTTTGTTACACTCATGGTCCCTAATGCCAAAATACCCTTTTAACCCTTTGTAATAAAGCGAAGATAAGTGACTGTGAATGAAATTCGTTATAAACCACATGGACCATCCGTTTTGTATAATTCAACATACTCATATTTATAATCCTATATAACTTAAAAGATGACAAAAAAAACTTACAGGGAAGAGTGTACGGAAAGCTTTTTCGGTGATGGTTTTGAACCCGTTTGGGTCAGGGAAAAAGTCAACATCTTCCATGCCTGGTTTTGGCGGGTAACCCCGTGTTCGGGCCTGCAGCCACTGTTCTGTCACTCCACGGTTTATTGCATAGTCAATACTATGCACCAAATACTCTTTATCCGTCATCAAATGCGGTTGCACTATCAACTTACTCATCAGCCCTAAAACCAATCATTCCAACCAACATATTAACCACCAATTTCACACACAAAACGAACCCCACAAGAAAATAAACAGGTCAGAATTGGGTCTAAATGGGTTCGGGACGTAAACGATTTCAGCTGTTCATAAATGGATCGTATTCGGGTTGACCCGCCAACCCATTTAACTAATAAATAAATAAAAAATACCTGCAACAATGCCATCACCAGCTGCAGACATATCAGAAGTAAAGGGAGTAATGGGTGCATCCTCCATTCCAAGAACCGAACCGTTGTGCTCTTTTGTATAATAATGAATCTTCGAGGTCCCGTTTGTAACAAACAGAACTTTCAGGTCATCATGTAAAATCGGACTAATAACCTCCGGGTCATAATGAGCAAATTTTGACCGATCATTATCTTTTGTATCAAATTTTTCTGATGGTGTAATTCCACACAAAAATTCAAGTTCTTGTTTTGTAACCTCGATTATGTCTGCAAGTTGTATTGCTTCTTGAATGATGGATTGTGTTTCTTCAACAGAATGCCATAGTGGTAAGGGTAGGTTTAGGTCAAAAAAGATGACCCCGCCAAACTGTTTTGAGATTTTAATTGCTTGTAAAGTGCTCGTTTTTGTTTTTCGGTCAAGAAGAGAGAATGAATTGAAGTAAAAAAACTTAGCCTGCACAATAATCACGTAATTTAAATGTAAAAAGATAACAAACGGGTTAATGGGTCAACCCAATTTGACCGAACAACCCTAAAAATTGTTGCTTTTTGATGTATTACCCAACTTGTCCGACCCGCCCAATTTCCCACCTATTATATAGAGAAATCATATACTTCATACATTAATTATGGGTAAACGACTAAACGAGTAAATTTGGGTTATAATTTGCCTCTAACGAGTACTTTTTTAATCATACTCGAACCAAAAAAAGTTTGTTTGTCGGCCCGACCTGTTTTGACCAGCACAAAATTACCTGTTATAATCTGTTCCCGAACCCAAAATCCTCTTTTTAATAAAACAATTCGATTATATCTACAATAAAACAAAAACCACAATTCATTCATACTAAATCAGTTTTTTTTACCTCTTTAAGCACATCAATATTAATCTCCGACTTTTTCAACCCATCTTCCGCACACGGGACCACACAACTCATTCTCAACCCGCCCCGTTTACTCATCTTCATCCTCGAGACCGCAGTTGTTCGTTTCGGGTCAATTTTAACCGAACGGGTTTGCACTCTGCTCTCATTCAAATGCAACAATAACGCTTGACCAAAATCATCATCCCCAATTTTACCCATAACCGCCGAATTACTCCCAAATCTTGCAAGACACAATGCAACATTTGACACACAACCACCCGGGGCCCGCACAAACTTCTCTGGAACCCACAATGCGTCTTTCATTCTCTCGTGTGATTCATGATCTATAAGTCGGTTGGCCCGTTTGCCCGATGGGATAAATGCATGTTGAATTGGCCCGAAACAACAAATTAAAGGCGGCCATGCGTATGTGAAACTTATGTCGTCTTGATCGGTTGTGTCGATTTCGAGGTCTTTTTCGTTATCGGTTTCGTCTTCTAGTGAGCTGAAATCGGTTTCGGGTTCACTATCTTCGTGTATTGTTTCTTCGGGTATTTTCTTGGTTCGTCTACGTCTTGTTACGGGCTTCTTTTCGGCTTCTTCTTCTAAGTTACTTGAAGTAGAAGTAACTGCAAATTGTAAAATATTTTGCAGTTTAGTCCTAAATAGCAAATTTTTCTAAATTTAGGGAATGTATTTTCAAAATCAAATTTATTTATTTTTTCACAAACCTTTTTTCCTGGTTCTTCTTTTAGGTTTCTCAGTCTGAGTTGACTCAGAGACCAAAGATGTTTCTTCACCAGTGTCACTAATACTATTTTCTAGTGTCGAGTTTTCCTCTGCAACAATTTCTGGTTCAACCTTTTTCCTTCTAGAAGGAGCTCGTTTTCGGGTTGTTTTCTTTTCTGTGTCATTTTCTTCTCCATCAGATGTTTTTTCTGCAAGTTTTTTCCTAGGAATTGCTGTAACAACTAATGTACTACGCAATCTAACTTCTGGAAACTGTACAAAGTTTATCGAAGATAGCGAAGGTAAATTGGATTGCCACCTGTGCGTATCATAACTGAAATTGTAAGAATTGAGTGGATTTAATCACCCTTAAATGATATGAAATTTGTAAAATAATTGAACTTGACAGTTAATACAAACATTTTCTATCCAACAATTCACAACTAATTCAACTTACATCACTAAGAATTGTAATAACTAGCATCTCGGTAGGTTGGTTGGTTACTTATAGATAATTGTATGTATATGCATATGTGTGAGTACAGTGTGTGAGAGAGAGAGAGAAAGTAAGAGAGAGAAATAACCTGTGCAAAGAACAAAATTGGGTAAAAGAAGGCAAAGACGCCATTTTTAAGCACCGAAAGCTTGAATTTTCAAGAATTTCACCTCAAAGCCACCATTTCACAATACTGAACCCCCTTTCTCTGGGTTTAAAGATGAGGGCTTTACTTTACCTCTGTGTACAATCCAAATTTTACAAAACCAGATACATGTACAACATTATCTGCACATTGTACAATACAAAGCGGTTTATTGATTCCAGATCTAAAAAAGGGCTGGCATTTTTAATATCGCCTACTTCTAACAAATTGCCACTATCTTTTCAAGATATTAACAAAATAACCAACACAGATAAGCGTGTGACAGTGTAACTCCACGCGGCCCGCAATATATGTTTTGTGAGTTCTTAAATTTCACATATTCGCTTCTTGTTGTAGCAGAAATTGCTAAAGGTGCTTGCTTTTTAATTATATTGCATTACCCATTTGTAAATTCTTGTAGTTTTCAATTTTTATGCCATGAATCAAGACTGGTTCTTAGTTTTTGTGATTTCTTGATTTGCAGAAACCCATCTGATTACTTCAATTGCGAGATTGGTAATGCATGTTTCCGAGCATCTTTAATTTGTGAAATCTTGCAGAGGTAAACCCCCAATTTCATTTCTATTGATATGTTAATTAAAGTGAAGTCCAACTGAATAGAAGGCTCGTTGAGTTGTAAACAGTAAAGAATCCTTAATGCATGTTTCCAAGCAACTTTAGTTTGTGAAATCTTGCAGGGGTAAAGTAAACCCCCAAATTCATCTAAATTGATACTAAATAAAGTAGTAAACTTGAGTTGATATAAACGAAGTTGTTGACATGAA
This sequence comes from Calendula officinalis, assembly GCA_963853835.1. Lineage (NCBI taxonomy): Eukaryota > Viridiplantae > Streptophyta > Magnoliopsida > Asterales > Asteraceae > Calendula > Calendula officinalis. Next base: position 67,971,145 of record OY970827.1, on the reverse strand, counting down.
TTGATGGTGCGTTGACTTTTGTAGTCAAACAGTAAAGAATCCTTAATGCTGGGACCTGAAAAGATATACTTCTATGTTAGTAGACTTGTAATCCCCTTAGTTATTAATAGTGATCATCATGACATGTATATTGCAAAATTGAGGGTGATGCTAGGAATTATAAGATGAGTAAATAGTTACACTATTTGGTTCATAAAGCAAGGGATTTAGATCAAATCTTGATGTCAAATATCCAATTTCCGAATTTTTGTATCAATTTTTTTGAAGTTTGGTTGAATTCAATGCTAAATAGTACAAAAGGGAAGTTGTTGATGCTATAGTATTAACAAATCGGGTATATGACATTCAAAATTGAAATTACTTTAGTTTTGTTGGTTTTGCAGATTTACTTAATTTATAGTATTGTTGATTAAGGTTCATATTTGATAAAAATGAATAATTTGAAGAAGCTGCTGTCATCAAGATTAGCACGTACTCGTGCATGTGCGTCTTATAGAGGTATTTCACTTTGTTACATTTTTTTATATCTATATCAACATTCAACATTATTGATGTATTTTACATTTTTTTATGCAGCATCTTTTTCGTTCTTTCATTCATCCCCAGATGCTTCAATACAAGTGCATTCTCAAGAACAAGAAGTAGTAATTGCATTAGGTAGCAATGTGGGTGATAGGCTTAACAACTTTAATGAAGCCTTAAATCAAATGAAGAAATTGGGCATACAAGTAACAAGACATGCTAGTTTATACGAAACCGAGCCCGCTTATGTCACCGATCAACCTCTTTTTCTTAACTCAGCCGTCAGAGCCGTCACAAAGTTGGGCCCGCATGAGCTACTAGCAAACCTTAAAAAAATAGAAAAGGAATTGGGTCGAACCAAAGGGATTCGGTACGGCCCACGGCCCATTGACTTGGATATCTTGTTTTATGGGAAGTATAGGATTAATTCAGAAATCCTCATGGTTCCTCATGAAAAAATCTTTGAAAGATCGTTTGTTATGGCTCCATTAGTTGACTTATTGGGGTCAGATATTGAAAACGATACGGTTTTAGGCTGGCATTCTTTGGCGAAAAATGGGATATTTGGATCATGGGAACGATTAGGTGGCGAATCTTTAATAGGAAAAGATGGGTTAAGAAGAGTTTTACCGGTTAATGATCGTTTATGGGATTGGTCAAAGAAAACTTCAGTTATGGGAATCTTGAATTTGACTCCCGATAGTTTTAGTGACGGAGGGAAGTTTGACTCTGTGGGGTCCGCAATATCTCGTGTTCAAACCATGATATCCGAAGGGGCTGACATAATTGATCTAGGAGCTCAATCCACACGTCCAAATGCAACTAAAATCTCAGTCGAAGAAGAACTCGATAGGCTAATTCCCGTTCTTGAAAAGGTTCTTGAATTACCCGAAATTGAAGGAAAGTTGTTATCTATAGACACATTTTACTCTCAAGTGGCTTTAGAAGCAATCAAAAAGGGGGCTCATATGATCAATGATGTATCGGGTGGAACGTTAGATTCCGATATGCCTCGTGTTGTGGCTAATCTTAATGTTCCATATATGGTAATGCACATGAGATGGGACCCGTCAACAATGCAAAACAACGAGAATTTGAAATATGATGACGTGTGTAAAGAAGTTGGTAATGAGTTGTATGAACGTGTAAAAACCGCAGAATTAAGTGGTGTGCCAGGGTGGAGGATGGTTCTTGACCCGGGGCTCGGGTTTTCAAAGAAAACGGAAGATAATTTGGAGATTTTGATGGGATTAAGGAAGATTAGGAGTGAAATTGGGCGAAAAAACTTAGGTGTGTCGCATGCACCATTGTTGATTGGACCTTCAAGAAAGAGGTTTTTGGGTGAGATTTGTGGTCGGGATTCAGCTGTTGAGAGAGATCCGGCGACTGTTGCTGCTGTCACTAGTGCAGTTTTGGGTGGTGGTAATATCGTTAGGGTTCATAATGTTGCAGATAATGTGGATGCTGTAAAGCTTTGTGATTCAATGTTGGATCATGTTGGGAGATCTTAGTCAGCTTGCGGGTTTTTTGTGTCTTGTGTTCGTTTTTCATGTTTGTGGACAACTTTTGCTGTGTTTTTGTTCATGATTTACAATCTTCTGAATAAAGTTGTGTTAATCGAGTACGACCTATGAACGAATAAAACGTAAATCTTATAATTCCATTTCACAAAAATGTCCGTTTTGCGTTTCTAAAACAAAAACAAGTCTAAAAAGTTTAGTTAACATTAACAGGACACAATTGTAAGCTACAAAACACAAGAAACCAAAAGTGTCTTGTGCATTTGAGGTTAATGATTTAGGATTTCAACGATTCACATTCAATCATAGCCATTGGATCATCTTTGTTATCGGGTTCATCCTTCTCACCTTCTCGTTCATCTGCCAATTTTTTTCTACGTAATTCCTCTGCAGCTTGCATTGATGCTTGGTTTTCTTTTTGAATTCGTTGCATTTCTTCTTCTTGTTGCTGTCGTTCAAACCATGTGTCCGCATCCGCCCAAACTGAAATTTTAAAAACCAAACAATAATAACTAACTTTAGTTATCTTTATAGATCACTTAGCTAATTCATATGGATATGTTATTTGGTTGGATTGAGAGTAACTCGGCTAATTATACCTATTGATCAACAAAAACGTACCTAAATTGATTCTATGATCAGAAGTTAATAATGATTGCTTTGATCCTAATAGCAATATATAATAAATTCTACAAAGTAGTGATATATTTACATATCTCTATAAATTGCTCAAAAATGTTAATGAAAACCATAATTTAGCCAGAAATCAGCTTTCTTGAGTTGCATTCTAGTTGTAGGTCTTCATTATGTCATAATTCATAAACATGTCACATATTTTGCATCTCTTTGTGTAATGCAATCTATCACAATGTAATATCCCCAAAATGAACGGATACTGAACCCTAATAACCAATTATAGCCCTAAACTGTGGAGCTGATAACATCTAAACCTAAACCTAATACATTTACTACATTGTAAAAGCTCAACTCAAATAAACTAACAAAATCTAGGGTTTAAGCGCAAGGCTTAATTAAGTATGAGAAACGAATACATACAAAATCTAGGGTTTAAGCGCAAGGCTTAATTAAGTATGAGAAACGAATACATACTAGGTTGAGCTGCCCAGCCTTGTTCACCACCCTTAATTTTCTCCGGCAAGGCGTAATTGACGGTGAGTACACGGCCGTACAGCTCAGCACCGTCCATGTTATCCATCGCCGCCGCCGCATCTTCTCTCTCCAAAAAAGTCACAAAACCAAACGATCGATGCTTCTGAGTCGCCTGATCCAGCGGCGTTTTCACATCTTTAATGTCTCCGAACGGAATGAACGCAGAATGCAATATCGTTTCGTTCACCTCTTCCGCCAATCCACCTGATTAACCAGCAACAAACTCAATTACACGTATCAATCGTACACACACATCAAAATCCATATATTTTTACGCTTATGTGTGTCAATTTGTGTGTGAAATTGAAACCGGAGTTGAGTTACTTACCGACGTAGACAGTGTTCTTCTGCACTTGTTGATTCATTCTCTCGGTAGAACGAACCAGTGCCGGTGAGTCCAAAGTTTATTCTCTACGGAGACCAATTTTACTAATTGTTCGGTTGTAGAGTGTAATATCTCATACTTAAAGGGTGTGAGTGTAATAGTTAATGTTTAAAAACATACCCACTAGTTTGTTGAATTTTAAATTTGATCAAATATTCAAATGTTTGCTATCACAATGTAATTTTGTCTTGCGAAGGTGAATGTGGGAATTTTCTCCAAATAGATGTGAGTTACCACATAATAGTAAGCGATAGTCAGAGATGTACTCGATCGATATGGATGGTAAGGGAACATGTAGTAGTAAATTAGGTTTACGTAACGATAATTTTATTTATCTTTATATGCGGAATTTTTCACATAGTTGCTAACTATTTAACTGGTAAAAAAAAACCAAAAAACAACTGAAACTCTAAAAGCTAAACACAAACCCAAAAACCACCACATGGATCCAAAGACATAATTATGTTGTTTTTGTAACGCTTCTTAAATCTATCATTTTATTCATAATAGAATTTGAACTCATGACAGATATAAATAAAATTAAACACCAATACTATAATCGAACATACCAAATCCTACTCAGTCTTGCTAGCTTCTTATATTTTTTTTTTTCTAGATATGTTTTGATAAGATAAAATCAAGTTGTGGCCGTTTGGTTAATTAATAAGGAAAATGAACTGAATGACACTACAAACAATAGAATTAAAACATATTAACTACGTCTTCGTTTTTTATGTAGTAAATTTACCATCTTAATTGATTTTTAATAACAGTTGTGCCTTTGAGATATATCTCACTTTCTTTTCCTTTTATATCCATTCTTTTTGCTAAAAGATTTTGGTTAAAATATCCAATTAAGATAATCCATAAAGTTGACTTACATAACTAGATAGGTTGGTTTCTCATAGACTCATAGTTACTGTTTTATCCAATGAATATAACAAATTGGCTACATGAACACGTACGTAGCTAATATATCTCGATAAATACTTAATTTATCAAAGACCTTTTACATCAAAGACCTTAATAATTGAACTCTATCAGAAAATAAGCTACTAATTAATCGGATACGAAAGCACTTGCGTAGTCCTTTTTTGATTGATTAACATGCCTAAACACATAAAGAAAGGCTCCATAAAGTTCTATATAACGTGTCTAATTAAAAAACTTAGCCCCTTGACCAAATGAAGCTCTCCTTAAAAGATTTATTTTTCAAAACACATTGGATTTGCATTAACGGTGATTGAAATGATTTTTTAGATGTTATGAGTCTGATCTTTTTCCTATGTTTATATTTATTAGATGATCAAAAGAATGTAAGAACTACAACAATGGTTAGATTGCTTAAAGAGCAATAGTACTGATTCCTACCATTTATTTTTACTCATTAGATGAAAATATGTGTTAAATTAAGAGATAATATTAAAAGAGAAAATTAATAGATTACACATGTCATCATATCATATCAAGTGAGTAGAACTATAAATAAAAACAAATGGTATGACTAAGGAGGTGTTTAAGAAAGCTTATTAAGGGGACATTTTAGCTTAATAAGCCAAAAAAAACTTGAAATTTTAAGTTTATTAAGCTAATAAGTCTCCTTAATAATATTTCATAAACATGCCCTATATATCATTTCTTTTGCTTTAATTATGAGCAGAATTCAACTATCTCAAAAAACTCAATAAATGTGAAATATCTTTTTAAATGAAATGATACACGGGGAACATAATTCTGAAGTAACGGAGAATATAAGTACGATCGAAAACAAAATAGAAGGATATGTCCCTTCATCAGATAAATATCTTCCGGCAAGTATAAAAATTACAATAAAATGTAACAAAAGTAATTTAATAGTCGCAAATAGATGTAGATTTGGCGTCAGTAAATTACTTTCATTTCAGTAACGGTTTAATTAAAGGGCTTGTTATAATGACAGCTTTAAGGGCTGTCTCTAACGTGCATAACACGGTTGTACATTCATTGATGGAGTAGTGTTCCTAAAATTCAGGGGGTGGTTGTACATTCATTGTACGCGATCTAACAATTACTATAATCGTTTCTGAATCTTCCCTAATCATTGATAATGTTTATTTGGGGAGAGATCAAACACGTGACTTTAAGAAAGTTATTCATAAGTCTTTACTACTAGGCTATCACCATATGATGTCTCTATAAATGTATTATAAGTTAGATAAATAAAAAAAATGATTATATTTTGTAAGATACATGTATGATTACTCAATATAACCTTAATATAAAACTAAATAGAATCACTTAATTTATTAAGTATGGTAAAAAATGAGGAAGCAGAAAAGTTTGAATAGAACGACAAATGGAAGGAGCAAATGTCAGATTTCGTGGGCAGGAAAAAGAAGGTAGTGTCCCTTCATCGATAAGACGCTTCCTGGCTTTCCTTTTGTGGTATTTACCCTATTACTCCTGACATCTTCCTACCCCATTCCTTGTTTGTATAACAACTTGGCCACATACAAAAAAATAGATTCATTCAACGGTAATTATATTATTGTTGTTTTGCATGAAGAAAAAAAAATGGTATTTGAATTTATAATTGTACTTATGAAGGTTCACGTTTGATTTCAAACAATAACTAATAATAACAATGATATTTAATTCTTTCAAAAAAAATGGTTGAATCAGTTAATTTAGACTTGTGACTATAATCTCAATTGTACCATTGATTACGAATCACTTAATCCACAAAATTTGCTATTAACTTTTGTTTAATTGTCTTGTAACATATGAGATCGGGCACATTTAAAGAACTATGTTTTTATCCAAATTTTATGCATCAACTAGTTAATCAGGCTCATGCCCTGCACAAATAAGTAATATTCATTTAGTTGGGTAGCTACTAAAAGTAAAAAATATATTATTAGAAGTAAAAAAAAGTCAATAAAGATTGGGTAACACTACTACAGAATAGGTTTGTTGATGCGGTTGCTTATTTTTATTTGGTGCGGTTGTAACAAATAACCGCATCATAAAAGATAATTCGCACAAAAAAATATAAAACCGCACTATTTAATCTATTTGTTAATGCGGTTAAGAAAAAACCGCACTATTTAATCTATTTGTTAATGCGGTTAAGAAAAAACCGCACTATTTAATCTATTTGTTAATGCGGTTAAGAAAAATCGCACTAATAAATCACATTTGCACCCAAAAAGCACATTTTGCCATGTCATCAATCTGCACCACTATCATGTGATCTTAGTCGTTCATTGTTCATTATCACTTATCAATGGTCAAAATTGATTCAGCTTACACCACGTATCCCCATGAATATATATTCAAATACTCTCACAATCCTTAATCTTTGTACTCATATTTTATTTCTTTCATCATTTACAAGTTTCATATGAGTAATTCTCTCAATTTTTTTTCAATATATATTCAAATATCCCAAACATCATTAATCATCTTACTCATATTCCATTTCTTTCATCATTCAAAAGTTTCAGGTTAGTAATTTTCTTAATTTTTCTTCGGTAATTGTTCTATCATCTCTAATTTTTGTTTGTTTCCATTAATTTAACTCGGTTCAAACAATTTTGTTGTGCAGATTTGAATTAAGCAAAAAATGTCAAGACGTGTAAAATTAGGAAAATGATTAGGAAAGTTAAAAAGTAGTCTGGACGTTCAAAATGACTAGGAATTAAGTTGAATAATTATTGCATAAATATTTAATATTTAATAATTAATAAATATTTAATAATTACTAATTAAGTCAAAATATTGCGCCGTACAAAATTTCACAAACATTTAACATTTAATAATTAATTAATAAAAAATATAAATACCTTTTATGGTGCGGTTCTGATTTTTTGGTGCGATCATTTAATGGTGCGGTTATATATTTTTTGATGCGATCATTTAATGGTGCGGTTGTAATGATTTAATGGTGTGATATTTATTAGTGCGGTCTTTTAACTGCACCAATTAACCATTTTAACCGCATCAACAAACCTATTCTGTAGTAGTGTAAAGTAATATTTTACTACTCTTTAGATAATATTTACCTACACATAAAAGAATATGGGCAAATGTTTATAGCGTTATAGTAACACAAAAATGTGTTACGCCCATTGTTTTGATGTATTTGCTCACTTTATCAACCTGAACTTATTGACTTAAATAATACGCGCGATTATACAAACATAAGTTGGAAAACTCGCGAATTAGAAAAAAAAAGTGAGCTTATGGAGTTTTCAAACTTTTAATGCTAAAACAAAATAATTACCTAGTGAAATCATAAGCTGATAATATAATGGTAAGAGCGTTTGAAATAACTTTATAAATAGTTTGATTTTTTCACGAGTATATATTTATCAGATAGTCAAAAGAAGGTTTGGAAATAATAATGATAATTGTTAAGTTGTGTACATCTCAAGTAAGTATAACCTCAGTCACTTAAGAGAATATGCTATCAACGAGATTATCTTTTTAAAAAATTAATAATTAACTAATAGAAGATCACATCTCTCTTACACGTACACATATATATATATATATGAATACAAACTATTGATATATGTTAATTCATGTGTTAATTGTTTTTTTTATTCTCTCCTGTCTTTTATCTTTTTTTAAATATGTGTAATGATCAAATACAAAAATATAAATTCTAGGCATAAGTTACAGTTTTTGAGAAATACATAGATACTTAAAAGATGCGGTATATATGCATGAATGTCTGTACAAAACACAAAGGCACAAAAACACACAGATGTGAAGTTTGGTTTGATGATTAACGGATTTGGGTATAATGATTGGTTGGATGCTTACTCTTTTCTGGTATACAATTGTGGCAAGTGTGATTAGACTCATCCTCCTGCGCACACAGCCCATGCCATGCCCTGCATTTGAATTGAATGCAGCTCGGTTGGTTTATTTTGTCTGTCCACAATTTGAATTGAAAGATGATAGATAGATAGATATACATGATCAATCTTGTCTTTTCATACTTTACACATATGCCGTACCTTCTAGGCAACTTATTTTGATTCCACCTCCCACTACACTTTATGATATTGCTTACTATCATATCTTCTTACTTATATATCTTCTTACTTAGTCGATCTATATAAGTGTCCAAATTAAAGTATGAGATTACAAAGAATTATTGAATTCCATGTGCACTGTCAAACTTTTTATAAGTAGGACAATACAGTAAAAAGATTTAGTAAAATACAATACAATATTCCTACCAAATTTACACCAAAGTTTCAGGTTTCGCATCGTAAAAAGTATTCTAAAACATTTTAATTACAACCTCTTCATTGTATTTGCTAAATAGTTTTACAAAAAAAAAAATTTTCTTGTAAATGGAAAATCTGTAGCGACGAGACCTGTAGAGACGACTTATTATCGCGATTGGACGGCCTATGATGACGACATTTGTTGCGACGAAAATTTTAGGCTATTGCAACGAGTCTATGGTGACGTCTTTTGGCGACGACTTGTCGTCACAATAAAGTGAAAACGGCTATGCCGACGACATGTCATCCCGATAGGTTGAGAAATGTTAGTCGCCATAAAGACGTAAGGTGCTTTCGTTGTAGTGACGAGTCTATGTTTTGATTCTCACTCAGGATATTATTAGGGTTTAAAGACATTTAGAAGGTGTTGAACAATGTTTTGATATGATATATATATATATATATATATATATATATATATATATATATATATATATATATATATATATATATATATACTAGCCTATAACCCGTGATGAATCACGTGCGGCTTATAAAATATTTTTTTTAGTTTTGTTATTAAATTTGTATAACCATTTGAATATTTATTAGTATTAAACTAATTTATTGTAAATGTAAAAGATAATAATCAAATAACAAAATATTTGATAACTTTGAATATGATGCAATGTACAACAAAGAATAAAACATTTATTGATAACTATTAATTTACAACGTAAAGTTTAAAAGACCATAACAGAAAATGTATAAAACGTAAAAGTTTATAACGGATGATGAGATAATAGAATACATATATTTTCAATTGCATTAGGAACGTGCCTCAGACTTTGCTCAACATCCTATTTTTGCTATAATTGATATCGACTAACATGAAAGTATATCATCACCAGTTTTAAACAACACAGTTAAACCGCTTTGGTTAGGTTCCCTCTAAATATGCTTTCTTAAACATCCCTATGACCAGTTGGTGAAACAGTGATACACAGCCGCCATAATTGGAATGTGAGACTTGAGATCTTTAAGATTCATCTCATATATGCAAGTGCTGAATAGAGTGTCCATGCAAAAGATCTTTAACTGTCAGAATAACTATTTACGTTTGAGTCTCCAACAAATTGAAATACACATGTGGGCATATATTAACATATGTATCTATATAAAAATTGATTTTCTACAAATTAAAAAATAGGGTAGAATGAAAAAAAAAATATACATGAGCCAAATCAACTAATTCAGGGTTCAAGTATCTAAAATAGCCTTCCCACTCAGCAGTATTTCCATAATAATATGGATAACCATAAAAATAACCAAGTGTTGGATCCATGAATTCAGGAACCAAACGGGTTACTGACCTATTCCACTGTCCACTACAGGCTGCAAGAACAACCATAAATTTACATATAAAATTTGAAAAAAACACATAACCAAAACTTTTGGAACCTCAACTACAATCAACAAATTATCTAAATGCATATATCAATGTCAAAATAATTATTTAATAAGACTAATCTGGTAAATATGACCCGTCAATTGCAATGATAGATGGAAGAATATTGCTGGTATTGTGTAATGGCGGACGGAGTAGCATATATAACCATTCGTAACTGAATTAGTAACGTCTTAAGTTTTTAATAAATTAAATTCTAATGAAATGTCTTAAATGAGAATATGTAAGACCATAATTTCGGTATTCCGAAACCTTTTCCATAACTGATGTTTAGAAATTAATGTAGCATAAATTAAGGGGTAACCGATTCATAGTTGACCAATTTTTATGAAATCGAAAATGCTTCAGCTAAATAATTGTAAAATAACATAATATTCATGAAAAAGGCTTATTTCTTGTAGTGAATTTACAGTAGTGCATGCAATTGAATCAAAACAAACGTTGGTTCGCTCCCAAAAGTGTAGTGAATTTACAGTATTGGAACCACCTTAACATAATTTCATAAAAATTTCTTTCAATAATAGTTGAAAAATCCATTTAATCTTTGTGATATGTTAACCTTAACATAATCGAGTATGAACTGGATTCGTCACCGAGCAGAGAAATCCATTTATTAAACAAATTCAGTGAAACAATCTTGCTTAATTTATCACAAGTTAAAATAACACTAACCAATTCTACAGTAACAGAAGAGAAAAAAACTATGGGATTGAGTTGAGCATTTTATCGAACACCTGGTGGACATTGTTGAAAGTTCAAATTCATGAACACATGACGTGGCACTTATGTGGCTTTAAATATGACATGTGGCTTTAGGAGTTGCCATTTGGCTTTAAAAATTGACAAGTGGATTTAAACCTTTTGTTTATTATATATAAAGATATATAAATAAGTGGGATCCTGTGAGGACTCAAAAAACGGTGAGGACTCGCGAGGACACCTCATAAAAATTTCAAAAAATTCCGAAAAAAATATATATAACTCACCATGATTATTACTACATTTGACCCAAAAAAAATTTCAAAAAAAAAATTATGATCCACTTTTTTTTGCGGATCATAACAATGATCCATATTTTTTTTGTGGATCATTATTATGATCTATATTTTTTTTTTTTGATCATTTTTGAATTTTTTTTTTTGATCTTATAGGCTGCGATTTAGATATTTAAAAAAGAAATTTTTTTGAAAAATGTTTGTTTTGAATCATTTTTAGTGTTTTTTGGAGTCCTCGCAGTCCTCACCGGGAAAAAAGTCCTCACCGGATCCGGACTATATATATATATATATATATATATATATATATATATATATATATATATATATATATATATATATATATATATATATATTTTGGAGTCCTCGCAGTCCTCACCGGGAAAAGAGTGCTCACCGGATCCGGACCCTATATATATATATATATATATATATATATATATATATATATATATATATATATATATATATATATATATATATATATATTCTGACTCAAATATCATATATGTTTCAATAAGAGGCGTTTAAGACATCCGTGGTCTCAAATCCATCGCTAAACGCGTTTGCCACAGCTCCGTCGCTAAAAATGTATGTTGTATCATCACTAACGAGGTCGTAAATTCGACACTAAAATATTCATCGCAAAAGTTGTCAGTCATTACAAATAAGATGTAACAAATTGATCTTTAAACATTTTAAGTGTGTATAAAAGGTTTAATACAACGTCTCCCGCACTAATGGTAATGAATAGTCCGTAAGAAGGAATTTTACATTAATTCGTTGTAGTATAGTGGTAAGTATTCCCGCCTGTCACGCGGGTGACCCGGGTTCGATCCCCGGCAGCGGCGATTTTTGTTTTATAAATTTTAATTGCTCTATTGTATTTCACTAAAAGCTCAGGGTAGTTTGTAAAAACGTTTACCATGGCAACCTTAGAAGTTACTACATTGTAAATGAAGTTCCAACTCAGCCCCTCTATGTTTATCTTATAATTACTTATTTTATTCTTGAATATTGTTTACATGTAACAGACAAATATTAAATCACGAGTAGCCAGCAAGTTACCGTGAAGGTAAAAATGTGACATCTTGCACATTAAAAAAATGTTTGCCTTGTTCAAGAGTACTAGAATGTCGCAATTTAGCGACAAATACCATATAACTATATTTTGTAATAATCAATTGATGAGTGGTGGTGATGGTAGATGGTGCCACGTGATGGTGGTTGTGGTAGATTGTGGAGCCAATTAATTTTAGCTTTTTAAAATTTAAGAAATTAATAAAAATAATTATAGCCAATAAATAGATATATGGTCTAGTACCTCAGTTGGGTAGGGGATTATGTTAATAACACATAAGTTCGCAAGTTCAACTCCCATGTGATGCATATTTTAAATAAGGGGTTGTCTAACTCATGCCCTAAGTGCATAAAATAAGAAGTGTTTAATGAACTCAAAATTTCTTTATTTCATATTAGTAAATTCTATTTTTTACATGTATTCAATGTATTTGTAAATAAGAATGATAAATTTGGTTCATTTAACACTTCTTATCTCACGCATGAGTTAGAAATCCCTTTAATAAATACAAATTTGTTCAGAATAATAAGTTTGATGACGATTCGTTTATTTGTGAAAATCTTAAATGTATTATATATAGTAAAATATACATTCATCGCTTTAAAGTAGAACTAGCAACCTAAAATCACGCACTTGAACTACAAAAAGGCAACTATGAGAAAACAAAACACCAAAACACCTCCCCAACACTACAACACCAAGATAATTCTGATCGATGCTAAACTTAGACAACTCGGATGCATCCTATAAAAGATACAGAGCTATATAACATAAATTCTCCATGAACCACTAAACTCCTAGCTTGCATACTGTCTAAATTAAAAGGGACCTCTTCGACGCTTTTAGGGTTATTAACTAATATCGGACTCAGAAACGTACCGGAACATCTTCATGATCATAATACTTGATGTCCTACATTTTTTAACAACTATTGTATTAATTTTTTTTAGCAAGGAGCTAGAATACCAAGAAACAATTACAAAGTTTCAGATCTAGCAATAAGAGGATGACAATACCAATCGAGCCAATTTAAAAGCAAATTCTTTCCCCTATTCGAGATTGAAAGAAAAGAAAGACCATTGTATTACAAAAATTTACTTGATGTCCTACATAATAGCTTACTCTTATCCAAAAGCCAAAAGTACTACCAGATGCTATTGTTGGGGGCCTTTGGTTATAAACGTTCGATTATTGAAATTTTCACAAATCAAAATTAAAAAATAGCAATTCGATTATAGTAAGGTAACTTTTGCGGGTTCTCTCATCCTAGCGGAAAAAAGCTGAAATCTTTTTCAAGTGGTTATCCTTTCCATGTGTAATTGGATGTTGTGGCGATTTAGGAACGAGATATTTACCTTTCAGTCAATTAATAATCAAAGACAAGACATATATAGTTAGGAAATAATTATTAATAATTAGGGGAAAAACTTAAATGTTACTACTAATTGATTAGCTTAGTGTAGCCCTAACCTAGTTTAACAATTAATTTGCAACTCTTTCTTACTCTGGTTCTTGCTATAGTTCATACTTACTAATTCATCGCCGTTTAAAAAAATGTTCTTTAAATATATAGAAAGCAAAAGAAAACAATCATAATCATACTCAAATATCTATGTAAAATATAAGAGGGGATGGAGCAAAAGTGAATCGTTTGGAAGCCAAAAAAGGGATGTACTACTAACATTAATTGTAGAAACCCTAAATTTATCTTTTTCCATGTACCAACTAGCTTCCCTAGCCCTTCATTTTACTCCTATATATCATCCTACTATTTTAAACCCTGAATCAACTTTAACCTTAATATACAATCTCTAGATCTCTAAACTAATTAACTACTAAAACACAATCGATCACTTGCTATATCATCCATTGATTCATCTTGTTATCACTATTTCTTTTCATTTAGTATAATCATGAACTTTGAAGTGCAATCTGAGAGGGTGGCAAACATAGATCCACCGGTTCAAACTCCGCCGGATCAACATCTTTGTTATGTTCGTTGCAACTTTTGCAGTACCCTTCTCGCGGTATTTTTCTTAAATTTAACTACCGAACTTTGTTTTGCAAGAAACACATCATAAATATTTTATAAAAGCTAGAAGTTGCACACAATCTAATTAATACAAAGAAAAAGATTACTCACTTACAATATATACATATATAGGGCATATTTAGGGGTGTTATATAATAAATATATATGGAATTGATTTTGCAGGTAGGGATACCATGCAAGAGGCTTTTGGATACCGTGACAGTGAAATGTGGGCATTGTAGTAATTTATCATTTCTCACCATTAGGGCTTCTCCTCCTGATCATCCTTCTCAACCTCCTCTCCCTCCCCCTTTTCAGGTACATATTTTTATACTTCATGTAATTTGTTCTTTTGTTTTCTGATTGTATAATATTCATAAGAAAAAAGGTGATCGATCGAGCTACTTTTCGATGTATATAAAGGTTTCATTTTATGAAACTTCTAAAGTTTATTTTGCTGATCTATACGATAACAACGATACCCAATCGATCAATCCCTTTAAAAGAGGGTACAAGGATTTTGCTAATATATGTTGGTGTCTTATATCGATTTTCAAGTACACTATTTTTTGGGGGAACCTTTAATTAGTACTTACCATCGATGTTTTGATGCCAAATATTAGATAAGAATTCTAACCTATATTAAGTAGATTTTAAGGAAAACTTTGGCTCACTTCTTTTTGTATATCATCTATCATGAGAACTATACCTTCCAAAACAAAAATAAAAACCCGACGTACGTTTTCCCCGAAAACCCTAAAATTAGTAATTTTTAAGAATCTTTTTTGTGTGTTAATTACCTTGCAAGCAGGGTACTTTCTCCAGTGATTTCAAAAGGGGTCAATCTTTATCATCTTCATCATCTACATCAAATGAACCCA
This sequence comes from Calendula officinalis, assembly GCA_963853835.1. Taxonomy (NCBI): domain Eukaryota; kingdom Viridiplantae; phylum Streptophyta; class Magnoliopsida; order Asterales; family Asteraceae; genus Calendula; species Calendula officinalis. The sequence goes on along the minus strand of OY970827.1, from coordinate 67,955,869 downwards.
CGTCCCCAAAAGCTCCATTCGTCGTCAAACGTACGCACCACCAATTTTATTTATTATAAATCTGTTTTTATTAATTTTATTTATTAGCTTTTTTCTTGGCCGGCCATGCAGCACCTGAAAAGAAACATAGGCTCCCATCTGCTTACAACCGATTCATGAAGTGAGTTTACGACCAAATTAACTACCCACAAACTTAACTATTTTCCCATATTTTAAAGTATTCAGTTTTAACTTATATGTTTTTTTGGTGTGAAATTCTGAATAAATAGAGAGGAAATACAACGCATCAAGGCTTCAAATCCTCAAATACCTCATCGAGAAGCTTTCAGCACGGCAGCTAAAAATGTAATTAACCACGTTTCTATATATAGTTTCTTTTTAATTAAGCATCGTCTATTTCATTGGTGTTTTACATTAACTTGTTGTGTTAGAGTTTTAGAATTATTTGAAAACCAATAACCAATTAAATTTGTATTTTAGTTTTATTAATTAATTCATCTTTGAATGTCCGCAACAGTGGGCTGGGCATATACCAAATGGATCCATCTCTGGGAGCATCAGCACTGTAAGAGTCGATCCTTACATTATTTTGTTATTTGTATTAGTTTATTTTTTCCTTTTAATTTGTAAACGGCTTTGTGTTAATGATTGATGGAAAGACATAGTACGTGATCACTTATGATTGTGATTTGAACTATTAATTATGATCAATCTTTCAAATTTGTAACTGATGATTTTTCTTTTCAGGGTTTTGATCTTTCAGGATTGAAGTAATTAACCAAGTACGTGTTTCTAAGTTACCTTGGAGAAATTGAAGGATTGATGTAACCTCAAGTGTTTGACTTTCATAACCTATGTCTATGTATTATTTATGTAGTTTCATTTTCGTATCAACTTAGAGACATGCATGCTTGTTTATGTAATAAATCTATTAATTCTAGAATGGGTGGTCTACGGATTTCTTTTCTATGGAGAATTGGTTGTCTATTACTCTACTTAAATATATTTAATGACTGAATAATATTAAAAAAAGCCTAGCAAGAAGCTATCACAAACAATTACAGAATAGAGTTAGTTAGGTTAAGATACAACTGTCCGGATTGATAATCCTTACAGTTGACATTTATAGAAAAATACCATGAAAATGAGACACAATAATTTGAACGAATAGATATTTTTGTAGCATGTTCTTGTCCCCGAAAATCTTGTTTTTATGAAACTATCATAACGTGCAAGCCACTACTCTGAAAATAGAATGCTAAATAAGTTTAGAGGATGAATTTAGGCGTACGTCATCGATCCATTTGAAGACATTGTTCATCATTGGTGGAAAATTCATACCCCTGTTCCCGTTAACGTCCCGGATGCTTTTGGTTTTGCGGGTACTCTATTCCTCACTAAAAAAATTAGAAATATTCTTAAAGTGGTTATTCTTTCCATTTTTTGAACATTGTGGCACGTGATTGCCTTTCAATCAAAAGTCAAGACACATTGGTGATTGGGATATGACGTTAAATTTCTCTTTTTTCTTTGGATCGGAATTTTTATTTATTTATGTAAATTGGTGTTTTAATCCTAACATAGCTTAACTTCTTGACTCTTGTACTCTTTTCTTTCTCTAGCACCTTGCTAGAACTTTTATTTAATTAATTCATTGCTGTTAAAAAAGAGAGAATATGAAGAGGATGTTCAATCCATTTGAAAAACAACCCCAAACAAATGTAACCAAGACCAAAAATATGTGAGAAGATGTCTCATGAGCATTGAAGACGGATGATAGAAGGAACCTCGAAATATTTCCTACTTAAATTCCAATTAATGAGTTTAGATTTTGTCCCCACCATTCGAAAATATTAATATTTTCAGGAACGAATCGTTACCATTTAGTCTCTGTCAGATAGTTTGGGAGATAGATGAAATCAATAGATTTCTTCATTCCTTTGCATTTTCATTTCCTCTCATTTTGTGAAGAATTGTAGAGAATTGAAATTTCTTCATTGGGATTTCTCCGTGTTTTTTCGAGTGAGAAATCAGTTTCACAACAGATATAAATTAGAAATCACGTGACTTCCATATGCATACACAAAATTAGATTTCTCTCAAACCCTAGCCCCTTGGCTATCACGTTCTTCTCGTCACCACCAATTCTTCATCCAAATCTGCTCATTATCATCATCAAGTACAATTTCAAGAATCAAATATCAAGCAATGGATGTTTAATCAGTGGTTGTTAAGCAAATATATTAACGGTTGTTTCCCAATTTGATCTGTGATTTCAAGGTATGTTTCGCAATTTTCTCTTGTATTTTGTTGATTACTGCTAACTTGATTCTATCTAAAACTCATGGCTCACTGCTTTCGGTGTTCCTGATATTGGGTGATCTTAGCCGAAAAAGAAGCACTGTTGATGGATTTTTTTTTTTCTAAATTCCAATTAAGCAATTTTGGTTGCCTATCTGATACTGCTATAAGTTGAGTGAATTGATGCACTGGGTTTTGGGCTAATTGATGCACAAAATTATTTATTTTGGATTGTTTTTTTGAACGATAATCCTAATCAACCTCTTACACCTTTAAGTTGTATTTTGAATGAGCAGTTTTTTTAACACATAAATATCCATTTCATTTCTGTGGTTTTTACTACCAAACATGGTAACTGATTTCTATGCTAATTCCTCATGTCAATTCTCTAACATTACCAAATATGAGAATTTATTTCATTTCTTGATCCATGTCATTTTTACACATTTCATTTCTCCCTATCAAACACACCTTAAATATTACGCGTCCAACACCATATTACCATACCCGGCGGTTTCGAGACATTATTGAAATTGATCATGATTGTTGTAATTTAAAATTATGTGGGAAAAAATAGAAGAAAATCGAAATTAACTTATCAATCATATCAAATGTACCTTAAGGTTTAGAACAATATCACAATACTATCAAATTAACTTATTGGGCCACATTTTGTTGATAATATTATTGGGCCAGCAATTCAGCACCGTCCAATATCCACGGCGGTTTCATTGTCGTTCCGAAGAGCAACTTTGCGGCTGCCACAGAAGGTCTCTGGCAACATCCGACTGAATCGTATTAGGGTTTCGCTTTCAAGTCAGTACAGAAACTAATGGCGATTGAGTGTCTTGTTCTAGGTAAAATTCTCTTTCGTGTCTGTAATTTTTGTTATGCTTAATTGAAACAGTTTCTGCTAGAATATTATAATGCATCTGATTTAAATGTAAAACAATTAGGTGCAGGACAGGAGGTAGGAAAAAGCTGTGTGGTAGTATCGATCAATGGAAACCGTATTATGTTCGATTGCGGGATGCATATGGGTTACAATGATCGTCACCGTTACCCTGATTTCTCACTAATTTCAAAATCTGGTGATTTCGATAATGCTCTCTCGTGCATCGTTATTACTCACTTGTGAGCTTAACCTTTCCCCTTTCTCTAATTACACGATTAAGTTACAATTAATTCAAAATTGATGTTAATACTTATATAATAGCTGTTGTAATCTTCAATAGCAATACTACAAACCTCCGTAATTCACTGAAGTTTGTGTATTTTTTGTGCAGTCACTTGGATCATATTGGAGCTCTTCCGTACTTCACTGAAGTTTGTGGTTACACTGGACCAATTTACATGACGGTAAACACTAGTTATATTCATTAACTATAAATTTATAATCATTATTCGGTTTAATTTGAAAATGTACAATTAATTTATCTACAGTACCCTACCAAAGCCTTAGCTCCACTTATGCTGGAAGATTACAGGAGAGTGATGGAGGCAAGGGGTGATGAAGAACAATTTACTAATGAAAACATCCTTAATTGTATGAAGAAAGGTACTACTAATTCTTGAATAATTCTTTTTTAATTTGAAGATTTATCAAATTCATCGTTGTTATGTTTTGCTCAGTTACTGCAGTGGATCTCAAGCAAACTGTGCAAGTTGATAAAGACCTTCAAATTCGTGGTTACTATGCTGGACATGTATGCTTCTAGAACTTTTAACCTCTTAACCTAATATTGCATTATAACTTATTCTTTTACATTATTATTTTGTTTATTAACTAACTATCTTTTGGAAGGTTCTTGGAGCTGCAATGTTTTATGCAAGTGTGGGAGATGCTTCTATGGTTTATACAGGAGATTATAACATGACACCTGAAAGACATCTTGGAGCAGCTCAAATTGACAGACTGAAGTTAGACCTTGTTATAACTGAGTAAGCCATACTTATATTAATTTATTTCATAATTCATATCCTTTTTCTGCGTAAGAAACTATGGTGTTTTATGGCATTGCAATTGACAGTTGACTGTTTGTAGGTCAACGTATGGGAAAACTACACGTGATTCAAAATATGCTCGTGAGAGGGAATTTCTTAAGGCTGTATGTAAGCTTCATCCCATTATTTCATTTGTATTTTTTTTAAATTTAGCTTTTTTTATAACATGCCTCCGGAAGAATGTTTGCAGGTTCATAAATGTATTGCCAGTGGAGGAAAGGTGTTGGTTCCTACATTTGCTCTTGGAAGGGCTCAGGTTTTCATTTCATTATTTTTTTACCTTTTAAATTTTAATCCCTTTTTTAATCTATTTATAAAAATTGTCATATAGGAACTCTGTATATTATTGGAAGATTATTGGGAGCGTATGAATCTTAACGTTCCTATCTACTTTTCATCAGGTTTAAACCCTAAATCCAGAACTACAATTACCAATTTGAAAATGTACCTAAATCTTCTTTGAGTAATTAGGTTTAACAAAACAAGCTAATTTGTACTACAAAGTGCTGATTAATTGGACTAGCCAGAAGGTGAAAGATACATATGCTACAAGAAACGCATTCGATTTTAAAAACGGTACTCTTATACATTTTAGAACCTCATTTTTATGATGCAATCATGACCGTTCTTTTTTGCTTACGTGGCTCATTTTGGTTTGACCAGTTCAAAACTTTGACCGGTCATTACTAGATGCAGCTGGACCGTGTGTTCTTTTTGCGACACCTGGAATGCTTAGTGGCGGTTTTTCACTTGAAGTTTGTAAAAAGTGGGCCCCATGTGAATCAAATCTTATTACACTTCCAGGATTTTGTCTTGCTAGAACTGTAGGACACCAATTACTGACTGGTAAATCAAAAATTGATGTTGATAAAGATACACAAATTGATGTCCGTTGCCAGGTACAAGGATTATTATTTATTTATTTATTTGTTAGGGTTAATTCTTAAATTTTCACCAACCTGGTCGTTTAACCCTTTAACATAGCTGATGTTAGCTGTACAGATGTTTCCCCATTAATAAATTATACAAATATTGTTATTAAGCTAAAAGATAGATGCAACCTTGAGAAAAACGTTTGAGGGTTAAACCGTCAAATAGGTGAAAGTTTAAGGACTAAACCATATTTAACACTTAAATCACTCCTTTTGTATATATTAGAAAGAGAAATTTATGTTTTTAGTATTGTTCTTAATTACATATTATGTTTTTCAGGTTCATCAATTGTCATTTAGTGCCCATACGGATTGCAAAGGGATAATGGATCTAGTAAATTTTCTGTCTCCAAAAAACGTAATGCTTGTACACGGTGAAAAACCTCAAATGGATTCACTCAAACAAAGAATCGAATCAGAATTGGGAATAAAATGTTACATTCCCGCAAATACCGAAACCGTATCATTTCCTTCAACTCATTTTGTTAAAGCAGATGCATCAAAATCATTCATCCATACTTCTTTAACACCAAATTTCAAATTCCATAAAGTTGAAGTTACCGATACGCCCTCAGTACATGTTCGTGATGAAAGAGTAACCCAAGGGATTTTAACCATGGTTAAAGGTGAAAAGGTCAAGGTGGTACACCAGGATGAGCTTTTATCTATGGTTGGAAACGGGAAAAGTGAAGTTGAAGTCGGTTATTGCTTTGGATTAGATTTATTAAGTTTGAAGGGTATTTTGGGTAGGAGTGAAGATATTTTGGGTTCTGATGATAATAAATTGTTTGGGGTTTTAAATGAAAAGATTTCAAGTAAAGTGGCTGAAATGAAGTCTTTTCGTTTTGCAATTTGTAAGAATGGCAACTGCCCTAATAGATTTGATACTGATACAGATACAGATAGATCGATGATGAGCTGTGACCGTGTTTTTTTTTGCTGTAATTGGTTGATTGTGGATAACGATCTTGCTTTGAGAGTTGTATCTGTAATGAAGAACATGGATTCAAGTGTTGATTCTGTTCTTTGTTAGTTTGTGCAATATAACATTATATATTTATTTATGAATTTCTTTATAGGTTTGACAGATGAGATGAATTCCACATATGGAGATATTTTTTCTTTAATATGAAGATATTTTTCATCTTTCAAAGTGTTGAGAGCAATGTGTCTGGTTTCATATATGTTATCCAAAATTTTGAATGCAGATATTGTCCGGGTAGGCGGGTATACAGCGTTATATTTGTTTTGAATTAATTTAAAAAAAATAAAAAAATATCTATCTATTATTATTATTATCTATATAATAAAAGAATCTTTTTACCACCTAGACAATGCCACATCATAATTTTAAGCTTTTATGTAAGTGAGTTATGTTTTTGTATTTGTTTTATTTGTTGTGTTGCACGAGAAGTTTAGTACCGCTGCCTGCAATTTAAAGACTAAACTCTTCAATGCAATTTTTAATAAAAAGAAATGTTTTGCTAAATATCTCTAAGGTTGACTTTTTTGTTCTTTTGTTGACGCGTATGATCTTTTCGTTGTTTTGTTAACTCGTTTGTTATTATGTTTTGTTTTTTCGTTGACCCATTCCAATAACTCTAACAAATCTTTCATTGAATTACCTATATGCAGAAATTTGATGATATGAGTAAAAAATACGACCCATGGTGATAACTAATGAGGTCAAATTTAGTTTTCTATTTTAATTAATTTTTTTAAAATTTCTAAATTCCATGTCATTTTTTCAAAAAATCGGGGCATTTTAAACAGATTAATCCGCCTGTTAACGAATTATCCGAAATCGTTCTTTGAACAATTTGAGAAGACGATGTCCCTTCAATATTAAAGTCATCGTTATTGCAACACATGCTTTTTACATCCTTTTTAATTTGGTTTGTTTGAGAAAATTTTTATAAACCGACTGGCACATGGCAAATTATTATTGGACTTCAAAACTTTTTCCCGCCCATGGACATGGTAGTTTTAGACGGGTGCTACATTAATTACATATTAACTAAACTAGCTTCAAAGCCCGCCCGACTGGGCGGGCATGCTTTGAGATATATGTAAAATAATACTAAAAATATTGATTTTGAAAATGACATAACAAACCATAATTGTAATGATAAGTTGGTACAAATTTTGATACATGAATAAATGTTATAGAAAATTTAGAAACGAACTAAGACTTCTTTATAAACAACATTTGTTGTTGAATTAGTGTAATCTAATTTTCAACACAATTTTTATTGTAAAATATATTGACGAACAATTATATGTAATTGTAAAATTACATAATCTTATTTTAATTTTGTAAAAGTAGGTAATCAACATTACGTGTTTCGACACAATAAGAATTGTATACTTATTTTTTTTAGTATAGCTATAGCTATTGCGTGTTAAATTACGTATTTTGGCACAATATAAATTTTAGTATACGAAACAATTTCTAAATATTGTAAGTTAAATATTATCACTGTGCTTAATAACATTACGACACAATAGGTATTTTATAGCTATATAAAATAAAAATAAGAAAAACAGTATTACATTTTTCGTTATAATACCATTTGTTATAACTAAATGGTGTTGTCGAAACATTTTAATTTAGAAAAATGTATTCGTTATAATTAATGTATTATACTAAACGGCATAATAACTAAATTTCGTTATACTAAATGTTATTATAAGAAAAATGTATTATAATTAATTTAGAAATAGTATTACATTTTTCGTTATAATTTTAATAATTACGTATTATCGAAGCATTTATAAATTTAATACATGTAGTGGGCTCGTGTTGTTGTTGGGCTAAAAGAGCTGGATTTTTGCTTTCGTATGATGGGTTGGGCTAAGGTAGAAAACTTTTACATATCTTTTACGCAAATTTGTTAATAGGTAAATTGAATGTTTTAATATCTATCTATAGAATGCATTATATTTTTGTTAACAAAGTGGCTGTGAAATCGGAGGTGAGATTCTAAAAACTTTGGAAAGTTTGAAATTTGTAGAATGTAGGGAGGATGCCACATGACCAATAGGGTAATTACATGTGGCATTGTGGACCAATGAGAAAGCTTGAAATTGATTAGTTGGCAAAATAAAATCATACCTAGACCTCATATATAGGTTAAGATTTTATTTTTTTTTTTGGATTTAATTTAGGGTTCAACAGTTAAGTGATATGGTTTAGGTTTATGGTTAAGGGGTTAATTTTTTTTTTTTGTTTTCACTTTAATTACTGTAGGCATTAATATATGTCAGAAAATGAGTTCCATATTTTATCTGTCTTCATTTTATACTTAGAGAAATGATATTTCACTTGATTTTACTCATAGTCATACCCACTTGATAAAATGACACATGTATATCATTAATCTTATGTCCTAATATTATCCCTTAATTTTCTAGATGGTAACTATAGGCAAGTGAAGAAACCAGACACACTTAAGTTCTTCACCGGTACCGGCACATCAATCATCCATTCTCCGTAACAGACTTCCCAATTTCAACCGGAAGTAGCGAATTGCGCACCTTTCGCCGCCGGTCAAACTATTTCTCCGTAACAGAGCTCCGATCTCTCTGCAGCCTCTGCTTCTATCCATGTCTTCCATATCTAAGTTCCTGCTACTTCTCTGGAGCTTCACTTCCTTATCCTTATTATCATCGGCTTTGCTGATTAATCCAGCAACGGGATCTCGATCGCTTCTTCGTGCATTAAACAGCCCCGGAGATCGGCCTGATTTTGCCATTGATTTGAACGTCACAAACTTCGATTCCCTTCTTAAGGATACACCTGCTACTTTCGCCATTGTGGAGTTCTTCGCTCACTGGTTTGTTTCAAACCTCTATTCTCGTCAATTCTAGGGTTTAATTAGTTAGATCTTACTTTATTGAGGAATTTCCTGATAGATTATAATTTTTTCACTCTCAAGTTATGCTCTTCGCTGTTTTTATTCCACATCAAAATTCAAAACCTAGGATAAGTGCATCATTCAAATTGATTTCGTTATAATTTATGTGACAGTTATATTTCGTTTACTTACTCTGAATTCCAAAGCATCTATTTGGTTTTTGTCTATAAGATCTGGAATTCATATCAAATTTGTAGTGAGATTTACCTAATTTTATCTCAAAAGGCAAAAATTGCCTCAATTTGGAAAGGATGGAGCTAGAAGGTCCCCACCTGGATGCTGATTCCAGGAAAGAAAAAAAGAGAGAATTCAAGAACAAATATGAAGAGCCATACCATACTAGAAAACTGTGGGTTGTCTAAATCTTAAAAGGAATTGCATATAACCGTTTATGGTTAAAAGACCCTATTTTTTAAAGTTACATTAGAATTCACTATTTTGTAGCCTATAAAATGCATGAGGAGGTACTACTGAGAGCCTTTCTCGGGAAAACAACATTGTCGGTTGAAGTCAAAATGTATTTTTTTCTATACAGGTGTTAATGAAATGTTAGGGACAGTTTGTTGGTGACTTGATTATAGTTATCTATCTATCTATTAAATCAAAGCATTTTGAATCCATTTCTACCTCTTAAATCCACCTCATTGCTGACTCAATGCTGACTATACTGCCAGCTGTGCATTTTTCAAGCATGTTTTCGCCACCTGTGTACTGAAAACCGTATCTTGTAGCAGTTGTGCATTTTTCAAGCATGTTCTGTGTACTGAAAACCGTATCTTGTAGCAGTTTCAAATACGTGTGATATTGCACTTTCCTAAAATCCCTCTCCCCTCGGATGAAACTGTAATTTTCATCCATAATTTTAACTCTGATTTTCTTCATTCCAAAACTGAATCTATTCCTGTGATTTATATCAATCGACACTTAATGATCCCTAAAATTGAAACCCTAGTACGGGATTTTTACAGAAATGAGATTGAAGATGATTAATCTTTTCTCCCCAGAAATAAGATTTAGCCGCTATTACGTTTTTTGCGGTTAGGTTTTCGGCTATTGAGATGACGATTCAACAATTTGGCATGCTTACAATTAGATATCTTCTTAGAGATGAACCACCATACTCCACTGCCGTCATGTTGAGTAATAACATGACTGTCAGCCACGACCATCGGTAAGAGTTTTTTTTTTTTTTTTTTTGCCATTCTCAATTGAAATTTCTCAATAAAATCTGATTGACGATCAAACTTTCATTGGTCATGATATGAGCAGCTATATGCAGACGTTAAAAATTGGAAAAGATTGAGCATTAAAATTTAAGGTATGAAATCCTAATACAAAATTAAGGTATGAAATCTAATCTAAAACTCATATATAACGGGTGGGTCAGATGTGTTGGGTGACGGGTCAAATGGGTTTGGGTTGAAATGTGTAGTTTTGTACAGGTTGGATTGGGTTTACCTGAAACCCTTTTGTGTGTAGCATTACTATTCTTGGTAAGCAATTTTTAGTAAGAACTATAAATAAATTTGTATATTATTTACTATTGCTACAATACGTGTAGATTCATACGAGTTTTATGTTTAATAATGGTTCGTTATTTTCTCTATGGCAGAAAGAACTTGCTCAACTTACATGCGTGTGTGAAAGACACATTGGGACACAATTTGGTGAAATGGACCAGGTACATATAAAGCAATTAACTTTTTAAATAATTCAATATTAGTTTTCATCATAGTTTATAATTTATATATTGTTTTTATTTAATTAGGCGATATCAATTATGGCAAAACCCGGGTTTGTTGAGCTCATAGATTTCAACCCGATTCGTGCAACTGATGTACAACCCTCCTGCTGGTGGATCTTTTGTAATAGCTCATTCATTAGGTGAATCACAGAAAGCAGTAACTGCTGCAACAAATTATAATAATCGGGTTGGGTTGTTGAATGCCGTTTAGATCCCCCCCCCCCCCCCCCCCCCCACCCAAAAAAAAGAAAGTAAAAAGGAAAAAAACCCTTCTTTATGGTATTTTTTGGAGTGAATTACATAAATTTTCCTTGTGTTTCGTATGAAATTATGATTTTCTTCCGTCGTCAATTTTCTATTACAAAGGTAGTCCCTAACTTCGAACCTTGTAGCAAATAGTCACTAAAAACTTAACAACTTTGTTTGCTACTTTAGGGACTGGTACGTGTTGCAATTTTCAAATTTAGGGACTTTTTCTGTTATAAAAAAGGTCAAGGGGCAAAATCCAAAATTTTAAACAAAATACAGTGAGGATATATGTAAATTACTTTATTTTTTTTAATTTGGTTGAAAAAGATTCGTTCTTTGTGTGCCAATTGGTCTGATTATTTCATGGAACACAAGTGTTTTTGCCATATATTTTACAATATATACAAACCTTGGTTTGTAATTTGATAAGTATTAATAGAAGGGGCAATTCGACAGATTTACCTATGAGTGATAAATAGTTATTCAAACGAGTCAAAATTTATAATTTTGGAATTAATAGTTTATTACTTCTATAAATTTCTACTTATACTATGATTTGGGGAACGTTTTTTCCTGTTACTACATTCATAATCTCTATATTTGATGATTTGTTGTTCTAAAACATATATGAAAATATGTTTCAACTACGAAGTTTTTTAAAGATATAAAATTTCCAATGAATAAAGTATTATTAAGGAAATAAAAAATTATGAAAATATTATAAAAATTCTTATAAGCCATCCGTGATTCATCACGTGTTATAGGCTAGTTATCATTATTTAAGAGATATAAAACTTACTGTAAATATATATTATGTGGAGTCAGACCTGTGTTTATCCTATATCTGCTTTAAGTGATACATATCATCTGGATTAACTGTAGTAAATCATAATATTTGGTTCCTAAATATGAATCTAAAGCCCTAATTTGGTGTAATTATTACTCTTTGCAGGTGCCCTGCTTGTAATAATTATAAGGTATTATTTCATATTTTAAATTTTATTAAAATAAGTACACATGTATTTTATTTTTTTATCATTTCTAATTGTTTTCCCTTCAATTTTGCAGCCACAGTATGAAAAGGTGCTAGGCTTTTCAATGGAGCCAATGCTGTTCATCCAGGTCTTATATTTAACACATTTTTAAGTTTTTTATTTTATTTTTTTAATTTTTTTTATGAATTAGATTTTTTTTAACCCTGCCACACCCCACATTTTTTTTAACCCCATCTGTGGAAAAGAAGTTTGGGTAAATAAATAAGTAAGTTTCTCTCACAGTCTCTCTACGCTCATCAAACAGTTTTCGCGCTCTCAAATCTCTCTCAAATCAAAATCGCTCAATCCTCAGTAGGTATGTTTCTCAATCTCTCAATCTAATTTCTGAACTATTTTCATTCAATTCAATTGATAACGGTAAGCAATTCACGTAATAATTAATCAAAGAGCTTAATAACTTAAATCGTATTTATCGCTCTCAATACTAGTTTCATTCAATTAATAAAGTAAATACGAGTTAAGTTATTAAGCTCTTTGATTAATTGTATAGTGCATTGTTTAATTACTGTTATTACGTGAATTGCATCTCAAATCGCTCTCACTCGTTTCATTAAATACGATTCAATTATAGTTGCGTTTAATCTGCTATTATTATGGAATGTTAATTGTTTAATTTACTGATATTATGGAACGTGAATTGTCTCAAATCACTCTCGTTTCATTCAATTTAATAAAGGAAATACGATTCAAGAGTTATTAAGTACGATTGATTAATTATAGTTTAATCTACTGTTATGTCTTGAACTGTGAGAAGTGGGAAAAAGTGATTGTTTTCATTACCCAACAATGAAGAGTACAGTACATATAAATAGGAAAGCTAAACTCTAGTTAATAGACTAACCAGAGTTAATAAACGAACTAACCACCTCTAACAACTTTGTAACTAACTAATATAGTTGGAGGGTCACAAACACCCAACTTGTGCAAACAATGATGATGAAGTTTACTTGAAAGATTCTTGGTGAAAATATCAGCAGGCTGAGATGTAGTTGGGATGTAAAGGAGAGATATCAAACCGTATTGAAGTTTTTCCCTGACAAAATGACAGTCAAGTGATGCACTTTGTTTGAATAGAATCAAGAATCACAAACAAACAGAGATTGAATCAATTGTATAACTAACTCTTATACAATTGACTTAATTGCCCCTGCAACTTCTGACTTTCTTAGTAAGGACTTCTTCCTATTCCTTCCTTCTTGTGTACGAGTAGTTAAAACCCCCTGAAACAATCACCTTGTCCTCAAGGTGAGAAGAAAAAACAAAATTTTCTTGAAAGCTTGATAATCTTCCCAAGTTTTATACATTGAGATAGCAATTACAACAAAGTACTTTGTTGTAAATCTAGCAACACTAACATCCTTATAATCTCTATCAAAAGCATATGCCGTGTTCTTTATCTCAACATTTTCAAAAAAAAAATCCAACAAGAAGCATTCTCCAAACCACTTCATTAATTTGCAAAGATATTAGCATAGAAGCTGAAGCACTGTAATTCTTTTCTGTTTCTATAAGTCCTAACTCCTAAGTATGCAACTTTCTGTCTACTCATCCTCAAAGTAGATGCATTTGCCAATTCTTTTTCTAGCCTTTGCACCTTAAGAATGAAGACCGGGATATGTAAAGCATAAAATTCGGTATATCGACGCATCTTTCGTGTCACTACTTCACCATCAATAATCACCGATGTAACCATTATTTCTCGAGGTACACAACGATGTTTATGTAAACAAAACTCATCAGGCACTAATATAAGAAAAATAGCAATTTCAGTTCCACTTATGAGAATTAAGATCACATATGTTTTACCATACCCATTTTGCAGAAATGATACTTGAGTATAATGCTCTTCCAAGTGAAGATTGGTCAATATATCATGTATCAACGTCTTAGATCCAAATAACCTCAAATTCACAAACACACCCCATTTTAAAACCTCTTTCTTTCAATAGCTCAAACAAAACCGCAAACTTGATGACCTTAACTCGAGAATACCAATTGATATACCGAATTGAGTATAATGCTCTGATACCAATTGATGCACTTTGTTTGAATAGAAACAAGGATCACAAACAAACATAGATAGAATCAATAGATTCAATCGATTATGATAGAATACCACAATTCGAGAAGTGGTGATCTCCCAAAGAATGACTTTTACAAATCACAATACAAAACAGAATCCCCTCCATTAACACTGATTACAACCTTTGTCTGCCACTAGTTGGTTCTAACTATTTGTAACTAACTCTTATACAATTGACTTAATTGCCCCTGCAACTTCTGACTTTCTTAGTAAGGACTTCTTCCTATTCCTTCCTTCTTGTGTACGAGTAGTTAAAACCCAGCAGTGTATCATCAAGTTCCACGTGTTTTGTTCTTTCATGAAACACAGGATTCTTTGCTATGTAAATGGCAGACTGACTATCACAATGAAGAGGGATAGAAGTGACATTTGGAACACTTATCTCATGTAGTAACCGTGATAGCCAAGTGAGTTCAGCAGTAACTCTACGCATGCTTCTGCTTCTGCCGAGGATAAAGAAACTGTAATTTGTTTCTTTGACTTCCATGAGATTGGACTACCACCAAGAAGAACAAAATAACCACTGACACTTCTTCTGGTGTGAGGACAAGCAGCCCAATCTGAGTCACAAAAAGCTTGTAGCTTGAAATCATCAGTATTGTTAAAAAATAATCCTTGAGAAGGATTAGAATTTATGTATCGTAAGGCATGTAGGGCAGCTTCATAATGAGGAACACGAGGATTAGCCATGAACTGACTTAAGTGTTGTATTGCAAATGCAATATCTGGCCGTGTGTTAGTTAGAAAATTAAGTTTCCCAACAAGACGCCTATAGTCCTCTGGATTAGGTAATATATCCCCTTCATTAATTATAAGTTTAACATTTGAAGGAAGAGGACAAACTGCAGTTCTAGAACAGTTAAATTCCTTAAGAACCTCATTGGCAAATTTTCTTTGAGTTAGGATAACACCATTGGAAGAATAAAGAACTTCCAATCCTAAGAAAAAATTAAGATGTCCCAAATCTTTAATTTTGAATGCTGAGTCAAGATAATGTTTTAAAGAATTCATTTCTTCCTCATTGTTGTCTGTGATGAGAATATCATCAACATATACTGCTACAAAGGTAACATAACTGCCCATGATTTTATGAAACAAAGAGTAATCATTCTTGGAAGATTGATACCCTTTGGCTTTGAGAGCTGAAGACAACTTGGAATACCATTGTCTTGAGGAGGCCTGCTTAAGACCATATAAGGATTTCTGAAGTTTACACACTTGATGCGGATTGTTAAGAGCAAGCCCTGGTGGTGGTTTCATATAAATTTCTTCATCTAAATCACCATGCAGAAAAGCATTATTGACATCCAATTGGTGCAGAGGCCATTTCTTCTTGACAGCCGTTGCAATGAGAGATCGAATAGTTGTCATTTTGACAACTGGTGAGAAAGTTTCATTGTAGTCAATCCCAACCTTTTGAGTGAAACCTTTAACAACTAACCTTCCTTTACACCTTTCTACTTTACCATCTGCTCTGTATTTGACTTTGTATACCCATTTACAACTAATGGGTTTCTTACCTTTGGGTAGATCAGTGAGAACCCAGGTATCATTAGCTATTAAAGCATCAAATTCTTTATCCATAGCTTCACGCCAAGCCGGTTGTGTAACAGCTTCTTCATAAGAAGAAGGCTCAATTATGTTATCCATATTTTGAATTAATTCTTTACTTTGAGTAGCAAGTGAAGAAAAACAAATGTGATTGCATGTAGGAGTAGAAGTCATAGTGTGTAAACAAGTGGACACATTATGACATTCATAGTCTTTGAGATGGACCGGTGGATTACGATCTCTAGAAGACCTTCTGACCTCGGGCACATGATCATGTATAGGAGCAGGCATAGGCATGGGTGCAGGTGAGCAGTGTGATTGGGATTAGTCATAGGCTCATTTTGACCACCAATAGAAGTAGAGTTGTCAGGTGAAAGTGACAAATCCTCAAAAATGATATTGTCAGTTGAGAGAAACATAGGAGTTTCGTTAGTGTTAAAGGATTTGAAAGGGAAAATACTCTCATGAAAATGTATATCCCGTGATATAGTGATTTTATGGGTAAGAAGATCATAAACTTTATATGCTTTCTTCCCAAAAGGGTATCCAATAAACACACAAGGAGTAGCTCTAGGTGTAAACTTATTTCTATGCTCTTTAAGAGTGTTAACAAAACACAAACATCCAAAGGTTTTAAGCTGTAAGTATTGAGGATGTTGACCACTCAATCTGAATAAAGCAGTGTCTCCTTGTAGAAGCTTGCTTGGAAATCTGTTTATCAAATAAGTAGCAGTAAGTACACAGTCACCCCAAAACTTTATTGTCACCCCAAAACTTTATTGGAAGATTAGACTGAAAAAGAAGTGCCCTTGCAGTCTCCAATAAATGTTTATGTTTACGTTCTACAACTCCATTTTGCTGAGGTGTACTTCTGCGTGAAGTTTGATGAATAATTCCCTTTTCTTGAAGAAATAAAGAAGATTCTTTACTTAAACCTAGCTCAAGAGCATTTTCTGATCTGATAATCTGAACTTTACTATTATATTGAGTTTCAACAAGAGCTACAAATCCTTTCAAGATTTGAAATGCATTACTTTTGGTGCTTAGTAAATGAGTCCATGTTGACCGAGTAAAATCATCCTCAATTGTTAAGAAATATGAGTAACCATCATAAGTTTTAGTATTATAAGGACCCAAGTGTTAATGTGAATCAGCTCAAAAGGATGAGTAGTATGAATACTACTTTTGTGAAATGGTAATTTGTGTTGTCTAGCTTTAGGACAAACATCACAAATGAATTCAGAATTATCAGTACAAGTAGGCATGAATGACATTGTTTTAAGTTTGTACAAAGGCAAATGCCCTAATCTTTTGTGCCACAGTGAAGTAACATTGTCATTGGTTACAACATTACAAAGAGAATTGGAAAAAACAGTAAAACTATTTGAAAAAGAGTCATTATTAATGCTCATGACAGTTTCTGTCTTATTTTCTTGTCTTGAGTGAATGTAGTACAAGCCTGCATTGTATCTACCAAGAACCTGTGGCCTCTTCATTGAAAGGCCCTGCAGTAAGAAACAATGACTTTCAGAGAATAAAACATATGCTTTAAGTTCTCTGCAGAGTTTTCCAATAGACAAAAGGTTGTATTTAAACAATGGAACATATAGAACATGTGAACAACAACATTTTCCGCAATAAGGGTGCTTCCTATCTCAAAGGAAGTAGTATGTTCACCATTGGGAAGTGTTATAAGGTGAGGAGACTTGAGCCTTTTAACATTGAACAGAAGAGATTTATTGCAGCACATATGATCACTAGCACCAGAATCAATAATCCAAGTAGAATATTTAGTAATAATATAATGACATTTCTTAGGATCAAATGTATTACCAGCGAAATTAGCAGAGGACTGTGTGTTGATAACTGGATTATTCAGTGACCAAGTGGCTTCATTGTTATTCTTCAGATCATTAGAATAGTTGTTTAGCATAGTCATAAACTTCTGATATTGTTCCTGAGTTAATTCAGGAATGAGTCCTCTGTTTTGATCATCCGGTTCTCCAGGTTCTTGAATTGCATTAGCAGCTATGCCTCTAGACTTTGTAAACTTGAAATCCTTGGGAAAACCGATAACTCTGTAACACGTTTTTGCAGTGTGACCAGTTTTGTGACAATAAGAACACACAAGATGTTTCTTACTATCATAATTTGCTTTGAAGGATCCTTTATCTCCTTTGACATTCATTGCAACTGCCTCGGTATTAAAAACAGATGTAGTTTGAACCTCTCTCTGTTTTTCATCTTGAATAAGCATAGCATATGCTTGTGCAACAGATGGAAGAGGCTTCATCATTAAGATGTTGCTCCTTGCAAAGGTATAATCACCATTGAGTCCCATCAAGAACTTGATTAACTTTTGATTTTGGTCAAATTCACGTATCTTGTGTGCAGCACCACAAGTACAAGCAGGAAAAGAAGTAAAAGCACTGAGTTCATCCCAATTTCTCTGAAGTTTTGTGAAATAAGATGCCAAATCATTAGCACCTTGAGACAGATCTGAAATCTCCTTCTGCAGTTGATAGAGTTTTGCTCCATTAGATTGACCAAAACGTTCATCAAGATCCTGCCAGATCTCAAATGCAGAAGTAGAATAGAGAACAGATTCAGCAATGTCGCTGGAAAGAACATTGAGCAGCCATGAAGTAACCATATCATTGCATCGTTGCCAGATTTCACAATTAGGATGAGCATCAGAAGGTTTGAGTACTCTTCCATTAACAAAACCTAGTTTGTTCTTTGCTGAAAGAGATATGAGCATAGCTTTGCTCCATGAACCATAATTGGATCCATCAAAGTGTTTAGACACTAATTGCATGCCTGGATGATCAGATGGATGAAGATATAAAGGATCTGAAGTGTTGATTGAAGAATTTGAAATCGGAGGTGTAATCGGAGTAGCCGTTGATTGATGATGAACAATGATTCGATTATCGATGATGAAGATGAGCAGATATGCGGAACGGATAATGAAGAATGGATCTAAGATTGCTCTGATACCATCTTGAATTGTGAGAAGTGGGAAAAAGTGATTGTTTTCATTACCCAACAATGAAGAGTTACAGTACATATAAATAGGAAAGCTAAACTCTAGTTAATAGACTAACCAGAGTTAATAAACGAACTAACAAA
This sequence comes from Calendula officinalis, assembly GCA_963853835.1. Classification (NCBI taxonomy): domain Eukaryota; kingdom Viridiplantae; phylum Streptophyta; class Magnoliopsida; order Asterales; family Asteraceae; genus Calendula; species Calendula officinalis. Next base: position 67,936,901 of record OY970827.1, on the reverse strand, counting down.
CTAACCACCTCTAACAACTTTGTAACTAACTAATATGTACATATACTAACAACGTGAATTGTCTCAAATCGCTCTCAATACTCGTTTCATTCAATTCAATAAAGTAAATACGATTCAATTAAGTTACTAAGTACGATTGATTAATTATAGTTGCATACTGTTATTACGGAACGTGAATTGTCTCAAATCTCCCTCAATACTCGTTTCATTCAATTCAATAAAGTAAATACGATTCAATTAAGTTATTAAGCTCTTTGATTAATTATAGTTGCATTGTTTAAAATCGCTCTCAATACTCGTTTCATTCAATTCAATAAAGTAAATACGATTCAATCAAGTAAATATTATGAGGCTGCGTGCTTTTGGGCACTTATTTCTTAGTTTTTCAACCAATATTACCCTTCTCCCATATCATCTTACTCAAATGGAATTTCATGGCTTTAAGTTTTTGAACCAGGCCCTGCACCTCACTATCCCATATACTTTGCACTAATGGTAAAAATTCTTTTTTCCCAGTAATAAAATTGAAAATTTCTTCATTCCCTTAGGAATTGATGTCAAAGAAGGCAAGAATTGCATATTGGCTTGACTAAAATCACTAATAAATTGATTATTAGCCAACCCTTTATCCAACTTCTTCATTATTAGGGGATTTAGGAGACTTTATCCAAGTGAAGTACAACCCTTATCCTGCACCTCAATGTCATTGACACAATCTATAAAATCCCCATTAATTCTGGAACTTCCTGCAGAATGCTCCATAGTGACATTAAAATCACCCATCAAGATCCATTAGCTATACTTTTAGCCAAATGTAAGTCTTTCCACGCAGCATAAATAAAGCTGCACAAAATGTTCTTTTTAAGCTGGCACTGCAGAGAATTGTTTGATAAGATTTATATAGAGTGGTTACTTTCACCTTGTTCTTATTCCACCCCACAACATTTTACTCATGTCTATATTAGAACACCAATCCCACCCACCAAAAGCACTCTCAACTACTTTACCAAGCTTTTCCAAGATTATGAATTCTCTCTTCCCTCATCAGATTCAATACTTCCATTTGTTAACAGTATCGATCTCAATTGGAATTCTATCATCTATCACCTCCATTGACTCTTATTACCACTCACTTTCTTTACATCTTGTTCAATCGCAGACTTTCTTTTACTAACAGTATCTTCAAACTTTAACGCAATTTTGACGCTCCTTCTTCCCGAGGACATATCAACAAATTAATTTTTATTAAATGATTTTTAATTATTAATGTGCTAATTCTTTAATTTAATGCTACAAAATGTCTTAAAAGAAAAAAAGCACTAATCGGGTCGGGTTGATTCCAGAACTAGTCAGGTTACATGGATGATTAGAACTTTGGAAGCAATGCATCAAGTGAACCCGGGCACACCCAACCAAAACACATCCCCATCTCAGCATGAAGCTGAAGTCAAAGAATCGATATGTCACTCCATCTTCCGGTAAATGATGTTTTTATATTGTATTAGTTATATATAATGATATTCTCAATATACTAACCTTTGAGTCTTTCAGGGGTACTGAGCTTTACTTGGGATATTCCAACATTCCATTACATAAATTTTTTGAGCACATCGTCAATCTACATGCATCAAATGTACATTTTTTCTTTATTATATATATATATTGCAGAAATGTTTTTTATATTATTTCTTTTTTGTTTAAGCCTGGCGGATTTAGATTCTGGAATGTCATGTATCACAGACTGCAGAGAGTAAGATATTTATATATTAATATATTAATATATATATAGCAAAAACGAGCATAGGAATGAGTGACAATCGGAAACGATTTAGATTATATTTAATAAAAAGGATGATGATTCATGTACTGAATTTTAAATTTCAAATTTAGAAAGAAAATCATCAACAACATGTAGATCAAGTTACATGGTTAAATCCTGAGTTATTTTCAACTCTGTCAGCCTAATCCTTTACCGTATACATCAAAATGACACATGTTTTAACACATAGTACCTGAAAGCAGTTACAAACATTGGCTTGGATTATTATTATTATTATTATTATTATTATTATTATTATTATTATTGTTATTATTATTATTATTACTACTATTATTATTACTATTATTATTACTATTATTATTATTATTATTATTACTATTATTATTGCTTCCTCCGTATCAAAATAAATGACACAAATTGGCTTACACGTTTTTTAAGGTAAAAGATTAAAGTAGAGGTTAAAATATATTAAAGTACATAATTAGTGGAGAAGGGGTCCCACTTTTCTTGAATAAAGTGATATTAATGAGTTTTAAAAGTAAAAGTAAGGGTATAAGGGTAATTTCATTATATTAAAGTGGATAGTTAGTAGGTATGAGTCCCACTATTTTTACCAAATAAGGAAAATTTTCAAATTGTGTCACTTATTTTGATACACCCGAAAATAGAAAGTGTGTCACTTATTTTGATACGGGGGAAGTATTATTATTATTATTATTACTAGCCTATAACCCGTGATAAATCACGGGTGACTTGTATAAATTTTTATCATATTTTGATGTGTATTTTTATAATTTTTTATTTCCTTTAAGAATTTTTTACTTCCTTAAGAATACTTTGAAATTTCTAAATCGGGTTTTTTTACCAAGCTTATGTAAGTATATGTACGTGAATATCAAATCAATTTCAAAGTGTTTTACATTAGAAAATAGTTAATTTATTAAATGGATTAATTTTATAAACCTAATTTCCATTGCACATAGGTGGAAAAAACGGGCGGGTCAGGCACTTACACCATATTGAAGAAATGCAGCAACTACTTAATTCTTTCATCTCGGCCCGTTCGTAGAGTCTTTTTTTACACCATCAAAGACTAAATTGTCATCTGGGTGAAAAGATGTTTGATTTTCTTCCAATAGCATTAGCCTAAGATAGTGTTTAGTCAATAATTCACAATTAACATGAACTCGTGTATGGAACTCAAAATTAGAATTCACCTTTTTGTCATGATCCCATAAGAAAGGAATTCGTGTTTTCTAATTTTGACATCTGCATTCCATATTATATCTCTACCAATGGGCAAACTAATAATAGTTTTATCTATAGGAGGACGAACGAAACAGTTTTCTTGGTCTCATTATATTCTCTCCGTCCCATAAAGAAGTTTCCATTTCTCTTGGGCATAACTATTTAGGAGATAGTTAGTGGTTAGACGTAGAGAAACTTAGAATTTCGGTTAGAATTTCCGTCTCATACTTTTGAAGTTAAATTAGCTAATTTTGAAGCTTCAAAATTATATACATATCTATAAAATTTCGGTTAAACGTAGAGAAACTTAGATATCATAAATAATAATATAAATTTAACCAATTTCAAAATTCAATAAATACGTAGAAATCCAAAAAATATGGGATAATTGTTAAAATTCAAAATTATTTGAAATCAAATTCGTATATGATAGAAATCCAATAACTATGGGATAATTGTTGAAAATGTGGATTTAATTTAATTAAATTCAATTTTGTGGCAAAGGTGATGTGGCAATAGTGACATGGATTAGGTGACGTGGAATGCTTTCATTGGTAGAAGATTTATGAGGTGGCAAAGGTGATGTGGCAATAGTGACGTGGATTAGATGACGTGTCATGCTTTCTTTTATTATAAATAGAGATTATTATTATTATTATTATTATTATTATTATTATTATTATTATCATTATCATTATTATCATTATCATTATCATTATCATTATTACTATTATTACTATTATTATTACTATTACTATTACTATTATTACTATTACTATTACTATTATTATTATTATTATTATTATTATTACTATTATTATTATTATTATTATTATTATTATTATTATTATTATTATTATTATTATTATTATTATTATTATTATTATTATTATTATTTCTGAATTACTTTTTCATGGCGAACACACCTTTAGCTTTGAAAACATCCGGACTCCTTCGATAGGTGAAAACTTTTGAGGAGTGGATGGGACCACCAGTTTTAAAATTGAAACCGATACAAATTAAATGAGAAATATGGTAATAAATTGCAAAGCAGAACCTGGCATGAGGTAAGTTGAATATCACCGGTGGCATGTCAATAACAAGATAAACAATCTCCATCCTATTTTTTCACGTAATATATTAAAACCCAAATCTATAATGAAAAATGAAATAGAAATTAATACCAAGAATGTAATGTAACAAGGAATGTAGTCTATGCGCATTGCAGCGGTTCCTGCATCCTATATAATTATGCAAAACATTATTTTTATGGAAAATGCTAAATATTACCTAAGAGCAATCGTAAAGAAATTTTTGTTGACTTAAAGTTATTGTATATTAACTAATAAAAAACCATACTTGAATTTCATTAACTACATTTGAGTAGTTATGCTTTTTTAATTGTACATAAATCATTTTAACCGTTCTTATGCTGCAGGTTTTTGAAACTTTTATTTTTTACTTTTGGATAAATTCATGAAAATATATAGTATGGATAGATAAAATTCTCTTCACTAAATGAGCAAAATCATGAAAATGTCAAATTAAATAAAATCAAGAAATAATAATAATACAAAAACAAAAAGTCAGACAGATACAATCTAGACATCTCCGTTTCTCTTTTCCTATACAACTCCATTTTTCTTTTTGATAATTCCCATCATGCCAACAACCCTTATACCAACTTTAGTATGAAAATGTGATTATCATATACTTATAGGGTAAATGAAAAATCTTTATGAACAGTACAACTTGAATGGTTATTGTATAATAGGCATAATATAATACCACTTTTTAATTGGGTGATGACTCCAGATGCCATAGATATTCTGTAAGGGAGTTCATTTTTGCACCACAAACTTTTAATGTCTACACGACAATATATAAGTTTTAAAGCTAACTGTATAACTTCTTAATGCAATAATTGTGGTATATGCATTAAAAGTTGTGGTGTATAAATCATTACCTATTTTGTAATAATCACAAATGGACAATTAGGTAATTTCAGATTAAAATTTTGCCAAAATGGAATTATGGTCATATCTTTTGCAAAATGTATTGATGATTTGTTTTTGTTCTACTCGGATTTGATTTTCAGTTTCTAAATCAAATGTTATTTCAATAAGGATGTGAAGAATCCCATGTTCTTCTTAGCTCTCTTCACTTAACTAAGGCAGATGCAAAAGGGTTTTGGAGTTGGTTCATTTATATTATTAAAATTGTTAACTTGAATTTAATATGTATTTCTTTTGCAGTTTCAGAATGAAAAGCTTTATCAACGTTTTAGAGAGCTTTAGGCAACTTATTTTAATTCAAATAAGTGATTGGGGTTTATTGATCCATGTGGCTATGATATACAACTTCAACCATGGTGATTTGATGACAATGAATGTAAAATTGTCACACTAACATCTTTCTTTCTTTGGATGGGGCAACTGGTTCAACCTTCAACCAAAAGCTAAAACACAAGCATTGGCTATCTGCAAGGTATGATTATTTTCCCAAAATATACTTCAAAGAAAGATATTAATTCATTTATTACTTCAATTCAAGTTCACTTTGTTGCCATTTGTATAAAAGGACCGTTTCTTGATGGATTTTGCACTAGTTTAAAAAGAAAAGATAGGTTGGAATTGCACTCATTTGATATGTAAAAATGGATATTACATAGGAGTTTTTATGCATTACAATAACAATTTCCTTATGACATGATTACAAAGGAGAGAATGACGTTTAATAAACGGGTTTAAAACATATCTGACGCGATTAGTTTCGTGTCAACCTGATCCAACCTGATTAACCCGTTTAAGCCGTGAAAATTTGCATATATAGGGATTAAACATAATAAAATAACAAAAATATAATAAGAAATCAATAAAAACTAAAAAAAAAATCAAAAAAACTCAAATCTAATTAGATATTAAGCCCAATATGAAATAAGAGTTCAATTTTTTATATTACAACTAAGTTTTAATATTAACATATAATATGTTTAAAAATATAAAGTTTATTAAAATATATACATATTTAAACGGGTGATTCGGGTTATCTTTGAGATAAAAATATTGACACTGACCCAAACTATTTAAATATCGTGTTGTGTCGAGTTAACCGGTTTACTTAAATGTGTCGAAATCTCTAACCCAAACCCACTAATTTCGTGTCAAGTTCATGTCGTGTTGTCGTGTCCTGACTGATTTTTCCAGATCTACACAATCTAGAAGTAGTTTATCGACATGGCTTCAAAACACAAACACTTTCATATAGTTAAAAAAAAGGGTAAAGGAGTGTACCACTGACACTGGCCACATATTGTGACCGGACACCCGACCCAGCAACAGGTGCATTCCCCGGCAAATCACCTAACCATGAACTCCACACCCCTGCTTGGGCTCGATATACGAGACCCAGCATTTTCAGCACAGAGGGGAAACCCATGTTTCAACGGGGCTGGTGGCCACAAGGGGGGTTTCACGGGGTTCGAACCCGGGACCTCCCACAACACTTTCATATAGTTAAATGATGTATATATGCAAATTTCCATATAAAACTGAAATATATAGATGCAACATATTACTTATTAATACAATTCTCATTAGTCCTGTTCATTACAATTTGTGAACGGAGTTTTAAATAACGGTGAAGCAATAACGGTGTTATGTGATCATGTGATGCCACGTGTCTTCAACTTATTAACAACCAAAGTTTCTACCTCCTTTATTATTCAACTTAACCAGAATCCTCATGTGGGTCCATTTATCTTTGAAATAGGCATGTAAAAATACTTTGAATTTCATTATCATCATATCTTATAAGAAATACATTTTTCTTGAACAAAATAGAACACTAAATAACCATAAAACAAAAAATTGTCAACCATAGATGTTATAATTAGTAAGCTCTTAGTAATGTCCAAATAATAAGGAATCTCAAAACACTACGTGAATTAATTTCTATCATCACATGCTATTAATTATCGATTAAATATATATATATAGTTGACTATTTTGATATGATACCAATATATATAATTTTTTAGAGAAACGCAAAAGTGAAAGCTTATGAGGTCACTTCTGTAACTGGATAATCATCACCAAAAACCGTCTATTAAACTAAAATTATAGTATAACTACGTAAAATTTTATCTTAGAAAACTAAACTTATATTATAACATTTTAATTAGAAAACTAAATTTATATATAGAGGTAAAAGAAAAACTAAACTTATATTATAACAACGTAAAATTTTATTTAAAAATGAAATCGCTGCAACGCGCGGATCTTTTATTCCTTGTTTAAGTAAAATGGATGTTAAATAGATGCAAGAACTAAAATAAAAAAATAAAAAAAATACAGTAGACAGTTGAGATATCTTAAACTGGCAAATTAAAAAATAGCGGAATGAAACATTTGCTTTAGTGTAACTTGTCTTTCTTTTCGATCTTATGGTTTAGCATTCCCTAGAAACGTAGAAGGTGAAACTAGAGTCTCGACGTACTCCGCGAGGTTGATTGTCCAGTACCTACACAACCGATATATCGGAGTGCCGATTTTTTTATACGAATGTTTGAATGGGTTGTAGATAATAAGTTGCTTAAAATCACGAGCAAAGGGAGGAGTCTCCATGAGAATTTTGCAGTTATCCAAAATACCAAGAGGCTGAAAGTGCCAGCAGTCCCTATAACCTTTGAAATCCAGTGTAAATGAATATGTATGCATCCACGAGTCCTCATTCCCGTGTTCCTTCATCACGTACATGTGAAATGTGTTATTACTAATATGGTCCAGCGTACAAAGGCATCCATCTACCGTGCCCAAAACAGTTTGTCTACGAGATTTCTCAAAGGGTAGACGTATATATGAAATTACCATTTCTTTAACATCCAGGAAGGCCAACATGTCCTCCTGAGATGTAATCCAATGCAAAAATCCATTTAAAAACTTACCCACTTTATGTTTAAAGCTGACGTTGTATTGCGATGTTATCCATGGACTCCACGAACTGTTTTTAAAACTGAAGACATCACATATATCACCAGACAACCTAAACCAAAAAATCTTTAGGTCATCCGGGTTTTCACCATACCCAAATCCACATCTATCTCTACTATTGGCAGAGACAACTGGGCTAGGAAGTTCCTCAGACGCACCCGTGAACGGATTGTATAGGATCATAGTACGATGTCTATAGGCCAACAGGACTATCCCGTTGAAGCTTCCCACAATCGTACTAAAGAGTCTAGAGTCGTCTAAAGGAAAACAGCGTTTGAGTCTCCAATTAGACTTGTCTTCGTTGTCGTCTATCAGATGTAAAGTTTCATTCAGGGGCAGAATGGTCATTCTACGTGATCTCAGCTTCATAATGTGAGGTTCGTTAAGCACGCGATTCCAATATTTCGAAACACACCGGAACCGTAACAAGGGTTTTGTTGGAAGTCGGGCAACTATATTCATTACAATTTCATCAGGTAGGAATTCAGCCATCACAAAATTAACAAGCGCTGGATGCTAATTAACCGATTGGGGCGAATCTAAGAAATCAAAAGAAGATGCATTTACAACACAACATAATAAAAGCAAGTACTTAAAAAAAACATAATACAACAAAAGTATATTTTTCCATATGATGGGACGATAAATAATCATTAAAAACAGCTTGGTTGATGAAGGGACCTTACCAGAGGACAACCCCACTAGATGAAGAGGTGAGCCGTCGATTTAAATGGTTAATTGGCTTTGTTAAATGTGATAAATTGAAAGTTCTGCCTCCAATATATCGGACAAAACTAGGGCATTCAAAGTCAGGATCTACTAATTTAACCCTAATTAGGCAGTAAGATCTATCAATTGTCGGAAACCAAAAGGGAAACGTGAAGGAGAAGTTAAAATTGAAGTAAAACAAAGTGAGAAATGAACCTTGAAGCTAGCTTAGCAAGCGATTCTTCTCCGTTGGTGGAAAAAAAGAACCCTAGAATTTGTTCCAAGTCCGACCACTAATTCAAAATACAGATTCGTTTTGCCTATGGCCAGATGGGCCACTCAATTTTACAGTTAAGTGATGGACCCTAGCCCGCTCAACCCGCAACACAACGTATCTTAAGATAGTTAATACTTCCTCCGTATCACAATAAGTGATACACTCTCCATTTATGAGTGTTTCACAATAAGTGATACACTTCAAAAGTTACCTTATTTGGCAAAAGTGTGGGACCCAACCTCTACTAACTATTTACTTTAATAAAGTGAAATTACCCTTATACCCTTACTTTTACTTTTAAAACTAATTAACATCACTTTATTCAAGAAAAGTGGAACTCATCATCCACTAACTATCTACTTTAATATATTTTAACCATACTTTAATATATTATAACATTACTTTAATCTTTTGCCTCAAACTCCGTGTTCTTCCAAATGTATCACTTATTGTGATACGGAGGAAGTAATATACTTTTGTTTAGAATTAACTAGCGGGTATTACCCCGCGCATTGCCGCGAAGATTTTCATATGATACCGAGAATATTATTTATTGCTTTCGGGTTGTCATGATTATAGATAACTGCAAGATACCTTAAATAATTGATACACCCAGTGGGGAATCCATGATTAAAGTTAACCGGGGCCTTCACAAAAATTTAACCGGGGACCATATACAATTTTTACACTAATTTTCTTTTATCAAAATTTTTCCACATGTTGTGGCAATTTTTTTAGCAATAGTATTAAATTCCAAAAATAGTAAGAATTTGGTTGAATTTTCAACCAGCTATTTAAGAAAATGTCATGAATGCAATATAGATAGTAGAGACTAGATAAAATGATTAATATTTAAGCTTTACATATTATTTTAATTTTATGATTTTAGATAGGGTAATTGGAACCGGAGGTTTCGGTTCTAATTCCAAAAATTGAGGAACCGAGTTGGTTTAAGTGTTGGAATTTAAACCGAGGGTTCCGGTTTTGAATCCCTGCAGCAGAGCTGGTTCAATCAATTTTTGGGCTATGGGCAAAATCTTAAAAATGGGCCACTGATATAGTTTTCTTCTCCAAATAATTAAAAATTTTCCACCAAATTAAGAGTGTCACTCTAATCCCCAAGTTAAATGTCGGGATTGGACTATGTAGTATGCCTATTTTCAATATTATGTTGGACTTATCTTGATTCAAATGAGTTTACACATATGTATATATGAGCTAATTTTTTGAAAGTGGACCCTATATCTTGTGTTCCCTAGGCGGCCGCCCTTGTCGCCCGTGCTCAGGAACGACCCTGCAGTAGAATTTTTGTAATTTTTATAATTACGTTAACAATGATTTTTGTAATTTTCATATTTTATTTTGACCACATAAATATATTTTATTTATCTTTATAAAAAGGTAAAATGAAATTAGACTTCTACAAGTCATTTAACAAAAAGAAACAAAATCTCCCACCTATATATGTAGTAAGGACATGATTTTAATTTGATGACATGTACCAATAACATTGCTTCTTAATGATGACATGGACGCTGACTCAAATGGCATAATAGGCAATTAACTTCTTCTTTATATGGAAACATATTCAAGTCTTCCCTCGCTCCGTTTTTCGCCCATGGCTTTGTTTTTTATTTGTAAACAAAAAATTTTAAGAAAATCAAAGTTCTTAAAATTAAATTATTTACGAAATGAGTATAGTCATAAAAATTTCAAAAAAAAAATGTCATGGTTGTAGATTGTGAATTCAATGATTAATTCATAGATTAAGTATAAACAAGTGATAATATATGAAGATTACTAGCAGGGTACCCGCGCAATGCGGCGGCGGATACCCCTATGATTATATTAGGCGGCGATCAATTTGTGGGGTGGGGTGGAGCCGGTAGCGATGATAATTGGTGGTGGTAATATTAAATTTTAAGAATTAAGAGATTGTTAAAAGATAATTAGTGTCAAGTAACTAACATATGATGTAATAACTCAGTTGGTTGTTCAACTCATACACGATGCTTCTTTTTGATAAACTCAATTGTCCCGTTTTGGCACTTGCTCTCGTTGTCCCCAATCACACCGTCAATAATTCTTTAACAGATCGTCTCTTGCTCTCGCACTTTCTACATTATGTATTTCGATGATTTTGGGTTTAGAAGTCTAATTTCATTGATATTGGGTTTAGAAGCTTCAATGATTGAACAGTAAATCTGTAAATCTGCAAGTAGTGTTTAGGAGATTGTATTGATTCTGGTTCTATTTTGTTAGTTGTTAACTTGAATTAGGTCAAAATTATAGTGGTTTTCAGGAGATTATATATATTCTGGATTATTTTTCCATATAGAAGTCAATTTGATTGGATTGACTTTTGACCTCCCATTCAACAACTTGAGTTTCCATAGATCCCTCTTGTACTAAAAAATACAACATTTTCAGCATTTTTACTTGATTTCATTAGATTACATAATCATAAGTAGAGAAAAGTAAAAGAGAACAATAACATTTAATAGAGAAAGAAATGGTCAACATTCATAAAAGGAACTCATTTTTTGTCCCTTGGAGTATCCTAAAGGGTTTGACTTCAGACTAAAATCACATTGATCACATAAGTGGGGTAGTAAGCATCATTTGGGATGGAAAAATGATGTGAGAAACTTGTTTCTTCCTCGTTGAATTATAAACCATAAACATAGAGATTAAATAATCTGCAACAAACCAAAACATAAACAAGATATTAAAAACCAAAACAAAACATAAACAAGATATTAAAAACCAAAACAGAACATAAACAAGATATTAAAAACCAAAACAAATCACAAAACACTCGTTAGAAAGAGAAACAAAATTCGATAATTATAATGGGTAAAAGTACCCATAATTGATGGAAATAATCCAAGAATGAATAATGATAAGTGCAATACATATAATAAAAAAGTCAATTACCTCATTTTTTCACAATACTTTCTCAACATATCCAGATTGAACCTTCCATTTGTTCTTCACTCGCATTTTAATCATCTTCATTGTAGCATGTTCTTCACTCTCATGTATCTACAAATTTTTAAAATATATATAAAATATTGTAATGGTTGGAAAAAAAATACAAGTGACCTGAATCGACCGATTTGTAATCTTACTTGTTCAATAGTATACCGAACAAGATAAGCAGTTGATATTATCTTTCAAACATCAAAAAGCCAAAAATATCCAAATCAAGGATTAGACCCAATTGTGTGATTATGTCATTCATAAACCCTATCATCCCATGGCTTTACATCCATCAAAACTGAAGACTTACCACCTAATATGTGATCAGCATAACAATAAACCAAAAAAATGTGAGTTAACATATGAAGATAAAATTCAATAAAATATAACAAAAATAAAACTTAAAAAATGAGCATAAACTTACATTCTTTCTTCTTTTCAGATGCTTTCAATGCAACTGCACGGTCTTCAGCAAGCTTCTTTTCCTCTTCGGTTAGCAACAGCATTTGCCCTAACTTCTTTTGCCACATCAACCATTGCCTATCACCATATGTATAAAATTAATATTGAAAACTCTTATTGCATAAATATTCATTAATAACAAAAATTAATTTACAAAATTATAGTCAGTCGAGCATTTGAAATATTTTGTTTAACAATCAAAAAGCACCATCGATTAACAAATCTTACAGTTCCAAACACTCAAAACAAAAATAGATTTTGGTAAACACTCACCATCACCACCAATTTCATAAAAATAAGAAAACCATACAAAAAACTAACCGTTCTTATAGATGCTGGTATCAGAGATGAAATTTCACACAATCGAGGAAGACGAAGAGCTTGCTCAATATTGATTATGTGTCCAGACAAAAAAACCCAAGATTATAAAGTCCATTTAACCCATTGTTATATTATACTCAACCTATGCAGATTTTCAAACGTATTAGATTAATGATTTATCGAGATCAATAGCAAGATATCCAGTATCTGAATAATATACACAAACTTAATACTAAGATGCATAAATAGAAAAATAATTAAATACTTTTTAATTCATAAAAAAAAAGCTTAAAACTCAAGACTAAATGTTTCGGAAAGTCATTACCTTTTTCTTCTTGAAGGAGATATTCACCCCATTTGTTCGTGTCGGACATCAAACATGTTTCCATCAAATTTGTGGGGGATTAAATAGAACTGTTTACCTGAGGAAGGGAATGTCGATGAAGGGGGCGGCAGAGGAGGGGTGGCCGACGGCTGTGTGAACCTAGGTAGGGAGAAGATCGGCGGTATGAAATGTACGATTTGGTTTTTAGGGTTGTGAACTTGTGATAATGGCAAAAGAGAGGGAGAGGTGAATATGATTTCAAAATTATCTTCCAGTTCCCAAGTAACTGTTTAAATGGTCAAAAACACTTCCCAAGTAAACGTTTAAATTCTCGATACGCATATATTGGTTAGCCAGGCGGTTGTTCAGGAAAAGAGTTATGTGTATTATTTATATAGAAAATGGTTCAAATAATACACGTGAGCCTTTGTAGCGCAGTTGGTTTGAGATTTGTGTTATTAGATTGAGGTCTCTTGTTCGAATCCTCTGCATGCCTATTTTTTATGAACACTCTTAATTTTTAAAAATGGAAAGAATTTGGCTGAATTTTCAAAGTGGTATTTAAGGAAAGGTCCTAAATGCTTTATAAGTAGTAGAGATAGAGAAGATGGATGGAATATTTGAACACTTTGCTATTGATGGGGGCTGCTACAATTTGGGCAAAAGTTATGCGAATTATGTTACTACTTACTATATATACCTAGCCAAAGTTTCGACTATATACAAAATGGTCCCTAGACTATTGGTTACAATAAATGTGACCCAACAATGGTTCAAACATTTTACGAAAAAAAATCTTTTGATCTAAAAATGTAATTAAAATTTATTATCATCACAAAATGTTATAATCTCAAAAATTTTAAGAAAATCAAAGTTCTTAAAATTAAATTATTTACGAAATGAGTATAGTCATAAAATTTTTTTAAAAAAATGTCATGGTTCAAACATTTTACGAAAACAAATCTTATGATCTAAAAGTGTAGTTTAAATTTATTATGATCACAAAATGTTATAATCACAAAAATTTTAAGAAAATAAAAGTTTTTAAAATTAAATTATTTACGAAATGAGTATAGACATAAAAATTTGAACAAAAAAATGTCATGGTTCAAATATTTTACGAAAAAAATCTTATGATCTAAAAATGTAATTTAAATTTATTATGGTCACAAAATGTTATGATCACAAAATGTTACGATCCAAATTTATTATAATCCAATTTTATTATGATCGAAAGTTATAATAATCAATGTTTAAAAATATTATGATCCAAAAATATTGTAGTCTAAACATATTATCGATCAATTCCACTGAAAATTAAATAAAAATGGGGATTAAATAAGAATTAAACAATTTCTGAAAAAGTTCATATTTTTTTGAATATTTTTAATATTAACCTTGGATACGTGAAGCTTATGTGTTCTTCACCATGAAGATACTCTTGCAACATTTGCGGGTGATACTCTAGAATCTGTGTAATTGATAAAACCATTAAGTAATGCATAATTAAATAAATTTATTATTAATAATTTAATACGACCATACCTCTCTATATATCAATTCTCTCACATCATTCTTTGTCAATCTTCTTCTTTCAAAATCAAACTCAAGTTTTGAAATTGGTTGTTTGGATCGTTCAGTTTCTAAATTCGCTAAACCATAAAAATACGGATCTGCTAAAGCCTGCAAGTATAAAGAAATTCACAATATCAATAAACAACAACAATAATAATAATAATAATAATAATAATAATAATAATAATAATAATAATAATAATAACAATAGTAATTTTCAACAATTATTTATTATATACAAGAATAGCATAAAGTTTTACTAAAGCTTATCTCTTCAGCAGATATTCGGTCAGCAGGATCAAATGCAAGCAATCTTTTAAGTAAACGAAGTGCTAATGGATCAGCATTTGGGAATTTTTCTGTTAATGGAATTGGTGTTTTTTTCGGCATACCATTTAAGTATCTTCTAGCTTTATCATTTCGTATCTGTAATGGTTTGTTTAATCATCAAATCTTATACAAAAGATTAAATTTTATTTTATTTTTAAAAAGAATTAAACGAACCCTTGCGATTGTTTCAGCAGAAGGAGAACCGAGTAAATCAGTAACAAGATCCAATTGGTGAACAACATTTCTCCCGGGAAATAACGGTTTTCCCGTAAGCATTTCAGCAAATATACATCCTATGCTCCAAATATCAATTGCAGGAGTATACTGAAATAATATAAAACAATTAAATAATTAATAACTAATTTTTCGGATATTAGATGATGTCTGCTTACTTTGGAGAAAAATGAGCCACAAAGTTCGGGAGCACGATACCATCTAGTAGCTACATAATCCTGAAGAATATTACATATAAAAGGATCAGAAATTTGTCCCAAAAAAATGATGTTTTAATTCGAAAAAAAAAATTGCTTTTTTTTGGTTGAGAAACATACAGTCCAAAAAATTGCTGATGGGGTATCATCAAACGATGCACGAGCTAGACCAAAATCACAGATCTTCAATTTACAGTCTGCATTTGCAAGGATGTTTTTCGGTTTCAAATCTCGGTGAAATACATGTGCTGCAAAAACAAAAAAGAAATAACAAAAATTAAAGAAAATAAAGTCTTAATGGAGATCAGATCACAAGAAGAAGAGATACGAGACCTGTATGTATATATTTCAAAGCTCGAAGAAGCTGATACAAGAAAAACTGATGATGTTCAGGAGTTAAATCATCATTAACCTTGATTACTTCATCAAGATCAGATTCCATCAATTCAAACACCACATAAATATCTTTGAACTCTCTTCGACAAGGAGGAAGCATGATATGTTTAATTTCAACAATGTCTGGATGTTTAAGCAATCGAAGGAGTTTAATTTCTCTAAGAATACGAGTTGCATCAGAAACATGTTCAAAAACATCATTAATCTTTTTTATAGCAACTTTTTCTCCAGTGTGTGTATCAACTGCAGCTGCAACAACACCATAACTTCCTTTCCCAACTACTTCTTGAATTTCATACAAACTTGCTTCACCATACTCGGTTCCTTGCCAAGCATGGTTGATTCTCAATCTGAATCTGAGTTTTTAATCAAAGTTTCGATTAAATTTAAAAACCATGATACGAACTTATTAGTGAGTGTCACGTGAGGGCACATTCAAATGCTAACCGAATTAACCAACTTGCAAATGTTGTTACTGATTAGTGAATTAGACTTCTTAGCTATAAATACATAGTCTTTGTAAGAAGATAGTTAGCTTTTACATTGTGTAAACAGTTTCTCTCTCGAATTCTCTTTCGTTTGTAATCGTTTGTACATCTTGAACATCGATTAATGAATTTGCATTCAGATTGCTTTCTTAATTGAGCAATCTCTGTGTTTGTTTGGATTGATTCTCGTTTCTTAGTTGAAATCTGAATTGATCGTATCAATTGGTATCAGAGCAACTTTCTTGGCCTGAGATTGAATTCGATTTGTGTGCTTGATTTGAGCTAAGGTTCAAGATTAATAATGGTGATTACTTCTCGCACAGCAAAAGTCGATTATACGATGTGTGGAACAATAACAGAGCATTTTTCTACAGCAGAAGTTAATGTGCGATGCAGCAATTTGAATTCATCAAATTCTGATTTGATTCCATCAATGGTGATTCAACCAAATGAAGAATTAAGTCACTTTATCAAAGAAGAGATTACTTCGGCTGTGGTTTCTCCATTGGCAGAGATCAATAAGGTTCTAATAGAGATCAAGAACACGGCAGATTACTGTTGCCGACAATTGCAAAATTACTTGAGCGAAAACTCCCGAGGTAATAATCACAATCTTCCATTTTCGAATTTAGAAGTCAGAGATTCAAGTTCTTGTATATTTTCTGTTGGTGATTTGAGAAATACAGTGGTATTAGACAGTAGTAATGAAGTAATAAATGAGAAAACATATGATGCACATAAGATGTTCGATGAAATGTCAATAATGAAGAATCTCAAACAAGAAGGCACGATTCAAGAATATTATGAAGAATTTAATTCTTTCTATAGTAAAATGTGTTTATCTGAATCATGCATCATTCATCTCTTCATTTCGGGTTTGAAACCCGAAATTGAGAAGGAAGTTACAAGGTTTGAACCTAAAAGTCTTTATGATGCCTATTGTTTGGCTATTGTGCAAGAAAGGACTAACTATCTCATGAAGAGAATGAAGAATCCACCATTGTCACCTAATCTTAAACTTGAAGATGCAAATGAGGTGAATTATAATATTGGTTCTATGATTCTTGATGAAGTTTGCAAAAAAGAAGATTATATAGATAATGAGATGGAGCCAAAAGGTTCAAATAATGTGGAATACAAAAACAATGAAATGGTGGTCATTGATAAGATTGTTAGAGATGAAGTTCAAACTAATGAAACTATGACAACTTTAGAAGAAGATGAACCAGCTTTAGATGAAATTTTAAATATTGAACTTGAAGGTCAAATGTTAGATGACAAACCTTTAAAAGATAATGATGATAAAACTCAAGTTGGAATTGGTTCTAAGATCACGAAGTTGGTAGAAACTCGAATGGAGTTTGAGTCGAGTTATTTAAAGGAAATTAAGCTCTTGAAGGTATATGGATATTACATTTACTTGCATATATTCTCATGTGTGCAAGCTTTATTAGAGCTCAAAAGATCTCAAATGGTTGGTAAAGATGGGTTGAATCCACTAATTGAAGTCAAATTGATGGAAATGTTACTCTCGAGTTGCATGAAAACATAGTCAAATTTTTTTTATCAAACCCCGATTCTTGAGGACAAGAATCTCTTAAGGGGAATGGATGGTATGGCCCATTATAAGGTCACATGAAGAGCAAATCAAGTTGAGTTAATAAGCATATGGTTCTAGTAGTCAATATAAAAGTTGTGGTTGAGTTGCTGCATAGTCTTAACTCTTAAGAAGAAAAGGAGAGTTGCTGCATTACCTTAAATAAGCAAATGGTTGGTTACTGGTTTGTTATAGTGTTAAATTGATGTTGTCAAATTCTTCCTTTAAAAAAAAAAACATCCTTGAGGGCAAGGATCATTTCAAGGGGAATGGATTGATACGAACTTATTAGTGAGTGTCACGTGAGGGCACATTCAAATGCTAACCGAATTAACCAACTTGCAAATGTTGTTACTGATTAGTGAATTAGACTTCTTAGCTATAAATACATAGTCTTTGTAAGAAGATAGTTAGCTTTTACATTGTGTAAACAGTTTCTCTCTCGAATTCTCTTTCGTTTGTAATCGTTTGTACATCTTGAACATCGATTAATGAATTTGCATTCAGATTGCTTTCTTAATTGAGCAATCTCTGTGTTTGTTTGGATTGATTCTCGTTTCTTAGTTGAAATCTGAATTGATCGTATCAATATTGTTATGATCCCACATTGGCTAGAGTAAAAACTAAATGGTGGCTTATAAGCCTAAGTGTCCCCTCCTCCTTCAAGCTAGCTTTTGGGAGTGAGTTCTACACTTGAGCTTATGAGCATGGTGCGAGCCTAGTATGGGCTGGGTTCGTATCAATTGGTATCAGAGCTAGCCCTACGTTGCGAGGTTCCAACACTCGGAGTCGTGGCCTGTGGAGTGGTGGCTTGGACCCGAAAGGAGGGTGCCAACCGTGACCAACATAGCCGTGACCAACGAGCTCGGAGTGGTGGCATGTGGAGTGGTGGCTCGGACCTGAAAGGAGGGTGCCGACCGTGACCAACATAGCCGTGACCAACGAGGACGGTGGTTCTTCAAAGCGTGGGGTATTGTTATGATCCCACATTGGCTAGAGTAAAAACTAAATGGTGGCTTATAAGCCTAAGTGTCCCCTCCTCCTTCAAGCTAGCTTTTGGGAGTGAGTTCTACACTTGAGCTTATGAGCATGGTGCGAGCCTAGTATGGGCTGGGTTCGTATCAAACCACAAATTGAAAGTTTTGCTCCTAATATATCGGACAAAACTAGGGCATTCAAAGTCAGGATCTACTAATCTAACCTAATTAGGCAGTAAGATCTATCAATTGTTGGAAATCAAAAGGGAAACATGAAGAAGAAATTAAAATTGAAGTAAGACACAGTGACAAATGAACCTTGAAGCTAGCTTAGCAAGCAATTCTTCTCCGGTGGTGGAAAGAAATTGTTCTTCCTCCTCTCAAAACGCGTCTGATTTCGCAGAGAATAAAGCTAAGAACAGAACGACAGTGGAAACCCCCAAATTTATATGTCTTCATATATGATGAAAATGGCACATTTGAAAATTGTCCACTCAATTCATGTCAAACACAAAAAGTCAAATATAAAAAGAATTCATCAATCAATTTATCAATATCTAATTTTAAATCTCACCGTCCATTGGGAATCCAACGGAAGTTTGATCTCAAATTGTGGTTCGTCGGCCATATCCAACGTAGACCTTACATTCAGGGGAATATATTCTAAAAAATTCACATTAAGCTTGCGTTTTTGATAAAGTTGCAATCAATTAAACAAGTAGAAAAAGGAAGTGATGCAAGCATCATCTCAAATTGTGAGCCATATCTTATCTGTACTGACACACATATGGCTCATAGTCATAGATGTCGGCTTGTGGATAACGACTTATAGATTAGGTTAGATTCGGAGATTTGGAACAGATCAATGGCGCTAGTTTGATCATCATTAAAAATTAATTTAATTACTATTGATCATCGAGATGTACGGATGCATTGAGATTAACAGTTTAATAATACCAAAAGAGCGGTGGTGTTGGGACAAGTGACGAGCTCCGACAACGAAATCGCCGTTGACGAACTCTGATTACGGTGTGTACATTATTGCGTAATTGTATGTTTAAAATCGACGGAGATTTCGTCAACAGGGAGATAGTGTGGATGTAGATGTTGGTTAATTTTAACCAATTATTTACAGCAAGATTTTGTATTACGATAATAACATTGAAGAACTGAAATGATATTGATACTATTATTAGTGTATTTGATAAAATGAATGTTAATATTAATAAATGATTTGAGTACTCTTTAAAAAAATATATACTAATGATAACGTGAGAACAAAAAATGTAAGAGCGATGGATTACATTTATTGTTAGGCTGATGTTATAGAAGCTCTAGAATTGTTTTTTGGATTAACTTTTTTAAATATTTTTATTTTATTTTATTTTTCTTTTCAAACTAGCATAAGTGTTCACAAAAACGCTTTGTCACTAGGGATGTATACTACTTAACTATTTAAATCGTAGCTCTGTTTGTGTTCAGACATATATAATTTGGCTGAGCATTGTGATTTTTTCAATCTATTGTATATTTTTCAGTTTGCGATTGAACATTTAAACTCAGTATTTGAGTTGAACACTGGACCAAACTATGAGTATGTATATGTACTTTGTATTTAAATGCTTTCAAAAAAGTTATTAACTTTGGCTACATGAATAGTAATTCCACATGTTAGAAACTACCAAAAGTCCAAAACAATGATTTTTCGTATTTAGATGTTGCTTCTAAAAAGAACCATATTAAATCATTATACATACCTACCATATACATGTTGCCCCCGTATTTTTTGTTCTTTTTTCATAAAGACTAACATACAATACTTATATCTTGTAGGTCTACAATGAAACTTAAAATTACAACCGTTTGGTTGCATCATTGTATGACCATACAATTACGCCAAAAGCCATTTGATCCTCGTGTTTATTTGTTAATCTTGAAAATAATTAATAAAACGTAAGCAATTGTTAGTTTGACACCTTTTATCAACATTATTCAAATAAAAATCCGTCATTGACATGTACGGATACGTTGACTATATATGGATTAATAGTTTAATAAAACTTAAAGAGCGGTGATATTGCCACAATTTAGCAAGTCCAACAACGAAATCTTAGCTGTCCATTTTTATTAACATAATAAAAAGTAAAATTTAAAAATTCCTAAAAAAGATAGGATTTTTATTAAAAATAATATCAAGTTACCTCATAGAAGTTGTCCTCTAAATTCTTTCATATACTGGAAGCGATTGGTTATAGTTTGAATCGTAATATTTGAAGTTGTATATGGTGTACATAACGCTAATATATTGTGCAAACTATACTAAAAATTGGCCGCAGGCGAAAAATCATACCGAACTGAACTAGACTGAACCTAACTATACTAGTCCAGGTCTTGGTTTGTATTTTTCTGCAAAACCAATTTCCGGTCCCGTCTAAAACCCAAACAATCGGAAAATTCCGGTTCTCAGTCCGATTCAGTTCGATCCGGCCAAAACCATTTCTGTTCGGTTATTAAAAGCATTTACATGCCTATTGTGGACTTTCATTAGAGCCGTTTCCTCTTGATTTAAAATTTTCTATCAGTGTCATTCTTACTTGTTCGTAATTGTACTTTTAAAGAAAATGAAAAAAAAAAATGAGTAGATTTTATTAAAGGATATATTAATATTTGATTTGTAGTCGTAAGAAAAAATTTGTTATTAGTTGGATATATTGACTTAAAATTCTTATTATGTAATTTTCTAGCTTCTTGCTATCCTTTTAATTTCAATAACAATTGTTAAAAAAATAGTTAACACGTAAAACAGTTATTGTGGTATATAGATGAAAATGTGTGGCGATAAAATCACCCCTTAATAAAAACATGTAACGTGATAAAACAAGCAAATAATAGAAAAACAACTTCACCCCTAATTTGATTCTTTGAACTTGGTGTTATATCATTAAAAGCTACTACGCGTATCGCATGTGCCAAGATAAATCAATCATAGATTATATACACCCAAATAGCCATATAGGCCTAATTGTATAAGAGTAGAAACCCAGCTGTTCAAATAGGCCAAATAACACAACTTGGACATATATATATTTAACAATTTAATGTATGAGTTAATAAACAATTTCAATACATAAGAGTAGCATAACTTTAAGTTCAAAAAGATTTAACAAAGTTTAATAATTCAAAATAACAGAGTCTTAAAGTCTTACATGATTCATATGGTTAGTTAATACAAAGAGAGAAAGAAGTCGAGGAAATATTATTAAACTAACTAATTCAAATATTATATGGGCTCGTGACTTAAGTAACAAAGTATTGGACCATTGACCTTAGCACAAACAAATAACGTGATTTTTTCACAAATATTTTTACACTCCGTGGGCCAAATAGAAGGGTAGCCCATGCCCAAGTCATAACGTGGATCCAACCTTGTGTACATGATTGTTTGTTAGTATGGTGAAAATCGAAACATATTTCGTCATGTTGACTAATTTGAACTATTGTTACTAACACACGTATTTTGGATCAACGTTTCCAAAACAATTATCATAGCATAAGGAATGACTTAACTTTTGTCATTTAATGGGCCCATTTTGGACAAAAGTTAAGTAAGAAATGAGAAATTTAGGAATTTTTTTCAATAACAGGCTCTTTTTGCGAAAATTTTCACAAATATGCTTTTTTTTTTTCATTTTTCAAAAATAGGCTTTCCTGACTCACGGAGACCGGCTTTCATATTGAAAAGGTACTCCTGGAGACCGGCTTTGGGGGGGGGGGTCTGACACACTGCTGAAACAGGGCCTCCTGGAGGCCGGCTTTCTTTAAAAAAGCCTCCCCGAGGCCGGCTTCAACCCATATATATATATCACACCGGGTTATTTCAACATTTACATCTTCTTCTCCTTTTACACTTCACAAAAAAACATATTTCACAACTTATCCATCTTCTTCACAAATCAAAAAAACAACAATGAGTTCGTCGAATAACGAGTCTCCTCCATATCATTACGTGTATGATTCGCCTCCTTTAGATGAGGATGAGGTAGAAAGTTTGATAGCTAGAGATTACAATGAGGTGCATGCGGAAGAAATTGCAGACCAGGAGGAACTTCTTTGGCTTGATGCAGAGGAAGCTCAATATGAGCGACATATTGAAATGTTGCGTGAAATAAGACCACCGGTTGGTCATCTCAGGCTGTTAAAAGGGAGGTTTAAGAATTTTGACACGAGAAAGCAAAAGATGGTACGTTTAAAATGTGGTTGTAAAATTACAAGATAATATTTGTTCAATTAACTAAAATCATATATATATTTTTTTTGTATTTTTAGATTTTACCCGCTCGGTTTGTGAGGCAGCATAACCACCTCCTTCAGAAAAGACATTGCGTGATACAAAGAGGTGATTCTGTTGAAGTCATGGACCTCCGTCCTTTTCGCGAGGAAGTTAAAATGACTGGTGATTTCAAGCATTTCATGCATGAAAACGGAATTCTACTTAATGAACTTTGTACTTTTACGATAAATGAAGACTATCAGACTAATGGTAGAAATGTAATTTTTAGTGTTAAACATGAGAATGAATGATATGTAATATAGTTTGATATATAATGTGAAATAAAAATGCTATTATCATATTAAAAATTGCGTTAAAAAACTATTACATATTTAATAATATATTAACTTAAGTACAATCAATCTCCACTAATATTAACTTATTGTCCATCGCTTATATTCTCCAGTATTATAGCCAAGATACAATCGATAACGCATCCATCTTCTAACCCAACAATCTATATGTTGAAATAAATATACAATCATTTACCTTTGAGATTCTATTAAAAATATGGATAATAACATAATTAAATTACGTACCCCACGGAACAAAACTGAGCTTGAAATCTCATCTAGCAGGGTACTCCAAAACTCTCTAGGTACCTGGGTACGACCTAAGAATACAATATAGCAAAAGGTTTGATTCTCGCGCCTATCCCCGTTCAAGTAAAATTCCTCTACACTCCTGGCCCAACCATACTCCTCAACCAAGTCAATTGTGTCTGATTGTTGATTACCTATTGAGGAGTTCTGAGTTTCCTGCTCCACAGCCTGTAATGTCGGTGGAGGCATTTCCCTCGTACGTCGCATCCTATGTGTGCTTGCTTCCTGAACCGCCTCCTCCTTCGCCCCTTCATAAGCCAGGTTATCCAATTCATGCATTGAACGTTGCATCTCCTCAATGATAAGTCGAAGTTCATGGGCTCGACCTTGTTGACCCATTTGGTCAACTGATTCTTCTAACATCTGAATCTGTAGATGAAGTTCATAGATTAAAGTTTGTTGTCTTCTCCACATGGTATTAGAAAAATGTTATTTTCCTCTTTTTATTTTTGTATTTTTTTCCAATGGAATCTTAATTTTTATAGTTTTTTTTTTTTTTTTTTTGGTGAAGTGTTGGTGAGAAGAAAAGTGGTTTAGTGGGGTTGTGAAGTGTGGATTATATAGCCGGAAGGATTGGATTTCGGTTGGAATGAAGCCGGCCTCGGGGAGGCACTTTTAAGGGGGAAGCCGGCCTCTTGGAGGCAATATTAAGGG
Source organism: Calendula officinalis (assembly GCA_963853835.1). Lineage (NCBI taxonomy): Eukaryota > Viridiplantae > Streptophyta > Magnoliopsida > Asterales > Asteraceae > Calendula > Calendula officinalis. The sequence continues at coordinate 67,912,427 of OY970827.1, read as the reverse complement.
TGTGTCAGGCAGAACCTAAAGTCGGCCTTCAGGAGTACTCTTTTAATTTGAAAGCCGGCATCCATGACTCCATAAAGCCTATTTTTGAAAACCCAAGAAAAACAAGCCTATTTGTGAAAAAACAGCTAAAATGAAGCCTATTTTTGAAAAAAATTCGAAATTTAGGTTGATCAATTTTTCCAAAACAATTATTATAATCAATTTGGACGTATTTTGGGATGGAGGACAGTTTTTAAGTTAAAAGATTATAATAATGATTAAATTATATTAAATTGGATCATTATAATGGGATGAGTCTCAAACTTTTTGATTAAAGTGAGTTTAACCGATTTTTGTTAAACTTAAATACGATTGGAAATACATCGGTAAATTTAATAACTTAAATACGACGGAAGGAAAATTATTTTCATTTTTTATAAAGCAGAAAATAAATACTAGGTATTCCGTAAGAAATCTTCTCCTATATATGCACGTTAACCCGATCATAGTTCGACACCTCATCACGTTGCAAGCCTCTGATTGGTCGCTTATTCCAGCTGTAATTCATTCATTGGAGAAGATTTTGCACGCAAAATTCAATTCCGCATATTCTACCGCAGACTGTTATTTTGCTTCCGGATTTCACGTGAGATTTATTCTCATTCATTTGACTAGGTAGACTGTTTCATAAAACAAAAATATAATTTCCAAATTATAATTTAGGACGTTAATTAACATAAATTCCTCCAAATCCGGAAAATAGAGAATGTTTCCTATTATAATCATGTTATTTTTTACTAACATTCGGAAGATTTATATGCATTACCTATTGAATTCCGCATATTCTACCCATGGCTGTTATTTAGCTTCCGGATTTCACGTGAGATTTATTCTCATTCCTTTGACTAGGCAGACTGTTTCAAAAATCAAAAAGATAATTTCCAAATTATAATTTATCACGTTAATTAGCATAAATTCCTCCAAATCCGGAAAATAAATAACAGATTTCCAAATTATAATGTTATTTTCGAATTACTTAAACTAACCATCCACCCCTTTATAACCATTCACGTGATAATCATAAACACTTACAACTATTTGCAGCACCCGCATCAAGGTTCTCTGCCCAACAGTTGAAGGTATACACTCTTCTTTTCGCAATCTTCGTTTTTTCTCATAACACATTCCTATAACTCTAAAAATCGTTTAATCTGTGTGCAGCCTAATACCTGTAGAATTGTGAAACATACACTTTATCTACGTCAAAGGTATGAATATTCCGGACTAAATTCTTACTTCAATAACTATTGAAAAAAAGTTCATAGTTTAAAACAATTTAATAAATTTGTTGCTCAGATCGGAATTGCGAATAACTGTCAATCTGAAAAATCAGTAATCAGTTTGACTTTTAATCAAATAAAAAATATGACTTTTCAAAGTCAAACTATGAATTACTTATAAATTTTTTATTTTAAGTTTTTTTTGTACACTTTCAAAATATTAAAAAATAAACTGAATATTTAGTTATTTAAAAGTTTTTTCTGATTAAAACTGAATAATACATTCCGACTGAATAATACATTCCTACTGAATATTTAGTTTTTTTCAATAGTTTTTTGGAGTATCTTCATAATATTATAAAAAACCGTATTATGAATGTATGAATTTCACAGTCAAACAGTTTAGCCACGTGTTATTTCATGTATTTTTTATGATTGGGATACTTTATTTTAAGTTGTTTTTAAATCTTTCAGAATAGTTTAAAAAAACCTATTATTACTGATTGACTTTCTAATTCATTCAGTTTAATGATTTCCAATATCATAACAAAATTATGAGTAAAAAAAACTTAAGGATACATATAGGAAGTAGTGAAATTTATTAAATTTAAAAGTCAAATCGGGTTACTTAAAGAAGTCAAATTGGCTATATTTTAAGAAGTTGTCTTTTTTAAAAATGAAACTGAATAATACTGTTTTAACACTTTAATTTTTAGTTTTTTTTGAAGTCAAACTCAATAATACTGTTGTAACTACTTTAAATTTAAGTTTTCAAACTCAATATTTAGTTTTTTTCAATATTTTTTTGGAGTATCTTCATAATATTATAAAAAACCGTATTATGAATGTATGAATTTCACAGTCAAACAGTTTAACCACGTGTTATTTACTGTATTTTTTATGATTGGGATACTTTATTTTAAGTTTTTTTTAAATCTTTCAGAATAGTTTAAAAAAACCTATTATTACTGATTGACTTTCTAATTCATTCAGTTTAATTATTTCCAATATCATAACAAAATTATGAGTAAAAAAAACTTAAGGATACATATGGAAGTAGTGAAATTTATTAAATTTAAAAGTCAAATCGGGTTACTTAAAGAAGTCAAATTGGCTATATTTTAAGAAGTTGTCTTTTTTAAAAAAGAAACTGAATAATACTGTTTTAACACTTTAATTTTGAGTTTTTTTGAAGTCAAACTCAATAACACTGTTTTAACTACTTTAAATTTAAGTTTTCAAAATATATTCATAATATTTTTAAAAACCCGTATTATGAATGTATTAATTTATAATGCAAACAGTATAACCACTATTTATATACTGCCTACTTTTCTCATAATTTTTTTTATTTATATTTGAAAAGTTATTCGCAATATTTAAAAAAATTTTATTATTACTGTTTGCATTAGAAAGTCAAACAGTTTACGGATTTAAAAAATCATAACAAATGTTCATCATAGAAATAACTTAAGGATATATATGGTAGTAGTCAAAATATTGGAAAAAATTTATTGCGAAAGTCAAACAGTTTACTGATTTAAATATAACAGATTTAGTTTTAACATTAAAAGTCAAACTGGGTTACTTAAAGAAGTCAAATTGGAGTTAGTTACTGTTTTTTAAACATTATTTACTGTTTTCATATTATTTTTAAAAAAACGTATTATGAATGTATTAATTTCTAATGCAAACAGTATAACCACAGCGTATTTACTGTCTACTGTTTTCATCGGCTACATTTTAAATAAATATTTAAAATACAACTTAAATTTGACTGTTTAAAGTACCTAAGCCAACCACTTAAATTTATGCATTTTAAAAATCAGTTTGATTATACATTTTTTAAGTAAACATTTATAAAGAAATTTATGGACCATAATCTTATTAATGATGCAGCATGAATCCGAACAACGATAAGGGAAAAGGGAAGATGAATTACCCGAAAACACCAAATTCGCCCGGTAGCAAGTTGAGGCCTTTGGCAAGTTCAGGAATATCTCTAGGTTCCCGAAGATTTAGAAACGCTGAAAACACAAACCAGTCACCAATTAATATCGGGAGAGACCAAGGTATTTAATATCACATGCCTCTTAATTTTGCAATTTAATACAATTACTAACGTTTACAAGTTTATTTCAGAAAACATGAAACCGAAAGAAATTACACCAATTGGGAAAATAGATGCATGTAAACCTAACATAACTGTTCGTGGGAGATGTATTTCAATTTGGCATTCCCACCGTAAGAATGAACCGCATAACCCTTACTCTCTAGACTTAGTGCTGCATGATGATCAGGTATTATAAATCATGTAGACATAAAACAGAATTTGGTGCGCATAAAATTCTATACAAAATGATAATTAACTATGTTTTTCGCAGAATGATCGAATTCAGATATGGATTAAGAAAGAATTCATGTATAAGTTCGAGCCTTTGTTCGAGGAAGGCCAATGCTATGAAATCACGAACTTCTCCATTTATCAGAATACTGGATATTACCCTTTATTACCACATAAGTTCAAATTGGCATTTGGTTTCAATACAACTGTTACTCGCATTGAACAGATTGATGAAAATATTTATAGTTTATTACTCGAACCATATACTGAGATTAAGTCCGTCGATCGTACTTATGCTGAGAAAGACGCTGTGGGTACGTCATATTTTCCTGATAATTTTGTACTTATTTTTCAGCACAAGTATATTATATTTATAATCAAAATATTGTTATAATATCTGTTTCAGATGTTATTGGCTCTGTTGTTGGAATTATGGAGAGTGTGAAGATAGCCACACAAAGTGGTATGAAATATCGACGTACTGTCGTGGTTGAGGATAATATGTACGTACTACTTACAAATCATATTATTATAAATAAATATTTTTTATAATATATTTTTATATGATTACAACTTCGTACAAAATAGGGGAGAACAACTTGATTTTACGTTTTGGGAAGAGTGGGCAACGATGTGGAACGATTATGCCGCTGATCCGGAGAAATTAGGCCATTTTGTCGTGATTCTACAGCTTGGGAAAGTTAAGTACTATGAAGGTATGATTAATAAAATATTAATTTGAATACATTTTTTTCTATTATAAGTCAAACTGTTTGACTGTAAAAAGTCAAATAGTTTATTATCTATTCAGAATCCGATATACTGTTTTTTTTAAATGTATAGAATTTTTGACAAAACTAATTTTAAACGTTTGACCACTACAGTCAAACAGTTTAAAAATATGTAATTTACGATATTTTGCTTTTAAAACTGTTTGACTACTAAAAGTAAAACTATTTAATAGTAAATTACACAACAGTAATTGTAATTTTTTACATTGTAAATCCTAAAATTCGGATTCTGATATTTTATTATTAAAACTGCATCTACACCGATTCTAAACAAATGTATCAATTTAAAAATGATACTCTTTTGGATATTACACACTAAATTCAGGAGCACCTGCGGTCCATAACGCTTTGTTCGGAACTAAGATAATCACTGATCAGAGTCATCCAGCTATTGTTGCATTTAAATCAGAGTTAGTAAAAGACCTTTTAATATATAATTCATTAAATATATGAAAAAATGAATTTATATCGCATTTTGTGATTGATAATGTTTTTGTACTCAGGGCTGAGAAACGGGATGATTATGATCCAAATCAGTTCAAAATTGAGTTTTTTACCCCTGAGGCTAAAGTAATTACCGTTTCAGATTTCTTTACTGGTAGTGTTAAAAGCATGGTGGGTGATATTCGTCAAATTCAACCGGTATGTAAAACCAAGTTCCATTAATTGTTACAGTATTTTCATTATCTATTAATTGGACTAATAAATGTACTTTTTATATTACTTTCACTTACATACAGGATTCCCACTGCATCGTATTTGCAACCATTCATGTTTTACATGATCAAATTGGATGGGCTTATTTGGCGTGCAAGAAGTGCACCAAAAAAGTAAAAGTAAGATCAGTAAATAGTCGCCAAACTACTTACGAATGCGACGACTGTGGCGCAGTACAAACGAATTCGAGGTAAAAAATTACATAAACTCATGAATTTTAAGTAATTATTAAGTATATTGACTCTTATTCTGACTTTTTTTATTGTTTATATTTTTTTACCTAACAGGTTTAAGGTTGTTGTAACCATCATTGATGAGAGTGGTACTGCACAAGTTGTCTTTTTCAACAGCTCTATTTTCAAGCTGACAGGCCTTACTGTGTGGGACGTAATTGACAAACACGGAAAGGATCCGTCCCAGTACTACCCCGATGAGTTGAATATGATCCTCGGTAAAAAATTACTGTTGAAGTTGTGGTACTCTAAAGAGAACCATCAGAAAAATAACCACACCTACCGGTGTGATGGTATGTCAGAGGATCCTCAACTAATCAAGCATTTCAAAAAAAACTTTATTGAAGATCGTGTAGAGGCTGATGTTGTGGATGAGGTAATAAAATAATAATATTTTTAATTTACTCAAATACATAGTTAGAATCTAATAAGCATATTAAATATTGGTTATATTTTTTCAGCCCGAGGATGAGCCGTTGGAAGATTTCAACACGCCTTCCAACTTGATAAACAAGGTTAGAATGTCTGATGACAGTGTAAAACGTGTGCTAAACATGCAAACACCAATTTCTACTGATGGGGCTTCTGGGAGCGGAACTTCGATTAACAAGAAACGCCGTGTCTTTATCGATCTAGATGATCTTGACACCGATTCTGAGGATGAAAAGGCTAGCAAAATATCGGATGGTTTGGTTGAGGTCAAGATCGAACCAGAAGACTGAGAGGCATCACATAACCGAATGCTGTTTTTTAAACATTCTTTTTATATTGGTTACATTATGGTTTTGAGTATTTTTTAGACAAATTTGGTTGTTTTTTTGTTGAATTTAGACTATAGTTTTTATCATATTTATTTGAACTGAGTTCGACTCTTGATGATTTATTTCCTTAGGTATTCGTGAGAAATTTTTGTTTATTCAATTAAAATAACCACCACGTTTTTTTAGTATGATATAAAAAGTAATACGGTATTAATATTAAAAAAAAAATTCGTTTTTATTTTTGCGAATTAACACTTTTTGTCAAATATAATTTTAACACTGTTTTACAAAATTAAAATAACCAAAACGGTATTTCTGTATAATATTAAAATCTTTTTTTTATATAGTCAATTTTCTTATTAACATACAAAGACAATCTGTTTGATATCAAATATTCAAAATTAAGGATACATATTCCATATTTAGTCGAATATTTGTCAATCATATATATATTGTGTATTAATTCGCCCTAAATAAGATGAAGCCACTAATCCACGCCATAAATAAATCATAACTAATCCATTAGGAATATACTAATCTGCAATTCTTCCCCTATATGTATCTATCTTTGACTTAAATCATAAATGTAAATATGGAATTACCATTAACTCACAACTAATTATGGATATAAATAAAATGAAAAAATTATTTTACCTTATTTAAAGATTTATTCCGGATATATCTTTTTAAAAAAATAACTTACTTCCCTAATTTCATGGAAACAAACTACTTACCTCATACAACTCTTCATTATATAAACTCTGTAGTCCCCCTTTCAATTTCAACGACCAAATTGTTGTATTTAGTTGTCGCTGGTTTTCAATCTGCAGTTATCATCGAATGGGCAGTATTATATCTTCTTCGATCTACTGAAAATTGGTGTGCTCCATCGAATCCTTCCTGTGCAACTCGCTTCTTCGATCTACAAATCATTAAAGATAAGTTTTTTATGAGGTTAATCATATTTTCGGTAATTAATCAATATTGATGACAGATACTTTATCAAAATATGATCACATGTGCTAACTTTATAATTGCATATTGAATGATTTGTATATTGTATATTGCATCATTACAGCTATAACTTTATAATTGCATATTGTATTTTAAAAACGTTCAGGAAATAACTGCTGAGGTGCTGCGGTTCAAACAGATTGCATTATAGTTGAAGATAAATAACTTATTGATTCTGCAACATATTCAACCAGGTATGGTTGAATCTTAACCATTAACCATTCAAATTATGTTATAAACTGATATGATTTTACTGGTAGTATATTTCGATGAAGTTATTTATTTTTTTACCTGGTAGAAAATAATGAAAGCTGCTTATATGATTTCTTATAATTCTGACAACTAAATATATTTTAATATTATAATATTTCTGAAATAACATTAGAAAACATAGTTAAGAAGGAGTATTTTAACTAGATGAGGTCTAAATTTCGAAAACTATTTAAATTTTAAAATTAGGGTTTCGAATACCTATGCATAAAAATACTTCGCATTTAAAGGGTCAACCACATTTTAGTTAAATAATTTAATGTTTACTACTGATTATCTATATTAAAGATATAAAGCAAATACTTTGGACATTTGAAATTTTAATAACTTTGACTTATTTTAGTCAAACTGTTTTCTACTGTTTTAATAGTCTAATTTTATGGTTGTTAATCTAGCAAAAAAGTAATATGACTGTTTTCGATCAATAGTGGAAACATAAAACTTTCAATACCTTAAACCAATAGCCAACAAACATAATATGAGTTTTGAACACTTTTTAACTGAATTAGATATTAATATGCCGAAAATTAGAGTTTTAAAATGACCCTACGTATGCAGTTAAAATATTTTGAAATTTATAATTCTAAAATTCTCCATAAGTATCTACTGTGCAGTCAATGGGAACTTTAAGTAAGTAATCCGTAAAACATAAGCTACTATTGAATATGTGTTTTTTTACGAGCAGCAGCCTACGGTTTGCTTCTGACCCAACCATATATGTAAAATAATTAGCAATTAAAATTCTAAAATTAGGGATTAGAATACCTGAGTTGGATAATTCTGCCGTTCTGTTGACTTCCGATACGGAGTTATCCAAATCCATATCAACTGGATGATGAAGCCAACAATAGTTTAGCTGATATGTTCCCGTTTCCATTTCCGATTTGAAATTTTCCGTCTTGTGCTTATAGAAAAAAATCGCCCATTAGGTTTTGATTATTGAGAAAAGTCTAGCCCTAATGCTGAATTTGGTCTAGCATTCTCTGTTTGGGCGGCGATAGAAGTGAAAGCGATGAAATTGATTTGTTTATTCAAATCCCTAAGTCGGTCAAGATTTGGGAAGGATTTCAGATCTCAAACGAAGGTTTCCTAAACCGAATAATTGATAAACCTAGGATAAGAAACAGGTAACAGTCTATTAGCCCAAAAAATTCTTTAAATCCGTAAATGATAATACCGGTGATTCAATTGGGCTATATTCAAACATTTTAATTAGCCCAAAATGTTGGGCTTAAACATAGAATATATTTTTAACACCCCAAAAATATAAACAGTATTATTCGGACATGCTGGTTTGTAATTGATCTCAATTTTTGGAACATAAATATAGTTTAAGATTACCCCTTTCATTGTACTTATATGATTTTTGTATGATATTTGCAGATATTATACCTAAAGTTACTATGGAAAGAACTTATCCCACTATTGATGAGAATAGTGCAAAAGATAATACAAAAAAAGGAGGTAAAAGAAAAATCACGGAACAAAACAATGAGAATCAACCAGGAAACAGTAAACGCATCGTATCTGAATCTCAATTACATGATTATATATCTTCGTCCAACATACCATTTGAAGATATCACTAATAGACCCATAGAAAAAACTTTTAAAAAATGTAAGTATTATATTTAGTTTGTCATTATTATGTTATATCTTTATTTTGACTTTGTTTACAATAATTGTGTTAAACAATTTAACCAAATTTTACTTCTTTTATACTATAAGCAGCGCCAAAGGAGATTCCAAATGTGGTAAGGAAACCTGGAAGACCTACTGGAAGAAAACCGCTTATGCCAAGTAATGAAAGTATGTAAATTAGTTTTCTCTACAATAAATTAGATTTTGACTAATCGACCTTTTTTATTATGTTTGATAGGTATAATATTTCACATTTTAATGTAATTATTTTTAAATATAACAGATTTGGTAGAAAATATATCTAAACTTCGTCGTGGAAGGCCGTCAAAATCAGGAATACAATCCAACAACAAAGAATCAAGAGGTGCAATCAATTATTTCCAAACTGTTCACATTAATTATCAAAATATAAAAACATTTTTATTAAAATGTGCAACTAATTATATTTCACATATATGTTGCATAGGTCACTCATTTATATCACCAATGCCTATGATAGCTCCACGTACGAGTCAATTATCATGTAAGTAGGTCATAAAAACATACGCTTACTAAATTTAACTTATTTTTTGCATACACATTTTATTGTCTTTCATATTACGATTATTTATTAATTACTTACTTATTATTGATGTAGGTCCACCGTTAAATATGTTTTATCGAAATACCCCTTTTATAAATGGAATATTCACAACACCACCTTCGACCAAAACACAATTTTATCCGATTGCAACTTCTATAAGTACATCACAACCCTCCTCATACCCCGTTACATCAAATAGTGAAATTAAAACAAACGGTACTTTGTGTTTTTTTTTTATATTTTTTCATACCTTTATATGGATATTTAATATACTTCATATTTGACTCAGAAACTGCAGTGTTCACCAAAAAGACTTCAAGGTTCAAGATCAATACACCCATAGATTTTAATTTATGTGAAAAAGGTTTGAATATATATATTATCAAATGACACATAAAGCCTATAAATTTGGAATATATGTGTATGATCTATGGCCTTATTATTATTATTTGTCCCTTCTGATGTAAATTAGGAAATTCTTCAAAGGCAGATTCAGAAAAAAACAACAAAAAAGGAAAATCGGTGCGTCCGAGAATATCACGTGGTTTAAACTTCACCACCCCTCAACAGGAAAATCAACCTGAGCTACCAACAAATGCATTTGTTGGAATTTCAAACGGTACAAATTATTTAATTGATAAAAATCCGTTATTCTTTATATATATTAAATAATTTTTTATAAGGAGTTATATTTTTAAATTTAATTTTGTAGAATACCTTGATCATGGAGACCCTGATTACGAATGCGCGTCTTGTAGTGCTATGGTTTGGAAAGATGAGAAAGACCGAGGACGCTCCGCTATAAACCCCCACTCTTATTCAATTTGTTGTATGAGGGGTAAGGTTAAGCTGCCTGTTGACATGATCGAACCACCAAAATTGTTGAAAGATCTTATTACCAAACAACATCCAAAGAGCGATTATTTTTTGAGCAATATACGTCGATATAACATGATGTTCGCTTTCACTTCTATGGGGGCTAAGCAAGACGAGTCCGTTAACAATGGACGTGGCCCTTACTGCTTCAGGATTAACGAGGAAAATCCACATAGATTGGGAGATTTGATGCCGGAACCGGGGAACCGTCCTAAATTCTGTCAACTTTATATATATGACACGGAAAACGAGATTCAAAATCGTATACAAGCTGTTAGGTAACAATCTAATTAGTTAACGATGTCTTTTAATTTTTATAATATAATTAATTAACGATGTCGTAACAATCTAATTATTAAAGTTTTTCGTTACAGCAACCGCAGATGCGCATCAACAAATACTAATGAGATAGATGTTGAGCTTACAACCCAACTAAGAGACATGCTTGATTCAATCAATCCGTTGGTTGAGAAGTTCCGGATGGCCGCCCGATCGATAAGGTCTTCAAATGACAGTAACATTAAGCTCAGACTTATTGGCAGCAGGTCACGAGATGGTAGAAACTACAATCTACCAACTTCTTCCGAAGTTGCAGCTTTGATTGTTGGTGATTTTGAAGATACAACAAATCCTAGGGATATTGTCGTCCACAGGCAAAACGGAAAACTAAAAAAAATTAGCGAGCTGCACGTACTCTACCTAGCATTGCATTACCCTTTATTTTTCCCTTATGCGGAAGATGGGTACCGTACTGATGTCTACCACCAAGGTGTTACTGATTTTAACGAAAAAAATAAAGGCACCCGAGTGTCAATGAGGGAGTGGTTTGCTTATAGATTGCAAGACAGGAGAAATCAGTTCTCCATGATACTCAGTGGTAGGCGATTGTTACAGCAATTTTGTACCGATGGACAGACAATGGTTGAGGCTGAGAGGATGAGATACATTAAAACACAGCAAAAAGATTTAAGAACTGAGACGTATGCAAGATTGGCTACCATATCCGCCCAAAGTCAAGATAATGGTAATGTATTACGGGGTAAGAAGTACGTGCTACCGTCGTCATTTACAGGAAGTCCGAGGTATATGATGCAGAATTATTTAGACGCCATGACGATATGCAAGTTTTATGGTTATCCTGATTTATTCATAACCTTCACGTGTAACCCTAATTGGCCTGAGATTGCCCGTGAAATGGCCAAGAAAGGTTTGAAATCTGAAGATCGTCCGGATATTCTATCTAGAGTGTTCAAAATCAAATTAGACTGCCTCCTAAAAGATTTTAAGGAAAATCATACTTTTGGCAACGTAAAAGGAGGTAAAAATCCATCACATATACTTTCAAACTATTTTTAAACGTATAAACATAAATATATATGGTTTAATGTATTTTATATATTTTCCATTTCGCAGTTGTTTACACCATTGAGTTCCAAAAGAGGGGTCTTCCACATTGCCACATTTTACTGTGGCTCGAGACACGAGACAAGATAACTGCTGCGTCAAAAATAGATGAATTTATATCAGCAGAGATACCCGACAAAGAACAGGATCCGGAATTGTACCAGATAGTCACCGATCAGATGATGCATGGCCCGTGCGGTGCTGAAAACCCAAGATGCCCTTGCACTGTCAATTTCAAATGTACGAAAAAATTCCCAAAACAGTTCAACGAGTCAACTATCATCGATGACAATGGATACGCAATCTATAGGAGGAGAAACGACGGAAATACTGTACGGAAAAGTGGAATAGATTTGCATAATGGTTATGTCGTGCCCTACAATCCAGGTTTGCTTAGGAAGTACCAGTCTCATATAAACGTCGAATGGTGCAACCAAGTCGGTTCGATAAAATATCTTTTTAAGTATGTCAACAAAGGACCAGACAGGGTTACTGTTGCTGTGGAGGGCGAAGAGATCGACGAAATTAAAGATTATTATGATTGTAGGTATCTTTCAGCGTGTGAGGCAACCTGGCGTATATTTCAGTTTGATATTCATAGAAGGACGCCTGCAGTAGAACGGTTGCCTTTCCATTTAGAGAATGAACAGCCTGTAATCTTTTATGCGAGGGAGAGTATTGATTACGCGTTAGATAAGTCATCTGTAAACGAAACCAAGTTTATAGCGTGGATGGAACTAAACGAGAGAGATCTAGACGCCCGTAAACTCCTGTATGTTGAGATCCCCCAGTTTTACGTCTGGAATCAGCAGCAACGCATTTGGAACAAAAGACAAAGAGGAAACACACTAGGCCGTATACATCATGTCCCGCCGTCATGGGGTGAACTTTATTATTTACGTGTATTACTAAACAAGGTGGAAGGTCCGAGAAGCTGGGATGATCTGAGGGAATGGCGCGGTGTTATTTATCCGTCATATAGAGATGCGTGTTTTGCCCGTGGGCTCCTACAGGACGACAAGGAGTACATTGATGGGTTGTTGGAAGCAAGTTTTTGGGGAATGGGTGATTATCTTCGTTCTTTCTTTGTCATGCTACTCATGACTGATAGTATGTCTCGACCCGAGTTTGTCTGGGAAAAAACTTGGCATGTTTTGGCAGAGGATGTCTTAACCGTTGAACGAAGGAAGCGTAACGATCCAGGTAATACTAAAAAACAACTCACTCAATTTAATTACTACATTTTGATTCATATTTTTTTTTATTGTTTAACAATCTTAGCGTTTATTAATGCAGATTTACAACTTTCTGACACACAGAGGATGAATATATGTCTTACGTATATCGAACACATGCTGCTTTGTAATAACAAGAGTTTGAAGTCTTTTTCAAACATGCCATATCCGGATGAACAATACACGATGGAAAATTACAACCGGTTAATACATGACGAGGAATCGTACAACAGAGACGAACTCCGCGATCAGCATCAAACTCTTTATGCCAGCCTTACGTCAGAGCAGAAACGTATCTACAGAACAGTCATGGACGCAGTTAATAATCAAAAGGGCGGAATGTTCTTCGTATATGGTTACGGCGGTACTGGGAAGACTTACCTATACAAAACTATGTCTGCTGCATTACGTTCCCAAGGGTCAATAGTATTGAATGTTGCATCAAGTGGTATTGCGGCCCTTTTGTTGGACGGTGGTAGGACGGCTCATTCCAGGTATGCGCGTACTTATTATACTCGAACAAAACACTTTTAATATTTAGTTTTTACAGTTTTTATATAAATTGCTAATTTTGTACCCTGTTCAGGTTTGCAATTCCTATTAATGTGGTGGAAGATTCGTTGTGCCACATATCAGCTGACGGTGACCTTGCTGAGTTGATACGAAAAGCTAAGCTGATTATCTGGGACGAGGCACCAATGATTAACAGATTTTGTTTCGAGGCGTTTGATAGAACACTGAGAGACATATGCAGGCAGGACCCATCGACACCGTCAAAATCTGTATTCGGTGGAAAAGTTGTTTTGTTTGGTGGTGATTTTAGGCAGATTCTTCCTGTTATTCCAAACGGCTGTAGGCAAGACGTGGTACATTCGACTATCAATGCTTCGTATCTTTGGGACCACTGCACTGTATTGAAATTAACAGTAAACATGAGGCTTGGTTCGGGAGCATCTGACGTTGAAAAAAAAGAAATAAAGGAGTTTGCAGATTGGATACTCGATATTGGCAACGGCACTATAGGTATGTATTTCAAGTAAATTTAAATTATATAGACCGAAGCATTTGATTTTTTACTTATATGAATTTTGTTGATATTATCTAAACACAGGTGGTGAAAATGATGGTGAGTCGTCAGTAGAGTTCCCTGATAACATGCTGATTCCACCATCTGATGATAACGTTGGGGCTATTATAGCAGAAACATACACTCATTTTATTGATAATCTATGGCAGCCCAGATTTTTTCAGGATAGAGCCATTCTTGCTCCCACGCATGAAATGGTTGACCTCATAAACGAACGAATGCTGTCATTAATTCCTGGAGAACTAAAGGAGTACGAGTCATCGGACTCGGTTTCCGCTGCAGACGAAGATGATACTATGTTTAACCTTGATCTTTACACCCCTGACTTCTTGAACAACATAAAAATGTCAGGTGTACCGCATCATATATTGAAGTTAAAGATTGGGGCTCCTGTAATGTGTATGAGGAATATTGATCAGAAAGCTGGATTGTGCAACGGAACAAGACTTCAGATATTACGAATGGGGGTGAATATAATCGAGGGTAAAATCATATCTGGCGGCAAGGTGGGTACAATTTGCGCTATCCCTCGAATGGTTATTAGCCCTTCCGACAACAAGATGCCTTTCAAATTGAATCGGAGGCAATTCCCTGTTCAGGTATGCTTTGCTATGACCATTAACAAAAGTCAAGGCCAGACGTTGTCTCAGGTTGGGTTGTTTCTGCGAAAACCGGTATTCTCGCATGGCCAGCTTTATGTTGTTGTATCACGAGTTAAGAACAAGAACGAGTTGAAGGTCATTTGTTGTGACACAGATGGAAATTACACTAATTCAACAGCAAATGTCGTTTACAAAGAAGTCTTATTTCGTTTGTAAATTTTATGTAATATTTCTTCATGTATCAAATTTTATTTAACATTTATTTATGTACATCATTATTATGTAATTTTTAATATTATTAATGTATGTTGGTATTTTCTCACATAATAAATTTTGAGGCATACCCGCCCAAATGGGCGGGTTATGAAGCTAGTTGATAAATATACAAAGAGATTTGTGATGGACGGTGTTTACACCTTTTTAGAAACACTACTTACAAAGATGAGTAAATTCGTCAGAATTTGCAACGGATTTGTGACGGACATTTATATAAAATTTCCACAAACCAGTAAAAAAATTTACTCCAAAGGTGTGATGATCGATCATCGATGCATTTAACTGTTATCCTTTTAGGAACGTCCAAATTGAGTTGAGATCAAATCAGACGGTGATGTTTTCCACGAGCTATAAGACTATGTGTAATGGGTGACCAAACCCAGTTTGGTCACCCTTGCCACCTCTGTGCCACATCAGCCCGACCAAACACATAAAAAATCCCGACCAAACACACGTAACCAGGCGACCAAATCATTCCCCTTTGAAAAAACCTTCCCCCTTTGAAAATTGATCGGTCGACTAGTCGACCGTTGGGCACGGTCGGCGCGTCGAGGGATGACCGAAGTAACGCAGGGGACGCGTCCCTTGCCTTTCCACGTATGATCGACCGAATGGTCGACCACACCCGTTACGGACGGTCTAAAAGGTGAACGCTGAACCCCCACATGCCATCCCTGAATCTACTCCGACTACCATCCAATATTGTCAGAGTCATGACGGTGAGGATGGAACCTGAAAAAAAGTATTTATTCTTGAAATTATATTATTGGTAAAATAAAAAACTTTAAATATTTTATACTCCCTCCCATAAAAAACTTCTCATTTCACTTTAAATTTTTGTCCCGAACTTCTCATTTCCCATATTTGATGAACTCCACACAATTAAAAACTACTATTACTAAAGACCCTATCACTAATATCCACTAACTATCTTTCTCTCTTCAATTCAATCTTATATTTTAATCAAAAGTATTATCAATTACCCCACCACTAACTATCACCTAAAAACTTGTGTAAAAGCCAAATGAGAAGTTTTTTTTGGGACGGAGGGAGTATAATATATTTATGAAAAATTATACTCCTCCGTCTCACAAAAAATTTCTCATTTCTCTTGGGCACAACATTTTAGGAGATAGTTATTGACTTAGTGGTGATGTCCTTAATAATACTTTTGATTAAAATATAATGTTAGATTGGAGAGAGAAAGTGTTTTAGTGGTGGAATCATTGGTAATAATATTATTTTATTAAGTGGACCCCTCAAATTTGAGAAATGAGAATTTTTTTTGAGGCAAAATTTTAAAGAGAAATGAGAACCTTTTTGTGGGACGGATGAAGTATTTATTGCTACTAAATCTTCTTATTTAATCATTATTACAAATAAAATGATTATCGTGTGAAGTTCATTAATTTTCTTTCATAACCACATCTTATGATTTGGATACCCGTATTATTAATCAGAAGATAAGTAGGAAGATTTAGTATAGAATAATATCATATCTCTGGATTTATATCTATTGGCGGGGTAGAGGAGGGCATCATAAATGGTAACGATCAAAGAAAGTAAGTCTTATCTTTTTTTTTGGTTCTAACTCAAAGGAGAGATGGCAATGAGTGGTCAAAGAGTTGCTCGGATAGAAATGAAGCCGAAAGGCGATGTTTTTTACGAGTTATATAAAGTGAACCCGCACCACGTTCCCCGAAATTAGTCCAAAACTGGAAGTGTGGGTTGTGTCCTCCACTGGAACTATTTTCATGGTAAACCACACATATATACTCTTTAACTTACATCTTTCTATATGTCGTTCTGCAGATGGAAAAGATTGTGTTGCAAAAACACTAATCCTAGAAATCGACGGGGAGAAAAAGTTAAATAATAAGGTAGTTGAAGGATATCTCCTCGAACTATATAAGAATGTGTTTTATATCTACCTTCATGTAGATACGGAGGGTACTATAAATCATGTGGTCACATGGACCGTCAAGTATGAAAAGCTAAGACCCGATGTTCCTGATCCGGATACATTTATGGATTTTTATACGAGGCTCACCAAATACATAGAGGCTAATCATCTCTAGAATTAAATAAATCAATTCCAAATCATATAAAGGACGATTGTCTCAGTTACATTAAATAACTCATTTTGAGTGTGCTGGATGTTGCCTTTCCTTGTATATATGTTTGCATTTATATGTTTATGTTATGTTATGTTTGTTTGTTGTGTTTTATATATATATGTATATAATATATACAAATGTTATTTGGTAGATGTTATGAACATGAGATCTGAAGTTTCATCATTTTGAACCAACAGGTTACCACCGGATATGCAAGTTTTTGCATACATCTCTATCAATTTTGGACTAAAATATTTTTCAATTAATTAACACTACACTAGATATCTTTGCTCAATATGTTAAACATAATCATATCTTTTTTCGTTACATATATTAATTTTAAAATCAAAGTTGACCCGAAACCACTACCTTTTTTTATTATTGTCCTAGTTCATATCTTACATCGACTACGAAATTTTTCATTTTAATTAAAACTTATATGGGTATAAGTTCATGAGGTAAGTTAGCTATATGAAAATGTTTAAGCCATTACGTAGTATTAGTTTTATAATGGTTTAATTGACAAGAAAGAGACAATTGAATATATTTTTTCCTATATAAGGAGCATACTACTTTCCCTCACCTAAAAAATGTTAATAATTCAACTTTTCCTAAATCTTATAGACTTAAATGAAAAATGTAATTGATGAGCTCAAATTGGTTGATTGGATTAAGATTGTACTTCAAAAACGTTAATCCATGATCTCAATGAGGAAGAAAAGTCAATTAACTTTCATGTGACTGAAGGGGATATTCTACAACTTTACAAGTATATGATCATACACATTCATGTAGACACAAAGGGTTCGAAGCACATTGTTACATGGACTGTTGAATACCAAGTGGCTTATAATCCAATAGTATTCGGTCTATAGGTGTCACATAATGTCGTGAGTTCAAGTCTTGTTGTGGATTAAAATATTGTAGATTTAAGACACATATGTATTAGTTATTAAAAAAAACATGGACATTTGAATATGAGAAGTTTGAATCTTGACATCCCTAATCCAGATACTCGCCACCCATTTACCACCATCTTCCGCCACTCACCACCATCTTCCGCCACTCACCACCGCCATGGTTCCACCAAGAAATCCGTTTTCTTTAAAACTACAACACCACAGTTTCATGCAGCAGCTGCACGAAGCCGCCAGCAAGAAGGCGATTTGTACGATGAAGATAATAAAAGATTAGTTCAAACAGGTCCAAACCCTCTTCATAATTAATAACTAGTTAAGTAAATTAAATTAAAGAGCTTTGCTAATTTATGTTGATTGTATAATATTCTTTACATGTACGTTTAATTATGTAGTAGTTATGTACAAATTAAGCTGGAGCTAGTAACACTCTTCTGTTTATGTTCTTTATGTTATCATCTTATTCCATTTCTTCAAGTTAGAATTAATGGTAGCATAAGTTTTAATTTGGCTTTTTCAGTTCATTCTTAACACTCCACAAATGGTTAATATAATATATACACACACATTATATATGTATATATATATGTGTGTGTGTGTACGTGTGTGTAGAAGAGATAGAGATAGAGAGGAGAATCTTTTGTTCATGTTTTGTTTAACCAGTAGTACGTGTCTTCCGTCTGAAAGCTTCTGTTGAAGAAATTAATGAGTTTCTGTGTTGAGTTTGATGTGGAAACCTGCTGCAATTAATTCACTGTTTGTTTTTTTAGTAAACAAATCATTGACTTACTGTTTTAGATCCATCGTATTTCACTATTTTGACTCTGGCCAGTTAGGGGTATTTTTGTCTTTGACAAACATGTGTATAGAAACATTATTATTTTCACGTCATGGGTCCGTTACTCCCATATTTTGCATAACGGCAAGGGTAAGGATGAAAATGCCTTTTCACAAGCAGGTGTGAAGGATTGGTTGGCAATTCAGGTTCAAGGGTTAGCGGGTCATAAACGTTCAACCGACTTGTTTATATAAAATGTCAGATATCTCAATCCTAATATGTTTACCTTCAACCCGAATCTGTTATATATAACCCGTTTAATTAAACGATGTAAATAGGTCCAAACGGGTTAAATAGGTCATACAGGTTGTTATTCTGCAAATTCATAACAAAATAGCAAAACACCAAAATTAATAAATAGGTTTTTAATTTTTATCTAATTATTAATTACGTTTGAACTAGTAAACCATAAAGTAAGTACAAATATATAATAATTAAACGGGTTGATGGGTCGACCCATTTGAATTATCATCCTCCCGAACCTAACACATTTAGTAAACGGGTCAGTTGAGTCGACTCAATATTGACCAAAAACTACTTTACCTCAACCCAAACTTGTTTATTTTCTTATCGATTTCATATTGAATTTCGTGTCAGGCTGAAATTGTCACCCCTAATTGGTTATACCTAGAAGATATAAAATATTTCTGTAAAGTTGACACTTGACATCAATGCTGTCCGGTTAAAGTTATTTTCATGAAACTGCCGTAAAAAAAGAGAATTAATTTTGGTACCACAACTTTAATGATTATACAACTGACTGTACAAGTATGTTAAGCATGAGATGCGATAGATACATTAAAAGTTGTGATACCACAATCACCCCTTAAAAAATATCTCTCTCTTAATCTGCACACTTTCTCAAGGCTTCTACTCCTCCAGTGATTATAATCATATTTCCAAATAAATGGTAATGTAATCTCGTTTAATTTGTTATATGTCAGAGCATCACTTTTTCAAGATTTTTAAACGACGTGTACCAATTCAGAATTAAACTATCCTCATAGGCAACTAATTCCAAGCAAAACTCATAACCCTTGTTCTAACCATAACTTCATTCTACATAACAAAAGACCCCAAAGGTAATAGATTAAATTCTAAATTAAACATGATAACTGCTCACTAATTCTAGTTTTAATCACTTGTTCCTGCTACTCCTCCTTGTCATATTATGCTTCCCATTGACTCTACATTTCAATTTATCTTTTTTATTTCTGGTTTTAGTTTTTCCCGACACCTCATCCTTTGACTCCTCCAACTCCTGCATTTGTATTGGTTCATCAACATCACATAATTGAGGGCCCACATTTGTGCAAATCGGGTCAAAAACCTCTATCATATTCTCCAAAACTGGACCTTTGGATGATTCAATCTGCAAATCAGTGGATGCCAGCTGGCATGTGTCCTTCTGCGAACTTCTTAGTTTAGCTCGTTGTCCATTTACTTGACTAGAAACTGCATTTGGTGTCTGTTTTAACGGTTGTTTTTCAATTTCTTCAGTCGGGATTTTGTTGGAAATCGACTTTAATTGAGATCTTGTCCAAATTCGTTTGCCATTTTTGTGTAATATTGAATTAATATCAGGGTGTAATTTGACACCCGTTTCACCAACTTTATTTTCTTCTTGAATTTGTACATCACTTGCTTTAACTTCTACTATCTGATTCTGCTCGTTCGATTCATTATCTTGTTCCAATTTTGCTTCACTCAACACTTGAATTTCATTCCTCTCATTTTTCTTAATTCGTTTGCTATTTTTTGACTTCAATTTCTGATTCGTTTTCCTCTTTTTTGTTTCACATTTTCCTATTTGCTCAATATCACCCTTAGGTTGTTTTGTAGATTGATTTTCATTTTCAGTAACATCAAATTGTTTAATCATCAATATTTCTTCCGGTTGATTTTGCTCGATAACATTATCACAAACTCCACCTTCTTCCTTTTCTTGACATACACACACATCAATCAAATTATTTTGCTCATATTCTTGTTCTTGACAGACTTCAATTATCTGTTTACATTTTTCCTTTTTCTTATACTTTTTAAGCTTCTTTCTTTTCATAATTCCCGACTCCAAATCCTGCTTAATATTCTGTTTCTTACTCTTTTTACGTTTTTTACGGGACCCACTGCTTGTTTTTCCCGCCTCAGAATCCTTCTTAATCTTACGTTTTTTCACGGTTTTTAAAATTTTCTTTCTTTTTAACTGCTTTTCAGATGTAGAATTGGATATTGGTTCAGAATTTGCAACAGCAAGCATATAACGTTGATTTTGAGTCATTAAAATCTCGTTACGATCACAAAGTTTCTCAAGGTGATGTTTTAGCAATGTTGAGTGAGCCCAAGGTAATTGATCAGCATATTCCTGTTTTATGTAGTTTGATACTGAATCCTCACTAGAACCGTCTTTTTCATTTAATTCCTCAATCGCCCTATGAATCATCTGTATCCATAAATCACCAGAGTAATTAGAACATCAACAATTAGGTAAAATATTTCATCTCATAAACGAAGATTATTGTGTCCTTTTATGGAATTGAAACAGATTACTTGTTCTACATAATGCAATTATGAAAAATACTTCCTTTGATAGCAAAAGTTATAATCCATACCTAATTATTGTGTCCTTTTATGAAACTGGCATAGAATTACTGGTTCTGTACAATGCCATTAGAATTTACGGTAATACGTAATAACAAAAGTTATGTTACGAAACCCTACATGACTGAATCGACTCCGACAGTTAAATACCAACAAAACCCTAATTGCGGAATTTATTTGAAATCAAACTTTGAAAAGGCAATAATGTACTTACAGCTGCATAAGGTGGATGATTAGCAGTTAGAACATCAGGACAGAGTTGAGAAAAGTGTTGCTCGATTAACCTGGGATAAGAATTAGTAGTACCATTTGGGAGTAGATTAGGGTTTGAATTAGCAAATTGAATTAGGGCTTCTTTGAACATGTTCATGGCTGGTTTGTGATTGAAACTGATTGTGTTAAGAGGGGTTTTGTTACGGAATTGAGGGTTTTGATTTGATTTTGTTTCCATAGATAAAGGCAAAATTATTTTATTCATTCTGAAGATTCGGAGAGAGAAGTGTGTTTATGTGTGTGTTTTTGCCTGCAATTTTGGAACAGTTAAGGGAGCTGAAAGTGTGTTGTACGTAATTTTGTTTGAATTGTTAGTGTAATTCTTTATTTCATATTATTATATTATTTAATTTTGACACTTGTCTTAATAATGTGAGTAAGCACAAATAATAGGTATCAATATAATTTCTCAACTTTTAGTATTTTGTTTATAGTGGTTTAAAATCCGGGTCAACAAAAGCGGTTCAACTAGTTAAATCGTAGCCCGTCTATCGTACCGGGTTGACTAAAACTATAGACATTGTTTTTTACTACCTTCGTATCAAAATAAGTGATACATTTGAGAAAACACGGGTTTTGAGGCAAAAGATTAAAAGGTAGTGTAACATACATTAAAGTGGATAGTTAGTGGAGATTGTGTCGCACTTCTTTTGAATAAAGTGATATTAATGATGTTTAAAAGTAAAAATAAGGGTAAAACGGTAATTTCACTTTATTAAAGTAGATAGTTAGTGGAGAAATGATCCCACTTTTTTACCAAATAAGGTAAGTTTTAGAAGTGTATCACATATTTTGTTCCACCTCTAAATAAAAAGTGTATCACTTATTTTGATACGAAGGTAATATATGTTTTAATAAAATGGAGGTCATATATACACCACAAAAACTTATTCACACTAAATCACACATCACATTATATGTTTTCGTATACTTGTAAAGTATGTTTTAAAATTTATACAGTATAATAAGTGAAGTAGTTTTGTGGTGTATATGATAAAATAGATATAATCCTTATTGCCTTGTTCATTACGTTTTATTAAGGAATATAAGTGGCATTTTATTTAAGGGAAATGCTAGGGGTGAGTGCGGTCTGAAAACCAGACCGAACTGAAACTGAAAATTGTGAATTTTTAAAACTAAAACTGAACCGACTATATGTTATCGGTGACAGTTCAGTTCAGTTTTTTCGGCCCAAATGCTCAACCCTAGGAAATGCTAACCAGTTCCCTTAGGACAATAGTTGATAACTTCCAACTAAAGAGAAATGATAACAAATGACTTTAAGGCAATTGGTTAAGAGATAACTTCCAAGTAATTTTAATTAAATAAAGGAAAATGCTAATGATAGCACTTAATTAGAAAGTGGGTATAATTGCATAAATCATAAATGGTTGAGAAGAAAATTAATTTTTAATTTTATTTAAGGGATTTGCTAACTATAGCTCTTAGCTGCATAAGATGGATGGTTAGGAGTTGAAAATCACGACAGAGTTTGAAAGTAAACAAGTTGTGATTGAAAATATCTTATTCGTTTGTATAAATATGTCATTTTTAGATTTATTGTTTCTAAGCCGTCAATCCACAAACCCGAGTTGAATTCTCACCTTCTAAATGAAACAAAGAACAAGATAGTAAAATCAACTTTCTCTCTAAAACCAAACATATAACCAAAGGTCCGCAATTTTATTAAATGCATGATCAAACCAACTTTGTCTCTTTATTGTGCAAAAATCATCGGTAGTCTAGTTGACCAAACCAAGTAAGGGGACGTTCAAGGAGGGAGGTCGTAGTGGGGGACACATCCTCGGGGATGACTGACCGTCCCTCGACCCACCCATTACGACGAGTATGAATGTTTTACACTGCTTGAATATGAACGTGACAAGCATAAAAAGTTAATCCATAATTGAATGTGAAATCTCAATGGTCCTTTTACTTCTCTTTTACTTTTCATATTTTACCTTCTCTTTTACTTTTCTTATTTTAGAATTTTGTGACATTCCATAGACAACGACAGAACCGCCATTAATGTTATTGCTCAACAGCTTTAAACCAATGAATAAAAACTAATAAAATTGCATTATACAAATTTTAAAAATATTTAAAAGAGCTCGATAAAATTTGTTGAATCAAATTAATATAACTAATTTTATTTTATAATGACGATTGCAGATAAAAGCATCTACATGGATACAACAATTTACAAAATATTAAAGTACATGTGTAATGGCTAATGTCAATGCAGTATATATTAGCTATGCATAGACAATTTAATTGATTTGTCAATGAATATATATTAGCTATGTATAGACGACTTAATTGATGTACAAATCAGTTATAACATCGCATTGATATTTTAACTAGCATTGTTTTGTTGTAGTGACAAAATCAGTACATGTATTTTTTACATGAGTATAAATCTTTTCTTTTTGGATTAACTTTGATTTATTCAATTTGTTTCTAACAAAAAAGTTTATAGGTTCATGTATCTTATTTACCTTTATTAAAGAATAAAAATTAAAGTTCATAAAAGTATATTATATTTTCTAAATTAAAATACTTCATCCATTTCATAATTTCATGGTTTTAGTGGTTAGAGTATATTAAATTTGATAGTTAGTGGTGGATGAGTCTCACACTTTTTAAGTAAGAACATGAGGTGTGGTAATGTGACAACCCTCAAATTTGGGTGTTTGACCCGACACTTAATTCAATAAAACAAATTTTAAAACAATTTTTATGTCATAAATAAAGTACTCTTTTTGCATTTAAATCTAGCGAAACATTAATATTATGTACACATCAAAGTGATGCAAGTAAATGTTTAATTGTGTTGAACAATTGCAAATGTAAATTTAGCAAGTTGGTGACCAAATCGAAACTAAAATAATAAACTTTATGTTATATAATAAAGTTTAAGTAAGCTAAGATGATTGGTATAAAAATTTATATAAACTATAATATTAAAATGAAAATACAAAGTTAATGTTTAATAATAAATTAATTATTTGCCTTGATATAATCCTAAGTTTGGTGTATTTTTGGGATCAATATCTGCATGTATGCATGTACCATACATCCCAAGTTTAAAGTTTGGATATTTGTCTTTATCCTTCCATCATCACACGTCTACTTTGAGTACCCAACTCTCCTCAAGATATGGACACATGTTGATTAAAATTGAATATTATATTCAAATATATTTGACCCCATCACCAATCAACCATCAACACTCTCAATCCTAACCT
The DNA here is from genome assembly GCA_963853835.1 of Calendula officinalis. Classification (NCBI taxonomy): domain Eukaryota; kingdom Viridiplantae; phylum Streptophyta; class Magnoliopsida; order Asterales; family Asteraceae; genus Calendula; species Calendula officinalis. Next base: position 67,887,341 of record OY970827.1, on the reverse strand, counting down.
TACCTATAAAACTCTACCTTATTCTCTCTCTCACCGTTTACACACTCCACCATCAGAAAAGCCATAACGGCCAGGCAAACCAGATGAGTTTGGGCGACTAGCAGCGTTCTCCGGCGATACAAACGTTTCCCGATCAGAGATGGTTTCCGGCGACGTGCGTAATCCGACGAACCAAACAACCACGTCTCTCTTCCCGTGTATATCCAAAACAGGCACCATTTTCCCCTGGCTGTCTCCGGTGACTCGAAAAAAAAGAACCTCCTCTTTCTATCTACGTTGAAACCAAAATATATCAGTCATCACTCTCGGACGATTCTAAAGCCTTCCATCTCTCTTCCGTTTTGTGACCTCTCGAAGCAGAAACCCAGGACCGGCGACAGCCGTTTTTATCCGGCGAACAAGCATCTCCGGCAATTCATCTCGATCTCCATCTCTCTCTCGGTCTCTCTTTGTCGATAGGTATACTTTCTTTAACGTTAAATCTTTATCATGTCTCATGCATGTGTGTGTGTGTGGGTTTAGTGTGTTTGAATACGCAGCTTTGTTTTTCCGGTGACGGAACTTTAATCCCTTAGCCATTGTCCAAGCCTAAGCAGTTTCAGCCCATGATCAGTTGGTTGAGCTCAGATCCGTTTTCAACCGTTAATTTGATTCTATTTTTAATTTATTAATTAATTAAAATTTAATTTATATTTATTTATTATTGGTTGACATTTTATGAATATATATTCAAATAAACAGTTTACTAAAACCATTATTTATTTAAATAATATTTTTATTATTTAATTAATAACTATTTATTATTTATTTTAATTGATAATGTATTTAATTAAATCATATTTATCTAAACGCAGTTGTTTAAATGACTGTTTGTTAAATTATTATTTATAGTTTATTTATAAGTTAATAATTACTTACTTATAATTATTTAAATTAATTTCATTTAAATAATTACCTGTCGTATCACAATTCGATATTCTCAAAGCAAAGTGTAACTATTTATAAAACTTGTTAAATCAAACAAACGTATTTAAAATACGAGACCAACCCAACTGAGTTACCAACATATCGCTCATGCCTAAATTCGAGTTGAGAGAAACATTCATGCATCATATAGAATAGGCGTGTCATTTTAGACCGTCACATATTAACTATACTTATGCGTTTAGGACGCTAGGAAACTTTGGTTGGAATCCCCAACTACGAATTTGGAAGCTTCGCTAAGGTGAGTTTCACGGCCCCACTCTTACTATTTTTATAACTATTTTACCTGGGGGAGAAAACATATACTATTCAACTATTTTGCAATAAATAATCTTTGTGTAATCATTGTTGTAAACACGTACCTACCATGAAGGACAAACGGACCATATTGCGAGTCCACGTTTAACAGTAATCATTAGCTAATGTGTTAGCCAAGGAATATAGAGATAGTACTATCGGGATTGATCCCCCGCTCATGGCTAGTTATGCGCTAGCCTAACCGTGTTTGAGCTTTATATTCTAACAATTAGATTTATGGTTTGATTACCGGCTCCTTGATTATACGTTAACTTGTTTGCTTAGCTAGCTTGCGAGGGATTATGAATTGCACCTAAAAACTATTTTTGTTCAATATTTCAGAACAACGATACAAATTGTACAAGATTGTACGAAACGATTTAAAACGATTTTGATTATTGGAGTCACAAAACCTGTGAACTCACCAACCTTTGTGTTGACACTTTTTCTATATGTTTTCTCAGGTAATGGAAACTAAACAACCCTAAAAGCATCGCATGTGTCTTGGATTTTGTAAACAATATTGGTAATTTACTTTATTTGCGTTGCTTTACTATTTATCGATGTGTAATGTTACTAATGTTAGTCGCACCTCGTTCTTCCGCAAAACCATTTTTGGCGGGGTGTGACAGATTGGTATCAGAGCCATTGGTTATAGTGAATTAGCGTGAGTCTAGTCTATAACCGAAAAATGATTTTGGTCAAAACGTTTTTACTGCATATCGAGTTGCATCTCATATCCCTCCCTTGACCTACTACCAAGAGCTTTAATTGCCTTACTCTTACATTAGATAGAGTACTCTTATATTATAGGATACTTATATTATACGTGAAACTATAAGCGAGACCTATTACAATATATCGTATACTCAATACACTACACTACGCTTTTTACCTCACACTTACTCCACATGCCTTGCACCAAATTTGGATCCTTATCTACACTACACTAATCACGTACACGAAAACACGAATCCGAGAATCTTTACAAAACGTATGCGAGCAACGAATATGTTGACTACTCTGCTCGACTTGATAAAGAGTGTCATGACACATCATCAAATAACTTTACAAAACAAACAACTACACGTGCACCACGTATCTTAACCACACACTATATATACTTTTCTCACACAATATATACATTAAATATCTTCTCACACATTGTACCCTACGAAAATATTGTAACCTTAACTCTAATTTCTCATTCCACTAATCACGAAGCTCGAAAGATTACAGCACGATTGACGACTGAATGTCTACCCATAACCCTTTAACGCTTCAAAACCAAAATACGAATGTTGGCTCACGTCACCTCTAGAATGTCTCTATAATAAATTCTAATCACAACTCTTAAATTTGTGTAATCTTAAATGAAGAAAAGAATTCAAATTTCCCTAATATCGATAATACAGCCCCTGAAATTTCACATATAATTCCTATAAATAAATAAATAAATAAAAAGCAAAACAAAACGCTCGTAAAAATGAATAAAGATATGAGGTGATAATGATGAGGAAACATTGTACCATGAAATTATAAAAACGGGTGACCAACGTGTTTATAATTGCATAGTACAATGTGGAGTTATCAAAGTCATGAATTATTGAATGGAACAAACGAATAAGCAACCTTAGTATATTGGTATATGTACAAGAAAACAAACTGGTCAAACAACAAAACAAAGACATATCTACCTTACAAATCTATTAGAAAATACTCTTAAAAGACTTAACAAGATTTCCACCAAAACTCATCAAATTATATTTAGAACTAAACTCATCACCTCACTAGTAGCACACCAACCTTATTCTCTAAACCCAACCGATACGTGAGATTTGTCACTACAACTTTCATAATTTCTAGATTTAGAATTCATTTGACTAAACATTTCTCGATAAGAATCCATTCATCTGTATGAAAATTTAGGTTGATGCCTACGAACGTTTACAACCTTCCGAGAACTAAGTAAAGAATCCTTTAGTTATTAGCACTTATTACCGCTAATAACGACCAGTTTGACCAACTACAACATTCTAATTTTTATTCAAAAACAGACATACTTCCCGATAATCCTGACAAAACTCAACGTGGAGATATTTTAAGCACCAAAAATTTAAAACTCATTACGACCACTAAAATTCCTGCCCACGTCTTTTATAACATGAAACATGTCAACAACGTTAATAAACCTAAACAAAAATGCCTATCAAATGCCATGGGACAAACTGAAACCTTGTTGATGGAAGATTATTGCGCTAGTAACGAAATTCAAAAACTAAAAACCTATCGATGGAAGGTTCTGATACTTTCAACTAAATTTAGACAGCTAGACTGACTCGTTCCTCGTCACGAAACCTCCTGAAGCAAAAAATAAAAATAAATAAATAAGAACCAAGAAGTGTATTTTGGAATTGGCATCCCAATTCAGAGAAATGGTCATCGCGTCCCAAACCCTAAAATATAAATTATGTGTCACGACAATATTAGCCCTACCTAATGTAACCAAAAAAAAAAAACTTTATCATCTACTGCGACACACCTGATTATTGATTATGTTGTGTATCGAAACTACGAAAGAAGTGATGATTAAAATAAAAAAAAAATAAAAAAAATTTACTTATAAAACAATTAGTTTTATGAAACATGAATACATACGAAAAGATTACCAAGTGTCCCTAGCTTATGTTGGCAATGAGGAGTCTAACAAAATGAAAATATATACATATTCCCCCCCCCCCCCACCATTAACCTATTGGTACGTCGTCTTAATTTCGGGACGAAATTTCTTTAACAAGGGGAGAATGTGACAACCCTCAAATTTGGGTGTTTGACCCGACACTTAATTCAATAAAACAAATTTTAAAACAATTTTTATGTCATAAATAAAGTACTCTTTTTGCATTTAAATCTAGCGAAACATTAATATTATGTACACATCAAAGTGATGCAAGTAAATGTTTAATTGTGTTGAACAATTGCAAATGTAAATTTAGCAAGTTGGTGACCAAATCGAAACTAAAATAATAAACTTTATGTTATATAATAAAGTTTAAGTAAGCTAAGATGATTGGTATAAAAATTTATATAAACTATAATATTAAAATGAAAATACAAAGTTAATGTTTAATAATAAATTAATTATTTGCCTTGATATAATCCTAAGTTTGGTGCATTTTTGGGATCAATATCTGCATGTATGCATGTACCATACATCCCAAGTTTAAAGTTTGGATATTTGTCTTTATCCTTCCATCATCACACGTCTACTTTGAGTACCCAACTCTCCTCAAGATATGGACACATGTTGATTAAAATTGAATATTATATTCAAATATATTTGACCCCATCACCAATCAACCATCAACACTCTCAATCCTAACCTTACCTATAAAACTCTACCTTATTCTCTCTCTCACCGTTTACACACTCCACCATCAGAAAAGCCATAACGGCCAGGCAAACCAGATGAGTTTGGGCGACTAGCAGCGTTCTCCGGCGATACAAACGTTTCCCGATCAGAGATGGTTTCCGGCGACGTGCGTAATCCGACGAACCAAACAACCACGTCTCTCTTCCCGTGTATATCCAAAACAGGCACCATTTTCCCCTGGCTGTCTCCGGTGACTCGAAAAAAAAGAACCTCCTCTTTCTATCTACGTTGAAACCAAAATATATCAGTCATCACTCTCGGACGATTCTAAAGCCTTCCATCTCTCTTCCGTTTTGTGACCTCTCGAAGCAGAAACCCAGGACCGGCGACAGCCGTTTTTATCCGGCGAACAAGCATCTCCGGCAATTCATCTCGATCTCCATCTCTCTCTCGGTCTCTCTTTGTCGATAGGTATACTTTCTTTAACGTTAAATCTTTATCATGTCTCATGCATGTGTGTGTGTGTGTGGGTTTAGTGTGTGTGTGAATACGCAGCTTTGTTTTTCCGGTGACGGAACTTTAATCCCTTAGCCATTGTCCAAGCCTAAGCAGTTTCAGCCCATGATCAGTTGGTTGAGCTCAGATCCGTTTTCAACCATTAATTTGATTCTATTTTTAATTTATTAATTAATTAAAATTTAATTTATATTTATTTATTATTGGTTGACATTTTATGAATATATATTCAAATAAACAGTTTACTAAAACCATTATTTATTTAAATAATATTTTTATTATTTAATTAATAACTATTTATTATTTATTTTAATTGATAATGTATTTAATTAAATCATATTTATCTAAACGCAGTTTTTTAAATGACTGTTTGTTAAATTATTATTTATAGTTTATTTATAAGTTAATAATTACTTACTTATAATTATTTAAATTAATTTCATTTAAATAATTACCTGTCGTATCACAATTCGATATTCTCAAAGCAAAGTGTAACTATTTATAAAACTTGTTAAATCAAACAAACGTATTTAAAATACGAGACCAACCCAACTGAGTTACCAACATATCGCTCATGCCTAAATTGGAGTTGAGAGAAACATTCATGCATCATATAGAATAGGCGTGTCATTTTAGACCGTCACATATTAACTATACTTATGCGTTTAGGACGCTAGGAAACTTTGGTTGGAATCCCCAACTACGAATTTGGAAGCTTCGCTAAGGTGAGTTTCACGGCCCCACTCTTACTATTTTTATAACTATTTTACCTGGGGGAGAAAACATATACTATTCAACTATTTTGCAATAAATAATCTTTGTGTAATCATTGTTGTAAACACGTACCTACCATGAAGGACAAACGGACCATATTGCGAGTCCACGTTTAACAGGAATCATTAGCTAATGTGTTAGCCAAGGAATATAGAGATAGTACTATCGGGATTGATCCCCCGCTCATGGCTAGTTATGCGCTAGCCTAACCGTGTTTGAGCTTTATATTCTAACAATTAGATTTATGGTTTGATTACCGGCTCCTTGATTATACGTTAACTTGTTTGCTTAGCTAGCTTGCGAGGGATTATGAATTGCACCTAAAAACTATTTTTGTTCAATATTTCAGAACAACGATACAAATTGTACAAGATTGTACGAAACGATTTAAAACGATTTTGATTATTGGAGTCACAAAACCTGTGAACTCACCAACCTTTGTGTTGACACTTTTTCTATATGTTTTCTCAGGTAATGGAAACTAAACAACCCTAAAAGCATCGCATGTGTCTTGGATTTTGTAAACAATATTGGTAATTTACTTTATTTGCGTTGCTTTACTATTTATCGATGTGTAATGTTACTAATGTTAGTCGCACCTCGTTCTTCCGCAAAACCATTTTTGGCGGGGTGTGACAGGTAACATGGGTCGGATGGCCACCTCTGCGCCACCTATACGCCACATCATTATTTCACATTTCACATTCAATACCCTCAAATATCCTCTCTACCATCACTAAAATACCCCGCACTCACAAAATACCTTGAAAATCTCACCCGCTCACGTCGGACTCGCCAAGCATCCGGTGTAACGACCCGAAATTTGTAAATAAATAAAATATATAAAAATATGATAATTAAGGATAAATCGTTTAAAGGACGTGGAAACTGGTTTCGTGTCGTTTGGATATCGTATGAGGAAGTTATGGGCGAAACCGTGTCGAAGGGAATAAAGGAAAACGCAGCCTCAGCTGCATAGCCCAGATAGCGGCGCTATCAAGGAATTCGCGGCGCGATCTTGTGCGGGGTCAAGCAGCGATCCGAAATGGCGTCTGATGATGAACGCAAAATAGATCGCGTAGGGAGTTCGCGGCGCGATGTATGGCGCGATGTGTGGCGCGAATTATCACGGGAAGGAGATCGCGACGCGATCTCCAGGTTAGCGGCGCGATCTTTCGTCTGTGCAGCATTAAAGTCGGGTTTTGGTCATTTAATGCAGAAAGAAACCCTAGTTTCCTCCCAACTCGAGTTTGTGGACGATTTTGGGTGTAAACCACCATTTGGAGCTGATTTTTTCATCAAATCTTGTGATTCTTCACTCCTAGTTGAAGATTAAAGGTATATCTTCAATCCTTTGTAGTTGTAGCTTTAGATCTATGGGTTTAGAAGCTTGGGTTGGAAACCCTAGTTCTTGAGTTGGTGATTAATGGTTAAATAAAGGTTGTATACACTTGATAGATGTTACATTAACAAGGAAAACAAGTGTGTGGTTATGATTTGTGAGAATCTTAAGGGTTGGTTAAACCTAGGGTTTGGTAAATCACCATATTTAGGGGAAATGGATTGATGGGTGTTATATAGAGGTAGATGAACACATTGGTAGTAGTTTGTGATGATAATCTTGTTGTGATAATTGTTTTAGACATTCGGTGAAGTATTGAAGTGGACGAATTGTGAGCAAGGAACCGGCGGAAAGAATACGGTTAAAGCATCTTTGTTGCTAAGGTGAGTACGTGTGGAATTTTCTGAGTACATAGCCCTTTTAAATATTTTCATTACTTGTGTTACGGTCTATTTGCTTAAATGTGTAGACTTATAGTATTTTGAGTTAGTGATAGATATTACCGATAATATTGGACTAACTTGTTTAATAATGAAAGTGATAGCCGAGAGCTAGATTGACATAACCATAGGGTTATGATGAGGTTGAGATGATGTGATGATTCGGGAGACTCCCCGGTCATGAGGTGTGGATTGAGGGGCAGTTGGGATGGATTTCCCATCGACTCTTCCACGTTAGTAGTCTTACTCATTGGACGTATTCTGGTGGGCAAGGCAGGTATCGTTAGCGTGGGCGATCCTATTTCCGGTACCTTGTTTCTAGTTAGCTCGGGGGCGACCCGATAACTAGATATGTATGTGATTCTAGCTAGTTCGGGGGCAACCCGATAGCTAGACGTGATTGCTAGGTAAGCAAGGTTGGTAAGGACACCCTAAGGTGACTAGACTGGATAGTTGGATATATATATGTATATTGGTTGGTTATATGAAACGTGACATTTCATTTTATTAGCGGGTCTAAACCCATGTAGCTCACGAGACGTTTTGTCTCACGTACTCCTTGTTTTGTTTTGCTATGTACTCAGGTTCGGGATCGAAGGCTTATGTACGCATGGATAGAGATGCGGGACCTAGATTAGAAGAGCACTAGATTGGATTTAGACTTAGCTTGGTTATGATCTATTTTGTAACACCTACTTTTATACTCTGATTTCATACAAAGGTTTTTGTAAATCCAAATTGAGGATGTTCTTCTATTTATAAAAATGTTTTATTTTGGCCAATATTTGGCATTAAAATTTGAGGTGTTACATCCGGCGCACACCCTCACTCACCCAACGGGCGGTGTGGTGGCGAGGGTAGAGCAAGCCGGCATGGGTGCCATGTAAGCAAAAATGGAGATGACGAGGGGGGGGGGGGGGGTTCATTACTGTACCTATTGCTCTAAAGTGGAGTTGACGATGTATAAAAGTAAAAGTAAATGTTATAAATGAGTCATTTCACTGTATTAAATGAAATAGTTAGTGAGTGTGGAGCCACTAACTTATACTCTCTCCGTCCCACAAAAAAACTTCTCATTTAACTTTGACACAAGTTTTAAGGTGATAGTTAGTAGTGGGGATCGTGGGGTTAATGGTAATAATTTTGATTAAAATATTAGATTGGTTTGGAGAGAGAAAGATAGTTTGTGGATAGTTAGTGGTTACATATTTAGTAATAATAGTATTTTATTATGTGGAGCCCATCAAATGTAAGAAACTGGAAGTTTTTTGTGAGACAAAAATTTAATGTGAAATGAATAGTTTTTTGTGGGACAGGGGGAGTACTAAAAATTAAATTATCAAAGTATATTACTTATTTTGAAACTATCAAAAATGAAAAGTGTATCACTTATAATGTACTGTATCTTTTATGTATTTTTAGTGCATATTTTATATTTATGTATTTGTCAATAATTTTAATACAATAAAATGTGTATTTTAATTTAGAGTAAATTACACGGATAGTCCCTGTGGTTTGACCTGAGTTTTGGATTTGATCCCTAAGTTCCAGAAATTACATCAATGGTCACTAAGTATTGGACTTCGTATCGATTTTAGTCCCTAAACCCAACAACCGTCAGAATTTGCTGTTAAATTTTCACAAATGACAATTTTACCCTTTATATTTTATTTTTATTTTTCTTCTTTCTTTCATCTCCTTCTTCTCTCTTATCATTCTAATTTCCTAACAAAACTCCTAATAAATAATCAAAATGTCAGTTTGAAACATTGATGGAAACTAGAACCTAATTCAAGTTCACGTGTTATCAAAACACATAATGAGATTGAACCGGAGTTGGTGAAATCGAACCCTAAGGACATTCCGTGTGATACCACTTGTTGGAAATAAAAAGATAAATAAATAAAATATGGGAGGAGAGGGTGGCTTATAAGTAAACGTCTGATTCCATAATACTACTCAAGGAATTACACGACTTAAAACTTAACAAAAAACCACACATAAACTATTTACCACTACCCTATATTTATATAAAAACCAAGAAACCAGAGAGTAACAAACTTCCCTAATCCTACGATTCCACGTACAACATGGATGGAACCTTTCAACAATAAGGAAATTTACAGATACACCCATATACTAACATAAATGTTACTAAAATACCCTTCTAATATTCGAATTATTCCAACAAATTACAACACTCAATTAAACTAAGCGGCAGCAGCAACCACCTGGTTATCTCCGCCAACTCCACCATGCCGCCATATCCGCCACCTGCAACATCCACTTCGTTATCGCCGCCAATAGCACCACACCGCCATCTCCACCAATTAGGAGATTTGTTGAGAAGAGATTGGGTTCGTCCTTCAAGAATGTTTATTGAAAATGATAATGATGATGAAGAAAGTTATCTGCCATGGGAACGAGAACAATTGCAGGAAGCAAATAAGTAAAAAAAAAGGAATAATAATGAAGAAGGTATAAAAATTACTCTTGAAATTGTTTAGGTTGACTTTGGATTACTTGCATAAATAGAATTCATTATTATACAAATTAACATTAAATTGACTTTAGATCAGCGATGAACTGGTGGGAGAGATATGGGGAGACTGAAGAGAGAGAAAGAGGAGTAGATGAGAGAAATCAAATTAAATATAAATGATAAAAATAAAACTAAGGGTATTTTAGTCATTTAAAATAAATTTAACAGTAATTTTTAACGGACATCCATCTTAGGGACCAAAAGCGTGACTAACCCCCGACTATCCGTGTAATTTATGATACTTAGGGACTAAATCCAAAACTTGGTGCAAACCACAGGGACCATCCGCGTAATTTACTCTTAATTTATTTATCTTTGTTATCTATACTATATTATAAAGCATTTACGCATTCCTTAATTAGCAAGGCTGAAAATTCAGCCAACACACTTGCTAATTATGGAATAATGGGTGTTTTTAAAAAAAGCTTCGTGCAGGATTCGAACATGGGCAGTCTGTGTTATTGGCAAACACGCTTACCATCTAAACTGGGAGACAACTTGTTTCAGATATCCCTCCCTACATAGATATTGCTTACCATGGAATTGACTCAAACCTAAATCCCATGCTTGTGTTGTCGCTTCCCATTCTCTCTCAAACAAGCGTCCCCTCGATTCCTCCAATACACCCATTAACATCAAAAAAATTGAGAATCGTAAATACTAACTTTATGAATCGTCCCCTCTTCCATTAACATCGAGGAACAATTCATCGCCGTCGCCGGGGCCAACACCGTCTAGCGGCATTGCTCAACTTCAACTATGAGTCTCACCGTCACAGATTGTGCTTCCAACTTCATTGTCTCTTGTTCTTTTGCAGGTTAATTGTTCCTCAATCTACTCCATTTATGTTAATTTCATGTAAATTAACTTTTAAGTTCATTTATTTCATATGAACTTGCATTTGATTATCATCTCTCAGGTACCTCGCTGTCTCACAACACGATTTACATTGTTACATACATTTGATATATCCCTACGCACAATCAGGTTTGTATATTTATGTTGCGTTTTTTTGAGATTTACTTTTAGGGTTTGGTATTTAATCTGTTATAGTATTACCGTTTTGAAATTATTAGTGGTTAGTCAGTCTTCATCACATTTTGTTGGTTTTGATTTTGTGGGTTTTCTTAGGAGATGTATGAGATGTGGTAACAAAATTAAACCCATTGGTTACTTTATTCAATTGTATGCTTTCATTAATATTGTTTGGGATTGAGCATTGATTTTTGTGTGCCTTCCAATTGTTTTATTAAATTGTTTTAATATTTTGTAATTCCTTTTCTCAGGCAATTGAGAAGTTAAATGGAACAAGTTTTGGTATAAGGTTCATTGCTGTTGATTGAGCTGTTCCAAAGAAAATTTATACAGCTGGTTCTTAACTAGCTTAGTCGCTTTACAAGATAGTAACATTTTAGTAATTTCTATGCATTTATATATTTTATATTCATATATTGCTGAAGGATTTTTCAAGTTGCTAATATTGGCATATATTTATATAATCTTTGTTTTGTTTTTTAATTTTTCATGGTTATCGGAAATAGAGGTTTAATTTGTCATGTTGTCGTGTACACACTTGCTTGAAATTGTTTATAGAATTTTCACGTATGTATTTTGCTTTTTGACTATTTTCATATTATGATTTTGATTTGTGAATCATTGAATAATTAATTTATGCAGGTTTTGGTATGAGAATACAAATAAGGATGAAATACAGAAACTAATACCTACTGAATTCCTTCAGAGATTATTGACACTTCTTTTCCAAAAGTTCCATAAGAATGGAGAGAATATATACTTAAATCAAAAGAATAGGTACTATATTGTTATAGACCTCACATTTTACAGGATTTTAGAGATGGGTTTTTTGATCCATAAAGCAGCTCATGATTTAAACAGTTAAGGTTTGTTTTGATTCCTGTAATTAGTTGGTTCGGATAAATTGTTCTGGCTTAAAGGAAACGGGCCACACGGTCGAAAGTTGGCCAAATTGGTTTTTTTATGCGTGAATAGTTTTAATGCTTCATATTAAATAATTGGATTCTTGAAATATATATATTTTTTAATCATCTTTGACGCTCTGGTTATTTGTAAATAAAGATTTTATATTTCACATGATGTGTTTCGGGTTAACTGACCTGAACAAAAAGTTACCCGTTTTGACATGTTTTAGATAAATATGGTTCTGCATTTGAGTTCTCACTCGGAGATTATTCCCTGATAAACAAATGTTATATTTGTTTTTTAGGAAGTTCTTAATATTGCGGGTTTCGGCAAATTGATATCCGTGAGAAGTCACAAGGCCTGAGGGACCAGGTTAGTTCAGAAACATTGCATGAAATATGATGTGCGTTCCAGTGTAGAAGTACTGATGTATATTAAGAGAGAATTTGGTTGAAAAATGACATTGGTGGATAACTAATTGGAGTCGTCTCCGCACAAAATCGCAGATGACAATCATGGGCAAAAAGGATCTCTATCTGATCATAAATACTCTAAAATTGACATTTAGTTGACATTGCTGATTTTTAACGTCAAGATTAATTTTTGAACTCTTTTAAACATACTCTTCATCTCCGTTATCATTGCATCGTGTTGGAACCTTACCATTATTAGAAAAACTGTGTAATCGAACAATATTTATTCGCCGCAAAAATATAATTATACAAGGTACCCGCCGCCGCATTGCGCGGGTACCTGCTAGTTAAATACTAATTAAAGGAAAAAAAAAATAGTAGTTGAATGGTAATGGTACTAAATAGAAGTTTAGTACGTGGTGCAATAGCGGGAGCAACCTCAGCTAAAATAATTAGATACCCAATTCCCTTTACATCTTGCAAGTAAATAATATTTCACTTTCATCTGCTCGCTATTTTGTTTTTCTCTCCACCAATATATATAACTTTTTGTTTTATAAGTATACATATACTACACACTCACACTATATATATACAATTAAAACTACAAGCATCCTTCAATGGCTCAAGATCTCTCACATAAACTAGCAAAAACAAGATTCAAAAGGAAAAGAGCAACAGATTCAAATTTAAGAATACCAGTTTTCCTCATCTGGGCCATCTTAATCTCCACCCATTTACCACCATCTTCCGCCACTCACCACCGCCATGGTTCCACCAAGAAATCCGTTTTCTTTAAAACTACAACACCACAGTTTCATGCAGCAGCTGCACGAAGCCGCCAGCAAGAAGGCGATTTGTACGATGAAGATAATAAAAGATTAGTTCAAACAGGTCCAAACCCTCTTCATAATTAATAACTAGTTAAGTAAATTAAATTAAAGAGCTTTGCTAATTTATGTTGATTGTATAATATTCTTTACATGTACGTTTAATTATGTAGTAGTTATGTACAAATTAAGCTGGAGCTAGTAACACTCTTCTGTTTATGTTCTTTATGTTATCATCTTATTCCATTTCTTCAAGTTAGAATTAATGGTAGCATAAGTTTTAATTTGGCTTTTTCAGTTCATTCTTAACACTCCACAAATGGTTAATATAATATATACACACACATTATATATGTATATATATATGTGTGTGTGTGTACGTGTGTGTAGAAGAGATAGAGATAGAGAGGAGAATCTTTTGTTCATGTTTTGTTTAACCAGTAGTACGTGTCTTCCGTCTGAAAGCTTCTGTTGAAGAAATTAATGAGTTTCTGTGTTGAGTTTGATGTGGAAACCTGCTGCAATTAATTCACTGTTTGTTTTTTTAGTAAACAAATCATTGACTTACTGTTTTAGATCCATCGTATTTCACTATTTTGACTCTGGCCAGTTAGGGGTATTTTTGTCTTTGACAAACATGTGTATAGAAACATTATTATTTTCACGTCATGGGTCCGTTACTCCCATATTTTGCATAACGGCAAGGGTAAGGATGAAAATGCCTTTTCACAAGCAGGTGTGAAGGATTGGTTGGCAATTCAGGTTCAAGGGTTAGCGGGTCATAAACGTTCAACCGACTTGTTTATATAAAATGTCAGATATCTCAATCCTAATATGTTTACCTTCAACCCGAATCTGTTATATATAACCCGTTTAATTAAACGATGTAAATAGGTCCAAACGGGTTAAATAGGTCATACAGGTTGTTATTCTGCAAATTCATAACAAAATAGCAAAACACCAAAATTAATAAATAGGTTTTTAATTTTTATCTAATTATTAATTACGTTTGAACTAGTAAACCATAAAGTAAGTACAAATATATAATAATTAAACGGGTTGATGGGTCGACCCATTTGAATTATCATCCTCCCGAACCTAACACATTTAGTAAACGGGTCAGTTGAGTCGACTCAATATTGACCAAAAACTACTTTACCTCAACCCAAACTTGTTTATTTTCTTATCGATTTCATATTGAATTTCGTGTCAGGCTGAAATTGTCACCCCTAATTGGTTATACCTAGAAGATATAAAATATTTCTGTAAAGTTGACACTTGACATCAATGCTGTCCGGTTAAAGTTATTTTCATGAAACTGCCGTAAAAAAAGAGAATTAATTTTGGTACCACAACTTTAATGATTATACAACTGACTGTACAAGTATGTTAAGCATGAGATGCGATAGATACATTAAAAGTTGTGATACCACAATCACCCCTTAAAAAATATCTCTCTCTTAATCTGCACACTTTCTCAAGGCTTCTACTCCTCCAGTGATTATAATATCCAGTGAAACCATCCCAAATTCCCAATCACTATATGACAAATAAAGAACATGTACACGAAACTGTAAAATATATTTTGAAAGATATAGCTTTAAATTCCAATAAATAGCAACGCATTTAAGTTTTTAATTCATTTGTTAATGGAAAATACACAATACTATAATAAAATATAATCTATATAGAACATGTTCAATATAATTTGTAACAGTTAAAAATATATATAAATGTAACTACATCTATTTTGTTTTCAATATAACGAATGAATAAAATATGTATCAGGATAAATTTATATTGAGTTCATTTGGTTTTCATTTGGGTGATTCATATATAAATAATTTTTTAGTTTTCCATAATTTATTGGATATAAGAATAAAATAGTAATTCAAGTTGTATTAAATTTTAGATCTTAAGATAAAAGACTAAATCTTATATATGTCCCTCATCTTTGTAGTTGAAGGTTCAAGTTCCGTTATGAACATAATTGAGATTTAAGAGTCTTCCGTTGTGGACATAATTGAGATTTAAGTGTAGATTAGATTTGTATTTCAAAAAAAGAGAAAATAAAAGGCTATACATTATACTGTAGTAGAACAACCTGAAACATAAATGGTCACCTCTGTTTGGACGAAAAGGAACAAAAACTGTATTTTCGATATGATAAAATGTTTACTTTTTTGATAGATCGACAATAAATGTACATCCACAATTTTGATACGGTTCAAACTTGAAAGATTAACTACATGCTATCGTTACCGTTAAAGAAAAAAAGAAAAGAAAAACGTTATATATGCTTGCAGGGTGTACTACTTCTATAAATGGTGCCATGAAGTTATGAATCGTGCAATTAGGGTACAGCCAGGTTGGTGAACAAAAACTGGTACCAATTAATATTAACGTTGAAAAATCATGGCTACTTTGTTTCCTTTTCTAACTCTTGGTGTGATTCTTTAAAAGTTTATGATGCCATTTTATATGGGACTCTATTGTGTTTATCTGTAAGAACTTTCAACATGTCTTTACTACATATATATCATACTAGCTTCATAATCTGCACGTATGAACGTGCTAGCTTCGAAAAATAAAATACATAATAATTAAAACAAAAGTACATTGTTTTTCATAAACAGTAATTGTACTATCTGTTTTTCTAGAAAATCATTAAGTTTTTTAAAAAATGAATATTATTTAAAGATGGAGGTTGCCGCAAATTTGTTTAAAAACATACAAATACTATTCGTTATATAAAACCTCAAATCCGCAACTCTCAATTTTAATTTGGTTTGAAATCTCCACCTTCCGCAACATTCGATTTTATTTGGTTTGACATTATATATATGTTTAATGTGATTTATCTTTCTTAAAATTTAGGTGATAATAATGAAAATGTTACAAAATTAATAAATAATACTCCCTCCGTCCCTGAATAAAGTTCTCATTTCTCCTTCAAGTTTTGTCCGTAAATAAAGTTCCTATTTCTCAAACTTAAGGGGCCCACTTAATATAATAATATTATTACCAATACTTTCATCACTAACTATCTCCTAAAACACTTTCTCTCTCTCCAATCAAACCTTATATTTTAATCAAAAGTAATACCAAATACCACACCACTAACTATCTCCTAAAATATTGTGCCCAACACAAATGGGAACTTTATTTAGGGACGGAGGGAGTACTATATACTTGGCCCGATATTTACAATGAATAAGAGTAGATATCCGAAACTTTCAAAACCAATATGCCCGGTAATTAAACATCTAATTAATACCTATTTTTTTTTAATTGAATCATGTTGGATTAGGAAATGATAAATAATACTCATTTTATTTAATTACGGTCATAACATTCTGATCATAAAAAATTTGGATATATACATTTTAAATCATACGTAACACTTTTGGTTTACAATATGTTTGAATCATAATATTGTTTTTCCAAAATTCAAGACTATACTGATTTTGTAGATAATTTAATTTTAAGAACTTTGTCATTTTTAAATTTTTTTTGTTTACAAAAACAAAAAAAAACAAAGTTATGATCAAAAAATGAAGTAGAGGGAAATATATAAATCAACTAATTTAAATTTGAAAAATCACCTAAATAACTAGGGGTGGCATTTCAGGTCGGGTTCGGGTTGACGGGTTCGGGTTCGCGGGTTGACGGGTCAGAAACGTTCAACCCGAAACCGACCTGTTTATATAAACGGGTCAGATATCTCAACCCTAACCTGTTTAACTTCAACCCAAACCTAACCCATATAACCCATTTAATAAAACGGGTTAAACAGATTATCAGGTCAAACAAGTTAAACAGGTCAAACAAGTCAAAATGTTCTTATTATTACACAAATTCATAAAAAAAAATACTAAACACCAAATTACTAAGTAACATTTTTAATTTTTATCTAACTATTAATTACGTTTTAACTAGTAAACTATAAATTAAGTATAAATATATATTTTTTTAAAAATATTTTAATAATTAAACGGGTTGGCGGGTCGACCCGTTTAAATTATCATTGACCCGAACCTAACATGTTTAATAAACGGGTCAGCTGACTCAACCCGAGACTGACCCAATTATTTTTTACCTCAACCCAAACCTGTTTATTTTCGTGTCGGGTTCAGGTCGAATTTCGTGTCGGGTCAGAAATTGCCACCCCTATAAATAACTAAAAAGTCATTTGAATCAGCATTACGTGTCATCAAAAAAGGGCAAATCAAACGATTGGAAATGGACATGTCATCCAAAAATTAACATACTTAGCTCCATATATAAGTGGTAGATTATACTAGTCTTTTGCCCATTACAATACGCGGGCAAAAATATGATACCGCAACGGGTCAATAATTTGGATACGTAAGACTCAAATAAGTGTTGTTTTTTCTATATGGGATCTGTATATAACAATCTGTTGATTTTTTAATTTGATGCTACTTTTTAAATCATCTGTAAAGCATAATAAAGATACTGTTGTTGTATGCAATTTTTTCCATGATTACATTTGTATAGATTTCGGTTAAAACAGAGTGTAAAAACAGAGCGTAAAAACATTATGTTTTCATTTAGAAGTTTCTATTATAACTTTGTTTGCATGATCCTGCTGAAGTAATTAAAGTAAATGTGTAATCAAACCAAAAACACATAAAAAATAAATATCGCATAGTCAAAATTTACAGAGAAAGTTTAATAAGTTATGAGAATTTTTATTACTTAAAAACACTAATTAAGAATCCTCAAATCAATATCATGAAATCGTCAAAATTTAATCAATGAAAAACAATAATTGAAGAACTGCGTTTGAAATCAACCGATTAAGATCATACAAAATATAATTAATCTATCAATTCATTAAATGAATGGTGAATACAGTTAATTACAACAAAATCAGATTAAAAATAAATGAAACTTTGAACAAGTGGCCGGTTATGAAATTAACCTATATAATGTTCCAATTTGAAAAAGTTTTTAGCATGGTGATTCACTGAAATACGAATTGGGGATGAATTGAAGGGATTATGGTTTTGAGAATCGGAA
The DNA here is from genome assembly GCA_963853835.1 of Calendula officinalis. NCBI lineage: Eukaryota > Viridiplantae > Streptophyta > Magnoliopsida > Asterales > Asteraceae > Calendula > Calendula officinalis. The sequence goes on along the minus strand of OY970827.1, from coordinate 67,868,843 downwards.
TGGAAGAGATTTAAGGTGTGTTTGGTATAGAGAATAAAGAAATGAAGAGAGAGAAATGGAAAGAAATGAAGAGAAAGAAATGAGATTTAAGGTGTGTTTGCTAGCATAACTTTTTTTAAGAGATGAATATTAATCTCGGTTAGTTTTTTTAATTGGTTCACTCAACATAATGGTAGTAACAATAAAAATTAAGGGTAAATTACAGAAATTCTCCATGTGGTATATCCGATTCTGTATTTCTGTCCCTAAACTTTTTTCTTCGGTTTTTTTGTCTCTAAAGATTTTTAGATTTCACTTTTCTGTCCTTCCGTCCAATTCCGTCTCTTTTTAGCCGTTAAGTCCCATCACGTGCTTAAAACGTGAGGGCATTTTGATCATTTTACAAATTCTATTACTTTTTATACCCTCCTTCATCTTCTTGCTTAAAGAAACCCTAAAATCTTCAATTCCCCATTTCAGCCACAAACTTCAAAAACAGATTGAAACCTAAACCCTTAATCGAACACCTGCACTTTCCTCCCATTTCTTCTCTGTCATCTCTCCTCTCCCAAACCAAACCCAAATCAAACCCAAACCCTTAAACCGTTGCAGAATCGAACACCAGATTGAGATAATCGAACAGATCTGTAAATCAAAAAAAATCTGTAAATGCGGTCGTCTTCTCCACCATCGCAGCTTCTCCATCCGGTCTTCTTCACCGGTTTTTTAGATCTCGATTTAGGGTTTTTAGATCTCGATTTGTACAACACATAAAAACGCGTGGGTTTGCAAGTTTAGGGTTTCTAGATTCCGATTTGGGTTTTACATTGGGTTCACAGTTTGCAGAAATCGTTTTGTGTTCTTTATGTTTGCAGAAATCGAACACAAAATCATCTTGCTGAACAAAAAAGGGGTTTGATTTGTTGAAGAGGGAAGAGTGAAGAAGATGGTTGAAGAAGATGAAGGAGGTAGAAAGAAAAATTGAAAATAAGATCATCAGAGGATGTGATTTGTCGGAGGAGGATCGCAGGAGAAGAACGGCAGCGGTGGTCACCGCAGATGCCGCCCCTCCACCAGAACCGTCACCGCCCGGCGTGGACAAGTGAGAAGAAGATGGTTGGTAATCACTACAAGAAAAACGTGTATTTGTGAAGGCGCAAAACCGTCCCAAATACTCCAAAAACCGTGCCAAATAGTATTTGGCACAGGGTTGGCACGGTTTTGCTCCATCCTAAATATGAGGGTGCCAAATATATTTGGGTCTGCGTAAAACCGTGACAAATAGTATTTGGCACGGGGTTTGGGACGGTTTTCACTTTTGTGCCATCCGACGAGTATATGGCACGGTTTTTGAATTCTTGTGCCAATTGTCTAATTGGGACGGTTTTTTTTAACCGTGCCAAAAGTACATTTGGCACTACTTGATAGTGGCCGTGCCAAAATATTACTTGGCACCGTTGGTCATTAGACGTGCCAAAAGGCTATTTGGCACTGAATGAGACTAGCGTGCCAAGAACATATTTGGAACGGTTTGTAAAATCCGTGCCAATTAGACATTCGGCACATCTTAGCTAACGTGTGCCAATAGTATTTAGCACGCTTCTAATGCCTAGCAGGGGTTGGCACCGACAGATAGTAGCCGTGACAAAAGACTATTTGGCACGGTTTGCACATTTAGTAAAATTCTTTGGCACTAATATTATAAAACAGCTGTAAACTAAATTCAATTTCTAAAAGGAAAAACAAATTCAATTTCAGCATAAAAAAGGTAGGTCAACTACATTAAATTCAATAAAGCAAAACTAGTTAAATTCAACATAATTTGTAGTTACATGTTTTCTAAATAGAGACGAGATCAACATTGAAATCCCATAACAAAATAGTGCACTAATTACGAAATAAAAACCATCATGAAACACACAAGTCTTCAATTCACCAATATCTTGGATCCCCTACAAAAAAAAAAAAAAAAACAAAAAAAGATTGTTATTAGTAATGTAAACGTTACGGGTCAAATAGATATTTAGTTATCTAAATTGTTGTACTACTTAATCATAAAGAAGTTTCCACTTACTTTCTAAAATATAGACTTCCTCCGTATTTAGCTTAACTTGGATTGGAAGGAGTTTGGACCTATAATATAAAACCATAAAAAATATCATACACGCACTTAAATAGGTAGTGACAATATTAATACATTAAAACATATATGAATTTGATCTACCTGCTCAACACTTGATCTGGATTTATGTGTGTTATTAGATGGAGACGACTCAGGACACAACCCTCCAAGCACCATTATGCATTGCATTCGTTCTATTCTATCTAAAAGCTTTAGTTGGGTTTCTTCATAACGAGATAGTTTTTCTGCTACGCGAGCCTCTAATTGCGCCTCTACTTGCTCCTCAATCATCTTTTTAATTTCATTAGAAAAAGAACTTGTATTTATGGAAGATGTGCGAGACCCAAATATATCACGAGGTGATGGTCCTGTACCAAATGTCCTTACACGACCATGTCCATCCGGTCCCAAAAGATCAATGAAAACTTGTTCTTTGAGTGCATTAGTTTGTTCTGATTGTGGTATCTCGCTCAACTTTTCATTCATCCTATCCTAAAAATAAAAGAAAAAATAAAAATAAAATAATAAATAATAATAATAAAACATACCAGTACATATATTGAAGTTTCATGAAGTAAAAGTGGTGATTAACGCTTTAATTTTCTTACAACCAATGTCCTCGTATCATCATCTGGTATTGTACCATCATTTCTGCTACGTGTTTTAATAAACACTTCAGCACGAGAAGTATCTTCATTGTTAGCTTTCATCTAAATACACAAATATATGTATATACATTTAGTATCCCAAATAATGAATCATAAAATAACCTAAAACAAAATGAAATTTATTTACATGTATTTAACTTATACCTCTTCGCGGATGTTCGCATGCGATGTCCTTCCAGTCCTAGGTAAGAACTCTAGTTGACTGCGATTTTTAGCATTTCTGATAGATTGTGCCTAAAAAAGAACACCGTGAAGATATTAACAACTTTATGAAATAGAAACGTAAAGGAGTTAAACTAAGTGCTATAACTAATAAGATAGAAAGTTACATACTTAAACGGGTCGAACGAGATTATACCAATTTAAAGTGCATACTACATACCTCAACGTCCTCACGCTGCCAATAATTCACTAAGTTTGGCCATGTGTCAGGATCTACTCGACTATCGGCAGGTGGAATCGATAATTTTATCGGATCATCCTTGTATGGAGTAAAATAGCTACTTTTTACTCTACTTTTCCACTTTTTCCAGTGACCGCCAATTAATTTTAAACAATTCTCTTTAAAATCTTCCGTGGCATCTGTCTTGTGCTGTAATTGAAAAAATAAAAATTAAGTAAAAGAAACAAAGAATATGTAGTAAACGACCTGTTACCCGTAGGACAATTTGGTTAATAACTACAACTATGAATTAGCGTAAGTCATCTGACTAACCCATAAATAAAAATAAAATACTCTATATCATACCTGAACATCTTTCCACATTATTTCAAGATTAGTAGTAGGCATCAACTTCCACGAAACAATATCAAGAGGAGCACGAGCCCCACACTTTTCAATTTCTCCTAGTATATTCGCGACATCGGTACTCGAATCTCCGATAGGCTGCATAGGTTTATTGAAAATAATTTTGATTTTTTCCTTTCCTTGGTAACCTATTGCTGGTCCTCGACCCTTCTTACGAGTAACATTAGGCGTGTTAGCAGCTGTACAAAACGCAATGATATAAAAATATCAAATGTAAAGTTAGTAATAACATATTTATTATAAACCCAATCTAATATTATTATTTAAGGCTAACATGATATCATCAAATACTTACCTCCACTCGGTGTTGTTAGAGTCTCATCAGATCCCATATGTTGTTGTCCTAGTTCTACTTGATCATGACTCAGTTCAGTTATTGGTTCCAAAGGAGGCTGAGTAGAGTCATCAGTGGTGTCATTCTCAAGCTCATTAAAACCTTCATCGGACCTAGGCATTTGTGACATGAAAGCGTAGGGGCGTCGTCTCTTTTTACCTACCATAGTAAATCTGCAAAAAAAAAAAAAAAAAAAAAAAAAAAAACTCATCAGTGACATTTTAACGCAATTAATAAACAAAATAAATAATTGATTGCAGTAGCACAAAACAGCCCATTCAAAGCTGCAGCTAAGAAGGAGCTTTTTTTTACAAATTCTGTAATTTCAAGGCTGCAACCAAGAACAAGTTTTTTAAATTTCTGTAAAATAATTCACTTCAACAGCCAAAACGACATATTGTTTTTCAAATTTTGTAAACGATGTCGCAGCAGTCAAGAACAGGTTTCATATCAGCAAAAATTACAAATTATTGTTGACTGCAACATTATTTTCTCTGCTCTAATTGATTTTAAAGTTGCTGCCAAGAACGGTTTCTTTTTAATTTCTGTAAAAGATCTAGCAGCAGTCAAGAACAGGTTTCTTAACAATAAAATCAACTCGAATCTGTTTTACAACAAAATTAACTCGAGCCAAGAACTTTTTTTTTTGTTGTTCACTACACCCAATAAATAACGAGTTATTTTGCACATGGATAACGAGTTTGTTTCTGTAATTTACATTGAATTCATGGGGCAACAACAAAACTCAGGTGAAGACTATACAAAACGGGTCTTTTATAATTATAATCTTAATTATATACACACAACAGAATACATAGATTAACCAACTTCAGCAAACAAGTAGCAAATAATCATCAATCTCAAGAACAAAATCGAGTAATAGGGTAATTACCTTCAACCAATTTCTAAAAATCCTATCCCATGAACCACTTCTGCGCAACAGAGAATTCTCCCAATTAATTCGACTCACGTTAATAAAATCCATGCCAATTAATAGAGATCGAATTTTAATTCCTACTAATTCGCAGAAGATAAAGGAATATGATTTTAGTGGGTTGGAAATTTTGGAAGAAAATCTCTGTACGTGTAGTAGTTAGTTTTGGGGAAATTTTATCTCAAGCACGCATGGGTTAAAGCTAAATTAATGATACATTAAAATATTTAGGTTCATTTAACTATTGTAGGTTCGAATTAATTATATTTTGAAAATTAAATATAATATAGGTTAATAATATTGTAGGTTAAAATGTTAAAGAATTAATTATACTATGTTAAATTAAAATCGTTACAATATTTTGAAAATTGAGAATTTCCAACAAAGTCTTCATTTTTATTTCGGGTCGTTGCCCTCTTGACCCCCTTTTTTGTTCGTCTTCCTTTTAATCGTACGGGCATATGAAAAGCCACATATCAATAACACAATAATAATAATAATAGGTATCAATAACCAAAACACACAACTAAAATAATAGGTATATCAACATTTTAAGTTTTTGCGATAAAAAAGATTGATTATTAGTATAAATAAGGGTTAATATCATAAAATAGTAACATAGCTTCAAAAGTGTTTCATTTAGGTCACTTGAACTTTCCTTTCATTCTATAATAGTAACTAAGTTTCAAAAGTTTTTCAATAAAGTAATACTTCCTCCGATTCAAAATAAACGATACACTTTGGGTTTCACAGTTTTTTAGGCAAACAATTATAATGAGGGTTAATGAATTTAAAAGTAAAAGTAAGGGTAAATTATTCATTTCACTTTGTTAAAGTAGATAGTTAGTGTGTGTCATGAGTCACACTATTTTTTGTTAAGTAAGGCAATTTTTAAAAGTGTATCACTTATTGTGATTTACCATAAAAAGGAAAGTGTATCAATTATTTTGAATCGAATGAAGTATGATTTAGGGATTAATAAATTTTATTGGGTACATAAGTAATTGTAGACAATTAATGAACATCTATCACGATAACTCAGTTAATTACCGTCTCTTGCTAATAACATAAAAGTTGTAAGTTCAAATCTTGAGTTGAAAATTAAATCTCGCTAATTTTAGATGGTTGCAGGAATTATATATAGTAAAGATGAGTGAATTTTCGACAACTTTGAATACATGGCAAGATCCATTCAATTTTAACTTGTATTATCATGATAATATGTTAAACAACTGCGTGAGATGGTTAAAGCCTTGGTGTATTCGACTTAAAACCAAATACTATTGTAGGTGAGATGGTTAAACATAGACTTTGTGTACACAAGGTCATTTGGCACAGCTTTTAAACCCCGTCCCAAATACTTGATTAGTTGGCACGCTAGTCTACGCACAGTGCCAAATACATAAGATATTTGGCACAATATTTCAAATCTGTCCTAAATACTTGATTATTTGGCACACAGATTTACAGAGTGTTCCCAATACTTAATTATTTAGCACAACATTTAGCATCCGTCCCAAACACGTTATTAATTGGCATAACCTTTTACAGACGGTGCCAAATACTTTATTATTTGGTACAATTTCTTAAATCCGTACCAAATACATAGTTATTTGGGACGTCTTTTTAAATGTGTGCCAAAAAGTTATTTATTTGGGACCACTTTTGGAAACGGTGCCAAATACGTCTGTTTTTGGCACTATTTTTATAAACCGTTCCAAATAATTCGTTATTTGGCACGGTGATAAAAAGTGAGCCAAATAACCGTATTTGGCACTGTTTTTTTCCCTCTTCCAAAAAAGTTGGTGCCAAAAAGCCCTTTTTCTTGTAGTGAATCAAGGTGTTCTTGATGTTGCTAAAGAAGAGAAGAAGATGAACATAAAGTACAACTTTTGAAGCATAAGGTACAAGTAGTTTGCCTAAAAGGACCAAATTACCCTCACGTTTTAAGCACGTGATGGGATTTAACGGCTAAAAAGAGACAGAATTGGACGGAAGGACAGAAAAATGAAATCCGAAATCTTTAAGGACAAAAAAACCGACAAAAAAAGTTTAGGGGCAGAAATGCAAAATTGGATATACCACAGGGACAATTTTTGTAAAAGGAAAATCTTTATAGACTAAATACTTAGTTATTTGGTACATGATTTAACATTCGTTCCAAATACTTGATTATTTGGCATAAATCTTCATAGACGGTGCCAATACTTAGTTATTTGACACATATTCTAAAATCTGTCCCAATTACTTAATTATTTGGCATAACTTTTTTCAGACAGTGCCAAATACTTCGTTATTTGAGACAACTTTTTAAATCCGTCACAAATACATAGTTATTTGGCACAACATTTGAAATGTGTGCCAAAGACTCATTTATTTGGGACCACTTTTAGAAACGGTGCCAAATACATCCGCTTTTGGCACCACTTTTTATAATGGTTCCAAATAATTTGATATTTGGCACGTTGATAAAAAGGATACCAAAGAGACGTATTTGACACCGTTTTTTCCATATTCCAAAAAAGTTGTCCCGACATTTTTCTTGTAGTTTGAGTAGGGTTTTGTAAGAGTCTCTACCAAATAGGCTTAATACGGCCCAACATATGACTTATTGGGTTGCTTCTTAGTGTTTATATATAGGTCCAGATAAATATCACAACATTATTCAGTATAGCCCAAACTAACCTATTTACCCCATTTGGTTTAACATATAGGCCCAGCCAATATGTTTGTCTTAAAATAAATGGGTGAAATTAGCTAGCTTTACTAATACCAGTAAATACATGTTTCAAGTATAGTAGTATAGTACATGTTTCAAATAAGTTTGGTCCCAAACATTTACCAACACAATACATAGGTTTTATAATCTTTCGTGCACATTATAAAAAGTAACCATTTGGGGAGCCTAGTATAGGGTTTGCATTGGCCCGTGCTACTAAATTTTTTTGGTGTGGTGAATTTTTTTTTTTAAATTCTTTTTATGTTTTACGGTGCTATTATCGGATTAAAAAAATACTCAATAGCACAAACCAATCTTAAAAAGCACTCAAATATTAGTCAATAGTTCAAATCCAAAGCTCAACTAAAAATCAAAACTAAATAAAAAAACCAAAGTGTGTGATTCATGTTATATCTAGCGGCGCCCAGCTAATTTCAAAACTTCAAACGAAAGTTTAAGCAAATGTGTATAAGTAGAAAATCTAGGTTGCACTTTCTGAGTTATTAATTACTTGTGAAAAAAAAGTCAATGTTTATATTAGGGGTGAACATGGTACGGTACCACGTATATTTTCTTCATACCGTGTACCGTACCAACTATAATTGGTACACTGATTTAGCTACCATTACCATACCAAGTTTACTTGGTACCAATTTGTTTGGCTACCAACAATCTTGGTTGGTACAAATTGGTAATGGTATTATACCAACATCACTAACTCATATAAAATTAAAAAAATTAATAACAAAAGAACAATGATATTTTATCATTATCGACCAGTTAAACATATTAACAAGTGTTCCGAAGATGGAAACAAAATAACCAAAATGATATAATATGCTATGTGCTATATAGACATAATCTAGTACGATAAAGTAATAAAAGATGTAGTTATCTTGTCGTAACTGAATCACTGATTTGTGTGAATGTAGAGATAAAATATTATATTTTCAAAGATATTTTTAGTTTCAATGATAAAATAAGTATGTGTTATTATATTATATTAGTTTCAGAGATATTTTTTTGGGCACATCTATAATTTAAATAAAATATCGTATACTTTAATATTTAATTGGAATCTTGGCCAAATAGGTTGCTAGTTTGGTATAATATATTAAACTAAAAATCATATAATATATATATCTTGGTTGGTACGGTATACCATGGTATTTAAAAATTTGTACCATTACCGTACCATGATTACACAATTGGTACGGTACTACCAACCAAACATGTTGGCTACCAACATATTGGCTACCAACTATTCTTAGTATGGTTGGTAGCATGTTGGTTGGTTTTATTCGGTACATATTTGACACCCCTAGTTTATATGCTTGCTTAAAAATTAAAATGTACCAAGAAGCATTTAGACTTTAGAGTGTGGGTATCGTGTATTTGGATAAATATACATTTTCTATTGCAATAATGCACGCGTCCTCAATTATATTGCTTAAAAAATAACATCAACATTGTTTTCTTTTTCTCGAGATCCATCCAAAGTTCCGAAAACGGAAACCACTTAGCTGATGTTCGCATCCTTAGCATACTTGTCGATTTGAGAGAAGTCAATATCTTTATCCATTCCGCTTGCGATGAGAAATCTAAAACGATCAAAACTTTCTAAATTTAGTAAGTTATAAATGAAATTAATTTGTACTAAATAATTTTTATCTATATAGTGCAATTTCATATTAGAAAACAATTATGTTATTCATTTCCTTATGTCAGTGTTGCAAATACAGTACTTACTTATCTAAGAATGCTCGAGACATTGATAAGCAACCACCATGCACAGTTGACTGCAGCTATATTTGGATTATGAATACTTTGTCGAATGTGTACCCATCCGTATTGTCCGTTTTCTTCATTTGATACCTTGGCCCTAAACATGTTTTGAGGTTAATGAAACAAGAAACATGTCTTAAATTACTAGTTTTGAGAACAAATTACCTATAATAACATTTCCCAGAAGGAAATATTACTATTCATTAACTGTACATAAATATTGTATTTTTATATTTTTCATTAATAATATTTTTTTATAGAATGTATTGCGATAAGTATATGTGAGTTTATAAATATAATTTGTATCCTTGCAAATTCGTCACGAAATACGGACACATACATACTACTAGTATTTTGGATAAAAAAAAGGCTAGGAAAACCTTAATGATAAATATAGGACCACATTTATACCTGTACATTTGAGCATCAACAGGAGCAGGATCGTCATTTGAATCAACAAGGCAACCATCACTCACCCAACAATCTCCACAAGCATCTAGCTCCCATCCTGCTAGTCTCCCTTCCTGTTTTTATACATATTTATAAATTAATTGTAATTTACTATATATACAATTTGCATTCAATTCAATAGGTACTATTCATTACAAAATTAAACGGAACGGTAGGTTGAAAAACGGGATTTTGGGTTTTAGAAAGTTTAGATAATAGTTGTCAATATAATAAACGTAGGTAGAGAATGTAGTGTAGGTTGGTTGGTAAGGCCTTTTGGTGTTGAAGGGTCCGTCAAAATCTCGAATCTTGCCCACCTTTTTTTTTAATAATCTTTCTAAACATGTACATAAACTATATTAGTTGGGCCTAATTGTTTGTGGTGTTTTTTTCTCTTATTATTTTTAAATGAGTTGTGGTATTTTTTCCTACCATATTTCTACTTATTTTAATCATGATAAGTATCAAAATTAAAGGGTGATATGAGAAAATAGAATTAATAAATGACACATGTAAAATTTAGAAGTGAGTAGGTATATCATTTCTCTTTTTAAATATAGAAATCTAAGTTCAAAACATTATATTCTTCTGCTTACTTTTTAACTCTATTTTAATCTTCTATTTTGGTGATGATAAAGTATTATACTTTTATAGAAATACTATAAATTATTATATTCTTCTATGCATTGGTGTAATTAACTTTATTATAGTTTTCTATTTTCGTTATGACAAAGTATGATACTTTGATAAAATTATTAGTTTAAAAAATCAACTACAACAAAATTAAAATATTTTGTGAAGCATATTAATCTTTTATAAGATTATCAATTTTTCAGTAATTTATAACTTGATGACAAATATATTTATCTAAAAGTGATGCAAAAATATATTTTACACCTGAAAATAAAATTAACATACATGATACATCATCAGTTATCATTATAATTAATCAGGAATAATATTATGACCTCTAGGTCACGTGTTTCAACCCTATAAAAGTATTCTTTATACAATGAAAAACTTGATATCTTCGGGAGTTGGAGATTTTTTCTCTCTTTAAATTGGTCTATTCACACAATCAATTTTTCTGTTTTTCTTAGAATTAACTTTTTACTTTTAAATGTAATTTGAATTATAACTATGTAATACTAATGATTGATATATAACATTAATCCTTCCGGTTTATAATAATATTCAAACAACAAAATATGTTATGTATCAGTTTGTTCTCTTTTCGAACAAGTTAAAAAGATAATATGAAATATTTTTATCAAAAATGTTTTATGTTTTTTATTTAATATGTTAAAACTATATAAGTTTATGATATAATTTTGGTGAAAATTTGTATGAACGAAGATAAATAAGAAAAGGAGAATAATATCCGCGGCGTAGTGCGGCATTTTATATACTTGTTATACTGTACAAACATGTACACGGGTGAGATACAATAAAATACTTTTTAAAGTAAATTAAGTAAAATAATTTGTTTTCAGACTGTTGTACAATATTTTTGAAATTGATAGAAAAAAAAAATTCCAAAATTTTTCAACACAATTGAAAAATGTTGTGCATCAGTTTGAGTTTTTTTTTCTTTCACTTATTAAATTTATTTTATACTCCGTATCTCACCTCACATGTACATTGCATTTATAATGAATTTTAGTACTTTGAACTTAGGTGATGATTTTTACACCACATCTTTTAAGGTATCTATCACAATAATTGCATTAGATAGTTGTACAGTATGCAGGAATATTTGTACAGTGTGGTATAAACATTAAAATTTATGGTACATAAATGAATTCACTTTGAACTTAGTTGACTGATATCTCTAGTATCCTTAGTTATCAAAAGTGTGACATGGTACTCTAAATTCTCACGTCATTTGCATCTAATTTCAACATATAGAGGGAAGTAATCATGTAAGAAAATGCGATCAAATTAATGAGTTAGAGTATATTAATTGACAATTTTTGCAAGTTAAAAATACCATATTACACCTTAAATAGTTAATAGTATGGAATTTAGTAAACTAAGTTCTAAGTTCTGGATATTAAGATGCGAGTTAATGTAACTATCTTATAATCAATTTTTCCATGATGTACCTCTATGTAGGTTCTGAATGTCTCAATGATCTAAATAGCTCGAGTCTTGGCATCTTTAGGCTCGGAAAGAATGTCCATTCTTAGTTCTATCGATTCCAATGGCTCTTCAAGATCTTTAATCAAACTTCCAATTCCTTCATTCGAGCCCTCGAGTTTCATCCTTACCATTTCAATAATGATCTTTACCACCATATATGCGCCTGCAGAACACAATTTATATATATTATCTTTAATAGATCAAGTACATGTATAACATATATATTTTGGTTTTGTATCGAGCTACATTAACTCATTTTTAACATCGATTTAACAACTAATGACGCGAAATAATTTGATTCTCATAAATTGAACTTTACCACTTAAGAAATTGGAGTTGAACTTGATATGTTAGTCTCTAAACTTTTTCTTTTTTGTTTGTGCTTTCGTTCCTTAATTAGGGATGTGTTCGCTTGCGGAACTAGACTAGGACCGAAAAACCGAAAACTTAAATTGAATAAAAACAATAATAGAAAATCGGGCCGAAATAATAGTTTTGATTCAGTCCATCTATTCTAGGCTTAGAAACATTGACCAAA